>JANFAM010000013.1:27240000-28488750 GCA_024362665.1 Prunus padus
TTTCACTCAAATGCTGTTATATTAGTCCTATTTTTAATAGGTTTATATTTTATCCCTTGAGATTACTTTCCTAGTTGGACTTTATTTTGGTGTAAAGTTAAAATATCTTTTTTTATCTCAAACTAGGAAAGCACGTTTCCTAGTTGGACTTTATATTGTTTCCTTGTGTGAAGAGATGGTATTGGAAGGTATTTGAAAGGAGGCATAAAGCTGGAGCAATTTATAGAATCAAATCTGACATTCATAATTGAATAGCATTTGTGGGTTCCTGGTTGGTGTCTTAATGAAGAGACCTTTATGGATCAGGTTGGAGAGTCATAGTTGAATTGAACTAAAGGTCTCTTGGGTTTCTCTCTTTCAAGAAAAAACCTGCCTTGAATAAAACGCATGGGTTTTCTTTTCAAATTGACGGCTTTCAACGTATTGAATTTTTGAGCATATTGAATTTGGTTTTAAGAAAGCTGTTGTGCACATTGTTTAGATAAGTCATCAAGTATTCCTTGTTTACTTGGTGATTTATCAAATATTTCTATCATTCATATTGCATTCATTTGCATGTTCCGTGACTCATACGGTTGAGGACATCAAGACTGTGATGGCGGTTTTCCTCTGGCGAGCTTGAATCGATCGTAACTAGTATCGGATTCAACATAAGGAGAGTTGGAAGAACTCCGGTGAGCATGAAACAATCGTGACCAGTATTGCGTTCAACATAAGGAGTGTCGAAAATCATTCCGTGAGAGAAGTTGAGTTAAGAAGAAGTCGGTAAACATTATCTAGATTATGTCTAGGATAAGTGTGTGAGCACTTCTTGTAATCATCATTCTATAGTGGATTTGTGTTGGACTGAGGAGTTCCATGGTTTTTCCCCAGAAGTGGGGTTTTACCACGTAAAATAATTCTCTGTGTGTTCTTTTATTTTATGTTCAGCACATTTCAGGATTAATAAGCCATATCAATCCTGCTATCGAAGTTTATTTTTATTTATTGATTATAATCTTAAATTAGCCTATTCACCCCCCTCTAAGCATTTTTAGTCATCCTATAGGTAATTTCACATAGTCAGGGGTCTTCCACATTTGTATTGGGTGTCAAACTTTGTCCTGATCAATTTTAATCTTTTTTCATTAATTTGTCTCCAAAAGAGAACCATTTTCTAAATGAAATTCACCATTTTGTGAATAATATGGCTCTAATTCCATTTTTTTTCTTGTGTTTACAATTAGCGTAATTTATATGATTTAATGTAAACTATTTATTTCTAGAAAAACTATAGAAAATGTAAGTATGGTGTAATTAGTTAATTTTACATTTTAATTTAATTATTACGGTGTACTTATATCATATGGTGTACTCAGTTAATTTTAGGGTTCATTTAACAGCACCCAAAAATTATCATTAGATTTTAAGCTAATAACTTTAACTAGCCCACCCATTTAAAAATTTCTAGTTCCACTTTTGACTGTGATTGGTCAAGAATACCCGTTTCACAAAGTTTTTCTCACATAATAGGAGGAGGAGACGTCTCCAAATACAAAGTTCCATAGACAAGCATGGCATGCGCCTTCAACTTTCTTGACTGCCCAAAAATGAGTGAAGGAAAACTGCCCGGCCCACCCAATTCTTAATTCTTAATTCTGGTGCAGCAGCTCTCAAGTTCTCTAGGCCAGGCTTTACACCATAACCCGGATCCTTTAATTTTTTTAAAAATTTGTTTTTATGTTGGGGAAAATTTGTGTAGTACAACCTTCACCTATCTACCATCTCCGAGTGGACCAAAAATGGGATTTTTATTATTACGACTGTGAATGTGAGGTCTCCCTTCTCCTCTGGAGTGTCCCAAACCAAAAGAACTAAAAAATGTGACCTCAATTAATAGGCAACTCCTTTAATTCTAGTGTGGTTTTGCTTTACTCAGAAATATGTATACATTTGAAACATGTATCCAAAACCAATTACAACTCAGAGCAGGTTTTGAAAAAAAAAAAAAAAAAAAAAGGAAGGATGGAAGCATCTATTGAAATCCAATTACAACTCAGAACTGTATCCAAAATCCAACAAAAAGCTCGAATGTATACATTTGACCAACCATTTTTCTATCGCAATAGGATCACACCTGCAATTAAAAGGAATATAAGAAAAGAACGCTCTTGGGATGGAAAATTTTGAATTTTGGAAGTTCAACTCTTATCCTATGATGCATACATAAGATGCCTTTTATTCCATAGATAGTGAGCCGTTTGTGTGGTCTGCAGGAATTTTATGTAAATTTGTGTTTTGCTACCGTCAAATTTCTTATTTATATATCCAGTATCAGCTGGAAATGTGCTGTAATATTTATCGCCAACTAGTCTTTATCATAGTTTCAGAGCACTGTGCGTCTGTAAATAAACTTGTAAATCCTCATTACAATAACCGAGGATAATGTTCTTTTGTCTGGCATATTGTTTTGCTAGACTATCAATCCGAACCACAAAATTAAACAAAAGTTTACTTCATCAATGGTCGAAGATTGATAGTTTGACAACACAACATGTATGACTGCCCTGCGGCAAAAGAGAATTTCCAGTGGTTGATATTGTAATTTATAAGTTTGTATCCCTCTTCATCAACGGTCGAAGATTGATAGTTTGACAACGCAACATGTATGACTGCCCTGCAGCAAAAGAGAATTTCCAGTGGTTGATATCATAATTTATAAGTTTGTATTCCTGATGGCAGAAGTAGATGTAATCAGGGAAATGACAGTGGATCACGTTTCACTTTTGAGAGTCTGAAGATGACAGTCTGTTGAAAATGTTGGGTGTGCTGCATCCTTTCCCGTTCTGTGTCAATGGATTATGTGAAGTAAACTGATGAGCAGCTTCACTCCACTTCAAGTGGTGTCCTAATCTTTCACCTTCGCCTTGGTTCCGATGAGTAGCAGCACCACCTCCAACCATGGATGAAAGTGCTACGGCAATTACCGATTTGAAATTAGGGTCCGACGTGATTGCCTTGGTTAAAGATTCTGTTAAAGACACCTGAGAAGAAGCTTGGTGATTCTTTTCTGCATAAGGTTGATCTAGATACTCATGGGATTGTTTTCCAAGATTGAATGTCCCAACTTGAGCTTTGTCAAACGGCAGTGAGCCATATTTAAGGTATCCATTGCCACAACTGTTGGGCGAAATGTTGGACTCTAAGGAACAAAAGCTGAGGCTTGAAGGGAATGTGCAGGCTGAAGCAAAGCTAGAAGATAACCTATTCAAATGGATTGGTGAAGAGGATGGAGAGGCAGTGAGGTCTAGAATGATTGTGGGGAGCAAAGGATTGGAAGATTTGGGCAAGTAGAGCTGGTTTGTTCTTGAACTATCAAAGACACCAAAATCTGATCCATTGAGTACATTGGCTGTGGAACCGAAACCCGGCTGAGATGTGGAGGAGCCAGACAATAGCATGGAAGCTGCCGCAGCGGTGGTGGACGCCATGGAAGAGGCTGTGAATGGAAGCGGGTGGTTGTGGGCTCCTTCATAGGTGGTGATTAAGATGGACATATCCTCATAACATCTTTGCACCTGAAATCATGTACAAAAGGAGTAAACATATATTAATCAATCTTTCAATTTCAAAATAAGGACTATGTTTGCAATCATATGATTGATGACTATATATACATAAGGGGACCTACCTGCTTTCTCACAGGGCATGCTGGTGCAACTGTGCAGCGGTAGTATGCTCGTGGGCATGGATTTCCTTTTGCAATCTTCTGTCCATATTTTCTCCACTGGCATCCATCATTCATCTGTAGGAGGAAATCAAGTTATACGTTACATATATCTTCAAGACTTGAAACAAATTAGAAAAAAGGAAAAACCCAACACACATATGTACACATATGAAACAACACAAAAGCAAAAACATTTGCGAGAAAATAGATTTATAACAAGAAGAAATCATACCGTTGGGGTATCGCATCTAGCTCTGACGGAAACCCTAGCTCTTTTTGCATTGGCCTGCTGTAGAGCTTCATCATCTTCGTTTCTTATTGTCTTTGGTGTTTTACTTGATGGAGACATCGACTCTCCAGCTCCAGCTTCTGAATGATCCTTAGGCTCTTCCAAACTAATCTCCTCAGGTTTTTGACCACGCACAAGCTCCATAGGCAACTCCATTAATTTAGAATTACCTAATCCGAGAGTAAGGCTGGCCTTCAAATCTTCATGATCAACTTGTACAAGTTTGGTGAAGTTGGTGATATTACTATTAGTTTCATCATTTTTGGGCTCCCTTGGACTTCTTCCAAGGCAAAGAGACAAGAGCTGATCGGGTTCTTCGATTCCATGAACACCAACAGTTGTAGCTTTCTTGGAAGCCTCTTGTCTAAGGATGTCAAAAAAACGAAATTGGAGAGACTGGTAATCCTTCTCCATATGCTGTAAGGTCATTTTTAATCTGGCGTTTTCTTCTCTCACTTCACCCATTTCAGCTTTGGCAATTTCAAGTTCGTTCTCCTATATATCCATCATATAAAACAAAACGAAATGCTTAATAAGGACTCAGAGTCAAGATATCAGGATATGTATCAGAAATTTGCAGAAATAAAAAAACTCCTAAAGCAGATTAAATATTAATTAAAATTATTAAGACTAGCTAGAAACAAATCACTGATTATATCTGGTAATGGACAGAATACATTGAATCCATGATCAGGAACTCCATAAAATATAATTAATAAAAGTACTGAAAAAAGAAACTCAGATTCATATTCTGTAGTATATATTGAACAGCAACGATATCTCATGAGAAAACAGGCAGAAATTAAATTACAAAATCATCATTAATTTGCAAGGAAAAAAAAACAAGAGATTATGAAGGTAATATATTAAGAGATATGTGTACCTTTCTTACCTCGTGACTGTAAATCTCTTGATATCCAACAGACTCATCAACTTTCTTCTCTGGGGCTGTTGTACCATTAGAGTTTGGCATTCTCAATTACTTTCTTCTCTGGGGCTGTTGTACCTTGCAAAACAACTTAATTATAAATAATGGTTCATATGTAAATTATGTATATAGCAGATGACAGATGGGGTTATAAGCCATTACTTTCAGACTTGTTATAAAAAACAAATTTGAATCGGTAATCATCTATTGCCCATTACGCAGGCACGCACAAATTGTCAACTCTGCAGCAACCCAGTTTTTTCCATTTATTTATTACTTTTCTAGATTAAACTAACAAATAAATTAACAAGACTTTAATAGTTTCAACATTTCCACAGTTGATGAACATATTAATGAGCTTCCAGAGAGCTGAATTTGCGGAAACCGTGTGTATTATATGTAGCAGTACACTACGTTTTTGAAGACTCGTACAAGGGAGACGACTCACATGGCTATAAGAGTCAAGGCATACGTTTTAAGTATGATAGGTGTGACCTTCTAGTATTACTATTAATGGTGGAGAGACAGCCTCACTAAGATGGCAAATTTTTCATGCACACCAACCATCACGTGGTGTTATCAATCCACTCATATTATAACATGTGTATTTATGTATTAATATAATAATATAAAAGTTTATCATATATATCATCCACTAATATTATAATACGTGAATTAATAACACTACGTGACAGTGTGAACGTCGCATTCCAAAATTTTCCCAATATGACAATATAGCCAATTAATTGTCAGCAGTCATACGCTTGTCATACACGGGAAGAGACTTCACTCGGCTTTCCATTGCATAATTGCATTGACCAGTTTGATTGTATATCGAAAAAAAATTTTATATATATATTATAGAATTTGTTCTGTATCAAAAGGCCCTATGTAAGATGCAGTTTTTACATACAGTTGGTCCATACAAATAGCATACCGTGCATGATCTTCTATCAGATTTTTCAACTTTGTAGTCCATTTTTGTTAGATATATTCATTTTGATCAGAAAAATAACTTATAAATGACTATATAAATATATATATATATATATATATGATTATCTAATCTTTGCATAAATTTTATGTTAAACTTAGTTTATATCATTGATCCAAAACAAAACAAAAACTTAGTTCCTTTTTTAACTAATTTTCGCCCAAATCTTTTATTTTGATAAAGGTCGATAATATTTTATTAATAAGAATAACATAAACAAGTACAAAGCCACTATAATGTTAAATATTGATAAATCTTCTTCAATGACCAAACGCAACAAGTTGAATTGATTTGGAGAAAATCACGCACAACCCACAAAATGATTAAAATCTCTAATTCATCAAATAAAAGCACACCTACTCAAACTTACAATACCAATCCGTCACACAACAGCAGAAACGCCTATACTGTTTTTTGCCCAAATTTGTTTAATTACTTATCTCGGGATCTGAGTACCCGGACTAGTAATAATTGGTTTGGGTCTACGCATACAAATCTCATCCATTAAAGATAGACATGTTATTATATATGCATGTCCTCTACAACCGTTTTCACTTTGAGGGGGGAGGAGGCCACCGTTCTTCCTCCCATCTCCCCTCCTCTCTTCCTACCCTCTCCCCTTCTCCCTTCCTCCACCCATCATAGACGGATGCGTTTGGCGTCGGATCTTCACCTGCGTTTTTGCTTTGGATATCCACCACCATCCTTTTGCGTTTATTCATGTTTGGAATAAGTTGCAAAGACTTTTTGAGTTTTATATATGGTTTTCACCTCTCCTTTTGTGAGAGTTTTTCATCTTTCCTTTGTGAGAGCTTTCCGCCTCTCTTTTGTGAGAGCTTTCCGCCTCTCTTTTGTGAGAGTTTTATTTGTTTTGTAATGGCTTTGTTTGTTCAAGTTTTATCTATTTTTTGTTGTTCTGAGTTTGCACTCTTACTCTTACACGTGACCGTACTATCGTATTATTTTATAATTATTATGAAGATGAAAGTTTACTGGCACTTGCATTATGCATACAATAATCGACTCTCTTATATTTCGGTGATGGTTACAGAATAATTATTATAGACTGAAGACTGAGAGAGAGAGAGAGAGAGAGAGAGAGAGAGAGAGAGAGAGAGAGAGAGATGGAATTAGAGATTGCGGTCTACATGAATCAATTTGCATTGCGTTGTCATTACAAGATTTTTCAAGTCTAAGTAGTTGCTGTAGGAAGAGACTTAAAGGCCAAGTGGTGCTTAAGTCTCTTCCTACAGCAACTAGGTCTCTTCCTACAGCAAGTAATTGAATATTCAACTAGGTCAATGATCTGAACTAGCTATAGCCATTGAATCTTAATCAATCAATTTCTTGGCCTTTTTATTTTATTGTTAATGATATTTTATTAATCAAGGAATTTATTAAAATAGTGAGAAGTATATTTTATTTCTGGGCTGTAGTAGTTGGTGTCTCAGCCCGTCAATATGTTTCTGGGCCTAGGATAAGATTTTGCTCTTAAGAAAAGAAGAGAAAGGTCACACACAGGTGGCAAATCTGGAGAGAGGCTAGAATGAGGGCTTAAAGTGAGGAGTTATAGTGAGGAGAGCAATATCACCATTAAAGGGACGGTGGACCCCCCAATATACTTTGTGATAGTTAGATTGCTCTTCTCACTTTAAGCCCTCATTCTAGCCTTTCCAGCAAACTTGGACTCAAAGCCATAATAATTGGGTTGATAATATGTGAACCCTTTGGTTGGGCCATGGACACACGGAGAGTTTTCAAAGTGTTTTTTTTATATCGCAAACTCTTGTTTTATCAGTCAGTTTTGCTTTGTCAGGCTGGTGCTGGTGCTGGTGGTGAAAACGTTTAGGCAATACGATACGAGGTTGTATTGAGCACATCGTCCGTCCAATCCTCTCAGTCTCAGGTGTCATTGAAGACACTAGCTAGTTACAGAAATGTATGTAGTGTAGAAGAAGCCCATGACAGAATCCATGCAGAACAAAGTAGTTGTCGTTCAAAAACAAAACAATTAACAAGCCTACATGCTTACATATTTAGATATATAAAACGGAAGCAAAAAGAAAGAAAGAAAGAAAAATCCATGAGTGATGACAAAGAGGGAGAGGTGAGGGCATGCATCATGCATGTTACGTATACGGTATATATAAATGTAGCTAGGGTTTTGATTGTGATGGCTTAGCATTATTGTTAGGTTATATGAAGGAATTTACTCTACTTTTTTTCTGGTACTTTAGTTAATTCTGTTCAAACAAGGTTGCGTACACATAAAGATATATCATATACGTACGAGGATAATATATATATCGAAATACGTGACAGCTTCTTCCTATGTATGAATGCATGTCAAAACAATTCAATGGAAATTTCTTCTTGTTTCGTTCTCCAACGAAGGCAAAGGCAAGGCACCCGCGCACTTCTTCCCTTCAACTTCAACTTCAACTTGTCTTGTCTCAAAAGTCGCAGACAGACATTTCCGCCCCACCCATGTGCTGCCTATATGTATATATTATATATTATCCCAAAATTCAATATCCAAAGACCAAAATACGACAAAGCAACCACGCAGGCATCATGAGATCACCATCTCTTCTTTCGACATATGCATAACGCATGCATTGCCCCCACACAAGAACAACAACAACAACAATTAGGCTGGGTATTCATACCGGTAACCCGTCAAACCGCAAAAATCAAATCGATAGTTTGGATTGATTTGATTTTTTTTTGTCATCGGTTTGAACTCAAACTAAACCGAAATATATGATTCGGTATACGGTTTATAATATTCAAAATCACGATTTAATTAAATCAAACTGATTATATTAAAAATATTATATATAATATTAGTATAAAATATATATATATATAATATATAGTTTAAAGAAGTATATATATATACATAGTTTATATATATATAATACATCTTCTTTTTCCTTCTTCTCTCTCTCTTCTTTTTCTCTTCTTCTCCATTTCTCCATCTCTCCCTCTCTTTTTTCTTCTTCTCCTCTCCATCTCTCCCTCTCTCCATCGCTTTTATTTCTTCTCTCTCTCTCTCTCTCTCTCTCTCTCTCTCTCTCTCTCTCTCTCTCTCTCTCTCTCTCTCTCTCTCTCTCTCTCTCTCTCTCTCTCTCTCTAAGAAAGTCAAAAACCCAAACCGAACCAAACCAACCCACCAAGTCCGGTTAATCAAAGTGTCGGTTTTCATCAATTATGATTTGATTCGGTTTCAAAAATAGTCAAACCAAGGCCTATGATTCGGTTTCGGGTCGAACCCAAAATCGAATCAACCCAGATCGAATCCACCCATAACATCAACTACTTTTGAGCTTTAACAATCCAGACCTACATCGTTTATAGCAAACCTCTCTCTCTCTCCCTCTCTGTATAATAAGCTAATAATAACATCCACAATGGGCTCCCTAAACCACCTCTTTAGCTAAAATTTAGGGATGAATTGAAAAAACTCACCTCCAATCATGCTCCATATCCAGCTCCTAAAATATGGAGACCTCTAGGAGCTCCTAAATCTGAGGAGAGATAAATGGCTCCTAGTGACTCCTTATAATTAAATGCTACTATATTTTATTATTATTTTAAATATTTATTTAATGATTTTAACAAAATATTCATGATAAATTCTTCGATGACCGTCATTTCTATTACGTGGAACTATAGTGCGACCTCGTCTTGATGTCAATTGGCTAGCCAATTGCTCTTCTTCTGTGGCCACTGCAACAAATATTAGTAAATCATCATCAGAATCTGAATCATCATCATGAATTGAACGGTAAATAGACATAACTAGTACTAAAAAAGAAAAAGAATTGAGATGAATCAAAATTTTGAGAATGATATTTAGTGGTAGGCTACTAAATGATATTGGGTGATATAGTCGTTAGAATGGATATTGGCTAAACTTCGACAAAGAGATGAGCAAGAGGAAGAAAAGATAATGTCACAAGATACAACTGGGATGTCTCTAAAGCTAGCAAATTATTATAAGGGACGCCAAATGGAAATCCTTGCAAAACGAATAGGGAGTTATATTTAAATTATTTTTGTAGTTTATTATTTGGGAATATTCAGTATTTGAATATAAATATTTTATTATAAATCAGAAATTAAAATTAAAAAGAAGTAAAGTATTTATTATAAAAAGAAGTAAAGCATTTATGACTCTCCAAATTTGGGAGTATGATTGGAGTTGAATTTTTTTAGAGAGCTCCTAAAATAATTTTTTGTTTTTAGCTAAATTTTAGTTAAGAAATGAAGAATATAATTGTGGATGCTCTAATAATAACTAAGCCACATGACTGACAGGACACGTACTAATTTTCCTTTCACCATAAAAGGACACGTACTAATTTTCCTCTCACCATAAAATAAAACATGAGGATTCGTAAAAAACTCAATAATGTAGTGATCTGTAATAATTACCTTCTCATACAAGATTCTTAGTTCGAATCCTAACATTTATGTAGTATTAGTGAGTTTAGTATATTATCGCCCGAATCCCACCAAGACCAAACTCTCCCTTTTCTATTCTATTTTATTTATGAAAAAATAATTAAAGACTGAGAAATGATATCATCAGAAGAAACCAGATAGATGAGGAGGAGGAGGGTTAAAGCCAAGCCAAGCCAAATATGAAACAGACAGGGTGCAACGAAAACTTATGACCAAAAAAAAAAAGACAGGGTGCAACGAAAACGACAATTAGTTGTCTCATCAGGGCACTTTCATCATCATTTCCAGTGCACTTTAGAACATTTATCTTTCTTTGTTGCTTTTTCTTTTTTAGTTATGTACATCAACTGTTGAAAAAAAAACACCAAGTGCCTCATGTCCCACCAACAAGCAGACAAAAACGAAAAACGACATACAGAGCAAAAAAGAAAACAGAACAAAAGTACTGCTGCTGCCCCAATTAAGCAGCAGCGACTGACAACATCGACGGAAGCAATGGAATGGTGATGCGGATGGATGAAATGGAATGGTGAATGGTGAGATCAGATCAATTCTCCACTATTTTGGGGCCACTGTACACGGCTCCAACTACAGCTAAGTCCTCCGGTTTCTCTATCTCTTGAAGCCAAGCATAGCCTTCCTTCTCTTCTTCAGCCACTGATACTCCATCTACTGAAATTCCAAAACAGAATGCCACACAATCAAAATTCTCAAACTTACAAAAGGATCGACCTGCTCTCATTTCCAGTTGGAAAGAAAAATCCAAGTGAAGTTGAGCATGGAGTAGCTATTGGTACCTGAGAAGTGAGAAAATGGGAAATCAAGGTAGTATTGGCAGTGTCGACCATCGGGATCAGAATATGGAGGACCAAGCACATCAAGCACCGCGCATGCTGTCACTGCTGTGAAGCAGTGCATGTTCCCTCCATCAGCTGGATATAGGATGGAAGTGTTGCAAGGAGCAGTAAAATCGGCATCAACCTTAACTTTAGCCAAACGAACACCAGGAGGGGTAGCTGCATAAATGAAAGCACTTCAAACTGTTAACTTCTTGTGCCAATACAGAGGGGAAGCTTTCTAAACAAGAATGATAACAGTACCGTAAAGATAACACTCAAATGAAAACTGACTCGAAAGATCTTCCCAAGTGACCGAACATGATTCCTAGCACAGCATTCTTAAAGTTGCTATTAAAACTGATGGTCCTCATCACTTGGTTTTACAGGAAAATTTTAGGCATTCAAATGTCATAATCATGAGCTAAAAGTCTAATCTAGAGATCCCATAACCAATTACACTTCACCAAACAGATAATAGGTCCAAAAGGCAGGTGGACTTTTTCGTGAAGGTAAATCAGCATTGTGTTAATGTCAAAGTTTTATATAGAATTAGCCACTTTTATTTCTCATTTTGAGAAGTTTTTATCCATCCAATAAAGTATTACTGAGTTGTATTACCAAGGAAATATAAAATTTCTGACAGTTCCAAAATAATAATTATTCCATAAGACTTTCTCAAGGAAGATGCTATTCTGGTCCATAAAATGTACCTGCTGCTTTGTTTTACATTGGTCAAAAAAGGTCGCAACGCATTATGTCTTTAGTCTTTGTTTACGGCTCGTTCTTGTAGCAAATACCAATCAACACCAAACAGAAACGCATAATCTAAGCATAATGCTTTAATGACTGCTGGTATGCATCTATATTTCAGTCTGTGATTTCTATCTACAAGGTAGAATAGTACAACCTTTAAAGAAAGAAATTACCTGGTGAAGGATTCGCACTTGTGGATTTGTCCTCTGGGGCATCAGCCACCCAATCATATGACTTGATATGCATGGTCCCAAAGAGAAGTTTACTGAAAACTGTCATTCCAGGGTGATTATGAAGTGGGAGGACACCTGAAGGTGGCAAGCAAAATATCCCCATCTGCATATAGGTAATGCAATATAAGAACAAAATCAATGGTGGACTTAATTTGCATCATACATTGCATTAAGTACCTCAAAAAAGCTTACTTACTGAAAATTTTTCACACTCGTGCAGGTGCAGGTATGTTATTGCTGGGGTTTGTCTAGCTACTGTCATCCGGAAGTACGGCAATTCAGGAGTGAGGCCGACATCAGCAGGTTTCATGGCATCTGCATCAAAACAAGCCAAGCCTATAAGCCACATTGGGTGGATAGTACATTCTTTTCGGGAATAAATTCTAAGAATATATATATATATAATGATCTTAATCCTTTCAAAAACCTAAATTGATCAGGTTAAATGGCAACAACACTCGAGTACAAGTATTAAAAGCAGAGTCCATCTGTAAAGATATGAAACCATGCAATGCAGATTACCTCCTATACCTCTAGGATATTAAAAAAAAACACATGCACAGGTACTGCCACAAAACATTTTTTTATACAGCAAAGTTATGCCCCAACCCCGAGGATGTATATACACTGTACACATACACTAATCCGCATGTATGCAGCCGCAAAACTGAAATGCATGTACTAATATGCTACGACAGATATATGATAAAAAAATCAAAGCCACTGGCCGATAACAGACAGCCTTCAACATAATTCAAATTCCACACGGAAGATCCGTACGAACATGTGAAATGGTGACAACACACGCCGTCATTACCATCCAAATTGAGACGCGCACATCACAAATGACACTATGAGACACGAAAATTTGTTATCTTTGACAGAGAAAATAGAGCTTAATGCAATCTAAAAACAACAGAACAACAACGGTTAAATAAAAAAAAGTTCAACAATTCTCAAACGGTGAAATTATCACATAAAACCAACATTGAGCCTCAACTCAACCCAATTATCACAATTCTGAGACACGTGACGCATGAATAACACGTTGATGAGACTAAATTTGAAACAGTCAATGATGCAAAAGCATACCCAAAACAGAGCGTAGCCGTTGGATATCTTCAGGGGAGGGAACAATCCCGGCCCCACAAAGGGAAAAGACATCCTTGCACGTCTGGTATAGCCTCTGAACCGGCGACATCTTCCGCTGACGTCGCCGGCACTTCCTGGTTTTAGTATTCGAATTCGTCTCCACCGGCAATCCGTAAATCTCCTTATTACCTTTGCGATTAGGAGTCGTCGTCTCAATCCCCATTCACACTCAAAATTCCCGCTTCAATCAAAACCACAAAAGATTTAAAATTTTCGATCTGGGTATTTCAGAAAACTCAAGAAAATGCAAATTTTCGATCTCGGTGCATACCCAATTGAGGAAATAACTGAGAAACAGCCTGAAAACGAGAAAAACAGAGCAGAGGAAACAGGGGAGGAGAGAGAGTGGAGAGTGATAATAAAAGGTACGGTTTTGAGAACGGTTAGTGTGTACTGGATGAGTGATAAAAGGAGGACAGAGATGTGAAATTTGGCAGCTCTGTTGAAGAAGGTGAAGGGGGGTGAGGATGGAATGGGTATAAAAGGGGACAAATGGTCCTAGGGTTAGCTGCTGAAATAGAAAGACAGTTGGTTTTGGTATGAGGGAGTGAAAACCAGGGGCCATGTTTGGCTTTCCAGTGGGCTGTTCCAACAGCGGATTTTTATCCACTCCCTCCTTCTCTTTGGCCTTCCTATGTTTGCCCCTCCTTTTTCTAGTTTTCACAATCCACGCTGTATATGGAAATTTATATTCTTATTTACTACCCTTTGCCACACACTCACACTCACCTGTGTGACAATTAGTTGTCTTTTTATCTTTTTAATTTTTCTTTCCTCTTTTTTCATTTTTCTTTTCTCCTATCTAATATCAAAATATTGAGGGGATCCCGGTTTGCAACACAAGTCTTTCAATTTTGAGTGCATTTTTGCTCACCACTTTAACCATAGGTGTATCCTCACCATCATTTTCAATGCTTGACATGTGTCCATAGATATAACTATGGTTAGATAAATACAAAGCAAAAGTTAACTATAGTTAAGCTTATGGACACGTGTCAAGCAATAAGGATGGTGATGAGGGTACACCTATGGTTAAAGTGGTGAGCAAAAATGCTCCCTTCAATTTTAGAGGCAAAACCACCTTCTCTTATGGAGAATCAAAATCTGTCGTCGTATTTTTACACATCTTCCTATGAAAGTAGACTTTTTACATACATCAAACAGTAGACTGTCATGTTAGATTCTAATAATAATTGCGTGAAATCAACGACACAGTAACGCATTTATTAACTTTTTGTAGTCTAACACAATAATGTGTCATTCGTGCTTAATAATCTTAATTTTTCAATTAAAATATTTATACAAAATTTTCCTACGATTTTTAAATATGTCAAATGTTTGTACAAAATTATGAAAATTGCATGAATACAACTTATATTCATGTTGATTTCTTGTAGGATGATTCCCCAGTTCTTAGAGTATTATATAATATATCTATGCGAGTAACCCATCTTTATCTTTTCATGAATATGATAGTTTGATCATCTGTTTATGATATAAATCCGATAATTCATTCAAGGTTGGTTTGGAAGTGATTATAGATAGACCAAAATCACTTTTGAGGAGTAACAATTTTCATGTGCTTCTTCATATAATCACTTTTAGTGATTATGGGGAGAAATACATATGAGGTGCTTCTTCATAATATCATTTAAAATCACTTAAAGTGATTCTCCATATAAGTGATTGTTGGTTTATTTTGAATCACTCACAAACGACCCCTTCACTTAACAAATGAAATATGAATTACAGTTAATATCATATGCCAATAATCCGATATACAACACATAAATTTGAATCTCTTATAAGTTCAAAACATTTAAACCCTTTTAGTTAAGGAAACATTTTTGCTCACCACTTTAACCCAAGGTGTACCTTCGCCGTCATCCTCAACAATAGACATAACCATAGTTAACTTGTGCTTTATATGTATGAAACTATGGTTATGCCTATGGACACGTGTCAAGTGTTGAAGATGCTGTTGAAGGTACAAATTGTATTAACATGGTGAGCAAAAATACTCTTTTTTAGTTAATAAAAAGGTTTGTTACCAAGGAACTACATTTCAAATTAAATAGTCAATTTTCAATTTTTTTTATACAACGATATTGGGAGGGAATTGAACGCATAATTTAGGGTCAATGTTATTAACCACTTCAGCTACAAGTTTCTTGTTAATTTTCAATGATCTAGATAACCATGAATTAAATATGCTATTTGTAAAATTAAAACTTTCAATTGTTCTTTTTTTCGCAATTCGTATTAAACAAATCAAATCGGTTTATCGTATCATATGAAAATGTTTATTATTAATATGTCGGATTATAGAATCGAATCGGATCGAATATACTTAATATTTCCTTTTTTCCTATGTATAAAAATATTGTATAAACTTGAAATTTATAAATAATTTCTAAAACACTATTCACGTTTATTAAATTCGTAAGGCAACTCGAGCATTCTCTCTTACTGTCCAAAAGAAAAAAAAAATCACAAAATTATTTCCTGATTAGTTGTCTCCTTTTCTTATTTCGGAAGGGTATACTTAACCGGTCGCTATAAAAGTATTAGCATTGAGAAATATATATATATATATTTTGTATGCTATACTTTCTTTCTTATCTCACATTGGTAATTGATATATTGAATATGATGTAAAATAGTAAAAAAAAAAAATATTTCCCTTCGCATTATCTTTTACCCCCTTCTACATTTTCCAAGGGGTAGAGCAGTTTGAATGCGGCGGATCGAACTTCCAATATGACTTTTATTTTATTTTATGTAGACAATAACCCAACGATCTTTACTTTATTTATTTATTTACTAATAATTATTAACTTTATTTTCACACGATCTGACCGAGTTTTGTGGTTTTCTATTTTCTCTTCTTCTTATTTTACTTCGTTTTAACGAAAATACCCATCCGAACTCTAAAAATTACTTTCTCATCAGTTATTGGTTTTTTTGTTTCAGGGATGTTTCTGTCCAATTTTTTTTGTAGAGCCTATGACCCCAACCGTTTTTGCCTGGCTTTATTATAGTAGAGATTTACTAATAATTATTAACTTTATTTTCATTTTTGGACATAAAACAAACAAGGTACTTATTTTTTTTGAGAAGGTACTTATTAAAACTAAAACTTTGATAGGTCGTTTAGTACGACGGATTGTCATGGACATGATTAAATCCTGAGGCTATCTTGGATTAATTCGGATTGACTTAAGTTGGATTAAGTACTGACCTATGTTTGGTGCTACGTCGGACTAAGGAGCTTGATTATAAAAACAGTGAAAACTTATATTTGGTGTTATATCGGACTACAAAATAATTATTTTAATAATCTCTCTCTTTTTCTGTTTTCATTTTTTTTTCTAGGGTTTTCTTCATCTTTTCTTTCTCTCTCTCTCTCTCTCTCTCTCTCTCTCTCTCTCTCTCTCTCTCTCTCTCTCTCTTTTTGTTATATTTTTTCCTTCCTCTTTCATTCAAAACATTTTTTTCTTTTGTCTCGAAAACTTCCTACCTACCTTTCTTTTTCCACTCAGACAAAAAAAACATCTCTCTTTTTCCATTCAAAAACACTATTTTTTTTCTTGATCTCTCGAAACCACCCTATTTCTCCAAACTAACCCACTTCATCTCCTTGCTTTAGAAAAAATAAGGAAGCTTGCTTCCCTAGCCTCCCTAGTTTGTTTCATTTAATCCTAGTCTTAAATGGGATTGCTAATACCGGGCCCACCAAAAACACCTCATTAGGATGGGACTATTAAACCCATGTGGAAGGGAATGATTAACTAGTCCTATGCTCACAAATGTATAACATCCATATATTATATTGTAATAATAATAACATATATTATTATTATTATAATATACCAATATATTTTATATTATAATGTATATATACACATATAGTATAATACACATATATACACATATATTATACATGTATACAATATATGTATAATATATGTATATATGTGTATATACATATATACATGTATATATATATTACATATATTATAGAATATATATAATATACATATATATATACAAGTATATTATCATTATTATAATATACATATATATACATATACTATAATATACATATTCTTACACATATATTATACATATTACATACATTATATAATATATCACATATATAATATACATATGTATATACACATATATTATTATAATATACCCAAATGTATTATATATTATAATATACATATATACATGTATATACCCGCATATTATATAATATACATTTGTATATACACGTATATTATTATTATTATTATTATTATTATTATTATTATTATTATTATTATAACATACCCATATATATTATATTATAATATACATATATACACATATACTATAATATACATATGGACACATATATACACATATATTACATATATTTTATAATATATCATATATATATATAATATACATATGTATATACACATATATGTAATATATGTATATATTATATATTATAATACATATATACATGTATATACACAGATATATATATTATATAATATATAATATACGTAATATCCATATATATTATGTATATATTAATATATATATATATATATACTTTGAAAAATAAAAATCTAGTCATAGTCATAATCCAAGCATACTCCAAACGCAGAATAAATGTTATCCAATTTAGATCAATGAGTTAAGTCAAGACAGTCATAAAGCATACTACATGCCAAAACAGTCTTGTGTAACAGAATAAACAACACCGGATTATATAATCTCATTTAACTTAAAAAAGGGCTACACCAAATATGAGTTAGGGGTGTAATTTAAATTAGTCAAATCGAAGGAGGTGTACCAAACAGACCCTCAATGCAAAAGGTGCAATTAATTACCTAAATTTGTGTGCATCAAAATCAGATGACTGGTTTTTGCCCAGTCAAAAAAAAAGAAAACAAGCTCTGCAAATCTGCAGTGTTATCGTACGTTTTCAAAGCCACACACCTTTCTGACGACCCTGCAGAAAGAAATATGAGAGTGGGAAAAAAATGAAGAAGGAACAGATAACCTCGTGAACTAGCAAGTCAAGGAGCTAGCATGTTAGTCTTGTGGAATTATGGCTCTGCTTCTCTGACTCTCTCAGCTGTGTTTCTGAAAAAGCTTTATCAGAATTAAGTGTGGAAAACGTTTTCTCGACCCTACAAAAACAAAAACAAATACTAGGGAAAAGTTTTTGATAATATATTTGTATTTTTATATAATATTGTTAGTTATCTACATAAGATGCCAAACGAGAGTGTGCACACGTAAGTGGTTTTCTTAAAGGAATCAAAAGTAGTTTTAGCTTTTAGAACTCTATACACAAACATTGGCAGACACACATAAATATATACAATAATAAATTCTTGACTTTTGGAGACCACGAAACTTACCTTGTGTTTGTATTGTTCTGCGTTGTATGTATGTTTCTGTTGTCGTTTTGTGCCAGTTTTCTTTTCTGTTTTACTAGTCTGTTAGCACGTGCTTTCGCGTAGACTTTAAAAAAAATAAAATAATTTGTTTTAGAATTAAAAAGATAATGAGTAGTTATGTTTCATAAAAATAGAATTCAATATCTGATTTTTATTTTTATTTTTTAAATTTAAAAAAGTGTGAATTTACTATATTATTCTTATTTAATTAATAATTTTAATTCTTAATATTTGCATTAACCAAATGCATTTTTGGTATTTTCAATGTTTGCTTTATATATATATATATATATATATATATATATATATATATATATATATATATATTTTTCTAGATGCTTGGATTTGGATCAATATGGACGTTTATGATGGTTTTCATATTTCAA
Source organism: Prunus padus (assembly GCA_024362665.1). NCBI lineage: Eukaryota > Viridiplantae > Streptophyta > Magnoliopsida > Rosales > Rosaceae > Prunus > Prunus padus. The sequence continues at coordinate 27,259,219 of JANFAM010000013.1, forward strand.
TTTCAAAGGAGCTAAGTCATTTTCCTTGAATTTGACTAAGGGGATGGAAAAAGCTTTCCTTCTAGATTAACGATGTATACATCGTCATACATCTTTAATTATTGAAGCAAAATTCTAACCCTAATTCATGCGGTTATTGACTATTTCAGGTTTTTGCGCTTGTAAAACAAAAGCTTGACTAAGATCGATTCAGGACCCGCCTGTTCAGTTTGGTCTCTTTGATTAATTATTTCCAGAAAATAATATTAATTAACATCTATAACTCTCACTTATGTTGGAACGAAGATGATGGAGTAGTAAAGTCAACATGATTAATAGTCATGTTGAAGAACGTTGCGCATTTGTGTATGCATCATGTACGCGCGTAACACACTTTATATATGAACATTGGCCGTATGGACACGGTTAAATTAATCAAGAACACAAACACAATTATAGATAAGTGTAAATATGTCCCGTACGAAGGGGCGGATCCACATAGGGCCAAGATGAGTCAATTGACCGCTGCATGCCCGGAATCCACCATTGGACGCGAAGATATTTACCCTTGCAAATTGCCCATAAACTGCTTGATGAAATACTCCAGAGGACGCAGCACACCAGTACAGCAGGCAGAAGACGATGTTGTATAGATTGCCTTATTTCCTACAGCAGGCAGGAGATAATGTTGTATAGATTGCCTTATTTCCATTTTCAACATTCAAGTAAATGTCTTTGTACTTTTCATTTCATATTACTCCATTTACTTAAGTTTACAATGTAAATAAGGAAGTACAATGTAATATTTTTACATAAAACAATTTTTCAATATGTATGATATGAATGCATGAAGGGACCTAAGGTCAATCTAGGTAAAAAGCCTTAAATGTTCAATTCACAAAGAGTTTTACAAGAATAACCTAACTCTTACGTATTGAAGAAATATTTTCTTGAATAAGCTCCCTCTAAGACAGTACTCATAAGGGTCCAAAGTTTGAGAGTTAGAGTCCAAAAGAAATGGAGATAAAGCCCAAAATCAAAATGACGATGGACCTAAAAAATGATGTAAATCCCTAAAATGAGCATGATTGCACTAATATATACCAGCTCTTACGTCGAATAGGACAAGGCGCCTTAGGAGGGGAAGAGAATTGCACTAATTTTTTAGTTTAATATTACATTCTTAGAGATATTTCTGGTTTATTGCAATGTGTATCTATTTTTTGAAGTTGATGCAATTCTCTTTGATAATGAACATGATTATTTTGTATGGTTTTATCTATTAACTATGAATTAGAATATTATCTATCATTTCGATAGGTCTATTTTGCATATAATTTTTTTTAACCTTTTACACGTTTACTCTCGGAATGAAAATTATTGGATCCGTCCGGGCAATGTGTCACGTTATTTGTTAAAATGCAATTAAGTCCAGATCATTTGATCAACAAAATGTAGAGAACAATATATAAATCCTTGGCTGATCAGCTGCCTGCTGAGCACGGTACCACTGCTTGCTTGCTTTGGTTTGTTGGAAAAGAATCGAGACCCTTAAAACGAATGTATAAGTATCGTGTACGTAGTTGGGCGGCTGTTATGTTATCATCATGGTATGGTGTAAGTAAGGAATGACTGCAGCATATAACAGGGTCTTGGGTGATGATGGATGCCATCCATTGGATGGGGCTTTCATCTTTGAGCTTTCTCTATAGATAGGAGATAGAGAGATATATTTCTTTTATGGCATGGCCGGCCACCCCTCCCGAAGACTGCATTGGTCACGTGGCCAATGAAATCTTGCTTAACGCTTGGAAAACCTCCTAGGTCGCGTGGGATATAAGTTGGTTTAGTTTTACGTGGCAAACAACGACAGGAACACATAAGAAAAATAAAATAAAAATTATTTTGGGGGCCCGGGGGTGGCAGGGCGGTGGGGGTGGGGAAAGAAGAAAAAAGAAAGGTTTATATATCACCCTCACCCATGTTGTGTAGGCCGACGATATGTTTTGATATTATTTATAATCACACCATACTTATTATTAAAATTGTATAAAGAAAAAAAAAAAATCTTCGTCCTTATAGTTTGTCGGATTTTTCACTTTGGTTCATGTGATTTCAATTTTGTAATATGACTCCAATAGTTTAGCATCCCTTGCAATTCAAGGACACGTTCAAATTTTCGTCTAATTTCATGACGAAGTAAGTAAGTATCCCTAAAAAGAATTGAAAGGAAATCGATATAATTTGAAACATGTCATTAGGGTTTAGGATAAAATTAACATAATTGAAATTATGAGGAGTGATAAAAAAAAAGGGCAATAACTACATAGAAAAGTTAGAGACCAATAATGACATTTAAGTTTAAAGTCAATGCTCCCCCATGATGGGGGTCTAGTCTCTTGTAACCTCTTTTTTTTTTTTTTTTTGTGTGTGTGTAAATCTCTTGTAACTTCTTGGTCAACGCTCCCCCATGATGGGGGTCTAGTCTCTTGTAACCTCTTTTTTTTTTTTTTTCTTTTTTTGGGAGTGTGGGCAAATCTCTTGGTCAACTGACTTAATTTTTTTTTTTTTGGGTACATGGGTGCAAATAACTGGGCCTTCCTATATGCCCACAAATGGCCTTGAGACCCGATAGAGTCGAGGTTAGACAAAAAGGCCCAGCCCAATATATCACCCGCCACGGGCGACCGCCACCACGCGAAAGGTTTTTGGGCATTATACAAAATGAAAGGACAGTCGTGTAATTGCACACCGGCTAATAACGAACCAAATTTGTTTTCTCTGAATCTGAATTGCTATCACATTCGTGCTCTCATCACCGGTCATCGTCTCTCCCCTGATTTTACCCTCTAAACCTGCGATTAACCTCCGTCTGCTTCGTTAGGGTTTTCATTTTCATTGTTTTTTTTTCCTGCAGAAGGGGGCCTCTGGTTTTTTATCATCCCCTTTCTCTCCTGTAATATCTTCCATTTTCAGATCGGGCAGTGGCAGATCGCGTAAATTTGAATTTAACAAAATGTACGGCTTCGAGGCGATGACGTTCAACATTCACGGCGGGTACTTGGAGGCCATAGTACGGGGACACCGTGCGGGCCTTCTCACCGCCGCCGATTACAACAATTTGTGCCAGTGCGAGACCCTCGACGATATTAAGATGCACCTCTCTGCCACCGAATACGGGCCCTACCTCCAGAACGGTGCGTTCAAAATCTCTCTTTCTATAGTTTCTTCGATTTTGTGAGCCCTCTGTTTGTTTCCTGAGGAAATTGAACAGAATTGGAAACTGAATTTTGGATCGTATGCTTAGATTTAGGCATTTGTTCTGGACTAATAGTCTAGCGTATCGATCTGAGATGTAGATTACATTAGGGCTTGGATTCGGTGTTGGTTCAATTGATTTAGAATTAGTAAGAGCAGCACTGTGATCCAACCTTAGTGTTTCACGAATGGTGTGGTTTTAAATACGCGAACTTTGCAGGTGGATTAATATATTAGGGCACATTTGGATATGCGGAATACAATGGGGGATTTGGGTTGGCTGCTTAGTTTAAATTGTTTGCATCAAATGTTAAGTGAAGATAAAAGAGTTTTATACTTTTTGTTAATGGATTGAAATAAAACTTTTTGTCTAAGTGATTAAAGAGTTCTATTGTGTTCCTGAAGAAGAGTATCACAATTGAGGTGTTCCAAAAATACGTGCATCATTGGGACAGTGGGAAACTGAAGGACCAAAAGTAGGCTCAACTTAGTTGAAGACAAAAAGATCAATCTTTTTCCTCCTTATGCATACAACTACATTTGACAACTCTCTCTCTCTCTCTCTCTCTCTCTCTCTCTCTCTCTGTTTGAAGTCAATATTCATGCTCTGCTTGTTTGACAACTTTCTCGCAGAACCTTCCCCATTGCATACAACTACAATTGTGGAAAAATGCACCCTTAAATTGGTTGATGAGTATAAACACATGCTATGCCAAGCCACAGAGCCCTTGTCAACCTTTCTGGAGTATATTACGTATGTAGCTTGCTGTCTGATTTTTATTATTATTATTTTTAATGTAGTTTATTTTGTATTTCATTATAATATGAGAAAAGGTGTTGGAACCATAAACTTGATTTGGGCCTTGGCCGGGGTAGTACTAAGCATATAACAGTGGGCCATGTTCCGGCCTATATTCAAGGCTGGAGGATCTCTATGAAGTGTGAAATTACCACCTTTTGTGAACTTTATAAATAATTCATAACTAACATTGAGTTGTGATTGGCAATTTAATGTTTCTTATGCTCCATCTAGATATGGCCACATGATAGACAATGTTGTCCTGATTGTTACTGGAACCTTGCATGAGAGAGATGTTCAGGAACTCTTGGAAAAATGCCACCCTTTGGGCATGTTTGACAGGTATTGCATCCTCAGAGTTCTGTTTTTCATTTTTTTTATATTTGTCCTTCTGTCTGTGTTTTCTATGGTTTTTTGACATTCTGTAAAACTCTCAACTCAATTTCATTTTTGTCTCCTCAGCATTGCCACCCTGGCAGTTGCACAGAATATGCGGGAGCTTTACAGACTGGTGCTTGTTGACACACCACTTGCTCCCTACTTTTCTGAATGTATTACATCTGAGGTACAAATTAGTGATCCCATACCTTTATTTTCCAATTTTTTCTGTTTCTGTTTCGGTAGGCATCCTTAATATCATGTGTTATTGCATCGATGGATGAGATTTTTCATGTCATCATCAAAACAATAATGGAGCCTCATTAGGGTGGGGGATTGGGGCTAATATTGAATTTGATAGTTGTAGAACGTTTCTGACTTTTAGTGTGTTCTAATTTTGTATTGCTCATTCTTTTTTACAGGATCTGGATGATATGAATATTGAAATAATGAGGAATACTCTTTACAAGGCTTACCTTGAAGATTTCTACAGGTTTTGTCAGGTAAATTTTGATTTCTAAATCAAGAGTTTCATTTAAATTTTCTATCTTCTCATTAGTTTGGTTTTGATCTTTTGGACAGAAACTAGGTGGCGCCACAGCAGAGATCATGTCTGACTTACTTGCTTTTGAGGCTGACAGAAGGGCGGTCAATATTACCATAAATAGGTATGCTAATATTGAGGTGCTGACAAGTTTTCTTGAGATCATAGCGTGTGTGGTTTTAGCATTCTTTTCATGGCCTCATGCTATCTTTCATATGCTGCAGTATTGGAACTGAGCTTACTCGAGATGATCGCAGGAAGTTGTATTCTAGCTTTGGTTTACTGTAAGCTCTTTGGTCATCCTGATTTGTTGGTGGCTTCTATATTTTAGGTTCTATTCTGGATTGCAATCTCTGATGCTATTTGCTTGTTTCTTACAGTTATCCCTATGGCCATGAAGAACTTGCTGTCTGTGAGGACGTTGATCAGGTATGCTGTGTGTTTCAGTTGGTTTTATTTCTTGCCTAAATGGTGCTCCAGCTCTTGCTCCGTCTATTCTTAAAGACCTTCTGCTATTTGGGGCAACAATAATGTGTCTTCTGAATGAAATTTAAAATTTATGACATTGTTTGTGTTCTCTGCATGATATCACCAGTCTGAATATATTTCTGCCCATACTTAACTTCCTTCTCATCATATCTGGTCCCGATTCTGTCAAATACCAACATCAGTTGATTGCAATCTCGTTACTCATATTCTTAACATTCTCAAGTTGTAGTAGTGGTTTTCTCTGAGCCATCTACTTGTTTGTTGTTGTAGGTCCGTGGTGTCATGGAAAAATATCCTCCATATCAGGCTATCTTTTCAAAACTATCCTATGGTGAGAGCCAGATGCTTGACAAGGCATTTTATGAAGAGGAGGTGAAAAGGCTTTGCTTAGCATTTGAGCAACAGGTTGGTACTGCAGTTACTGTGAATCCATGTCATTTTCTAGGTCACACTTATCCTCAGTTCTCCATTCAGTCACTTGACATTTTTGCCTCTCCTCTGACCTGCAGTTCCATTACGGTGTTTTCTTTGCGTACATGAGGTTGAGGGAGCAGGAGATCAGAAATCTGATGTGGATATCCGAGTGTGTGGCACAGAACCAGAAGTCCAGAGTTCATGACAGTGTGGTCTTCATATTTTAGTTGGATTGGGACTCGAGACAGATCTCTAGAGATAATTATTTGTTCTTTTGCATAATCTTCTGTAAATCTCCTCCCCGTCTTATCCTGGAACGAATTGTAGAGATGGGGGTGCAGTTGCGTTGTTTGCAATATCCGGTGTTTCTAATAAGCACTTTTGCATATATATTCCAATTGGTCTTTTTAGAGGGAAAATGTCTTAAATTCCGAGATCGAACATGTTTCAGTTGTGAGGATAAGTTGAATTTATGTATTGTAATTTGTGATATAATATAGTAGCACTTATTCAAACTAATTTCTATTTAGCATCTTGCATTTGGAAGCCATTCTAACTTCCTGAAGGCTGTGGACTGAACAGATTGAAGCTATAATTGTTGTCCGTAGATGCCTTCTTTCAAGTGGAAAAACACAAGTACAATTAACAATAAAAATGTGTTGCATATGGGTTAGTCCAGTTGATCAATGTAGCTAGTCCCTTCCCTTACCTTTTAAATATCCATCTCGTAGATTTCATTTAGTATAATTTAGATTATCGCTTGTATAAAAAAATAATAAAAATGTGTTATGACACCTTTGTGGTCGATCAAATTTCTATATCGACCAAACGTATATTGGTGTGGTAAAAAAACGGCATTGACCTTCTTGGCCGGACAAAATTATAAAAAACCGCGGCTTCTTTACCGTTGAGTTCCTACCATCTCTTCTATACTCTTCTCTCCCAATTGTTACGGTTTTTATTTTTATTTTTTTTATATTCATCTTCATCTTCATCTTCGATGGAAGCGCCATCATCGTCATCTTCGCGGATGAGTGAGAACCAGAGGCCGTCGTTACCGGCAACAAGCATCACTGATGTGAACGTCGACTCGCTGGCTGAATGCGCCAGCTACCTCAGCCTCCAAGACCTCTCCAACATGTCCATGACCTGCAAGTACTTCAAAAAGGTTGCATATTCCGACTCCATCTGGCAACGTTGGTTCAGGTCCAATTCTACTCTTTTTCAGATACCGTTTCCTTACGCTCTCTTTTCTTCCTGTATTTCTTTGTTTACAGAAAACTCTTTCAAATTCATTTGTTGCAGGGAAAGCTGGCCCCGGCAAACACCTCCCGCCACCTCTCAAACGGCAGGAGTGAGGGAAGCTTATTTGTGTAGGCGCAAGGAGTTGCTGCAATTCAAGTTTATCAATCCCCACGTCGCCAATTTCTATACCAATTCAAGTCCTTTCGACCATGTGTTATTGGACAATAACAATATAATCTTCTCTCAGGTAATATAATGTGTAACACTTTCTTTTCCATGAATCTTTGAGTTCGAATAGTTGGGCATCTTTAACTTTGCTTTATGTTACTTACTTAGGGTTCGATGATACAAGTTATAACGATTGATAGCTGGTTAAGTGGAGCAAATTCGCCTGTCACTTTAAGTGATCACAATGCAAGAATTACTTGCATGAGGTGGGCTGTGTGTGATTTTTTAATCGTAAAATCTTGGAATGTTTATGATCTTTTAATCGTAAAATCTTGACATGAACTGCAGACTGTTTCCACTGAATGAAACATCTTTATATCGAAGCAAAGCACAAAACGAGCAGAATGTTTTGGTAACTTCAAGCTCTGACCATTCCATTCGGCTATGGTGGAAGGTATTACTTTGTTTAAGAATATTTTTATACGCTCTTATTTGTCGGTTTTTTCATACCTTTGGTTTCTTCATTTTTAATTCAGTCTTATAATTTCGGTTGGAATAGGCTCTTAATGTTTTGCTCTAACCCAATTTATCAAGTATCTGTTTTTGTAATATATGGTTCATTATGTGATTTAGTCACTATTCTTGTACTGTAATACCGTTGTCAGTTGTTTACATTTGCTGTCCTCTAAAGATCCTAATCATATTATTTTGTCACAGGGTTCTTGCCGACGATGTTTTAGAGGTCACAGTGGTCCAGTTTCAGCCCTGTCAGATAAATTGTTAGGCAATGGAGCAGGAAAAGTGTTGGGAAGTGGAGGGGAAGATGGCACAGTTCGCCTTTGGTCTCTAAGTTCCAGTGGGAAACGTGGTCAGCATGCATTAAAGGCTACTTTCTATGGGCATGAGAAGCCCATCCGGTTGATGTCAGTTGCTGGGTATGAGGTTGTTCCTTGAGGGATTATGTGTTTTTATTTAGTAAAACTAAATAAACGTTGTGCCATCAATGTCTATTTAACATCTAAAAAGATGATAAGCTATGTAACTTAGAAGACAATTTCCAGATATCTACTGCATCTCATATGTAATCATTTACAAACGTTTCTGTGCTTTGGGTGACACTTCTCCCATTATACTGATCTATGTCTTTTGGTCTTATTGATAGGCACAACACCTCTCTCTTGGTATCCGTTTCAAGAGATTCTAAGGTATCCTCAATTATCCATTCAATGCTGTTCTTATGGGATCTGGTCATCCTCTTGAATTTTTGTTATTTTGTTGTTGTCTGATGATTGCAGTTTCTAACAGGTGAGGGTGTGGGATACAAATATATCATCCTCTGATCGTTCTTCATGCTGTGTGGGGATGACTTCTGTTCTTGGTGCCCCTATAGACATTAAGTGTCATGAACAATTGGTCTATGTTGCTGCTGGTTCCTCTGTTATGGCAATTGATTTGAGGACAATGCAAAAAGTTGTCATTGCTACAGTAGATGCAAAGCTGTACTTTTTTCAAGCAACGCCTTCAAAATCTTTATTCTGCATAGGCAGCAATGGCAGGTATGACGAGTAGAATTCCCTGGTTTCGCTTGTTTTTATCCAAGTTGTAGAATTCAGTTTATTGAGAAAAATATATGCATGAATGGTGCAGAGCGATGCTTTATGATATAAGGAAGAACCAGGGAACGCTGAAATCAGAACCAATAGTGGAGTTAGATGGTGGACACGCATCGCCGTTGACATACTTGCACATGGATCCGTACAAAATAGTTACAGGAAGCCCGGAGGATTTTTATGTTAATGTTTGGGAGGCCAACACTGGTGCAAAAACTAATTCCTTGGATTGTTCTCTTCCAGATGAAACATCTACCAGTTTTGGGTGTCGTGCTCTGGCTGTAAATGGGTGTCGAATTGTTACTGGCATTGCCAACTACGATGAAGATGTGGGATGCTTACGCTTCAGGGACTTCACAAATGCTTCTTGTCCTGTCTTTAATCATGAAGATGATCATGTTGCAAAGTTTTGGAACCCACAATCTTACAGTGATTCCGATAGTTCATATGACTGAAATTTTTTTGCTATATATATATATATATATATGTTGTATATAATTTTTGATCATATTACAAGTTTGGAGTTGGTTTCTAGCTATTACAATTTGAGAGAATCTCTTCAACCATCTATGGGGCGGACGCTACCACCATCACCGTTATCCTTTCGCTGATCCTAATTGCTGCCATAACCACCACCAACTCAGCGCCAAACCTCGGCCTTGACGCCTTCCTGACCCACCAATCCATGGTCGCTAAAAATGTTGTTTTAGACTGACTTCCATGGTCAATAAAAATGCTGTCCTTTCATAACTAACCGGAAAAAGTTTAACTTTCAGCGCAGCTGTTATTGTCCTACAAAACAAAGTATGGACCTTGGGTTTCACGGATCACATATAACAAATTATCTGTGCATTTCTATTTATTCTCAACAGAGAAGACAATATCAATATGGCAGTGGAAATCAGTTGGGACAAAAAGTTAGACTTTGCCCATCACACCAATCAATGCTCATAGAGTAATGCTCCTAAATAAACTGCATTAACGGACCATATAAAATCAAGTAGAAAACAAAGCTAAAATGGCCAAAAACAAACAATTATTTTACTTGTCAGTTTTACATATCGGTGGAGGAGAGACAATTGAACCTCAATCAAAAGTGCATGAGAATGTACGGATGAGCAATTCAGAGATCATTTAAATTTATCTATGTCACTTTGGAACTCTCACAGTTTGTTTGTTTGTTCTTTTTTTTTTCTTCTTCTTGTTATCAATCTCAGTCCAATAGTCCGATAGATTAAAACGAGGTGAGATGGAAAATCGAAAAGAGTTGGCAAACCTTACAATCCCAAAATCATATACTCGATGTTATTAAGAAATTTACATGCAGCCAAGACAATACTCGACGTGATTTAATTTACATGGATATGCAGTTTCATGCTATGTACTTCTGATGTGCCAGTTCTGCTATTTACAAGTGACACAAACTTTCTTCCATATGAACAAGTTCTGTTTCCAATGATGGATCTAAGAAATGAAAAATAGAGAGTCTGAGGCATTTGCTTTTGATGGCTGATTGAGCAAAATGGTGCTTGCAATGCTGCTCCATGAGTTGTCTCCATCATAGTTGGACGAGCAAACAAAAGGGTTGTCACAGATTCCATCATAGAAAATTCCACTGAACTCATCCTCACTACCAACCTGTGTCTGGTTCTTCGTTTCTTCGCCGTCAGTACTTTCATCCTCCGAGAAGTTTGCATTCTTCTGAACCAATTCTCTGAAGATTGCAGACTGAAGGAGGAGGCCAAGTGCGGTGGGAGAAGATGACTTGCTACCGGTGTTAAGCGGGACGCTGCTTCTGGTGACTTTTTGCTTTTGAGGAGAGTTCAAGAAACTAGAGGCAAAAGGGTTTGTGTGTGAAAATGAGGGCTCCTCTGTTGGGATGTAGCTGTTGGCCATGAATGGTAGTCTATTCTGAGGCTCTGCAACTGTCTCTGGTTCTTGAGTGGCTATCGGATCATCAGCTCTTGGCTTTAACCATCTTATGTAAGAACTCAAGTCGAAGTTTGTCACAGCATTGATCCCTCTGTACTCAATTGCTGCAATGTCATAGGCACGAGCAGCTTCCTCTTGGGTGCCTGCAATGATACATTGATTGCTCATTATGATTTTCAATTACAAAGTTTACTTCACAAATATTCAAACTAGTTTTTGGATGTTACATAATGTTATAATCAGACGTGGAAATAACTTACTGTAAGTGCCAAGGTAGAGGTACTTGTTTCCAAAAACTCTTCCAATTCTGGCTTCCCATCTGCCATTATGATGGTGCCTGCAATATATGAACCAAATAGTCTTTAGACACTGTTTTTTCGTTTATCGTTTTTTAAAGAAGTTGATTTGATTTGATCTGATCACCACAATATTAATAAGAATATTACCTTGCTACTCCTCTGTACTTAGATACACCTCTTGAAAAGCCACTGCTCTTTCTGAAACAAACATACAGATAAGTTTTCAGGAAACAGACCAAGGAAATTCCTCAGTGTAGAAGTCTTTCAACACAAACAAAAAATGGTTTGAAGTTCTACCTCCGTAACGAGGCCAAATACCCTTCTTTTGTCACAGTCTGCATGATCTCAATTTCTTCCTCATAGTCCGATATCTGTAAAAAGCATCAAGGTGTGAGATGATGAATTTTTAACGCTTGTAATGCTGAACTCCATATTGTGTGTTTGATTAGTAGTCTTGTTCGTACCGCGAAGTTTGTGAAGGTTGACGTTCCCCAATACTTAAGTGCAGCTAAATCATATGCTCTTGCAGCAGATTCTTCTTCATCATAAGCTCCTGAGTACACAGAGAATAATAAGATTAATATGTTTCACTTACAGAATTAGCAGCAAGTTTTAAGACTCAAGCTCAGCAAACTCAACCATGTAGCAAAATATACTCACCAAGATAAACTGCTCAGTCCCAAGAATCCATTCCGAAGCGCAATACAATAGAATACAACACAAGGAACCAGATATCAGCATCCAGGAGGAAAAGCAATAGATAATTAAACTGAGTGAAAGAAATGCAACAATGATATTTACCTTGTTTCCCTTTCTTCTTCTGTGTTACATTCCAAGAGAGCTTATCCCACAAGTGGGCTTCAAATCGACCAGTCCATCGATGCCTGTTGACAAACAGTTTACCTTAATATTTCTACACATGAAACAAGAAGAAACTTCTGCCGATAACAATCATAGCACCACTGAAATTTGTTTCCTATTCAAACCTGCTGACACCGCGAAATATTGAACTTCTCTTCGTTGTGGTAGCAGAAGTTTGATCAGCTGGTTTTTGTGCCAAATGCTGCTCCCTCTGGCTGTTGTCACAACTAACTGCAACTACAGCCGGGTTTCTTCTCCTCCTCTTGACACACCGTGATGCCTGAGCATCGAGATCAACTGTGCTCAAGCGGCGCCTCCTAGTGTTCTCTTCATTCTTCACCATCATCAACTCCATTTCCTCTAAGAACAAAGCAGTCAGGATTCTTGCTTTCCTCTGCTTTCTGCAATTCTGTTGTTGTTTGTTCCTATGGTTGCTTGAGCTGGAAGGATGCTCAACTGTATTATATAACATGTGTGCTTGTTTTGGCCTTAAGCTGTTTTGTTTTGTGTTGCCACAACAATATTATATCAGAAAACAAAGGAGACGATGATTTCGGAGCATCTGAGACAAATTTCAAAGTCCGTACTCTGTTTGGTAATCCCAAAGATCCAAAAGTCATTGTGGTTTTGGATTTACTCATATGTAAGGTGAGGCCTCAAATTTACAATTCTTGAAGGGTTTTCCTAGTCAATTCAATCAGTAGATTTCAATCATTCACAAACACCAAAAGCAAATCCTAAAGATTTAAAAATACCTACGGATATGCCAATGCTTATTTGTTCATATCGAAATTCCAATGCTTTTTTGTTCATATTGAAATTCCAATGCTTATTTGTTCATAATTAATGAAATGCCAATGCTTACCCCATTTCAGCCCCCAAGCAGTCCACGCAAAGTTTTGCTTCAAATAACAGGAAACCTGAAATGACGATTATACCCCCACTAAACGACATAATAATCAAGGGCATTTTTGACAGTTCAAGTTTGGTTCCCACAATTTTTTTTTTCAAAAAACAAGCGATACTCTATTAATCTAATTTACGCAGAAGTAAGGCCCTTATGGGAGTGCTTTTGAAAGGGCTAAAAACGCTTTATGATAACCAAAAGTGCTTTTGACACCGTTTGACATAAATGTTTAGAAGTGCTTCTGGTTCGTAGAAGAGCTTTATGAAGAAGCATCCACCATGTGCTTCTTCAGGAAGCACTCCCAAGTGCTTTTTTAGGAAGCACTCCCAAGTGCTTTTTAGGAAGCACTTCGATTTCTTATGAAAATGTCAACATTTTTATAAAAAGCACTTTTGCTAGAAGCGCTTATGAGCAGAAGTGCTTCGTAGAAAAGTACTTGACTAACCTAGCATGTGCTTCTTAGAGAAGTACTTGACTTTTCAACATTATTCTAATAAAGACTTTTTATCACAAAACGTCCATGAGGTTCACGAAAACTATCAGATTGCGTTTGTGTCATTCGTGATCCTTAAGGTTGATATGCGTGCTCACAAATAGTCATTCCTTAAAAAATCTCCATTATTTTGTTAATGTGGCATATATGTGGAGCTCACATATCCAATAATATAGTGCCACAATATATATTTTTAAAAATAGTGACACTATATTATTGGATATACGCTCCCATATATACACATCAAAGAAACTAATAGCGAGTTTTGATGAAACTGACGATTTGACTATTTGTGATCACGGGTATTGATCTTAAGGACCACGAATGACAAAAAAAAAACAAACAAAAAGGCAATATGATAATTTTGTGAATGTCATAGACGTTTTGTGATATAAAACCTTCTAATAAAAGCACTTCTTAAAAAGGTTTGTGAACAAAAGTGCTTCTTGTACAAGGAAAATTTCCAGTGTAAGTTGTGTTTGTAGTGTGAGCTGTAAAATAAGACAGACAACAAACAGAGTCTCATTTTTCCATTTCCAAAAAAAAAAAGAGAAAAGAAAAAAGAAAAAAATTGCCTTCTTCAGACCACCAAACCGCAGAGCCTCATTTCAGTCCCTAGTCACAGAGACCTCGACGACCACCATGGCGGTCACTACCACCGCCTTCTTCCTTCTTCTGATCCTAACTGCCGCTTTAGCCACCACGAGCTCCGCCCCAATCCTTGGCCTCGACACCTTCCTGACCCACCAGTCCCGCCTTGACCGTCAAGCAACCAACGACTCCTTCCTCTCTCTCTCCTCCACCCTCAGAAACTCCCTTTCCCATTCTACCCCTCTCTCCCACACCCCTCACTCCCTCATCTCCTCTCTCCTCTCTCTCTCACTCCCTCTCTCTCTCCACGTCCGCCTCGTCGGCTCCTCCTTCCCCTCCACCTCCGCCTCCCTCCTCTCCTCCTTCCTCTCCGCCTCCCAATCCTCCAACCACTTCCACGTCATCGCCCCCTTCCAAACCCACTCTCACCGCCTCGCCGTCCAGCACTCTCTCCACCTCGACGTCTCTCACTCTCCCTCTCTAGCTTCCAAACTCTCCAAAACCCTAAACTCTGAGCTCGAGAAAACCCCTTCCAGCCTCCGATCCCCGCTTCTCTCCATCCCGTACGACTCGATTGACCAGATCATCAAGCAGGACTTCGAGAAAGAGAAGCCTGTTCATGGGGTTTACTTGTATTTTCTGAATTTGGCCCAGTCCAAGCCTTATGCTTATAACTATGGATCTGGGGACTCTTCCGCTGCTTTCACCAAGTGTTTGGGGAGCATCTGGACTGGCAAAGAAAGGTATATCTGGATTGACTTGGGTGCTGGCCCGGTCGATTATGGCCCGGCCCTTTCCGGTGATGGGGTATTGCCCAGAGGCGAGTTTCATCCTCTCGCGGCGTTGCACGGTCGTCCCAAGGCTCAAAAGGCGTTGCTTGCTGACTTGGCTTCCTTGGTTTGGAGTGCTTACCAGGTTCTTCTTGTGCCCTCTTTGAGAATTCCTGTTCAGTTTGAGAATTCATTGATTGTTCAGTTTATTCATGTTTATGGGTCAGAGGGCAGTAAGGATTCTAGTGGTTTGGATTGGAATTCGATTGAGAGAACGTTTATGGATGAGGCCCATGATAATGGGTTGTTGTTGGGGGATCAGTCTTTGAGGTTCAAGACTTATAGGGTGAGTTACTCGGAGTGTCCAATTTGTTCATTTGCAATTTCTCGGTCTATCAACTCGTATACGTCGAGATTCTTGTTTGATAACTATACTTTGATTGCAAGTGAGTATTTGGACTCGAAGCAATTGCATCAGATATTGTCTGATTCAGCTGAGGAGTTTAGGAGGGTGGCAGGGTTTCCTGAGGAGGATTTCGGTAGGGTTCTTCCTGTTTATGTGTTTGATTTGGACTACAACCTGTTGTTGTTGCTCGATAGGTATCACCAATCTGTTGCTTTTAAAGACATGGTCATAGCAGTCAGGACGAAGAACACACAGACTGTGAGTGATTATAGCTGTAATGGGCGTCATGTGTTTACACAGACAAGGGAGCTTGAGCGACCGCTTGTTGGTTCGATTTTACAGAGCATGTGGGGAGTGTCACCAACCCATATGCTGTGGAGCCCTAGGCACAATACTACATTGGTGGATTACACATGGAGTGTTGGGCAGACTCCGTTTGGGCCGTTCTCTGAGGTTTCATCATTGTCATTTGTGCAGAAGGATGCTGCTCGTAGAAATGTTCTTTTGACATCACTCAATTACAGCATAACAAGTGCTGTGGATGTTCTTGAATCCATAGCTGCACATGGTGGGGAAAGAAAGCTCCTTAAAAGTAGTCGACATGTTGAGTTCATACAAAGGTGGAACTTGTTCAAGTACAAGCTGGACAAAGCAGTCTCTGCATTGTCGCATCTAGATTTTGAGATGGCTTTGTATTACTTGAGGTCCTCAGATCACGACCTATATGCCATCCACTCTCTTGTCTATCATGCCTCCCAAGAAGTGGAGGCATCCCTTGTATGTTTCAAGGATCCACCAGTTCCGTGGACTGGGATCTGGTTGATTGCATTGGCTTTCCTTTTTGTCTTTTATCTTTCTAAACAAGAAAAACTCTTCAGAAAAAAAAGTAAGCAATTTTGAAACTCTTGAGAGGAAATGAAGTTTTTATCTTTTGAATGCAATACATGTATTTCTGTAAGGGACATGATTCAGAGGTCAGGAACTAGTATTCAGTTTACTCATAACTTTACTGCATTTTAAGTTTGTACTTTGCCTATTTATTTATCAAGTTCATAATATTTGCCAATTGCAACCTGTAATTTCATCGCTTATAGAATTATCACTAATTGTATGATGTTCCTAGAACTTCTAGGGTGTGCTACTTTTATGAGGTTGTTATTTCGTAATTGTTCTTTTAGGCTGACTTCCATGGGAACCATCTAAGTTCCAACTGAAAATGTTTTCTTTCAAGGTTTAACTTGCAGCTGCTATTGTCTTTACATATTAGTATGAACACTGGGTTCCCCGGATCAAAGAGAATAAATCATATGTGGATTTCTATCCAACTGAGGATAGTGTCTTTGTGGAAGTCGTGTTTTGCGTTTATCTATTTTTTCCAGTGAACTTCCTTTTTTATTTATTGATACCCTCAAATGACATGTCTCGAGAAATACTGACCTGTATCGGAGTGTATATGGAAGTCCCTGGCGATGCTCTCAACCAATGTGGGATCTGCTGGTTTGTGGTTTTCAGCTTAGGCAACAATATCACAGGGGTTAAAAAATTGAATGTGAGTGTTTGATGTAGAATCTGACCAACTAGAAAACAGAGTTCAAATGGCTAAAATACAACTGTGCTACATATTGGGCACGAACCACTGTATTGCTTGTCAATTGTACATCTCTGTAAAGGAAGCAAACTGCAGCATTTAAGTTGCATGAATCTGGGACGATGAACCTCAACCGAAAGTGCATGAGAATGTATTCAGAAATCATTCATATGCAACTTTGGAAACGTTCACACTTCTTTTTCTTGTTAATAATCTTTCAGCGTATTAAGGTGAGATGAAACTAAGAAAAATCGATAAAGTTGGTAAACATCATATTACCAAAACCATAAACTCGATGTTAATAAGTTGTTTACATGCAACTTGCAAGCAATGCTGGACATGATTTAATTTACCTCGATATGCAGCATCAATATCATCACACTATGTACTTTTTTGATGCGCCAATTCTGTTTTTTACAAAGTGAAACAAAATTTCTTCCATATGACCAAGTTCTGTTTCCCATGATGCATCTAAGAAAAGAAAAATAGAGAGTCTGGGGCATTTGCTTTTGTTGGTTGATTGAGCAAAATGGTGCTTGTCCATGGGTTGTTATCTCCATCAGAATTGGAAGAGCAAGCAAACGGGTTGTCGCAGATTCCATCATGGAAAATTCCACCAAACTCATCATCACTACCAACCTGTGGCTGGTCCTTTGTTTCTTCTCCATCAGTACTCTCATCCTCCGAGAAGTTTGAGTTCTTCTGAACCAACTCTCTGAATATTGATGATTGAAGGAGGAGGCCAAGTGCGGTGGGAGACGATGACTTGCTACCAGTGTTAAGAGGGATGTTGCTACCGATGAATTCTTGTTTTCGGGGGGAGTTCAAGTAATCAGAGGCAAAAGGATTTGTGTGTGAGAAAGACTCCTCTGTTGGGATGTAGCTGTTGGCCATGAATGGCATATTCTGAGGCTTTGCGACTGTCTCTGGTTCTTGAGTGGCAATTGGATAGTCTGCTCTTGGCTTTAGCCATCTTATGTAAGAACTCAAGTCAAAGTTGGTCACAGCATTGATCCCTCTGTACTCAATTGCTGCAATGTCATAGGCACGAGCTGCTTCCTCTTGGGTGCCTGAAACGAGATTAAAAAAACACATTGCTCAGTAAGTGCAAATTTTCTTCAGTATAGTTCTCAACTTTCTGTTTTATGACAGTTTATATTTCATCTAGTTGTTGGATATGTTACATAATGTTATAACCAGTTATGGAGATAGGAGATGAGAGATAACTTACTGTAAGTGCCTAGGTAGAGGTACTTGTTTCCAAAAACTCTTCCTATTCTTGCTTCCCATCTACCATTATGATGGTGCCTGCAATATATGAATCAAATAATCTTTAGACACTGCTTTTCCATTTGCAGTTTTCTCAAAGAAATTGATTTGATTTGATCACCAAAATATTAATCAGAATATTACCTTGCCACTCCTCTGTACTTAGATACACCTCTTGAAAAGCCACTACTCTTTCTGAAACAAAGAAATAAATAATTCTTTCAGGAAATTGGTCAAGGAAATTCATCAGTGCACCACAAAAAGAGATGTTTGAAGTCCTACCTTCTTAATGAGGCCAAATACTCTTCTTTTGACACAGTTTGCATGATCTCAATTTCTTTCTCATAGTCCGATATCTGTAAACAACATCAAGGTGTGAGATCATAAATTTTTCGTTTTTTCTTTCTCTAATGCTAAACTCCATATTTTAAATTTTAACTGATCAGTGATCATATTCATACCGGAAAGTTGGTGAAAGTCGACGCTCCCCAATACTTTAGTGCAGCTAAATCATATGCTCGTGCAGCAGATTCTTCTTCATCATAAGCTCCTGAGAAACAAAGAATAAAACGATTAATATGCTTCACTTACAGAATTAGCAGTAAGTTCTAAGACTCAAACTGAACAAACTCAACCATGTAGCAGCATATACTCACCAAGATAAACTGTTCAGTCCCAATAATCCATTCCAAAGCACAACACAATAGAACACAACACAAGGAACCAGATATCAGTATCCACGAGGAAAAACAATAGATGATTAAACACAGTGAAAGAATGCATAAATCGATGTTTACCTTGTTTCCCTTTCTTCTTCTGTGTTACATTCCAAGAGAGCTTATCCCACAAGTGGGCTTCAAATCGACCGGTCCATCTATGCCTGTTCACAAACAATTTATGTTAATATTTCTACACGTGAAAGAAGAAGAAAGTTCTGCCTATTAAACAATCAGAAAACCATTGAATTTTGTGTATTTTATTTTCAAACCTGCTGACACCGCGAAATCTTGAACTTCTCTTCATTGTGGTAGCAGTGGTTGGATCAGCAGGCTTTTGTGGCAACTGCTGCTCACTCTGGTTGTTATCACAACTAACTGCAACTGCAGGTGGGTCTCTTCTCCTTCTCTTGACAGACCGGGTTGCCTGAGCCTCACGATCTGCTGTGCTCAGTCGGCGCCTCCCAGGATTCTCTTCATTCTTCACCATGATCAACTCCATCTCTTATAACAAGTCCTCAGATTCTTGCTTTCCTCTTCTCTCTTTTATTCTGTGGTTGTTGTTCCTGTGGTTGCTTGAACTGGAAGGAAGGATGGTTTTGAGCATATATATAACTTGTGTTCTTGGTTTGGATTTATGTTGTTTTGTTTTCTGTTGCCACAACTGTATTATATTAGAAAACAAGGCGAACGATGATATCGGAGCATCCGAAACAAATTTCAATGTCCGTACTCTGTTTGGTAACCCCAAAGATCCAAAAATCTTATGGTTCCATATGGTTTTGGACTTGCTCATATGGCCGGTTTGGTGCTGCTACTGCATGCCACAAGTTAAGATTGAAAGGTGAAAAACTTTCATCCATGCAGAACAAATTTCCTGCAGCTGGCAGCCTGGCATGAAGGTGACCAAAGCCCAACAAACACAAAAGACAAGAAATATGAATGCCGTGTTCTGACTCTGGTCCTTGATACCGACCAGCTGCTAGTTTCCTGCAAATTAACAAACCATCTTTATCTTTCATGTGCAAGATGGAATGTTTATCAAGAAATAATGGTTTTTTTAGAACAGTTGGGGCTGGTGCTGTCAAAATCCCATAGGGGTCATCGGAGAGTTTGGACTGTTTATGCTGAGTATTTAAATATATTCAGATTCTGATGCTTGTGGGTTGTGTGCGCTTTTTCTGAAGCTGATATGGAGTTTGTTCCCCATACGGATAGACGACGGTGTTTTCCAGGAAGCAGATGCTTTGATAATATTCGTGAATAAACAAGTTATTATTCTTAGAATATTACAGCTGATTGGGATATATGGCGCATATGGACGGTCATGTACTTGTTAAATTGCACTAGTTTAAAAGGCAGAACCAAAACCAATACTTGGATGAAATTTAATCACAAACTCGTCGAAACTTCCTCTCCTCCTCCCAACTCAAAAACCAGTCAGGATTTGAGCTTTCGGAACTCTTCGAAAGCTTTCATCTCCGATGTGGGATACTCTCAACCAACTTGTCATATTAAAATGAGTGATGCCATTTTGATCATGAGTTTGCTTCTAATGGAATGTTGTGTTGGGATTTCGGAGTCTAGAGACGTTACAGTTGAGATATAGTTTGCTCATTGCTGCCACATGAACTATAGGTTGGCTCAGTTTGTGTAAAAAATGCCAGCAATCTCAAATTACAGTCTAAATCAACCGACAGAAATCTCAAATTGATTTCCACTATCCCCATTAATAATAATAATAAAAAATCGAGTGTTCTAAACAAAAACAACTTAATTTCTTGATTGCATCGGAAGAAACTGATTAAAACCGTTTGCATTTGTTATTAGAAAATTTTGATCCCATTTTAACAACATTTCTGTCTTAATTTTGAGAAATTTTTAAATATTCCGGGTACATTACGTGGCCGGTGTATCATCTAATAGACGTATTACATATGAAATTACTCTCCAATTTACTACATTGTTTTTTATGACATGTGACAGGCTGCATTGGAAATATTCCACAAGTTTTATGTCTTGTGAATGGTACACCAGCCACATAATATACAAGGGAACACCCAAAAATTCTTCAATAGAAATCACATGCTTACATGTTTTATTGTTTTTTATTTTTGGTCCAAGACTCCAAACTGGTATTAACCCGAACCCGAATCCGAATCCCAATAGACTTGGACTCTTTCTAAAATTCATGTCCATACAAACGAAACGGGCTTCTAAGTTGTAACCGGGACCAACTGGTCCAACCCAATTATTAATTTGAATTGGGCTTCCTTGGGTTTCAAAACGACACCGTAACGCCCATATCGCTTCTCAATTGGCGCGCATTGGGCGTGGTGCGCATTGCGCACTGCCGCTTCTACTATATAACATCCTCTTCACTTCACCCTCCCGTTCTCAAATGCACACTCCCTCTCCTCTTCTTTCACTGGTTTTCGACTTTCATGCTCTCAGCTATCTTCACAGTTGGATTTGATCCCTAGGCTGAGAACCATGACGGACGGCCACCTCTTCAACAACATCTCTCTGGGAGGCCGTGGAGGCACTGTGAGTCTCTCTGCTTCTACTCAGTCTGATTACTCTTTTTGGGGATTCGTTTTTCGATTTTTTTTCTTTTGAGTTTTCTCAATGCTATTTGAAACCTGGGTTCTCCATGGTTTGTGAATGTCGGTGGTTTCGGTCTCTTTAGTCCCGTCAAAAATTGGTGTAGAAATGCGGATTTGGGGGTTCTGATGGCTTTGTTGTCTTTCGGTTGGTCGCCTTGAAACCCTAATTTGTTCTTTCCTGTAGTTTTCTGTGAATTTTTTGTAGTTCGGTTGCAGAGAAATTTGGGATTTTTCAATTTTTGGTCAGTGCGGAAATGATAGGGAAATGGGTTATTTTCTTCCTTGTAAAACCCTAGTTCCATTGCATTCGATGGAAGTTTCTTACTTTATATTCAGGGTTTCCCATGTTGAAGTTTTGAATTTGTTGGAGACGGTGAAACCTGGAACGTAATGACATAGTCCTCTCTCTTTGACCATCTTAAAAATCCCCAATTCGTTTAAGAAGATTTGTTTTTCAGTATCTTTACTTTTTTTTAATAACTTGTTTCTTTTTCTTTTTGTTCATATTTCTTGATGTCTTTTTAATTGCGGGAGGAAAGGAGTGACAAGATGAATTTGTCAATTCTGTGACTTAAAAAACCCTAAGTCGTTGCATTTATTTCATGGAAGTACACATTGCTGGAGTTTTCAGATTTTATCCCCTTGGTTTCTGAGAAATAGTCGCAAAAGGTTTTAAGAATTTGTAAAGCTATGAGCCCATGTTATCATTTCTTGGCAAAAGTTTTGATATATGCACTATTTGATAAAAATTCTAGACTCATTGGTAAGTTATGCAGTAAGTGGAAACTTATAAGTTTGAGGATTGTTATTTTCCTCATTGTGTCACATGTGGAATGCAGAATCCGGGGCAGCTAAAAATATATTCCGGAGGGATTTCGTGGAAAAAACAGGGAGGTGGTAAAGTAGTTGAGGTTGATAAAGCTGACATTGTTGGGGTGACATGGATGAAGGTCCCAAGGACTAACCAACTTGGTGTTCGGATTAAAGACGGGTTGTACTACAAGTTCATTGGATTTCGTGACCAGGTTGGTGAGCATTTGCGGAGAATGTCCCACTTCTGTTTTTGTTTGAAAACTATTGTTATAATTTAACAAATGAAAGTGCATAAGAATTTGTTGTTCACGAGGTGATGGTCAACCAAGCTTCCTCAATACATTTGATGCATGCTAATGGCAATTTTCAATTATGATAGGATAGAAACTAGCTTTTAGTCAATAATGTTTTGCAGGGATGTGAAGAAATTGCTAATTTTTGGCTCGTTTCTTCTATATGCTTGCATTGTAGGACGTCACTAGTTTGACCAATTATTTCCAAAATACATGCGGATTAACACCAGAGGAGAAGCAGCTTTCTGTAAGCGGACGTAATTGGGGAGAAGTCGATTTAAGTGGTCAGTGATATTTGCATCTATTCAAGTTGACTACCTCAACTAATTTCTTATCACGAATTTTATATTTCTCACATTCATTGGTTATGATTCACTTGTTTCTTGTTATTAAATTGGTTTTTCCATGGTGTTTTCTTTTTTTGGTGTGGATTGTTTCTCATAGGATGGAAGTTGTGAAAATGCTTCCACCTTGCTACATTCTTAAGCAAAATGTTCTGCTGAGACTGCTTGAAGTTGGTTCTTTTGTTTTCTTGTTTTTTCAACTCATCATTTATGTCCTTTAGGAGTCTTTGAAAGCCTGGACATTTCTTTTTGTACCTGCTTAGTATCCTAATGAATGGTCTTCTGTAGTTCTGTTTTGAAATTCTTTACTTTTCGTCCATGTATGATTTCTTCTGTGATGTATATTTGGTTCCTTAATGGCAGCACACTGTCTATGTGTCAGTTTGAGTGATTTTCAGTTCTTCTTTTGCTATTTTGCAGGGAACATGCTGACTTTCTTGGTTGACTCTAAGCAAGCATTTGAGGTATCTTTGGCTGATGTCTCACAAACTCAGCTTCAGGGAAAAAATGATGTCATCTTAGAGTTCCATGTGGATGACACCACAGGTGCTAATGAGGTTTGTTGCTTATATTTATGGGTTTTAATATCTATAAAGATAGTAGGAGCCTTCTACAGTGGTTCTATAGATACCCAGAATTAAATATAAGCTCTGTTTAGCATAAGGTTTAGGTTTTTAGTTACAATCTAATAATTTCATTTTTGTTTACATTTATATTATTTGTCACAGAAAGATTCATTGATGGAAATAAGTTTTCACATACCGAACTCCAACACTCAGTTTGTTGGTGATGAGAATCGTCCCCCTGCTCAAGTGAGTTTGTTCATGTCGTGTGATACGACTTTTTTAGGTCTTTTAGTATTGATTTTGTGATTGACTTACTGATTCAATGTTCTGTAGGTTTTTCGTGACAAAATCATGTCTATGGCAGATGTTGGTGCTGGAGGTGAAGATGCCGTTGTCACATTTGAGAGTATTGCAATCCTCACACCAAGGTAGATGTTAATAAGAATACCAGGGATAGTGCACCTACTTGCATCCACACTAGACTAGCATGCCATTTTGTATTTATTAGATTATGCTTTTATGTCATATGCTGCTGGTGCTTGGATTTCTTTCCATATGTAGTGCCAGGCTAACGGAAGTACTTGCTTAATGTAGGGGTCGCTACAGCGTGGAACTTCATCTTTCATTCTTGCGGCTACAAGGACAGGCTAATGATTTTAAAATTCAGTACAGCAGTGTTGTTAGACTGTTTCTTCTTCCTAAGGTTTTATTCTTATCTTGGGCACTCATATATCTTGGTCTGTTTTCGAAGGTTCTGTTGTACATGTTTATATAAGCACCTTTGACATTGTTCGATGTACATTAGTGAGTTCTCTCTTCAAGCGCTGAAAGGATTATCAGCGTCATATTTACTCCATTCTTGTAGTCAGTTAATGTGTCCTTTGAATATTTTATAACGGATTCTTCTTTGCTTGTGTAGTCTAACCAGCCACATACCTTTGTTGTTGTTACTCTTGATCCACCTATCCGTAAAGGGCAAACATTGTACCCACATATTGTTTTGCAGGTATTGTTTGCTTCATTGCCTTTTTATGATCATCAGTTTAAGTTTTTCCGTAATTGCTTCCTTTCATTGACTTCTTCTATTGTGTATAGTTTGAAACTGACTATGTGGTTCAAAGCGAGCTGTCGATGAGCGAAGAACTTATGAACACCAAGTACAAAGACAAGTTAGAACTATCTTATAAGGTAGATAGTTCCTTCTCATCTTCTGAAGCTTGTAAACTAACAGTTGTTTAATTTGTTTAACGACAGTGTGCCAGTTAAGATGAGCTCCTATTGTTTTATTTTATTCAAATAAACAGGGACTAATTCATGAAGTGTTCACCACAATATTGCGTGGCTTGTCTGGTGCCAAAGTTACGAAACCGGGAAAATTCCGTAGTTGTCAAGATGGTTATGCCGTGAAATCTTCATTGAAAGCTGAAGATGGAGTTCTATATCCTCTTGAAAAAAGCTTCTTTTTCCTACCTAAACCTCCCACCCTAATTCTTCATGATCAGGTAGAATTTGCATCCATATGGTCGAGATTATGTTGCTGGTCTAACAAGAACCTGATTGATATTACTTGGAATCTCACCTTTTTTTTCTTCTTCATTCTAATACTAGATTGACTATGTGGAATTTGAGAGGCATGGCGCTGGAGGCTCAAATATGCACTATTTTGATCTTCTGATTAGACTCAAAAGTGAGCAAGAACACCTGTTTCGAAACATTCAGAGGAATGAATATCATAATCTTTTTGACTTCATCAGGTTAGTATGAATACCAAGTAGTTTCCACAGTAGGTCATTGGCTGTTGGAATTCAGAATGTGACATTTTGGTACACATGCAGTTCAAAGGGTCTCAAGATCATGAACTTAGGAGAAGGCCAAACAGCAGATGGTGTGGCTCCTCTTCTTGATGAGGCAGATGACGATGCTGTTGACCCACACCTTGTCCGCGTGAAGAATGAAGCTGGTGGTGATGAAAGTGATGAAGAGGTGGAACTTCTATCTTATTTTCTTTATGTTGGTGTTTTTCTTCTTTTGTCTGATTGTCTTTTGTTTGGATATTCCATGGATTGCACTGAGTGAAAATATTTGGTAGGGTACACTTTGTCAAGCTACATGCATGAAGGTCAACAATATGTTTGCTAGTGATATTATTTTTCACCCTATTGCTATGTATACTTCATCTGTAAAATGCTTTAAGTTCTTCTATAGTCTGTCCAATCACTTGATTTAGAATATGCTTTTTTATGTACACCAGGTGTGTTTTGTACTTTCTTCAAGAAAGTTGTGCATAGTTTGTATTTTCATGACCGTTTTCCTCAAGTAATGTCTGTGTGTGTAGTTAGCCCTAGTTGTTTTGTACATCCGTGTGTGTGCTTTATGCAGGTAGACCTTTGTGTTCACATGCTACTCTGGTTTCGTCACCACCAGTTTTGAGTGTCTTGTGATTCTTCAGTCCAAGTGTGTTAAACATAGTGAAATTTGGCAGGATGAAGATTTTGTTATTGACAAGGATGATGGAGGTTCTCCTACTGATGATTCTGGGGAGGATGATTCAGATGCTAGTGAAAGTGGAGCTGAGAAAGAGGCAAGTTATTTTATTAATTGTATTTGCTTAGATATTTAAAGAAGGCTATAATGTAATCTTATAAATAGTAGTATTATTAGGATCCTATTTAACATGAATGCCCAATTTCAGAAGCCTGCTAAAAAGGAGCCTAGAAAGGAACCTTCAACTTCCAAGGTATCATCTTCCAAGAAACAAAAATCCAAAGATGGAGGTGAAGATGGTGCAAAGAAGAAGAAGCAGAAAAAGAAAAAGGATCCAAATGCACCAAAAAGAGCAATGTCTGGTTTCATGTTCTTCTCAAACATGGAGAGAGAGGTGGGTTTGTAATCTATATCTCTTATAGTACTAAGTTTGGTTTGGATATGGGAAGATGCGTTTGCTAATAGGTTCAGGTTGATGAAACGGATTCATTTTTATCTCTGTTACGTGGGATGTAGATAATCTGTTGACCGTGTTTTTGTTGACTGCAGAATGTAAAGAAAAGTAACCCCGGAATTGCATTTACTGACGTGGGGAGAGTACTTGGAGATAAGTGGAAAAAGATGTCAGGTATGCTTGAGTCGAGTAAAGTAAAATTACATCTTGTGCTTCCACAGCATGTTTGATAAAATCTGCCATTTATAACTTGTGCCATATTTTCTATCTTACAGCGGAGGAGAAAGAACCCTATGAAGCAAAGGCTCGTCAAGATAAATTACGCTACAAGGATGAAATTAGTGGCTACAAGAACCCCCAACCCATGAATATAGATTCAGGGAACGAATCTGACAGCGGGTAGATTAAGGTAGAAAATGGAATTAAAGCCCAGTTTTTGGTTCAAATGTACTTCATTTGGCTCATTTGTATTGTAGGATCTATAATTATGGACCATGTTTGTATCATGTTTGGTTAACGCTATACTTGATGAGCTAAGAAAGATCTCCAAGAAGTAGTAGCAAATAAAACTCTTCAAATCAAGTTTGTTGACCTGCATGTGGCAATTTAGCCTTTCTGCTACTTGAATAATTTTGCTCCAATGCACTGCAATTCAATTAATGCAATATCATGGAAAAGAATGAAAAATATGAAAACATGTGAAAAATGCCTATGTATTTATTATATGAAAAGAAAAAATTGATGTTTTTAACATTTTCAAGATAGGTTTTGTTTTTCCAAAGTAAAATTAAATATTTTGAAGAGCCAAAGTCAACTTACCAGTCACAGAGAGAGAAAGAGGTTCAGCTTTGATGATCGAGGTTGAAGAGGTATTGGAGAGAGTTTCGATGTGGCTCACCTATTTTAGAATTCCAAAGTTCGCTAAGAGGCCTTGGAGATCTTCTAATTTGGGCATAAACATAAAATTCGGATACTTTGAGCATGCCCCTGTTCAACATGTATCGTCATTAGGGCTGACCATCGGGTCGAAACCAATGGTTTCTTACCAATCCAATTTTTTATTGGATTATAGATTTTACAATTCAATCCAATATGATCAGATATAAGGATCCAATCCAATTCAATTTATAATGTACATTGGATTGGATGATCGGTTTGTATGAAAATATAATAATTGTAAAAGAACTTTAGTTTTTCATTACATATAATTCAAAATTCAATCCGAAGATACAACATGAAATTTAAAAACAACATTACATTAAGAACTACATCCATTCTTAAAAAAAAAACTGAATAAAAAAACTTTGAGAACTCTTTCAGGCCTCCAGGTCCTTCCATGTTAGAGAGCATGCAATCATCCACATAAAATCTCTCGAACTTTAATCTGTTTTACCCAAATTTGTATCTAGACAACAAAAGAGCTGGCCAATGCCTGCAATAGAACATGATATAATAAACATTTTCTATTTAAAGGTGTATCAAGTCAGCTAATATATACATGTCCTACTACAAAAGAAAAAGAAACCAAATGCTTAAAAATATAATAAAACAAAATAAACAAGAACAACATTTCTATACAATTCTCTACTTGTTTTCTAGATTTTATTTGACCTTCAATCCGAGCTGCATGTACAAATCGAAGGGTTATTTTTTCTTTTTATTGCTTAGGGTATAATACTACTCTCCAAGATAACCCTTGGATTTGCAATACATATTTAGATTAAAATACAGTTTAAAAACAAAAAACAAAAAACCAAGACTAGTAGAGAAATTAGATCAACTTTTCTTCTGCACTTCATTATCGATCACACGTGATGAGCTTTCCGCCGGCATCTAGCCGTGCAATTTCATTTCGGTTCTTCTGACAGTTAGTATATATAGATGGATGGATGGACGAATTCTAGCATTTTTGGCCAACCCTGCAACCAAGTGAACCTGCAAAGCGTGTGAGCCTTGTAACGAATGTGCCTGGCTTTGCAGTGATCATGTCCAGCTTTCCAAATCCATGGTTATTTTTAGCAACTCCAGATTCAACAAAGAAGGCTCCATTCAACATCAGATCTCCTTCTGATCTCCATTGCCAATTCTTCCACACACCCTCCGGCGCATAGTCCCTCTTCGTCACCTATAACATCAAATTCATCAGTAATATATTACTTAATTATGAAACCACCATTGTTAACTTAATATTATTATTATGGAAAAAAAAAAAGAAGCTTTCTTCTTCAAAACTGAGTAGAAGCTCATCCTCAAAACAAATGGGACTTTGACACGTACCTCCTTTGCAGCATGGTTTGGTGGGGCTATGAAACGGTTGCCCTGGCTGATAATAGTTGGGTGTGAGCTACCTCCAATTGCATACATGAGCCAGTGTGTATAGTCATTGTTCACAACATGGATAAATCCCCATCTGCATCTTGGCATTCTCTGCACCAATCCCTTTCCAAAATGGTTGAACGCCACCGTAATTTGCATAATCGCATCCCCTGCAAATGAATCGCTCGCCCCAAACAGCAACACCTGCATCCACCGTTATCATTAATTAATAATTAAATTCACGTTGCATTAATTGTCTATGATGATTTTTTTGGAGTGCCAATAAATAATAAAATGTGTCTTACGTCATTGTGACGGGTGAAGTGGCAGTTGGAGATGGTGATGGCCGTGGAGCCTTGGATGGCGTCGATGAGCCCATCAGCGCAGTTCCACATAGAGAGATGGTCGAGCCAAATGTGAGACGACCCAAAAATTGAAATCCCATCTCCATCACTCTGTGTTCTGATCCCGAAGTGGTCCACAGAGTCCCTGATCATGCCGCCGCTGCCCGGAACAGTGTCGTGTATGTGGAGCCCATGGATGATGACATTCTGGACGAACTGGAGCGTGATCCCAGCACCATGAGCAATGTGCACATTTGCCCCACGTGCGTCAATTGTCTTGTGGCTCGTCATTATGAGCTCCTGTGTCAACCTGATAGTCATGCTGCGTGCAAATATGATCCACAGCGGCTGCGGTTGAATGACGGCATGGCGGAGAGTCCCGGGCTTGGGGTCGATGACGTTGCTGTCGGAAGGGTCGGTGACGACGTAGAATGCGCCTCTCTTACCTCCACGTGTCCTGCGCCCGAAACCCTTCACGCAGTTGGCCAACTTCTTCCGGTTGTTGGCCCAGTCCTTCCTGCATCGCCAGCAGCGGTCGATTGGGTTTGTGGCCTTGCAAGGCCCTTTGTATTTTTTCCCCAGAAGATGCCTCCCTGTGCTGTTGCTCACTTGATGATCATCGTCAAAGTTTAAATCTTCGACCCTGCATTATCATGCATGATCATGTTAACATAAACAATAGAATGCTTTTGTAGGAAGCAATTCTATAAGCGTTCATTTGCTTCTCTAGAAAGCACTTCAGGGCAGTTTTCTCAGCAATTCTATAAGCAAACAAATCCTCAATAATAATAAAATGGAGAGAATTGATGGTGAATGATAATGAATTGACTTACTCTAGAACACTTTCGTTGAAGTCGTCGGTAACTTTTTCAGGGTTGGGTTGATAGGCCTTCAGGGCAGTTTTCTCAGCTTCCTGCTTTCGTTCCTGCCAGACAGCATCCAACTGAATAATGTTGCTGTTGTTAACAATGGATGCTCCCAGGCTTGGAACCAGTAGGCAGAAAGAAATCATGAAAAGGACTAAATCGAGCTTCGACGCCATTGGTCCAAGTATAATTTGGCCCCTTTTTTTTTCTTTCTACTTTTTTTTAATCTGATTTTTTTGTTCTTATAAACGTTAATAGATATGGTCAAGGTCTATGTGATTGAGCCCAGCGGTGCACCGGGGTCTCAGATTCAGCCCAGCTAGACCTTGCCAAACTAAAGATTGGTTAAAACAGAGGCTAATTAAAAGTACTAGCAACACTAATTTATTGCTTATTGCTTGGTTTGAGCAGAATGAAAATTTGGAGTTTTATAATGCAACCAGTGTCTAAATTTAGGAGGCGCAGAAGATGGGGAACCATCTTCTTTTAACCAATGACGTTTTGACTAATTGAACTGGTTTGAGTTCATCATGCTAACAGAATCAGTACTTCAATAATCAACCACAGTCAAGTATTAATTAGCATGTCCTTAATTAGCTAATTATGGGTTATTATTGCTTCTTTAGTTATAACCATTCTTTTGTGTAGCTCATCCTATCCACAAAACACATTAAACAGATTTACAAGGAGAAGAAAAAAAAACAGTACAATCTGCTAATTAGGGTTGGAGGGGAAGAGTTAAATTAGAAAATAGTTGGTTTGCATGCTTAGATCATTCTTTTCTTGTTCAATTGAGTTCATTAGGATTGTATGCATTTGTTTTCTTTTCATTTTCTGTCTAGTGCAAGATAAAGCGAAGGAAGCTAAAGATAGTTAGCTTAGAATTACACATGAGAGTATAGATATTTGAAAAAGGTTTTCCAATCAGGAATTTGGTCTTGGTCTTGGTCTTGGTCATGGTCATGGTCAAATCTGTCTGACCATGTAGCTAAAAACTAATGCAGTTTAATAATAATTTGCCTTTTCTAACCTACACAGAAAGAGCATATTAGACATTCCTTCCTTCAATGAACAGAACATTGATGGGTACTCCAATTTATTCCTTGGCTACCCTTCATCACATTCAATTACAAAATGCACTTCCATTAGTCAGTGCATGCTAACACAGAATCACAGATGCATTCATTTAGGGCTCGTATGGGAGTGGTTCTAGATAAGCCAATAATCACTTCTATGGAGAATTACTTCTTCAAATAATCACTTTATGTGGTTTTAAGTGATTTTGTAGAGCACATGAGAGGTGATTCTCTCCAGAATCACTTAAACGAACCCTAAGAAGCACTTAAGAAATTTCCACTGAAAACCAAAACCACAAAAGCTGCATATTTGTATAATTATATGAATTTGAGAGCTGCATAAGGTTTTGTTTGCAGACACCAGCACCAGGATATATGCTAGCTGTTGCCACAATATGCTGCAGGAAGGAATATGTTAATGCACTACAGCGGAGATATATTAATATTCACCTACTTTTTACATGTATAAAGTTTTGCCGTTGTGCATTCATGTGGCGATCTCTGATGATAACAATAGATCGAACAAATAGGAACTCAATATTCAAAGACAAGTTGAAGAAAGAGATATTATCACCTCATTTATAGCAAATAAAATTTCGCATTTTAAAAAGCAAATTCCCCCACAACACTTATTCTAACACTTTTGACCATATTTAGAAAAAATTCTTCCTTCAAACTGTTAAACTCAGCGGTTCAATTACTTCCCTTGCAATTCACTCCTTTATTCTTCCTTCCTACTGTTGAAAACCCTCCAAAGTAAAACAGCCATACTCATAATTTACAACCATTGGGGTTGAATGACTAAACTACCACAATTTTATTCGTCAAAAGTTTGGCAAATAAATCCCTTTCGGCTCTCTAAAATAGCGAAAAACTATAAACCCAAAAGGAAAAATCACAACAAGAAAAGGGTTTAGAGCTGCCATGTCAGCCTAGCTCTATAGCTCTGCTTTGCCTAAAGAACATGACCACAAAAATTAAACTGGAATCTATCCTTTGATATTTGATGACAAAAATACCCTGACTTTTCATTTAAGATTAATCATCTTGTAATCATAGACTGACCTTGTCTACTGTTTATATGTAGTTGAAACTTAACCATCGCACAAGGGAATACAGTATGCACCAAAAGTTAATTAATGTTAATAATTTACATTAGCATGTTGCCATGTTGGCAATGTTTTCTTTTAACTGCTAGATAAAATAGAAAGGCAATAATCATGTTTTCACCCTGAGACAAACAATCAGTTTCTAAGGTCATTCTGGGGATTGCATAAAACTTTAATAAAGATTCTACATAAACAAGCATTCTCTCCTTAACTTTTCATATCTGTCAAAGCAACAAAGAAGCACAACAAAGGGTTTTCTTATGTTTTTGTTTTTTTAAGCAGCATATAAAGAGTTCTTTAACCAAAAATGCAGAAACAGCTGTAGATATTTTCAATTCTTCAGCCGCTAGAGTCACCATGATTTCTCTAGCTGATGTCTATCATGTTGTGGCAGCCACTGTCCCTCTATATGTTGCCATGATTTTAGCCTATGTTTCTGTGAAATGGTGGAAGCTCTTCACACCAGATCAATGTTCTGGCATAAACAAGTTTGTGGCAAAATTCTCAATCCCTCTCTTGTCATTTCAAGTGATTTCTGGGAATAACCCCTACAAAATGAACCTCAAACTCATTCTCTCTGACTGCCTACAAAAACTAATTGCTTTTTTAGCATTGACAGCAATCACTAAATTCAGCTCCCATGGAGGCTTGAATTCGATCATAACCGGTCTCTCTCTGTCAACTATGCCTAACACATTAATCTTGGGAATTCCTCTGTTAAAGGCCATGTATGGGGATGAAGCAGCCAAGCTTGTTACTCAGATAGTTGTGTTACAGAGCTTAATCTGGTACAATTTGTTATTGTTTCTCTTCGAGTTCAGGGCTGCTAAGGCAGCCTCTGTGACACCTTCATCAGAATCCACTGCAGGTTAGCATTCAAAGATTGCATTTTAAATTAATAGTATGACAAAAAAGCATCACACATGCGGCTGCAAAAACCCCTCTTTTCCTGGATTGTGATCTGACCTCCCTAAACACAAATGGTTGAGTTGAGTCAGTTTCCATTTTGTTCCTCTAACTTCACTAACCTATGGTGACTCTTTTGGGGTCCTGAACCGGATTCAGATTTGTCTTGATTTCAACTGGAATCTTAGCATATATAATTAAGGTCTGAAATACTAGTATTCTTATATCAACAAATGTCACAAGGTTTTTCCTATAAACTATAATGGCCACATTTATATGTGGAGGCTACACTCCATTCTCCCTAAGAATTCTGATTTCTAACATACAAAAGGCATTACGTCTTTTTTTTTGGGGCTTCCTTAATATCAAATTATGTTGACATATTCTCACATCAGCAACATTTTGGTCTGCTTTTTATTCAAAGAGGAGATGGAGGCCCCTCAAGAAGCACAATCCAAAGAGGAAGCAGAGGATGAAACAAGAAGCAGAACTCCTAAGAAAATCAAATCTATTCTCTTAACAGTTGGGAGGAAGCTTATCGCCAACCCGAACACACATGCAACATTGTTGGGTCTAATTTGGGCAAGCATACACTACAAGTAGGTACCCATCAGGAGGTTTATATGGGCAGCTAGGCATAACTTTCTTCACTTTTGATGGCTCATTTCTATGCATATTTGTTACTAAGAAGCAAGACCCATGTGTTGAATAATAATCTGTTGCAGGTGGGGAGTGAAACTGCCAGAAATTGTTACAAAATCAATTGAAATACTGTCAAATGGAGGACTTGGTATGGCAATGTTCAGCTTAGGTATGAGGAAACATCAGTAATTCCTAATTACCTGCCATGATATTTGAAAAACAACCTTCAGATTTAGAACATGAATTAATTTGTGCTGCTTAATAGGACTTTTCATGGCATCGCGAGGTAGCATAATAGCATGCAAGACGCGAACGGGGATGCTAGCCCTGGGATTGAAGTTCATAGCCGGGCCTGCGCTAATGGCAGTGTCCTCCTTTGCAGTTGGACTAAGAGGCAGAATTCTCAGAGTGGCAATTGTGCAGGTGCATATATATAGATTTGGTTTTCTTTATAGTCTTTGGTAGACAGACACACAAGGCTGAATTCTGTGTTGTTTGCTGCAGGCGGCTCTTCCTCAAGGAATCGTTCCATTTGTTTTCGCTAAAGAATATAATGTACATCCAGACATTTTGAGCACCGGGTAACTTTTGATCTTGTTCATCATCTCATATTATAAAAGCCATGCATATGACTCAACTGATTTGGTTCTCTTTTTTGTTGCAGGGTTATATTTGGGATGCTTATTGCCTTGCCAATTGCATTGGCCTACTACTTCCTACTGGGACTATAAACTTTGCAGTTTCAGCATGAACATAACAAATTTGAGGAACCCTATGAAATGGTGGTCAAATTGTTGAGGGTAGATTATGGGAGGCGGATCATTCAATTTATTTAGAATTTGTTTGACATGTAATATGGCTGATATGTTTCCTATATGTATTTATATATAAAATAGAATATACATGAGTGTATTTATTAAGAAAACTAACAAAGTAAATGCTTGAATAGTGAAATTAGAGTCATGTAAAATTCACATTGTTCATTCAAGAATTGTAACAGAAAAATGATCATATTTCCAGATTTAATTATCAATAAAAGCCTTGCTTTTGTCTTGGGGGGTTGGAGGATTTCAACATAATTAATAACTTGTTAAATTGTTTGGTTGACACCATAATTAATAACAGTAGAATTTCTCCAACACGGTTTAATCTAGTGAAAAATGGTATTTATTTGCATAATGTATGCCTCGTGCTCGAATTCTCACGACATCATTTCATATGCGATAATTCTCCTTCTCTGTAGTTTAGTATATTTATATATAGAGAGAGAGAATTTTCGCAATATCAGTCCAATCTTCTAGAACTTACGAACTTGTGATGTCACTTTCATTGCCACCAATTTTTTATATTTTTATTTTATATATAATTGTGATAATGATCATTACAAATTCACAATCATTTTGCAATATATTGACCAAAAAAAAAACAATTTGCAATATGATTGGGTTTATGTGTTCGCTGCCTCTATCAACCCAACACCACAAAAAATTATAAAAATGAAAAATCGATCATTTTTTTGAAGTCCTTTACTTTTTTTTGGTCAATAGTCCTTTACTTTTGGGAAAAGAATAAGAGGCTAATTTGGTAAAATGAACCAAGTAAAATTGGCTTGGCCGAAACGCCAAGCATCACGTGTATTAATCTATAAATAAAAAAAATAAAAATCAACGGTAACAAGAGCGAGATCTGACGGCCCACGTGTAATTGAGAAATAAAAAAGGAAAGGAAAAACTCGCCGAAAAGAAAGGTGAAATTGAAATTGGTGTGATTTAGGGTTGTTGGTCCCCCTATATATCACCCATCGCTGTGTTCATTTTTCACTTCCGCTTCTCAGAGCTACAGGGAAAGCTAAACCCTTCGCGTTTTCATTGTTTGCTCTTTCAATCTTTGCTGGGCAAAATGGTCGGTCCTGGTCTTTACACTGACATCGGCAAGAAAGCCAGAGGTCTCCCTTTTTCAATCTTATCCGATATATATATATATATACATTTATATATTCATACATAATATTGTTGTTGAATTTTTTGATTGATGGGTTCTTGTTAAAATTTCTTTTTTGCTATTGTTGTTGTGGCAGATCTTCTGTACAAGGATTACCAGAGCGACCAGAAGTTCACTGTCACTACCTACTCTCCCACCGGAGTGGTCAGTTCATTCCCTCTCTTTTTTACTCTGAGATCTGTATTTGTCAATGTATATTCACTTGTTCAAGCCCTAGGGTTTCATTGCTCGTGTGTATTTTAGCTCCCATTCATAATTTTAGTCCATGAGATTGGACTTGCGGAGGAACCATTGAGCTCCAAGCGAAACCTCTAACAATAGGGTTCATTTCCTGTATAGTACTTTATATGGGTAAATTTAATTTTCCCTCTTTTTTTTTTTGAAATTATAAATATTTTTGCGAAAGGTCTTGGTGACATTTAAGCATAAGTGTCATTTATTGTTTTGTGGATGTTTAATATCGAAATGACCATGAGTAGACCTGTCGTGCTATTCTTTAGTCATTTTACTGTGATCTTTTTGGGGAGCTTTATAATCTTATGTGCGGTAATTCTACTGCTTGTTTTGTGAGTTTAGGTCTTGTAATACAACTTTTTGGCTTTCTTAGCTAGACTTTGTTGAATTTAAAAAATCTAGTGAAATTGCTCACCAAAACTCAATGTAGCAGCACTGAGTATGTAACTGTTTAATTTGAGGCACCGTATAATTCCCCCTTTGTGTAACCATTTATGCTCCAAATTGACAAGGTATTACCGCTTCGTATCTGCAGGCTATCACATCCTCAGGAACAAAGAAAGGTGAGCTGTTTCTGGCTGATGTTAACACCCAGTTGAAGAACAAGAATGTCACAACTGATATCAAAGTTGACACTGACTCAAATGTAATTTCTACTTCCATTATTTTTCTTCCATATCACTCTTTTTTGCTTATACCCGGCTCCCATTGAATGCATCTTGATGTATTAAACAAATGTTGGTTCTGGATATTATCTTGTTTTAATCACCTCTATGAGGTTGTTTATATATGTAACTGGTTTTTTTTTTTCATTTTGTGTTGTTGTGTTGATCCTTCACATATCCAGTAGAATGATTGTTGTGCTATAATAGTTTATTCAGATATAGCAGAATTGATCAACTCTAGTGCATTTTCTTATGAAAAAAGTTATGATCATCATTTTATTGCTTTGATCCCTTTACCAAAGGTTTGTTCTGTTATCAGCTTTCCACCACTGTTACGGTTGATCAACCTGCTCCTGGACTGAAGGCAATCTTTAGCTTCAAAGTTCCTGACCAGAGGTCTGGAAAGGTAGGAAGGTTTTCATTTGTGTCATGCTGCTGAATTAGAATTTCCTTGTATTTTATGTTGGAGAATATGCAGTAGAACTTGTTGGTGGATGTGGAGGATTTCATTTATCAGTAGCAGTTGTAAAATTGGTATCTAATTCGTGAGTGATTGTTTACAGGTGGAACTCCAGTATTTGCATGACTATGCAGGGATAAGCACCAGCGTTGGGTTGACAGCAAACCCTATTGTTAACTTTTCTGGTGTCATAGGAACTAATCAACTTGCTCTTGGTACTGATCTGTCATTTGACACCAAGACAGGGAACTTGACTAAATGCAATGCTGGAGTGAGCTTCTCCAATGCAGACCTAATCGCTGCACTGACCCTGTAAGTATCTTCTTTTGGTTGTTTAAGAGGGCTGATTGATTTTACGTACATTGGCCTTGTTATCTTCATACATAAGACCCTCAATCTTCGGTTCCCAACTCCAAAAAGAAAAAAATCTCTATAATTATTCTTTAAATGCATTAAATCAGATGTCCTCAGTTTGGTGCTGTTTTGGCTTACGTCCTGGATTGTTGTGCATTGTGTGATACAAATTTTTTTTTCACGGTACAGGAATGATAAAGGTGACATCCTCAGTGCATCCTATTATCACAATGTCAATCCCTTTGCTAACACAGCTGTTGGTGCTGAAATGACCCATAGATTTCCTACCAATGAGAATACCATCACTCTTGGCACCCAGCATGCCTTGGATCCATTGACGACTTTAAAAGCACGAGTGAACAATTTTGGCAAGGCAAGTGCCCTTATCCAGCATGAGTGGCGTCCAAAATCATTTGTCACTATTTCAGGAGAGGTAGACACCAAAGCCATTGAGAAGACCGCCAAGATCGGGTTGGCTCTTGCTCTCAAGCCATGAGCGAGCTTATTGCCCGCTGTTGCAGGGAGCAGGGGTAGAGGGTTAGTATAGTTTTCTTTCCTGGCCGACTTTTCTTTGGTTCCAAATGTTGGTTTTTCTTGAAACAAGTCCATATGTTAGGGGAATCGTTCCATTTCGGCGGTTTTGGTTTTGTAAAAATAAAAATTTGATGGTATCAGGACGTATTTTGTTACTGTTCTTAATTGCTGTTAACAGACAGAGAATGATGAAGCCTGTTAGTGGAGAGGTAGACCTTTAACTTTGCCCCCATTTTTGGTGGGTGTTTCGTTAATCTTTTTCTTTTTCTCCCATAATTGATCTTTGCAGCTTTGTTTACTGGTGCACGTAGTTTTGGAATTGGAAAAAGCTCGTATTATTGGATGTGTGTTTGTGAATTAGGAACATTTGGAATGTCCAATGTCTATTATTCTGTGATGATTTTAGGACGGTAGGTAGGTGGTGTCCAATCCTGGATAAGGTGGCCAATTGGTGTGGTGAGCCGTTTTTTACTTTAATTAGCAGAACAAATCAGAATGAGGACAATTGTTCGATGGAGATGGTTGATTGAGCCTGTGAACAATTCAACGTGCAACATCTCTCTGTATGGCCTTTTCAAATTGAGAGCTAATTAAAAAAAATTGATCGAATCAGGAAAATATTGACATTAAAAAAATAAAAAATAAACCTTAAAATTCCGGTGCTGTTGATGCAAAGCAACTTCCTTTTCATCTGGGTGCAGGAAACAGATTAGATTTTAAGAAGAAAACAGATTAAATTATAATAGCAGGCCAATTCAAAGCAGCATATATTTTAGTGTTGTATATCCTCCACCCACATCTGCTACATAATGAAACCATAATTGTGTTCTATCACCAATAGGAGAAAACCATAACAAGTTTTGCATATGAGTAAGCAGTGAACAACCTACTCTTCAATACTAAAATATTTGCATATTAGAAGTTTCAAGTATCCCTTCTACTCCTTAGCATAATCAGCTTGAAGGAGACCCTCCCGAATCTGTGAAGCAACATCCCTCACCGCACCCGGCCCGTGCGGGATGAAAACAGATGATGACTTTGAGGATGCTCCAATCTCCTTCATGGTGTCAAAGTATTGAGTCACCAGCACCATGTCCAGTACATCCCTGGCTGATGTTCCAGGAACATTCTCAGAGAAGATAAGAACACTATCCCTCAGCCCATCAACAATAGCCTGGCGCTGGCGAGCTATGCCAAGCCCTGCCAAGTACTTGGACTCTGCCTCTCCTTCAGCTCGCTTGATCTGCAGTATCTTCTCTGCTTCAGCCTTTTCTTTTGCTGCCAACCTCAGTCTTGCAGCTGTTGTGACACAGAGAAACACATAAACTGAGCAATTACCTACTCACAGATTGAAATTTCAAACCATGTGTGTGACATACTTTTACTGTATGTATTGGTAACAAATTGCTAGGAATACCAGAAAGCAAATAAGTAATTCGTCAAATGCTGCAAGTACATATATACATGTAAGTTTAATTTACATGCTTTTATTGCATGGAGTAACAGAAAACTAAGAGAAGTTGAAAATGCTTCTACTTTTGTTTTTCTGTGAATGTTACCTGCATTGATCTCATTCATTGCTCTCTTCACATGAACGTCAGGCTCAACATCCACAATAAGGGTCTGGACTATTTCATAACCATAAGTAGACATTGCCTGTCACGAAATTGGTTTAGTCGTCGGTTCTCAAACTATGTCATGCAAAGATATAAATCGTTGTATATAATTAAATAATTGTGTCAATCTGGTATTAAATAATAATTGTGGCACCTTTGCAAGCTCCTCTTCAACAGCTTTTGCTATGTCGCTCTTCTGCTCAAAGACAGCATCCAATTCCAGTTTGGGTACACTTGCCCTGATAACTGAAGAGCAGTAAAATGTCAGCTGCTAATCAACTAGTACAAGCAACAATGTCTACCAATAACATTCTCTTCTTACACTTACCATCAAACACATAGGCCTGAATCTGTGAGTTGGCATTAGAGAGCTTATAGAAAGCATCCGCTATCTTTTCCGGTAAGGCACGATACTGAATAGATGCAACCACATTGACAAACACATTGTCCTGAAAATCCCATTGTTAATACTGAAATTTGTTCGAGACACTAACACATTTCACAGCCTGACATAAACACAATGAATTTCACAAGGCATATCCTTGAGGGAAGGTAAAGAAAATGCTAAAGAATCTGAAAAAACCTTGGTCTTGGTTTCACATCGAACTTCAAGTTGGCTCACGCGCAGTGATAGCTCACCGGCTATCTGGTACCCGAAACACCAGGGCAAGCAGTGACATCCTGGTTCAAGCACATCATCAAACTTCCCAAATTGTTCCCTTACAGCAACTTTTGACTGCTTCACTCGAACACAACCAAATGCTTGGCCCATTCTTCAGTTCTGCAACTAGTAATATGTATAATAAAACAGTGTATGAGAGTGGGTGTGGGAGACAAATTTATTTGCATGATAGCAAGAAAATCACCATCCATAGCATAAAGATCCTTCTTTTACCCAAAAACACAAATTCAGAATGAGATCACAAGAAAATATAAAGCATTTAAGCATAAATCTAACGAAAATGAAGAACCAAAGAGTAAACAAAAAAACATAGAAAATATAAGACTCACTAATATTACATAATTCTTTTATTTTCCTTTGTTTTCTCAGGAACCAAACAGAAATCTCACGTCAAGTAAATGCACTTATTTCAGACTAATTCAGCTACCGTCGTTCTTTTTTATTCCCCCTCTTTTGTTTCCTCTCAGAAAAAAAAAAAGAAGCAAACAATATCAATTAGCACCAATGGGAATGGCCGCATTGATTTCAGTTTTCAGAGAGTCAGAGTGTGACATACGAAGAGACTCAAAGATACTTCTTTTTCGTTTTCCATTTCAAAAAATTTCTGAGCAACCAAACGAGAGAAACAGAGTTGTATGGTCATCCCTCCTCACCTTTGAATTTCTTGTAAATTGTTTTGATTTATTTCTTGTAATCCAAGCTAAAATTGCTGAGATATATAAAAGCAGCAGCAGCGGAGCTCAGCTCAGTGGGTATATGACCAATTTGCCCTTCTACGCTGACACAGTCGATGGTAGTTTATTTACAGTATTGCCCTTTCCTGGCTGGAAGCCAAGCCACCGGTGGTTTCGTCCGTGGCATTTCCCCTTGAAATATGAGTAAAAAGTCAATAGTACCCCTATTCTGTTTCATTTCACTTTCATTTTGATAATTTCGTATCCATCAACGATTAACAACCTCACAAATAGCATGCACTTCCAGAACTTCAAAATGGGATGACTATATCACAACCTCACAAATAGTATGCACTTTCAGAACTGCAAAATGGGATGACTATATTATGGGCTGCAATTGTTTGCCCATCATTTTCATTTGGGATTTCACATTTCCAAATTGAAATGGCTCAAAATATTCAAATGATGACAAAACTAGAATTATCAAAACACCAAGGTCGTTTGGTACACCATATTAGATTTTGGATATGAGTAAATAGTCCATGTCAGGTGTTTGGTGTCAACTTGTATTATTTAATTATCTAACTATTTTATACATATTGGGCTTTTAATACTCTCATTACCTGACTAACTAATACAACTCAAACACCTCGGTTTAGATAATACACGCTTAATTATACAGCTAGGGAAAAAGAGAACACACACGTTCACGTGAAAAATCCGACGACGCTATTTTCATCTTCTTCTCCCAAGGGTTCTTCTCTGCTATATTCTCCAAGGTTATTCTCTTCACTCTTCTCCAGGTATCCATCTCTCTCTCTCTCTCTCTCATACTCTCTCCAATATGCTTCTTCTCTCTTCTTCTTTCTTCATCTTATCTTTCTTTATATATTTCATCTTTTATTAAATTTTTGTGGGAATTAGGTTATGAGTTCTTTTTGACGTTTTTTTTTTCTTACTGTATTGGAACAATACATGCGGTTGTGTATCGAACTCAATAATCAAATAATCATTATGCGGTTGTGTATCCAACTCAATAATCAAATAATCAAATAAGCATCATGCGGCTGTGTATCCAACTCAATACATGCTACTGAGTTTTTCTTACATTTTTTTCTTTATGT
The DNA here is from genome assembly GCA_024362665.1 of Prunus padus. Taxonomy (NCBI): domain Eukaryota; kingdom Viridiplantae; phylum Streptophyta; class Magnoliopsida; order Rosales; family Rosaceae; genus Prunus; species Prunus padus. Next base: position 27,301,098 of record JANFAM010000013.1, read on the forward strand.
ATTTCATCTTCTCCAGGTATCCAACTCAATAATCAAATTATCATCCCAAATCAGTGATTAGAACAATACATGCGGCTATGTTTTTCTTGCTGTAATTTTTTTTTCTACTTTTGGTGCTTTGTTGGTTTGTTTTCTGGTTATTTCCATGTTGCTACTGCTGGCTGTTGATTCTCTTATTGCCTGCTTTTGTAGGGCTTCAATATATTCTCTTTTTTTCTTAATTATATATATGCAAATTATATTGTCTATATTTCCACTTAAATTATCAAGGAATTTTTTGTAAAAAAATAGTATGATCCGATGTTATCCAGGATAGAACCAAACACAATATAACTTAGTCAGACTATTTATCCGGAACAATACTAAACGCCTTATAATATTATGTATAAACAGTCAATACTCTTCAGAATAGATTAATACTATCCGACAGAAATTAGTCAGTACAATCCGACGTACCAAACAAGCTCCAGAAGACATCCAGATTACTTATTAATGTGATCAGATATTAACAGGATCAAATTTTTCTCAACTTGCCTAAAATCATTCATTCATATGAAAAGCATATATCATCTAGTCTTAATCGGTGCAGCCCAAGTGGGTTTTGAATTTCAATTTCTTATTGAAAAGCATTCTCATTTCTTTGAAAACTTCCTCTCTTGGGTTCTAATACATATGAAAATCACAGACAGTGTCAATTTGTTACGATGTGAGAGAATATAGTCGTCCAAAGCACTTATTGCATGCAATTTGCAGATGGTTAGTCCAAAGCACTCACATCTGGCAAGAAATAATTGAGGTTAGTCCACCTTGTGGATTAATTGATAAGGTGACTGGTTGCAATTTCGATGCTGTTCTTTATCTTTAAGACCGCGACAACGTTTATGGTGGCGATGATAACAATGGTGGTAGTGGCTTTCATATTTTGTGATAATTGCATCAACTCCTTGTGAGTTGATTGTTTGATTGTTTTCTAGCCTTTACTTGTATTTTGTACTTGTGAAAGTTAAAAGTTGTATTTGTATTGGTAGATTTGGTGTAATATCCTCAAAAAATAATATTTGGTTTTATTATTTTTGTGAAAAATCATATTAAGTTGTGTGATTATTGTGGGTATTCTATGAAGTTGGTTTGGTTTGGAAATGATTGGATTAAGTGCGTTTAATTGCAATTTGGACCAAAATACCCTTTATGTGATTTTTCAAAGGATGTTCAAGAAATTGAAGTGCGAAATTTATGATTCTTGGATGGAAAAATAGTTTTCGTCGCTACGACCATGTGGTAATTTTTGGAGAATTTTTCGGAGCTCGGATGATTTTGTAATGAATTATTGAAATTGGACCAATGATGTTGCGACACATGGCAAAAAAAAGGGCACCTGGTACTATGCACACGTGGGTGTGTGTGTGTGTGTGTGCCGGGGTGCTTTTCTTCTTTCTAAAGCTCGGATTGCTGAACCGTTTTTGCCTACGTGATCGTGAGTAAATTTCGAAATTGCTCAAATAGTAGATTTTTGATGATTTAAGTTTCAAGTTCATAATTCAAGGTTTTGTTAATGTCCTGGACGTCCTGAGCACAATGGTGTACTCAAAATTGCAAGATTTTATAGTTTGACCGACGATCGGAGCCTCGCAAATTTTGGACCATTAGATTGGATAGTTGGATTGTGTCCGATTTTATATATGTTGTATCTGGTGTTGTAAGGAGTCTGTAGGTACAGACAGATTGGTGATCGGAAGACCCGATCGTAAGTTATTACATTTTGAAATCAAGGCGAGCGATTGTCGTTCGATTGTGCATGATCGTGAGATGAAGAATGATCCGACCGTTGGATTGGGCCAAAAAAAAAATTGATGTGGTGTGATATTGGGACTATTTAGAGTCCATTAGTGCGACTGGGTGCGAAATTTGAGGTCGTAGGCTCGATGCAGATTTTTGGAGTGTCGGTTGGACGGGTGGGACCCACTGGACCCAAATAGTGACTTTTTGGATAATGGGTGTCATTGGTCCTATTTTGACGTCGACAGTGTGTACGTCACAGTTTTAGAGTGTTCTGGACGATAATTAATCGCTTTGGACCCCCGGTTGATCCAAAGGGCATTTTAGTAATTTGAGAGCGAAATCTTGGATTATGAATTTTAAGTTAAGTTGCAAAATTTTCTTAGGTTTTGCGGAGCCAGAGTTTGAGGATTGGAGAGATTAAGTGCTTATTGGGGATTCGTTGAGTTGACAAAGTATTTGTAGCTTGGACGAGAGGTGAGTAAAACCATTTGGATCGTGAGTAAAATCACGAATTATTATATTTATTATAATGTGGTTCTGATAATATTAATGGATATAATTAACATGTTGATGTGGTTTTTGAGAAACTGTTTTGTGTGAGTTTAAAATCAATCAAATGTGTTTTCATTTTAAATGAGTTGCAGGTTTTTGCAAAATAAATGATATTCAGGGGAATGACCATATTATGTTATGATTGTATGATGGTGTTCATAAGTGAATGACCACATAAATATATATTGCTATGGTGGATGTATTTAAGATAGAAAATAATATTTAATGTAGATAGTGCATTTTATTGTTTTTGGTGTGTGTGATGTTGTGATTGGAATTATAGATGTGAGAATGCATTGATTCCTTCAATTGGAAGATGACCTCGTGTAGGGTCTGACCGTGGCAAGCAATTAAGGAATTGAGCCCTGGGGTGCGAGGCCCCAAACCATTTAGAGATCTAAGTGTCGCCATTATAGTAATCATATATGTGACACATAGTTGCAGCCTTGAGGCAATTTATGATTAAGCACTGTGCCATAGGGGCTGCAACAGTGTTCGTGGGTTGGGAGAGTCTAGCGTATTCTCACTTCTGTTGTCCAAGAGTGACATTATGGATTGGTGTTTCTTAAGATTTGAAACAGATTTTGAGGTCACAAGGGGTGACTTGACAGTTCTTGAAAATAAAATAATTGTGATTGTGATGAGTTGATTGATTATGAGTACCTTAATTATACAAGGATTGTGTGATGCTAATGAAAGTGCATGTGATTGTATATTATGTGTAAAATGACATATTTATACTATTAGTTTTGGTTTACTCATACGAGCTTTAGAAAGCTTACCGGGTTTGTTGATGATGAACCCGGTACACTATTTAACGATGTATAGGCTAATCCTGCAGGTAATAGGAACACATGATTTCGTCAATAGCAGAAATCAAGAGGTGTACTTGCAGTGTACAAAGTGTTGTGTGAGAGTGTTGGTGAGTTTAGACTTCCACTGTGAAATAAGCTCCGAGGAGTAAATTACGTAATATATTGATTGTTCAATTTATTATGTAAGTCTGTAATGTAATATTTGACTCAAAAGAGTTGAGTCAGTATTGAAATTGTGGTTCGGAACAGGTGGTATTGTATTATAGAAAAATAAAAAAATTCTTTGTACATTTGTTGAAGGTTTCGAGCTTCATGTCCTGGATTGTTTTGTTTGTAATAACTTAGCAGATTATTTGTGGTGGAAAATTCGAAGCGTGACATTTGGGCACTGAGATTTATGTCTGGTTTGTTCAGGCATGCGACTTTTATATCGAAATTTCTCTGGCCTTTTGTAGCCTGTATATGGATTAACCCTATGTGGTTACTATGTTTTCATATTTATATTATCCATTTGTGGGCATATGTATTTGCCCTTGTGGCTGATGGTCTTTGTGTCTAATTTATGAATACAATTATCGGGTTTCTCTAAAAAAACATTTTCACAAGCCATTATATGGTGGGGTTGTAGTTGTGTGGCATTGTGCTATGGGTTAAATAATACTTTGAACATTTTTCCAAATTTTGCCTTTTTCTTTTCCATTTGACAAAAGGCGAAATCAGGCAGTGAGTCTAGCTCAATGGGAAAGGATTATCACTTGCAAATAAGTGCCTCATTGCTCGAACTCCCACGATACTTAGTAGCGTATATGAGAAAACCCCATCCCTCCGCTTGTAGTTTTTTTTTTTTTTTTTTTTTTAAAAGGCAAAGGCAAAGCATCTGAAATTAGAAGGTCTGCATGGAACGATGTTTCTTTGTCCACATTACGTTTTGCCAGAAGTTGATTAAGAACGACATAAGAAGTAGCAACATATGGAAACTCAGCCGATTAGCATCACTAGGTAAAATGGGCTTCATTAAATTAACACCCTTCACCCAATACTACATACAACCAGAGACAATGGCAAATATTACCAACCCCCAGTTTAAGGTCTCGACAAACTTTGGAGGTTGATAAATTACCAAGCCTGAGCATACATGCAAAGAAAGTTTGCTCTGTCATTTTCAGGAACAGTGAGATGGGGGCAGAGACGGAGCAATATAATGAAATGATTCTTTCGTGCTATAATTGAGAGAACAATCTGAAGATGGTACAATATGAGAGTTATGTCTAAGATAATAAGCATACATATAAATGGGCGTCGTCATTCTTTGGAGTTAGGTTTAGGTGATTTGTGAGGATAATATGGAGAAGCAGGCGGACCATTTGGACTTGACAAGCTCCTTGCGGGGTGTCCGTTCCTTGGTACAAATACTGCCTGCGTTCTAATGCCATTCTTAGCATTTGAGGTGGACCTGGAACGAGCTGCTTGCACGGTTTGGAAGTGATAGGACGAACTGGCCATATCCTTGAGGTTTGGTAGAGGCTTTAGGGCTTCAACAACTTCACTCATCATTGGTCTAGCTTTTGGGTCACGGCTGAGGCAGTGGGTGGCCAGCTGGATAGCTTTTTGCGCACCTTTGATCGAAAAATGACCTTCAAGCCGGGGATCAATTAACTGGAATAACCTCCTCTTGTCTCCAAACAGTTGTCTCGCCCATTCCACAAGATTGTGTTCCCCATTGGGTCTATTTTTATCCATGGATCTTCTGCCATTTAGCATTTCGAGTAGGACAACTCCAAAACTATAGACATCACTCTTTGATGTCAGATGTCCTAAACCAAAAAGGCATGTTAGAATTAAGTAATTCCAGCTCGTGATTAAGCATATGTTTCTTTCGGCCAACGCACATTACTAAGTATATAATAAGTACAAGAACATAAGAAAATTAGAAAAGCGGATGGTCTAAGTATGTGATCATTCATCTAAAGCAAAAGCCGGATAAAACACCAAGTACTGAGATCTTGACCTATCTTTTTGCATATCTGATGGAGTTGCAACTTTATAAAACTTTCTCCGTGCCAAAAGAAACAGATTTATAAAACTAAGCCTTCTATGTTCATTTTAAATGGGTTCACAGAGGGAGGAGTCGCAGTTTGGCACTCACGTGTCCAAGTTGATTGACAATTAAAAGAAAAAAAAGCTCAAACAAACATATTTTTTTATCACCCCCACTAGCTGGTAGTTCACATAGTTGTGGTAAAAGTAAAGTTACCAAAAGTATTGAATGCCAAACTCACCAGTCATCACATACTCTGGGGCTGCATAACCATAGGTTCCCATAACTCGTGTGGACACATGAGTTTTATCACCCTCAGGACCATCTTTGGCAAGTCCAAAATCCGAAAGCTTCACATTGTAATCCTAAATTAACATTTTCCATTTTCAGAATGGAATAGGAATGGAGAAAGAAAATGATGTAGTTGCTCAGCTATAGTCACTTACCGCATCTAATAGAATATTAGATGTTTTAAAGTCACGGTATATGACTGGTCTTTGAACTTCTTCATGAAGAAAGGCCAGACCCTTTGCAGCACCGAGTGCAATTTTCATTCTAACAGACCATGGCAGAGGCAGGGACCCTGGTAGTTACCAAAAAGAACATTAAGAAACACTAACAATACATGAGAACACAAATTCAACAGCTAACTGTACCAAATGAATTTCTGTGTTAGCATGTGCTTGCAAGAGAGAGTTTTAATATACATGCAGTCAAATTAAAGAATGTGAAAGGACCAGTTGCTTACTTCTGAAGAGGTGGTTTTCCAAACTTCCCCTTGGCAGAAACTCATAAACCAACAATCTCTGGTCATCTTCGATGGAGTAACCAATTAACTTTACCAAATTAGGATGGATGAGATCACCAAGAAAATAAATTTCTGCCTGAAATACAAAGAAATCAATGATCATGATACAAATTGAACAGCAAAGGAGACTAGCATGTAATCTACAAGTTTCATTAAGAACTAACTATAAATATAAAGTTGGAAGTATAATATAGGAGAAAGAAGAGATGCAGAAGCCATACAAGCCATTCTTTGTGACCCTGAAGTCCATCATGGTTGAGAGTCTTAACTGCAACCGTAAGCCCAGTACCGGGTTTCACAGGAGCAGTTCCATTTTCCTCGACCCAACCTTTGAACACACAACCAAACCCACCCTCACCAAGAAGACTCTCAGGTCTGAAGTTTCTAGTGGCTTGCTTAAGTTCATTAAATGTGAATTTTCGGAGCTGAGAAGCAACCTTCAGTTCCTCACTGAAATAGGGTGTGGATGAAGTACTTCCAGCATTACTAGTAGTTGTAGAGGATCCTCCACGGGTAAGTTCTCGATCTCTACTTTTCTCATTCGAAGATTTAGTTTCCGCTGATTTACACAAGGTCCAACACACATAAGTTAATCTGTGAATGATACATACAAGCAGTATGCACTTGAATGCCACAGACACTAGCGATGCGAGTGTTTAACTAATTGCTATTCAATCAACCATATGATCTAATAAAGTCGACATGCAAAAATAGTCAATGATCATTGCATAAAATGGTTGGTTGACCAAATAAATACACATCCGGCCTGCATAAATCAGTTCTCTGTCTCATGAAGACTTTTAAGTTCCATTCCAATACTAACTACATGCCCATGAAACACTTCAGCTTCTGATAATTTTCACGAAATTCATCACCTATATAAAATCATACAGTTTTGGAATGAAACGATTTGAAAAGGATTTAGCTTTGATAACATAAAACCTTCCGTTAACAAAATTGAAGAGCCTCTTATTTATTTCAGCTGATTTATCAGCCCCATCTCGAAATTAATGTTGCTTGACAAAAACTTCCCAAAAACGAAAAAAGGATAATAACGAATTACCATAAGAAATAGTAGTTCCAGTCATGGCGCTATCAACTTTGGATCTTGAAGGCATGCAGGTCCCAAAACTGAACTTAACCCAACATCCAGTTTCCTCCACTGCCGCATCTTTCTTCTTCCTTTCCTTTGATTTGCTCCCATCCCAAGTCTTCACCTTGCTATCATTAAGGACCAAACCCATCTTCTCAAGCTCTTATAGATTCAGATTCTCATGGCTCAAAGACCAGAAATTTTCGCATAACACACAGAACCCATTCCAACCCACCTGTCTGCAAACCAAAACCCACCAAAAACACTAGAAAAACTCTGAGAGTTCACAAAAATGCGACTTGTGAACACAGATCGAACAGTCCTGTGTTCAATAACTGAAATTGAAGCAGACCCAGTTGGTCAAAAAGTTCAAGAGAGTGACAGAGAGAGCCAGGGGGGACAGAAGGCGTAGAAAGAGAGGATGCTTAAGAAAGAGGGAAAGTTTTTAGCTAATGGGGCAGGTCGGGCGGTTTGAAACAGAGCAGGCGGGCAGGTCGGGCATGAGAGAGAAAGGAGAAAGCTTTCACACCGCTCCAGAACAGTAACTTTGGCATATTCCGAACATCAAATCAAAAGTATGGTACTTGAGAATTTTGCTCACTTATTATCAGCTTTCTACTTTTTCAATCTCTTTTTTTGTTGTTTGGGAATTACAAACGATTTGATGAACATATTGGCAAATCGGACGAGCACTGCACATTTATGCAATAATGCAATTACAGTCATACAGGTTCAGAATTATTTGTTTTTTTCAAGTTTTTTTTATAATATTGTTGAATTGTAGTTTACATTACATAACAAGTTGTCTAATTTAATATTATCTTAACATACGATTATTAAGAAATTAATTTTGTCCCTGAATGGATATCAAATCAAATGTCTATCCAATCATCTATAAACAACTTAAATAATAAATGGAGAATTAATGACAGTATTATTATGCCTTTTAATTAGTTTTCTATATTGATCTCATCTTCACTTTTCAACTACTAGTCATCTCTTTGCGTATAATATCTCAAGTTCTCAACTCCTTCATTTTTCACCTGAATTCCCACAAATTTGCACATACATCCTTTGCACCATACCAAATTTAGAGGCCGTTTGGTTCAAGAATTAGGAGCTTGGGAATGAGTCTGAGATTGCATTCATATGTTTGGTAAGTACAATATTAGGAATGCAATTATAGACTCATTGGTATGGGCTTCTCATGTATGAGGGAAGTTTATACCCTTGGATGCAAGTTTTTTGGACTAATCTATCCTTGCTATAATTTTCAAATACCACTCTTTACCCTCATTAATTTTATTGTTAAGTATTAATAATTTTTAATAAAAAAAATCAAGGATAGTAGGAAAATTGAACAATTTGTCATTTTTAATCATGCACAAACCAAACATGAGAATGGGAGAAGTCTTTCCTAGTCCTCATTTCCCAACGTTCCCAAACATGGGAATGAACATCCGTCATTCTTTTCACCAAAAAAATAAACACATCCTTCATTCCCATCCTGTATGATTAGACATAGGAGGTTCAATTCACGAACCAAATAGGTCCTAATAATATTATACAGCACTAATTATTGTGATTGTTTAAGAGCATATTCATATTTTTCGTTCAAAGAAGATTGCAATTTGAGACTTTTCGGTATTCAGTGTCCCATACATTAATCAACAATTCTGATTTATATTGGCAAGAAGCACGCAGTTTGCATTGAAATTTCATTACTTTGTGGTACAAACGGAACGGTACGAGAGATGAGTACATCATTAACCCTGCTCAACAGACCTTTTTTTTTTTGTTACATCAACTAACTTCCCATGCTATAGGTAGTTCACGTCTTACACTCCTTAAATAAATCAGTAATCTACATTTCACCAGTAAGCCAGCCATGCAATACAAGTCATAGTCAACCTGAACAAACTATTTGGGGGATTCAATCATCAACTTCATGTTTCAAGCCATGGCACGTTTCCAGCAATCAAATATTTGCTTGGAAGATCTCCCGCAGATGGTGCAAGATATGTAATTGTCTTCCTGTAATGTCATATACTTGGTTAGATCACACAAAACCAGAATACAAAAGGTGCTTCTAGCAAACTTGTTATTGTAGCTCAGAATTCAAACCTCTGAAGATCAATGTCTGTGATATAAATAAACCCAGCAACATTACTGCAAAAAAGAAAAAATGGTTAGTGCTAAGAGTGTATTGTAATTACTTAAAGACTGTGGATTATACTCTGTAATATAACATGTCATGGTCAAAATCACATCCCTCAACTGAAGAACGAACATTTAATTCCTTGCCTCACCTGCAAGAAAGAAATAACATAATCTTTTTTCTTTTTTTAGCAAATAATGTATTCCATACTTGCAGTGAGGGAGGTAAAAACGTCTCCTATGTGAAGTTCAAATACTGAACAAAACTGATCAATGACATACTTTACTCGATCATTATCTATTTTTCCATCAGATGGATTTCTATGAATTACCTAGAAATAATTTGATCAGGATCCTTGGCGAATGAAACAGCGAGAACTGTCTGTAGTAAATCCCTGTTAATATTCACAGGCACCAATCTTGTAGGATCTGCAGCAGGCTCTGCACCAATTGGCAAAGCTGAACGTGGGGCCTGTGGCCCGCCACCAATTCGAAAGACATATAAATCACTGAAATTTGCGATATTAGAATGCGGGCTCAGATCATTTCCAAGGCCATAAAAATATTCCTGTTAGAAATATCAGCACACATGAGCCTTAATGAGGAAGAGAAAATAACACAATGGCAACATATTTCTGAAACTTGGTTGCATAAAAGATGCTATTCACCCTTATCTTATCTTTCTGTAACTTGGTTACATAAAAGATGATATTTACCCTTATCCTATGACTCCTGGATTTTTGACGGAATTTCGCATTCCTCGATACAACACCCCCTGATCTTTGAAGTTTAACAACGTCCACACCGGGCTTGTTCTTCAGTACATCTCTGAGCATGCTGCAAAGCTTTTCCTGCATAGAATTTAAAAGAAAAATATGTACTGTCATGGAAGCCAACATAAAAACAATTTTGTTAAAGCTATAAATGTTTTTGGAACAAGGATGTATTAAAAGTAAACCTGGATATGGCAACTTTGTGACAGAGTCAACCAACAAAAACAAAGAGGGAGGGGAAAAAAAGCAGAAAAGCTCGCAGAATTCACAGATGTAATCAGGAATATAAAAGAAACTCGAACATGAGGGATCTACCTGTCCCAAAACTAAGACAACATTGGCATTGAATGTATCAATTGCATGAAGAAGCAACTGCAAGAAAGACAGAAAAGAACAGACTATCAAACACAGATTTCATATATAGGAGATTTACACAAGCGTTTCTAGATTAAATCAACAGTCATCCTGTCATGCAAGCAGCCTATAAATTACCTCATAGCCTTGACCTTCTATCCATCCCATAGTGTTGATCACCATTCCAGCAGCTCGAGATTCAGCATTAGCAGAAAATTGTCTCTCTATCACTTGAGCAAGCTCCTTCACAAGTACTTTGTATAAATCTACATTGTTACTGGAAAACCAACGGATGTCTAAGGATGTAATACGTAAAAACATTGACAACCAGATTCACTATTTAGTTGGCAATGGAAGATTTTTTCTTATGTACTCTAGATATCAATACAAGATATGAAAACATAGGCCAAGAAATAACCATACAAAAAGATTACCTAGGAGTTGTGTGCCCATAGAAATAAACAAGGGGAATTTCAAGAGGAATTCCTTCAACCGGATCAATAGGCATTTCAATAGGAGTAGCGGCAATGCATCCGGGAATTGTTATAGCTCCTTGTCCAATATCCAAGTCGACAAAGGTAGGCTTCCATCCCTGTTTAGCTGCCCAACTAAGAAGCATTTTTGACAAGGTACTTTTCCCAGAATCTGTAGGTCCCACAACAATCACCCTCGGGCCCTGATCACAAAGAAGCTTATAAGCCACAAACACATATGCACATACCAAGGGTTACAATAATCCTTGGTAACATACACCAAAATACATTTTTTAAAATTTAAATTGTCTTGCATTTCTATATAGTCTATACACTTATGCCATGAGTTCATTCCAATTATTCATAGAAAACTTGAGGAGTCAAACACTGAACTTTCAAATACCAATACTCAAGTTCTGGTTGTGGCACAGATTGAAAGTTTAACATTTATTTGCCCCAAAAAAATACAAATGAGGAACATTTAGGTACCTGAGGCTGAGAAGAATTGGAGTCATCAGGCGGCGAGGCTTTAGCACGGTTTCGCCGTTCTTCCAGTACGGCATGCACATTTACATAACTGATGTTAGGTGTCTGAAAAATAAAGATTGAAAACACCATCATTCTCTCATTCACATTCTTTATTTGTGACAGATATATTGGGGAGCAAAAACTAAAAAGAAAAGGCCTATGAAATTACCTCATCAGCGGTGTAATCGGTTTCCGTACTGCCGTCCATCTCAATTGTTGCTCCATACCAAGTAAAAACCTTCAACAATCAAAACCCATAACAGAATGCAATCAAAAACATGAACTTTCGTAATGTAAATTTCAATAGAAAACAAAAAGAAATATGAAGAAGAAGAAGAAGGTTACAGCAAACTTGAGCCTGGGTGGGAAGGTGAGCCAGATTTCAGGGGCTAGCTCGGTGCCAAAGATCTCGGCTGTGCCATTGAGCAGCCGAAGCTTGAGAGGCGCGTCGTTGCCCACTTCGATTCTAAGTTCGCTCTCTCGTTCCAATTTCACCTGCTTTGCTCCACCTCCTTGTGCCATCTCCTTCTGCTAGCTTCACTCTCTTGGTATTCCGTATTTGGGGTTCACCAGAGCTCACACGTTTTCAACTTTATACTCTCAATAACTTCGTTCCGCATTCCGGCTCATGCCTCAACGAAAAGGGCCCGTGGTTCGAAAGGTCTCAAATTTTAATTAGTGCTTCAAAATAATTATTATGTATTATTTTCTAAAATATAAGAGGATATTTTTTGAGTGATGCTATTTCCATCTCAAATTTTAATTAGTGCTTTAAAATACAATTTTAAAATACATAAGGTCATCCTCAATGTATTTATGTTTATTATGTTTAAGTAAATGTAAGGGCTCATATTATGTTTTCCACCACAGTAAGGGCTCCTTTGTGTTTATTATGTTTCACAACTCATATTTATATACATATTACCCTATTTTCATTTTCAACATTTAAGTAAATGTCTTTGTCCTTTTACTTTAATTTATTTTTATATTACTCTATTTACTTAAGTTTACAATGTAAATAAGAAAGTACCCCCCATTTGGATTCAAATAAAAATACTAGAAAATCAAATTCCCACCAAATCAAAATATGAAAAATCGGTTTTAGTGCAAAATACGATTTAGGCTAAAAATGATGTCTCATTAAGTCAATATATACTTCATACTAAAATCCCATAAAATCAAGGTTTCTTATTTGATATGTAAGGAATAAAAGCCGCCAAAAATTATCTTGAGAAAATGATTATTCCAAAACCATTTTTCATACTTAGTCAAATACAATAACATGAAATGGTCTCATCTTGCCCATCCGTCTCTTTCTTAAGCTTTCCAACTCCAACCAAAACCAATTGTGAGGTAAGTTTAAATTAAACTTATATTTATATTATTGAAGTTTATTAAAGTAAAAAAATTATACTTGAATAATAATTGCATGTTAATTCTTTGAAGTAATTAAGTAATGTTGTATAATTATTCTCTAGGATAATTTTAATATGTTGTATCTTACAATGCAATGTATAAAGTGTAAAATATTATAGTAAATCATTATATATAAATGATTATGGTGTGTTAAATCTTCTTTCATTAATTACAACATATTTTTTACAATCACATTGTTTGTCGCCGCTATATAATCAACTTATATCGCTTAAATCCATCATGCAATGTATTTCCTTCCAAATTTTTTTGATAAACTAATAGATAATTGACTAAATAAACATTCTCTAAAGTTTCAATAAAAATTTCCAAGTTTTTCTTACACTTTCCGTGGTTTTTATCCAATTTTTATCGATATCGATATTTTCCCGATATTTCCGTCAATATTTCCGTGTTTCCGAACCACCGATATTTCCGAAACCTTCGATATTTTCTTCCTTGCTTGTGACTTCCGCATCCCTATTCGCCCAAAAAGATGGTTGATGACCGGTTTTTCAATTTTTTTTTTTAATCATTTGGCCAATTGCAAAAAGCGTGTCTCATTGTTTTTTGTTTTTTTGTAAAGTTGATTTAGGCTACAACCCTCAAGTTCTAAACGGCTAGGTTTATTATTTTTAACCATGTTTTAAAATCTTGTCCAATTTTATTTTTTTGGGTTGAAATGTTCACAAATTTTTGGGTTGAAATGTTAAAAAAAAACTAACATAAATAAGTTAACAGAAAAACAAAAATAGCACCAAAATTAAATTACATCATAAAAAAATATCAAACCCCTAATATAGAGCTCCGGATATAGAGTCTCTCACTGTGGAAGTGATGCCTTTAAAGCACCAAAGATTTCATCAGAACTCTAAATGAGGATCTATCAACCTCTTTTAAAGCCCCAACCATTGGGGATGACCTAACAATTTTAGATTTTAATTTCATTAAAAATAATAAAACCTTTGGAAACTGGAATGGTGCTGTCAACCTTGGAAAAGGTTAGATTATAGAAGCTGAGATTGGGGGCAGGTTTTTGCCCTAAAACTTGTGTGCAAAAGGAGAGAAACTCTCTTGTAACGGGGATTTCACTTTTTACTAGCCAATAACACGTAAAATAACTTTTATATGTGTCATTATTTTATTGGCTGGGATAGTAAAACAGTGCTATCTCTATTAGAGATAAGTTTTTTTTTTTTGTTGCAAAAGGGGATATCACTCCGGCGGCGACCCCCTCTCCTTCCCACGACCGACAAAGCAATAGATTCAAAGAATATCAAATCATCTTGGCAAAATAGATGCAACTGGATGTCTCTTGGATAGTTTAATCGCCTCAAAGTCACTCAACCTATAATTCCCATCTATCAGAATCCTAAGAAACTTCTACCAGCCCAGTGCTTATGAAACGTTGATGTTAAAGTGGTCGAGATCTCGCTCCAGTAAACAAACCCAAATCGAACAGAGAGAGATTAAGGGCATTCAAGGGAAAAAAAAAAACAATATACCCTTCCGAAGCTGGAAACTGTGGGCGCCAGGGCGTGGTAAAGCCTAAAACACTACATTTATGTCCCCATTTTTAATTTCTCCTTCGTCGTCGGTCGTGGGAGCCGCCGGATGGTGGGTGGCTGACGGAATTGGGCTGTTGGATCTTTTGAAAATATTCAATTATTAGTTTTTATTATTTTTTAGAATTATGTGATCAGAAGTCATTTTACAAAAAGATAAATTTATCTTTAAATTTTAAACCCAAAGTAGATAGGCAAATAAGATCAGAACATATTTTTTGTTTTGAAAAGACAAATGAACTTATAAAGAACATCATTTGAGGATCTTAAGTTAAAAAACTGTTGGAAAAAAAAAAGAATGGGTTTAAGAAGTTTTAGAAAAATCTGGTCGAGTCTAGAACTTGGTTATAACTTTAATTTTCATTTAATAATTTAATAAATTTACCAACAAAAACTACACAGATCAAATTGTAATCTATGTAACATATAGTAAAGGAGGTGACTAAACCAAATGCATACACGAAGTGAAGAAGAGCATGTCCTGAATTTGCTAAAGGGTTTATTACCATATTTTTTGCTTGACAGTTATGTGTGATACAAACACTTGAAACTTATAAAGAACGAACTTAAGTAGGGGTGTACATCGGTTCGAAATCAATATAATTTTATAAATTCACATTTGATCCAACATAGATTGGATTATGATTTTTCCAATCCAATTCTATCTAATTGATATTGGATTGGATTGAATTGGATGATCAGTTTTCATAATGAAAAAACACATAATAATGAAATATGAAACATTTCTTGTCAAGTTTAATATAATCAAACATTTTAATAGATGTAAATGTAAAATATAAATGAAATGTTAGAGAGAATTATTTTGATTTTATAATATATTAAAACATAACTCCATCAAATTACTTAAAATGGTTATAACTTTTTTAATGAAAATTACCTAATGAGCAAAATAAGCATGAAACTAACTAGATTGGATTGGATATTCATAAGCAAATTCGCCATTCGATCTAATCATGTCAGTTTTGGATTGAATTAGATTAGATCGATCGATTTGGGCGGATTGGATTGAATCTTGCACACCCCTAAACTTAGTGTCTTGAATAATTGAAATAAAAGAGATATGCAAACTGATTTTAATAATAAAATACTTTAATTAAAAAAACTATGCTGATTTTAGTTTTAGGCAAGGAATAAAATATCGATGATATCGGAAATATCGGTAATCCAAAAATACGGAAATTTCGATAGAAATATCGGGATATTATCGATATTCGGTCCATGTCTTCAATATTATCGATATTTTGGTTCATGGATATCTAAAATATCGATGATATCGAAAATATCGGTAGTCCAAAAATACGAAAATTTCGTGAAAATATCAAGGATATTATGAATATTTTATTCCTTGGTTTTAGGAACCCTAGGATACCCTTTGTTGTTCTCACCTTGGATCCCCTTGTAGAGAGGGTATTTGAGATTGTTTTTATTATTTATTTTTTTAAGGTCAGACGCTAAACGCCAAAAGAACATTTGTTTGGATGATTTTCCAAAGTCTTGGTATTATTAGGAAATAATAATAATAATAATAATCCGTAACTTTCTTGGCTGCTTCTGTAGTCTTTCAAACTCTTTCTTGTGCTGCTTCTGCGGTCTTTCAAAGAAAGTTAAAAGGAAAAGTTGCGAACTTTAACGTATTCAATTTCTTCAGCTTTTGAAAGAGAGCTTCATGGTAGATTCTAGGCACTTTCATAAATGTTTTATAAGACTTGAGAATTCTCCAAAGCATCCCACACATCTCATACCCTCAACCATCACAAGTTTTCCAAGTACATGCTTCTGCCACTGCCACTGCAAACTGATTACCAAAACCTGCCTGAATTGCAAAATGTTGCCAACTTATGATCAGAAGAAACCTACAAAAACAACTCTTCCTACTTTCAACACTTGCAACCCAGATGCTATCCAAACAATAAGCTTGACCCCATACTTTGTTTACTTCAACCTCACAATTAGTTCCCTTACAACGTTCTACCGGGCGTACGAGCACAGCGACTATCCAGTGGTGGCTTTCGTCGTGTTCGTCTACGTGTCGTATTTCGTGTTGGACAAGTGTCTAGCAGTGTACACTCAGTTGCCAAGAGGTGAGCAATCGGTGAAGAAAGAGTTGTTGAGGTTCACCCTTTGGGGGTTGTCAAGCGCCATCCTGTTCGGGTTTGCATATCAGTTTGGGACGTTTATGCACTTGACTGCGGTTGTGCTCATGTATTGTGTTGCCATTTCCAACAGTTTCCTGCTCTTCTATGCCTACTACATCGTTGATGACCAAAATCACAATGGTTACAGTTTTTGCGGCACCATGCCGCCTCAGTCTTCTTGTCCTAATCATGAGAAGACTAACAATTCAGACAATGTCTAGCAAAAGACCTAAGTGATATTATATACTTTTTGCCATAAAACCTAAGTAATAATTTCATTTGCCGTAAGCTTGGGTTAAGGTAATTGGCTAAAGCTTGTGTCCTTTCTTTATTCAAGTCCAATTTCTCTCATCCTGTATTAGAGTAATTTAGAATATTGTCATTGTAAAACAAAACATTATATGCTCTCGTGTGTCTAATTATAGGGCTATTGACCGAAATGGTCCCCCAACTTTTGCTCTAGTCTCATTTTGATCTATGAACTAAAATTTTCATTTCCATAGTCTTTCAATTCTCTATTTAATATCAAATTGGTTATACTGTCAAAGTCTGTCAATTTTGTTGTTAAATTGAGGGATAAAACCGTCCATTTAAACTAAAAGGGTTTTTGACCGAAATAATTGTCAATTTTTTACCTACAAAAAACTAAAAGTACAATTTATAAATATTATAAATTTGAAACAAAAGTTTAAAAAAAACCTGAAAATTTAAAAAATAATAACACAGTCAACCCCATCTCAGCCTCTCCATCCTCAACCCAACCCCCTCGATCTCAGGCACAGATTAGCAGATTAGCAACTTCAAGCCCATAGGAGTCCCGAAAATCAGGCCACCCGATTCAAGTACAAGCCATATCCAACAAAAAGAACCCCAGATTCAGATCTATGTTGGTGTACAGAGACAGGAGAGAGAGAGAGAGAAAGTAAAACACCCTCATTCATAGGTTTTCATTTTTGTAGCTTTTGGGTGGTGGTGATGATGGGTGGAGGCTGAGGGGGGGAGTTTGCGGGGTTGGAGAGGGGTTAGGTAATCCTGGGTTTAATTTTTTTTTTGGGTTACTTCTTTTTATTTTTTATTTTTGTATTTTTGTATTTATCTGATTTAAAAAATTTTAATTAATTATTTTCTTTAAGTCCATGTCAGCAAAAAAAAAAGCCATTTTGTGGTGAGATTCATTATCTTTATTATAATAGTTTTCTTTAATTTTTAATTATTATATTAATATTTTAATTCATATGGACAGTTTTACCGGGGACATTCGAAAACCCCTAATTATAATTAAATTGCATTTCAATCAAATTATACATTTTGAGCAACATCTCTCATGTCATTTGTGTAAATTGAAACAAAAACAAAAAATTCAAAACTAATGGAGATGCGGGGTGTCGATCCCCGTACCTCTCGCATGCTAAGCGAGCGCTCTACCATCTGAGCTACATCCCCATGATTACTTAATGTTGTGTAACAAATATTTATATCGTATTATCGTCATTTGTAGACTGGTGAGCTTTGTTCAAAATCAAAATGAACATTTTCACTTCGGCACTTTCACGCCTGTCCTGCAGAGACCAGCGTTCCAAAATGTTGAGACGATTTCTGCTACTCGTCGTCTTCCCAATGTGTACTTTGTTCGGCCATATTCAGCTCCTTTGCTTCACAATCGTTCAGTTTCTTCTTCGTCCCAAATCCCACCCAGTTCTTTAGTAGAACAATCGGAGAACGCCCCTGACCAAACCACTACTCAATCCACTACCTCTATTACCATCGACCGCTCCGGCCCATACAACCCACCTGGTAACCTTCACTTCCCCTTTTTATATACCCATCTGTAATTAGCTTTCAATAATGAAACTTTTTTTGTTGATAAATTTTTAGTTTTATGGCAGAGCATTCTCATGAACCTTCTTCGGACTCTGAGCTCGTCAAGCACCTCAAAGGCATCATCAAGGTTTCTTCTTTCGGTTTTTTCATTTCGTATAACAGTGAATGTTGCTATCGGAGTGACAATGTGTTGCGAATGTGCTTTCTTGGTCAGTTCCGTGGTGGCCCAATCTCAGTTGCTGAGTATATGGAGGAAGTTCTGACAAACCCAAAAGCTGGGTTCTACATGAATAGAGATGTGTTTGGAGCTGGAGGTGATTTTATAACGTCTCCGGAAGTGAGCCAGATGTTTGGGGAGGTGAATTTTCTCGTTGTTGGGTTCTCAATTGCTCACATACTCAATATTTTCACTCATAATTCATTGAATTCAATTGGCATTTTCTTTAGGGATTTGATTTTGAAGAGAAACTGATTTGTCATTCTCACTGCTTATTCGAATTTAGATGGTTGGTGTTTGGGCCATGTCTCTCTGGGAGCAAATGGGACAGCCTGCTAGAGTGAACCTAGTTGAGCTAGGCCCTGGAAGAGGAACTCTCATGGCTGACCTTCTTCGTGTATGAACGGGCTCCACTCATTTGAATTTCTGGTTTAATGTTGTCGAAATGGAACTACAGTAACATTGTTTACTTTATTTGTTGTGTAGGGTGCATCAAAATTCAAGAACTTCACCAAATCGTTGCATGTACACATGGTAGAATGCAGTCCAGCGTTGCAGAAACTTCAGCACCAGAAGCTGGAATGTGTAGATAAAGAGGTAATGGCTGGAAAAAGGACTGTAAGCGCTTTGGCTAAAACTCCTGTATCATGGCATGCTGCATTGGAGCAGGTTCCTTCAGGAGGTATGTAGTTATGTTCTTATTGGTACTCCAAGAAAGACGAGCTTATTTGTGTGTGTATTAGCAATTGAATGAAATGACTTTTAATTTGTGTTTGTGCAACAACTTCTTTACAGAGTTTATTTATGCATTCGCAAGCTTTTGTTACTTTTTGATAAGACTTTCATGAGAAG
This sequence comes from Prunus padus, assembly GCA_024362665.1. Taxonomy (NCBI): domain Eukaryota; kingdom Viridiplantae; phylum Streptophyta; class Magnoliopsida; order Rosales; family Rosaceae; genus Prunus; species Prunus padus. The sequence goes on from JANFAM010000013.1 coordinate 27,320,492, forward strand.
CAAAAAATACATGTACTAGATTCTCTATACTAAGTAGTTTTCTTAATTGTCATGCCAGTGCCATCTATCATCATAGCGCACGAGTTCTATGATGCTTTACCAGTTCATCAATTTCAGGTTTGTTTGATCCATTCCTGACCTATATATCTCCAAATGCTCACTCCATGAGCAATCTCTTATTCTTTTAATCGATTTTCTGAATATTTTTCTTCAGAGGGCTTCTCGTGGCTGGTGTGAGAAAATGGTCGATGTTGCAGAAGATTCAACGTAAGGATGCAATACGAAGTGTGACAGAATTAGTATCTTTAGCAGATGTAAAAATTAGGCTACTTGATTGATACTCATAAATATTGTTTAGGTTTTGCTTTGTTCTGTCTTCACAGCCTACACCAGCAACTCTCTATCTAGCAAAACGCTGCAAGTGGGCTGGAAATGAAGAAATAGCAAAGCTTGGTCATATTGAGGTTTGCCCCAAAGCAATGGAGTTGACTGAAGCTATTGCTGAAAGAATTGCTTCAGACGGAGGTGGAGCTCTTATAATTGATTATGGCCAAAATGTAGTCTCAGATAGTCTGCAGGTCTGTTGCCTTGCCATTGCTAGTTTCGGCAGTCTTTTCACTATTCGAGGGATGCAAACTGCTGGTGTATTTATAACTTTTCCAATACTTAATTTGTTGCAGGCAATTCGGAAACATAAATTTGTCAACATTCTGGATGATCCAGGATCTGCTGATCTCAGTGCATATGTTGATTTTGCTTCCCTCAGGCACTCTGCTGAGGAAGTTTCAGGTGGACCATCTCATCACATTGAATCATTTAGCATTATATTTCCATGGATTAGGTTAAAGAAAAGGTTGAAGATATATATTTTACAAAATTGTAATATTTATACAGGAGAGGTTTCTGTCCATGGTCCAATCACTCAGTCTCAGTTTCTTGGTGCTCTTGGGATAAATTTCCGAGTGGAAGCATTAACACAGAAGTGCACAGAAGAACAATTTGAGTCTCTAAGGAATGGATACTGGCAACTGGTTGGCGAAGGCTAGGCACCCTTCTGGGAGGGTCCTGATGATAAGGTCCCCGTTGGAATGGGTATTCGGTATTTGGCAATGGCCATTGTCAACAAGAAACAAGGTGTTCCTGTTCCATTTGAGTGAACCTGAGAAAAGAAAAATGTCGCATTTTTCTATGAAATTAATTGCGTTTAGTGTGCATTAGTAAATTTAAGAATGGACTGAACCAAGTTCATGGTTGAGGTTCTTTCAGATTTATTTATTTATTTTTATTTATGACATTTCCTATTCAAAGGCGATAATATACCAAACTCACACACTACACTGATATTAGGACTCGAACTCAGGATCTTGCCTGGGTGGAGTATGCTCCAAACTACTACACTAGTGGGTCCTTTGCAGGTTCTTTCAGATTTTGGTTTGCAAATTAAATTGCATTTTTGTGATGTGTCAAATAAAATAGGCAGATAGGAATAGGAATTTTAATGAATTCCTTGCCTCATGTCCAACTGTAACTGTATGGACTTGATGAGTAAATTATATTTAAGAATTTCTATATTCCATATGTAAGAGTAAGCGGATGAAAATTAAATACGTGAAAATGGATTTATGAGAATGGGAAATTTTCTAAGACATGTTTGTAAATGTTGAACAAGAACAAACACATCCAATAGCCAAACAGAAAAAGCATTTGGGTTGAGCATTGAGCTGGGCCTCTCTCTCTCTCCATGAACGAGTTGAAGAATTTGGGTTGAGGACTATGACTTAGAATGTTGAAATGGGAGCAAGTTGCAGCCAAAACGACAGGTCGTTTGCCATCTTAGCTGGCAAGCCCACCATAGTGGGACAACCAAAACCCAAGAAAGAAAGAAGGAAAGAATACTGTTGAATTGGTTGGTCTTGTCTTTGGTAGACTGGTCAGTAAGTAAGCAGAGAGAGAGAGAGAGAGAGAGAGAGAGAGAGAGAGAGAGAGAGAGAGAGTCAAAGAGAGAATGGGGTCGTTTCTGTCATGCCTCAAAGAGAGAATGGGGTCGTTTCTGTCAAGCCTACTTGGAGGATCGCCGGCGGACGACTCAGCCGCGTCATCGGAGGAGTCTCGGGTGAAGTCGTTTCACTCATCGGCCAGATGGCAGCTTCACTTCAATTCCCACAAGGAATCTTCCCAGCTGGTACTTGTTGAATTTTTCATTTTTGTATTTTTCTGACTGTGAGAGAGATTACTGAGCTTAAAGATCTGATTTTTTTTTATTGTTGTTGTTGTTGACTTAATTGTTGGGTTGTTGTTTAATTCAAAATGGAAAGCTGGTGATCGATTTCTCGGCGTCGTGGTGCGGACCCTGCAGGTTAATAGAGCCGGCCGTCCACGCCATGGCCGCCCAGTTCACCGACGTTGACTTCGCCAAGATCGACGTCGACGAGTTGTCTGTAAGTCCTTCCTTCCCCCCATTTCTTCATTAATCTTCATTAATCTCAATCTCAACTTTGTTAAATTGGGTTTTCTTTTTCTTATTCTTTAAAAAAAAAAAAAAAAGGAGGTGGCACAGGAATTTGGAGTGCAGGCAATGCCGACGTTTGTGCTGTTGAAGAAAGGGAAGGAAGTGGATCGGGTGATCGGTGCCAAAAAGGATGAGCTTGAAAAGAAGATTCAAAAGTACCACTCTCTCTAAAACCCTCATCCTGCTTGTTCACTCTTTCAGACTTGAGTTTGATTTTCTCTGTGTATTTGCAGTTTCAACTTTGTTGGTAATTTTTATATAATAGATTAATTGGAAAGCTTTGTTGTATGAACATGAAGCAGCTAGCCCTAGCTGTAGGAAATCTTTAATAAAAAAAGGCCCAAAATCACTTTCAAATTTTCTTGTTAGTCTTTGTGGGGATGTTATACGTTTACAGTATTACAAATACTAATACCATGGAGAGTTGGAGTTGAAAAGGAGAGGCTCAGAAAGTGTATGATTGCTGAATTGCGTCTATGTCCAGGCCCTTGTTTCTCACCACTGATTCCACATGCCCTTTCAGGGTATGCAATTCCCTCAGCCTGCAACCCGAAAACAACACCGTTTCAAGTTTCAACTCATTCATATCAAACTCAGCAGTATAGAGAAGCATATCATCTAGGGTTGAAATCGAAAACAATGTGTGTTGTCTGGTACCTGGCAATTTCAGCTCGTCTCTTTGCCTCTTCAGCCATCTGATTCAGTTCTGAGTAATTACTGCGGTCGTCGAACATCTTGGCTTCTGGTGGGTGCAGCCCATGGAGGGTCCTCTGTGCATGTGCCCATTTTAGCTCCCTTTCTTCCTTTCCGAAATCCTTCTTCCTTGTGAAGGCAATCTGCAGAACACATAATTCCGCACCAGAAACAATCAGAGCAACTCCACCAAGCCAAATAAATAGGTTTACTCCATTAAACTAGAGAGTGCTTTTGCTGGCTATTCATACCCTTTGCTCAATTATGAGATCCCAAGCTCTCCCGCTCAGAGCGTATCGGATGACGAACTTGATAAAATCAAGTGGGAAATAGAAGACGAGGTTATATAGCCAAACCACGCCAGCCCACCCCCACCCAATTCCCTCAATTGCAGCAAAACTCCAATTGGCATAGACAGCGATCAGCGTAGCAATCTGCTCGACAAGAAGATTAGATTAGATTCAATTCATGATTGGATAGACTGAAGGATGTTGTTCCCCTCGGCACATAACCAAAAGATGCAAGCAAAAAGGCAAATATTTCACTCACCAGCTGAGCAATAACAAAAGCTGCTACAAGTAACAGACCAGGACGCTCAAGGAAAGACCAACTCCGGGCACGGGTGACGAATATGAGGGCCTGACTGATGGTGCTCACTTGCAGGTACACTGCCGAGGCAAGCTTCCTGTAGTCGTCCTCGTCCTTATGCTGGAGGCTTGAAACCCCAAATTTGCGCTGAAATAACAAGCATAAGCCTTTAGCCAAGCAACTAAGTCATCATTAGCAAGATCCATAAAACACAAGAAATAAAAAAGACTTACAGGGAAAAAGTTTGTCTTGTATGCTGCCCAAAAGAAAATGACCGTCATCATAGCCAAGTAAGCACCGAGGATGATTCCGGTTGTAAAGATCTCTGACAGTTTCCAGCAGTCTGGGAGAGGAGAGGGCTTCACCCTATCCTTCGATATCGTCATGATGGTACCTGGAATGCAATACAAATTTGAAGGGTGGATGATACGAACAAAAGAAAGATAAGGAAATTGATGTAAATTGAACAATGTTGTCCTCTGATCCATTGAATTTCTTGGAAACTATAAGACAAATACTAACCATCATTGAGAATTGCAATAATCAGCACCATGAAAGGTGGGAAGTCAAATTGCCATATGAGTGCCAGTAACATGAAACCAAGCTGTCACAATACAAAGTGATCACTATGCCAAATGTGCAAGAAATGAATTTCAATAAAAGAAGTTTCAAAATAGCTTACCACAATACGGATTGTAATGGAAACAGCATATATCTGCAATAAGAAAGAAACCAATTAAGGTATGTGGTTTTGGATTTGGTTGGTATACAGCCTGACACAGAAAACAATTGCTAGCTAATTTTGAACATTGGCGTAAACAGCACCCAGGCTCACCGTGTAATTCTTCATCCTCTGGAATATGGACCTACTGGTTAATACAGCACTTATGATGACGCTAAGGCCAGGTTCTGTCAAGACAATGTCGGAAGCACTACGAGCTGCATCAGTTGCATCAGCGACAGCTATGCCAATATCGGCTTTTTTGAGAGCAGGAGCATCATTAACTCCATCGCCAGTCATTCCACATATGTGCTTTCTGGCTTGCAATCGTTTGACAATTTCATACTTGTGTTCTGCCGGAAATATGCTAGAGAACTAAGCAGAAAGAATGGTAGAAGTAGGCTCCAAAAACAGCAGTGTGTGAGAGAGAGTACCCGGGAAAACACCAGCAAACCCATCAGCTTTTTCAATAAGTTCATCAACTGGCAAAGCAACAATTGACTTATCTTTGTTCTGTCCTAACAGACTGGACGATGGATACATATTGGTTCCCATACCAAGACGGCGTCCAGTCTCTTTTGCTATTGCCAGTTGATCACCTGATTGCAATCGAAAACGTGCAAGCAGCAGATCATATACCAATCAGATTGATGACCAAAAAGTCAGAACTGGAATTTGTATCAAAATAGAATACAAAGTTGTAGTAACATTGAAGGAGATGCACCTGTAATCATCTTAACATTAACCCCAAGATTCAATGCCCTTCTAATTGTCTCTGCACTATCATGTCTAGGCAGGTCAAATAGAGGCATGAGGCCAATAAATTGCCAAGGCCCTCCCTGGCTCTCCTTCCTTCCATCTGGAACTTCCTGTGATTAGAATGGTAAAAGGGCAAATAAGCCATAGGAGCATGAACTATAACACATGGTAGACATAAGAAGGAAGTTGACACGATAGCCAGAGATAATGTGTGGAATGGTATTACCTGGTATGCTACTGCTAGGGATCGTAAACCTCGCTCCGCAAATTTATCAATCACACTGTGAACTCTACGTTCTATCTCTGATTTATTGTGTACAAGATTCAAAATCTAAGAATGAAACCATAGGTATGAATTACTACCAGTTAGCACTAAAACCACTAAAACAGAAAAATAGCAGCTGAAAATCATACCTGCTCTGGTGCACCTTTGCTGACGCGATGCATTTTACCTTGACTGTCAATATATGTCAGAGCTGTTCTCTTATCTGTTGGGTTGAATGGAAGGAAGTGCACCTCTTGAATGCTGGCTCTGGCCTATTTTACCGTCGAAAGAAGAAGCGATTAATCGTAATATGCAAAGAAAAACAAATATCAATATGTAATGTTGAAGTTTAACTCATTGTTAACTTTAGCATATGTACTTAACAATATACCTCCTTTGGATCAGCCAACATTCCCACAATAGCAGCATCTATTGCATCTTGATTTTCCATTCGGGAGGCTCGAGCTGCCATTAGAACAACGGTATCTGCATCCACCCCTTTAGCAAAGACCTGAACAAATAAATTCATTAAAGGATTTGAAAGAGGTATATTGATGAAGGAAGTTAAGAACCCAACAACACCGTCCAACCTCTAAAAGATTCTTGTCAACTGTAAGCTTATTCAATGTCAGCGTGCCAGTTTTGTCACTGCAAAGGACATCCATGCCTGCCATTTCTTCAATTGCTGTCATTCTTTTAGTGATAGCGCCCTGTAATATTTATTTTTGAGATATGAGGATATAGCAGCTCCTATAAAAAAACCTTGATCAGTTAAATTGACAAGCCACAACATCTCAGACTTATTATAACTGACCTGCTGAGATAAGCGATGGGAACCAATAGCCATTGTCACAGACAGAACTGTGGGCATAGCAATGGGAATTCCTCCAATAAGTAGCACAAGCAGATTGTCAATTCCTGGTCGGTATTTGCGATGTTGAATTGGGTACATGACTATGATCTCTATAATCATTCCCACGGCAATCGAACATATACAGAAATTCCCAATGGCAGTCAACACCTGCACAGCATATGAAGAAGCAGAATACAGATACAAATGCAAAATGAAATTCTCATAGCTAATGTTTGGACAAAGAAATTCATCTTAGCTTATGCTTACCTTTTGAAAGTGGCCCTGTTGATTCGTGCTATCCACAAGGTGAGCAGCCTTACCGAAAAAGGTATGAACACCGGTTGCAATTACCACTGCTTCAATCTCTCCCTGTTTGCACGTGGAACCCGAATACACGCCGTCGCCGGGGCCTTTCGTCACAGGAAGTGACTCGCCTGTAAGTGCTGACTGCAAAGACCAAATACAAACAATTAAGTCAAACAGTTCCAGTGAATCAGATTAACCTTAGTTCAGGGAAGTGAGCAATGGAGTTATCAAAGCACCTGATCAATTTTCAATGGATCGCCATCAAGGAGACGAGCATCTGCAGGAATTATGTCCCCAAGCTTAATACTGATTATATCACCAGGAACAAGAATGGATGCATCCTCCTCAATCCACCTTCCGTCTCGAAAGACCTGACTTAAATGTTTATACAGTTACTAAACTGAAAAATTCCACGAAACAAGAAATGAACACTCTAAATTATAGAACCTATAAACAACTATGAATGATAGCTACGGTTAAGAAGATCAAAGTTAACACAAGCAGAGACTATTCTGCTAAATACCTTGGCTTTGGGGGCAAGATGGGCCATGAGAGCAGCAGCAGCATTTCCCGCGTTGTTCTCTTCTATGAAACTTATAGTTGAATTGATAATGAGCAGAGCAATGATCCCAACAAAATCTTGCCAATCAGGAGGCTTTCCCTGTAAAAAGCAAAACCCAACAGGTTAATTCTACTTTTTTGAAAATAGGTAATAATTCTTTTTCAATATGCATGTGGTTCACGAGAAAGCTCCAGTTTCTTTCTCTACCAGTTTTGCTCAACAGCTAGACAGAAAAATACCGAGAAAAACGAAAAAGAAAAAGGTTCTCACTCCTCCATTGGCAAGTGCTATGGCCATGATAGCTGCAGCTTCCATCACCCATGAGAGAGGGTTCCACATAAACCCCAAAAACTTCAAAACCTTACTTTCCTGTATAAACCCAACAGTACAAAATCAACCAACTAGTTGTTTTTCCAAATGGAGGGAGAAATATTAACAAGTGGTTTAGTCTTCAGCTCTCTTTGTTTTCATGGAAAATAATTCCAGACGATATTAAAAAAAAAAAAAAATTCTTGTAGGCTCCATGAAAAGAAAAGGAGGCAGATTGATCGCAAAGCTAGAAAACTACTTCTTTTTCTGGATAGAAAGAGAAAAACACAGAACAAAAAAGGAGTACCTTCTTCTCCTCAAGCTTATTGTGTCCAAAAATGACCAACCTTTGCTCAGCAGCCTCAGATGTGAGCCCATGTCTGTTACACCTCAAGGTCTGAAAAACCTCTTCAAGAGGCACGTTCTCCTGCAATCAAAGTATTATAGAATTCAAAACAAATTCAAAAGCAAAAACATTCCACAGAAGTACAAAACTCAAAAGCCAGAAAATTAAAATAAAAACAGAGATTATTTCTCAGTTATATTTGAATTTGAAAACAGAGTGATGGGTTGCTCAGTTTTGGTACCAAATCCACAGCTTCCTTCACCACGGCGTCTAAAGTTTCAGATTTTTCATCCATCTCAGCCAATTGATTTTCAGGTCCTCCGAAATAAGGGGTAGAAGAAGTAGATACGACACTATCACATAAAAGAACAAAGAGAAAGATAAAACAGAGCACTCTGTTTCTCTCTGTTTCTCAGTTATTGAACTCTGTTTATAATTGTACCCTGTTTCTCTCTCTAAGATACAGGACAAAATGATATTTTTATATTATTTTTAATTTCTAATTTCTAAATATTTATTTCACCCAAAAAATAAAATTAAAAATTAAAAACTAAAAACATTATTTCTATCCTCAGTCAAACAACATGGCTTGAGGGGTTATAGCTACTGTGACGAGGATAGGAAGAAGGTTGTTTTAGTTTTTAATTTTTTATATTATTTTTTGGGTGAAAGGAATATTCAAAAGGTGGAAATTAAAAATAATTAAAAAAATCATTTTGCCCCTCCATTTGATAGAAAATATAACAAAATTGAAGGCAATACCATTTGTCCTAACGAAATTGAAGTTTAAGGACTATGGAAATGATTTTGAAAATTGAGAGACCAAAATGCAAATCGAGTCAAAATTCAAGAATCATTAGACCTAAAAACCATTAATGTTGTTATGGAGTATGAACCTTGTGGTTGGTGCACTCGATGTAATTTTGGGTGTTGTTAAACGAACCCTAAAATTAACTGAGTACACCTTATGATATAAGTACACTCTAATAATTAAATCAAAATGTTAAATTAACTAAGTACACCTTATTTAACTACCAAAAATACCATGATATACACTCTATCACATACCACCATAATACTAAGTACACCATATTTTACATGAATTGATCGTCTTTATCAAATCTGTTCATGTCAACTCTTTTTCCCTTCATTAAATCAAAATTCTCAGGGATTCACCTCTCATATGTTTTTTTATTCACTAATTGTGCTTTCTCAGCCTCACTCGCATTCCTCACATTCCCCAGCTCTTTGATAAAAAGGCTACCCTGAGGCTTGTCCAAGATTCCCAAATCACCTAACTGGAGTGTTTCGCTGTCGTCAACACCACGTACACTAAACCCATCTAATACCTGAAGACTTCTTAATCTCCCAATCCCTTTTGGCAAGTACTTCAATGTATAATAGTTCTTAATATGAAATGCTTTAAGATAATTAGCTTCCTTATGGCATTAGGTAGTTTTGCAAGGTGCCTGCACCCAGTGAGATGCAAGGTTTGTAGATTGTATAAGTTACACAATGTTTGGTAATTCCTTCAGATGATGATTATCAGACAAATCAATGTACCTCAAATGTACCAACTCGCCAATCTCCTTTGGAAGTTCATTGATTTTGTTACCACTCCAATTAATGTCCTAAGGCATTTCAATTGCAAAATGAGATCTGGGTCAAAGGTAGTGATTCCAGAATCAAAACATAGCTAATTCTTATTTGTATATGTTTGGAATCGAACTCTAAAATTCTAATTTGTTTTGGGTTCAATATGTTGAGTAGAGTAGGGTGTACTTATTAAAATTACTTTTGTTTCAATATTCAAAATATCCTCTTTTTTTCATTTTATATTAAGGTAAATTAGTAATTCAATAAATAGTTTGGTAGTAGGGTGTACTCAGTTAATTTTAGGGTTCGTTTAACATCACCCATAATTTTTTTTTCTCTCTTTTTCTTTTTGTTTCAGATAATTTTTGGGTGATTTTAAACAGTAACGTCTGCTACCGTCTACTTCCATTGTTTTCTTTGCTAAATGGTAAAGCTTGTATACACTAAAACCTATATGTTTGCAAAGGATCCCCTAGTGTAGTGGTTTGGAGTATTTACTCCCTCAGGCAAGGTCTTGGATTCGAATCCTAATATATGTGTAGTGTGTGTGAGTTTAATATGTTATCGCCCCTCTCAATAAGAAATGTCCTAAAAAGAAAAACCTATTGGTGCCGATGTATTCCTACTACTACCATTTATGATTGATGATTGATGGGAGAAACAGAGCAAAATTAAAAAAAAAAGAAAAAAGAAGAAGGAAATGATGGAAGAAAGCTCCAAATAATTCTAGAATCGTTTGGCACCTTAATTATTTGTTGCAAGTTGGACTTGGTTAAGAGAAACAACGACAAAACTAAAACGTGTGTGTGTACAATTAGCATTTTACGACTTTTACTAATTTCTGCATGTGCAGACTCAACATTTCTTGCAAATATGGGTCGGTTCAGCTGGCTAGGACATATTCAGCATTTTTTGTAAATATGGGTCAGGCTGGCTAGGACAGATTCAGCATTTCTTGCAAATATGGGTAAGGTCAAGCCAGTTGGATAGGACAGACTTAGCATTTCTTGTAAATATGGGACATGCCAGTTGGTTAGGACAGTGAGTCAGTTCATTTCCCTCATCCTTTGTAGATTAGATAATATTATAGCTTGTATAAAAAGTATTTATAAAACAAAAAAACAAAAAAACAAACATGTCTTATCTTAACGAGTCTTAAATTATGACAAGGGGAGGAGAAGAAAAATGAAATCTTAGGCTTTGGTGGATGCTCATGTTTCTGCGATGGTAACTAAAATTATATATTTGTGGACCATTTTGCGTACCCGTTGTGGTTTGTGATTGTGATACATCACTTAAAGTAAAAAATTCAAAGCAGATAGAGACTTGAAAATCCTACTATCCACAAGCAAAGAAACTTATATGAAATGGGGATATCATTGTGTTGCTATTTTTGGCGAATCATGTTATGCTAAGTGAAAAAATTATCCCGCATGGCATAATACAAGTGTTTCTCCTCCACAAGACGATGAAAGAGAGAAGTCCCTATTAAATTCAAAGCTTTGGCAATTGGCACCACACAAGTGAGAAAATTGTGTCATCTTCTCTGTTTTCTTTGTCTTTCTTTCTCCTCCTCTGCTGTTCTTCTTCTTCTTCTTCTTCGCTTTTTTTTTGATGCTATTTGGGTAAACACTAGAATCAGATTAGGCGGCTGATGTTGGATTAGTTGAAGAGTGGCTCAACAAAATATATACATATATTCATATACCTGGCACCTCTCTCTCTCTCTCTCTCTCTCTGTGAGCTGCGGACACGTGTTTGTCTAGCTTTCTCATCCACAACAACTACTAGTACTACTGCTAGTGACTGGTTTAGTAACATTTGTCACTGCATGCTCTCTCCGAACCCTAATGAAAACCTGAAATATTTGCTTCTGCATGCATGTAAAACGTGGACAGAATAAATTATAAAGTGGACGAAAACTTAATGAGCTCCTTTTACTTTGGTCGCCCCCACTGTAATTATCCTGTTCTTCCTTTAACTATGTTCCAAAAGGATAAGCTCAAAAAAAGACAAATCAAAAGCGAGCACAGCGAAACTGATTTATATATACTGATTTCGATGCATGCTCAAAATACCATATGGAATACAAATCCAGAACTCACTAATGCCAAAACACTATTTCTTGGATTGGATGGCCATGCATTCTAAATTAATGTGACCCTCTACCACTAAATTATTTAAACAAAGACTGAGGAACCCAAATAAAGACGTAATTGAGTCAGTTGGTTAAGGCAGTGTACCAATCACTTTGCACCCGAATTGACGTTGCACCCGAATTGACATTATCTTTGTACAAATGAATGAAAGAAAAAAGAGTATAGAATTTGGTTTGAGCTATCCCTACAAAAGGAAAACCAGATGTGATCACAACCATTGTTGTGAAATGAAAATGTTATGGCTATGGGTGGGCATACATGATACATGAATGGATAACCAAAGAAATCTAATTAAGGAAAAGCTAAAACGATACGGCACCATAATCTATAAATTAGTCATCTCCATGATCTCCCCCACCTTACTTTGTCACTACACTTTATTTCAAAATTAGTGTAACCAAATCTCAATTTTCGCGAATATTCTTGGTTGATATAAAGTCATTAAAAAAAAAAGCAACTACAGAATATCAAAAGGCAAGATTCTAGAGACACGGCAAATTTAATTGAAAATTGCCATCCGATGATTGCAGTCTGACAAATTTTATATATTTTTCGTATTAGCAAACTTTTCCTTGCCTATTTTGTCTTATTCGAAAAGTTTTTGCAAATTAGGACGGAATTTGGCATACGAAGAAAGTACATGTACCATAGACTGCCTTTTCAATAGTAGGAAATCCTCGCACAAACATTTTCCAATGAACTTTTTCATATTCTTGTAGCCATGTAAACGGAACCCAAAAAAAAGTTTCTTAAGTACAATAAAAAGAGATTGCAGGCGCTCTCAATTTCGACTAACATGGTTACCTTCAACAAACATTTATCAGAGCGGCTCTCAATTGTCGATCTTCCAAAATTTCTCTGAAAGTTGTAAAAATTGACCTCGGTTGTTCAACCAACCAAAGTCCCGTGTATATCAGGGTGAAAACAACCAAAGAATGTTTAAAAACAATGAAACGGGTGGCTGGGGAAGGTTCTTGCTACTTCCCATTTGAATTAGCATGCTTATGGAAAGGCCAAAGATTTACCAGGCGCTCAAGCACTGCTGCACTTTTTGAGAAATAACCTGAAAATCCTGCTGGAGTTGATGGTGGAGGAAAATCTTCCGCTGGCATAGCAAATGAGCGTATCATTTTCTCCATTTTATCCAATGTCAGATATGATCCTGCTTCTTGCAGCCTCTCTGGACCCATAACCGGTAGTGTGTGTTCTTGACGCAATGAAGCAGCCTTACTGTCATTGTTCTGCCAAGCAAACGAGAAAACACAGCTTAGTTTGTCGGACAAGCAAAGACAACTTACATGGTAGATTTCATTCCTCAATAACCAATTTTGTCTACTCTATTGATATTCCTGTTCTCTCCCTTCTAGAAACCCTTTTTGATTCATTCAGTAACAATTGTTTTCTACAATTCAAGATGTATTACCTCCAATGGTGATAGATCTGCACCACGGCTAAAGGTCATTTCCACGCGAAATTTTTTTGGGTCTTCAAGAGCTACCTGCAATTTCAGTTTTAAATATATTGGTCTCAGCGTTTTCTACCCAAAAAAAAAAAAAAAAAATAAAATAAAAACTAATTAACACAACATGAAAAGGAGTGGCTGATTTGACCAGTAAAATACGCAAGGGTGTCTTAGAACACTAGCTCTGAGAATTGACTGTTGCACAAACTAAAATAACCACCTAGAAATACCTACCCTCCAAAACCTATTTACTCACCGCTGTATTCTCGAACATCCTCAGCACTATATAACTCATGTAGTCAAGCTCCTTAGTTTTGAATAAACGCTCCAAAGCACTATAACAAATGAGGCCATCCTCTCCTTGAAGAGATTCGTCCAGGTTACAGTAACGGAGAACATTCATGAGAGAGTGGATATGAGATTCCTGTCATTCCAAAATCTAAATTAATTTACATGAACTCAGTTCAAATATAAAACTGTACAGAAAAATATATACTCACTGATGTAAAGTAAAGGCGCGTCCGCACATGGCGTTCAGGTGTTCTGACATTGGCATACCTGAGAAAGCAAAGATAAATTATCAATCTAGAATAGATACTTTGATTTATAGAATAGTCAACAACAAAAAAAGAAGTGTGGAGAGGTGGGGTGGGGGGGGTTGATGGTCTCTTATATTACTTTGGATCCAAACGATATTGGGTCTCCTTATCATCATCGTCATCCTGATCCACTGATATCTCACTTGTCGTACTAGATCTTCTCGTATCATCATTCTTAATGTAAAGCTTTGATATGTCAGTTGCGCTAGATTTTCTGTCTTCATTCTTAACATGAAGTTTTGGATGGTACTCTTTATCTTCCTTTTCAGAATTGGTCAACTTTGACGTTTCGTCCTGATTACTCTTTGGTTCAGCTACACTGATGGCTTCTTCACGAGTATTCCTCAGATCAATCATTATCTTACCCAACAGACGACGAGCAATCTGAATGAAAAAGAAAAGAATATAGCATATCAATAGGGAGTAAATATACAATTTAATGTGGAATGAATATGTCGGAAAAAGACCAATGTACAAGTAGCAGTTGACCAACGAGAAACTAAGGCCAAAGCATAGATTGGTTCATTTTTGCAGTCACATGACCATCAAGTGGCTTCAAAAATTCTTAAGGAGCCAATAATGCGCATAATCTGTCTACTACCATGATTCCAGATTCTCTTAACATAAAAGAGTGATATGAAAGGAGCATGCTGACAGGAAGGCTACCTTTGAACCAATCTTGAGCTTCTGTGTTGGGTTAATGCCATACTCATTCGGGATGACTCCATCTGCAAGTAACTGCAATTACAATACCACTGAGGACTCAGTCCAATGATGATGATGAACCCACCTGAACTAACATTTGGCATGCCTATGAAGGAGAAATGATTAAATATGCAAGAGATTGATTTCCTAAAAGCTTATACTGAATTATGCTCATGAAAACTTCTGAGGCTTTCATTTGAAAAGGAGAACAATCTCTTTAAAGCTGTAAGGCACTAGGCTCAAGAACAGAATGATGAAGAGTCCTGCAGACACACTTCGCTATGTAATAAAAACATCGCATCTTGATTATTTCTGTACCTGAGCAACTTTGAAGAGTTCATCCAGACCCTCAAGATTAAGATGTGCATTGTGCAGAAGATCATATCTGTCAAGTGATAACAAATCAGATAACCAACTTCAGCAAAAAGAACTCTGGACTTTTATAAGACCCTTGACATCCAGAGATAACCTTTGGGTTGTGAACTTTTGATAAACCGATAAGCTCGATTTTTAACTTAATTTATGTAGGGGTGCAGCATAAGATAGATATAGAATTAAAAGTGCTTAGCTTAAGTTAAAAGAAAGCTAAACAAATTTTCCTTGCATTCTGCAACAATATATAGTCTTTCTGTATTTACTACCGCTAGTTTGAGAATATTATGCCCACAAAATTCATGCATGTATTAACCTGTCCTGATATGTTCGACAACAAGAACAGTCCAGAACAACATCATTAATATGGAATTCTCATGCTATTAACTATATACAATATGATAATTGCATGGTCCCACATGAGCCGAAAACTATGTAGAAATATCATCACACGAGTAGTAGCTAATTGCATATATTTGGTACATTATATAAAAGAGATGAACTGAACTTACTTGCATGAGTCATAAACATCTGGGATTTGTGTTAGGTCGAATCGTCTGCCAGAAAATCCAGTGTCAACAAAACTGTGAGTCATCAATATTACACTGTAATACTTAACAACTAGAATCTTATTCTCAGCAGTCGCATCTTTATGAGCCACAACTAAATTTTTGCATAAAATACTAGGTAATTTTAAGATAAATTTGAAAAGAACCCGAAAGTTAATATATCAAAATCTTAAGATGGTTTGATGCCCCAAAAGAGATTTCATAACTTCAAAAAGTCCTTTACACTGGCTTGTGGGCAAAGAATTTTAATAGATGAAACCACAGCAATCTACACCCAAGACAACAATCAAATTAAAAGAAAATAAAAACAGATGGTAGCACTTACTCTTTTCGTTCGTTGTACAAGTCCCTTACAAGCTTTCTCCAACGAGCATACATCAAAAGGAATCCCTCACTGCCACATGGTAACCCAGCAGCAATACGATCAACATCGATGTTAGTCTTACCAAGGGCCTTTGCTTGGTCATAAGGAAGTATCACATCATATGAGCCTGTCTTTGTAAGTTCCTCATCTTCATCCTTGGCTAGCAGTCTTACTTGTTCAGTGACCTTCTTAGTCAATTTTACCTATTCATTAGATAAGAAACATTAAGAAAAAAAAGAGGGTGATGGTAGTGTTAAGGATTATTTGGATCGCTTTAAAACAGAATTGCTGCCTGTTAGAATAAGCAAAAGGAAATAGAATTGCAAGTAATATCTCATGCACTAATAACTGCATCAACCGGACTTTTCATCCTGCGGGGTGGAGCGACAAGTTTTGAGAATCCAACACGAGGTTACAGCATGATGAGTATCCTTATCATAGGTGTCAAATGAAAGTTATGTCTGCAGCCGAGGCACTTAACATGACTCCATCAAATTGATCAGGCAATCAAAATTGCAATCTACTCACTGTTCAACTCTTTGAGAATATAAAAATTCAATTTTTTTAGTCTTATACAAGATGAAAAACTAAGAGTCTTTGGGACTTCCCTCCAGTCAAGAATTTGAGCCTCACAATCAATAGCCAATCTTTTCTAACATTTGAAATTGACATACTTCGGAAAAATGAGGAATAATATACTTGATATCGGAGCAATACAACTTGTAGATAAGCAAACAGAATGCATTTACCAATTTGGATAGAAGTTTAGAAGCATTTGAAGGCAGTCCACTTCCATCAGCCATCCAAGGAGGTGTTGCATTGCTATGAACCATCTTTGCACCAGAAGTAATAATTTCATTCAACCTAGCCTGCAAATGCATTATGTGAAAAAGGGAAGCCCTCACTGTGTCAAGAATCACATGATCACATTCATTACATTATTGTTAAAGAAGCATTCTCAATTATTGGCTATCCAATTCCCCTGTCCCCCTAGCCTAAGAAAATGTAAGACAAACCTTCGCTTCTTCCATCTCAACACTTGCATTGTCAAGTCCATCCAACATAGAGGAGTCCTTGCTAACCAGGGAAACCTTAAGAAAGGGAAAAAATTCAGTCACGCAAACTCAACTTTCAAAAGCAGTCACAATTATGTAAAAAAGCAGACCAGGATTGGTGTCAGCTGCCCTTCTAGATCAAGTAGGCCTTTGGCAAATGCAGCTGCAGACATCTGTAAACAAATACCTTGTAAATAACATAACTCGTCGATGGTGACAAACTCAAGGGTCAATGGTCATAAAGTTAGGCAATTTACTCCACTTAATTAGAAAATAAACAAGACAGGAAGGAAAAGGGAGCAAGATATGAAAACAAGATAATTGTGAGCACTAATGAGGCTATACCTGCACACGGCCCTCATCAGAGCTGTAGATTTTAAGATCATGACGATAGGTGCTATGGAGGCGAAGCAGGCCAGTACCTTCACCTGCAATTGTGTAAAAATTCATTATGAGAAGTACCCAAAGTAGAAAAGCTCTTATCCAACTTCTAATCAGTCAACAATATTCTAATAAAAAAACTAGCTGATTGTAATGAACTCTCCATCTTCCTCACAAAAAAATTTGGAAGGAAAGAATGAAGGGGAAACAAATTTTTTGACATATATGTTCTTCCCACTAAACAGGCAAACAAGTTGATATTACAAAATAAAACGAAAAGAATAACCTGGATACATATTATTCCGAAAATATCTACCCAGTTCCTCAGCCTGCAAACAAGTGAAAGAAGAAAAGAGTAAAAATCGGGAAAAGGAAATGTAATAATATGTTTTTTGGACAATAAGGGTTCGTACATGTGTTGTAAGAATGACTTTCTTATACTAACTGTCAGAGAATTGATCATATATGGAAATACAAATTACAACCCAGGGCCACAACGAATGATACAAAAATAAATCAATACCTGCTTTCTGCCAGCATGTGTAAGGACACCTCCATATTTAAGAACCATTAAAGCTTCAACTGGGCGTTCTTCCTCACCTTCACCATTACTTTTTGCCACCTTAACCCACTTTAGTGGCTTTAGTTGAACCTTTCTATAAATGCCAGAGAAATGCCCCCCCTTGATAAACATAGGCACGAAAACAGCATATGATTATAACAATAAGGCAGAATAACAGTTTCAAAATAATTAGACGAATTATGCCAATCCGAAGTCAAAGAAAATATAAATGTGTGTGTGCATCCTTGAATTGAGACATTTTTGCAACTAGTCAATCTTTATTGGCATTGGTCCAGCACTATTGGCTTAATTTAGGAAATATATTCAGCCCAATTTCGGGCAACTTATAGGTTATAGGTAATCTTATATAAATCAATATAGATTGATTTACTATGAAAATAATATTAAGTACAAAAAAGTGAGCAGTCCCCTTATAGTTGGTGGAAGTAATGAAAGAGTCAGGCTACAAAACGTTTCAATTTCTGTTGACAATTGCATGACACAATGAGCCACGTAACAGGGGCAGATAAGTAAGAAACTCATTTAAAAAATGCACTCTCACTCATGAACCCCTAAAGCAGAAAAGGTGAATTTGATTCTTGACAAAATAAAGGGAAAGAGTAACGAGATTATTATAACTGAATACTTTTAATCACCAAATAAAAAATTTAAAGTAAACCAGATAACCTCCTCGAGCACTGCTTTAACTTGACGAAGCTTTTCAGCATGTTCAATGTCTTCTGCCTCACTATCACTTTCTCGACCTGGTCTAGACAATGTAAAGGGTCCTCATTAATTCAGAATCCTCACCAGTATCATGATATGAGAACTAGCTAGCAATAAGAATTAGTGTTTCCTGTTATGACTTCAAACATGAATTTCAAAGAATGGGAAAAGGGGTAGAAGGTGAGTTTAATATGAATGACATACATCAACCATTATTTATGAACTAAGCTAATGAAAAAGTTTTAATGTTAAAATAGATACCTAGTACGAGGTACAAGCATTCGTGTGGCATCCAACAAATCTTGCAATTGGATGGCACTTTTCAGTTTTGTCTGCAAAATGAGAATCCATACAACGGTCAGTTTACACAATATGTTGAACAAAATTCATAAAAATGTCTAAAAGGAGAAATCAATCACCTCGGATCTAGGTCGTCCCCCGTTGTACTTTAGCATCAAGTTCAGGAGCTTTTCCTCAGTAACCTTCAGCTTTACCTTCTGTTTGGGAGTTCTATCACCACTGGCCAAATAAAAACAGAGACACGAAGAGAAAATAAGCAATTCAACTGCAAGAAGAGACAAGAAGTAAAAAGCTGAGAGAAATAAACATACTGCCGAATAATGGCAATGACACAGCGTAGCTCCTCAGACTGCCCAAATGCTCCAATAATTCCACTTCCTTGGCGAGTTAGTCCCTCGGAAGGTTGGCTTGGTTCATTAACCTTCCATGGTAACGTTGGTGGAATTGCAGAAGAAAGATGAGGAGCCTTAGCATCTAAAAATATCTTCCTGAGCACACAAGCAGCATCATCATAATACCTGTATTGCAAATTAACATTAATCATTTGTGACAAAAGTGAACATGCACTTATGAAATTTGAAACCACACAGAAAAACCAGTTTTAGAGAACTTTCATGATTAATCAAATAATTAGGAAGGAAGTAGCGACCATTACTTGTAAGAGTTTTTTACGAAACTCCATCCATTCACGTCACAAACATAGGAGCGTCCCTCACAGCGCAAAAGATCAAACCCACAAACCTGCAATCAAGTAGAAGAATTGAAAAATGAACCCAAAATAAAAATAGTTCATCCTCACCAATGCAGAACATTCACTAGAACAACAACGTAAACAGATTCTACGGCATCTAGGAAACCAACTCACATGAGGCTGGAAGGTAATTTAAGTAGGAAAAAGCTGACTGCAGCATAAATTCTTTTTTTTTTGTCAGACAGTTTTGAAAAAGGGTCAACAAATAAAACAAACATATCCCAATACACGTAAGATTAATGTAACTATCAGTATCACCACAGTATCAGCAGACAAACTTTTCTACTGGCACAAGCGAGAGTATTAAAGCAACATCAAAACATTTACTGCAACTAGTAATTAGACTTGTGATTCCAGACTATTTAATACCACAGTTAAATTACATACCGCTTGCCTAAATGCAATGCAAACGTCCCTTGCCATTTGCTTCTCAGTGGGTGTCAGTAAAACAGGATACCTCACCTGTCAAATGAATTAACAAACAAACATCACTCTTTCAACCCCCATTCGGCAATAGCAATGTATCATTTCACCCCCAGTATTTCCTGCTTGCAGCATGCTTGCTGCTAACCAATGCTAAACCTGGCCCAGACACCATCTAAGTTAAGGGATTGGTCATCACATCACTGGTTGAACCAGGCATTATAATTGTTTTCATTCTAAATATATATATATACAGAAAAACTATCAACATTGGTATTCCAAATCAATTCAAGTGAAAAAATTTGTCTGGCGTTATAGATAATTTCAGAATAAAATATTTAAAAAGATTACAAGAAATTGAAAATCAAAGAATTCATATTATACAGAGAAAGAGAGAGATAAAGAGAGAGACAGATAAAATAATCAGAAGAACAAGCAGAAGATCAGCCATACTATCTTAGATGCATTACTTACTTCCTTGCCATCAGGATTTCTCATGACAACACCATCAACAACAGGAGACTTCCTTGCCTCAGCATGCGCATATTCAGGGCCCACTGTATACACCTGTATTATTTAAGAAGAAGAGGAAACAATTACTTATGAAAACGAACCATTTAAATGTTGGAATATACAACCAAGTTAGGAGAAAATAATGGTCTCAAACAGTGATTATGCACAGGGAGAATTGTGTGAGCAGTCTCTATTAACAGTGCATAAGAAAACTCCATTCCATGCTGATGAAACTTTAAATGTTAACAATATGTTAGATTAATGAGAGCATTTAACCTCATTTTCATGTCAACTTAGGAATTATGAAAGATCTCAAACACAAAGCATCCAACCTTGACATCTGTTCCTCCAGTTGGCATGAATTCCTCGTATATATAAGAGCCTTCACGTCTCACTCTTCTAACCTCTGGATGGAACTCACTAGAGCGGTTACCAACCTGAAATCAGACAATGAAAACATATAGAATGATCACGGATGATGACCATAGAAATTCTATGAACTCATAAATACAGTAGTCTCAGACTTGATATGTTGCTAGCCACATTCACATATCGGTAGGATGATACTATAAATGCCCATATTTTATTTCGCAGTCATGTTATGACTAATGACTAATGACTAATGAGTAGTAAAGCTGATTTATCCGAACCTCCTTAAATCCAGATTTCCTTTTTTATGGTCAAAATTACCCCAAAATTCGATCTGACCACAAAGTGAGTAAGTTTGGTTTGGTTAGCAAGAGGCAAAAAGACTATCCATCAACCAAGACTTCCCTAACCTTTCTCATAGATGAAATCACCTTGGTTTCAAATACTTTTCGTATCAACACATTTGCGAATACTGACAAACACAAACTTTTTGAGCATATCATACAAAAGGTAGTTAAAAGCTCACCTTCCTAAACAATTCTTTCATTCCTCCACCTGCCGAACTTGGATAATATATCATTATACTATGATCATCCCCTTCATAGAAGCAAAAGAAAAGAGTCACTATCAGGTGCAAAATAAAAGTTATTAATAAGCAACAATAATAATGGATACTCCTTACATTCTCTCTGTGATTAGTGACTAGGTTTAAGGATTTAGCAAAAACAAGGTTCATACAGAAGCCAATATGTGATGACAAAAAATCAATAGAACAACTTATTCATATATTTAGGAAACAAGCTGACCGACCTTCAACAGGCTTCTCCACAAATGGCTTCCAGAAACGATGACCATGAACCTCAACAAAATCTTCTTCCTCAATAAAATAGTCCAGCTCCTGATATGGTACTTCTCTATTTACAAGGGCATAACTGGGAACAGGGACTCCATGCATTTCAAGATGCTTGAATCCACCAAAGTAATGCACTAGTTATTGACAATCTATTTCTATAAACATAATTTATTAACAAAGAATAAGAAGAAGAAAAAAACATTAAGTTTGTGCATGAAGACTCATCCACTTTTGTTCAAGAAGAAATTCATAAGCATACCTCATACACCTTCCTCCGGTCATGGAGAAGGTGTTGCTGCTCCAACTCATTTACTAGAAAAGGTCTGGATAGAAAGAACAGATAATTAGATAAATAAACTACTTTTCCTTACAGATAGGACAAAAATAAAAGAAGGGAAAAAGCCCTCCATGATTGCAAAGAACAAGGGAGAAGGTTCCAAAACCAAACTGAATAGAATTGCGAGTTTCACAGTACACACACATACATATGACGGATGCATCAAATAGATGTACTGTGTACATAAAGAACAATATAGCTTACTTCCTTAAAGCAGCATATGCCTCAGCCTTTTCCAGAGGATAGCCGGAGGAATGAAAAGCAATCAAGCAGTCACAAATTGGCCAGCTGTAAAATACAGTAACGGGGTAACAAATTAATCACCTAAAATTTATGTATTAAAACAGTCACCAAGTTGATGACACCAGAATCTGTCAGCAATAACTATTCATGCCGCAATCACAAGCTCATAAACAAACACACACATTTCATGCTGTCACAAAAACACATACCTTTCAATCGGATCTTCAAGAATGACCTTGTCCCCAAAATGTGAGATCTACGAGAAGATTCGCAACAAGACATGTATGAGAGATATAGCAGAAAAATTGGCACTGCGTATATATTCACATAACAAAAAAAATGAGACGCAAATTCAATGAAAACAAAAGCAGTACCTCAAATTCGCCAAATGATTGTAGCCTTTCGAGAATCTCTCCCATCGGCGCTGAGAACACCTACAGAAAACGAAGAGGCTCATTGCATACATACATTGTTCAACTTATTTACATCTCTGGTTTCGAAGTGCGTACAAAAATGAGCAAAAAGGAAAAGAAGAACCTCGGAGCCGCTTTTCACCTTCTTTTCCATGACACAAACACCAATCTTTATCTTCTCTCCCATATCTCTCTCCTGTTGTTCCGCCTTCATCTCTCTCTCTCTCTATCTCGCTCGCTCAGCTCTTTCACTTGTTCTGCTCAAATCCGAAGCAAAACAACAAGAAGCTCATCAGAGACTCACCGCCATTCTATTTATAGATATATGCGTGTGTGTACATTCATGCATGTGATATGACTATGCGAGATTACCACATAGGCAGTTAGGCAAAGGTGAGCTGGTCACGGACACTCGGAGCGCCGACTCAAACTCGGGCGAGTCACGGGAAATAGCGGAGAGAAAAGCTGAGGTGCTTTAAGAGCCAGTGGAGTAGATATTTCGGAATAAATAAAAAATGATAAAAAAAAAATGTAAGGCATGCGTTTGGATTTGGAGATAAACATTCTTGGATTCTGGAATAT
The DNA here is from genome assembly GCA_024362665.1 of Prunus padus. Taxonomy (NCBI): domain Eukaryota; kingdom Viridiplantae; phylum Streptophyta; class Magnoliopsida; order Rosales; family Rosaceae; genus Prunus; species Prunus padus. Next base: position 27,343,737 of record JANFAM010000013.1, read on the forward strand.
GCAGCAAAAAGGACGGACATGGACGTGGAAAGGTGTATCTTTGTGTGTGTTTTTGGATTCTTTCCAAATGCAAAGTGGTTGCTGTACAACGCCTCCACTCTCCCGAGTTCCATCCCATCCCATCCCTCCCACCACCAAGTTGGGACCATCAGCTCTGGCTTTCGATGTGGTCCATTTCTTTTACTTTATAAATAAACTTTTTCTTTTCTTTTCTTTTTGCACCTAAACTAATACTATTAAAAAATTTATTTATTTATTAATGTGTTGGGTGTGTTGAGTGCCTAATAATAAAATAATAATTTGATTTATTTGGAGTAAGATCTAAAATATTCATAATATTTCGATATTTTTATTGAAATTTTCGTATTTTTAGACTATAGATATTTCTGATTCTATCGATATTTTAAAACCAACTTTTCAGATTGTCTGACCAAAATCCATTGGGTTCTGGCCTTCATTTTTTTCTTCTTCTTCAAGTACATATTTTAAGTACTGCAGACTAATTTAATTAGTTAATTGAATTTGATTGTTCTCTTAAGTTTATCCGCTAGATTGACCGCGGAGTCAACACTACGAAAATTCATAAGTGAGAGAATATTGAATTATTGTTTAACTGAGTCAAAGTGCAACGTGGCGCAATTGCCAAACGTCATAGAGAGCAAAGATCCTCCGTATAAATCAAAGGGCCTGGGGAAGCCACATGCTGCGGCGGTAGTTGTGGGGACCACGCCGTCGCCCTGGTATTGGTCGACAACAGATTAAGATCCAGATTAATTAAGCACAATAGCATTCACAGCTAAATTAAGAAGTTGGACCGGTTGGTTAGGAAAGTAAACCCGCTCTCTTGCATAAAGTTCAAATTTTCGAATAAGTTAAATTAATATATTGATAAATTGTTGATATTATTTTAATTTGGTTTGGCTTTTTTATTTTCTTTATACCTCACAATTTCGATTTCAACTGAAGATTTCCCTTAATTTGCTAAACTCTAATAGCACAATATATCATAACTCATTGAGTTGGAGGACGAAGACTGAATGTAAATCCTAAAAAATAAAAATAAAAACTGCATGTAACGAAAGATAACGGAATGTCTATAAATTGTAAATTTCGGAAAACACTAATCAATTTGGCTAAATTTTTTCACATTGACCAAAATGAATTTTCCCGTAAAACCCAGTGACCCAAAAAGGATTTAACCATAAGAACAATAATAACAATAATATAACTGCATAAACATGGTAGCAATTGGGGCGGTACCTATGTGACAAACGCCACTAACTTCACATTCAGCCTAGTGCACCTTTCAGAAACATGAAAGCGCATTCAGGAAAAAAATAAAACAAAAAACTCTAGCGATTCTGCGAATGCATGCAGCACTCACAAAAATAGTTTTTAAGACGACGCAGGCGTATTTCTTCGTTTATTGAATGCGGACGTATTTGGTCGCGACTCAGACTGACTAACAAAATTGTTAGGTAAAGAGAACAAGGGAGGGGGCCATCAGCAGCAGCAGCCTCTTCATCTGGACCATCTGTATAATAGTTATTCAATTAAATTGGGTCAACATTTATGAGCAAAATACTTCTGTGTTGTCTCCCCTGTATCTTCCCCGCATAAATAACCAGTTTAGCACCACAAATTGCTTACCAAGTTTGTCAAAAATGTCCCTCGCAGAGATAACTTAAGCACCAACCGCTCGTTTGCCGATACTAGTTCCTGCAATGTATCCACCAGACCAAGCATTCTGCAGCAAAAACAGCCGAAGGAGAACAGAGTGACGATTTTGAACTAACATACGATTATAAATGGCATGGTAGAACATTTTCAAAGTCTAACATGGGATGGGGAGCTAGACCATTAATCATGAATTTTCTCTTTGACTATTACATTATGCCAGTTGCAATTTCTGATTATAGAACAAAGAAAAAAATCACCAATGGTTCTTACGAGTTGAATGTTTGACCATGTAAACCCAAATCTTGAGCAAGGCAATATTTTCAATACCAACAATTTATTTCTTACTGCCAGACTTTTGCACGCAGTCAATTTAATTTACGAGAAGCCCTCTGAAAATTTAAGTTAATATTCAAACATACTATAGTTATATATTAACAACCAGTTAAATGGTTATAAATTATAATCTGTCATTTCTTTCATATGAGAGGTCTTTTACCTGAAAATTGAAACCGCCAGTTACCCCATCAACGTTTAGTACCTGAAAACAAATATTACTTTTGAGCACCATTAGTAGGAGGACGCCATGTGCCTTTACGTGCATGCACGAATGCAAGTATGGACTTTTTTAATTTTTTCCAATGAACAACACAAGTATTTTCCATGCATACTACCTCTCCAGCAAAGAATAGATGAGACTGGATTTTGCTTTCCATCGTATTCATCGATATCTTCACAAAAGCAAGAAACACAATTACACTTCTAATGAATGTGAAAGAGAAGAGGGACAATGGGGGAGGGGCTGAGAGAGAGAGAGAGACCTCAGAAAGTGGAACACCACCAGCAGTGACAAATTCATCCTTATATTGACTCTTCACCATGAAAAGAAGCACATATTTCAATAAGGTGCAAAAGATTTGTCTTAAGGAAAAAACTAAGGGGGTTGCAGAGCAGGTTTACAGAAACCTACCTTTCCTGTAACATAAAAGTTGCAATGCTTTAAACTATGTGCAAGATAAATTAATGAGTTCTTTGCAATGGAAGCCCACAAGGTATCACCAAGTAAACCCTACACATGAATATTGAAAGAAAAAAATATATGTAAGGCTAATTTCTGTTCTTTGAAATGGAAGCCCACAAGGTATCACCAAGTAAACCCTACACATGAATATTGAAAGAAAAAAATATATGTAAGGCTAATTTCTCTTTAAGAGTGCAACATATCATGTTTACGCTTGGAGCAAAAATCAAACCTGGCGACCCAATATATATATCCAAAATCTCTTCACAAGCCCAAATTCTGAAGGATATGAATTGGACAGTTTTTGCTTCTGCAGGGGTATAGGCAAAAGGCAAGAGAATTGTCAATTCAAGCACAACAAATTGCAATGGTATACTGTAATAGTGGGAACTATTTAGAATAAAATTAAGCATATTGTGTCACAGTCCTAACATAAGTAAACACATAAACATGGGCACGCATCTTTAGTTGATAAGATTGGTATATATATTTTATCAGGTCTCCTAATTTCAGGAGTTTGGTCTTAAGGCATTACGTCATTACTGGTTCAGACCAACTTTTTCCGAACCTAAGTATTTGTAAGTCCACCTTCTTATGCAAAAACCCAGATACAGAGTCGGGTGTGCTCAATTATAAAACCCACCTAGCCCAATCGTTACTCATAAAGAAACTAGTTCTACTGTTCCACTTTGACCATGACATTTGATTAAATAGAAATCTACAAGTTCACCAAGGAAGCAATAAGAGTTAAGACCAAGGACTACCGCAAACCGATTTTTGTGTTGGGTGAGGATTGACTTCAGATCTTCTATATGGACATCAGGTGTGAAGTCTACAATAAGAGTCCCTGCATCCAGATGATACCAAGTTGAGAACAAACAATATTTCAAAGATAATGTAAGGATGTGGCCAGAAAAATAAAATAACAAAATAAGAAATCTCCTTTCCTTTGTATCCTGAACTGGATAAAACACAGGCACCCCAAGCAGATAACCGAAGAATTGCAGGCCCACTGAATCCCCAGTGCGTGACTAACACAGGTCCAACCTACAGTTCCAAATATTTTGGATATGGCACATGAATTATTGAAAATCTAAATGATGGCAACAAATAAAACATGCCTGTGTAAGCTGTGGTATATTCCTTCGGGCATTCTCTATTTTCAGTGTTGCCATAACTTTAGGGAACGTAATCTGAATGTGATTAAAAAAGGTTAAGAACCATACACAAGCTTGTTTCTCTCGAGTACACATGTTTCATAAGCAACATACGACGATGATAGTTAATAATTTGATACGCAGTAAGCAAAGGATTTTGATCATTATGAAAGAAAATTACCCCAGACAAGTCTGCCAACCATGGATCCTCAATCTTGAAAGTAAATAAGCTTGGTACTGGATCTACAATTGAATGACCAAGCTGAGATGCAAGACTGTAACCCTGTGACAAGAATAAGACATTTCAACAAACTCAATCCATCAACATGACAACGCAAAGGAACAACGATCTATCACAACCTGCTTGCTATTACCGCTGGCAATCAAAAGATAATCAGCCTCAACATATTCAGGGGAACTGAAGGTGCGCTTTTCAATCCCTAGAAGAAATTTCCCCCAGCAGTAGGAGATGCAGTTATCACAGCTTTTCCAGTCTGCAGAGAAACTGGTTGAGGAACAAATTTCAGCACAAACAACTTGCAAGTCACAATGTTAGACCTCTGCCACTCAAGCATCCTGATTTGGATGTTAGATAAATATTATAAGACCGAGAAACAAGTAGAGAGGATTAGTTGTCTATGAAATGACAACATACATGATGATTACTGAAATTAACTTCTTGCCAAATAAAAGCCATCTTAGATGTAGCTCTTCAACAAGAGCCCCATAATTGTTAATACAAAGGAACAGACTGAAATGAGCAAACAGCAGCATCATTCCATCAGCGGACAAACATACCTCCCAGTCGAGTCGATTCAGACATGAGACAATCAATTATCGTAGACGAACTGTTGCTGACAGGAAATACCCTTCCATCGTCCTCAATCTATGGTCAGCAGAGAACAAATTATACATGCACACAATAAACACATTTTTAAAGAAATTGACATGTAGCTTTGTGCACAACCTTTAGCCTAACCCCATGTTCAGAAAACCAGGACATGGTATCAACTGGCCCATGCACATTGAAGAATGCTCCTCTCAATTCTTTATGACCCCTAGGGTAATTTTCTGCCAACATCTACGACCAAAATCATCATTCTGAACAAAACCAAAATGTATGCTTGCAAGATGTTGTAATTTCAAATTAACCCCATGTATCTATTTTCTACCTTATTATCAACACAATGCCCATTTGTCACGTTGCATCGGCCTCCTCCAGAAATTTTTACCTGCCAATAACAAATGGATGATAAACCAACTAAGCATGTTCATCTCTGATTCGTGCCGTGAAAGAAACAAAAAACTTGTGAAATGAAACTTACCTTGGATAGAGGCTTTCCTTTCTCAATGACCACTACATTGAGATTAGGAGCCAGAGTTTTAGCTCTAATATTGCTCCATAAACCCCAGCTGCTCCGCCCCCAACCACCACGAGTAGCTCTTCACTTGTCTACCCATCAAACAACTCAAACAAATAAGTTCAAAATTTAAAAAAATAACATGAATAAGAAAAGCGTCCAAGAAACAAAGATGGAAGAAAAAAATTTTATCATGTTACCTTATTTTGAGCTCTGGGGATGGCAGCTGAAGTAAATTTTCTTTTTTTGAGGTTTGAAAAAAGGCAGCCATTGTTTTTGCTGGTAGTTGCGGCTTCTGAGCAGACCCTAGAGTGAAGGAGGACGAAGCGCGCCAAGGTGAAGCTCATAGGCGCTCCCTCTTGTCCTGTCTATTCGATTTACAATGCCATTTGCTTGCATCGTCGCTGCGGATAAAGCAAAAATAGCAGGAGTCTTAAAGAACGACGTGTCGTTTAACTCTTATCCCTCTCTTCGTTTTCAATTCTCCCACCAACGGCTTCAATACTTGCACACAGACGTATATTATACGTATATGAGCCAGTTCCTCTGCAACAGTAGCATACAAGCATGGAAGCGGTGCATGTCTTTAGCACAAGGCTGCAGAAACATGCGCAAACTCAAAGCCACCCACGCCATCTTCATCACCTATGGCCTCCACCTCAACAACTACGCCATCAACAAGCTCATCGCCTTCTGCGCGCTATCGAACTCTGGTAACCTCGCGTATGCGTCTCTTCTGTTCAACCAAATCCAGACCCCAAATTCGTACATGTACAACACCCTCATCAGAGCATACTCTCGCAGTTCTCAGCCTCATTTGGCTGTGGATTACTTCCAACTCATGTTGAAACAGAGCAACTTGGGACCCGATAATTATACGTTTAATTTTGTCATCTTGGCTTGCGCAAATTGCTCTTGGCTAATTGCGGGCAGGAAAATTCACAATTGGGTTGTTAAAATTGGGTTGGTTTTAGTGGATGCTCATGTTCAGACAGCCCTTATTAGACTTTATGCCGAGTGCAAGGTTTTGGATGATTCCAAGAAGGTGTTTGATGAAATTCCTGAGAGAGATGTTATACAGTGGAATGTTCTTATGAATGGGTATGTTAGGTGTGGTTTGGCTTCTGAGGCTTTGAAGGTTTTTCGGGATATGTTGGTATGTGGATTTGAGCCTGATGACCTTTGTGTAGCTACTGGGCTCGCGGGTTGTGCTCATTTGGGGGCTCTTCGGCAGGGGAAGTGGATTCATGAGTATGTTAAAAAGAGGACAGGGTTGAAGTCAGATGTGTTTATCGGGACTGCGCTTTTTGATATGTATGCCAAGTGTGGTTGTATAGATTTGGCTGTGGAAGCCTTTGAGGGAATGCCAAAAAGGAATGTGGTCTCATGGACAGCTATGATTGGAGGGTTTGCAGCACATGGATATGCAACTAAGGCAATTCATAGCTTGGAGAGAATGCAGGTGGATGATGGTCTAAGGCCCGACGGGGTTGTCCTTCTTGCAGTGCTAATGGCTTGTACTCATGCAGGTCTCCTGGAGAAGGGTAAGCTTCTATTAGACAACATGAAAACGCAATATGGGATTGTGCCCAAACATGAGCATTATAGCTGTGTTATAGACTTGCTCTGTAAGGCCGGTCGGTTAAATGAAGCACTTAAGCTTATCAGAAGAATGCCCATGAAGCCACTTGCTTCTGTCTGGGGTGCTTTACTGAGTGGGTGCCGAATCCATAATAATGTAGATCTTGCAGAGCTTGCTGTTAAAGAACTTTTACAGCTAGAAAATGATGTCAGGGGAGAAGAAGTCGGTGCTTATGTTCAGTTATCAAACATTTATTTGGGTGCACGGAGAAGTGAAGATGCAATTAGGATACGGAAGATGATTGGTGAAAGTGGAATCAAGAAGACACCAGGATGCAGTATGATAGAGGTGGATGGGAAGGTTAATGAGTTTGTTTCAGGAGACGTTTCACATTCACATCGAGCATGGATATGTGCAATGCTGGACCTAATATCTGCTGACTCAGTCCTTTCTATATTATGTTGAACGGTCTGCATACTTAACAGTTCTAGATCCTCAAGGGTTATGACTTCTCATCGCCCATAGTTGCTCAAATGTTCTTATCAAGCTGGTTTCGCATAGATTAGGGAGCTTCACCCGCTACTGAGCAATATTTGATGGAAGATGCATGGTTAACATTGTGTTAACTCTGTTAAGATGGATTGGGAAAATCTGACGTCACTCTGAATGGGGCAGCAAAGGGTACTTAGAATTCTTTCCTATAACCAATCCTATGTAGCTTATTTCATATTATTAACCCATTAATCACAAGCATTGAGATGAAAAGTATTCCCGGAAGATATTTATAATTTAAAGATTTATCTTTCCAGGATGATGGACTCTCAGTCTTGGATTACCAAGTGCTTTTGGTCACCACCTGCAACAGAGACTGGTACGATGGTAAATCTGCTTAAATTTATTTATCTGATCATGGAAACATTACCAGATTTGATAGCACCGTCACAGTTTCCTGATGTATATCAACTCCATGAATTATATGTTATAGTTTTAATGAGATTATAGATGGATTGGTTTCACATGGATTCTACTTACAGATCTCAATTATAAATTTCAACCTCGCATTAGGAACCATACAATTGGAATACAGTTGCTTGTGCTAAATGAGACTTGTCTTATTTGTTCTCATACATCAAGAATATCAAAAAATGAACAAAGTAATTCTGTCTAGCCCTGAAAAATTTAAAGAACCAATTTACTGAATAATCATCTGGAAAAGAAATTTCCTTGCTTTTGTGCATGATTTGCTACTTCCTCTCTGTAGCGATGTGAATGATGAGTTAAGGTTATTCCACTCTGCATCCTGTCTGTATTTGCAAATTTTAGCAGATTCGGAACTGAACGTACAGAATAAGCGGACATCTGATGTTCACAGGTTTTGCAAATTCAGTCCAGTCACAAGTCACTTCCTGCCGGTGAAGGACACAAGACAACCATTGTTAAATCAGCATGGATATAAAAATAAACAAGGTATATATTTTCATTAAAACGTTTTTGGATTTGTATATATGGGTCTATTGATGACTTAAAAATGTTGAGAAATAACATGCATCACATTGTCAATAAATATGGTACAAAATAGTTTCATTGCTTTTCAAAAAGCTTAGTAGAATTACGGATATATCTAACACATTTAGAACCATCAAGATGAAGACTTGAAAAACCTGTTAAGACCTTGAGAACTACGAACCTTCAGATGAAGAGGGAACCACAACAACATGCATATCATGGTTGTTTGGAGGAAGATGTAAACGAATGGGATACAGTTTCCCATTCAGTGGATTACGGGAACACACAACAATTTCCTCTAGCCCGGTCTCTTCCTTCAACTTTTTCTTCAACCCCTCGACCTTGCTACCCTTGAACGAGAAGGAAACCTCTTCGGCTGAATCCTCGACGTCTCCTTTATCATTAGCCACATGATAGTGGATCATTCTCCCTACATCTTTCATCGGAGAACCATGATCGAATGACCCACTTGACTGCATTCAAGAACAAACAACAAAATCATCCAACTTATCACAAAAAATACAATCAAGTTTGATAGCCACAGAGAAATTAGAGTCGTCTTGTCGATCAAAACAAACCTCTTCTTTGGAAGTTTGCGGCGACCTAAGCTCAATCTTGGATGGAGATGTTGGTTCTGTAGGCTCTGCAAGCAATTCAGGTGGTGGAGGGGGCGGGGGTAGAGCCACTGGTCTTCGTTCTGGAGATTCAGGCTGCCGTGCTGGAGATTCAGGCCGAAACTCTATAACATCTATATCCCACAGAACCCAGTCCTGGGTTGCAGTTCTATGAGGGACATCATGGGTGATGGAGTTTCTCCAAGGCGGCACACCCCCATTTGCGCGCAAGAATTGGCCGTAGGGAGTCTTGAGCCTGACCTGACATCCTTCTCTTATAGGCTCCCACTCCAGAGAAGAATCCAATCTCTTTGGCAAGGTTTGTAGGACTTTCTTGCCTCTCAATCCTAGCCTGAACGGCATGTTGGAGGCTGTCAAGTACTTGCCATAACAGCTTTTGAAACGTAAAGTGTTTGAATTTTTTACAAACTCCACGGTCCATCTCGCATTCCTCACCGTTCCCTCCCGATCTTGGCATACCGACTCATGATCCTCGTCTGCTAATAGATATTTGTCGTGGTGGCTTCGTAAGCGTACCACTCTGGCTGTTTTGAACAACTCCATGTTTGCCTGAAAACGATAAGATTGATCAAGTTCTGTGATTAAGCACAGAACATCACAGAGAACCGACGGATTGAACAAAATGTATGAAGAGTTAAGAATGGTGATTAGTTTTTGTCTGAAATTTTGAAATGTAATTTGTACCTTGAACTAAAACGGCAAATGATATGAAGCAAATTGGCGCCTGGCGTGATTTGTTTGTTAATGCCAAGGAATTAGAGGCAAAGGTTGACAAAGGTTGAGGAAATTGAGGAAACTATATATGAGAGGAAGATATATTAAGCCGGATGGAGAAATAATCTCATGGTTGAAAACCCAAATCAAAAACAAACGCAAATACTGGATGTGGAGAAGCGGTGGTTGGGCACGTATTAGGCGAAGTGATCCAAGTTCAAATTCCAAATTTATATCTTCTGTGTTTTTGTTTTTGGTAAATCTACAAAGGTAAGTTTTTTTTAATTTTTCTATACAATCGCTATCGGAATTAATTCCGCTGCGAAGGGATATTCTATCTAATTTTATTTGAACTAAGTGGAGGGTTTGGTACAGAGTGGGAGTACATCCGCTCCAACCAATTTAATTTATTTTGTGTGTCTTTCTAATAACACCCAACAATTTTTTACACCTTAAAACCCAACTTTACCCTTCACAATTTTACAAATAAAAAGACAATTACAACTTTTTAAACTAACTGCTTTGACTGAGGGGGGGTTAAATTGCGTGCTTTAGTACTTGACCTAAAATCCCATAAACCATAACCTGCATTGCTTTGTTGGGTGATGTGCATTTTTTAAAAGACCTGCAATATATCTGTTCACCATATCAATAACATCATTTCATGGTACTATTTATTCATTTGTCCAAACGATGGGCGCTTGTTAATTTCTTTGCCATTACAAATGCAAAAAGCCAACAAATTGCTAAATGGAAGATGAAATTGAGTCAGTTGTATAGAAAAAGATGGTCTGACCAAAATACATGTTACCAAGTTACACTAAGATCTTTTCTTTTTCTTTTTTCGATTAAGATCTCGAGATCATAAGCTGGCAAATTCCGACATCAAGCATGCTAATTTTTTTTCTTATCTGAAGGTGAATTATGTTTGTGTGATGTAAGATCAATCTCCGTTGGAGATCCAGGCTCTGTTTGATCATGATCATCACCACCAGTACTACTGGCGTTATGATCACTATTAACATTTGTTTGTTCTCGTTGTCGTTGTCGTTCTTGTTGTTCTTCTTGTTGTTGATCCAGACGAATCTCCACAACATCCACATTCCACAAAATCCAATCTTTTGTTGTACTTCTCCAATTAGGATTGTCGTGCGAGATGGAGTCTTTCCATGGCGGTAAGCTACATCCATTTGCACGCAAGTATTGCCCGTTGGCCGTCTTCAGCTTCACCTTGTATCCTTCTGTCACGCTCACGGGCTCCCATTCCACTATCGAATCCAATATCCTCGGTTGGGTTTGCAATACCTTCTTGCTTTTGATTCCCAGAAGGCATGGCGTGTTTAAGGCTGTTAAGTATTTCCCAAAACAGCTCTTCAATCGTAACGTGTTCGAATTTTGGCTGACCAACTCCACCGTCCACCTTGCGTTCTTCACCGTGCCGTCGCGGTTAGTGGCGGATCCAGGATTCATCAACCATGGGGTCATAGTGTAAAAGTTGGAAATTTTTTTTGGGATGAAATAGCATTGAAAAATTAAAGCCAGAGCACTTTCATTCCTAATCAACCAACAACAAAAAAACTAATCAAAACACAAAACCCTAATCAATTAATCAAAAGAAAAAACCCTAATCAATTAATCAAAATACTATCAATAAACCATTAATCAAAAGAAAAATCTCATATAATAAATCAAACAAATTTCAATAAACCATAATTTCAATTTCAATAGGAATTAAAAACTTCATATATCATCATCAATCAATTATAAACTCTAATCTAAAATACAATATCAATCAATTAAAGGAAGAGTGCATAGCGTTTCTCATCATTATTCTACTCATCAGTGACTGAGTGAGAGATGAAAAAAAATTTCCTTGTTCTTTGGTGGTCTTCCCATATTACTCTGCAAATTATTTGTAAACAAAACAATCAAATACTCAGTTTGTCAGAAAAATCATAAACATATCTTAGAGAGAGAAAGAAAGAGTGGACCTCGGATGTTGGTGGGCAAGAGCAGCTGTGTTTCTAGTCTTGAAGAACAGCCATTTGGCTGTCTAACTTTGTGGTTATGGAGGAGAGGGAATGTGAAAGTAATTGGGAATTAAGGGTTCTGCTGGAGTCGGGTAAAGGGCTGGGTGAAGGAATTGTTTTTTTTTTCAAAGCCTGGCTTGAAACGACGTCGTTTCAAGCCAGGTCATTTAAAAAAAAATTAATGCGCCTGGACCAAAACGACGTCGTTTTGGCCAGGCGCTTGAAAAAAAGAAAAGAAACGCGCAAAGCAACACAGCAACAGCACAAGGTCTTTCAGACCTTTCATCAAACACATGGTGTGCCATTTGGGGTCGCACAGCAGCCATCCATGGGGTCGTCTGAGGACCTCCAAAGCTAATTTTCCGGTCGGCATGGGGTCACCTGACCCCTCTTGTCCCTCTGTGCGTCCGCCACTCTCGCGGTTCTGCCAAACGGAGACTTCGTCGTCAGCGGCTAAGAGGTATTTGTTATGGTGGCTTCGGAAGCGTACCACCTTGGCTTTCTTCAGAAACTCCATAACATATGCATACACTGATCTGAACACAACCAGAATTAATTTTTACGTCCATCGATATTACGTGACATATTAACATGCATGCATGCATGATTGAACAAAAAAACGTGTAACATCAATATTCTAATATATCTGTGTTAGCTTGAAAATTTTTTTGGGATAAATTAATTTGTGCAGATTCAAGCTATCTGTGCTAGCTTGAAACTAAATGCAATTAATTTATACCTTGAATTAATATGCGTTGTCTTTTGGTGGCCGTCGCGACCGGAGCTGATGGAAGAACTAGAAATTAAGGTGGATTGATGTGTTTATTAATGGCCAGGGAATGGGAATTAGAGGAGAAATTTTTAAATGTACCGCAAGATGCCACGCATTTGTGACCATCCAATGTATTTAGGGACATTTGGAATTACTTTATAATTTATCAGTATTATTTTTATGCATACACGCATTGGAAACATTCCACACGCTTCTACACCAGTGGATGGTACACCACGCGCGTAATTTAACACCCAAAAATTACTCGAATTAGAGAGGCAGAGGCGGCCAGAAGTTGAGGAAATGAAATTAAAGGGATGGTTATGATTAAATAATGAAATGAAATTTTATTTACCAAAAGAAAAATATGAAATGAAAATTTTAAGAATTTTGCACATGTCCCTCACTCATAAATGTCGGCTAATTGGGTAAGAACTAACTAAGACCATATAAACGTGTGGTTCTTAATTCGTAGGGAACTAGTTAAGATTTTTAATTCGTTCTTGGCCCTATGTTAAGATTTTTCATCCGTACGGGACTAGTATAAGTTAATTGTGGGGTAGTTGATCACGTAAGAAATTTAAAAAATATGTGGGTTTGACTCTAAAATCAATAATCGAATACACTCAAAACCGAGAGGAAGTAGTTGATTCAATTTCAATTCTTTACTTCCCTATCCCAAGTAAACAAGTCATAATATTGAAGTTTTTTTTTTGTTATACAAGCGATAGTCTAAACTATAAAGGGAGAGGAGTTTCTCATATACACTACCAAGATGTCATAAGGGTTCGAACGTGAGACAACTAGTCTGTAAGTCAATGTCATTTTTCACTATGTTAGACTTCATTGGCAATATTAACGCTATTCTAGATGTGAGTTAATCTTCAATTATAATTATCATGATCAAACAGTTTGATTTTCAATTATAATTCGAAAATGTATCTCACTTAAATTGAATACAAAACAGAGAACTAGATCTTCAGACTTCTAATTGTTGTGAAACTTATACAGTCTACCTTGTTTGTCATTCTTTTCTTTTGGCAAAAACAAGATAGAAAAAAGGGTTATTTACACTAATATATATATATACTTCATATATATTCTAACAATTTCACTGGGAAAGGCAATTTAAAAAATATGCTTGATGATTTCTGTCCACAAAACACACTTGATCTCACTTATATCTTAATATGAACTGCCTGTCATTTGTGTATGTTTGTGGGAGGTGGTGTATTACCATCAAATTAATTGATTTTGGCACATAATTAGGCCCAAAGCCAATTAGCTTAATTAGTACTAGCCTCTCCGCACACGTTTCCGCCACTGCGAGCGGCTTTTTTTTAAAAAATTTAAATTTATTTTAGAATTAAAAAAGATCATGGGTGTTCCATAAAAATATGATCCATTATCTGATTTTTCTTTTAATTTTAATTTTTAAAATATAAAAAAGTGTGAATTTACCATATTATCCTCATTTAATTAATAATTTCAATTCTTAATATTTGCATTAATCAAGGGCATTTTCTGGTATTTTGAATGTTTTACCATTCTCTGCCTTTTACTTTATATATATAGATAATAATTAGTTTCTTTAGTTGATTGAGGGGCAAACGAGTGATTTTCAGGTTTTGTATATATACTAGAAAATTACCAAAGAGCCAAATCCAGCTAACCGTGCAACTGCGTATAAATATACGACTCCGAGATAGTCAAAAATCAGTTCAACAAGATCTACATTTGATTTGAACAGAGAAACGTTCAAATTTTACTTGGTCTTGTAATCCAACTCAGTCTTATCAATTGCAAATAATCAAACCTGCTTTTTGATGATCAAACCAAAACCAAAATCATCATTTTCAACAAATAATCCCTTATAATAACAAACACTCCAATCTAGATTGATGATCATCAAAACCATTGATGAATGTACATTCTACCCTACAATGACCATAAAAGGAGGCACAAGCCAAGCCTGTGCTGCCTGCAAATACCAAAGAAGACGGTGCGCTAAGGACTGCCCTCTCTCTCCCCACTTCCCGGGCGATCAGCCCAAAATGTTCCAAAACGCACACCGTTTGTACGGCGTCTCCAACATAATGAAGATCCGAAAGCAAGTTCATCCCGAGCAACAAGACGAGGCGATGAGATCAATCATATACGAATCCAACATGCGTGCCAAATTTCCAGTCACTGGCTGCATGGGCATCATAAACCAATTGAACTTCCAATTACAACAAGCCATCGAGGAGCTTCGTTACGTGAGAACACATCTCGCAATTTGCAAGGACCAATGCCAATATCGAATCCCTTCCTCTCCCCCACATTACTCATCATCATGTCCTTCGTCGCAATTGCAACTAGGGATGCCTTCCAACAACGACGCGGCCACCGCAGCCGCAGCTCTGACAATTTATCAGCACCAATATCAATATGATTCTGCTGGTGGCAGTGCCGCCGGGATGTCCTTTTTGGCTAATGAGTATCTTGCAAATGGACTTAGTGGGGTGTATATTGACGACAATGATATGGTAAAACCTTTTAGGGTTCAACATCCTTATTATGGCGATAACAATGTTGATCAACTTATGGCTGTTCAGTCTAATTTGGTTTCGTCACAAGCCTTTCCTATCCACCAAGAAATGGATGTTCCTCACGATTACGATGACATTCCATTTGATACAATTGCTGATGATCGGCAATCTTATATCGAATCCAAAGAAGCATGCGAGTCAAGGTATTTGTTACTCCACACATTTAATTAAGGAAAACTACATAAAAGCTCCTAAACTATAAAGGCCATTTTCAAGCTTCATATTCAACTTGTATGCATTTACGAAAGACATACTCAAACTCCCTGAACCCTACAATTTACCTCCTCCATTACCCAAATCATAGCTATACGTTAAATGCTGATATAAAGAAAAGTAGGACCTATTTTTTTAATTGATGTGGATTCTACATAAGAAATAAAATTAATAAAAAATTCTTTTGTTGTTTAAATTAATTTAACAATAAAAATATAATAAAATTAAAATTAAAATCCAACACCACTCTCCTCTTAACACCAAAACCCAACAGCCACCAGCCCTTCCCCACCAGCTCACTCTTCACCTCCGGCGATATCCAAACCCCACTGCAGCAACCAACCAGCTAACCCCTCCCATAGTCAACCTCCCCAGCCCCTAACTCCCTCAATCATTCATAGGCAAATCTAAATTCCAAATACCCATATCCCTCCGAGCATATAGGTTCAATACGTCGTCGTATTGGCGGCAAGTGACTGGGTTCCAAGACCGCCACAAGACGCGTATTCGAAGCCGGCCATGAGTTCCAGCACCATCGGATGCCTTTGATTGCTTCCAATTCCACGAAATCCATGGAGAACTCATTGAGGGTTTGATAAAGTTTCAGCTTCTCCATTTGATTTCATGGGTTTTCTCGTGGGTTCGAGACGGAGATGACAGAGAGGGTAAGAGACGAAGAGGGTCTAGGACCTCCACCCTTGTCAGATCTCTCTCTCTCTCCCACCTCCAGCAGCTCCATACCACAACTATAGTCTAAATCCAAATACTGATTCGTTTCTAGGAATAACTCACCCAAGATAAAAGCCAATCTGTATGTATGTGGGGGTTTTTCGGGAATGAGCTGAAAACGACACCGCTACTGGACAGGTAGAGTACAAAGCAACAGAAGCTGTAGAGGAAGTTGCAGAAGCTGCAAGAAAGATTTTGGATTCGAGTCCAAACATCCGTGTAGTGATTCTCAATAAGAAAGGTCTTCAAAAGATTAAAAATAAAATTATCTTCTATATAATTTGAGATTTTTGTTACTTTATGACTCTAATTAATTAATGTTTAACAAACTTAATTAAACTGATTTGCAGTGCTGAATCATCGTTCAAGGGTACCACGCAATCTATTGAGCATGTCTCGCAGAATGATCTCAAGAGTGCGGCAGCATGCTTCAGCCTAACAAGTGTGAAATAGCTAGCTAGCTACAGGGACAAGTGAAGTAATTCAAGTTAATTTCAACACGATCGAGCTCTCCTTAGTTTTCTTTTTACTACTTTATTTGTTTTCACAATTAATATTGTAGTGTTAAAAACCTTATAGTTTTGACATATTATTTGTTTCCACGATTCATTGAATAAGAGAGATTTTGTTTTCACATTCTAGTGTTAGTTTAGTCTTAAAAACCTCATAGTTTTGAGTTTTGACATTTGTTTCCACGAAATAATAACTCTTGGCCTATTGAATTTGATGTGATGTTTTGGATGCCACACTCCCCCTTGGAGTTAGCTACTTCATATTTGATGGATGCATGTGAAGTATGATTTCATAAATGAAGATATAGAGCCTTATTATTTTAGAAATGTGGACTAATGTCTATTATTTTTATTCTTTGACTTTAGGCTTTGGTTATCGCTTCTCATATTAGATTACTACATTTTACCTCATTCCACAAAAGTTGTATTTTGTCTTATATTTTATTAATGTGCTACTTGTCACCAAACCCTGCCGAATATCCTCATCAAGTTGGATATAAACGTCGTGCAGAATTTGATCCAGATGAAATGGTCAAGCATGAAGATAAATCAAACCCTGAACTGCACGACTAGGATTTACGCACCGCCAACTTGAAACTTGCGCCAAATCAAACATGTTGGCGACGAATTGATATCAAGTACTAATAGAAGATTTCCTTTGTCATTGCCAAATGGTTTTTCTGTATTTGTAATTAATAAAGAAAACAGATGTTTACATTTAGTACTCTAACAGATTTACACACAAACATCTAATTTAATCAAGAGGACATCATTGCAAATATGAGCTTAGTTAAGTTGGCTAGAGCGGATATGCTCCCCACTCTGCACTCGAGTTTGAATCTCTCTCTCTCTAGTTTAGATTAGATTAAAGTAGAATATCGTTTGTATAAAAAAAACAAGGGGACGTCATAGGGTATAACTAAGGAAACTAATAGTCAAAACAAGGCAACAAGGCAGCCAACGGGGCCTAGCCCAATGGAAAATGGTACTGACTTGCAGACCTGAGATCTTGGGTTTGAATCCCTACTAGAATATTGCTTATATACAAAATCAAGGGACATCATAGGCTATAACTAAAAAAAAGTCAAAACAAGTGTATTAAACATAAAAAATACATACATACGTGTACAATATGTGTATTGTACGTTTGCTTAAAACACGTGTATTAAACATGAAAAATATCTAAGTTTATGTTTATTTTTTAAAAACCTTTCACGACGAAATTGGCCGAGAGAGGTCTGTCTCGGCAAAGTATAAAGCGGCTAGACTCGTTAAATATTATATTTAAACAATATAGCCGCCATGCTATACTATTTATTTATAATAAAAAGAGTATAGTCGCTCGGCTATACCTGTCTCCGACAAAAGTTAGTCGGGAAATGTTCTCTTGTTTTCTTTTTAGATTTAAAAATATAAAATTAATTTCTTTACTTTTTTTTTGCCAAACTTCTTTAATTTAATATATGTAATCAAGTAATGTGTTTTCCTTTTTGAATTACTTTAATTAGCAATTATGTTTTAATTATTACTATTTTAGTTCATGTTTAATATTGTACTGATTTCATAAATTACTTAATAAATAGCAATTAATTATTTAAAATTATTATGTGGACTTTGTTTTTTTATTTTTTAATAGTAACTAATAATTAAAACATAATGTATTTAAAACTTTGTTTGAAATTGTTGTTCTTGTTGGCAAATAGATTGCAAAATCACCATCTTCCATTATTCTTACAACAAGTGAGAAACAATCTTGGCCTCTCAAATTCTTACATAGTTAGTAAAATACGCAATGGGAAAAATACAAATAAAATACGTACGTATTTTATTTGGTAAAATTTTGACAAGTTACAATTGAAAATTTCGGCCACTATGTATTATTTTTATTCAATAATATGTGAAATTATGTGTATAATACGTGAATTTGATGTGTATTATTGAAAATTTTGTAAACAATAAGTGTATTAAACATTAAAAAAATACATACATACGTGTATTATACGTTTGCTTTAAACACATATATTAAACACGAAAAATACGTAAGTTTATATTTATTTAAAAAAAAATCCTTTCCCGATGAAATTCATTGTTCTACACACTAGGCTTGAGTCGTATTTCCAAAGAAAGTGGTAAGACACCCAAGAGAAATATGTGCCCGCAGCAGTCTTGCATAGCCACCACCGGCGACAAAAAGACGAGCACAAGTCCTCTCGGGGCAGCTTCTATTCTATGGGGTTTGTGACAACGGCATGGAGGAAAGTGAAGCAAGGATTTCTCAAGAGCAAGCCAAATAATGGCATGATTTCAAGTCCTCTCCCCTCCCCAACTTGCCTGCGGTTTGATCAACTATGTATAGCATACTTAAGCATAGTATTCTATTCTAGTCTGCCATCAAAACCGAGCCGAACATGTAATTTCGTACCCAACTGCGAGCCTTGTAATATATGATTTCCTCAATCCAAACGTCCTTATAAATCAAAGCTGTAAAATGCAAAAACAATGCGTAGTAGTTGGTCTTAGTCCGTTATGGACAAAACTGTGTGAATAGATTTGAGTAGTCATACAAAAATAGAAGACAGGGACAGGAGTTTTTTCACCACCGTTGCATTGTTGGATTGGCTTCAATTTGTTTTGGGTCCACTTTGTAGGGCCCAGTTTTTAAAGCCCGTTAAGCTAAAGGGCCTACACACCAGTGTCGCCCTCCTCAAGGAAGGTTTTCGATCACTACAATGGAGGAGCTTAGCAACATAAGTCTCAAACCTTCCTCCGCTTCAAACCCTTTTGATAATTTATTACTGTAAAAAAAACCATAGCTTTCAGTTTTCATGAGTACAGAAATTGCTGGTTTTTCTTCATTTTCTTATTAACGTAATCAAATGGGGTTTATTTAAGGTAGAAAAAGATTTTGTTTTTCGGCTTCTTTGTCTTCGCTGGTTCTTTTATTTGACAAAACAGAACCCCACTTGTGGTTTTGTTTGTTTGTTTGTTTTTTCCTTTGAAGGCATATATCATTTGGTCGTTGAGTTCAAATTGTCAACTTGCCGCATTCTATTCTTGTAAGTTGTACGTTCGATATTGTCGAGTAAAGTCAACCATGACGAACCAACCAGAAGTTGCTGCATTCCTATTGATTATTATATAATGTTTGTTTTTTTATTGATTTCCCTGGTCTTTCATATCCATGGATTTTCGAAAAAGGAAAGGTCAACTGTTTCTGGGGATAAAGACAACAACCCAGGGTTGATTTGCAGCAAAGCTATTATGGAATATTTGTACTTATTATTTGAAGTGGGTAAGGATACCTTCATAGTTTAACATATATTTGGAAATATGAAAATCTAGAGAGAGAAAACCAACTGAGTAGTTGATTCTTTGGAGAATATTGCATTTTGTTGTTGATTTGTTTTGTTCATATTTGGGCCATTGGTTGATGGTACAGTAACTTGATCATTCAATTCTCTATTGGAAAGATAGAGAGGTGGATTTTGTTTTGAAAGATGAGTGGTATTTTTACTGTTGTCGTCCTCATGTTCTGTAACGTGCTGCTGCTCATTGATTTTTCTTCTTCGCATCCCTTGTGTACTGATATAAGTAAGTGTTTCTTTGTTAACATCTTTTATCTGGTTTTCCTTTTCTTTTGTTAATGGCTTAATGCTTTGTTTGGTTGTGCGAAAAAAGATAGAATTTTGCATTCCTATAGCGCACTAATCCTTTCATTAGTTTGGTTCAAAGTTTCTTTTCTTTGTAAGTCACTGATTGGTTTCTTTGCCTGCGTCATTGAAATAGGGTCACCCTTCACCCCAAAGGCCCCACTTACTTTCTGTCAATACAATGGTAGTGTTTGCTGTAATTCTACTGAGGATATGCAATTGCAGAATCTATTTAAAAAAATGGATGCTTCTGATCTTGGTTGTGCTTCTCTTATGAAATCGATACTTTGTTCGGTAAGAGAATCTTATAACTTCGTTAAAGCTATAATTTTCATTTAGTATCAGCAACTGTTTCCTTGGTTTTGCTAGCTACTGCTGTTAAGTGTCATGGAACCATTGAGCACCATTTCATGTGTGTTTGAATCCCACATGCTTTGCAGAGATGTGATCAGTTTTCTGCCGAGCTATATAGGATTGAATCAGTACCTCGTGAAGTTCCTGTTCTCTGCAACTCAACCGTTTCACCAAACTCAAGACAGTACCAAAATGGTGGAGTTGACTTTTGTTCCAAGGTCTGGGATGAATGCCAAAATGTGTCTTTAACAAATTCTCCATTTTCAATGCAAGTTAGAGGTGGAACACCATCTAATTCTACTTCCAAGCTGAGTGATATATGGCAGTCAAAAAATGATTTCTGTAACACATTTGGTGGATCCTCAGAAAGTGGACTGTTCTGTTTTGACGGTGGACCTGTGTTGCTAAATAATTCTGAAATTCCAACTCCCCCAAGTGGTATGTGCCTTGAAAAAATTGGAAATGGATCTTATCTGAACATGGTAGCTCATCCCGATGGATCAAATCGTGTTTTCTTATCTGATCAACCGGGCAAAGTATGGTTGGCAACTGTTCCTGCGGAGGGATCAGGAGAGATGTTGGTGATTGAGGAATCAAATCCATTTCTTGATATAACTGATGAAGTGTATGCTGATACCGAGTTTGGAATGATGGGATTAGCATTTCATCCTAACTATGTGCAAAATGGCCGTTTCTTTGCTTCATTCAACTGTGACAAGGTTAAGTGGCCACAATGTTCGGGTAGATGCTCGTGTAACTCAGATGTGGGATGTGATCCTTCAAAGCTGGGTTCTGATAATGGTGCCCAGCCATGCCAGTATCACAGTATCATAGCAGAGTTCACTGCAAATGGTACCACGTCGCAACCTTCCTCGGTAAATTTCTGCATAATTTAAAGAGTTTTTTCTTGTAATTGTCAGCAGCAATGATCCTAATTGATACTTTTTGGGTCTGTATTTCAGGTTACTAGTGTAAAACCACTGGAAGTCAGAAGAATATTCACTATGGGCCTTCCATTTACTTCCCATCATGCAGGTCAAATTTTGTTTGGACCCAAAGATGGGTTTCTGTACTTCATGATGGGAGATGGTGGGAGCATAGGTGACCCTTACAATTTTTCACAAAACAAGAAATCCTTGCTTGGAAAGATTATGAGGCTTGACATAGATAACTTACCAAGTGAGTAATGGCTTAAACTTACAAGGCTTCAGGACACCATATTCTCTGTGTGTGTGTGTGTGTGTGTGTGTGTGTGTGTTTTTTTTTCTTCTCATGTATACAAATACTTGTTTGCAGGTGCAATGACAATTACTGACCTTGGCCTGTGGGGAAATTACTCTGTTCCTGGAGATAATCCATTTTCTGAAGATAAGGAATTGCAGCCTGAAATTTGGGCTTTAGGATTTAGAAATCCTTGGCGATGTAGTTTTGATGTCGAAAGGCCTTCTTACTTCCTTTGTGCAGATGTTGGTCAGGTTAGAGACAGCAACTGTGACTAATTTTCCTATGTTTTATATGTTCTTTTGAGTAGGTGCTAATCCATTTTGGACTATTTCGAGAAAACCATATATGCATTAAAGCATGTCATTGTATACCTCACCTGAAGGATGTCTTACAAAATTGCAGCCAAAAATATACTATCCTGGTCAGATTTGAGAAGAGTTCTGGTCATATGGTTGCATTCTGTTCTCCATCCATGCAGGAGGGGCGGCAAACCATATGATTCTCACATTTTGTCCCTCAACCAATGATTAAGCTTTCATTAGTTCATTTACCTTCACTATGTAGAGCTCTTTTTTCTTCGATACGTGCATGCGTTCAGCACATTCTTTTTCTTGTTGTTGCAAGCTTCTCAACATTTATCCTTTTTTGTTTTTGTTATTAGTATCTTCAGTGCTTAAAATAATGATTTTATAGGATCAATATGAAGAGGTTGATATAATCACCAAGGGTGGAAACTATGGATGGCGTGTCTATGAGGGTCCTTCTCCATACAATCCCCCAAAATCTCCAGGAGGAAATACATCTGCCACCACCATTAACCCAATTTTCCCTGTAATGGGATACAACCACTCTGATGTCAACAAGGTTGAAGGATCTGCATCCATCACAGGCGGTTACTTTTACCGATCCACAACAGATCCATGCATGCATGGAAGGTAAGCCAACCGTTTCCAATTTCGATAACCAAAAAGACTTCATAGAATTTTCTTAACTTAAACAGTCTGCAAATTATGTTTGCAGATATCTTTATGCAGATTTGTATGCTGGCGGTATATGGACAGGCATAGAAACTCCTGAAGACAGCGGAAACTTCACGAGCACTAAAATTCCGGTGAGTTGTGCTCTGGACTCCCCTATCCAGTGCAGTGCTGAGGCAGGAAGCTCTCTCCCTGCACTGGGGTTCATATTCTCCTTTGGTCAGGATAACAGAAAGGACATCTTTATCCTGGCCAGTTCCGGTTTGTATAGAGTTGTTAGGCCTAGTCGCTGCAACTACACTTGCTCCAAAGAGAACGTTACATCCTCTGCCCATCCAAAATCTGTTCCTTCTCCTGCTTCTTCCGCTTCATGCACTAGGCAGATGAACAATCCATTAGTACTGGAGCTCCTCATCTTCTTCTCTACATTTTTTGGCTTTTTCTTGTAATCTTTCCTTGGTTTTTATTTTCACTTGTCTGCTTGGATATATTGATATTTATTTTTTGTAATTATGTTCATATTTTTGCCAAAAATACTTGTAATATCGAAAAATTTATACCAAAAATAAGAATAAAAATAATTTGGAAGCCCAGAAATTATCCGTGTGGCTTTTTCAATTTATATGATTGTTATCCAATATCACAGGAAGCCCATAACCAAAATGATGATTGATTGATGTCCGAACGAACTATTGTAGGTCTTTTTTTTTCTTTCTAATAAAAGCGATATTGAAGGAAGGGGATTGGAACACAAGATATCGCTAGCAAGAATAATTACTTTTTAACCACTTTACTGGAGCTACAAACTCCTTGCAACTACTGTAGATTTTGAATGAAGTTCAATATTGGCAAACATTTTTCACATAAGATGTGAAAATTTGCAAATTCGAAGAATATATAAAGTCGATTCCTGCTCTAAATCGTTCGATTTTGCAAATTCCTAGTGTTAAGTTGTGTTTGGGGTGAGCTATATTATTATTACCTTGTCTTGTCACTGTCGCCTCTGTCTGTAATTAGCAGAAGAGAGAAGCCAAACACAGCCTCATTTTTTCAGTTGCACTAAAAAAAAATCCACAAATAAACGGTCTTCGTTTACATGTAATCAATCTTGTTCAACCATGCTGCAAGTCGGCACAACATCTTCTTGCTTCTCTCTTCCATTACTGCCCCACAACCAAACCGATAATTACACCTCCATACCCTTCACCTTCAAGAAGCGCGAAGGAAATCCCAGAGCCCGGTTCCCGCCTATTGCATTCTCTGCTTCTTCAACAACCAAACATGTCTGGAGGAGAACGCCGCAACTCAAAACGACGCCGTCCTCTTCACCCTCCCACCAACTTACCCAGAAACGCCACCCCAGAAATCAGCAAGGACCATCTCATTTGGACCACAGCATTGACATGGACGAGCTCTTGTCATCAATCGGTCAGACCCAAAACGAGCAAGAGCTGTATTCTCTAATGTCAACCTACAAAGGGAGGCAGCTCTCAATAAGGTTCATGGTTTCGCTGCTCTCGCGCGAGCCTGATTGGCAACGCTCGCTCGCTATGCTAGATTGGATTAACGAGGAGGCTCTGTACACTCCCTCTGTGTTCGCTTACAATGTTGTGATACGAAATGTGCTTCGCGCCAAGCAGTGGGAGATTGCACACGGGCTGTTTGAGGAAATGCGGCAAAGGGCGCTTGCACCGGATAGGTACACTTATTCTACGCTTATTACGTCTTTTGGGAAGGCGGGAATGTTTGATTCTGCGCTTTCTTGGCTCCAAAAGATGGAACAAGACCACGTTTCAGGCGATCTTGTTTTGTATAGCAACTTGATTGAGCTATCGCGTAAGTTGTGTGATTATTCTAAGGCAATATCCATTTTTTCGAGGTTGAAGAGGTTGGGTATTATGCCGGACCTTGTGGCTTACAATTCTATGATTAATGTGTTTGGGAAGGCTAAGTTATTCAGAGAGGCTCGGCTTCTGCTTAAAGAGATGAGGGCAGTGGGTGTTTTGCCGGATACAGTTAGTTATTCGACGCTTCTAAGTATGTATATTGAGAACCAAAAGTTTGTTGAGGCATTGTCTGTGTTCTCTGAGATGAATGAGGTTAAGTGTCCCCCTGATCTCACCACCTGCAATATTATGATTGATGTTTACGGGCAGCTCGATATGGCTAAGGAAGCTGACAGGTTGTTTTGGAGCATGAGGAAGATGGGACTTGAACCCAATGTTGTTAGTTACAATACTCTTTTGAGGGTTTATGGCGACGCTGAGCTTTTTGGGGAAGCCATCCATCTTTTTCGATTGATGCAGAGAATGGATATTGAGCAGAATGTTGTCACGTACAATACGATGATTAAGATTTACGGGAAGTCTCTTGAGCATGAAAAAGCTACAAATCTTGTGCAAGAAATGCAGAACAGAGGGATTCAGCCAAATGCAATGACATACTCAACGATTATATCGATATGGGGTAAGGCTGGGAAACTGGATCGGGCAGCAATGCTGTTTCAAAAGCTGAGGAGCTCCGGGGTTGAGATTGATCAGGTTCTTTATCAGACAATGATTGTGGCGTATGAGAGAGTAGGTTTGGTTGCTCATGCTAAGCGTTTACTTCATGAGCTCAAGCGCCCAGACAATATCCCCAGGGAGACTGCAATCACCATTCTTGCAGGAGCTGGTCGCATAGAAGAGGCTACATGGGTTTTCCGCCAGGCTTTTGATGCTGGGGAGGTGAAGGATATATCCGTCTTTGGTTGCATGATTGATCTTTTCTCAAGAAACCGCAAGTACGCAAATTGCATTGAGGTGTATGAGAAGATGAGAGTGGCAGGATACTTTCCTGCTTCCAATGTGATTGATCTAGTTCTCAATGCTTTTGGAAAGTTACGGGAATTTGAGAAGGCTGATGCTTTATATAGAGAGATGCAGGAAGAAGGGTGTGTTTTCTCTGATGAAGTTCACTTCCAGATGCTTAGTCTCTATGGTGCAAGAAAGGATTTTAAGATGGTAGAGGCACTGTTTGAGAGGCTGATGTGTGATCCCAACATCAATAAGAAGGAGTTGCATCTTGTTGTTGCCAGCATCTATGAAAGATCAAACAGACTTAATGATGCATCCCGGATCATGAACAAGATGAATGAAGGAGGAATTTTGAAATCATGAACCTCTTTAGAAGTCCACAGCCTGTGTTCTATAACTTTTGCCCTATGACTGTAAATGCGTAGTTCTGCTGGTTATTCTGTAGATATTGTACTTAGTGACCAGTGCATTGCAACAACGTTAAATTACCAGTATGATAGTATCCACATTTTGGACTCAGATGTATGTTCTATCTATACATTACATACATGCAGAAATGTAACCCTGTTTCCTCCAATTTCTATGTGAAGGATCTGAGAACTCTGATAGCTGTTAGGCCGGTCCTTTTCTTTTCGTAAATTGTAGATTTGCTAAAGTGCTCTAATTTAATCAGGGAAGCGACTAAAGCAGGGGCTCTACACTATTTTTAACCCCTTTTGATTGG
Organism: Prunus padus; assembly: GCA_024362665.1. Taxonomy (NCBI): domain Eukaryota; kingdom Viridiplantae; phylum Streptophyta; class Magnoliopsida; order Rosales; family Rosaceae; genus Prunus; species Prunus padus. The sequence continues at coordinate 27,369,961 of JANFAM010000013.1, forward strand.
AGCCTGGCCTCTATACAATCAGTTTAGACTTTTGGTGCTGCTGATACATGAGAGGAAATCAGATGGGGAGTGGTCAGCTAATCCTTAGCTTCACTTGCTAAGTTGCTATTTCATTTGAGATCTGTCTTACCCAAAAATTAATTTTTTTTTTGTTGTATATTCCTGTATATATATTATCTTGTTTGAGTTGAACTGATCAAGGATGATTGTTGCCAGCAAGCTGAGAAGACTTTGGAGAATCCTTTTCAGAATCACTTCTGTGGAAAAGCTAAAGAATTGGGGATTGGTTTTTGTTGTGCCCAATTAAAGGCATGCTTCTATCTGAGCATGTTAAAGACTCCTGGTTATAGCTTGTACTGCTCTATGTTTAAAGAGAACATGTTTTGTCTTCAGTCTCATCACATGTTGTGCTGCTAATTTCAGGTTGGTAAATCATGATCTCAGTCAGTTATTTCCTTCTCCTGATTTTCTCCCTGTGTTATTGGTTGGGGATAGCAAAACAGTGTTATCCCCGTTACAAGTAAGGTTTTTTGCCTTTTTGCCGATAGAAATAGTTAAAGATTTTGAACTTATTCTTTTATAGCATTTGAACTTACAAGAGTTACAAGAGATATACCTTGCTCCATATTTAGGTTTTGCAGCATATATACGTGTTCAAACGTGCATTATACCAAAACGCATTGACAAACATCCTTTATCTTTTCGTATCATTTGCTGACAAAACATCCTAATAAAACTGATTTATTTTCTTTCTTTATTGTGCAAAACCAAGAATCTTATCTGTATTACAATTTCATGTCTGCAACATGCTATTTCATTGCTGAATATTAAAGCCTGAATCTCTAGGAGGCCCAACCTCAGGTTGGTGCATGGTCATCGTCTTTATCTGCCTTACCCCCTCTTGTGTCCATGTCACTGTCCTACCCTATATGATGGAATTAATGAACCAACAAGTTTTTGTTTTTAAGAGGTTGTGCCTGGCCCTTCCTGGTGGACAAAGGAAGATTCAAACTTGAGTGTAATAAGGGGCGGAATTATTGCTCTAGCCAGACATAAGCCACGTTGCAGCATAAACTTTTTTAATTCTTTTGATATTGTTGAGAATATTGGATGAGATTAATTTCTAGGTATGGTTAGTAGTTGAGGCTTGAGAGGGGTCCCCCATCCCAAATGGGGGTCCACATGAAATGGAAATACTAATTTGCTGAAAGGGTCTTTTTCACTTTTCTTTGTGGTTACTCAGTCTACGTCCACACATTAGCAAAAAGGAGGAAAGCACGAGGACGACGAAGAAGAAGAAAGTCGTTTGCTTCAACTTACGAAAAGAAAATTTGACTATTTTGCACATGAACTTGCTTCTTTTTTTTTTCTTTTTTTTTTGATGAGACACATGAACTTGCTTTGTTAGTTCTTTTGACATTAAAATAAATAATTACATGATTGTTTTTACGTAATTCAGATTGGGAACTCTTCTCATAGTTGGCATACAAAAAGGGATCCACAATGACGTGATGCAATAAACTTAGTTCCGAGAGCATATTTATTACTTAAAAACACAACTTGGTTGCAAAAGATAAGATTACCTAAACTGGACAAATGTTTAAATTTGACGTTATTGTCTTGGTTGACCCTAAACTTGTTGCAAAAGACCCCAAAAATTGTTCTGGGGATCTACCTTGATTTTTGCGTTTTCCATTATTGAATCCAAATCATGTAGTAACCCTACAATTACTCCCAACAAGAAAAACCGAAAAATGGAATCCCATTTTGTTTCAATTTTGTTAACGAGAAAACGCCATTTAACCCAAAGCACCCATTAGTGTAATTGTTTAGAATAATTGCTCCTTCAGGCAATGTCCCGAATTCGAATCAAAACATCTGTATAGTGTGTGTGAGTTTAGTATATTATCGCCCCTCTCAATAGAAAAAATCTTCAAAAAAGAAAACGGTATTTGACAACTATTCTTATGCTCTCAACCTGAATACGAATCACTCACATAGTCTATAAAAATGTTAACAAACAAACAAGGTCTTAACAAACTATTCTTATGCCGTAAAGTAGGGGTGGGCATCCGGACCGGACCGAAAGAAAAAAATCGGTTGACCAAAAAGTCAACAATGCTATATTTTTTAATTCTTAAAGTTTAGCCGAAGGTTTGCTATCTAAATCATATTTTTTACATATTTTGTAAAATCTAATGCTATATTTTTAATTTTATAATTAATATTTTTCCAAGTCAACTTACAATTTGACCGGATGAATAGTATCGATTCCGATGTGAGCTTGAAACCGAACCAGACCGCGCCCACCCCTACCGTAAAGTCAACTATTCTTAAAAATGTTAAGAAACAAACAAGGTCTAAATCTCATAATGTGGCTCTGATTTTTTCCCTAAATTCACGGTAGAATTCAAAGCCTTCGAAGTCTATACAATACAAGAAAACGCATATATGGATAAATCCTCTACTTTGTAATAATTGGCTTAGCCCTATTGTCACGGCGAGTTGGTGAAATTAGGCGTACGAATGTTACAAGAAAACCCTTCTTCTGTACTGTACGTGCAAAGCCATTAAATCTAAACTGACCTTTATAACCCCCCCCCCACCCCACTTCCCACCCACTTAGCCCTTAACCCAACTCAGTTACTCAAAATCTCAAACCGCAGATTAAACCAGTAACTAACAACAACACAAAACAAGTCATTAGTTACTAATCACTCATTTAATCAACTCCCTCCTGCCCACCAAAAATCATCATTTTCTCTTTCATTTTCATTTTCATTTCCCCTCACTTTCCTTCCCAACAAGCAGAACACATGTTAACAAGCTCCATCTTCAACTTCAACCTCCTCTCTCTCTAAAAACAGCTCAATTAAGCTTTTTGGAAGTTGGAGGGTCAGAGAGAGATTTGGAAATTTGGGTTTTTAGGAGCTGAAACATGAAGAAGCTAAAGAGCTATTACACGCATCTGAGGCACCACCAGACCATGGAGCTCAAATGGATCTTCCCTTTGGCCATAGGCTCCATCGTCTCTCTCTTCCTTCTCTTCCTCACCACGCTCACTTCACCTGATGGCACGCCTCTGCTTCCCTTCTACCGCTCCATTTCCATATCCAGTTCCGTTTTCATCGAATCCAAGCTCCACCCACTGCCCGTTTCTTATCTCCCGCCTCCTCCGCGCTTCGCTTACTTCATCTCCGGCTCCAACGGCGATGGCAACATGCTCAAGCGGACCCTTCAAGCCCTTTACCACCCGCACAACCGCTATGTGGTTCACTTGGACCTCGAGGCACCGCCCAACGAGCGTCTGGATCTGCAGAATTACGTTTCTACCCACCCCCTTTTTGTAAAGTTCGGTAATGTGAAGATGATCTCCAAGGCCAACCTCGTCACTTACAGGGGTCCGACTATGGTGGCCAACACGCTTCACGCTGCAGCCATTTTGTTGAAGGAAGGCGGCGATTGGGATTGGTTTATCAATCTCAGTGCTTCTGATTACCCACTTGTTACTCAGGATGGTGAGTCTAATGGGTTTTGGTTTTGAGATTTTGGTCTATTTTTGGTTGATTTTGTTTCTGATTTGACTTATTGGTTGATTATCAAGGAAAAAAATTGACTAATTGTTTAATGGGTTTTGATTATTGTGGTTAATTAGATCTGCTGCACACCTTCTCATACTTGCCGCGCGATCTTAATTTCATCGATCATACTAGCAACATTGGGTGGAAAGAGTATGCACAACTTCCCCTTTTCTTTGTTGTCTATATTTATACAATTTCTGTTTTTTTTTTCCTTTTTGTTTCCAATAAGTAAAGCTGTCTCATCGATTTGTAATGCAACGTGTTTATAGGTACCAAAGAGCAAAACCGATAATTGTAGATCCGGGGTTGTATATGACAAAGAAAGCTGATGTTTTTTGGGTTACACAGCGAAGGAGTGTGCCAACAGCTTTCAAACTCTTTACAGGTACAAATTTTTAGCATGCCCCTAGACTATAAAACATGATTAAAACCAAAGTTGCTATTTTTATTGGATAAGAAATGAAATAGGAGGAATAACTTAGAGCACCTCAAAGCAAAGATAGAATCTCATATGTCACATAGAAACCCAAACATAACAAAACTAGTTAGGAATGGAAATCATTGTCCTTTTCTGTTTGGATTTTCAGTTTTTAAAACTTGTTTAGTAGTCGATAGATTTGAAAATTGGTATATAAATAAACAGTTATTTTGTTGTTACAGAATGTTTCTTGTTGGGTGTTCAAGTGCTATGCAGTAAGACAATGAGATATTGTCAATTTATGCCTGCCTTTGATTTTTGTGATGGTAAATGAATTGGGATTTCACAGAAAACATGAGATGTATAAGCAGAGGCAACTTCTGAAGGAAAGAAGGATGTCCCAGAACTATTTAAAAATGGAAATTAAACAATTTTGATCTACTGGATGAGGCTATATCTCAACCCTCTCTCTGGTTGTTTTCTTGGAAAACCGATTTCAAAAACATCTTCTGAATTATGAAAAGATGTCTCTTTAATTTCATGTATCCGAATTGGATAGAACATCACATTGTTGAGCCCTGAACAGTTACATTTTTGAAAGACTTTCTGTAACAACTCTGTGTTGATCTGCTGTCTTTTGCAGCTCTAGAAACCTATTTCTGGTTCTGGGGAATGGAACCAAACAACTGTGTGTGTGTATGTGTGTGTGTGTGTTTGTGTTTTATACTCTCTTGTTCTGCTGAGTTGAAAATTATAATAGGTGTATGTGCATTTGGACCATAGTTCTCTATTAGGCATAAAAGAATAGCTTAGCACGCTTTTTTCCTCACTATGTGGGATCGTGTACCGTGATCAATTTTTTGGCAGTGGTGCATGAAAGCATTTAGCTACATAATCTCATTCTATGTTGCTTGCATTAAAATTTGAGTCTCTTACCTATATTATGCTTGTTGTTTCACTTACTACTTTAATATCTTTATACAACGCTAGGGATTTTCTTATATTCTACATATAAAAGACATGAATATCTTGAGGAGCGGTCCCTGATTTTAGGAAAAATAAAATAAAAATTATATCCTCATCACCTCTCTGAGTCCATCATATTCTAAAGGTCTTCTAGTCAGCTAATTTTTTTACTCTGCAGATTTTTTAAGAAGTTCACCGTCCACTCTGTTATGGTTCCTTTTAGACCTTTACCTTTGTTGAACATTTGAAAATGTGGTTTGGCAATGAAATTTGCCAATTTTGCTGTCAATTTTCCACCTGTTGCTCCTTTCCAACTGCTCCCTTGAAAAATATTTGTAGGTTTACATTGAGAACCATGCCCTGTTGCAATAAGTTTTATCTTAACCAAATGTCTTCTTTCTCACGTAGGTTCTGCTTGGATGGCACTTTCTAAGCCTTTTGTTGATTACTGCATATGGGGATGGGACAACCTACCTCGAACTGTTCTCATGTATTATGCAAACTTTTTATCATCTCCTGAAGGATACTTCCACACCGTCGTTTGTAATGCTCAAGAGTTCCGCAACACAACTGTGAATAGTGATCTGCATTTCATAACATGGGACAACCCTCCGAAGCAACACCCTCACCACCTCAACCTTGAAGACATGCAAAGGATGATTGACAGCAAGGCTCCCTTTGCAAGAAAGTTTCGCCAAGATGATCCAGTGCTTGACAAAATCGATTCTGAGTTGTTGTTTAAGGGTCCAGGTATGCTTGTTCCTGGTGGTTGGTGCATAGGAAGAAGGGACAATGGGTCTGATCCATGCTCTGTTGTTGGTAACACGACAGTCCTCAGGCCTAGCCCTGGAGCAAAAAGGCTAGAAGTTTTGATCAGCTCTCTATTGTCCAACGAGAATTTCCGACCAAAACAGTGCAAATGACAAGAACTCAAAACTGCTTGTGGAACTGCTTCCCCGTGCCAAGTTCAGTTCAGTTGGTTTACACTTGACGATAGAATACAGCATGATCAGAGAAATATTATTTCTTATAGTTGGAAGAGAAGGAAAGAATGCACATACCTCTGAATTAGGGAGAGGCAAGGATGTGATGAATTTGGTGGAGTTGTATCAATTATTTGGCTAGATTGCATCCTTCTATGATGACTGCCACTTAGCTGATTTGTAGGTTAGGACTTTTTCACATTTACTTTTGTTTGAAATTTTTGTCATGTCCAGCCATTTCGTACGTTGCAGTGAAATGTGTTTCTGATGATGGAGGTGTAAGAGCTACTGGAAAGATGTATATTTGAAATAGGAAATCCAAAACTTGTCTGATTTTGTGCTGTGTAACTTTTGGATCCCAGTATAGCTGTTTGTTTCATAGGTCTGCCCTGCCACACTGATATTTCATACTTGTTCTGGTCTTCTCTTGTTTTGTTTTTAGGTTTGTTTCTTTCTTCCTCGATTGCCATGATATCGATTCACTTGTATCTGGACATGATTCATTTTGTTCGGCCTGTGCCCCCATGAGATGAGACCCATGACCCTACGGCCTTTTGTCGACTCTGAAAGGGAAATAAAATGAGACAAAATAGTATAGCTTTATTTCCTTCTCTGCTTCAAATTTGGTTCGCTTCCCGTTGATGGAGAGTAGGGACACTAGTGCATGTTAAAGTTTTGAAAGGGACATGACATATCACCCATTTGGTTTGGCTACAGCTAGCAAAATATAAATCACAAGTTCATTGTATAAATCATTCTGGTCTAAAACTAAAACTATTGCTAGCTATACTAAGTACAACTTACCTAGATGTACACGTGGATGGATATCTGTCTACCTTATATGGTCGGTTTGCAACACGTGAGTGACTTACAGTCGTTGATACAAATGGTGGACTTGTATCAACAATTGGGAGTACCCAACGCTAGAATACATGGGTGACTTGGAGCCATTATTGTGCTGGGATCTACACTTGCAACAATGACTAGGAATCGCTCATCGCACTCTTTGCCTGTGCCTGCCTATCGAAATCAAATAAAGCATACAAAAAGAAAGGAGTGCTAGCCGGTGCCTACCTATAATTTATATGCCGTACGAATTTCATCATGGATGGATTTGAAAACAGGGCAACAGAATAGAGACAACCACTTATTGACAAAATCTTTATCTTTCTGAAACAGAGTCTTATTACATGTAAAGCAGCACATGCATTTATGTGGAAGAGGGAGGCATCGTACAAGTTTTGTCGAGCCAAACAATCATATTCACTCATCCCAAATATTCTAGCTATATACAAAGTACAATGTGCATGATTTAATGGTGTTTCTTCTACTAGTTGTAATATTGTTTTTTTAAAGACTTTTTATTGAGAGTGATGATAGTAATTCACACTTACTATACGGATATGAATGTTAAGGTTCGAACTCAAGATCTTACATGAATAAGTAAATATTTCAAATCACTACATTAGTGAGTTTTTTGCTACTAACCGTAATATTAATTGACCTAACTTGGGTTAAAATGTGGCCCTTTTGAATGTTTTAGATAAATTTTCATCGATATAACACCAAATATTTCCTCTTTCCCTCTCTCCCCCAATGACCCTTTCATTTCGTTTCTTTATTGGGTAGCTTTGATTTTTGTGGTTTTAGGTTTTTTTGGTAGGCTAGCTCCTCCTCTCCATATGTGTCTGCTACCGCTAGGCAGGCTAGCTTCTTATTTTTGTTTGCAAACATTCTCCCCTATATGGTATGACAAAAATCTCACAAACTTTCATATAATGATTGGTTTTAGGTAATTGAAACACATTGAAGCAATAAGGGCCCACCCTTGCACAACTATCTAATTCCATCCTAGAGTGCTTCTGTAGAGCACCTAATCATAAACAGCAACCATAATTATCTTTTCCATCTGACCCTCCATCTCCATGTTCAATCAACCAAGGTCAAGCCATTTGGAGTACGAATGTTAATTAACAGTGCATCACCAAACAGAAACTTAATGAACTAAAGAGATAAGGAAGGAATGACAAGGTAAAAACAGCAAATGGGATGGGATGGTGGTGGAGAAAGCAGCCACCAAGAGAGACAAGCTCTAGAACCTAGAAAAAGAAACCCCAAAAAGCCTATCATGAATCATTGATACCCCTTTCGACCAAAAAAAAAAGACTTTATATCACAAAACGTCCTTAAGGTTCATGAAATTATCAGATTTCATCATTCTTGTTTTTTTGTGTTATTCGTAGTCCTCAAGGTTAGTATGTGTGCTTACAAATGGTCTCTATCATCAAGTTTCATCAAAAACTCTGTTAGTTTGCTGATGTGACATATGTATTTTTAAAAATAATTTAAAATTTAAAATTCATAAAATACTTTATATCACAAAACGTACATGAGGTTCACGAAAACTATCAGATTGCGTCCTCAAGGTTAATATGTGTGCTCACAAATATTTCCTACTAAAATTCAAAAATGAAAAAAACTAAAATCTTAAATGAAAAAAACCAAGGGTTTAGGGTTTAGTGATATAAAAGCCTTCATACAATTTTAAAATGTAAAGACCTTGGTGCATAAATATTTGGTTTTGCATTTAAGATTTTGGTTTTTTCATTTAAAATGCATAAAATTTTGGTTTTTTCATTTTAAAATTTTAAATTGTTTTTAAAAAACTCCGTTAGTTTGGTGATGTAGCATATGTGTTGAGTCCACATCTCCAATAATAGAGTACCATGTGCATTTCAAATACAATATATACATTTTAAAAATAATTTAAATTTCAAAATTCATAAAATTTAGAAATGAAAAAACCAAAATTTATGAGTTTTAAATGAAAAAACAAAAATTTTAGTATGGACCATTTGTGAGCACACATATTAACCTTGAGGACGCAATCTGATAGTTTCGTGAACCTCATGGACGTTTTGTGATATAAAGTATTTTATGAATTTTAAATTTTAAATTATTTTGTAAAAATACATATGCCACATTAGCAAACTAATGGTGTTTTTTACATAACCTGACGGCATGGACCATTTGTGGGCACACATACTAACCTTGACGACCACGAATGACAAAAATTAAAAAAGACGCAATCTGATAGTTTTGTGAACCTCAAGGACGTTTTGTGATATAAAGTAAAAAAAAAACATTGATACACATGCCAGATGGATGGATCATGCCCATTATTGATTGAATCATGCAAGACAAAGTGCCTTGACGGTATGGAACATTGGATTGGAGCATATGTATAAATATAAATTCTCCTATGCAGACATTCAGACATTATTATTATAAGGACATTTGAACGTTATTATCGTGTGAACGCCATGTATTTTGTACTACCCATCCCTCGTACATACGCCATGTATTTTATACTACCCTTCCCTGCTAGGGATGTCAATTTTCCCCGTGGGTAAGGGTCTTCACGGGGATTCGACTCTAATGGGTCGGGTATGAAGGATAAAAAACGGGTATGGGGATGGGTACAAGGAATTTTTTGGGTATGGTGTTCGGGGAGGGGCATGGATGGTATTTTAATCCCTAACCTGAACCCTCCCCGTTTAGAATATATATATGATAGTATATATAAATATGATATTAAAGTGATTGTGCCGACTAAACTTTATATTTCCTATTATTATATTATATATTTATATAACTTATACGAATCTTAAGCCACATTACTTATATATTTAGTTAAATTCTAGTCAATATGTAATCATTGTTATATTGTCTTATACGTATATATTATATATATATATATATATATTCATTATTTTGTCCTAATCCAATTTTTTTCTTTCAACAAAGTAGTTTTATAATGGTTTTTTCTTTCGTAATGGGGCGGGTCGGGTAACCCATTCCCCAACGAAGGTGGGGATGGGGAATCCCCGATATGAATATTGCGGGTATGAAGGTGGGGATGGGGATGGGGATGGGAATGGCACACCCACCCCCGATTCGACCCATTGTCATCCCTACTCCCTGCTTTCCTGCTTGTTTACAATGGCATCTGCACGCTATTAGCGTGCGGACATCCAAATAAAAGAATAACTGTATATATATACATGATTTTGTATAAAACAATATTTAAAGAGATGATTTTCCCCACTCTCTTTTTGTCCGCTTACACTCCATTTTGTTTTTTTAATACTAATTACTAACATAAAAGGGATTGCAAGTGAACACAATAGGAGTGGAAACATACAATCAACAAAGGGAGTGTAAGTGGACAAAATGGGAGTGGAAAAATCAGCTCACTATTTAAATGGCATAACAAAATAAATTAAAACCATTAATTATATGCATTCAAGTCTTAATTAAACAAAGAAAATTTGGGGTTGGCCCCAAAATATAGCTGGATAGCTGGCTTAAATATTTAGCAAGAGATAATAGAATAAGATCAGCTGCAAGCAGCAGGCTTTAATAATTTTTAGTTACTAAATTTTGTGGTGAGATATCTTGTGACCAGAAGATCTTCAATCAGATCACCCTTCAGCCTTCTTCTTTTTGTCGGTCGAAATACCCTTCAGCCTTCAAGTCATCATGAAACCCTTGTCCGGTGGCCATGCGTTTTTCGGCACGTATGTAGTAGAAGTGGACGACGGAGGTGGCCTGATCAAGCTAGAAGGAGAAGATAAACAAAGATGCATTTGGCCTCAGCTTGGATCTTGAGGTACTTAATTTCTTTTTTCTTTTCACTTTGGCACTTTTTACACACTCATATACAGTATACTTTCTTTATCCTTTCCCTTTGCATATACCATGATCCAAGAAGAGGTTTAGTTGAGAAACAAAATCCAAAATTCGAAACAGACAACAACCAAACAAAGAACAAAAAAGATATATTGTATACTTCACCTTGATCTTTCTCAAGCTTGGAATTAGAAATGAATAAAGCTGGGGGTTGTTTTCTTTTCCCAGTTGCCAGTGCGATCAAAGTGAGGGGCTTCAGTCGAGGAGAGATGAAGCCCACTGCCAAAATTGGTTTAAGGACCAAACCAATATTATTGCATTAGGCGCCATCTCTCTTACGACAGAAGCCCCTACGCATTTGATGATATATATATGATCTTTCTTCATTTTAGAACTGTACGTTCTTCTGCTAGCTCTCTCTTCCCCTCTCAATCCTCATGCTGCAGCTTCAATTGTATGTTTCGCCTTCTTTCATATATGAGAAATAGGGTATTGGGATTTTGGGAGTGTTATATAGACATATATATATACAGTGAGCTTCGGTTAAGGGATCCCTCAAATAAGCTTATTTGAAGGACACCCATTGTAGGGCCAACTCCACATTGTTTTTCACTAATCCAAACCGTCTATTTTGTGGATATTCATTTAAAGATCAACTCTACAAAAAATCACTTGAATCCGATATCATTTGAGCACTCAATTGAATTATTGAAATTTTAGTACTTTCTTGAAGTATCGTGTTCATTGATTTTGTAGGACACAATTGGATATCGAAATGATTTCCGATTTATCTAATTTTTTGCAAGGATGATCTATGAATAAAGACCTAAAAAATAGATGGTTTGGATTGTTGAAAAAAAATTCGTAGGATACCCTAAAGGGTGTCCCTCAAATAAAATTATTTGAGGGATCCCTCAATAGAAGGGGACTATATATATAGGCATGAAATGAAAGCCATATAGTACATATTTCTTTAATATCTAGTACCAGTACTTAATTCTTAAACGATAAATATATTAATTAACTATGCCATCGTAAGGGACAAACATAAACTTACAAAATTATTATAATAAAGTAGGTAATATTGGAGGAAGGGAACTACTAGTACCATTTAATTACTCTTTTTTGAGTACAAGCGTTAGTCTAAACTAGATAGGAGAGAGATTTTTCACACACACACAACTATGATGCTATGGAAATTCAAACATAAGATCTCTGATTTGCAAATTAAGGTCATTTTTCACTGAACTAAACCCCGTTGACAATATTCCATTACCATATACAATTAAAATAAAAGGAATAAATTATTAATTTATTTGCTAATCAAAAGCTTAGCAAATCCTATCTATGAATTTGATGATTTGTTCACGAAAATTGTTAACGCAAAACAGCTGTGAGATGAACCCATCTGCAAACATACTATTAATATTTTTATTGACCAGTAATATATTTATGGTCCCCTCTTATCTCACACTTGTGACGTAACTCTAATGATCATTCATGGAACTTAATTAATTAGTCCAGATTTTAGTGGTGGGATCGATGATCGGGTGGTCATCTTTGTAGACCCTCCTGCAACTAACAATCATATTTGGACAGGGTCAAGCTTAATTTGATGATATTATATATATATATATATATAGAAAATGAAATGATGAAAATAAAACAAGATGAAACATGCTGAAAATGACACAAATTAATTTACTACCTTAATAATGATCGTTGGTATAGAGCCAGATAATTAAGGGTGCAGTGTAGAAATAATGGAGTTTGTGTGTACCTTTTTGAAGGCTGTAATCAATCAAAATAATTAAGAAGCTGCTGCATGAAGGAGTTGCAGGGTATCTGGTCGCATAGCGATGGCACTAGCAAGCAGAGCATTAGCTAGGTTAACAAAGCACACCACACCACCAAGCAAACACCAAGCAAAGCAAGGAGGCTGCAGTGCCATCCCTCCTGCAACAAGACTCCCTCAACTTCCTTTCTTCATTTCCCTTCCGATATACTTTTGGACTTTACCTTCCACACCTAGTACGTACATTTATAAGCTCAAAAATAGCTAGATTAATAATAAAATAATAATAATTAACGCTGTATTGATTATTAATTCATGGGTTGTTTGATTCTTCCTCGTAATAATTAGCTAGTAGGTGACAAAGTCAGAGAGGTCCTCCACGGGAGAGTCCATGACGACCACTGACCAGCTCGCTTTTCACATGGAGGAGTCTCTCCCTTCACACTTGAAACCTCATATTCAACATCACATGCTATATAAATTCTGAAAGATACGATGGCCCAAAGCGAAAGGTTAACCTTTCGTTCACACTTTGACTGACGGCATAAAATCGTAAACAAAACTAGGACAAATTTTTTTGGAACATTACAAAGGTTACCTCTAAAATCAAGACAACGAGAACGAGGTACCGAGCTTGCCATGAGTTTAGAGGTAATCTTTTTGTAACATTTTAGTATAAAACTTCTAGTTCTATGTCCTCATAAAAGTTATAAGGAAACGATCTGAGTCAATTCAATATGCACTACTAGAAAATGAGGCAAAAGCGGTAGTCACTTGAGGAAAATAGTACTACTAGCCACATATCACAGATATTGATTTGGGCTGGACGTAATTAACCTCTGATGAAGACAAGACAATATATAACACGAGCTCAGACTGGTCTGGTGGTTGTCAAAATCCAAGCCTGGATTTTAAAAATCAGCAGCCAGCTGATGATCAGAGAAGCACCCTTTGATGAAAGGGCAGCTTCATTAAATTAATTGCACTGCCTGTGCCCAAGTTTAGCAAGAAAAAGTCTAACAAAGAGAATAAGAAAATTAGGAAAATATTATTAAGAAGATGATGAATGGATGAATTAGACACAGATGCAATTATTAAAGATAGAGAATACAATTAATAGATATATACCATTTTCTCTCTTTCGCCTCCTGTTTAGATATATCACATGCGGAGAAGGATCAAAGTTTTACAAGTTATAGGGTTTTATGGTCACAGGAGGGATGACACCAGCTGCTGGTAGCTAGTTTCACCACAGACAGTGCCATCTCTCCTGCGAACATAAATCCCTCAACTTTTCTTTTATCTCTCTCTCTTTTTCTCTCAATTTGGAGGGTGTTAGATTTTTCTGCACCGTGAGGAATTAAACTAGGTAGAGTTGCAGAAAGAAATAGAGGGGTTCATGTCGCAAGAGAGATGGCACGAGCTGTGCTTAGCATGTTCCATCTCTCCTGCGACATGAACCCCTCAACCTCGTTTATCTCTTCTTCGTTGCTCTCTTCATGCTTCCAGGACCTCTCTATTTATAAATTTTATAGTCAAGCCAGGGGTCTCTCTGAGCACAGAGAATGTTAGGTTTTTTTCACAAATATATGAGGAAATTACCTAAACAATGCCATGAAGTTGCTTCTAGTTTGCGAGGGCTTTGTCTCCCAAAGACTGCCGCAGAAAACGAGACAAATTAGACTATTCTGATGAAATAATCATTCTTCAAATCAAAGTTTCAAAATGTCGAACATTGCCTAACCACGCATCAGAAACTCTCTAGAAACTTACAGGTTCATTCGTCCAATCAAAAAATTATGAAAATTACAGGGACAATTTCCTGGAGACCTTCACCTCAGAATTAAATTCCATGACTTTGTTTCGAGCATACAGCCTCCAGTCAAAAGAAATGGAAAGATTTGTTCAGAGTCTTGTCTTTTTTGCGGAGGCAGCTAGCTAGTCTGTGTCATGCATTCTGGTGTGGCTTGGACTAGTTTTTGAAATTCTCGGTTGCTTCACACTAGGTTTTTGATTTTTAAGACAACCTCAGCAATACGGGAAAAACTTTATTGAATACTTGTACCACCATGGCTGGCCCAATTAGCTATAGCTGTCATGGTAGAATTACTTTATCAAGTAATTGGTGTCTCTTTCTAATTTCTACGGTTTTTTCCCATATGGAAAACATGAACCTTGTAAATTCCTTGTGAGTTTCCAGCTTATTATTAAATAATTAGGATGACACATATAATCGGGTCCAACTGTCTAGCCGTGTGTGCGTTTTTTTTTTTGGGGGTCAAGAAGAAGTTTATAATAAAATTGGATCCAACACCAAATTGAACCATTTCTCAGAAGAAACATTTTTTGTTATTTTGTTTCAAGTAAAATGTAAGCCAGCTCATAAGGAATTTGGGCCCATTTTAATTTGTACAGGCCCTAGAAAAAGACAACAGGCCACCTAATACATTCTGGACAAGGCCCAATAAAGCATTCTGGGCTTTGCATTAAAAGCCCTAAATTTTTCTCCATGACCAAGTGCAAAGTGAAAGGAGTGGATTACATGATAAGTGTGTCGTATATGGATCACGATATTGACATTCGTATTAGTGAAAGGAGTCGTTCTGAGTGTGTCATACATGAATCACAGATATGGACATTCATATTAGACACATGATTCATCTGAATAATAACTTCACTTAAATTTAATGGAATGATTGTGGCTAATATAAATGTTCATATGGCACCTCACTATAGAATTTTTAGTGAGAATTTCCCATGAAAGAAGATCACTTGGACTCTGGAAATCAAAAACTCTCAGTTTCAGGTAAGTTTTTAAATTCCATCGATTCATAGTATAACAAATTTGGCTTTAAGTTTTGCTTTCGGTTGGGGGATTTTTAGCCAAATTGTTACTCTGTTCCACTTTTTCCATGCCCATTCCAGTTGTTCTCCTGGAGCTTTGTGTTTAGGCTTGTTGTGCTTCTTTGGATTTGCGTTCTGATATCAACTTTTTGTCTACCCAAATGATGCAAATTTTGCACTTTTTCTCTAATGACTGAGCGTCAGGTGTTCGTTGAAATGCCAAGTCCAGTTAATTTTGTCTGAATAGGTGCCAAGTATTATTGGTACTTCTGATAAATATGTAGCCATAAACTTGGTGGGGAATCTATATGGGACATGGATACAAAAATGGAAATGCAAGACCCAACTTCCAGCTTGGGAAATGGGTGAAATTGGTTGCTTTATGAAATTGAAAACTCATCCGTGGAGTTAGAATGATGATGCATACAGCTACTCTTTACACGAGACAAAACCCTTTCTTTCCCAAATCCAAAATCCAATTTTCTTCCTCTCCCTTCATTTTCTATCAGATGATGCTTCTGTGTCTTGATCTTTTTCTTCTGCTTCTTCTTCAGCTGCTGATTTCTTCTCTTTCCCTTCTTCCTCAGCTTTCAGCTTCCCATTCTCTATTTCCAGTTCAAGAGCTTGGATCAGATTGTGTAGGCAGTTTTCAGCACCCCCAGTAAGGGACTTAGGCATCAAATGTTCTGCAACATCAGCTGGAGTCATATTGGTTTGCTCCAGCAACCCACGAATCTTGGGAAACAAATGGTGTGATTCAAGCTTGAGGTAGTTCCTAGCGAGCACCTTGAATGATTCAAATTTGCAGTATGACAATTCTATGTGCTTGTCCATCCTTCCTTTCCTGATGAGAGCAGCATCAAGTTTCTCCACATAATTGGTTGTGAAGACAATCAGTCTCTCTCCACGGCAAGCTGACCAGAGCCCATCAATGAAATTCAGAAGCCCAGAAAGAGTCACCTGGCTGGGTTTTGTTTCCTTTTCCTCTTTTGCCAGCTTTTCCCTTGGATCCTTGTCTTCATCCTCTTCCACTTTCTCTTTTCTCTTTTTCCTTTGGCCTGTCAGATCAAGTGAACAATCAATGTCTTCAATTACAATAATGGACTTGCTTGATGTTTCAATCAATAGCCTCCTCAGCTCAGTGTTGTCTTTAACTGCAGTCAATTCAAGATCATAAAGATCATAGCCCAAAAGATTGGCCATGGCAGCAATCATGGTGGACTTCCCAGTACCTGGTGGGCCATAAAGGAGGTACCCTCTCTTCCATGCCCTCCCAATACTTGCATAAAACTCTTCTGCTTTGCTGAATGCCATTAAATCATCAATGATGTCCTGTTTCTTCTCTGGCTCCATGGCAAGTGTCTTAAATGTTGCTGGGTGCTCAAACACCACATGGCTCCAATGTGAGCCATTGTTGGTATAAAGCTTCCTCTGCCTGTTTCTCACCCTGATGGCTTTGCCCTCTTTCAAGACATGGGTTAGGTAAGGCCCAATTATAAGCTCCCTCTGCCGTTTATGGAAATTGAGCTTGTAGTACCTTTTCTCATCATTGACGGGAGTGTATGAAAAAGTCTGCTGCTTGGAAATGTTTTTGCCAGAAGCCCACCAGACTTTGACTCCCTTGAACTCATCAGAGACCTCCTCATGGTCATCCATGCTCAGAACAAGGGACTGGTTGTTCTTGATATCAGCCTTGAGCCGCTTTGCTTGGGTGGAAGATTTGGAGCTCAGATAGTTCTCGATGGCAGAATAAGCCTCGCTGCGCATGAGACGCTCCCCTGTAAACTCATTGAATGTGATTTGGATGTAAGGATACACATAACCCACCAATCTCTGCGAGTATTTTTCGATGTGCCGTCGAACTTCATAAGGAAAGTATTGTTGAAAGATTGCCCACACAAACATCAAGCCTCCAATCGTGGATCCAAGCTGAGCAAACATGTCTGCTGGAACTTGGCTTCTGTATCTTCTTGTTTTCTGAGATGCTGTATGTATCTATGTATGCTACAATTTGTATACTTGGGTAAAGATTATTTTTAATATATTTTGTTGGAAAAGGCCTTGGTGTGAATCGGCATTGATTATTCAGTGTGAATACCATCAAACATTTCTGGTCCAAAATTGACTGGTAGATTTTGTCTCCACGCCAGAAGTCGGCAAAGGCTGTGTGGAGACGTGGACTCGTTTTCTTGCTCCATGGGTTAAGTAAGCCAAATGCAAATTATTATTTTTTCTCTGAGCAAAAAAAAAAAAAATTTGTTCCATGACATCATATAACAATGATGTCAGAATCCTTCAACATCACACATTACATACTTTCTACGCAGTTTCCTTTCGGTTTGATTTATAGTCAATGGAAATTTGGAAAAGAAAATGCCTCTTTGATCTTGGGAGATTTTTCAATAAGTATGTTGCATATTAAATCTAATAACACATCTAATGAATACAATTCAACGACTGAAATTAAAAATATATAATCAATTCTTAACGTAAATACTTATTGGAGAATAATTCCTTTGATCCTACAGTAAATCATGAACCAAAATGTTTGGCAAGTAAGAAGGAAATATCAATTAAGTAGACACAGTAAAAAGAAGGAAAAAACAGCTGTTGCAACTTGAAGCTTAACATGAAGAAAAACACAGATTCTTCTTACACATTAAGAAAAACACAGATTGATCAGGGCAGATTGTTTTCTTATTACAATATGCACAGAAGAAAAACACAGATTCTTCTTACACATTAAGAAAAACACAGATTGATCAGGGTAGATTGTTTTCTTATTACAATATGCACAGAAGGGTTGAAATTATGTAGATACTTTCACTCGTTTCATCTGATGTTCCTTTCATTTTGCATCATCTTCTTTAGCTGATGTTCCGTTACATTTCACTTCATCTTTAGCAGGCTGCTCTTTCTCCTTCTCTTCTTTCTCTGCCTTGAGTTTTGCTTCTTCCTCTGCCTTCTTACTTGCTTCTTCTTCCTCAGCCTTCTTTCTTGCCTCCTCCTTTGCACTCTCAATAGCTTCAATCAAGTTCTTCAAGCAAGAGTCTGCATCCTCTGTAACAGATTTGGGCATCAAATTCTCTGCAACATCAGCAGGAATCATATTGGTTTCCACCAACAAACGCTCAATGGTTTCGAACAATTCATGCGACTCTAATTCCAAATAGTTCCTGGCAAGCACTTTGAATGCTTCATAGCAGCAGTAGGACAACTCTATGTGGTTGTCCATCCTTCCTCTTCTTCTGAGAGCAGGATCAAGTTTGTCCACATAATTAGTGGTAAACACAATGAGCTTGGTTTGCTCTCTTGTTTTCTCATCTGTTTCTTAACTGCATCCTTTTCTTCTTCGTCCTCCTCATCCTTCTCCTTTTATCTTCTTCCGCTGACCGGTAAGATCAAGCGAGCAATCAATGTCCTCGATCATGATAAGAGACTTACTAGGCGTGTCAATCAGTAGCTTCCTCATCTCCGTGTTATCCTTCACTGTCGTTAATTTGAGATCATAGAAGTCGTAGTTCATGAAGTTCGACATGGCACATCAAAAATCCACAGGCTTATCTTTTGAGGTGACATGGTGAACATCCCACATCGAAAATCCACTATCACATACAGGAATTTATAAATAAAGCACTACGATAATTTTGCAAGTGTTGTTCACATTGGAGAGTTGGGTTAATGGGCTTGGATTTGGATTTGGCGCTAATTAATAATAATTTTATTAATCAAAGACTTGGGCTTTGGGCCATGGGGCTCTTGGGCTCTAGAGAAGTTGAATAAAGACACCCAGACGAAAATAAGTAATTTATTTATTTCGTTTTTGCACAACAAAATCGAACCAATAACATATTTAACTATTCACTAAAGAAATAATAATTAACACATAATTACTAATCAAAGTAATTCAAAAAAGCCAAGATATTCCTTAATCACATATATTAAATTAAAGAAGTTGGCCAAAAAACAAAAGTAAAGAAACTAATTTTATATTTTTAAAGTTTAAAAAGAAAAACAGAAAGCATGTCCCGACGAAATTTCGTTGGGAGAGGTCTGAAGGTTTGCCGGCATAGTCCTGTGCCGACGAAACTTCGTCGGGACAAATGTTTCCTATTTACAGAGTGTAGCCGGGCGGCTATACATTAAAATATTCTATTTTGGGGAACAGCCGTGCGGCTATACTGTAAAGTAATTCTATTTTGGGGTACAACCGTTCGGCTAAACTTTAAAATATTCTATTTTTAGAGTATAGCCGCACGGCTATACCTATAAAACATTCTAAATATTCTATTTTGGAGTATAGCCGTCCGGCTATACTGTTAAAATATTTAAAGCGGTTAAGAAGTTGAAAACGGAGGCAGCGGCGTTGGAGAAAAAGTGAAGTGCAGCAGCGGATTTCTTGAAGAGAACTAAGCGCAATGCACCTGCGGCGGACACATTGAAGAGGGGCAGTGGCAGTGGGAGTGGCACTAGTACTAGATCAGGTGGAGGAGAACAGAAGAGGAGGGGAGGTGGTGGTGGTGGTAAGGTTGACAGAGTCAAAGAAAGGGTTTTAAGGCAAAGTGGCGGTGATAAAAAGAAACAAGCCAAGGAAGAAAACAGCAGTCCATCCAAGCGAAGTGTAGGAAGGCCGCCTAAGAAGGCGGCTGCTGAGACGGCGAATGTAGTGGCTTCATCGAAGCGTCCCTGGGAAAATGGAGGGAAGCGGGAGGCTTCTATAGGCGGCCTAGAAAACGCTCTAGAAGGTAAATTAAATTAATTGACAGAGCATGGTTTATAAATTAAACAAGAATTAGGCCGATTGTAATTGTATTCCCATGGTTTTTTTTTTCTTTCTGTGGATATATTTCATATGTAATACTACAAGGAAGGATTTGTTATTTAAGTAGTACAATGAGCAATCACTGTTTCTATCGTCTGTTTTACGTACACGTCGGAAAACCCAATAATATGTATTTAACAGAGAAGTTGATACGAGTTGGAAGGTTATCATCTTCAATTCTAACAGAGATGTCATCTAAGTTTGTTTTGCTTACCTTTTTCCATCTCTTTGAGATTTGAGACTTAACCTGCAAGAAGAAGAAGAAGAGGAAGACGAACGATGCTGATAAAAGTGGACAATGAGAAAATGTGAATACGAACTGAAATATTTTGTTTACCCGTGCCCTGCTATCATCCAAGTCATAAATTCTGACAAAAGATACTGCAGAAATGCCTGACCCATTTGAAATGCAAGGTACGTTATATGCAGAGCTGAGAGATGCTGCAAGCAACCACAAGAACAAACAGAAATATGACTACATTTATTTAATTAATTTCTTTATTTTAAATAGAAACCTAAGACCAGTTTGACGAAGGAAACCGGGTGGAGAAAACTCACAGCCAGAGGACCAGTTTTAAACTGTATGCAAGGTTGATACAAAGCAAGCATTTTTGATGCCATTCGGGTGGCTGCATGCGTTATACCAACACGCCTTATTCTTTTCTTCGCATCTCTAACCAACCAACCAACCATCACACAAAAGTTTGTAAAGTAATTTTTACAATGCCTCAAGACTTAAACCTACAACTACAACTTACCGTATTAGTGCCAAGCAAATTGCATCTGAAATTTGAGCATCTGAGCCGGTATTGGGAATTTGATCAAGCTCATGTATAAGCTGGTAACAGTCCTGCACATAAATGAGCCAACATGGGAGCTCATGAGAGACAACTCCTTCCGTTTTTCGGATATGCAAACGATAAAATGTACTAAAAAGACCAGATACCTCAATTGCCATGCAACCGAACCCCCTTGCCCAAGATTTGGCTGCAATGGATGAGCAGCATCGCCTAGCAGAGCAACACGCCCGATTCCCCATGAGTAGATCATGTCTCTGTCGTAGATATCTCTCTGTAAAATCATGGACTCTGGTGTTTCCTGAATTAGAGCAACCACTTCATCTCACCACTTTCCAAATTTCTCCTCCAGGAACTTCTTTTTACCTGCAGGATATAAAAGCCTAAGATTCAGATAACTGGAAGAGTTATGTTCAAATCTAATAATCAAATGCATTAATTTACGACAAGTTCACAACAGAGAAAGAGAGTGTGTGCCTCCAGGAGGATCAGTGTTCTTAGGCGGCTGCATAAGGAAGGCAAATCATTGCATATTCCCATTCCCAATATCTAATGCAGCGAAGTACTGGTTCAATCCCAAGAAGACCCGATACCTACGAATCAAGAACGCATAGATAATGAATCAAAACCAGCCATCTACTAACTTTATTTTTGAGTTTTTACACTTGTATTTGTCCATTTTTTAAATTCAGCTTGTCAATATGAACCATGTAACATATAATATACCCGACACTATCAATGTCTGGCTGAACATATTTTGTCAGTCCAGTTGCGGAACAAATATGAACCATGTAACATATAACATACCCGACACTATCAATGTCAGGGTTTAGCACGGATTCCAAGGTGAAATTTGGATCGGGTCTTGTCAGTCCAGTTGCAGGAATTGATAAATAATAATATAGCAGTGAGTATGCTCGGTTATGGATAGGGCGGTGTAAAAGAGTAGCACGTCAAGGTAAAATGCTCAGGAATGACATGAATTGAATGAACTCGGAATTTACCTTCTTTTTTGTTTTTTAGTGGGTTATGTCTATAAGTTAAATGTCTTAGTCCTCTATAATAGGTATTTCGATGACCATTAAGAATATCCTGAATCAGATTTTCCATTTTTTGGGTGAATATTACTGCATGACTAAGATTGCAAGTTTCAATTTGGTGGTCAGTTGTAATGGTTGGAAATGGCGGATCCCTATTTTTGTTGTTGTATTTATGGGTTTAACCCATATTATTTTTTATAAATAAAATCCATTTTTTATTCTTGCCTAATGGGCAAGCATGAAATCATTAGAATGAGAGGTATTGGAAAGAATTTAAATTCTCATTCCCCAATATCACTGGTATAAATAAAATAATTGAAGAATTAACTCTATCCTAATTAGCTAAAGTGGTATTTTAGCCCTAAACCTTAAAATAAAATGACAAAATTGTATATTTAAAGAGTATAGCCGCACGGCTATAATGGTTAAATATATTATTTGAAAGGAATAGCCGTGCGGCTATGCTTTTTGAATGGATTCGAATATTTTAAAGGTATAGCCTTGCGGCTATACTCTTTAAATATATTCGAAACGAACACGAAGCTTGCACTCGCAGTCACAGCCATTTCGCTTCTCTATTAGCGCTTCCAAGCTTCAAAGACTAGTTCTTGAGCCTCTCTCTCTCTCGCAACTCAAGCTTCCTTTTTTTTTTCTTTCGTTTCGGCTGCTGCGTTGATTGGATTGGATTGGACTCTCTCTATGAAAACCATCAAATATCATTCAGCTATTGAAATCTCCACTAAGATAACAACTCTGATGCTATAAGAGAGTTAGGCGGCCTGGGAGGATCTAGGCGGAGCCTAGGCGGCCTGGGAGGGTCTAGGAGGCGCCTAGGCGGCCTGGGCGGTTCTAGGGGACAAACGAGTCGCTTCGGTATATATATATATATATATATATCTCTCTCTCTCTACCTCTGTATCTTTTTTTAGCTCAACTAATTTTCGATTTCTGATTCTTACTGAGTTAACTCGTTCTAGGTGGTCAACAAATCGGCGGGTCCGTTCGACGCTTTGTTCTGTGTGGGCCAGTTCTTCCCCGACTCGGCGGACCAGCTCGACGAGTTCAATGACTACATTGAAGGCCGAGCACAAATTCCTCTTCCAACCTACTTCGTCGGCGACTATGGCGTTGCTTTATTTTAGTATATCTGTTAAAAGTTTTATTTCTGTTTATAGCTAATTACTGCACTCATTTTTAGGGTTATCTGTGGCGTATTTATCTGGTCTCCAATCTTCGGATAGTCAACAGTTTGGGACGTATAGTCAGGACGATGTTGATGTGTTGCGAGCGGTTGCTGAGGAGCCTGGAATTATTGACTTGTTTCTAACATATCCTTGTTTTGTTATAAATTACTTATGTGTTACTTTAGAATGAAAAAGAAGCTCATTTGGTATCTCTTACATGCTCTTCCTCGCTGCATTTTAAAGTTTTTGGACCATTTGTGTGATTTCTTTAACTGATTATTACTAACCAATGGCCAAGCGGGATCACTGATAGAGCAGCTGCATCTGATGTTCCCCCTGGAGTCTCTGAGCCTTTTGGCAGTGACGCTATTGTGGGAGAGTTAGTAGCCGAGATCAAACCGCAGTACGAAATTTTGGATATTATTGCATGTCATGTCAGTTTTAATACTCTCCTTAATGGCATATAGTAGCAAACAGAAAAAGTTTTGTATTTTCATAGAACAGTAGCAACAACTCTATGATTCTGATCAAAGTTCGTCTTTTGTGGTAGCTATCATATTGCAGGTACGAAAGGCGTGTACTATGCACGTGAACCTTACTCCAATGTTGATGCTGTGCATGTGACCCGCTTCTTGGGCCTTGCTCCGGTTGGAAACAAAGAAAAGCAGGCTAGTTATCTCAGCATAATTTCAAATTATATTCATCAATTCTATGTTGATGCTGATAATGCTTCAGCTGCTTGTCATTACATCTTCATTTTATGCCCTCGCAAATAGCTTTGATAACCCTTTGCATTTGTCTCTGCTCCTCGGAAATATATTGTTGAAATTTAGTTCAACAAATATTTTTGTGTATATTCATCATGTGTTTGTGTTACAAGTGAGGTCTCTTATAGAGAGGCCGAGCTGGGTAAACAACCCATTGAACAATTAGAATTAGCTACAAGAAAGAGACCAAAAGATAAACAGGCTAGCCCTGGTTACAGATTACAAGAAATCTAGAAGACATAAACCATGGAATTAAGGGATTGGAACAAAAGCAGTTTAGTGACAGCTGCAGCTCCACCTGAGTATGAGGGCTAGAGTTGCAGTTGTAACTTGACCTTTGATGTGCTGTGATGTGCCTTGAGCACCTTCCAACATGGACCCAACGGAGCTCTAGCATGCTTATAACCGATTAGTTTCAATACTCCCCCTCAAGCTGGATCAAGGGGGTTAATTGATCCAAGCTTGCTCAGCAATCTTTGGAAATGAGTAGAGTCGAGAGCTTTGGTGAACAAGTCAGCAAGTTGATCGTAACTTCGAGTGTACACTGTTTTGATGACTTTGGATTGGACTTGAGTGCGGATATAATGACAATCAACCTCAATATGCTTTGTTCTCTCGTGAAATACAGGGTTTGAAGCTATGTGCATGGCAGCTTGGTTGTCACAAAACAAAGACATGGGTTCCGTGTTGATGTAGCCAAGGTCAGCTAGGAGACTCTTTAACCAGATTAATTCACAAGCCGTAGCGGCCATGGCTCTATACTCAGCCTCAGCACTTGATCGCGCAATCACCGTTTGTTTTTTACTCTTCCATGTCACAAGATTACCACCAACAAATGCACAGAAACCAGTGGTAGACTTGCGATCGAGGGCATTACCTGCCCAGTCAGCATCTGTGTATGCCATAATGTGATTTGAGCCATGTTTCTTCATGAGTAAGCCTCTGCCAATTGACCCCTTCAAGTATCTAAGTATCCTTTTGACAATCTCCCAGTGAATCAGCGTGGGAGAGTGCATAAATTGGCTGACAAGGCTGACTGAATAAGCAATATCAGGTCGTGTAATTGTGAGGTAGATCAGCTTGCCTACCATACGTTGATAGACATTAGGGTTTGACAGCGGTTCACTTTGGACATCTAATTGAAGTTTGCTCACAAGAGGGGTAGATGCTGGCTTGCAATCTAACAGGTGAGCTTCCTCCAATAAATCAAGTATATATCTTCTTTGATTTAAGAACAAACCCTTGGAGGATGTGGCCATTTCAATGCCAAGAAAGTACTTTAGCGTCCCAAATCCTTAAGAGCAAATTGTTGATGAAGAGAGGATTTGAGGGCATTGATTTCTTCTATGTGATCTCCCGTTATAATGAGATCATCAACGTATATAAGGACAATGAGCTTACCACTTGTACCGTTGCGAATAAACAATGAAGAATCGGCATGACTCCTTTTTGAACCCTGCGACTTCCAAGAAGCTGAGCTCAACCAGTACCAGGCTTGGGGGATTGCTTGAGTCCATATATAGCCTTGTGAAGCTTGCAAACTTTGTTAGTTTCATTCTCTTGCGGATGTCCTGGAGGAAGCTTCATGTATACCTCCTCTTCAAAGGTCACCATGGAGAAATGCATTCTTCACATCCATTTGAAATAGAGGCCAATCATGATTAACTCACAGACAACCGATGCTCGTACCAGTGCTCATTTTGGCTACGAGGAGCAAATGTCTCCTTGTAGTCAATGCCATAATTTTGTGTGAAACCACGGGCTACTAATCGAGCCTTGTGTCTTTCAATGCTGCCATTTGAATGAAACTTTGTCTTGTATATCCACCTACTCCCCTCTCTTTTCCCTTTGGAAGATCAACCACACTCCATGTTTGGTTGTCATTCAGTGCTTTGAGCTCTTCTTTCATTGCTTCCTGCCACACTTGAATGAGAGCGACTTCATTAAAGTTCCTTGGTTCGACATTAGTGGACAAGCGATGAAGAAATGTTGCGTAGGATGTTGACAGTTTTGATAGGTTAAAGCTTTGGAGATGGGATGTCTTGCATTGTACGTAATGTACTCTTGCAGCCTTAAGGGAGGATGCTGTCTCGAGGAGGGTTTCTTCGTGGTGCCGGCAGGTTGTGGAGCGATGTTGAGCTTTCGTGATCAGGAGATGTTTCCTCACCATCATGTTGCTCAAGTGATGTTCGAGAGGAACATTGTGAGGATTGCATTCATGAAGGTTTGCTATGGTAGGCAAAGGGAATATGTCCATAAGACTCTCCCCTGAGGTTCTTCAAGGCAACCTTTGCTAAAAAATGGAGCACGTTCATCAAATCTAACATCTCTTGAGACTCCAATCTTTCCATGATGTGGATTGTAGTATTTATATCCCTTTTGAGAGCTCGAGTATCCCATAAACATACTTTTGACAGCTCTAGGTTCGAGCTTATCTCGATGTGCAGCTTGAACATGAACATAACAAGTGCACCCAAAGGTACGGAGGTGTGAGATGTCAATGTTCCTTCCCTTCATCACTTCAATAGGTGATTTTGAATTCAACACACGAGTAGGTAATCTGTTGATGATGTAAGCTGCAGTGAGAAGAGCCTGAGACCAAAACCTTCTAGGAACATTCATTTGAAACATAAGGGACCTGGTTTTCTCCAATAAGTCACGGTTCTTTCTCTCAGCTACACCATTTTGTTGTGGTGTACCAACACAGCTGGTTTGATGTAAAATCCCATGATTGCTCAAATAATTAGACATGTTATTGGATGTGTACTCAGTGCCATTGTCTGATTGTAAGATGTTTAACTTAGATGAGAATGGGTTTGTGATTAGATTATGAAAGTCTTTGAAGGCATCAAAAAATTCACTCTTGAACTTCAAGAGGTAAACCCAGGTGACCCGAGAGTAGTCATCGATAAAAGTGACATAGTATTTATATCCATCAAATGAGTTTACATGAGAAGGACCCCAGATATCTGAGTGAACAACCTCAAACAGTTTACTGGTTCTAGACTTGGAAGAAACAAAAGGAAGTCTAGTTGCTTTTGACATTTGACAGATTTCACACTCATGTGTTGTTTTACAAAACTTGGGAAAGAGTTTGGTCATCACAGGTTCTGAGGGATGGGCCAGTCGAAGATGCCAAAGTTGGTATTCTTGAGGGAGACTTAGGCTAGCAATAGGGTGCTTGACAGACTTGAACTTCTTTGAGAGATAATAGAGTCCATTCAAGAGAAACCCTTCACCAATCTTCTTCTGAGTAACTCGATCCTGAAATACGACACTGTGAGGAGAGAAAATGGCAAGGCAATCTAGAGTGGTTGTGATTTTACCTACAGACAAAAGCTGGAAGGGAAATGAAGGTACATACAAAGCTGTTGACTCAATCTCATCACTTAACAGTTTAAGTTTTCCTTTTCCTAGAATGGGTTCTCCTTTCCCATTTGCTACAGACACACGTGTAGATTTAGGCATATTTTGGAACTTATCTAAGCAAGAAGACTTGTTTGTTATATGGTCAGTGGCACCTGAGTCTATAATCCAACAGTCATGTGTAATTTCATTGAGTGCAGTAGAGAGGGCAGTGATAATACCTGAAACATTATCTTGAGTTTGGTCTCAGTCAAGAACCCTGCGAATTTTCGAGCATGGCAGTAGCTTCAGTGGTGCCTCCTCTTCTTTGAAGAAAACTTGCAAATTCATTCATCAAATCTATTGGATTTGTAGTGGTGAGATTTCACCAGTCGAAGAACTAGTTGAATGGAGAGCCTTTGGAGTGGATTCTTTCCCTTCTTTGATCATTCTTCCTTCCTTATCAAACCTTGGCTTTAACTCCGGTGCAAGATCCAACATTTTCCCTTAGATGCCCTTTCATGTTGCAGTAGGTACATTTCCAATCTGCCTTCTTTCTAGTGAAATTTTTCACCAGTGTGTTTATGATTGCTAGTGAAGGCCCTAGCCTCAGAGTTAGACTTAGGCTCAATGTGCATGACTTTTCTTCGAGTTTCCTCCCTTTGGACAGCTTGACAAACACTATTAAATGAGGGCAGATCGGGTGTCATCAACAAATGACTTCGAAGATCTTCATATTCAGCTCCTAGACTTGCCAGGAGTTGGAACACTTTGTCTTCATCAGCTCTTTTAAAAAGTGCAGCGGAATCGGTTGTATGTGGACGATACATGTCAAGTTCATTCCACATGGACTTCATGCTTCCAAGATGTTGCACGAAGGATTGGTCACCTTGCCTTAGCCCAGCAAGGTCCTTCTTGAGTTGGAAATATCTGAGCAGCATTATTTTGGCTGCCATACATCTCTTTGATGGATTCCCCACAAAATACGAGAGGACTCTGAGTAGCAGAAGAGCTCAGATAGCTTGGGGTCCATGGAATTAAGTATCCAGGACATAACAAGCTGATCGTTTGCATGCCATGCACCATACGATGTAGAGGATGGTTCAGGTGGTTCAATGCTTCCATTGACATACCTAGCTTCGATCTTCCACCTAGTGCAAGAGAAATGGCACGTGACCAAGGTAGGTAATTGAACTCGTTTAACAACACAGAGCACAGACGCTGATTTGGATTGATCTCACCATGAATTATACTGGGAGGTGAAGTGATTGAAGAGCTTGTAGCTTCTTGGCTTAAAGAATGGTCTTCTGCCATTATGGCAAATGAAGAACAGAAGAAACAAAGTTTTCTTTGAGAGAATCAGCAGCGACAGGACCCTATGGTTCCTGCTCTGATACCATGTTGAAATTTAGTTCAACAAATATTTTTGTGTATATTCATCATGTGTTTGTGTTACAAGTGAGGTCTCTTATAGAGAGGCCGAGCTGGGTAAACAACCCATTGAACAATTAGAATTAGCTGCAAGAAAGAGACCAAAAGATAAACAGGCTAGCCCTGGTTACAGATTACAAGAAATCTAGAAGACATAAACCATGGAATTAAGGGATTGGAACAAAAGCAGTTTAGTGACAGCTGCAGCTCCACCTGAGTATGAGGGCTAGAGTTGCAGTTGTAACTTGACCTTTGATGTGCTGTGATGTGCCTTGAGCACCTTCCAACATGGACCCAACGGAGCTCTAGCATGCTTATAACCGATTAGTTTCAATATATATTCATGCCATTTCTCCTACTCCAGCATCTACAATGTCTGCTGTTGAGATTAGTACAAAGTCACCAACCACCCCATTATCTCCATACACATATGAGGAGAAAACAGATCATGCAACAGAAGCTGGAAAGAGGTCTAGCGATAGTATTTCTGATTCACAGTACCGGAGATATGATGTCAACCAAAAAAGGCAGAAATGTGGAGCTGGAGATGGTAATTGGCTGTGTTTTAAGTTTGTATCCTCTGGTTCTTGTTCTTGAGGGGAAAATTTCAACTTTCAACATGATGTAGATGCAAGAGAACAATCTTTGAGAGGTGTCTGTTTCGATTTTATGAACAAAGGAAAATGTGAAAGGGGTCCAGATTGCAAATTTAAGCACAGCTTACAGGCTGAAGGTGAGAGTAATTCTCAGCAGAGACGAGGATCTGGAACTGTTAACAGCAACAGGTCTGTGTCTGAATAACACTTTTTTTTAATGCTTATTGAGCAGGCCAGTGAGAGGGGTTTAAGATGTTATTTGTTTTTGTTGTAACGCTAAGTTTGATCTCACATGCAGGTCAACAGAGTGGTGGTTTTGTTTGTCAAGCCCCAAAGTAGAATCACATCGAATTATCAGCATAGGGGAGCATTACTATTGCGCCCTTGCTAAAGGTCCCCTTGTTGAAGACCACGCATTGCTAATTCCTATAGGCCATTCACCCAACACACTTTCTTTACCCTCAGAATGCGAAATTGAGCTTGGTAAATTCCAGGATGCTCTAAAGAAGTATTATAAAAAACTAGGGAAGGATGTTGTTTTCTTTGAGTGGGCTTCGAAACGTACAACTCATGCTAATGTTCAGGTCAGGATCTGTGTTGCAAATGTTTATATGTGAAGTTTCATGGATGAATTACTTACCCCATTTGTTTTTTTTGTATAGGTCGTTCCTGTTCCATCAGCCAAAGCAGCTGCTGTTCAAAATATATTTAACTTGGCTGCGGAAAAGTTGGGCTTCAAGTTTGAGACTATGAAATGTAAAATAATAGTACATATTTGTTGCATACATGGGCTAGGATCTTTGATTATGCGTTGTGTTCATGTCAAACTTCTGATATTCCTTAGCTTCTACTACATCTTTAACTTTTTGTTCTTTTTGGCCTGTACTACATCTTCTCTTCGTTGCAGCTGCTAACAATTCTGATGGGAGGAAAATGTTAAGGACACAGTTCGACAGAAATTTCAGTTTCTTCTATGTTCAACTCCCTGATGGTACAATCCTATCACATTCAATTGAGGAGAATGAGAAATTCCTACCCCAATTTGGACGCGAGGTAAGATCATAAGTTCTACTGGTAATTTGTAATATGACAATTCCTTTCCTGACATTCAGAAGGTTGGAGAAGGTTGGAATCCAATGACAAATGAAATATTTTGTAGGTTATAGCAGGATTGTTGAACAAGGCTGACAGGGCTGATTGGAGGGATTGTACAGATAGCAAAGAAGACGTCGCCAAGATGGCAGGAGATTTCAAGAGTGGATTTGAAGAATTTGATCCAAATAAGTAATTTCTCTCAGAAGGAAGTAAGACTAAGAGTCCTAAATTTGTGACGTGATGTGATATTGAATGTCGTTTGCAATTTCTTTAGCATCCGTATTCTTACCAATTTAGAGAACCAAAACCAAGATTGCACAATGTATGTCATTGTTTTGTCACTTCAAGGTTGCTCAATTTTGACAACTAATCCCAGATGGTCTCTAATGCTTCCTGAACAACTTGTCAACGGTTCATTCTTGTTGCAACAAGTTAGATCAAGAGGTGGCCTTAGTGCACCAACTGAATACTTATTGGCTATTGCAACTTTTACAGAGTGTTCAAAGATGAGAGCGAGTCCAGTAAGTTTAACCCAAGTGCTGATTGATGCCTATTTTCTTTTCTATGTTCTCTCATATTGTATAATATTTTCACATTTGGAATTGAGATGTCTGTTATGTATCGACATCCGGCCTTGTAATTTTCCGCTATCTTCACTCCGTCACACGGCGTTGTCGGTGTCGGTGTCAAGCATATTATATAATGCTTTAACTATAGCTCTTTTCAGTTTTGTGGCAGTTGAGACTCAATAATTGAATTCCATTTTGAAGCTTGAAGCCAAGAGGCAGTTCTTTCTTCCTCTATGCTTGATTGCATGTGGAATGAATGATGCAAGCCTAGAAAGCTGTGGCCAACATCGGCTGGAATGATTATGCTCCTTTTCATTTCAATGATTTTTTTTAAACTTAGAAATCTAATCCTGATAACCAGAAACTTCTGAAATGACCAAAAAAGTCAGCTCTATTGTGGTCCTAGCCTCTGATAGTAGGGGCAAGTGTCACACTCTCAGAGTCTCAGGGTCCAGAAAATTATAACGCTCTCTGTTTGCCATGAAAGCGCTTGTTGAGAGACTGTGGTTAGGTAGGACTTAGGAGCCTGCCTACTAGAGTGAGCAAGGAATGTTAATTGCAAGAATAATTCATTTCAGCCTTAGCAAAGATGCAGCCTGCAAAAGAAACAAAGAAATCAAATGCCCCCATGAACTAAAACTAAAGAATAAGCTATACTAGGATGGTCCCAAAGTGCCAATATTCTTATTGCATAAGTGAAACTAAACTGTAAGATTCTGTTTTCGAGTTCCCCCTCCTCAAATATCACTCGAAGTTCTCCAACACAGATGGAGTGAGAGACAAGAAAACTATTGGATCACAAGGCAGCTGCTTTGCTCCTCTACGTGAGAAGAGAAATCATTGCGATATAATGAAACTCGAATTTGAGTTTTTGATGATGGTATGTGGGTCTCGTAGTTTTCAGACGTGTTATAGTCTTTAGTGCGTGAAGTGTAAAAGCAAGAGAGATCCCAAAACAAAACAAAAAAACAAAACAGGCTTCGACAATTTTTGGATGCTTTTTAGATACAAAGAACTGTAATGCTTTCCAGAAATAGATAAAAAAAATTCCAAAAAATATTTGTTTTCTGTTAAATCCTTGGAGATGGACTTATAGTTGATCACAAAGTCAACAGTTTTCAAGTTGAAATGCATATTCCATCGTAAGGGGTACAGCCGTGCGGCTATAATATTTTAACAGCTATACTCCAAAATAGAATATTTAGAATATTTTATAGGTATAGCCGTGCGGCTATACTGTTAAAATATTATATTTTTGAATATATTATGTTTTAATTACTTTTATTGATTTAATGAATAATTAGTATTTAAATATTTTAATTAATTTCATAAAAATTAATTAATAATACTAATTAATTCTATTTAATTATCTTAAATAATTTTGTGGAATTTAAAATTATTTTTAAAATAGTTTCAATTATTTAAAAATTGTAGAAAATTATTTCAATGTTCTAAAAATTGAATTTTAGTCACCAAGCCCTAAATTCAAGTCTCGAACCAAAAACCACAGCTTTCGAACTCATCTGAACTTGTTCCATAACAGTTCGCAAGTCTCGAACCCAAATTGTAAACCTACTGTAGGGCACTTATGACTCGATTAGGCTTGGATAATCACGTCACTCGAACTAGGGCTTTACGATTTAGGTTTCACTCTCAATCTTGTGTTATATAGATAATACATAATATTTAATTATAAAAAAGATGGGACTTGGGCTCTGGAGAAATTGAATTAAGACACCCAGACGAAAATAAGTAATTTATTTTTTCGTTTTTGCACAACGAAATTGAATCAGTAACATATTTAAATATTCACTAAACAAATAATAATTAACACATAATTACTAATCAAAGTAATTCAAAAAGTCCAAGATATTCCTTAATCACATATATTAAATTAAAGAAGTTGGCCAAAAAACAAAAGTAAAGAAACTAATTTTATATTTTTAAAGTTTAAAAAGAAAAACAGAAAGCCTGTCCCAACGAAATTTCATCGGGAGAAGTCTGAAGGTTTGCCGGTATAGTTATGTGCCGACAAAACTTCGTCTAGACAGGTTTTTCCTATTTACAGAGTGTAGCCGGGCGGCTATACTTTAAAATATTCTATTTTGGGGTACAGCCGTGCGGCTATACTTTAAAATATTCGTTTTTTTAGAGTATAGCTGGACGACTATACCTATAAAATATTCTAAATATTCTATTTTGGAGTATATCTGTCCGGCTATACCGTTAAAATATTATATTTTGAATATATTATGTTTTAATTACTTTTATTTATTTAATGAATAATTAGTATTTAAATATTTTAATTAATTTTATAAAAATTACTTAATAAATACTATTTAATTATCTTAAATAATTTTATGAAATTTAAAATTATTTTAAAAATAGTTTCAATTATTTTAAAATTGTAGAAAATTATTTTAGTGTTCTAAAAATTGAATTTTAGTCACCAAACCCTAAATCCAAGTCTCGAACCAAAATCCATAGCTTTCGAACTCATCCAAACTTGTTCCATAACCGTTCGCAAGCCTCGAACCCTAATTGTAAACCTAATGTAGGGCACTTAGGACTCGATTAGGGTTGGATAATCACGTCACTCGAACTAGGGCTTTACGATTTAGGTTCGCTCTCAATCTTGGGTTATATAGATAATACATAATATTTAATTATAAAAAAGATGGGACTTGGGCTTTGGAGAAATTGAATTAAGACACCTATACGAAAATAAGTAATTTATTTTTTCGTTTTTACACAACAAAATTGAATCAATAACATATTTAAATATTCACTAAAGAAATAATAATTAACACATAATTACTAATCAAAGTAATTCAAAAAGGCCAAGATATTCCTTAATCACATATATTAAATTAAAGAAGTTGGTCAAAAAAAAAGTAAAGAAACTAATTTTATATTTTTAAAGTTTAAAAAGAAAAACAGAAAGCCTGTCCCGACGAAATTTCGTCGGGAGATGTCTGAAGGTTTGCCGGTTTAGTTCTGCGCCGACGAAACTTCGTCGGGACAGGTTTTTCCTATTTACAGAGTGTAGCCAGGCGGCTATACTGTAAAATATTCTATTTTAGGGTAAGCCGTCCGGCTATACTTTAAAATATTCTATTTTTAGATTATAGCCGCACGGCTATTCCTATAAAATATTCTAAATATTCTATTTTGGAGTATAGCCGAATATTATATTTTTGAATATTTTATGTTTTAATTTCTTTTATTTATTTAATGAATAATTAGTATTTAAATATTTTAATTAATTTCAGAAAAATTACTTAATAAATAATATTTAATTCTATTTCATTATTTTAAATAATTTTGTGGAATTGAAAATTATTTTTAAAATAGTTTCAATTTTTTTTTAAAATTGTAGAAAATTATTTTAGTGTTCTAAAAATTGAATTTTAGTCACCAAACCCTAAATCCAAGTCTCGAACCAAAAACCATAGCTTTCGAACTCATCCGAACTTGTTCCATAACCATTCGCAAGCCTCGAGCCCTAATTGTAAACCTAATTTAGGGCACTTAGGACTCGATTAGGGTTGGATAATCACGTCACTCAAACTAGGGCTTTACGATTTAGGTTCGCTCTCAATCTTGGGTTATATAGATAATACATAATATTTAATTATAAAAAAGATGGGACTTGGGCTTTGGAGAAATTAAATTAAGACACCCATACGAAAATAAGTAATTTATTTTTTCATTTTTGCACAACAAAATTGAATCAGTAACATATTTAAATATTCACTAAAGAAATAATAATTAATACTTAATTACTAATCAAAGTAATTCAAAAAGGCTAAGATATTCCTTAATCACATATATTAAATTAAAGAAGTTGGCCAAAAACAAAAGTAAAGAAACTAATTATATATTTTTAAAGTTTAAAAAGAAAAACAGAAACTTGTCCCGACGAAATTTCGTCGGGAGAGGTCTAAATGTTTGCCGGCTTAGTCGTATTACTTAGTCACATGTATTAGATTAAAGAAAACAAAAGTAAAGAAACTAATTTTATATTTTTAAAATTAAAATATATACAAGCATCTCTGCCGACGAAATTTCGTCGACCCAGGTCTGTAGCGGTAAATATTTGTCAGATTAGACTTATCCGGACGAAAAGTAACTCTGCCGACATAGACTTGTGCCGACGAAATTTCGTCGGGAGAGGTCTTTTTTCAAAAAATAAATATAAACTTAGGATGTTTAGGTTAATTAATTTTTTAAAATTTTATTTTTAGTAATTAAATAAAATATTTGCCTTATTTAATTTGTTAAATTAGTAATTATATTTTAATTATTATTTATTTAGTGAATAATTAGTATTAAATATTTTAATTAACTTCTTGAATTATATTACTTTTTAAATAGTAATTTAAATATTTTTTTCCCTTTTTTATTCACTGAGTAAATAATAACTAAAACATAACTACTAATCAAAGTAATTAAAAAAGAGAAATACATATTATGGTACTTAAAGGATATAGCCGCGCGGCTATACTGTTAAAATATTCTATTTTTTGTTGTATAGCCACGCGACTATACTTTAAAGATATTCTACGGTCCATTCAGTTGCATATCTTCCCAGTGAAAATTCTACCATACAAAAATTCACCAAATAATATGGATCTTTGGATGTGCGGTTGGTGGATGTGGGGGTAATCCATACAATTGGTTAGTTAGTCACACGCTTACGGCTTACTGGTTGTGTAGGTCAAATCTTGAAAAATTGGAACGTGAAACACTTTCACTCTATATTCCACTGTTGCTCTTGCTCTCTTTTCTTCATGTTAGTTTCTTGGTTCGAACACGGCCCCTCCAACAATTAGAGTTAGGGTCAAATATGGGTCCATATACCATGAAATCAATTTAGCACTCGGTCTTCGTTTGGTAATTTTTCTTTTTTATTATCAATTTTCTAACTTTATTATGTTTCTACTTGGATCCAATTTTATAAACTCAAAAACAGATTTGCCCCAAAAATCTATTTAGTATACTCATTTTTTAAAATTCAAACCCAAAAAAAAAAAAGTTTTACAGTTTTCTTTCTCTCTCTCTCTCTCTCTCTCTCTTGCGCAGTGGCGTATCCACATTGGGGCAAAGGGGGTCAATTGACCCCTGCAAACCAAAAGTCATGGGTTGGGGAGAAGAAATGTGGCCCCTGCAATGGCTGAATGGTTGGCCAAAGAAACAGAGGGAGAGAGGAAGAAAAATAAGAAGGGAAAAAAAAGAACGAAAAAGAGATAGAGGAAGGAGGATGTGATTTCCACGCTGGGCTGATCACTTAGGCTCATCAACGGCAGAAACCCACCTAAAAGAAAAAAGTAAGAAGAGAGAAACAGAGAGACAGTAGAGAAGGAAAGAAGGGGGAAGAAAAAGAAGTGAGAGAAGAAATAAAAAAAATTGGTCGAGAGAAATAAGAAAAGAAGAAAGAATAAAAAAAATATTAACGTGGTCCCGCTGGCCTCACCACATCCACGCTCCCCATGCTGAATAAAAAATGAGGGACATGTGTGTAGAAAATGTCGGCACAATCGCTTTTGAGCGATTGTGAATAGCATTGCTTATATATATATATATGTGTGTGTGTGTGTTAGTTATATGAAACTAAACCAACAACAGGTTTTACTTCATTAGTTCAATGGCTTGCATGCAACTTGGAGGTAAAAGGTTTGAACCTCCTTGGAGCATTCTCACCATTTTTAAAAAATTTAATTAATTAATTCGTGGAGTATTACCTCCCTTTTTCTTGTTTTTTTTTTCTTTCTTCTCTCTCTTCTTTCCTATCTATCTTTCTGTTTGTATGTTTTTAAATTAATTAATAATGATTGTTGTATCTTTTTAGTTTTTGTATGCTTTAATTAAGCAATAAAGAATGTTTTGGTTAATTAGTTTAATTTTTGTGTGTGTTAGTTTTTTTTTGTTATTATACTTAGCCAATCTGGTTTTGTGTTAATTTTTTTCACATTTTTCGTCGAGCAATTATTGGGGTGCAACATTTATAAATTTTCTTAGTATGGTGATAAGTTTAAAACTGCTTATTTTAGGCGTTGAATCATTGTAAGATGGTTAATAATAATATAGTCTTAAATATTTGTAGATTGGTTAATAATAGTATCGTGTATTCTAGATTTGTCTAAAAAAATTTGCCATCTTTTATAAATTGACCACCGAAGAGGAAATTCCTGGATCCGCCACTGCTCTCGCGCACCACCAAAATTGATAAGGTTTATGTCTCACATCTTTTTCCTTTTCTTTTGTTAATTTCAATTTGGGGATTATGGTTTCTCATTTTCTATTTTTAATTTTAATTTTTTTTAGATCTTAAAAATAGTTTGGAGTTCCATACCAAACACGTTTTTAAATTTTAAAATCACTATTTATAAACTTATGTTTTTAAAAAGAATCATAGTTTTTAGGGTTTTTTTTTTTTTTTTTTTTGAGTATGATAACAAACAGGACCCTACATCTTGGAATTATGAGCGAGTTGTTGTTATGAATTGTGGTGTGTAAAATTGTGTAATATTAGTGGTGGGGACTTGAAGAAAATGTTGGTTGGACCACGAGTTTGCATAATTAAGATAAGAAGCTGATATCCAAAGACATGGAGATGCGACAAAATGCAAAGATGGAGAAGGCGTACTTTGATTGATATGGGATTTTTGAATGCAATTACCATCTCGCTTACTGGTGATAGTTAGATGTTGCCCTGGGTTGGGTTGTTGTTTCTTCCTTTCTGAGTATTTTGCTCAGTTGATTGTTTTTTTGTTTCCTTGAGTATTGGTTGTTTGTATCAGACTTTTGCCTCTTTTTTGGTTATATATTATTCACTTACCAAAAAAAAAATTGGTGAACACAAATTACGATGCTATTGTTAGCTTTTAGTATTTTGAGAATGGAAAATGCTTTTGTTAGCCTTTTGCATTTTTTTTAAAAGCTATCTTCAACAAAGAACAAAAATAAGAAATTGATTTTCTTTTCTTTCTAATATTTAAGAAACATCTGTAACCTTGTTGGAAAGCCACATATGTCAAGCCCTAAAATCGAGATATAGGACAGTGGCATGTACCTTAAGGATCCCGAAAATATAACTCATAGATCTGAGGGGTTATATTGTGAGATCATGAAAAATTCCATAGTATTTTTACGAGCACAATAAAAATTGCATGGTCCATTTTGAGGTAAGTGACAATTTTTTCCAAGAAAACATTGTCATTACATTTGAGAATTACTTAATTTTGAAAATATGAAGTTAGAATTTTGGTATTTTTAACTTCATAGAGAAATAATAGGCGTCAATACGAGCTTGTGGTATTTTTTGGATAATTTTTTGGAGCTCGGACAGAAAGGAAGACTTTGACTCAGACTACTATTCATAGGTTGACTAGGGTGTAGAGCACTATTACATGAGTTTGTCTCATCTAAGCCATTGATCTGATTCTAAATCCCATATCTAGACCCTATATCAAAATCAAAGACTTTTGACTTCATCTAAGCCTTTGGATTGGTTGTTCGGAATGCATCTAAACCATCCATCTTAAAGCTATGTACCTTCCTACACCTTATCAAAAATGCATCTTTTAAACTAGGCATTCGAATTAAATATTCGAATCAATTCGAGCGGTTGGGGATTTCTATAAATACTCCCCCATCTCTCATTTTCCTGCACACAAAAAATTCAGATTTCCTCTATTGCTCTGCTTCTCCATTAGAATTACTATTTCGACATTCTTCGGAGTTATTTTTCACCCGAGTACTTTTCATTCCAAATACTATTTATTCATGTTAAAAAAAGTTGTGGGACTCAATTGAAACGCGAGGTAAAAACACAAAGTAATAAACATATACTTGACATCTTTCATATGACACATAAATACCACAAGTCACATCTTCGAGGGGTAAAGGCCTAATGCCTTGTTCAAGGGGCATAATGACTTCTTCACGGGATCACACCATTTTCTTTGACTTCTGCAACTGATGTTCCTTTCAGTTCAGCTTTTGTTCCATTACATTTTACTCCATCTTTAGCATTACTATATTTTTCCTTCTCTTTCTCTTCCTTCTCTGCCTTCAATTTTGCTTCTTCCTCTGCTTTCTTGATTGCTTCTTCCTCTGCCTTCACTCTTGCCTCCACCTTAGCACCCTCAAGAGCTTCAATCAAGCCCTTCAAACAAAAATCTGCATCCTCTGTATCAGATTTGGGCATCAAATTCTCGGCAACATCGGCCGGAGTCATATCAGTTTCTCCCAACAAACGCTCGATGGATCCAAACAACTCATGTGATTCTACATCCAAATAATTCCTGGCAAGCACTTTGAATGCTTCATAGCAACAATAGGACAGCTGAATATGCTTGTCCATTCTTCCCCTTCTAATGAGAGCAGGATCTAGTTTGTCCACATAGTTTGTGGTAAACACAATCAGTCTTTCCCCTCCACAAGCTGACCAAATCCCATCAATAAAGTTCAGCAGCCCAGACAGAGTGACCTTGCTTGTTGTGGTTTCTTCTTCTTCAGGCTTTTTAGGAATTGGGTCCTTTTCATCCCCATCTTTTTCCTCCTCTTGCTTCTTCCTCTTTCGTTGTCCGGTAAGATCAAGCGAGCAATCAATGTCCTCGATCACGATAATCGCCTTACCAGTTATGTCAATCAACAGCTTCCTCAGCTCGGTGTTGTCCTTGACAGCCGTCAACTCGAGATCATAGACATCATAGTTCATGAGATTAGACATGGCAGAGATCATGGTAGACTTGCCGGTGCCCGGTGGCCCGTAAAGGAGATATCCACGCTTCCAAGCCTTGCCAATTTTCTTGTAGTAGTCTTTCCCCTTGCTGAACTTAAGGAGATCATTGATAATTGCCTGCTTATCTTTCGGGTCCATTGCCAAGGTCTCAAAAGTTGCAGGGTGCTCAAACACTACGTGGCTCCACTTGGCCCCTTTCCCTGTATTGTTGATGTAAAGCTTGCGCTGCCTATTGCTCACTGCAATTGAATTCCCTTCCTGCCTCACATGGTCCAGATAAGACCCCATCACAATATCCCTGTGGCGTCTGTGGAAGGTCAGCTTGTACTGCTTCCTCTCGTTATACTCAGGATAGAAGGAAAAAGAAGTCTTTTTCGACGAACTTTTCATTGAAGCCCACCAGAGCTTGATGCCCTGAAACTCATCGGTGACCTCTTCGTTGTCGTCCATACCGAGAACAAGGGCCTTGCTGCCCTTAACATCATGAGCCTTGAGCCGTTTTGCTCTGGTGGAGGACTTGGTGCTGAGGTAGCTTTGGATTAAAGAATAAACCTCACTGCGTTTAAAAAACCCATTGGTGTATTCATCAAAGGAGATTTGGATGTAAGGGTACACATAGCCCACCAATTTTTGGGTATATTTTTCAAGGATGTTGCCAAGATCGTCTGGGAAGAATTGTTTGAACATGGCATAACCAAACATCATGCTGGCCATTACTGAGCCCAGCTGAGCCCACATTTCTCCCATCTTCATCATCTTCGTCTCTGCACTGTTTGTAGAAATTGATGAAGAGAGAGGAGGTTGAATTTATATGAGGAAGAAGAGAGAGTTTGACTTCGAGATCAAGACAGATGAGTCATGTGCAAAACAAAATATGACGCACTCCATCTCAGAGAAACACAGTTTCCTCGAAGCTTCCACCCCCTAAATTTAATTTTGGTAATAGGAAAGAATCTTTCTCAGCATACCATGTTTGACCATAATTTCTATCTATAATCTATTGAAACAATGTCTTTCACCATTTCACCCCACATCTAGTTAGTACATTTAGAACTAGTAAGTTTAGACAATCACAGCTAGCAGGCTTACACAATCATACCAAATGTACATGTACCAAGAGGGTAAGTCGAGGTTTGTACCTCAACGTAAGGTCATAAGTTCGATTTTTCAGGAATTTTCAAAATATCACCTCAGAAAAACTTAGTTGATAATATTATTTTACTATCCCGATTAATAATACCGATGGTCATGTGGAAATAAGATAATAGTGATATCCAACCACACTGTTTCGAGAGTGTTAGTCCTTGCTCTGGTAAATTTTATGCGGTCCAATCAGTTTGAAATATGTCATCCTGAATCTTAGAACTTTCTCTCTAACCTTCTCTTTTGACTTTCTCCCTTCCTTTCTACCATACTATCTAGTATTGTGTATTCTAGTATTGTGTATAAAGTTGTATTGTAATACAGGTTAATTTAATATAGATCAATCTACAATAGTATCGTCATATTCCTTTCCTATATATAGGGAAATCAATTACATATATATACATATAGAATATACATAGTGATAATGTATATAATGTCCCAATTCTATTTCTTTGCTTTATCTATTTGTATTTAATTTATGTTGATTTCAATTAATTTTAAATAATCGAAAGCGATTATAATTCCTAGATTTCTGATTATTTTCAATATGAATCCCGATCAAAAGAATCAATGACTTCTATAATGGGTATAATAAAATAATCTTCCTACGACACGCACAATTTCTACACTTAAAACAACGCCATTATTACATTAGCAATCTTTATATCAAAATCTCCATTTTTAAATATAAAAATAATACGTGTGTTAAGAAGAAAGAAAAATGTGTCATAAGAAGAAAGAAAAATGTCCAAAAAGAAAGTTGCTAGCATTCCTCTACAACTTGATTTA
This sequence comes from Prunus padus, assembly GCA_024362665.1. Classification (NCBI taxonomy): domain Eukaryota; kingdom Viridiplantae; phylum Streptophyta; class Magnoliopsida; order Rosales; family Rosaceae; genus Prunus; species Prunus padus. Next base: position 27,411,570 of record JANFAM010000013.1, read on the forward strand.
CTTCAGAACGAGCAATCTTTAAGAATTCTCACTCATTCTGATTTAGAGTTAATTATAATTGCAAAGTAAAAGCCTAAATCCTTGGCAAAAGATAGTCCGGCCCATGAAATTACTTTTGAATTGTTCAAATCCTGATGTATGTCTCATGGCATGTCCCAAACGGTAAAGGCAGCAACGCTGCTCCACAAGGCGATGGAATATGAGACCGCCACGTAACGGAGGAGCTTCCATTCCCACGAATGGGAGGGAGGACCGGTCGACGTTACAGGGCTTCCTTTGCGACGCTTACTTGGGAATCTACAATCATAATTACTTCTTGCTCCCATTCAAAAGCATGAGAATTCCAGAAAGAAATCTCACGTCACATTACAAAGAAGAAAAAAACAGCAAGAAAGTCTCTTACAAAATGAAAAAACAGTTTCATGAAAACAATAAATTCTGCTCAGAAAACTTGAATTTGAATTCTCATAGATTGTGAAATCTCTGAAGTCTGACATGTGAAATTTATCAAGAATTCATCACTGCAGAATAACAAGGAATCAAGAAAATGAAGCAATGAAACAAAAACAAAATTAATTGGGAACAGAAAAATAAAACAAATATTAGTAGCTAGCTCTCATACATTCTCTAGAAGTTTCTCCAGTCATGTAAAGAATCGGAATAGCGTATATTGCCCATTTCAGGCAGGTAATCACAGAGCAACCACTAAAGGGCACGAAAAATTTCAAACAAAATTTGATAATAAACAAAATGAATTAAAATTTATAAAACTTCAAATTAAATTGAGTGTCTGAATAAAAGAGCGATCAGAGTTGGTTAAGGTTTGTCGGTCACGGTTAAATCAGAAACACGGACCAATAAGTTCCTCATCATGTCACATGAAAACTTAAATCTTGGAAATTAAAAGAAAAATGGTTTTATGAAATTCATGAATTTAAAGAAAAGGGAAAATCGATTTAGATGAAGGAACGAAACAAATCATCAGAGACTTAAATACAAAGAATCATGGAAATTGGAGCGTATCCATCATATTGTTGCAGTTTTTTTTCTCATCAGCTGATTTGCAATTCGATTCTCAGAACAGAAAAACCAGACCAGCACTACCCTAGAACCAAAAAATATACACTCAGCAAAGTACAGAGGGGAAGAGAGATTTTGTGTGTGCGGACGTTGAAACCAAACCCTAATCGAAAAGAAGACGACGATGTTCTCGAGATCTAGACGCGCGTATTTATACAGGTCTATTGACTGAGGTTTCGAAACCCTAATGCGAAGGTTCTCGATGTTGATATGGGCTGTATAGCAAAAATGGGCCCCATGCACTTCAAATATATTCGGTCTGTCAAAGCCCGTATGTATATGCGTAAGGTCCATAATTGAACCCAAAAAATAACAACATTATTTGGGCCTTGACTCTTCTTTTACTTTTGGGTTAATTACAATTTTGGTCATTGGGATTTGACTCGAAATTAATTTTAGTCACCGTACTTTCAATTTTTCCGATTTTGTCACTGTACTTGCAATCGTTAACAAATCAGGTCACATCTTTCAATTTTGTCAGTTTAATTGCACCTGCTAAATGCGTGCAGGGGCAAAATTGTATTTCCACCATTTAAACCATTAATAAAAAAAGGAAAGAAAAAAAAACCCAGCCGTTTCTCCCACCCAACCCCATCCACCATACATATCCCCAAATCCTTCATCTTTTCTCCTCTCTCTGCAACCAACCACACCACCATCATCCGAAGGCGACGTCCTCTCCAAAGGCAAGAGAGTTGTTGCCGTCGAGTCCAACAAGGCCAACATGGACGTCAAGACCTTTTATTAATTGTTTAAATGGTGGAAATACAATTTTGCCCATGCACGCATTTAGCACGTGCAATTAAATTGACGAAATTGAGATATTGGATCTGATTTGTTAACGACTGCAAGTACAGTGTAGAAATCGGAAAAATTGAAATCACAGTAATAAAATTGATTTGGAGCCAAACCTTAACCAAAATTGTAATTAACCCAAAAAAAAAAACTTAGTGCTGGTAAAGAACTATAGCTTATGTGCATGCGGGTTGATTTTGTCCGTCGATGCATTGTGGACCATAGATGCATAAATGGCCAAAATCCACTCTCACGTAATAATTCATCCGGACTTGAACGACTATCATATCATTCTTCTTCCTGCTTATAATAAAACCCTACTCTCAATTCTCTATTCTGACTTTTTGGGGAGTAAATAAATGGATCGGAGTAGTTGGGTGTGTATACATACAGCAGCTGGAGATTCAACCTTTTATCAAAGAAATACTGGGTGGAGCCTTCAGACCATGACTACTCAATAACATGTGTGTGACCCAGTTATTTGCGTAGATTATGTAGAATCGTAATGTTGAATTCAAAGTCAAAGTCTAACGTCTCCGCTTTGAAAACATATATGAATGCTACTTGGAAGCAGGCCATCGAAAAACAAACATATCACTTCTTGTTTCTGATTCTGTCATTTTCAGAAGAAATTTCTTAATTCATTCATATTTCGTTCTTCAAGCGCGCGCCAGGGTTCTCACTAGAGCTTAATTAATGGCAAGAGGTACCACTTGCAGTTTAAGCTTATAGATGACTGCTATTACCATATATATATATATAGCCACGGGCGAGAGAGGTAGAGGTGGTAGGGCAATATAATAGAAACTAGAAAGTGGCCATCGCTCGATCTTTGAAAGAGTAGTTGAGGAATGGGACTGATCTCATGCTTTTCGATCCGTCTACGGACGCTGTTCTTATTGATCGTCTCTTCATTCATGATCATGCAATCACCTCATTACGTTCAGACATATGTAGCTTTATTGTATTTCTTCACTCTAATGCTTGTACATATGTAACATGTCGTGATAATTAATTGACATTAATTTCTGAAAGCAGCTAACTATAATTAAGAGTTTTCAATCATGATTCATGACCGGTATTAATTGTCTCTTCATATGTTTATGTATCATATAATTTACTTTCTCATACATACAGGGCCTGGGCTACGATTTTATTTTTTAATTTGATTAAAAGTAAGTTACACAATATGAACATGATTTGATTGATACTATTGAGTTGAGTTTATTAATTGCTGCAGATTTAAAACCGAGAAAATTAAGGAGCGTGCCAACCCCCACCCCCTCCTCCGAGTTCAGCCGCACCACCACACCACGGCTAATTTATTTGGGATATTTCATGATTACGTTAAATTTCTCTTCAGATTAAAAAGAAAATATTACATAAAATAATTGCTTGGAATACAAATTTTTACTCGTGTTACATTACTTTATATTGTCACCCTACTGATTTTGTTTACCATTTGTGCTTAAGTGTTAAGAATTAGTATTTAAGCTTCTTACTTTTTAAATATAAGAAGATCCGATAAAATTTTACTAGATCGATTGAAATAAAAAGTATAAATGACAGACTGTAAAGCCATCCCAATAACAATATGGCAAACATGGGTATAACTTCCCCAATAACCCAAGCCAGCCGAAAAACAGAAACGATTTGGAGAGAATCACTCTAAAAATTGCATGCTAAGCGTCCATCACAGTCTCTTGTGCCTTGGCTCACTGCAATTGCGTATAGAGCGTCTAACTTGACCCTCCAAGCAAATACGTGTGGAATAGTTTTGGGTTACCATCAATTCAAGCCTCTTTCATGAGTCATGACGTTGTGCTTTACAGTTTGTAACCTTTAGCCTTCTCCCCTTCTTCCTCTAGCTGGTATTTACTTTTAAACGAAGAAATTGAAAATCACATAAAATTCTAAAATGATGGAATTTAGATTTCCATTATTTCAATTTCTGGCAATTAAAGATTTCAGTGTTTGGACTTATGTATGTCGAATTTTGTAAATGACACTATGAAAATTGTGAAATGACGCTTATTTTGGTGGAAATTAAACTCGGGAATTTGATGCCCAAATTTTCACGACTTTTTCCGCGCATAATTTAATAACTTGAGATCTCTTTTAATATTTGCGGAGAAATACCACTAAACTACGAAACGAGGATTCGAACTTGTTCAATAGTTAAATGTGGAACATTATTATATTGCATACAAATCCAATTTCAAAGTCCAAATTTAGCACAACCATTGCAATGAAAAGCAATAATTATACGCCACCCAAAAGAAAAACTATACAATGAAAATTACATTTTACTCAAATGCGAAACTAGCTAGATTACTACAAATTAAGCAAACTAGTCTATATGGAGGTATAGGCACCAGTACCCCAGCCTGAAGGACAAAAGGTGATCACATACTCACTTGACTTGCAAGTCACCAATGGAGGGGGTGAATCATAAGCATAGCTATAATAAGAAGGGCAAGCATCTTTGAATATCTTTGAGTACACACTTGGCTTGCATTTTTCTGGGGTTCCATACTTATTCCTGCAACAAAACGAGTCGGTGTTAAAAGCCAAGCAAGCACTTTTGCAAGCCACCACTTCCCCCTTGGAGTTTAAGACCTTCAGTTCCTCTGGGCACCAACTTTTCAAATTCTTCAAACACCCTCCAATGGCACAATTAGATGCTACTGGCTTTGACGAGACTGCAACAGGAAGATTGTATCCATCAACCAAGCTCACATCATAGAAATTTAGCTTGCCTTTGTCACCTTGAATCGAAACTTGGACTAATGTCACTGGTGGAGTGCCGATTAGTCCATTGCATGCTAAGCGCCCATCACAGTCTCCTGTTTCACAAGCAGGATTCCAGTTTGAGGCAAAGTTGCATCCGGTTCGGGCCCAAATCCGACCGGCCCATGACCAAGGGGCGGAAATGCGCTGCGTCTGACCGGCTGGGAGATAGAAGCCGCCATCAGCTATCACTGGCTGTCCATTGTTGGGTGCAGTTGCTGGCCATATGGGGAAGGGGCACTTATTACGTATGTCAAACGTAACTGTATGTACCATTCCATTTCCTGCAAATAATTTATGACTTAGTGCCAGTGCACAATAAAGTTCAGGAGCAAATTTGAGATTGAAAAATATGAATCTACTTTAACTAACAGAAGAACTATGGAAACAAAAAAAATTATTTCTACAAAATTACCAAACTGAAAATTCCACATTAGGAACAGAAAGAAAACAGCAACAAAATCTGGGAGAGTCATGGTCGGATGCATCGGGTGGAACGCAATGTTTAGATGCTACATTTATAGGTGAAGGCTAAACTGTGCTTCTTCTTGGATTGTACTTCAAGTTTTGATGTGGACAATCTTTGGAGACAATTAATAGAGGATCTTGGTTACGTAGGCCACATGTAAACATCAGATGGGAAGTAATTATCAGCAGGCTAATTAAAGCAGAAAATAAAACATCTGTAGCACTAACCTCCCAACTTTAAGGTCACCCTTTCTTAGAAATAATCACAACAATCAATTGGACAATGAGTCAATGATGATGAAAGACTTGTGTAATATAAACTTAAGATAAAACAAAGACTTTCAGATAATCATCAGGGCAATTAATGTATGAGTTTTCGTGCATAGTTTATTCTTTCCAGATATCATAGTTATGGTTACGACAACAATGGTGGTATTTCTTTCTCTTTTTATAACAAAAATAATAAATGAGTTGCTTATTGCGGTCTCTGCATTGAATTTCAGAATTTATAAAATCAAAATTGCCTCTTTTTAGTAAATCTACTACACTCATATACATGGAAAAAAAAGGCATTATAGATATAGTCCAGAGGGTGGATTGCCATACCTTCTCTTTCTCCTGCCAAATTTAGATGATGGAAATATCCAATGGAATCAACACTGCATCAATTACACTTAGCAAATTTGCTGTCCACCGTTTCAGAAAATACAATGTACTAATGAGATGAGAGGACAAGTTTCCCAGTTGATGCCCCACCCACCAACCCAAAACTTGATCTTTTGGTGTTTTTATCAGATTACACCAAAAACTCAAACCAGAGCAACGCCAAAACGGTATTGGCTGAGAGGGGGTTTAGTACTTTAAACTATGTTTGCTTTGCACTTGTGCTCATTAGAAAAATCTGAAAGGCTTTTGTCGTCCTCGTAAACAGTGATTCTCTTCTCTCTCTCTTTCTCTTTCTCTCTCATCTCCTCTGTGTTTGTTTTTGTCTCCAAGCTGTAACATTTTCTGGGACAGAGAGTGGTCATTGGGTCTCTCACCACCCCGTTCCTCCCACACTCACACTTCTCATTTCAAATTTGAATACCGTTTTTATTATTCAGCCTCTTTTGGGTCCCTATGCTCAGCTCTCTTCTTCGCGCCCGCGTCTTTCTCGCCCTCTCTTTGACCACCTCGGTCACATCCCCCACCTTGACCACCAACCCCCATTTTTATACCACATCCTTTTTGTCTTTGAACTTTTACCAAACACTTCATCTGCAATCTCTCAAGTTCTCAAGCATGGACAAACCAGCCAATACCATCGAAACCCATGACAGTGAATCTGTCATCAGCAGCCTCCAAGATCTTAGCTTCAAAAACAGTTTCAGTATCAGCATGTGTAGCAGCACCGTTTCTGGGTCTGATAACAGCGTGAGTAGCAGCACCAAGGTCAGCAATGGGACTCCGGAAGCTAACAAGAACTCTGAAAATACTGAGTCCTCCGTCGTAGATTGCGAAGACGATAGTGACAAAAGCACTCTATGCCAGGCGGGTAATTCCAGCAGGTTCGATCCGAATGAGGGCAGTTTCCGGAGCTTTTGCCCATCGAAGCCGCACAAAGGCAACGACATGCGATGGGATGCAATACAATGCGTGAATGCCAAAGATGGGGACTTGGGTCTGGGCCATTTCAGGCTTCTGAAGAAGCTCGGGTGTGGGGATATAGGGAGCGTTTACTTGGCTGAGTTGAGAGGGCTTGGTTGCCTTTTCGCCATGAAGGTAATGGACAGAGGCATGTTGGCTGGGAGGAAGAAGCTGATAAGAGCTCAGACTGAGAGAGACATACTGGGTTTGCTGGACCATCCATTTCTTCCAACCCTCTATTCGAATTTTGAGACAGAGAAGTTTTCTTGCTTGTTAATGGAGTTTTGCTGTGGTGGGGATCTTCATACGCTTCGGCAGCGCCAGCCGGGGAAGCATTTTACTGAACAAGCTGCGAGGTTAGTGCTAATTGTTCATATTTACCCATTACGTTGTAACCTAAGTCTTAGCCGAATGTTATATAGTAAAAGTGAAGATTATTGCAGCTTAGCAGCTTAGCTCAGCCTCAGGTATTGCAGCTTAGCAGATTATATATGGTTTTTTTTTTGTTCTGCTTTATGATAAAGATAGGCTCTGTTTTTGTTCTACTTTATGATGGAGATGGGCTCTGTTTTGTTGGCAATAGTACTTGTAAACTATTATCTTACAGTTCATTTTGGTGTTAACTTGTCAATTCAATTTTCCCAGCATATTATTCTGTAAAGTAAAATTAGATTTCATTATCCTTTGCAGGTTTTATGCTTCAGAAGTGCTTCTTGCCCTTGAGTATCTTCACATGATGGGAGTGGTGTACCGGGACTTAAAACCCGAAAATGTACTGGTGAGGGAGGATGGCCATATCATGCTCTCTGATTTTGATTTATCATTAAGATGTTATGTGAATCCTACTCTTGTTCAGTCTAGTGATGAGCCATCTTGTAGAATCTCTTCCTACTGTATTCAGCCATCATGCATTTTGGATCCAGCCTGCAAATTACCAGTTTGTGTTCAGCCTTCTTGCTTGCAACCTTCCTGCTTTAAGCCTCGATTTCTAAGCTCCAAATCAACCAAGGAGAAAAGTGAAAGGTCAAGTTTGGGAAATTCAGATTCATTGCCTGTACTTATTGTTGAGCCAACTAATGCCCGCTCTATGTCATTCGTCGGAACACATGAATATTTAGCGCCTGAAATAATAAGAGGCGACGGCCATGGTAGTGCTGTTGATTGGTGGACATTTGGTATTTTCTTGTATGAGCTGCTGCATGGGAGGACACCATTCAAAGGCAATGGAAACCGGGAGACGCTATTCAACGTGGTTGGTCAGTCTCTTAAGTTTCCAGATGGGTCTAATGCCAGTTTTGCTGCTAAGGATTTGATCAGGGGACTGCTTGTAAAGCACCCACAAATGAGACTAGGATTTAAAAGAGGTGCTACAGAAATTAAACAGCACCCCTTCTTTGCAAATGTTAATTGGGCTCTCATTCGCAGCACACACCCTCCGGAGATCCCAAAACCATTTGATCTTGCTGTTCTAAATCACACATTCAAGTCAGAGGTGCCTCAAAACGACAAGGGAGCTACCGACTCAAACCGGTCATCAGGTCCATATTTAGATTTTGAATTTTTCTGATGAATTTTGATGGACAAAGGAAAAGATTCTAGCAATCATTCTTGTGACATTCTTGGCGCGTACTCATGTTCTCAATGAATATTTTCTTCACATGATTATTTCATTTAAACCATTGCATAGTATGTTTCTTTCATAATTGTTTAGCATCAAGCATGTTTTCCTCTTCTAACAAATGAACAATTAAAAACGACCATGAAAAAGAATTGTAGGGCAGACCCTTGCTGTCATCTGTTCTTTGTCCTGGGAGGTTCTGAAGGTGGCCCTCTCCCTGGCTATTGGTGTATGGTGGGAGGATGGTCTCAAACGCTTTTCCAGATTCTCCTTTCTTGTTTATATGCCGCAGTCTGAAATGACCTGAAAAATGCCTGCAACTTTACCTGGAAATGCACTTTTGAAAAAGAAAATTTTGACTTGGACAATACAGAAAATACGAGCCCTGTTGTTTGTCTCCCTTCCCTGGCACATTGATCTTTTGTTCTTTTCAATTTTTTTTCCCTTTATCCGGGTGGGATTCTGCTTTTCTTGAATTGTTCCATGTGGTTCCTTACTTTCTTTTTCATGTGCAACCAGGCTTTCTTTAAGATTATACTTTATCACTGTCTCCTTTTCTTGGTTTCTAGCTACTTCTCCAATTGAAGATGGCTAAAGATGGCATCGACTCATCTGCAAGTTCTGTTTAGCAGCATGCTTCTTACATTTCTACCATCTATCAAAGTTGACTTGAGTCAAACTAATCAAAATTCAGCTCAATGCTTCACCAATTACATGTCTTTCTTTTAATCACATTCAGCCTTGTTTGTGACTTCACCTCTCCTCTCAAGGCCAAATGACACTTTATATTTTTTGGTCTGATAGGCCAAATGACCCAATTTCTTTCTTTTTTGTTTGAAAGACCTAATTTCAAATATTAGATAAACACCTCATGAGATTTCAAATTATTTTCACAAAATCCATTTTCGTTGATTATTCGTCCAAAATGGATGAAGATGATATCGCCTTCTTTTCCACCATATTATATTGATAGGATGAACGAGCATTATATATAGATTGATAGCATTTAAATCTCTAATTCTAAAGTTGTAGTAGGTTTTGCCCTCTCCTCTCAGCTCCATTTGCTTCACCAATTGCAAGTGTTTTTTAAACCGCATGCATATATCCTCGTTTTGTTTGTGACTTCACCTCCTCTAAAGGCCAATTAACATTTATATAGCTCTTCTCCACTACTTACACACCAAACACACCCACAAACAGAACAGTCATTGCAGAATGGCATGGCTGGTGTGATCACATCACATCCATGGTCCATGATGAAGAACTGGTCTTCTTTTTCCACCAATATCTTGATAGGACGAAGAACAAGTATTTAAATATCACTGAAATTCAAACGGAAAATGTCACATCACTCCATTTTTTTATAAAATATATTAATGCAACATCCTTGATAACATAATAAAATTGTCATTTTCCTTTATGTTTTTTTTGTTGTCAAAGTTAAAAATAGAATAGGAGAAACTCACACACACGGGCACTACAGGGCCTTGAATTCATTACCACCTAGGAGCAAGGTCTTAAATATCGAAGGTTTCGGAAATATCGGTGGTTCAAAAACACGGAAATATCGATGGAAATATCGGGAAAATATCGATATCGATAAAAATTGAATAAAAACCATGGAAATTGTAAGGAAAACTTGGAAATTTTTATTGAAACTTTAGAGAATGTTTATTTAGTCAATTATCTATTAGTTTGTCACAGAAAATTGAAAGGAAATGCATTGCATGATGGATTTAACTGATTTAAGTTGATTATATAGCGAGCTGACAAACACTGTGACTATAGAAAATAAATGATAAATCAACTAAGAACATAAATAAATTTATCCAAGGAAGAATTAAATTGGAAATAAATAAAATGATTATTGAGATTTAAGTAATTAAGCAACAATTTGAAGGGAAATTTAGTAATGTAAGTACTTATAATGAATAATAAAATAATCAATAACATTAAATTGATTAAATAGGAAATAAATAAATTATATTAAGTAATTAAGTAATTGATCAACAATATAAAACACTAAATAATTATGTTAATTTTTATTTTAAGAAACAGCTCACACAACATATATAAATATGAGTTTTGATACATAATAATCACATCACATAATATGAGTTTTGCTAGCATTCCCTTGTTTCTAAATATCTTAAGGGAGTCAAAGCTAGAAAAATAATATTATTCAAAGGATTGTTGGTCAGAAACGTAAATAATAGTTAGGATTAGGATCCTTTAATTTTTTTCAAAATAAGCTCTGTTTATCTTTAATTCAAGAAAGAAAACAAATAATAGTAAAATGGGGTTGCTTGAAAGGAGCCATGTGATTTAGTGGATGGTGGGGTAGATATGGCATAATAAAAGCAGAAAAGAGACCTTGGGCATTGGGCACGCCTTGTACTGTGCCCCCTCTTTGTCAATCTCTCAAATATCAAATTATATTACATTTTCATTTCCATTTTATATACTCTCTCTCTGTGCAGATCCTAAAATGACAGAAACAACAAGATAACCCATAAGCCTGCGTGGATATATCTCCTCCTCCCACCATTTCCCAGTTCCCCTTTCTCTCTCTGTCTCATCTCTCTCTCTCTCTGAAATCTGCCATGCCATTTCTCCCCCTCTCAGATCTACCCACTGCAGCCCTAATCTAATCTTCTCCTTCCTCCATCTCAAACCCACAAACCCACTAGCCGCTAATCCAAACGATGTCGTCTCCGCACTCAGATCTGACCTTCTCCTCTCGAGTCTGAGCCCTCTTACATGGACGACGACCTCTTCGATTGCCTCCTAGACTCCCTCCTCCTAGTCTTCAACAAGATCGGTGACATCAAGGCCCTTTTTTTCTCCTGCGATAATATCGCGATATTATCACCATTTTAAGTGAGAAACTGAACGAAAATATCGCTGACGATATTTCGGCGATATTTCGACGATTTTTTCGAAAAAAATTACAAAAAAAATCTGTACCCTTGTGATAATATCGCTCCTCAAAAATCACCGAAATAATCGACGATATTTTCGATTTTTTACTCCATGCCTAGGAGCACACCAAGATCTAGACCAATTCAATCCAAATGACATCCTATTGGAATATTCCTTCATAATTTTTAAGTCCTGTAATTTTCAACCTTCTCCTCTCCATCATCACTATGGTCATTGGGCCACCGGTGGGCCGATCAAAAATAAAGAAATGAAAGCAACATCCCATCACCTTAGGATCCAGACAAAGACGATGGCACAACATGACAACAACGGCGAGCTAAACGAAGATGCTCACTTACCCCTAATTTTTAAGTGCTTCATCAAAACGCATATTAAAAACATTAAGAACTTGAGAGAGATCAACATTAGACCAAATATTAGTCATGCATCATGCATGGCTAATAATAACCTAATATTTACAGCATCTTTCTTTCTTTATTTCTCGTTCATTATTAAGCAAAACACACAACACAAGCGTATTAATTAACTTAACTACATCGGCTAATCCGAAGATTTTGTTGCCATCCCTACTTGGTTTCGGAAATCTCGGCGCCACTGTCATTGGTCTCATAAGCCAAAACATTTTGGCTCACTACAATTTAATCACCAAAACTTTATAAATATCCACAACTCAACCCAATTAGCCAGGTGCTAATAACAAATTAACACTAACATCATTATTAGTACCAGTTTTCCATAGCCACATTGGCCGAATTGGCTAATTTCCTTCCTTCCCAACATGGCCTCAACGACAAAGGAACGCTCTCTTCCTACCTTCCCAACAATCCACCAATGTCCGTCAATCGGTCGCGAAAAGCACACCGTCGTGGCGGACATGGATGGCACTCTGCTTAGAGGCTGCAGCTCTTTCCCTTACTTCGCCCTCGTGGCCTTCGAGGTCGGAGGGATATTAAGGCTTCTCTTTTTACTACTCGCATCTCCACTCGCCGGCCTTTTGTACTACTGTGTCTCTGAGTCCGCCGGCATCCGTGTCCTCGTTTTCGCAACTTTTGCCGGCATGAGAGTCTCTGACATTGAATCTGTTGCACGTGCGGTTCTCCCCAAATTTTACTCAACTGACCTCCACTCCGAGACTTGGAGAGTCTTCTCTTCCTGCGGGAAACGCTGTGTTTTGACGGCGAACCCGAGGATCATGGTGGAGGCTTTCTTGAAGGAGTTTTTAGGCGCGGACATGGTGCTCGGGACAGAGATCTCCACTTACAGAGGCAGAGCCACCGGATGGGTCCTCAGCCCCGGCATCCTCGTCGGGAAAAACAAAGCCGACGCGCTCAACAAAGCTTTCGGTACGGACCCGTCATCGGCGCCGGATATCGGGCTCGGCGACAGGAAAACAGATTTCCCCTTCATGAAGCTTTGCAAAGAGAGCTACGTGGTTCCAGCTAAGCCGGAAGTAGAGCCGGTGAGCCACGACAAGTTGCCGAAGCCAATTGTGTTCCACGACGGCCGGCTCGTCCAGAAGCCAACGCCGCTCATGGCTCTGCTAACAATTCTTTGGATCCCCGTCGGCTTCATGTTAGCTTGCTTGCGCATCGCTGCGGGCGCACTGCTCCCTATGCCCGTTGTATACTACGCTTTTTGGGCGCTGGGAGTACGGGTGTACATCAAAGGCACCCCACCTCCTCCCGCTAAGAAATCCATTGGCCAAAGCGGAGTTCTTTTCATTTGCTCACACCGAACCCTCCTCGACCCGATTTTTCTATCCACCGCCTTAGGCCGTCCGATCCCTGCTGTCACGTACTCTTTGTCCCGTCTCTCGGAGATAATCTCTCCCATCAAGACCGTCCGGCTCAGCCGTGACCGCGTCACCGACGCCAACATGATAAAGAAGCTACTAGAACAAGGAGACCTAGTCATATGCCCCGAAGGAACGACATGTCGTGAGCCGTTTTTGCTAAGGTTTTCGGCGCTGTTTGCGGAGCTGACGGACGAACTCGTGCCCGTGGCTATGTCGAACCGGATGAGCATGTTTCACGGCACCACGGCCAGAGGGTGGAAAGGGATGGATCCGTTTTACTTCTTCATGAACCCTAGCCCGGCTTATGAAGTGAACTTCTTGAATAAGTTGCCTTACGACTTGACGTGTGGGGCCGGGAAGTCGAGCCATGAGGTGGCCAATTACATACAGAGGAACATCGCCGCCAGTTTGTCGTACGAGTGCACGACGTTCACAAGGAAGGACAAGTACCGGGCTTTGGCCGGAAACGATGGCATTGTGGAGGAGAAGCCTAAGCGTGCTGCCGCAGCTAAGAAAATCATGGGCTGCTGATTAATTAAGCTAGAATTAATGATACGTAAATCGAGTGTTTTTCATTTTTCTCATGAATCTAATCTCATATAATCACATGCATTGTATAACAATACAATTTTGTCATTTCTTTCTCGTTTGATCTGTACTTTTTGCGTTGATTATTGGTTTTGCATCGTCATAATTTTGTAGAAAACAATACAATTTTGCGCTACATGCATTAGTTTATCCAAACAATTGGTGCGATAGCAATACACAACATGTACACTTTTTGCCAAATCTGGTATATACATCTACAATCAAGTTTAATTTTGACTTTCGCAGGTTAGGTTTTTTTTTCTTGGGTCATACTAAGATAGACCATTATAACTCAAAAATCATAGACGATAATCCACTAATAATACAGTGTTTAAGTAAAACTCATTTTTAAAATTGGATGACAATGTGTCCATGTAAGTTGAGTTATTTACAAATCATGCCACTAGATCTTTATTTGGTGGTTGACTATTTTTCAGCTTCTAATTTAATGCAACTAAATAATACCTCTTACTGCACATTTATGTTTGCACTCATGTAATAATGGGCTAGAATCAAATTAGTTCAATTATAATATAATAGGTAAATTATAATATAATAGGTAAATTACAATATAATAGGTAAATTACAATATAATAGGTAAATTATAATATAATAGGTAAATTACAATCAAATTAGTTCAATTATAATATAATAGGTAAATTATATTATAATATAATTTACCTATTATCCTTCAATTATATATATATATATGTATAATATATTATAATAGCTACAATGTCATAGAAAAAGAATAATAAGTACGTACATTGATTAGATGATATTATGTATTTAAAAAATAGATAAAAATAAGTACGTTAACATTTCATTACTCATAGCAGAAGATAATAGATAAATTATTAATGATAAAAGATAATAGGTAAATTATTGTCCATAAAAGATAATAGGTATATTACTATTCATAAAAATAATAGGTACATTGAAAAAATTAATAGGTATATTATCCTTCATAAAAGAAATGAAAAATAAATAAATTTTCTATTTAAATCAATCACATAATAGGTACATTATTTTTTTAAGGTACAATAAAAAAGTATACCTATTATTTTATAGATAAAATTAATAGGTATATTATCCATAAAAGATAATAGGTATGTTATTCACAAAAACATCCTAGGTACATTAAATAATAGGTATATTCTTTTATACATAAGATAATAAAGTAATTTTTTGTTCATAAAAAATTAAATAATAGGTATATTATATTTTCAAGACAACAAGATATGCTCACGGTATTAGTATGTTCAGAAAAATAAAAATGAAAAACATTAGTATGTTCACGACTATTATTCATAAAAGGTAAGTAGATTATTTTCTTAAATCACGTAAAATTCTTAAAAGGAAAATAACAAACATATTGTTTTCATTAAATCCATCTATTGACACTTTAAATATGAAATTTAATATTAAAATTAAAAAACTTTCCAAATTAATACCTACATCAATTACAACCATATTTCACGGAGAGAAATGTTTCTAAATTCAACGTAAATGGTAATTAGGGGTACTTTTGGAATCCAAAAGGTGCAATAAATCAAAATTTGAGCTTAATTAGGTAAGTTGCTTAGTTGTATCCTAGTCATGGGCTTTTAACTAAAAAAATTGGGTTTTATTTATAGAAAAATAAGATGATGGGCTGGATGTAAGGAAAAATTAATTTCAAAGGGAAAAGCTAAATTTACTCTTTTTTTTTCTTCCACTATGCAGATTAGCTTTGAACCTATCAATAAATAATTTTTAATTCATTCATTCCAAACGGAGGTTAAAATAAAACCCAATTGGTGAGTATAAAAAAACCCAAAATGTGACAAAAACAAACAAGCCCATATCATAATGGGTAAATACGAAAACCGGCCTTCTAATCTCTTACAATCATATCTAAATTCGAATTCTAAAACATATAAAGACTGCCTTCTCTAATCTCTCTACATTCTCATATCACAAGAAAGCGAGAGCGATAGAGTGAAAGAAAGAAAGAGTGAGCTAGAGTAGAGAGCGAGAGAGAATCGACAGTAGACGTTTGACAATGGAGCCTTATGGCAAAATGCCGTATATCATTTTCATATCCAAACCCTAGAGTTTCGCACTAAGCTTAGCTTTGAATAAATGTAGGCAAAGTAAGTCCTCATTCTAAATATATCTAGGGTTTCCAGCGTCACAATATCAACTTATCAACAATACGAGACTCACACAACAAGCCACACAATACTTGTAGAATCTACGTCATCATTTCCTGTTTAAAGAAAAAAGGAATCTATGAAGTGAAAAAAATAAGGAAAAGAAAAGGGTGCTATTAAACGAACCCTAAAATTAACTCAGTATACCATACTACCAAACTATTTATTGAATTACTAATTTACCCTAATATAAAATGACAAAAAAGGATATATTGAATATTGAAACAAACGTAATTTTAATAAGTACACCCTACTCAACATATTGAACCCTAATCAAATTAGAATTTCAGAGTTTAATTCCAAGCAGATTTGACATATTGAAGCTGCGCATCTCCTCGAGGAATATCAAGCAATTCATAAAAATCCATTCCTGCAACAATCAACAGGAAGCTATAATAAATATAAGGGTTAACTACATAAAACCCCCCAAACTATAGGGTCATTTTCAAGTTCATACTTAACTTTAGAGACATTTACGAGTACATATTAAAACTCCCAGAAACCTTACAATTTACCCCCTCCGTTACCTAAACCGTTAATAATTCTGTTAAATACTGATGTGTCAAAAATGTGACCCATTTTTAATGACATGGACGTTCATATGGATAAAAATGTAATAACAAAATTCTTTTTTTTTTCCAAATATTAAAAACATAAACAATTAAAATAAATAATTATTTATTAAAAAGTCAAAATTAAAAACAATCCATCGCCGCCCAAAAACCACCCATCCATCTCCCAAAACCCACCAACCCAGCTACCGCCCAAAAGAATCCATTGCCAATGCAGATGATGAAGACGAATTGGAGGGGAAAATTTGCACACCCATGTCTGTCGCCTCCTCCTCTCTCCCTTCACCATGAATACCCAAAAAAACATGAACCCTTCAAAACAAATTTGAGGTTGACAGAGAGATGATATCCAAATCCCTCAAATCACATAAAAGACTCATAATAAATTGGACAAATATGCAAAAGGATAAGCATATACCATTGATAATTGCATGTTAGGAAGTGAACCATTTTCTGCTACAGCTGGTGATGTAGATCCACTTTCCTCCTGTGATGGGTTGGGGGGTTATGAATGATTTAAGTCCACACCATGGACACCAGCAATAGATGCAATAACATACTAAATTCACACGATAATATTCAGAACCAATGAGGCTACAAACAGACCCAGGACACTAGGGTTAATTTTATTGTTTTGGTTTTTTCATATTATTGTTATGAGAAATAATAAATAAATAAAATTAGAGTCCACATGACAATATTCATTAATTGACATAACATGACTACATCAGCTGCCACATAAGGTGGTCGGCTAATGTGGTCAATCTTATGTGTTTAAGTAGCATTACTGTAAAACAATATATGTTCTTTTTAACGTGAAAAAGAAAATGTTTGTGTGAAGGTTTGCAACCTCTAAGCTCTATTTTGTTTGTTTTTGTTGCATGGTACCTTGTGGAATTTTATTTTTTGGTCCGACTGATTTTTTTTAAAAGAACTTTTCTTATTAAGATAGGGATATGCAATAACATATTAAATTCACACATATTATATAGATGCTAGGACTCGAACCGAGATATTTCCTAGAAAAACAATTGCTCCAAAGCACGCTATACAGATTCTAGGACTTGAACAAAGACATTTCCTAGATACAAGTGCTCCAAAGCACTCATACACTAGCGGGTCGCTTTCCCGAAATTCTTAGGAAGCTTGCAGAAATAGTTAACAATGGTCTTGTGACCACTGACAATACAATACAATAACCAAGGAATAAAATATCCATAATATCCCCAATATTTTCACGAAATTTCCGTATTTTTGGACTACCGATATTTCTGATACTATCGATATTTTAGATATCCATGAACCAAAATATCGATAATATTGACGACATAGACCGAAATATCAATAATATCCCGATATTTCCATCGAAATTTCCGTATTTTTAGACTACCGATATTTCCGATATCATTGATATTTTATTCCTCGACAATAACCAACAAAACCGACGATATTCAGTGAGTGCCCCATTTATTTGTCTCAAACTAAGAGAAAGTTCAGATACGAAACCCCCACACACCGACCTGGCCGTTTCCCCACCGAACAGAGTCATTTGACATTTCAATGAATTAATTGCAAAACAACCCACCGTTTTTATATTTTTCGTCCCCATAAAACCAGTCTTCCCTCTCTTCTCTCCAATTCTGTACATTTCAGACCTTGCCAAACCCTAGAGTTTCTCATGGATTCTCGATTTTTGCTGACTCTCTCTCTTTGTTTCCTTTGCATTTTCCCACATATCTCCTATTCCAGAATTCGCGTCCCAGTATTGCTCGAGGAGAAGAAAACGTATATCTCTCTCTCTCTCTCTCTCTCTCTCTCTCTCTCTACATACACATGTTTGTATTTTCATTGAATAATTTTGTCTGAACATTGTTTGCTTTTGCAGGGAGGGATCGGTGCTTAGACTGAGAAGTGGCGCTTCTTCTGCTACCTTCGATCCAACTCGTGTCACTCAGCTCTCATGGCGTCCCAGGTTTTCTTTTCTGAATTGCATTTCCATTGCATTTTTTCTGAATTTCTCTTTCATTGTTTGATTATTTCTATTGTTTGCATTAACCCTTTCTGTTTTTGTTTTCAATCTTTTGTGTGATCAACAATCTGCAGGGCTTTTCTTTATAAGGGTTTTCTTTCTGAGGAGGAATGTGATCATCTAATCGAGATTGTAAATTATTTTTCTCGCCCATATTTTCGTTGAATTTTGCAGTTTTAGTCCGTCCAAAGCAGTAATTAGAGTCTTTGTTTAATAATGTGCTTTTAAATATGATTTGGTTTGTGTGAATTTTGGGGGACAGGCAAAGGATAAGCTAGAGAAGTCTATGGTGGCTGATAATGAGTCTGGGAAGAGTATAGAGAGTGAAGTCCGGACGAGCTCCGGAATGTTCCTTCAGAAAGCTCAGGTTTGTTAATTCCTCTGCTTTCTTGAACTAATGGTTTTACTTCATTGAATGGTTTTGTTTAAATCAATGCAATTAGCGTGGTATGATTTATTTTTCTTCACTTTATGTTATCCGATATACTTTTGAAGATTCATGTAAATTGCTTACAAATAGAAGATTTATATAAGTTAATGCATCTTACCATGTTGCACATTGAATTATACCCGCTCGTGGTAGTTTCAACAACTCATACTGGTCTTTTAGGCAGTTTTGAACCTACATTTTACCATAATTGTTAAGCTTCCTTTGGTGTTGTCCAAGTTATGGATAAGTAAAAAGTCTGATAATAATGGTATATTTGGTGGACAATTCTGTTAAACATATTTATGTGGTGGGAATGGAACTCAGTGCATTTGTAAGGGTCAAGATAGGTTATGTTCTTGCATCTGATTTAAATCAACTTACGTTGTAGTTCTTCATAGTACACAAATTCTGAATGGGATTATTGATCACACCTTCTTATATTTGTGTTGGAAAGAAGAGAAGTTCCTATTTCTGTTTAGCTATCAAGCGTTTATCTTTCTTACTATGCTCTGAGGTCCAAACCCAACATGTGTGGTGGAGCCATGTGTTAAGCATGTATTAGAAATTACAATCCATGTTCTGTTACCTATCTACTCTTTCTGACTTTTGAACTAAGAAGGCTGACTTGGTGCTCTTTGTTTCACCTTAAAGGATGAAGTAGTTGCTAACATTGAGGCCAGGATTGCTGCATGGACCTTTCTTCCAGTTGGTAAATTTCTGACGTGCTGTTGATTTATGATTTGTTGGACTTTTAAGAAAATGTTTTATTTCATCTTTATTGAACTATTTTATTCTCTAATCAGAGAATGGGGAGTCCATTCAGATACTGCACTATGAACATGGCCAAAAGTACGAACCACATTTCGATTATTTTCATGACAAGGCTAACCAAGAATTGGGTGGCCACCGTGTTGCCACTGTGTTGATGTATCTCTCTAATGTTGAAAAGGGTGGGGAAACTGTCTTTCCCAATACGGAGGTAAATGGTTACTTGCATCATTGGGTTCTCCTGTCCTTTTTTCTCCCTTACCTCTTGAATTTCATTGTTCTTTCTTATGTGCCGACAGGCGCAAATATCTCAATCTAAGGATGATGAAGCGTCTGATTGTGCTAATCAAGGCTATTCAGGTATCACATTATGATTTGGTCGCATAAACTAAATGTATTTGAATTTTTTTGTTTAGTTCTCATTTAACTAATTCACAAATGTGTATCTCTATTTAACTAATTCATGTCCAGTGTACAGTAAATGCGGGAAGGGGGGTTGTGAATATTTTTTCTTACTACTTTGTACTTCATATTATTATATTAATTCACTTTGACTTGATGAGAGGAGGAAGGGGGTTGTGAATATTCTTCTTCCTGCATTTGTAGTTCATATATCAACCCCAATTTAAGTCAGAGAACGAGCTACTTAGCCATTGAAATATATTCATTTGAACATCGATTGTGCTGTTATGCTATTTTACTCATGTCATAATCATTTATCTACTACGTTTGTGTCTCCTACCATAATTTCGTTTGACTGTGAAGTTCCTTTTTTGCATCCTGACAGTGAAACCCTACAAGGGTGATGCCTTGCTGTTCTTCAGTCTTCATCCTGGTGCAACAATCGATCCAAGCAGTTTGCATGGGAGCTGTCCTGTCATTGAGGGTGAGAAATGGTCTGCAACCAAGTGGATTCATGTGAGATCCTTCGAAAAGTCACTAAAGCAAGCAGTTAGCGGGGAGTGTGCGGATGAGAATGACAACTGCCCCCTATGGGCTAAAGCTGGTGAATGTGAAAAGAACCCTACATATATGGTGGGTTTGAAGGGTCTTCCTGGGTTTTGTAGGAAGAGTTGCAGTATGTGTTCATCCTAGGGAGGTCAATATTTGCAGTTATTTGGCTTCTTGGGTCAATACAGAGGGGTTAATGCTTAGTTGTATATAACATCAAGCTCGGCCATAGTGAGATATATGTTAGAGCTGCTGCCCAGATTAAACTTTTCTAGTATATTCATGTACTTGCGCAGTTTACTATCACAAAGATGAAGCTTTAATTTCGCCATTATTTTTAGTGGTATAAAGGATGATATTATTATGAACAAATTTGGGTTAAAAAAGTGGTTTCTTTCCAAGCCTCCTGTTAGTGGTATGCATGTGAAATAACCAAGCAGTGAAACGTTGAAGCATAAACCAGTTCTATATAAGGTGGCGATCATGATCTTTTTTCTTTTTTCTTTTTGTGATTAGACCTCCAAAAAAAAAAATCCTTGAAATGAAATGTGAAAAATTAGGGGCCAAAATGAGAGGTCCTTGTAGCAGCAGCAGGTGTCTAAATTCGCAGTACGTTTTTCTGACTCTAATGGGTGCCTGCTAAATGCCATCATAAGATGTTTACATACTAGGTTTGCTTGCTTGCATGATGATGAAAATTGTACGTGGACCGTGAACCCTAGTACAAAAGGGAGGTCTAGTTTACAGTACTTTCATTGTTGTATATGGACAGTTAATTTTACCCTGTTTGAGCCTTAACCAAACAATCCACCCAATTTGAACCTGGGTAGAATGCACCAGGAGCCAACACATGAGAGAGAGAGAGAGAGAGAGAGAGAGAGAGAGAGAGAGAGAGAGATGCATAGTTTTGTGATGTCATGTTAAACCGTTTTCTAAGAGATGAAAATGTTCATGCGTTAATTGGGAGCCGAATGGCATGCATTTCTTGCCTATTCTCTTTGCTAATTAATCCTTTCCTTTCCTCTTTTTAAATGTACTTGCAAAGTTTGGAACTTGCATCACCATTACATAATTCACCTTCACCTCTCTCTCTCTCTCTCTCTCTCTCCTCCCCTTCCCTGTCTCTTTTTTTTCTCCATCAATGGGAAGGCCACCTTGTTGCGATAAATCAAACGTGAAAAGGGGCATCTGGACTGCAGCAGAGGATGCCAAAATTCTTGCATACGTTTCGAAACACGGAGTTGGAAATTGGACTTTGGTTCCAAAGAAAGCAGGTTTAAGTTTTATGTTTAACTTTGTTAATGCTGGTATTTATTGACATCATTCATACAGGGTTCTAAATTAAGTATTTGCATGACTTTGTTTGCAGGACTTAATAGATGTGGGAAGAGCTGCAGGCTGAGGTGGACTAATTACCTGAGGCCTGACCTCAAACATGACAGCTTCACTCCTCAAGAGGAAGAGCATATTATTAACCTTCATAAGGCTATAGGCAGCAGGTCGAGTTTTCTTTTACTTATTTTCTCCTTTCAATACCACTTGGCTTTAAGACAATACAAACCAAATGCACCTAAAACCAGAGCAACTAGTTTAAGTTGATAAACCAAGATTAACATCAAAACATCAATCAAATTTAAACATCTACAAGTTTTGATTTAACAAGAAATCCTGCAGATATATGTAAGAAGATGACACATAATTCCTAGTGATTTGGTTTGTTTTAAGGAAGCGTTTGGTTCTTATTGTTTTTAATGAGTTTTCCAAATTTGTTAATGCGAAAAGACCTTATGTGACTGAGGTTCTAGAAGATCACAACAAAAATTACTGCCAACTGGATATATATACACAACTGTTTTAACAGCCTGTATTCTGTTAGAACGGCATGCATAATGTCTCTCTCTCTCTCTCTCTCTCTCTCTCTCTCTCTCTAAGCTCTAAGTGTGCTCTTAACCCAACGCTTATGTAGTGCAGGTGGTCTCTCATTGCAAAGCTACTACCCGGAAGAACAGATAATGATGTAAAAAACTACTGGAACACTAAGTTGAAAAAGAAGCTTTCCAAAATGGGAATTGACCCTGTAACCCATAAACCTTTTTCTCAGATCCTCTCTGACTACGGAAATATTAGCGGCCTCCCAAGCGTTGGCAACACGTTGGTGCCCAAATCAGAGCCTTCTTCAGGCATCACAGGACTTCCATTGGGCGTCAACACATATACCAATAAGATGATGAACCCTACAGGATCAGACAATCCCTCTGCTAGCACTCTTTCATCATTGGGTTTTCTGGCTCAGTTTCAAGAAATCAATCAAGACAGTGTGCAAGTGCAACCACACTTTTTGAGTGAAGTAGCTTCCTCTTGTTCATCATCATCCTCTCCTCATGCCACTGATCATCAATTAAGCTCTCAGCCAACTTACTTCTGCCAGCAATCTCATCATGAGGCTAAAATTACACCATCTTCTTCCTTTAACTGGAGTGAATTTCTTCTGCATGACCCCTTTTCGTCAGCTGATCAACTACAGCAAGAACAAGATTTCCATGGAACAATGATGTCGTCATCATCAGCCAATCCCACACTTGCTGGTGGAAGTGAACACAACTTGAATGCAACAACTCAGGCGTGTGATTTTGGGTCATCAGCCATTAATATTGGAGGCCAAAGGAACAACAACTTGGCTCATGATCAAGCTTCTTCATCTTCCATGACTTCTTTTGTGGACACAATCTTGGGTCAAGATAGTGAGATGCAGGCAGCGTTTCCTGAACTTTTAGATGCTTCTTTCGATTATTAATTTGTGCTTGCATTGTATGTCACACTTTACTATTATATTAATTACATAATGAAGCTTTAATTTTTTATAGTCATAAATAACATTTTAAAGTAATTTATTAACACCTAAAATCACAGTTACTCGCCAATAGAGTCTAGTCCAGTAAAAAAGGGGCTTGACTTGCAGACCAGAGGTCTTAGGTTCAAACCCCCTTGGCATCAATTTTGTGTGTGTGGGATGGGAACTCCCTTTCCTCTGATTTAGACTTTCGCTTGTACCAAAAAAAATATCATAGTTACCCAACCAAAGACAGAAAGAAGAAAAGAAAAGAAAAGGACAGACAAAAATGAACTGGGGTCCAAGGGATGGATAGGGTCAATGTAAACGTATGTAGAATATTATTAACTACTTCAAAAACTACTCTCTCTGCTGGACTTGCAACACCTATTCATATTGCCAAGTCACTTAAGAATAACTCCTCTCCCTCTCCTCCAATAGAATTGTGGCTTTATTTATGAGTAACTGACCACAAACTTAAAGAGAGCAAAACAACCTCAAAACAAAAAAACAGTTTTGTTAGTTTAAAAAGGAAAGCCCTTTAATATCATCCTCATGAGTGAGACACGAAACAAAGACAGACGAACACAAAGACACACACAGAGAAAGAGAAAGAGACAGACAGAAAGTATTGAGATCAATGAATGCATTGCCGAGATCATCGATTTCATTTAGGAGGCAAGGCTCTTCCGGCCTCATTTGGGAGGATAGGATTCAAGTACTCGAACAGAAGCCCGCTCTGCAGGTCACAGTCTCCATTAACAAAAGTGACAGCCAAGAACATACTTCGAATCTCGACGAAAGATTTCAAGAAAGAAAGGATGTTGATTCACCCCCACCATCACCAGAGACATCTGTACCTTCTAAGCCAGAAAAAAAGGATCGAGGATGTTCGTTTTCTACCCTGTTTGGTCGATGTATGCGGTCTCCTGCAGCCTAGATTGGATCTTAGTTTTATATGTACATTGTGAAGGTAATTAATTGTGGAACTACATAGCTTAAATCTCCTTAAATTTTCTTAATTTATCTTTCAATTAGTCAGCTTTGTGATTATGGATGCATGTGTGTCGTCGGTACCTGCCGATTATACATGAAAATCTTTGTCAGCCATGTTCTTCTCATAGACATTTGGAAACATGACATTATTGATCATCAGCATGCAGATAACGCAAAGAACATTTAAGAAAAGGGATAGAAACATTGATCAGAACGCTGAAAGATCAATTGTAAGAGCAGCTTTCAGATATAATCAATGGATAAAATGGATCAGAACACCATGCCTACCAAGAGGAAAACAAGTACGGAGGAACAGGATTAAAACAGGCAGATTATGATCAGGTTGTAGCGGATGGATGTAATGCAATGGCAGAAAAGCTGATTAATCAGCGGTTGCAACCTTCATAGAGAAAGCACAAGCATAAATCAAATGGGAGTATAAATAAAAAATTTCTTCTCTTTATTTTACTCTTCCTGCCAAAACTGTACATTTAAGAGGATATATACAAATAACTCAAAGATGCTCAAACGTCACAATTTGAGACTTCAGAAAACGAATTTTAGCCACCAAGAAACCCGTGGTTTGGTAGAAGTTAACTTGTTTATCAGTTCTTCATGGTAGAAGTTAACTTGTTTATCTGTTCTTCATTGTTTTAAGATCCTGCAGTATTTAAGCTCTTATTGGGATTACAGAGACTTTTGACTCAAAACCCCAGATGATGATTTATTATTGTAGTCGACTTTATTCCACCGTATACAGCATAATAAATGCTCTGGCAAGTCTTCTGCCTTGTTCCCCTGTTTAAATACGATGCATAGCACAGATCAGGTATGCATATAAGTAGGAGGTAAAAAAGTCGTGCTCAGAATCATGAAATATATTGTTTACCTGAATTGTGAGACCAAAGTCCAATATGCATAGCTTCATTCTCTCGTGAAATGCTTCAATGCCTTTTCTAGAGATGTAGCTGAATCTGTGCATATCCAAATCAATCTCGAAGTAGTTTTCTCCCTGTAAGAGTATGATGGGGGAAACGAAAGAGTAACTAACTAAGGCTATATGGTGTAACATGCGATTATGACATATTTACTCAAAGGCATGTAGAAAAATCTAAACCAAAACTTACCAAGTAAAATTCATGTTGAGGACGTGAAAGAACAGGTTTTTCGTTGTAAGCATTCATTAGCTTCTTCTCAGCTGTGCTTAAATGAAGATCCTCCAAATTTGCCACTCGGCCCAAGATTTTCAATCTTTCCCTGAAGGGTGCAATTGTATCAACAGGGAATCCTCTAACTCTCTCCACTTCATCATTGATTAATCTCTGTCAAGGAACAAAACAAGCACGCAATATATTTAATCAACTGGATGTACTAAATCAACACAACAATTGAGTCACGAGTCTACTATGAAGTATGTTTTCAAGGTAAAAACATCAGATTTTTATACATGTTGAAACTCAGGATTCGGCCGCAGGAAGGACTTCAGGCAACTTACACTGATACTTTCTCGAAAATGAGGTGGAAGCTCTTTTGAAAAATTTTCAGAAATCTTATAGTACATAACCAAATTCATTCCTTCTCCATCACTTTCGCCTTGAAAAAAATTGGCTGGATAAAGTGGTATCTGCAGCATAGAAGAATACACATAGAATGTGAGAAAAATTATGCAATGTTTAGCATTAGAAGAAAAACTATTCCCTAGCCTAGAGGACAGATTATGAACTTATCAACAAATTTAGCATGGCGCAAAGAATATGTTGATAGAATATGATCAGAATACAAAAATAACCATAAGAGATTCGCAGCATTTTTCAACTTCCAGTCAAAAAAATATAATGAAAAAAAATAAGAGGTACAAAGTCCAGGAAAAGAAATTTTTAAAGGAGAGGCACCTGAACATTTACAACAAGAATAGAAGGGACATCTTCAGCTGAATTCACAACAGGAAGTTCCACAAAACGAGCAATATGATCAATCTTCCTCTGAGATAAGAAAATATCAGCGGCAAAAGGATAAAATGCAGCGCAATTTGGAGCAGGCTCTTTCTTTTTATCCCTGTCAAGCAAATGAAGAGTTGTTGCAACAATAAATCAGCCAGAATATCCACACACTCACACAAAAAAAAAAATAAAAATAAAGTTCATCGAAATACTATGCTCTCACCTAAGATAATGTTTCGCCCTGACTTTAAATGTGTTTGACTCAAGAGGTGACCAACAATCTGGCATACTCTTCTCAATGGGGCAGTATGGAATTGTAGAACCTGCAATTGGTCTTTTCACAAATGCTTTTGGTGATACTAACACAAAGACAGAAGGTGAAGTCAGCTGCCAGTCCACATTATAAAGTTGTATCATAAATTCACAATAATAAGAAAAGGGTAACTGAGTTTATGGGCAACACTCACATAATGTGGGTGTGGGATCAGCTGCTGTAGCTGTTGTAGCTGTAGCCGCAGCAGAATGCCCTTCCCTCCATTTAAAGGAAAGAACTTTCCTCCTCAAACTTGGTGTGGCTGGGTTTATTCTCTTGTCACCTGAGGGGCTAGCCAGACAAGGCAAGCAAGCATTTTGAAGAATCCCACAATGCTCCAACGCTTGCATTTTGTTCTCTCCAACACTCTCATCCACAACTTCCTCTGCAGACACAGCAGAGGTCGAATGCAATGGCGGTTGCGGTTCCCTTGTTCTTTGGCGAGAAAAATTGTGACCTTTTGGCGATGAAATACTCAAATTGGATGCACTTTCTGACCCATTTAGAGACATCACATCTGCAAATCAAAGCAACCCACTTCTTTTAACTCCATCATTCCATTCCATATGTCAACACAAATTTACCAAAAAATTGTAAAAATACTGAAAGGTGAGAAAAACAAAATACCATCATGAACACTATAAAAGTCGTCCTCCCGCTCGGACTCAATCGCCGAGTTTGCATCAAACCACGCCGCATCCATACTTCCTGTTGGTCAGTTCTCAGCAAATTAAACGAAATTTAAATTTAAAAATCGACCAAACAAACAGTAAGAGAACGATTTAAAAAAACCTTGGAGTGTAGGAATAGACTTAGAGTGCGAGCGATCGGAAGACGAAACGTGCCTGCGAATAGTTCTTTTTTGGCGGCCATTCTTCTTCTTCTTTGAAAAACCAAAACTGCAGCCCTTCGGTCTCGAAACACTAGCTCCCATTTTTTTCTTTCGATCGGATTGGGCAACTTGTGCTGCTGCTGCTTCTTCTTCTTCTGTTTCAGTCTGTGATCGATCGATTAATGAATTAAACACATCATTAATCAGACGCAGCGGGAGATAATTTTATAAGATTCGCTCTCTCTCTCTCCCCGCTTCAGAACTGGGCAAAGTTGTAGTCGTTGCACGCTGTTGAAAATTCAATTTTTGATCACAACGCAGTAATTATTAACATCAATTAGATTTTTAAGCAACAGTCACACAGTTGGTGGCGGACATTGTGACGCGCTCTTTCCGCGCATCATATCAACGGTTCAGCGCCCGCCACGTGGTACTATGACTCTGATGGTAGGCAGGCTCTGTGCTGGCATGTACTATTTTGTTGTGGAACAGTGACGTTTTTTTCTTCTTTCGAACTTCATGTGTCTTCGTGTCGCGTTCGTGTGTGCCTAACTTTCCGAGATCCTTATTGGATGATTTGATTGGATGATCTTGCACGTGTGTCTGTTATTAAAGCACCAACTTCGAGGAAGGTACTATTTGTTGGGCCTATAAATGGGCCTCTAATCACTCGAACAGAGCCCAACTATAAATGGGCCGTTTGGGCCTTTCAATTATAAAAGCCCAGCTCGTCATCTGCCCATGATGGAGATACGTTGATATTTTTCAGAGAAGTGAAAAGAAGCTTCACTCTCTGGAGCTCAGGCAAGTGGAAATGGCGGTTTCTTCATCTCCGATTCTCTCTCCATTCGGAGTGAATGTAATAACTGCAGACTTTGGATCGTCTTCTACCGGTTTTCATCGCTTCAATTTCTGCTCCATACAACGCAACAATGGACGGCCATCCCCTGTCATCGTCCTCTCTTCGAGTAACCTTATCATTCTTTTTTTCAAATCAGTTTATTTTGATTCGAATTTCGCTATTTAAGAAAAAAAAATCGAAGCTTGTGCTCTGTTTTAATGGCTGCAGAGTCGAGTAAGGAATCGTGGAAAGAGGCCAAGCGAGTGTTGATGGAGCAGTACGGTTTCAACCCCGACGAGGCCTTATCTGAGCCGTCTCCGAAGGTTCCTCACTCTCTCTCTCTCTCTCTCTCTCTCTCTCTCTCTCTCTCTCTCGTCCATTAATATGTTGATTGTTTTGGTAATATTTTTTTACTTATTTGTGAAATTGGAATGTTAGAGCAAGAGGAAGAAGGAGCTAAAAGAGGCTGGAAAAGACAAGCAAATCTCACCAAAGGAGCCTAAGCCCCCGCGAACTACCCATAAGTTGCTTTCGGTGTGCACATTTTACCAGTTTGTGTCCTTTTTCATTTGTTATTGCAAATTAAGAGCACATTTAGTTTCTACTTGTTGATTAGCTAAAGGGTGAGTGGGTGTACTGTACACAGTACATGTTTCACAATTGGGAAGCCATTTGTACCAATTATATTAAGATTTCATGAATCTGAATTGCTGCCAATGTTTTCTGCCATTGTAGGTGCTTGGAGGAAAGGCTCGAAGAATGAAGTTGCTCTCTCCAAAGGGCATGGATGTACGCCCAATGATGGAGGTCGTCAAAGGTGCAGCCTTTGATATCCTGCAGGTAATTATTTGTTTGCGTCTATAGAGAGCCTAAAGGCCATCCACTATTCACATTCTTCTGCAAACAATTAAAAATTATTGTATTATATTACAGAGGTTCTGATGTTTGGTCTTTGCTTTTAATCAGATTTGGAAAGTTTACCTCCTGTGCTTGTGAACTAATATTTGTGATACAAATTTTAGGCTGCCGGTGGCTGTCCTGCATCCTTAAGGCCTGGCCGTTGGTTAGACTTGTACAGTGGTACTGGATCTGTTGGTATTGAAGCGATTAGTCGAGGATGTTCTGAGGTACCATTGAACATTTCTATCATATTTCTTGCTACTGTAAACTGTTATATTTTCAGTATAATGTTGTGTACTCTC
The DNA here is from genome assembly GCA_024362665.1 of Prunus padus. Taxonomy (NCBI): domain Eukaryota; kingdom Viridiplantae; phylum Streptophyta; class Magnoliopsida; order Rosales; family Rosaceae; genus Prunus; species Prunus padus. The sequence goes on from JANFAM010000013.1 coordinate 27,441,172, forward strand.
TTCGGTGGGATCTTGAATCATCACTGAAGTAGTTTTCTGACTTTAGGTGAAGTTGGGATTTGAACCTGGAATTTCCAACATAATTTTCAATGCATTGCATCCTTCTGAAATTTCTACCTTTTACGATTACAAATTTCCAGGTACATTTTGTTGAGATGGATCCATGGGTCGTTTCAGATGTTTTACGTCCAAACTTGGAATGGACTGGGTTTCTTGATGTTTCAGTTATACATACTGTTCGTGTTGAAAAGTTCATAGAACGTGCAAAGCAACTTGCAGGTATGTGCTGCTGCTGCTGCTGCTCTCTCTCTCCTTCCCTCCCTCGCTCTCTCTTTCAAAGGTAGACAAAGGATCATATACAGATTAGAAGATACTATAATCCATCATGCAAAACTTTTCTTATGATTTTAGATTCGTCATATTTCTTGGAACGTAAGTAACCATGTAAAATAAAAGTCAATTTTCTTATGATTTTATTTGTCATATCTAGTCATTATAAAATAAAATTCAATTTTTTTTATGATTTTATTTGTCATATCCAGTCATTACAAAATAAAATTCAATTTTCTGCAGGTAAAGAACCATTTGATTACATTAGTGTTACCCCTCCGTATATGGAAGTTGACTATGCCGTACTGATGGATCAAATATCAAATTCAGCCTTAGTTGGAGAAGATACCTTTATAGTAAGTAATTTTTTTTTATAATAAAAAATCTGCTATGTGCTTATGTTTTTGCCAGTTCTTCATTAATCTTCCAATTTTCATGGTCTAGGTAGTTGAGTACCCACTAAGGACTGACATGCTGGATTCTTGTGGATGCCTTGTGAAGGTAATGCAAACTATCAGCAATTTGTCTATAACTATAAAAGGTTTTGGATGGGTTTAAATTTGAAGGTGCAAGCAAGGTAGAAGTACATTAAGAAAATGATAAATAATCCTACCAAAGTGGATTCATCCATATCCGTTGATTATCTTCTTATGTATTGTGGAAGCTGTGTGGTTTACGGGTTCGATTAAGTGCTAATAATCTAATATGGTACTGCAGATAACCGATCGTCGGTTTGGTAGGACACACTTGGCTATTTATGGACCCAAGTGGGCCGAGAAGAAGAAAAAGAAAGAAAAGTTACTTCGGGGAGTAGCACTAGAAGTTTGACAGAAGCCAGCATATGGGAGGGGAAACTGAATCTAAAATTATGATGGTTTCTTGGAGAATGCAACTGTGCATTCTCTTCTGCTATGTTGAGACACAATGAAATATTTACCCTAACAACTTTGAGTCATGCTGCATCAGCTCTAATGGACTTGCACGGTAAATTGCCGTTTCATGGGCAGTGTGTATTCAATTGTGTTTGTTACATCTCTCATCAAAAAGGAAGAAAAAACGAAACATAATTTGATGATTATATCCATGTTGTTACATCTCTCTGAGTTTTGGATTTATATATTGCAGGCCAAAGACTTTGCTGGAAAATTGGATCTCCTTGCTGATCAACAATTGTTAGAAGATGAAAACTTTTTTATGTTAAAGTTGAGTTTTGTCAAAAATATGTAAGAAATCTGAAACTAAATTTTTGTATATATATTTTTGATTGGAAAAGTAACTTTGTAGGCAGAGTTAAATTGTCGAATTCCTAAATATTTATCTTCTCCCAATATCTGAGTTGCTGAAATTCATTTAGCGCCTAAATTTCTCATATGTGTACCTGTACTCTTTGTAAATGTTTTTTCTGTCAATGCAAGATACGCACGGTACACGTAGTATGTCCCTTGATCTACCAATGCTGTAGTTCTAAACTTTATTTGATTCATTATGGTGTCTGGTCTTCATTCAAGGTCGGGAATGGAGGTCATAGAAGGGCACATAGCCTTTAGCATCAAACTGATTGACCCCACTAATTGATTATTTATGCTGATAAGATCTAAGGTGAAAGCAAATACTTTTGACCTGAATCTGTTGGTTTTTGTACCACAGAATCAACACTGGGCCCTTGAAAGCACAAGATATGTTCACCTAATAGAGGTGACAGTATCCAAAAGTACAAATTTCATAAAGAGAGGTGAATTTTGATTCAATGGAGGACGGTGGGCCTCCTTTATCAATACTTTGAGTATTGTAGGTGGGTTTTCCTGAAAGCACAAAGAAGTTGCGTAGGGAGTGGGAAAAACTAGTAGGAATTAGTCCGGCGTTTTATGAAGACATAAACTTAGGTAGGGTACGCTCTTTTTAGACAGAAATCTGAACTTTGATCTTGGTTCAAGCCTTCATTGTGGGATGAGGGCTTGATGTTTGGTTCCCCTGTGACTTTTGAATCAAATTTTTATGTAATTTTGATTAGCACACTAACACTCACACATGGTGCATCACAAAGAAGTATTAGCATTTCTGATTGGATAACCAAGTATTTATTACAATTGGGTAGACGAATCTGTGGCAACATAAGCATTGTCTCAAATTCCTGTCAAATTCAGTATTACTCTGGCAAGAGAATTGAGTTCTTTCAGGTTTGTGATTATATCTTTCAAGTTCTTGGTAGTGATACTTATTCTCCAATCTTTGTCATCGAAAGGCCAGTTTTGATTGAGTGGGCATCTTACAACATCCGAGAATTGTCCAACTTATTTGTAAATGATTTTGAATTGCATCTCCATTGTTGCTTCATATTAGGGGATATCTGCATTTTGCTCAGTTATGATCCTTCATCGCTAATGTTTGCCCCATTTAGCCTCTCCCCACCTTCTTGTGGAAGTTGGGATCCCTAAGGTAAACTGTTATTGATGGACCCCAGTCAATTGATAGGCTCTAGTGTCCACATGTGCTTATTTGTGAAGAAAGAGTTGGGACCTTTTGGTGGACCTCATCTCTCCTATTACTGAAAGATTTACCCCACATTTATCATTGGATTGAACCATAGTTTTTTCAAGGGAGTCATGGATTAAAGATTAAGGATATGTTAATGTAATTAATTATGTCTAGCGTTGAAGGTACCAAGGAGAATTTTGAAATTAAAGTAGTTAAAGCTGATTTTAAAATACTGTTAGATAGGAAACATTTCCGGTAGCATTTCTTTATATATTTCTGTCTGTCGGTCGGATAAGCTTTAATACACATCAGTTTTTGTAAATGGTAACTGAATATATGTATAATCATATGTGGCATGATAGTTTTCAGGTTTTTGCAACACCTTTTCAGGTTTCTATGTTTCTGATTCCTGGATTATTTTGGACATTTAGTAAGTATTATGTTTTAGGATTTGTGGTGTGGTCCATCCACTTAGATTACAGTGGCATCTCCTTTAACTGTCACTCTCAGAGTCTCAGAGTGTATTCTTCTAATGCTAGGGGTGTTACTGACATTTATGAGTCTGGTTTTATGGGAAACTCCCTATGATACCCTTCTTGTGTTATGGTGAATAAGATAATAGATTTCAGAAAGATTCCTTACATTATTTATAGATGATGTAAAGAAACTCATCTTCTGGCCTAGGCAGTTGCTAATAATGTACTTTATCTTGTTTGTTTGCCTCTCCAGTTTGTATCTGTGTTCTGCATTACTGAATTTAGTACACTAATTATATAGCCTTTCAAGTTTTGCACATCCATTGCGTATGAATGAAACTAGTTCAAAACTGTGATGAGATAGATAATCTTTTCCTGAAGAGTAGATAATGCATGCTTTTGTGATAAATGATCTATCATATATTCCGGGACAGAAAAACCTTCTGGTCCAGTAATGAATTGATTGCATCAAATAGTTACTTGATGGTTCAATTGATAGTTCTAAAGCATTCACCTTCTTTTTTTTTGGCCCCTTTGGTGGGACTTTTCAGTCCTGTTTGGAAATTTTACCTAATTTTTAGGGCATATTGGGACAATTTTCCGGGGCAAGTAATGAGCTATTCTATTAGTATGTTTGAATGAAAAGTTGCATCAGACCCTTCTTTTTAACTTTAATTACTACTTTATTAGAGACAGGCTTATAGCACAATCCTTACCAAGCAAGAAATCTCCTAACTCTGGCCAAAGTTTTAGCCTGACACCTTTTTGTTTATTAGTATTGTTACTATTATTATTAATGTCATTTCGGTCGTTGATAATGTGATTGATTAAACTTAGTTTAGTTAAGAAATCAGGGGGTTAGTTGTTAAGTTGTACTCTGGAACCAGCAAAACAGAAATGGGTGGTTCCTCAGTCTTCGTTGTTACATAATAGGGTAGCTCCAGGCTCTATGTCTTTTAGAAACTTGGAAGTACGTAAGGGTTAGGAGGGGGATAGTGAGGTCCCCTATTAGCTGCACGAAAATGCACAAACCAAAGCAGAGAAAGAGGGCTCAAATGGACCCATTCAACACACAAAAGAGCTAGAATAACGAACTTTTCTGTTTTTTCTTATTCTCTTTTATTCTCTCTCTATCTCTCTCACTCAGATACACATATCAACACAGTATCTTCCTGTATGAGCCTTTAAATAGAGCCAACAACTCTACCCGCAAAGTCACAGACCACCTAATCATTTGTTCTATTCTGTCCTCCTTTTTGTTCTCTCTCTCTCTCTCTCTCTCTCTCTCTCTCTCTCTCTGTTCTGCTTGTGCTTGCTTGTCTGAGTGTTCATCTTTGTCCTCTCTCCCCACAAGCATTGGTCTTTTTGATTCATTCTTTATCTCGGTTTAAAATGGCCACCCATTAGGCTTGGGTGGAAAGCCAGAGAGGGAGCTAGAGAGACATATATATTATATACATAGATATGGAGAATGACAAGAAGGTTTTAAGAACTCTGTTCGGAGCTCTTCTGCTTCTGGGTGTCTTCTGGTTTTTCCTTGCTGGAATTCTAGTAAACCGCAGTACCGAAAAATCGACTGTTACAGTTTCATCCACCGAAATGTTGAAGCATTGGAAGTTAATTGGAAGAGAGAAGCGTGCTGTTGTTTGGGACTCCTCCTTTATTTACGTGAGCAAGAGAAGAGTACCAAATGGACCTGATCCCATTCATAACAGGTACATTTCTTTTCCTTCATCAATTTGTACCAGTATATTTTTCTTTAGCATAAGTATTGTTGCTGAATTATGATTTGGACGCACACTGAGACAGTGGTCTGAAAGAAAACAATAAAAGGAAAAGCCAGATCACCGTAAGTAGAAAGAGAATATATTGTTTCCATAAATTGAATTCATATATTCGCTCTCTGTTTTTCAGAGACGTGATGGTGATTTTTTTTACATACAAGTGGCTCTGCCATCTTCCTGGAATATTGGTTTTCTTTCCTTCTTGGTTAAAAGGAAATGCATCTCTGTTTCTTTCTTTGTATGTTATTATTTTTCATTTTTAACTGGATAGTGGGTACATAACAAGAAGATGAAGAATCAAACTTGGCCTAGGTGGGTTATATTTTATAATATCAGTCAGCTTCAGTAAAAGAAACCATCAAGACCCTAAAAGTGAGATTATATGGAAGTTGATGACTGTCTGCCTCTTTATTAAAAGCTTCTTTATATATCAAACTTTCTCTTATTTTTATAAGGAACACCTAAAGGCCTTGGAGAAAGAACTTGACAACTTTTGTTAGCGGAGGGAACATGTAGAGCTAACTCCTCCTCTTTATTTTAATTGTTTAGGTTAATTTATTGAAAGTTCATCCACTCTTTTTGCCCCATTAGGTGTCGAATGTAATCCCAATTAATTTGTATCTGCCACCCCATTGAACAAATTATTTCATAGTGTGTGCACAAAATAGAAAAAGGGATTGATATTTCTGCTCGTTTTGCCATACCATGGATATAAAAGTTATTCATTTCATCCTTTAAAGAGAAACAGAGCACCAAAATTATTTGCCTCTCATCTTTTTAGTGCCTTCTACTATGTGTATTCAGGAGAGCAGTGAAGACTAGACAACCACCTACCTGAGTGTAGCCGGCCTGAAGGGAATTTTGAAGCATCAGAAGTGGAGCAGGAGGCATGTACAATAAGTTATATATATATCTGCATTCTGCAATTTGTGCAGTCATTTATCATGTTCCCCGCTTTTAGGAATTAGGATTTGTGGAGTATTAGTTATTGAAAATTTTGGAGAGAAGGTAGGTTTAAGGCTTTAAGCTCACAGTTTGATTTGATGTCCAAGTTATGAGCATGGTGTGCTATGATGGAATTGCAGCCTCACTGTAAAGTTTTTCATGCGCATGGATAGAAGAACCCAAAGCTTATCTCAAACTAAATATACACGTTCAAGAATCTTGAGAAAGATGGGAACTTTGCATTGAATTGTATCTGAAAATGCTTTGGATTGGAGACAAGTTAATGGATTGGATTTTGCTTTGCTTTGAAAAAACCAGACCAAGTAGATACTATAATAAGAGAATTGGAACAGCACCCAAGAAAACTTCTATCTATTCTATGGCCGTCCCCCACACTACACATGGAATGCAATGGTCTTGTTGTGACTTGTATGATTCATTTCTTCTTTCTAATTGTTAGGCTTTCTTCAAGCGGCTTTTGTTGTTTGTTTGTGTTCCCCAGATAAAGCAATTCCCTTCCGATAAAGGTGCTCTGTTCTCAAAGAAATCCTTGAATGGCGCTTCTGCTGATAATGTTGCCATTTCATTTATCCCATTTAATTTTTATTTATTTATTTATGTATGGTTAACAAGAAATGGATGGTTTTTGCATACATGGGCTCAGCAAAGTTGGTTAGGTATGTGCTCTCCGCTGTGCACCACAAATCTCCTTCCCCATAATTTAGAGAGATTAAAGTATAATATCGTTTGTATCGAAAAAGAAAATGGATGATTTTCACGTATATCGAGTCTGTATATGTGGCCAAATAGCTATTTCATATTTGTCCATACACTTAACTTTAAACATAACAACCCACCAACGGAAAAAAGAATTGATCTAAAGAGAAAAGAGAAAAAGAAGAAAAAAGTAGAAACGCATTCAGTTCAAAGTTAGCATAATGAATATCCAAAGTGAAAACGAAGGAGCTAAAACTCTGCCCACTGCTTTTTCTTTTGCTTACTTTTCTCGTTTGATTTTGATTGAATCGAGAGGGAAAGACTCGGTCCAAAGTAACTGAGATTCAAAATTAATTACAGCCCTTTTTGTTGCATGGGAGACAGATTCCCCTCCCGTGCAGTTCCTTTGATTGAAAGAATCAAGGAAGTAGATATTTTTTTCCCCTTAAAATTAGTCGACCCAAATTACTTTGTGTGACAGAGAGTGCATGGCTAAAAAAGGTGAAGCAAAATCTAACTCACTGGTTTTGTGAGATCGGTTTTGGTATCAATAATTAATTCAGCAATTTGTGTCACTAATCAAACTTATCACTATCTTAAATTGGACTAGACATATTAAATTGGACAAGAGTGAGTCCAACATTGTTTGTAAGGCCGTTTGGTGAGTTGGATTATGTAGTCAAATGTTTGGTGATCTAAAAACAACATGGATTATATTATGTCTAATCCTACTAGGGCCGAATATAGTAGAATTATGAATCCTACCAAAAGGTTGGGATGACGTTGGATTGGATTATAATTCATCCTGCTAAGTCATGTAACATCGCATTTCAAATTAATCCAACCCCTTAATCATGTGTAGTACCAAACACATCATTGGATTAGTGTATCATTTCCAATCCAATGTAATCCAATTCTATCTCATAATTCAATCCAATCCAAATTTTCGTCACCAAATCTAGAGTGGTGAAACTCCATAGCACTCGACTGGTTCAGTCTCAATCCTGTCCAGTCCAAGCAACCAAACAGGTGCGACATAATAGCATCTTCCTCCTCGACTGTACCTTCCTTAGAGTGTTGACTTTTGAAATTCATATTTGGCTTATTCATACTAATGGGCTATCTCATCTCATGCTATCAGTGATGAAAACTTGAATCTAAAAATGGTGTCGTGCTGAATCTGCTGATAGTAGTGGCCACTAGCGGACTCAGGAATTTTTTAGCGGAGGTGCAATTTGGAAATGCTAAAAACTTTTGTGGATTGAACATTTAAGGTTTTTTTACCTAGATTGACCTTAAGTCCCTTCATGCATTCATATCATACATGAAAAATTGTTTTATGTAAGGATGTCATCTGATAGTTTCGTAAACCTTAGGGAGCCATGTAAAAATATTGACTAAGTATGAAAAATGGTTTTTCGGAATAATCATTTTCTCAAGATAATTTTTGGCGGCTTTTATTCCTTACACATCAAATAAGAAAACTTGATTTTATGGGATTTTAGTATGAAGTATATATTGACTGAATAAGCCACATTTTTAGCCTAAATCGTATTTTGCACTAAAACCGATTTTTCATATTTTTATTTGGTGGGACTTTGATTTTCTAGTATTTTTATTTGAATCCAAATGGGGGGTACTTCCTTATTTACATTGTAAACTTAAGTAAATTGAGTAATATAAAAATAAATTAAAGTAAAAGGACAAAGACATTTACTTAAATGTTGAAAATGGAAATAAGATAATCTATATACTAGCTAAGCAAATGGGCAATTTGAAGCACCTAAAATAATTTTTCCGGTGAGGGGAGGTGCAACTGCACCTCCTTGCGCCTTAACAGGTCCGCCATTGGTAGTGGCCTAAGTCTACATGTTAGAGTTGGCATGCATTGCCGCACAAAACTTTCCTAACCTGGTCGATTTGACCGTGAACGTAAAGTTGGCCTTATAAAAAGTATCATCCCACTCAAATTCTAGTGGTAAGGATTACACAACTAGTCAATAACAGGTAACTGTATTCAGTGGCTCAAACTATTTCTTTGCTGACTGTGTTTGTGTCTGTGCATGTGTGTCTATGATGCAGATGAAACTAGCATTGTCGGGGAACCCGAATGACACATCTGAGGAATGTTTCTGTGAATTTCTTGTTGGGAAAGATGGCGAAAAAATTTGGGAGTCACATGATCTGACTTTTTCCAGCCTTGTGTAAATAAAATGGGCAAAAATAACACTCAATATCTTCTACTACAAAAAATAATGGGAATACAATAATAATCTCACAAAAACCAGTGGCTAAACTCTCTCTTAGTTTTTCTCTCGAGAGGATTTTCTCTCTCACACAAGTGATGTTTTCTTATCTCTCAAAATTCTCTAAGTTTTGGTTTTCTAAGGGATGCTTTGAACTGAAAGAAGGCGACGGCTTTTATTGCCAACATTCCTAACTAATTGGTGGTCATGCATGAAGGAGAGTTTTTCTCATTTTCTCTTCCATTCGTTTTCTTCAAATTTTCATGTCCTTTATTTATTTCACTATTTATTTTTCCTTCCTTTTCTCTCCTCCACCAACAAGGGAAACCCATCTATCTCCCCCTTCTTACTTAGGTGGAGGGCTCCAGCAGTCCAGTTGCTCTTCTGCAAAATTCGTACTTATCCTTAGGTAAGGACTTGGTCATTATATCTGAACTTTTGTCATCAGTATGGATCTTCTCAAGCTGTAATTGCTTGGACTCCAACACATCATGTATCCAATGATATCGCACATCAATGTACTTCGACCTAAAGTGACAACATCTTTACTTCTAATAATCTTTCTAGCTACAGGATCCCATAACCTGTAACCGAATTCTTCATTCCCATATCCCACGAAAATGCATTCTTTCGACTTCGTGTCGAGCTTAGATCTCTCGTCGTTGAGAATATAAACAAAAGCTCTACAACCAAACACTTTCAGATGATTGTAAGAAACGTCTTTTCCCTACCAGAACTGGTTCGAGACATCACCATTCAAAGGAGCTGAAGGAGAAAGGTTGATTAGATCAACCGCAATCATCATGGCTTCATCCCAAAAGCTCTTGGGCAGCTTGGCATGAGATAACATTGTGTTTATTCTTTCAACAATTGTTCTGTTCATTCTCTCAGCTATGCCATTATGCTGAGGAGTCTTCGGAACAGATCGTTTATGCCTAATTCCATTACTTCTACAGTAGTTTCTAAACACCCCTATATATTCTCCTCTGTTATCAGTGCAAATACATTTCAAGCTACTACCAATCTCTTGTTCAACGCTGGCATGAAACTGCTTGGAAATTTCATACACTTGATTTTTTATTCTAAGTGCGTAAGCTCATACCTTCCTGGAATGATCGTCAATAAAGGTAACAAACTATCTTTCACCGCCAAGAGTACTAGTAGTCACAGGACAACAAACATCAGAGTACACAACATCCAATACATTGGGTTTTCTTTGTGCAGGTTGTTAGGTTTTGGCTCGTCAATTAGTGTCCTTTTCTATTTAGGATTGTTTTAGGAAAAAAAGGGTGCACCAATTCTTCTCCTAAAAGAACTAGGAAAGAATCTTAGTTTCCTAATTCAATTTATATTAGAAATCCTACAAGTCTATTTGGAATTGTAAAAAAGTCTATTTTCTTATCCCACTTAGAATAGGAATTATAATCTGAAAAGCATATGTAATCAACACCCTATGCCTATAAATAGGGTGCAGCAAGGCTTAAATTAAGAGAGAAAAGCTGTGACTGACCAAGGCAAGAAGAGAGGGATTAGTTCTAGGGTTTGCAAAAGTTCTGTAATCTCTATTATTAATCAAAGAGGCGGTGATTTCTCTACCTAGAGAAATCACAATCTGACGTAGGCAAAAGTTACGCCGAACCAAGATAATTCTTGTGTGTTTTCTAAGTTTTCCAGCACTTGCGAGTTTAGTCTATTGTCGTTGGATACATTAAAGAACAAGATCTAGTAAGCGGAGGTTTTATTTCAACTAGTGGTATCAAGAGCCTAGGTTAAAGTGTTCTACGATGTCTAAAGGGAAGGCGAATGCGGATCTAGGACTGCGTTAAAGCCCTTTGGCGGCAAGGATGACTTCACGGAGGCAAAGGATGATGAAGAACGTCTTGTCTGACAAGATTTGGATGATGCACTCAATGGTGAGAAACCAATAAGCACAACAGACGCAACATGGACTAAGGTTCTCAAGAAGGCCAAGAGTTCCATCGAGATCCATCTCACAAGATCGATTCGGTCACACATCACCGAGAAGATGACCGCCCGGGAAGCATGGGAAAAGTTGGAGAATGTTTATATGGGCAAAACCGTGTCCAATAAACTTTTTCTAAAAGATGAACTATTCGGACTTCGACTAGAAGAAGGAGGTGATATTGAAGATCACGTATGCAAGTTCGAATTGCATAACTAATCTTGAGAAGGTCGAAGAAACTTACAAAGATGATGATATGGCTATCATCCTGTGAGGTCTCTACCTTCGTCTTTCAAGCACTTTCGAACAACTCTAATGTTTGGAAAAGAGTCCTGAAGCTTGAAGACGTAATTCAAGCTCTTGAGTCATATGCTAAACTAGATGATATAACTGAAAGCTCTCAAGGCCTTTATGCCAAAGGCAAGGAGAAGGGGCGGGAAAAGACAAAGGAAGAGAAAAGCGCAACAGAGGTAGGTCAAAATCCAAGAAGAAAAAGGAAAAGAAGGAAGGTTGCTTGAATGTGGTTCACCGATCATTGGAAGAGGAACTGCAAGATTTGGAAAGAGAAGAAAGCTAAGATGGAAGGAAGCTCGAGTTCGGCTAGTACGATCCTGAGAATGAGAGTGACGGGGAACTTCTTTCAAGAACATCGAGGCTCCAAAGCTTTGGAAATTGGATTTTGGATACCGAATGCACTTTTCATATGTGTGCGATAAGAGAATGGTTCGATACTTACAAAGAAGTCAGCAGGGGAAGTCTTAATGGGGACGATTCTTCATGTCCTGTAAGAGGAATTGGCCTTTGTTCGAATCGAGAATGTTTGATGGGATGATACGAGCTTTGGGGAACGTCGGATATGTCCCTAGACTAAGAAAGAATTTGATTTCCTTGGGTACTTTAGATGAGGCCGGTTATGGGTACAAGTCTAAAAAGGAAGACTCGGGGTAACCAAAGGATCACTAGTGGTAATGCGGGGTGACCTACAACCCAATAAACTGTATAAGCTAATTGGGACCACTATAGTCGGGAGCAATTGTTTCTATAGATCCGAGTATAGAAGACAAGACTGAACTATGGCATCATAGGCTCGGGCACATAAGCGAGAAAGGGTTGCAAGAATTACACAAGCAAGGCCTGTTGGAAGGTGTGTCATCTTGCAAACTGGATTTTTGTGAATATTGTGTTCTTGGAAAGCAAAGAAAGGTATCATTCGCAAGTAGCGGTCTGGAATAACCAAGCAAGGAGCAACTCGGCTATATTCACTCGGATGTTTGGGGCCTGCACCAACTAAATCAAATGGTGGAGCCAGGTATTTTGTTACTTTTATGGATGATTTTCCTAGGAAGGTTTGGGTTTATTTCATGAAGCGTAAATCCGAGGTTTTTGCAAAGTTCAAGGAATGGAAAAGCGAAACCGAGAATCAAACTGGAAGAAAGATCAAGTATCCGAGAAGTGACAATGAAGGTGAATATACAAGTAATGAGTTTACCGATTCGCAAGCGGGAAGGCATCACAAGGCACTTTACGGTAAAGAAGAATCCCCAACAAAATGGAGTCACGAGAGGATGAATCGAACTCTCATGGAGAGGGAGAGGAGCATGTGATTTCATGCGGGATTGCACGATAGTTTTTGGGCGGAGGCCGTTAATCATGCAAGTTATTTGATTAACAGATCACCATCTACAGATTCTTGGTTTCAAGAGTGCGAGAAGAGGTATGGTCCGAGAAGCGGTGGACTATTCCAAGCTCGGGGTGTTGGTGTAGTGCTTATGCACATATTCCAAGTGATGAAAGGTCCAAGCTCAAACCAAAGTCTACACATTGCATATTCTTAGGTTTTGAGAAAGGAGTAAAGGGTTTCAAGCTTTGGGATATCAACAAGAAGAAAAAGGTTGTCGACCAAGATGTTGTCTTTGATGAGACAACCATGCCTCTGAATAAAGTCGAGAATTAGGGAGAAGAAGGATGATGCTGAAATTGAAGCAACAAAGATTCCGTTAATCAATTCATATGAAGAAGCTCGGGTGGAGCAAATTGAGCAAGATGCCGAATCGATGGTTTTGAGGAAGAAGAAGAGCATCGGCATCATTCACCGATTAGGAATCGGGTGGAGCAAGAAACAGGCGGTTTGAAGGCACTCTAAACCGCCAAACATCCCAAAGGGTTCTAACTCCAACCAACAATCCACCTGCATTCCAGAGATGCATAGCCTGGACAAACCTAATCGGAACAAGAAGAAACCTGACAGGTTTGGGTTTGACCAAGACGAAGTTAATTATGCTCTTAACATTAGTCAAGGAGATCCAACTACTTATCGAGAAGCTATAGCAAGTGATGAGCGAGAAAGTTGGATAAGTGCTATGACAGAAGAAATGGAGTCTCTTTACAAGAACTCTGTTTGGGAGTTGGTTCCTAAGCCCAAAGACAGAAAGCTAGTTGGATGCAAGTGGGTATTTAGGAAAAAGGAAGGACTACATGAACAAGATGCCGTGAGATTCAAAGCAAGGCTCGTGGCTAAAGGGTACTCGCAAAAGGAAGGGGTGGATTATGATGAGATCTTTTCACTGTAGTTAAGCATACTTCTATCAGTTGCTTTTAGCAATGACACTCGACATGACATGGAGATTGAGCGAGATGGATGTGAAGACAGCGTTTCTTCATGGGGATTTAGAGGAGACAATTTTTATGGCTCAACCGGAAGGGTTTGTTGAATATGGGAAATAGAACCTAGTATGTCGACTAAGGAAGTCCTGTATGGCACGAAGCAGTCTCCAAGACAATGGTACAAGAGGTTCGATCACTTCATGCTGAAAATCAATTTTAGAAGATGTTTATATGGTATTGCGTGTACTATCATGTGTTCCAAGATGGGATAATCATATTGCTATTGCTATATGTGGATGACATGCTAATCGCTTGTCAAGACAAGTCTAAGATTCAAGACTTGAAGAAGATGTTGAGTGGGGAATTTGACATGAAGGATCTAGGTGCAGCCTGAGAAGATCCTTGGCATGGAAATTCAGAGAGATAGGACATTTGGAAGGATCTGGATATCACAAGCCAAGTATATTGAAGGTTCTTGAGAAGTTCAACATGCAAGAAGCAAAGGTAGTTTCGACTCCTTTTGTGACATCCCTAACCTAAAATTAAACAAAAATGAATTAATTAATTTAGTTAATTAATTTGGTAAATTAAAATGAATTTAAAAGGAATTAAAATGAATTAAATAATAAAATTGGAATTAATTAAGAAATTATAATAAAAGGGGCATTTTGGTCAACGATATGTTTGGGACGTAATTTGGCGAAACAAGTTGCGCCATTGCGTCGGCTCGTCAACGAGTTCGTTGGCGGGTGGCACGTTGCGATCTGGCGTCGGAGCAAATTAAGGACATAACCGTCATTTTAATTATTGCGATAATCGATATAGTCCACGTGGACCAATCGAGAATCGCAGAATTTCCTCTCTCTCCTCCCTCTGTCTTTCTCTCTCCTCTCTCCCGACGAAACTCTCTCTCTCTCGTCGAGAATCGCGCGGCAAACGGCGCCGGTGCGTGCGGCCATTTCGATCCACGGCAGGACGCCACCACCCACGTTCGAAAGCTCTCTTCATCCTCGTCAAAACCCACCGAGATCACCGGCCAATTCGACGATGTTTGCCGGGAGCTCTGCAAATTTCAGCGAAAACTCCATTAACGCCGGCGGCTCCGGTCGTTTGCATTTACACCACCGGTCGGAAAAGGTACGCCTCCTCCCTCTCTCTTTTCCCCGTGGTCCGCGACAAAGCTTGGTGGCGTAGCCACCGTTCCAACCACCACGTATCCGGCCAAAACCCTAGGTGGTTTGGTCGTGATCTGGCGGCGATCTTGGCGGTCCAGGCGGTTTTGAACTCCCCTTAAGTCTTTGGTTCGATTGGTATATGGATTGCCCAGAGATTTGATAGTTTTCCGGTGGCCAGGAAATCACTCTAGGCACCCACCCTCTCGGCGGCGCGTGTGGCGGCGCGTGGCACCGTAGCAATTGGGCATTTCCATTCCAATGCGATCCTCGTGTCGTTGTGAACGCATACGTGTGCGCGGATTGTGATTCGGACGTCGTTTGACGATCGAACCAACGTACGCCTATTGCGGCGTTTCGTGGGTTCGATGTGTTTGGACCGTTGGATCGAATCCGAATGCACGTATGTTGTTCCTCGTATTTCTAGGAGTCTATAGGATTTGACGGATCGTGATTGAGTCCGGATACTCGGATCGATGACTTGAAGTTAGAATTAAGCGTAATCGTCCGATCGTGCGATCGTGAAGCGATCCGACCGTTCGATCGAGACCAAACTTTCAGGACGTGTTCTCTAAGCCGTAGTGAACCTATAGGAACTTTCGGATCTAAGTTTGGAGGTCATGGGACCCACGGGTCCGGTTTGACCCACTCGGGTCAGTTTGACCAAGTTTGACCAGGTTTGACCGAGGCTTTCCCGAGGTCGCCTTGCAGTGTAGTTGACTTTGTTGGACTTCTAGGAAGGTCTAGATCATTTTGGAGGTCTTGAGCTCCGCGGGCCCGGGTTGACCGAAACGGGGTGTTTGACCGTCGGTTGACCGTGAGTCTTCCGGGGCGGTCCCACTATTTAAAAGAGGTAGTCTGACCTTAGAATTCTTCGTAGAACCTAATTGTACACTTGAGTCGGGTTTAGTTAGGGTTGACTTAAGGTTATCGCTTCGGTTCGGATTATTAATTAATCCTCGTATTCTTGAACTAGGTTCTCAGGCTTCTCGTGATCCTCAGGCGGGACCCACTTTGGGTTGGGCAGCGTGGGACCAAAGGTGAGTGGACTTTGTTTTCAAACGAGCATGACTTGAATGAATTGCATGAAATGCATATAAGTGAGATTTAAATATTGTTTTAAATCTTGATTTGACCATTGATGGGTTATTTGGATTATAATTGGTATTTGTGTTTTATACTTGTTTTGGGGTTGCCGGTTTGTTGTGGGGCCCTGTTGGCTATACTTTGATTATATATATAAATATATTTAAGTATTGATTTTGGGACGAGTCAAGCGTCCGTTAGTATTTACGTACGGATTTGGGTACGGTGGGAATGTAATGGATTTTCCATGGGTTTTATATTTAATAAATGAGTTTATGATTTTGTTGGGTTTCGTACTTCAATATTTTATCGTTACGAATGTTGTGGATTATACCTTATATACTTTTGAGAAACTTATCTCTATACTTTGAAATGAGTATTTGGGCGGTAGATTTGGACGTTAGTATAGTCCGGTTGTTTACGTATTCGGTTTTGAGGTTTAAACCTTATTAAATATAATTACTTATATTTCGATTATATATATATATATATATACATATAGATCAACTGGGAAGGAATATATCGGATTAATGGGAATGACGAGAATATAGGTTGGATAAATGGGAATTGATCATATGTATATTTATATATATATATGTGTATATATACCTACTTTGAATATCATTATATATATATATATATATATATATATATATATATATCTACTTTGATATGGAGTTTTGGGATATATATATATGGGATTGGAATATTGGTTATACTTTATATGAATCACTATTTATATTGTTTTAAATATGAATTTAAGGGTTGTCGGTGATACGTGGGAATTTCGAATGCTTCGGCTTGAGTTTTGGTATTTTAATGGATCGTTGTGTTTTCTATATATATATATATATATATATATACTTAGTTATATATATATATATATATATATATATATATATATATATGTATATTTTGAATAATACGTTTGGAATTGGACCTTATATTCTTGAAGGGATAGTACCTATACTATGTTTTGGGAGTATATGTTTTACTTGGGGGTTTGACTTGACGTTTTCTTGACTTGGGTTTTGAATATGGTTTGAACATGGTTTTTCAATGGTTATGACATTTTAATTGTTTATGGATTGATATGCCGTCATTTGACGCTTGGTACTATTTTAACTATAGAATTGTATATTTGGGACGGTGATGTCCTTGTCTTGAGTATATATGATGTTTTTGGATTGTGGGATGTATATATGTCCTGGTGTGTGTTATGTTGGGATTCGGGTACATGTGATTAAATTATATATGTTGATTAGCATGTAGCGTTTGATTTGAGTGCAATTAGTACCTTGTTATGTACCTCCCCTGTTCTTGTTACGGTTACTGAAGATGGACGTCTGCATCGGAAAGGGTTCGATCCGGTGCATACCTTAACGGGGTGTAGCTGTAGACCCTTGATTGGGTAGTCTGCGCGTATGACTTGTTTTTGGGACGTAGTGGTATTGATAGTTCTTACCTTGCGGGCTTGTGAGCTTAGTCCCATTTGGACGGCTTAACCCTGGGCACGAGGCCATTATGATGTTGATTGGGTGTTCAGGTAAATCCTAGGCACCGGTCACATCATGAATGAAGTCCCGGTGTCTAGTCAAATGATCCCCTGTTGGATTGTTTCCCCGGTACACGTGTTTCAGTGTTGAGGTCTATGTTATTATATGTAGGTCTTATTATCTTCCTATTCGTATTTCTTTTAGTAAGGATCTTTCCTTGCTTGATGTGATTGCGAGCATGTAGTTGTCTGAGTGGGAAAGAATGGGAAACAGTACTATGATATAATATTGGTGTTATTATATTGCAACTATTGGGATTTGAACAACTACGTCTATAAATGTTTTCATATGCATGGTTTGCATTGTTTTTGAAACGGTGGGGTTAGTACATTGGTTTAAACTACTAAAACCTTATTTTTGTCCACTCACACTCTTTCTGTTTTGCACCCCCCAGGCCGTAGTCGTAGCGTCTGATCGGTTCGGCTGGGTGACTCTCTTCTCGAGCTTTCGACCTGATGTAGGACACTTGTCCTTGTCTACCAACGGTTACTCTGTAACTTTACTTTTGAGTACTCTAGATATGCTCTGTATTGCTCTTTAGGGTTGAATTTGATGGCCGTAGGCTGAGTTGTATTATTGTTAGCATCTTGTTGTTGGTGTATACATATTACATTGTATATATTCGAGTTGAACTTTTGGCATTGTTATATTTCTAGGGAGACTCTGCCGTTTTTCGTGAAGTCTTGACCCCTTTTATCTTTTGTTTCGGGAAGAGGGATTCTTTTAGTATGTGGGCCCGGCATCGCGATGATGTCGGTTGTCAACAGGGTCCGTCTCGGATTCTGGGGTGGAATTCGGGTCGGGTCCTGTCACCTTTGGCAGCTCACTTCAAGTTAAGTGGGCAACAATGTCCTAAGTCCGAGCAAGAGCAACGAGTAATGGAGAAGGTGCCTTATGCTAATGTCGTGGGCTGCCTTATGTATGCGATGGTATGCACACGTCCCGACATAGCTCAAGCAATCGTTGTCGTTTCCGGATACATGGCAAATCCAAGAAAGCAACATTGGGATGCGATCAAGTGGATTTTGCGCTATTTGAAGGGTTCTAGGCGACAAAGGATTATGTTTGAGAAGCAAAAAGAAAATGCGGGGGTGTTGGGATATGTGGATGTCGATTATGCGGGGGACTTGGACAAGAGAAGGTCAACTTACGGTTATGTGTTTACATGCGCGGGAGGACCAATCGGTTGGAGGGCACTACGCAACCAATTACAACTTTGTCGACCACGGAGGCGAGTATATTGCATTGGCGAAGGCTGGAAAGGAAGCAATTTGGCTTAGTGGCTTGGTAAGTCAAATGGGAATCACTCAAGATTGTGTGAAGCTAAAGTGTGATAGTCAAAGTGCCATTCACTTGGCAAAGAATCAGGTTTTTACGGAAGATCAAAGCACATTGAAGCAAGATATCACAAAATCGTAGATTGGGTGGAGTCTAAGGAGATTTGGATTGAAAAGGTTCATACGGATGACAATGCCGCAGATTTCCATACAAAGATAGTGCTTAGGCCAAGAAGTTCAAGCATTGCTTGAACTTGATCAATCTCGTTGATTGATTAAAGTGGAGCACTTCCTCACTTGAGGTGCAATGAGGCAAGAAGAAGATTGCCAAGGTGAAGACTCTTGAAGATTTCAGAGTCGCTTCAAGAAGGTTCAAAGATACTCAGGGTACAAACGATCAAGACTTGGTTTGACTCACCAAGGTGGAGATTGTTAGGTTTTGGCTCGTCAATTAGTGTCATTTTCTATTTAGGATTGTTTTAGGAAAAAGGGTGCACCAATTCTTCTCCTAAAAGGACTAGGAAAGAATCTTAGTTTCCTAATTCAATTTATATTAGAAATCCTACAAGTCTATTTGGAATTGTAAAGAAGTCTATTTTCTTATCCCACTTAGAATAGGAATTATAATCGAAAGGATATGTAATCGGCACCCTATGCCTATAAATAGGGTGCGGCAAGGCTTAAATTAAGAGAGAAAAGCGTGATGACCAAGGCAAGAAGAGAGGGATTAGTTCTAGGGTTTGCAAAAGTTACGTAATCTCTATTATTAATCAAAGAGGCGGTAATTTCTCTACCTAGAGAAATCACAACCGGACGTAGGCAAAAGTTACGCCGAACCAGTATAATTCTTGTGTGTTTTCTAAGTTTTCCAGCACTTGCGAGTTTAGTCTATTGTCGTTGGATACATTAAAGAACAAGATCTAGTAAGCGGAGGTTTTATTTCAACACAGGTCCATGTTGAAACGAAGTTCTATGCTGTTTTCCAGCCAAGCAATGCGTGCATGATTTTAGAGGCATGCCTTTCTTCATCCCAGTCAGTGCCTCTCTTATGGCTAGAATTTGCAACCCTTTCTCGCTTATGTGACCGAGTTGTTTATGCCATAGCTTGATTAAGTCTTTTGCGAGAACATTTATGTACCCATTACTGACTTTTGCAAGTGTCCCGTAAATGGTGTTCTCAATCTTCCCTCGTGCTAGGATAAGAGAGTTCTTGCTGAGTTTCCATTGCCCTTCAGCAAAGATATTGGTGTATCTTTCATTGTCAAGTAATCCAGTTGAGATCAGATTAAGATGCATGTCTGGAACATTTCTCACATCCTTGGGTACCAAGTGACAAACTGTGTTGGTTTCAAGGGAAATATCTATTATTCCCACGATCTTGGACAATTTGTCATTTCCCGTCCTTACATTACCAAAATCTCCATTGGTGCAGGATGTAAAGAAGTCCCTTCGTGAGGTGACATGAAATGATGCACCAGAATCCATTATCCAACATGTATCTTGAGAGGAAAAATTAACGAAGCCATCACTGCATAGAATAATTACCTCACTGTCGTGTCCCTGGCATCGCTCCTCTTGTTACCTCTATCTTGCTCTCGTTTAAACAACCTGCACTCTCTTCATGTGGCCTATCCTGCCATAATGGTAACATTCTAGGTCCCTTCTTGTCTTGAACCTCCCCCTCGAGTCATCTCTTGAATTGTCCTTTGATTTGTCTCGCCTGTGGAATTTTCTATTGCTAGTTCTTCCACGATACTCTGAGACGAGAGCTTCCGACTCAGCTGCTACACCTTATTCTTTCCTCCTTGCTTCTTCATTGAACATGCTATCTTTAACTATGTCCAATGTAAGAATGCCTTGAGGAGCTAAATTGCTTAAAGATACTACTAGTGTATCCAAGCTATCGGGGAAAGAGCTGAGTAACACTAGTGCTTGTAACTCATTATCGAGCACCATCTGCATATTCGTCAACTGGTTGATCAAACCTTGGAAGCCACTAAGATGCTCGATAACACTTCGACCATCTCTGTACTTGAGGTTTACCAACAGTTGGATAACTGAGGCTTTATTTTGAGCGATCTTCCGCTCGTACATGGACGACAATTTTCTCCATAATTTGTCGTCTCTTGTGCCACATGGTAGAACACACTTTGATCCACCCATTGTCAGATTTGTCCGATAGCTTTTCTATTCATAATGCTCCATGCATCGTCTGACTTCTTTTCTGATTTTTGTCCTAGCAATTGAAGGGGCTCATACAAATCCTTGCATCCTTGCAGTAAAGGATGTCCTCTATTCTTGGCTTCCAAAAGGAGTAATTGGATGCAATCAATTTTAACATGTTGTTGACGATGACGACGAAAACTCCTCCATCTTAAATTACACAAGAATATAATTTTTGAGCCAAAGCTCTTATACCACTCGTTGGGAAAGATGGCAAAAAAAAAAAGAGCCAATAAATAAATTTGGCAGTCCCAAAATCTAACTTTTCTCAACCTTGTGTAAATAAAATAGGCAAAAATAACACTCAATATCTTCCACTATGAAAAATAATGGGAATACAATAATAATCTCACGAAACACTGGTGGCTAAACTCTCTCTTGGTTTTTCTCTCTCACACAAGTGAGGTTTTCTTATCTCTCAAAACTCTCTAAGTTTTGGTTTTCTAAGGGATGCTTTGAATTGAAAGAAGGCAACGGCTTTTATAGCCAACATTCCTAACTAATTGGTGGCCATGCATGAAGGAGCGTTTTTCTCCTTTTCTCTTCCATTCGTTTTCTTCAAATTCTCCTGTCCTTTCTTTCATTTCCTTTATTTATTTTACTACTTATTTTTCCTTCCTTTTCTCTCCTCCACTAACGAGGGAAACCCATCATTTCTTAGTATTAGTTCTCTCAATCGAAACTATAGATGAATAAATTAGTGGACATGTTACTTGTTGTCTCAGAAACAAAAAGCTCATCAGAAGAATCAGAAGAAGAAGAAGAAGAATCTAAGTCTTGGATAATTTGAAATCCTCGTGACGGAACAACAAGATTAAAAGTTACTGTGATCAGGTTCATATCATATGTGATTCAACATAGGTCCAGCTGGGTTGTTTGTTCAGTTCTGGCCTAGCAAATAGTTCAGGCTCAGTTCTATCAATTATTCAGTACAGGCCTATAAGTTATCCATTGGTTCTTCTAGCCAAGACATAAATTGATCATATTCATATACAGGGTTAATTTCTTTAAGAGAGCATGAATCTGATTATTACAAGGAAAAACAAAACAAACAATACCCTGTTAAGGCAGTAAAATAGAAATTTCAAACAGATTGGGTATATAAGACCCTACAAGGCAAGGAATCTTCTGGTTGCTAACTGTTGTATTACATTACAAGTTCCATTTGTCATCTTTCATACCAAACTTTTATGGCCAAAATCAGGGAAGCATATTGTAAAATATCACTGGACCTCATTTGAGTATTGTTTCATATAACAAAGGGCAAACAAATAATTTATTGGGATACAGGACCCTACTGTTTTGGTAGTTTATTGTATTATACAGCTATACTAAAAAATAGGGGAGATCACACACCATTTACATATGAACTTTTGAGAACTTACCTCAAGATGAAATTCTGTAACCATTTGTCATCCCTCTCCCTTCTTTGATTCAAACCTAAACCGAATCTTTATCCGGCTTGCGAAAAATCAAAGGAAACTCATCATCTTGTTCAGTGAAACTGCTGTCTTTGCTCATACTCTTCAATGAATGGTAAACCTGGTACATAGACCACCTGTCCTTGGGCCGAGAAACTACACAATTACTAGCAACTTTCAGAAATTGCAAAATTTCCTCATCGTGCCCTTTTCCACAGAGAGCTTTATCAATGGCATCCTTGGTTCGACCAGAACTAGTTAGATGATTTACCCAATCCACCACATTACCCTTAAAACCTTCCTCAACAGCGGTGACTTCTAGTGGCTTTTGCCCAGTTGCCAGCTCCAGAAGCACTATTCCCAATCCATAAACGTCCCCTTTCAGTGAAGCAACCATTGTACTTGGATATTCTGGAGCTACATAGCCAAGCTCTCCCAAGTCTCCATTTACAAAACTGCTTTCATTAGAATCAGAAGCCGTAAGCGTTGCCAACCCAAAATCCATTATCCTAGCATCAAAATCCTCGTCGAGGAGGATCACATTTGAGCATATGTTTTGGTGCATAATTGGAGGCTGACAACCGTGGTGAAGCCAAGCAAGCCCCCTTGCAGCTCCCAAACCAATCCTAAATCTAGCTGGCCAATCCAATCCAGCACCACTTCCATGCAACAAAGAATACAAAGTCCCACTTGACAAGTACTTATAAACCAGAAGCTTCTCCTCCTCCACAACACAAAACCCCAAAAGGGGTACCAAATTCGGATGCCTAAGCTGTCCTAACCGGTTCATCTCCAACCGAAATTGCTTCTCACCAAGCTTACAAGTACTAAGCCGCTTAATTGCCAGCGCCGACCCATCAGGAAGTAGAGCCTTATAAGTAGTCCCCGTTCTAGATGAAATGATCACATTTTCGGGGCTGAAATTATTTGTAGCCGCCATCAAATCAGCCAACTTAACCTTCACAAGGGGTTTCTGAAACAAGGAAACTTGGGTAAGCTTGTGAGACCTCAACCTCTCAGCCCAATCTTCTCTTCCAACCCCATAACCTCCCTTCCTCTTCTTGCTCAACCTCAAATGGTACCACCACCATAGCCCCGAAGCCAACAACAAAGAAGCCGCGGCACCAAACACCCCAGCAGCAATTATAATAGCAAGATTCTTCTTACTCAACCCACCACACTTTGACCCAAGAGGCCCTCCACAAAGCCCACTATTCCCAGCAAAATTATCCTTATCAAAACGGTCTAAAAACACAGGTATAGTACCAGTCAACTTGTTATTGGCCACTGAAAACTTCTTGAGCCTACCCAAGCTAGAAAATTCATAAGGTATAGTCCCAGAAAGCTTATTATCCGAAAGGATCAGACTGTTCAGGTACTTACAGTGTTGCAGATCAGTTGGGATTGAGCCTGAGAAATCATTGCCGGAAAAGTCCAAGGTCACCAAATAAGGCAACCAAGTACAAATATCATGAGGGATCGACCCAGAAAGCTCGTTGCCTCCAAGATCCAGAATCTGAAGGCTGGAACAGTACTCTATGTCCTTAGCAACAGCACCAGAAAGCGTCATGTCTCTGAGCTCAAGGTTTAATATGCGGCTCTCTCGATCGTTCCAGCAGGTAACTCCCACAAACTTGCATATGGAACTCACAGACGTGTTCTTGAAATCCCAAGAGGCCAGCTTTCCAAGTGGGTCTTTCAGAGACTGCTTCAGGCTCTGAAGGCACCTCACATCGTCCTCAACCACAGCCCCATAAGAACAATAACAAGCACAGCTCAAGAACAATATGGCAATCCATATCCTGACAGTTACGCTAGAGATTGAGCCTATCATATTGAAAAAAGTAATGATCTTCAAGCAATTCACTGTGAAACAAATGATGGGTTGTGCGTGTTTGAGGTCTAAAAGGCTCCAAGGACTAGTCAAATTTGCGCGTATTCTGAATCTGATTGAGAAAGTCTCAGAGAGAAGAGGGCCATTGACTTCTCTTCTTCTGTGTATTGGATTGGATGTGGGAAATTACCCACTTACCACTACCAGGCCAGGGCAAACAGTTGCATGGAAATTTGGTTGAATGGATTTTCAATTTTTTCGTAAAGTAAATGAATCTCTGAATTCAAAGCTTTTGATAAATTATTTGACTAAATGAAAGCTTTGCTTAGTTGGGAAGGTGTTTTTAATTGAGGGTTTATTTGACCAGAGGCTTTTTTGGAGTTGGGTCTTCCACCTACACCCTACAGTACTAGAAACACTTGGTTGAAACGGGAATAGCACTTTTTTACTATTCTCGTCCAATCACAATCTGCCACATAAAAAAACTTGTATACATAGCATACTGTGATTGGAGGGGAATAACAAAACAGTGCTATCCATGTTTCAACCTAGTTTTTCTGCTACAGTACAGGGGCTGCCTACTGCACCAGAAATCAATATCATAATCTTTTGTATAGTTGTTTATTAGCTCTCGGGAACATTTTTGCTCACCACTTTAACTATAGGTGTACCTTCACCACCACCTTCAATGCTTGACACGTGTCCATAGACATAATCATAGTTAATTTTTTCCTTGTATTTATGGAACCATGGTTATACCTATGGACACGTGTCAAGCATTGAAGGTGGCGGTGAGGGTACACCTATAGTTAAAGTGGTGAGCAAAAATCTCTAATTAGTTCGTTAGTTTATAATTAATTCCTTATTTTATCCATGACGATTTACCTTTAGTGCGCAGCCAATAAGGGCGATGGGAATATGCATCTTTGACCGCCACTCCACTAGCTTTTAGATTGGGTTGGAATTTTTTACTATTGCTATATTCAAGAACAAGGATTTTTGGAAAAACTATATAAAACCCTCTAAATTAAGAGTCATTTTCAAGTTTATACCCAATTTTATAGACATTTACGAGTACATACTCAAACACTCGAAAATGACCTTGAAAATGTCCTCATAAATGTACTCGTAAATGTCCATAAAGTTTGGTATGAACTTAAAAATGACTATAATTTGGGGGATTTTATGTAGTTTTTCTAAGATTTTTTTAAAGAGGTTTACTATTCACAGTCGCCTGAGAAATCAAACTCTCCATTTGTTGTCCTACACCTAGGGATGGCAAAGGGCCAATTAGGGGCCGGGGATGGTACTATTGCTATATTCAAGAACAAATTTTGTTTAAGAGATTTGCTATTCACAGTCGCCTGAAAAATCATACTATCCCTTTGTTGTCCTATACCCAGGAATGACAACGGGCTGGTTAGGGACCGGGTATGGCAATACCATCCCGTCCCCGGTTTTTCATTTTCGGGGAATCCCATTCCCGTCCCCGTTGGGGGATTAAATCCCAAACCCGGCCTAAAATACCCGAATTTTTTATATATAAAAAAAAAATTTAAGTATCCATATTACACTTTAATTTCACCTTAAACTATCATTCAACTCAATTCAAAACAATTGAAATATAAAATTTCACTCAACTACTCAAAATCATATCAATTCAATTTGAAAAAACTAATAAAATCATATAATAATAAAAATTCAAAAGCTTCACCATCCAACAAAGTTTATAATTCAACTCATTCATCATCAAAAGAGAAACTGCAAACTACACATTCATAAAATGAAATCCCATAATTGCAATGAACTCATGTGCTTCTTCATTCATAGCTTCAATTAAAAAAAAATAAAGACATGTTCTCTGTTTCAATAATAGACTCCTGACAAAAAAGAAAACATAAGAGAAAGACTTTAAATTTTTTTTAAAAAAAAATAGAATTAGAAGCGAACCATAACATAAGAGAAAGTCATTAATAAGGAACGTTGGTACGTAATATGAGTTTAGGAATTAGGGTAACTTTTTAATTATTTTATTTTATTTTATTTTATTTTATTTATTTATTAAAATAAATACAACACTTATCAAGTCGGGTTTGGGGATGGGGATAACAATACCATCCCCGGCCCATATCCGATCGGGTATTTTTAAAATCGAGGATCCCCGTACCCGCCCCTTTCCCCCCCTCGAAAATTCCCCCTGTCAGGGCTAGGGACCTGACCTAACGGGGATTATTGCCATCCCTAACTACACCTAGCTTTGTAGTTTGAATGCAACTTTGAAATACTCTAATTCTTTTACTTTCCGGGTTTGCCCTTATGCACCACAAATGTTTTATTTTCTTTTTACTTTTATCTCCCTATTCTCTCTGCCACCAACAACCAAGCTGAAATTACCTGTAGGATAACTAAAAATGCCTAGAGGGGGGGTGAATATGCCAATTTAAAATTATAATCAATAAACAAATAATAAACTTTGGTAGCATGATTGATCTGGCTTATCAATCCCAGAACATGCTGAACATAAAATAAAGGAACACGCAGAGAATTATTTTACGTGGTAAAACCCCACCTCTGGGGAAAATCCACGGGACTCTTCAGTTCAACACAAATCCACTATAGAACGATGATTACAAGAAGTATTCACACACTTATCCTACACACATTAGATAATGTTTACTGACTTCTTTGTAACTCAACTTCTGTCACAGGATGATCTTCGACACTCCTTATGTTGAACACAATACTGGTCACGATTGCTTCAAGCTCACCGGAGGAAAACCGCCACCACGGTCTTGGTGCGCTCAACCGTATGAGTCACCGAACATGTATATGAACGCAATATGAATGATGCAAGGGTTTGATAAATCACCAAGTAAACATGGAACACTTGATGATTTATCTTAAATATATGCACAACAGCTTTTCTAGAGAAATTTAGATGATCAATCAAAAGATGTAAAAGCTGTTTTATGAAAAGAGAAGCACACCATTTTTTTTATACAAAACGAGTTCTCTCTAGTAAAAGAGAATCACCAAGACCCACGTCAAATATCCTATCATCAATCTTGGATTTTGATTGTCTTTGGGTTCTAAGAAAAGACGCCAACAGTGCAAGATGTGAGGAAAGCGTAGATGACTCCCACCACAACCAAGTTGTTATCTTGCAAGAGATAACTCATAGAGCCAAGGTATCCCAATTCATGCCTCATTAGATTTGCTTTAATAAAAGTCATATTCTATTTAGTCATCTTATTCCCTCTTTAAGATAACTTCCAATCCCATCAATTGTTATACAAGTAAACCATATATATCAATGAAATCAATTTTGGTATTAAAAGAAACATGCTCTCCAAGTCAAATATGAAAAATGATATTTTTACTTAAACCAAAATAAGGTCCAACTAGGAAAATAATCTCAAGAGATAAAATCTAATCCTATTAAAAATAGGACTAATATAAAAGTGTTTGAGTGAAAATAACTCCAACTAGGAATCCTATAATGAATGCATGATTATGTCATGATTTACCTAAAATCAAGTTCCTCATATCGATCACGTCATACTTCGAAAATCCGGGATTGAATGTGTTGCGCCAAATCTTCCAGCAAACCATATTCACACACTAATTCCCAACCTATACTAGAGTCGAGGAAATGGCAATACAATTTTCATACTAACACAAGCCTTTTTCGTCTTCTCCTGTTCTCTCATCCAAAGGAGTCAACATATTCATTGTAAACTTTTGCAACGTGAAAAGTGGAGTTCGAGGCGGATTGTTTACCCGATATTAATGGGTCATGGATGAATTCTGGGTCCGGGTTTTTACTTTCCGGGTTTCCGAGGTTGCAGGTTTAGTGCATGAGACAAAAGAAGCATTAATTCAGAGTGGGGTTTGGAAATTAAAAAAAAATTGGTGAATTTTCGAGTGATGAGAGAATAAAGTGGGTTGGGTGGGTATGAAGTGTTTAGATTTCTGTTGGTGTTTGTACAATTATGAGCTCTCTCTGTCAATTCTCTCGCTTGCAGGATTTGCTGAGTTCTTTTTGTGAGAAGGAGGGAGAAAAAAGAAGAGTTGTGCACAAGGGAAGAGAGATAAATGATAAGGGGAAAGGAAAAATGGGCATTTAATGCTGAAGATGGGTAAAACAGGAAAGTAAAAAAATTACAGTATTTCAAAGTTTCATTCAAACTGTGAATCCACGTGTAGGGCTACGAAGGGAGAGTTTGATTTCTTAGTCACCCAAAGCAACTATGAATAGCAAAGCTCTTTTTTTAAAAGACTTTACTTATTAAGAGGGATGATAGCATATTAAACTCACACACACTACATGGATGCTAGGACTCGAACCCAAAACCTTTCATGATGGAGCAATTACTCCAAACCACTACACTAATGGGTTCTTTTCATTGAACAAAGATTTTTATATGCACTTTTCAATTGTACATAAAAATATATATGTTTTTTTTTTCAGTAAATCAACTAATATTTGTGAAGAAAAACTTAGATGCACTTGTGTCTTACAAATTCACATAATTTGATTAGCACATTGTTAAGAAATGAGATACTGAAAATTAAAACTAAAAACGAAAAGGTTATCTCCAGTGGTGGACCCACAGAAATGCAAGGAGGTGCACTGCACCTCCCCTCGCCGGAAAATTCCTTAGAGTCTGAGGCACAAAATAGCGCAGTCAGCCAGTGGCTATGGAGTCTGAGGCACAACCGCGCAGGTTTTGGCGAAGAAGAAAACATACCTATTTTGTTTTGCTAGAACGACATCGTTCTCTGTCTTTGATCTCTTTTAATGAAACACATCGTTTCATTTAAGCTTCAGTTCTCCAAAAGCAAGCGTATGTTTTGATGGTAAAGCCCAAAAAGATAGGCCTCAATAACTTATAAATGGGATATGCATATGCGTAACATATCTAATACCCTATTTAGTACAGGCCATCTTTATTAATAGGTTTTTGTTTGGTCTGAGAAAAGGACTCTGGAATTCACTATTAATTGAATAGGTTGTACTTTCTCATGGCATATCTAATATTTATTAATAGGTCATCTTTATTTTTTTTGTCTAAATACTTTTTTGGAACTTTTAGGTTTTTTTTTTTTTTTGTATAGAAACTTGTAGCTTTTTAAATGTTGCACCTCTCTTGAAAAATTTCTGGATCCACTACTGGTTATCACATCTTAAGTTTTTCTCCATTTTTATCATATGAATGGTCGACTAGAATGTAGTCCGGTAATGGGTACCAAATGCTAACAATTGTGGATTAGGTCAATTAGTTATGACAATGTGTCTGTTTTCTTACAACCAAGTTCGAATCACACTCCGATAAATTAGAATAGTTGAAAATATCCCTTTGTCTTAAAAAAAAAACAGCAAATCATATGTTTTCCAACGAGTGGTGCTATTTCCACCCATATGTCCTATTTTCTCACACACTTTATCTTCCCACCCACCATATAAATTTGAAAAAACACAATTCTATTTTTTCACCCACCATTATTCCTAAACTACCCTTCAATGTGGACACACTCATATTGTGCCATGTGTATTGACAAAAAAATAATAATACATAAATAAACAATTTTAAAAAAAAATCAATCTCCATATTTTTCTTTCTCTTCCACCATTTCTTCGAAATATTCAGACAAGAAGTCTGGGAAATTAAAAAGAAAACTATCTTTCTCTCCGGAATTTCTCAACCTACCCAACCCATAACCAATTATTTTTCCGTTTCTGCTTGAAAAAATAAACCATTTTCTTTGAAACATGATCAACTTACAAACTGTTACAGAGACATCTTAGAGAGAGAGAGAGAGAGAGAGAGAGAGAGAGAGAGAGGGGAGATAGAGCTAGCCTCTATATTGGTTGTTGAGAAACAGAAATCGGGAAAAGAAAAACAATGAAAAGGTATCAAATTATAATCTCATAACACATTTTCAGTTGGTTAAGGAATTTCAACCAATCCCCAAACTCATTTTTGGTCAAGATTCCAAATCACTATACCCACTCATTTTGAATCCAAAATTTGATGAAGGAAACAGTAGTTATTTCAAGCGAAAATCACATTACCACCAATCTCGGGGTGTTGGGGAGGAGAGAGAGAGAGAGATACAAAGAACATAGAAAGAAGGAGGTGCCCTCTGAAATATTGGTCAAATCTCACATTGCCCCCTCAAAGTTAAAGTGACCTACTTTACCCCATTGACCGATGTGTCTCACTTTATCCCCTCACCGTCAAGTCTGTCAAAAACTCAGTTAAAAATACTGACAAGGCATCAATGGGACTCACAATTTTGCTAAACTAAGTGCCATGTGGACAAAAAAGTAATAAAATTTATATACTTATTAAAAAATAAGTTGAAAATATTAAAATCAATAGGAAAATGAAAAAAAATTTATCTCCTTCACGAACCGAGCGAACCCAACCAACTCTCTCCCTCACGACAAACCCCCACCCCTCAACCACTTCGCTCCCGTATCCCAACCTTGTTAGGACCCAATCCCATTCGGGCCTAATACTCTACAGCCCACTTACTATCACCTTAGTATTGCCTTAGTATCACCTAGCTGTTCCACAACAGAATAACAACTTTGTCCTCTCCGCATTTGTAGGAGTTTGTTAGAACCTTTTGTTAGATCATAGCCAGCTGGCCACGATCAGGAATTGTATAACCTCTCTTTCTCTTTTGCTTGAGATGGCATGAAATGAAATGAATTGAATTCCTTTTTCTTCTTTCTCTGTTTTTTCCGCAAGTTTTCCATTTTCAGATCGGTGGTTCTACCATTTGGTATCTAGAGCCTGGTTTCGTACCATGGGAAGGAAAGGCCAGTCGACCGCTTCCATGAAGGTCGCTGCCATCGCCGAGGCCGAGCTTGATGCTCAACAAGAATTGTGGAACTCACAACTCCAAGAGGTTCAAGCCGCAGTGACCGCAATCGCAGTACAACAAGCTGTGGTGCAAACGAATATGACAGAAGTGCAACAAACTCTAGTGGCTCAAAAAGATCAAAACACCGCTTTCCAAAAATCTATTTTGGAAGAAATTCGAGCTCTCTGCACTCGGAACTCACCGCCTTCACCAAGCCATCGGGACCATCTTACTTCAAACGGACCACAGAGCACTGTATTGGCTCCGTCGACGACCACGATGGGATTTCCAGGAGGCCCTCGGTTGAATATGGCTTTCACAGCACCCAACCACCCGATTTTTGGTGGTGCCAGTTCCAATCTGGGGTGAATGGCAACAAATCCTCAGATCCAACCTTCGATTGTTCCATTGGGCTCATCGCCGATGATGTCGCCATCACTGCAACATTCGGTGACAGCACCTCAATACACTCAGCCACCTTTACAGACTACGGTGTGCCAAACCACGACCGGAATGCATACCGCTTATTCGGGACCACATTTCTCTTCCGTTCCACCAGCCATGTCCACGGGACTACCTATTCACTATTACCCAGCATCTTCGATGATGCCGACAAGTCCGGGATTCCATTCTTCTCATCATTCGAACATGAAACCCATAAAACTAAATCTTCCCCGATTTTATGGCGAAGACCCCTATGGTTGGTTAGCAATGGCAGAACGCTTTTTGGAATATCATGAGGTGGACGAACCCAGGAAAGTCATGGTGGCAGCTATGCACCTGGGTGGTGACGCAGCGCTTTGGATGAATTGGTATGAGGCCAGGTATTCTCGAGAGTCATGGACCATTTTCTCTGAAATGCTCTTACAACGATTTGGGCCATGCGAGGCTTTGAACGTTAATGTGGCCCTGTCACGTATTCGACAAGCAGGCTCAACTGCGGAGTATGTGGCCTAATTTATCAAGCTGTCGTGTCGAGCTGTGGGTTGGACTGATGAGTTACTATTGGGGGTATTTGTAGGAGGCCTGAAGGAAGATATTCAAGATGACATCCTCGCGCTGGAACCCAAGTCACTCGCACGAGCTATGGAATTAGCCCAGATCTTTGAAAACAAACAACTTAGGAGAAGATCTTCTTTCAGATCCAACATGCCAAAACCCTCACTGGCGCCGTTGCTTAGAAATAAACCATCATTCATACCCACGAGCACTACTCCTAAAGCTCATACTGAGACGCTCCGAGCAGGACCTCCAGTCAATCGAAGGACACAATCCGAACTCCAAGAACGAAGGCAAAGAGGTATGTGCTTTTATTGCGATGATCCTTATGTGCCGGGCCACAGATGCAAACAGTCACAGATTCTGATGATTGAAATTGAAGGGGAAGATATGGGTCCTGATGAAAGGGTTCATGACGATAGCGGTGCAACAATGGAGGAAGGGCTTGACTGCGCGGATGACGTTCAGTGCAGCTCCACGCCATTGTTGACAAGCGACGGAGCAAGGGTCGTGCTATGAAATTAATGGGACAAATCCATGGGGTCCCTATATTGGTGTTCATTGATTCTGGCGCTGATCGGAGTTTTCTTAATCCCAAAATTGCGGAACAACTAAGTCAGCATATTGAGAAGCACTCTATTGAAACAGTGGTGGTAGCCTCTGGAAAACCGTTGAGTACCAAAGGTGTGATCCGCCGGGTTACAGTGCAAATGCAGGGGTACCAATTTCAACATGACTATCAGCTTCTTACTGTAGCTAGGTGTGATTTGGTTTTAGGAATGGATTGGTTGGAGACATTAGGACTGGTTGGATGGAATTTCCAGCATAAAACTATGGAATTCACCGTGGATGGGGTTAATCATAGAATCGTGGGAACTGCAGGCTCACTCCAATCAGCAGCCCAAGTGTGTCCTCTTACCGTGGAATTAGCTCAAGACGGGTGGCACTCAAAAAATAACTCTGCGTCGACACTATTACCGCAACCTCTGCAACAGCTGATCGATTTCTATGTGGAATTGTTTGCTGAACCCACAAGTCTTCCTCCCACAAGAAGTGTTGATCATCAAATCACTCTAATGGCTGGCACCGCGCCTGTTTCTGTCAGACCATATCGGTATGCCCACAGCCAAAAGTCAGAAATAGAGGCTCAAGTTCAGGACATGTTGAAGGCAGGATTGATTCGCCATAGTACTAGTCCTTTTTCATCCCCAATACTATTAGTAAAAAAAAAAAGGGCACCTGGAGATTTTGTATATACTACAGAGCTCTCAATCAAGTGACCATTAAGGACAAGTTTCCCATTCCGGTGATTGACGAACTGCTTGATGAATTACATGGGGTTGCCTACTTCACCAAACTTGACCTCCGATCCGGCTACCATCAAATTAGAATGAAGGAGGACGATATCCCCAAAACGGCTTTTCGTACCCATAAGGGACATTATGAGTTTCTCGTGATGCCGTTTGGTCTCACAAACGCCCCTTCTACCATTCAAGCACTGATGAATCCTGTTTTTCGGCCCTACTTAAGAAAATTTGTTTTGGTTTTCTTTGATGACATCCTTGTTTACAGCCGCACTCTTTCGGATCACGTTGCTCATCTAAAATTGGTTTTTGAGGTGCTCCAGGTTCATCAATTAAAAGTGAAGTTGTCCAAGTGTTCATTTGGCCAAGCTTCGGTTGACTACTTGGGACACACCATTTCTGCAGCAGGGGTTGGGGTGGATCACAAAAAAATCCAGTGCATCGAAGCATGGCCAAAACCAACAACAGTCAAGGGGCTACGAGGCTTTCTCGGTTTGACAGGTTACTACTGCAAGTTTGTGAAGGGATTCGGCCTTATCTCCAAACCTTTGACTAATATGCTGCGAAAAGATGGGTTTGAGTGGACGCCACTTGCAGAACAAGCTTTTCTAAATCTCAAGAATGCACTGACAACAACCCCCGTTCTTGCACTGCCAGATTTCAGCAAGGATTTTGTCATTGAATGCGATGCTTCTAATGGTGGAATTGGAGCTATTCTTTCACAAGATCGTCATCCCATTGCGTACCTCAGCAAAACTCTATCCGACAAGCACAGGACCTTGTCTGTCTATGACAAATAGATGATGTCACTTGTCTATGCCGTGGAGCATTGGCGCCCCTATCTCTTGGGTAGGAAATTTAAAATTTTGACGGATCACTAGACCATCAAGTATTTCTTGGAACAGCGAATCACGACCCCGACTCAGGAAAAATGGCTACTTAAACTGTTGGGATACAACTATGAAATTGCATACCGTGCGGGTGTGAATAATGCTGGACCGGATGCTCTCTCAAGAAAGCATGAGCTACTAGCTTTAATGGGGCTAACTACTCCTATTTTTGACTATATTCCTCAGATGGCAGAGGCATGTCTCCAGGATCCTCCTACGCAGCAGCTCATTCAAACAGTACGTACCAATCCAACTTCCCTTCCTAACTACACTTGGACTCATGACAAGCTATATTATAAGCACCGTCTGTCTGTGCCTTCCACTGCTACTTGGAGGGACAAGATCTTGGCAGAATTCCACAACACACCAACTGCATGGCACTCCGGGTACTTGCACACATATAAACGCATCATGCGCACTTTTCGTTGGCCAGGTCTCAAAGCTGATGTCAAGAGATTCGTTGCTGCCTGCGATACTTGTCAACGCAACAAGTATGAATCAATCCGCCCACCCGATTTATTACAGCCCCTGCCGATCCCCGAAACCATATGGCAAGATATAGTCATGGACTTTGTGGAAGGATTACCTTCAAGCCATGGGAAGGATTGCATTTTGGTAGTGGTTGATCGATTGTCGAAATATGGCCATTTCGTAGCTCTCAAACACCCTTACATAGCATCTCAGGTGGCTCAACTCTTTATCAAGGAGATTTTTCGCCTTCATGGTCTCTCTCGCACCATAGTAAGTGATCGTGATCCTACATTCTTGAGCCAGTTTTGGACAGCCTTCTTCCACTCACAGGGGACCAAGCTTTGCCACAGCTCTGCATACCACGCCCAGTCTGATGGCCAAACTGAGGTCTTGAACCGTACCCTTGAGCATTATTTGCGTTGTTTTGCAGGGGATAAGCCCACTAGCTGGTCCACATAGCTCCCATGGGCAGAATGGTGGTATAATACTACCTACCATTCTGCCCTTCAAATGACCCCTCATGAAGCAGTCTATGGGAAACCACCTCCAACTATTCAGTCTTACATTCTCGGCACTTCCGCAGTTGACGCCGTGGATACTACACTCAAGGACATGGACACCATTCTTTGCCAACTTCGTCTCAACCTGCAAGTAGCTCAAGAACGGATGAAACATTTCGCCGATCGCCACCGTACTGAACGGGAGTTTCAGCCTGGAGACTGGGTTTTTCTCCGCTTACAGCCGTATCATCAGGCGACCATCCGTAATCCCCAACATCCCAAACTGCCTCCCATATACTATGGTCCATATCAGGTGCTTTCTCAGGTGGGTTCAGTAGCCTACAAATTACAGCTGCCTGGCAACTCCAAACTTCATAATGTGTTCCATGTCTCTTTGCTCAAAAAGAAGGTGGGTGCTCATGTCACTTCGTCTCCCACATTGCCTCCTCTATCCGCTGGGGTAGTTGCCTGGGTGCCAGCCAAGGTGCTAAACAGAGGAATTTTCAAGCGCCAGAATAAACCGGTTACTCACTAGCTCATTCAGTGGGAGGGCCTTCCTGAGGAGGATGCAACCTGGGAAGATGCTTCGGTTCTCCAGCAACGTTTCCCCTCTTTTCAGCCTTGAGGTCATGGCTGTTCTTAAGCGGGTGGAAATGTTATGACCCAATCCCATTCGGGCCTAATACTCTACAGCCCACTTATTATCACCTTAGTATTGCCTTAGTATCACCTAGCTATTCCACAGCAGAATAACAACTTTGTCCTCTCCGCATTTGTAGGAGTTTGTTAGAACCTTTTGTTAGATCATAGCCAGCTGGCCACGATCAGGAATTGTATAACCTCTCTTTCTCTTTTGCTTGAGAGGGCATGAAATGAATTGAATTGAATTCCTTTTTCTTCTTTCTCTGTTTTTTCCGCAAGTTTTCCATTTTTAGATCGGTGGTTCTACCAAACCTCCCCTAAGCCATACACCAGATTGCCCAAACAAACCAACCCATTCCCAAACAAACAAACCCATCCCATTTCTCTGTTTGATCATATCAACAACCAACACAACTTAGCTGACTTAATAACTAGAAGAATAAACATTTTCACGATGACCAGGCAATAAAAAGTTAAAGAAAAGTTTCAGTTACATCATGTCAACCATTCAAAACACGCCGACAGAGAGAAAATTATACACAGCATTTTTTTACTTCAAGAAAATAGTTGATTGAAATCAAGAACAATAAAAAGTTTATACCCTCCGAAAATATCTAATGACAACAGATTCACAATAGAGCTTCCTTAGTTATGATTATTAGGTAACTAAATAATATCATAATTGATTTAAAAGAATTGAAAAAAAATTCATTAAACGTCTCTGTTATCTTCATGTGGAAATGAAAGAAAAAATATTGATACTGAGACATCCTGAAGAACTACATAGATGCCTGAATTATAAACACTCAAATCAAATCCAACCAGAGAACCTACAACCTTAGAGCACTTCCACCCATTTGCCATGGCAAAGGGCTAGGGGAACCACTATTCGCATGAGATATAAGGAGAGGAATTTGTATAGAGTTTTGGTATGGGAAGTAAAAAATATGACTAGATATTTATTTTTAAAAAAAATATGAAATTTTTGGTTTTTTTTTTCTATTTTTTTTTTTTTTCGTTGACGTCAAAGAAACCTGCACTGCTGCGCTATTTCTCTGCCACAAGCTTATGGAGCCCATAAGTTGCCTGGACAAGTCTTGCTTGCTGGAATTGAAAAAGGGGGCTTGAGCCCCTGTTGCCCGGACTAAAGGAGCACCGGTGGAGTTGGTCTTATATAGAAGAAACCCACTTAACTCAGGAATAACTGTAGCTATTAAGCCTTTTATAAATGGATAAATTTGGTCTTTCCAACATGTTTGTTTTTCATCAACACAATAGCTTGCTCAGTCCATAATTTGGCCCATAAATCAAGCTCAATCTCAATATTTTTTTTTTTTTGTTGGGACTCAATCTCAACATCTAAAGCCCAATAAATAACAGAGAACTAATAATCTCCCTGATGTGCTGGTTGTTTGATAGACGTTGGATCACACTAACACTGAAAACGTAACATACAGCAACAGCAGAATGAGACAGGGCGCCACGCCCTCCCCCTCTTCCTGTTCAGTGTTTTCAAATTTTAAAAAACTCGAACATATCCTTGAATGACCGTGCGTTAACAAAAGAAACGCGACCCGCGTCGTTTTTTATTATTAAAAAAAAAGGCCTTTATGTTCTCGGTGGGCCCCCACGTCCTTCCTATGCGCGCCTTCAGCGATAGTAAATGACCAAACCAACCCCGAATCGTACGACATCATGAAAAGAGTTCAACTACGATTCCGATGTCGTCTTCAATTTGAAGGCCTCTCTCTCCTCCAAGACCTCCTGTCCTTCATCACGGGACGGAACGCGAGAAAGCCCAGTGTCAGTATCGTAATTAAAAGCCTAGTTGAGGGGTAATTACGTAAAAGTGGAGAGAGAAGAAAACAGACTTTCAGTTTCCTATAACAGACAAAGACACGCCATACAGCCAAAAACCCAAGGGGAAAACATAACCAAATAACCAATAACCTCCCCTTTTCTCTTTCTAGGCTACTCTCACTAGTTCACTAGTTCACTCGTTCGTTGGACTCGAAGAGAAAATGGAAGAAGAGGCACAGGTGAAATTCCAAATAGAACCTGTTTTTTTTCCTAACCCCCACTACCACTGACGGCTCCACCACCGTCGCCGCCACTCCACTGTCTCAATTTCAAGTCTTTGTTTTCAAAAATCAATGTTTATTTTATTGTTCAATTTTTGTTTTGTTGACGATGCAGAAAATGGTGGCTCTGAAGAAGGCGTACGCGGAGATTATTCTGAACACGGCGAAAGAGGCGGCGGCGAGAGTAATGGCGTCGGAGCACAAAGCTCTTCGCTTTCAGCACGATCTGCGTTCTACCAAAGACGAGTCGCTTCGCGTGCTTCTCCGCTTAAAGCAAATGATCGATTCCAAGGTTTGCTTTTTCTTTTTCGAATTTTGCGTCCTCGAAAGTTTTGATATTTTTCTTTTTGTTTTACTAGTTTTTATCATCCGATTCTTGGTCTTGTTTGGAAAGAGGGTTTCATGAATCTTGGTAATTTAGTTTGCACTGAATGTGAATGTGTTTTTTGTAATTGCATTCACTGTCGCGAAAGAAGCCATTTTTATTTTGAACTTTGAAGAAGGTTCACTTTGAAATTCGGTGTCTTTGCGTCTGCTGTTAAAGA
Organism: Prunus padus; assembly: GCA_024362665.1. Lineage (NCBI taxonomy): Eukaryota > Viridiplantae > Streptophyta > Magnoliopsida > Rosales > Rosaceae > Prunus > Prunus padus. The sequence continues at coordinate 27,479,589 of JANFAM010000013.1, forward strand.
AATTGCATTTCTAAAGTGTTTCCATATGCTAATTACTAGTTATACAGTTATGCTGACAATGTTACCATTCTGAATAAGCTTCTGCCATTTCTCTTTGTTAATGTTTACAGTGAACGTTAGCTCAAACATATTCACCATACTGTTTGGCTTAACCAATCTCCACATTTTGAAATTCCTGTGATATACCACTTGTGCCTTGTCTGGTATTGCTAGGAGGTTCTTTTGATTCTCTTTGTAATAAACCCATGTGCAAATTGAATGATACAAGAGTGTTGTGTATAACTTATGGAATTTCTAGTGATTACTCACTCATTGTAGTTACTATAAGTGCTTGCTCTTATACTGCATTAACCAGCATTTCAATTTTATACAGACAAGTGAAGCAGAGATAACATCCTCGAGCCAACAAAGAAGGATTGAAGAGCTTGAAGCACAGCTCCAAGAGGCAGAGGATATCATAACTGATTTGAGATCAGAGTTGAAACAAGTATGGAGGGAATTGGAGAGGGTAAATGGCAACCAAGTGAAGCCTTTGGATGGACAAATCACAAGGGAAGACACATCATTTTCCAAAAGTCCAACACCTGAGCCCATCATACTCTCTCGTCTAGGTTCAGGACATGAAATTGTTCCAACTTCTATCCTGGACAACATCCCAGTGAGTAGAGGTATTGACCATAAATGCTGTGATGAAATGAAAAAAAATGAGCAGTTAAGTGTTTCCGATTTGGATAAATTTTACACCCCTGACTCTGACCTTGCGTCAATAATCATGGGAAGTAAGGAGCCTGAGCTGCTCAGAAATGGTTGTACACAGAGAATTCGTGCTTTTGAAAGAAATTTACTTGATGAAAAGGTGCTGCCTTCTGGATATGTAGAAAATCACAATTCCCACGGGAAGAATGAGTTGGGCACCAAAGCAAGTGACAATGAGGAAGGAAACTGCAATTCCCCCTCTATTAGGGACAACAGCATGGAAGTAGTTAATAACCCATCTGTGGGAGAAACCAAAACGCCTTCTAAAGTCCGCACATTAAGAAGACGAAAGACTCGATTTGGGAAAGCCAAAACCTCGCGTCAATATTGTCCTAGTGAGCTCATGAAATCTCGTCAACCAACTTCAGTCAATGTAAATGATAGATCCCATGAAGATGCATGCTTCCAACCCTCTATCAAGGCTGGCAATGTAGACATGACAAGAACTCCTAGTGGGTTGGAAGAAAGTTTGCAGCACAGTAACCTCTATTATATGGATGAAGTTAAGACCATTCGGAAGGGAAAAAGAAAAAGGAAAATGAATATTAAGGATGGCATTGCTACTTCAACTGGTCAGCTTACAAAACCTGGCCAGCCATCATCTGTTCTTTCACGCTGCAGGACTTTTGCCTATTTAGGTAATGGTGGTGTTAAATCATGCGAAGATCGACCGAACACAACCCAGAATGAGGCAAAGATGAAGGCATTGCCCGGTCTGGATCCTGGGTTGACGTTAATTACAAGTGATATGGATCCTATATCAGGGTCAACAAGTTTTACTGTGAGTATGAAGGAGATTAATAAAGCTGAAGCTGGCCAGAATGCTGCAGACAATGACATGGAGTTGATAGATGTGCCTGTGTTGATATTGCAGGAAAGTGATATTGTGGAGAATTCAGGGGCTCCAAGTTCTGAATTTGACCTTGCTACTGCTGATCTATCACTGGTGAATTGTGAACTAAAAGATGTGAATGTATCATTGATGAATTCTGAATTAAAAGATGTGAAACTATCATTAATGAATTCTGAATTAAAAGAAGTGAAAGCATCAGAACAATCAAATGGATATCCTAGTCATGTGGACAATGGTAGACTTCTGAAGTACACTTTCCAGAGGAAGCGCAAGAATTCCTCAAGAAACCCTGGTCAAACTACTTCTTTTGAAGAAAGCACTTCTAAGAGGAAGATGGAAGAGAAAGAATGCATTGCACAAGAGCCACAGATGATAAACGAATCTTGTAGGGACAACCGGCGACTGGCTCAGGTCGCTCGACAGGTTGGTTTTCAACAATCCCTCTCTTCACTCCCCCAAATGTCTGAAAAACTTAAATAAGTTGACCTTATTTTGCATATCCGTGAGTTGTATTAGCACAGGAGGACAAAGATCACTTTGCACCGTGTTTGGTAAAAGTTTAGTTGGGCTGGGGAGGAAATCAAATTAGCTCAATTAGGCAATCATGACGATGTGTGTTACACGTACTTGGATATTGTAATGCTTTCATTGACTAGTTAGTTGAGACGTGGAGTCGTTAATTCAAATGACTAGAAAGATATGATCTAGGTTAGATTTATAACAAGATTGTTGAAGATGGCTTATATGTGTGCTTTGATGTATTCTGGTTTTAAAATTTTAATTTGTCAGGACTAGTATATTAACTTTGGTCTTCAAAATTCAGTCTATATATGCTTGTTAAGTTACTGTTATGGGATGATTGATCTCTTACTATCTTTTATCTGTTTGCAGCTCATATCCTTGTCTGGGAAAAGATGGTCTTAATAATGATGACATCTACAATCCAACGAGTGTTAAGGTGGATACGATGCACCATCAGAGGTGGTTTTTGCATTTTGAGAGATGACTGCATAGCATCAGGGGATAGAGTGAGAGAGAGAGAGAGAGAGAGAGAGAGATATATATATATATATATATAAATCTGCAGTAGTAAAATCCAAAATTTTCTGTTAGTTTTTAATTATCTAATGATATTCTATCTTATAATCTGATTCAGTTGCTAAACCTGACACGCTGACACCTCTCCATTCCTGTCAAAATTTCTCCTTTTGAAAAGAAATGCTACCTCTCACTTATCCTTTCCAGATTTTCAGTAAGCTCTAATTTTGTTCACATTTTTTGGAAGAAAGAAACAGGATGATTTTAACAAATAATAACCAGTACCGTTTCAAACGAATGCTCTGTGTATCTATTGTTTTCGATGGGATAGTGAATTGTGTAATTTCTGAAAATCTAAGTCATTTTTGTAAGATTTTATTTTGGGACCATTTAACGTAAGATACTTGACTTGAAATCTGAAGCAATGGGCTCTGGTTTTTGCATTTGAATGAAACTTAAACATTGAGAACTAAAGGGTTACTGTTTCAACATCAAAGGACCTGTAGCCCCTGTAGATTTCAATTTCAAAACTTCCTTTTTATGAAAAATTGGATTGAACTACGCAGAAACCCAAAAGAACCAAAAGAATGATTCTCTGTTTAACTGCTGCTGCTGCCGGTGATGATGTAATTTCGGCATGTGGGGTCATTTTCTGATGATGTATTGTATCAAACAGCAAACAGGCGTGCTTTTCCGAGCATCATTTTTAATTTCATTGCCCTCCCTCATGCGGCAAATTCTGCTTTTTCCAACTTTCCATTCAAGAAAAAAGGCATGCGGCTTTAATTTGGTACGAGATTCCTTCCTACTCTCCTCTGCAGAACAGAACAACTGTTGCCTCAAATCATACAAGTCCATTTAATCTTTGAACTTTTTTACCTATACAATTTAGTGCTACTTTTAACTGCCAAGCAGAAAATAAAATAAAATCAATAGACCTAATCCCAAAGTAATGACCTTTGTAATTGGGCAAGCAGGAATTTAAATTTTAAGCCAAACCCAATTGCCCAAAATCCAAAGTTGGAGAAATCATCATATGGGCTGCAGGTTGCTGATGAAGCATCGGACTGATGGTACAGAGCCTGCAGGCTTTGGTGAATTTTTGTCTAGCTGTCTCCCCAAGCAGCTTCACATCTCTCTGATCATCACAGCTGGCCGCTGATACAGTGAAGCGCACTCACAAATCCCACAAAATCCGTTGCTTTTTCAGTAAACCCCAAGTACCCACTGGAAATCTCATTCCCCTGTTCTATAAAAACCCAACAGAGATCACCACCGTTTTTATTAGGCAAGTATCAAATTCACAATATGGAGATGAGAAAGGAGGGTGGGAGAGTAACAAAGGAGAGAGAGCTTCAAGAGTATATTGTGCAGACAGTTTTGTTGACTGCAGGAGCGGCTGTGTTAATGGCGTGTTTAAAACGTGTTATATTAATGGTGTTTCTCATGGAGCAATGGCGGGCATGGGTTTTCCTTGTGCTCAACCTCATCCTCTTAGCCATTGTGTTCACCCCCATTTCTTCCACCTCAAATATTGACCAAAACCAACAATGCAGCAACAACAGCAGCAATGCAGAAGTGGTCGAGAATATTGAACGGAAAAAGAAGAGGAGGGAATATTATACGTGCCCGTCATCAGAACAAGCAGTTGAAGAAGTTAAAGAATGTGATGCAGAAATACGTAAGAAGAGACCAACGAGTGTCGAGAATGAGGAAGAAGGGTTTGAAGACCAAACAGAGGAGGTTTCCAAGGAGGCCCTGAATGAGAGAGTGGAAGCTTTCATTGTTATGTTCAGGCAGCATTTGGTGTCGGATGCAAGAAATGAATCAAGGTGGAAACAAGTTCTTTGAGAGGCACAAATTTGTTGATCAGCATTCTGATCTTAAAAACTTGTATTTCGTAGGTAGTCTTAAAGGAGGTTTGATTTGAGTGTATTTTGGGGGTTTCAATTTTAGGTTTGGTGTCTTGATCTATATTGTCAAAATTTGGCGTTAAAGTTCATTTTGATGCCCAAAAGTTCAAATTTTAGTCTTGGTTCCACTCTGTATCTGAATAAACAAACTGAATCTTGACTAACTTCTTAAATTTTAACATATTTGGAAAGACTTGGGTTTTTTTTTCCGGTATATAAGTGATATTGGAGAAGAGAAAACTTCGCACCTCGAGTGCAAAAGCTAATTGCTCTTTTTTAACCATATGAGTTATAAGCCCCTTGTTCGAAGTTGGGTTGTTTAACTCTTCTACTAAAATTTATAAATATTTTTTTGTTTTTTGAAGGCACCTTTCGACCAAGAAAAATAAGTCATAAGGCTAAATGTAGTCCAGGGCTAAAAATTTAGCCCTCCAAAATATAAATTTATTATAGAATAGTACAAGGCTAAAATTTTCCATCTCCAGCCATATATGACTATATTTTAGGAACCTTCATATTTTATTATTTTGAGAAGTATAGGACCCACAAAAAAGTGGATGGATTTAAATGTGCAATATGAAAAGCACATGCATGGAACCCACAAAAAATTTGGCCTAGGCCAAAGCTAGGTTAAATGTGGCCTAGTTGGAGGACTAAATGGCCAAATGTGGCCCTCCAAATTTGGCCAAAATTTTATTTAGCCCATGACTGGAGATGGCCTAAGCAAGCCATTGTGACTGTGTACCCTCTTGAATGCCCTGGTGGAGGGGACCCCAAGCACGTGCCTTGCCTTGGGTGGGGTGGCAGCAACCACAAAATCATATCAAGATCGAGGGGGAGGGCAATATTGTCATTTCGCTGTTAATGATTGGAACATGAAGTAGTAAAGTAAATGGTCCCAAAAGGAAGGTTGAAGCTTCTGTATCTCATTATAGTTGGACGTTGAAAGGTATCTGCAAAGACTCAAATCGCATCTACCTCTCCCGCTAGAATGTCTCAACCCATGAAAACAACACAATTTAATAAACTCTCAACCCATTAAAACAACACAATTTAATTAATTCGCAACGCATTAAAACAACACAATTTAATAAATTCTCAACCCATTAAAACAACACAAATTAATTATTATGTCAGAGTGGCCTAGTCCAAATCAAGCCCCAGAATTGAGAGAACACAAAAGGAGGTCTCTTTTTTGGCCCGCCTACTTTTATTTATTTATTTATTTATTTATTTTATATAATATTAAACTAGTCTCTTTGTACTCGTTAGAGGTTTTTTTAAAAAAAATTAAAAAAGATAATGAGTAGTTGTGTTCCATAAAAATAAGATTCATTATCTAATTTTTCTTTTAATTTTTTTTTTTTAATATGAAAAAGTGTGAATTTGCCATATTATATATACTCATTTAATTAATAATTTCAATTCTTAATGTTTGCATTAAACCAATGACATTTTCTAATATTTTGAATATTTTATCATTTTATGATTTTTGCTTTATATATATATAGATTTAGTTATTTTTGTTGTTGTCACGATATATATTTCATGTGCTCATGCAATAAATCCAAACCTAAAGCCGCTGGTGCCATTACTGCTACGGGCCACATATCGATGGACCATGGCATCACATGGAGGTGTCATGCTGAGATGATTTTATTAAAAATTTCTCTAACGGTGATGTCCAAATTAGTACTGATCCACTCTGTTCAATCAATCAAAATCAACGTACGTAGTATTAGTGATTGATGAAACGAGAGCAACGAGAGCCGTTGATATAAGTGGGTCCCAAAATACATCAACGACTAGCTTGAATGTGGCGCTCAAGTTGGACTATTCGTAGGTGTACCCTACATGCTAGCTATAAGTTATAACCTGCGTTGAAAATGTTTGATTCGGATATGTAATGAACTAATTGTCACCTATAATTCACAAGACGAACGTGACAAACACCAAACAAGCAAAAGGGTACGTAGAACTTGATCTTTCTCATATATTCATGTAGGGCATGTCTTCTCTCTTGGGGTTGCCGCTGGCTGGAGCCATGTTTTCTCTGACCTTCTTGTGTTTGTCTCTTTCTTCTAGGCTTTCAATTGCTTTGGCATAAGGCGGTAGATACGATGATTTTTACAGCTAAATCCACGTTTTGTTTTTGTGTCCATTACAGCAAATGGAACCGGATCAGCCATGCTAGGAGGTGAACAGCTTTCGTCTGCCCAGCAAGCTACAGGAAGTTGCACCAAGTTGCATGGACACACGAGAGGCCGCTTGTAATTAGCCATGACCAGTGAGAATCATAATCCAAGAAGAAGACGGTTCAGAAAGTGGTTCAAAAGAAAGCACAAGAGAGCTGATCCCTATCAACTGAGTCAAGTTTCAGGTTTTGTTTCTTCTACCTATGGAGACTTCTTTTCTTCTTCTTCTTCTTCTTCTTCCTCGTCTTCTGTCCATAGCGTTCGATCCAGACTGAAGTGTTTGTTTGATTACTGGATTTTGTTTTCTTCAGATGGGGGTGAAGACGAAAGTGAAGATTACTTGGATGATATTCTCTTTGAGTCCATGGAGATGGATCCATGCACTTCAACTGATGAGTTGAGGTAATTCGTTAGAAGAAAAAAAAAATCTCAAAAGGAATTAAGCATAACGGATTTTAACATATTGGTATATATTTTTCAGAGTCTTTGTGGGAACTTGGAATGTTGCTGGGAGGTCTCCCATAGGAAGCTTGGCGGTGGATTTGGATGAGTGGTTGAATCTTAAGGATGCGGCAGACATGTATGTTCTTGGGTATGTAATAAACCTGGACTTAATTAATAAGCGTTCATTTCTTAATTTCATCTCTAATTGATATGAGAAATTATTATAAACCGATGCCACAACTTAGCAATTTAACTTGCAGATTTCAGGAGATTGTGCCTTTGAAGACCCGAAATGTAATCGGGGCAGAAGACCCAACCGAAGCAAGAAATTGGAACCTGCTGATAGGGAAAGCTCTCAACCACAAATATGGGTGCCCTTGGTTGACCCCTATATTGCATCCGATTCCAAGTGAGAACTACCACTATGTGAAAAGAAATTCTGAACCTGAAAGCAGGATGAGCAATAACGAGACGTCGATGAGAGAGCAATCAAGAAGCCAACATGAGAAGCTAAAGGACAGCAAGTACAAGCTAATGGCAAGCAAAAAGATGGTAGGAGTGTTCATTAGTGTATGGATGAAAACTGAGTTGGTCAGCAAGTATTACATTTCAAATGTTAAAGTTTGTTCAGTGGCCTGTGGCATCATGGGTTATTTGGGAAACAAAGGTTCGGTTTCAGTCAGCATGACAATCGAAGGAACTAGTTTCTGCTTTGTTGTTGCCCATTTGGCTTCCGGTGAGAAGAAAGGAGATGAAGGCAGAAGGAACCATCAAGTCTCAGAGATTTTTAGGCGAACGTCCTTCCCTCGATCTCCTGCAGACGATGATGTCCCTCATCCTCTCACCATCTTAGGACACGAGTACGTGTTCCTCCCAATAGAATGTAGCAGTAAAACTTTCCAGTTATTGGTTTTCAGCATTGATCATTGCAACAATCAAGAAAAGGTTCTAAAACTTCATCATTTGCAAACAAAAATTAATCATGCAAGAATACAATGGTTGGCAAATGAGTACTATTCAACCCAACCATTATAAGAGTTCCTGAAATTCAAAATGATAGAAGGACATATTTGCAAGATTTAGAATTCAATATAATCAAACTCAATACTCTCAGGATTCTGTCAAACTCTAACCAGATTTCAGGATCAATAATTAAACAATAGAAGATGAGTTAAATCATCAAAGAATGGAGGAAATCATCCTTAACGAGCTAATTTTTCTTTGTGAAACAGTCGGATATTCTGGTTCGGGGATCTCAACTATAGGCTATACTTGGAGGACAATTCGGCCAGGCAGCTGATAAAGGAACTAGACTGGAGAGCACTGCAAGAGTTTGATCAGCTTCGTAGGGAACGAGAATATGGTGGGGTATTTCAGGGATGGAAGGAGGGAGATATAGAATTTGCACCTACCTACAAGTATTCTTCATCAAATTGCAATCGCTACTCAGGTGGCGTTCCAAGCAGATCAGGAGAGAAGCAAAGGACTCCAGCATGGTAAGAGCCATGCTAGATTTTCATCTCTTTCTTTAAAACTATTGAGTATTTGGACTCTTTTAGGTTACAATTTACAGATTCATGAGGCCCTGCCCTGGCTCTAGGTTCTAAGAGATAGGCACAGACTAATTTGTCTACCCCCGTGAGTCTTGATATAAATGGCTTTGCAAAAATAATGGATGAGATCAAGAGAAGATAAATGTCTTTATTTTGGTACATAAAAATTAAATAGGAAATTTGATTATGGTGGCAGGTGTGATAGAATTCTATGGTACGGAAAAGGGTTGACACAGCTTTCCTACTTCCGTAGCGAGAGTAAGTTCTCTGACCATCGGCCCGTCTCTGCCCTCTTCTCTACACAGGTAGAAGTAGTGAACTCTTCTAATCCAAGAGTGGTTTCAAGGCATACCATTCTTCCCACCATACCACCTCCTATTGAAACCGTAAGTTTTCTCTAATAATTTCAAACTATATCAGTATTCAGTACACTATATATAAAATTCAGTTTGTTTGAGGCCAAGTCTACATTTCTTGTCGGGATAGTAAGAATAAATTTATCAATGCAGGAGCAGAGCAACCATGATGAGGAGGCCGAATCCACATTGATATCATTGATCGTAAAGGATTTAGAAGCATCACCAACACATAATACAAGATGTATTGAACAAATAGATGACAGTGATTGCAGCTAGCCTTTGGCACGTCGTGTTGGTACATGCATGCTCTAAATTGTTTCAAGAAATTTTTAATCTTCTTTCCAGTGACCTTTTTTCTTCTTCATCATAGGGATTTTCCTTTTTCTTTTGGCAATATGAGTTAGATGCTACAAAGTACGCAAGCAGGTAACAATTCCTAAGTGTAAATAACATGCATCTGATATCCCCAATATAGAAATGAGATTAAATAATCTGTAGAAAAAAGGCCCCAGTATGCCAATGACTTCAAAGGCAAACTGTGGTAATTGATACTGAATAGAGTGCCGTAGATTTATAGTTCCTCAAGTTCTCGTTTCCAGTACATTACATGCTAGGTAAAATGAACACATAAAGTGGGGCTATAAGAAGGAGTTTACTTACAAATATTTAATTTGCCTCACTTGACTCAATTAATCCACCCAGGACCCCCACATTGTCTAAATGACAACTGGGACATATGCATCTCCTCTGCAACTTCTCACCAACGGTAGCACAAATCTGTTCCAATTCAGAAGTCTGCTTGTTTCCAGTCAAAGCCAAAACTTATGTAGATCATGCCCACAAAATATGGTACTTAGAGAAAAAGAAAGAAAACCGCAAAAACCAACATAGCAATTGAATTCTCTATTCTTCTTTTCTTTTCTGTTGTTTTACAGAACATGAATTTTCTTTTAGTTGCCGAGAAATCCAGAAAAGGAACCTTCAAAATGTCAACAATCATTTAATGACTATTAGTTGCAAATGTCCAAATGTTACTTTTCTTTTTCTACATTTACTTATAACGAAAACAGGCATTCACTTTATGAAGAAAGCTGGCCAAGAAGCTTGTACAAATAGCTCATGCGGATTGGACTGCATTCAATTAAGGCAGTTTTGCAAATGATGAAAAATTCAAGCAATCAACTGTTATGCAGTGCATTTGACTGTGCCTATGAATTCTTCATATCCACAGAACTACTTTAAATTCATTCAACCATGATCCATCACTAATGACCATATGAGATGGGCAATTTTCTTTGCATTACATGGTCCAGAGGAATAATATATAATGTGCTTAACCATTGATTAAGTTCATTAACCAATGCAATCTTGAAAAGGATATCTTGTCAAGTCCTGCAATGCTTTTGTTGCTTGTAACATCTCCTCCATCAAGAATACCTTCCTTTCCCAATCAATCAGCGCCTGCTGGACCTGCAGCAGCAGAAGTTCCAGATAATTCAGTTATTTTCATGTTGCTTTCCTGGGAAATACTAACATGAACACTAAAACTATGTGTTTAGAAAATTGTAATGTTGGCCATTGGTAATGTTTCAATGACTGATTTCCTACCTGCTTTTGAATGTTCTGTTCTGATTTGTATTCTTCTTCCACTTCGGTTATCTGAGATATTACACCAGCAAGCATATCTTCAAGTGTTCTTAAAGCACCTTCAGTAACCTCCTCCTTCACTAGTTTGGGATCTTCTTCTGAAACCAAATTGCAATGTTCTTTTAGTTTCTACCCAAGCTACATTATGTGACCATTTTGCTCCTCTTTTGAGAAAGATCTATATTCAAGACTTAAAGAGAGATGTAGGAGTTAATAATGACTAGAAGATTCGACAAATGAAAAAGAAAAAAAAGATGGAACAGCACATGTTCAGAGATCAGTACTATAGATTAATGGATAAGCGTACACAAGCCATCACCTTCTGTACTTCCATTGTACAAGACCTCATAAAATTTTGGAGCAATTGACTCTTGGAACTTCCTGCATTCAAATTTTTTAACAAGTATGATAGTAACTTAGTAACTGCAGGAAGGCACTAAACATTTTTGAAATAACACTCACAGCAAACATGTGAAATTTGTCTATAAATGGGGCATACAAATACGCCATGCATTCCAAAATGCTCTGAGAACTTGTTCCAAGTAGTATTTTGCTTTTCAAATGAGGCTAACCTTATCTGAGCGTTGATCTCAAACATTTGGCTTATAAACTCATCTCTGCGTATACAATTATGGCAAATAATTAAAAGGCAAAGCAATTAGAAAAATTGAAAATAATTAACAAGCGATTGAGATGAAAATTTCGTACCGCGAAGCCCCTTCTTTGTTCTTTTCCAAGGTCCAAGCAAAAATAACATACAATGAGGATCAGTAGACAAAAATTCAATTAAATTACGAGAAACAGAAAGTAAAAATACCTTAAGAGCATCCAAATCCGATCCGACTGTGGAAATCTCGTCTTGAGTCAGAGAAATCCTTGACTGCATTGAAGATTCGATTAAATCCTAATCAAATTAAGAACAAAATCATTGTGCAAAAATAACAAACCTCTAGCGTTTGAATCGTAGCTTCATTCATAGCCAATTCAACCTCGTATCCTTTAACCTCTTGCTCAGTAGTTTCCTTGATGCGCTTGGCTTCCTCGAGCTCTGCATTTGCAACCTCTAGCTCAGATCGGAGCTCTTCAATTCGCTTCCTCAGACTTACCACTCTTCGCTCTGCATATCTCAAACCATGTGTATCCAAAGTTTTTCAAATTCAAATATCAGCGAAGTTGAAAAAATCGAAGAAAAAGCTATTCGTTTAATTTCCAAGAAAACCTAGCGGGAACAAATTGAACTTAATTAGCGAGCTCATAGTACATAATTATTAGTGCCTATTTCTACGTTTCTCGGGAAAATGATTCTTTTCTTTTTCCTTTTCATCTGCATTTTCTCGGGAACCAAACAAATAAGCGAATGCAGAATAGGAAAATGTGTGTGGGGATTGTACCTCCGTGCGACTTCTCGGAGGCGAAATCGTGAATTAAGTTTAAGAGCTGCTTCCGTGGGTCACTTCCCGCCATGACTGTGCGCTTCTGTTTCACGCAATTTTTAGTCTACCAGAGCTCATTAATATATGAGATAGACGCTCATAATGATCTTTGGAGCCCAAGAGGCCCACTTTATTTTCTTCAGCCCGGGATTGGGCCCATTTCCGTTTTCTTTAGCCCAGGACTAGGCCCATTTTCTTTAGCTTCTTTTCTTTACCTCAACGCGAAATTCTAAAGTGAGAGTGCCATATATGAAATTGGATTAGTTATGTTAAGAATGATGGATCAAATACAATTGTTCCACATAAGAGAAGTGACTGTCACTTAAGGGGTGATACCCTAAATTACACTGAGACATTTTAAGATAAAACCCCGAAACCTAAAGATTCACTCAACTTAGCCCAACCATTTATTTGACATGGGGTAAGTTATGGCCATGAATGCGGTGGAAGGCGAAGAAAAACAACTTAACACACACCATACAATTCCTCTTTTATTTATTAAACCCTCCGGTTAATATGTTCGATTCATCCCTCCCCAATATCGCTTGTATTGAAATAAAAAAATAAATGATAGTATTATTGTTTTACAAAAAAGAGAAAAATGAAAGAAAATATAACAAAAGCCACAGGGATTGTGATTGCTGGAGTAAAGCATACTGCATTGTCTTACGCAAGGAATAAAATATCGATGATATCGGAAATATCGGTAGTCCAAAAATACGGAAATTTGGATGGAAATATCGGGATATTATCGATATTTCGGTCCATTTCGTCAATATTATCGATATTTTGGTTCATGGATATCTAAAATATCGATGGTATCGGAAATATCGGTAGCCCAAAAATACGCAAATTTCGTGGAAATATCGAGGATATTATGGATATTTTATTCCTTGGTCTTACGTTATGTAAAATGATATTTTTATTGGTTTCAAATCTGTGTGATCTTATCTCATATGAATTTGGACTTTCTAAATTCAAAAAGAAAAAAAAAAGGAGGAAGTATAATATCCGATATGATCTCCTGAGTGACGTAAGTTAAGAACTCAGTTTTAAGACTATAAAATTTATGCCTACAATAATTTTTAGGGACGGAAATTAAGAAGCAGTTATTGTTATTGGAGATGCATGATTAAAAAGAGTTTAGATGGTAGCGCACAACAATGAGTTTTCTGTTGTAACTTTCTTTGGTTCCATCTCCACCATAAGACACCAGATGATGTTTTTCATTGTGGATATTCTTAACTTTGCATAAACTTTGCTATATAAATAGTAAAAACACTAGAATAAATTCGAAACTGGATACTATAAAAGGTGATTTAAATTATGGGATATCAATTTAAATTGAAGAAATAGGTAATATCTTTGTGGGAATGCGTCAAGGTAATAGGACAAGGCAAATGCACACCTCCCAAAACTTATAAAAGTGGACACAAGTCCCAAAAAAGGAGGTAACTGTAGCCTTCGGCCACTTAATCATTACTCTGTCCATATTACTATTCACTCCGTACTTATTTTAACTTAAACATCGGAAAGTCTTCGGCCGGTACCACATCGGTGCCTAAGGATTTACCGAGCACTTCTTATATTGCAGATGGATTACTCTACCGAAGCCCGGTAGGTGCCGAAGGCCAATACATCACTAAGTTGGGCCCAAAAATAAAGAACCATTTTTTAGCATCAACAAATATAACATTTGAATTGAATTTAAAAATAAATAAATAAGAACTAAAGAAATAAAAATCAGATACAAAAACTTAAATATAAAAAATAAAAATAAAAAGACACAACCATCGAATCCCAGTTGCCTCCTCCTCCCCGCCTATCCCACTGCCCCATTCACTTTCCCCACCCACAACTCAAAGCCCTGATTCCCCAAGACACATCCACCCCCCACCCCAAAATCTCTCTCTCTCTCTCTCTCTCAAGAACAACCCAAATGACCACCCAGCAACATCTTCCCCAACCCCAGAATTCCCTCTAAGGGAGCAGGACACTGGTTGCTATGTTTTGTTTTTTTTTCTTTCAAGTTTTTATTTTTCAAATGTTATGTTATATTTTTAAGGTAATTCAATTTTTTTAAAATTAATTTTAAAAAAAGTTTATAGGTGTTTAAAAGACCAAAATATGTTTATAACGTTTATTTAATGGTAAATTTAACAGATTGAACTACATTAGCTAACAATACTAAATACATGGACTAAATTGACCAACACAATAAAACACAGGGATTAAATTGATCATTTAAGCCTTTTCACAAATAGCTTCTTCCGACAAACTTGGTTCTCGTGTTGAAGCTATTTAATTACTTTTAATTTGAGGAATTTCAAGTCATTTAAGAAACTAAAAAACTCCTACAGTCCATTATCGTTTGGAGGAAAAAGCAGTGCAGCTCTCTGGGGACAAAGGCTGGTGGTGAAGTGTGAAAGGCAAAGGTCTTCAATTATTTGATAAGCGACTATCATTCTTAGAATCTTAGTTCGGCGTGAACATTTTTTCTTTTTTTTTTTGGTGAGATGGGGCCAAGAAGGCCAGATTCGGCGTGAATGTTTGACTATAAATAGGAGATAATTATTACTATTACAGTGCGTTTGGTTAAGAGAAATAAACTTGAGATTTTGATAAATGTCAAAAATTTTTAAATTGACATGAACCAATTGCGGTGTTTGGATTTAAAAAAAACATAGAAATTTAGAAATTCCGCGAGAGTAAAAACATGGAATTTGGAGGTCATAAATCCCAACTTTAAATTCTCTGTAAAAGTCGTCATTTCTAAAATTCCAAGAGAGATTGAGTTTTTATAAAATATAACTTTACAAATAAATGTTAAATTACATACTTTAAATCCGTTACCCAAACAAGAAACTTTTCAATTTCTAAAACATTAATTTCCGTCATTTATGAAATCTTTTATACTTTTAAATTTCCTCATCCAAACACACAGTTAGGAAAATGTTTGGACATCACCACGCACACCCTATGATATGTACCCCTGTACTTGCTTGCTTGATTTGAGAACATGAACTAATTAAACAACAAACATATGTGCATGCTTCTTTTTTTATACAACTTATAAGTGATATTGAGGAAATGGAGAATCGAAATTAGGGCGTCGGATGCAGGGATAAAACTCCTTACAAAGGATCCACTAGTGTAGTGATTTGGAGTATTTACTCCATTAAGCAAAGTTCTAA
Organism: Prunus padus; assembly: GCA_024362665.1. Taxonomy (NCBI): domain Eukaryota; kingdom Viridiplantae; phylum Streptophyta; class Magnoliopsida; order Rosales; family Rosaceae; genus Prunus; species Prunus padus. The sequence continues at coordinate 27,494,974 of JANFAM010000013.1, forward strand.
GTACAAGTCCTAATATCCGTGTAGTGTATGAGTTTATTATACTATCCTCCCTCTCAATATAGGAAATGTCCTTAAAATAAAAACCCTCTGCATGTGCGTCCTTCTTTAGATGTGCTTGCTTCGTTTGAAAACCAATTAATTCACCACTCTATATATCTCTATCTCTCCTATATGTGTGTCTATGTGACTAGACCACCACCTACATATGCCTATATATGATTTATAAATGAATGAAATAAGCAATATGTCCGGTCCATGACAATTCAACAAGAACAGGTACTCTCTGTGTCTGTGGTGCGTAAGGTGAGAGAAAAGTGGCAGCTTCATGTGCAATGTTGGTCGGTGGATGTGAGAGGAGAATCAGATATGTACCTGAAAGCAGCTGCACATGATCACACTGGGCGGCAGATGGGTGTTGGCAGCAGTGGCACACAACTATCATATACTATTTTTAGCCACGCATTCACTTTTGATGGCTTATGCTAACAGAAAGAAAGGCAGGAAGGGTTTTACTTATTTAACAAGCATATTAAGTATAATTGTTCAGACTTAAAGCATGGAACATATAATATTTAGTCGAACTGAACTCACAACTCAACAAGGCTTGACTTTGTTTTACTTGGTTTCACTAATTAATTGGATTTTTAATTGCTACAGTTGAATGATCACAGAACATTAACAACATGATTAGGAAAATAATTAGATGATATCAATAATAAAAATAATTAGATGATCCCTCTCTCTCTCTCTCTCTCTCTCTCTCTCTCTCTTTCACACAACAACAACAAAAACAAACAAGAACAGTTTGAGTGATGCAATCATGGAAGTAGATCATGAGTGCTTTTCCTAGTTATCAAAACTCAAATTAGTTGGTTATAGCAGGAATCCAATAGGGATAAAAAAGACAATGCAACTCCAGCCATCAATTTCAGCCTTCAGATTCCTTGACAATCAATCCTCTAACAATAATTGGCAATCTGGCTTTGGCAAAGCAATGGATGGCACAATGCCACAATGCAAAGGTTAATATTTTTCACTCTTTTGGAGTTTCTATGGCACTAATCATGACAAAAGCCACTTGTTTTCTGTTTCATTATGAGCCATCCTTTGTTTCGTGTACTTCAATACTCACACCTTTTGCTTTAACCTCTCTCTCAAGACTTAACCTTTAGGAGATCTAAAGCAGATTCCATTCATTCCCAATGTCCTTTCTGTGGGTACAATAAAAGACCTTCTGATCTGATGGGAACCAAAATAAAAGAGAGTTTTGGAGAAACGGAAGGACTATTTAAAAGAGCTCCCATATTTCCCATATATACAGAGCTATTTTGGCAAGTATTGTTGATTGCTTTGCTAGTGGTGGGGATGATAAAGAGATTGTTGGATGAGCAGTAAAGAAGCCTTTTCCTTAATTATATGAGGCATAATAATGTGCTTGTGTGTATCTGTTAAAAAGAGATTCTGCATATGGGAATGGGATGGGATGATGAGGGAGCTGTTCTTCCAATTGGGGAGGTGAAAAAAAGCAATGGTGGAGCATTAGTTATGGCCTCTTTAGCCCTCTGCTGCAATAATAGAATTGTCCCCTTTTTGGCTATATATTTGCATCATCACCTAACCCCTGTAACCACTTTAACAGAATCATATTGAGGCCCCCCTCCACTCTTCTCTATTGTTGAGCTTTGCTTGGGATGCTGAACAGGCCCACAAGCAACTAGTTTCTTCGTATTCTAGCCAACTTGACTAAACCCATGTCCGGTCTTCATAATCCTTTTTTAATTAGGGTCATTAGTATTGCTAATTAGGTTAAAACCCTGTGCATGCAAAACCAATAGCTCCAAGCAAATTGAATTTGATCATTAAAATACAATATCCAGCAGGGTGACGGGGATGGTGGAAGTAAGTAGCATTGGTTGGAGTGTGTCCCCTGCTTTTATCGTGCAGCTGCCATTTGTTAATAATAATAATAAGGAGAGGAGGACCACAAAAACAACAAGCATTGAGAATACTACGCTACTGCAGCCTTGAAAAGGACTGGAAAAATGTTAGCTTTGATGCGCACAATGCAACTGTTATAAAAATCTACCTCGTTCTACATAGAATCTATTATACTGCAGAAGTGCAGATATAGCACAAGCACACAAGCACAAGTTAAGAAAATGGCACCAGTAAATTGCCAAAACAATGAATATAAAACTCGTCAAGGCAACCAACCAAGGATGCTTTCAGGCACACTAAATCAGTAAAATTTTCATGTAATCAATCTTTTTGCAGGCCACATTCTTAAGATTTCATACTGTTTGCAGAAAATTACTCTCTCAAATACAGATATTCCCTGTAGGCTGTAGAGATGGATGGCATGTTTTGATTATACGTACGTAGTTGGGAGCTAGCTATTATCATTGATTTGGTCTTGAAATTAATAGAATTAAGATATTTCAAGTGGGAGATCCATTAATTATCCATAAATGGGTGTCTTTTAGATCATATTCTCTTCACATTTGCCTTTATTCTCACCTTTACATTACATGCAAATATGCTCGCCTCACCAATGGCAGTATGGCAGTATAACAAACGTACATGACAGAATATTTTATTTTTATTTTTATTTTTGATGAAGTACAAGACAGAAATGTTTCAAGATATACATATCCCTGGTCCAAATATATTATCTTGCCAATTGAAATATACTAATCCTTGTATTTTGGTTACTCTACTGTTAAAAATTAGTATTAAGGAACAATTTATTTAGTGGTTTTTTTATCTTAAACAAACAATAGTCTAAATTACTTCTTTTTTATAAAGAAAAGCGATAATTGTATTCATAAATTAGGCACAAAGATCATCCGCCACAATGGCAAATACAAATGCCCACAAATGGGTAATAGCATAATAAACACATAGGATTAATCCAGATATAGGCCACAAAAGGCCAGAGAAATTTAGGCATAAAATCCGTATGCCTAAACAACCCAGATATGGATCACAGCGCCCAAATCTACCCATAGTCTAAATTACTTTAAATTAAGGCTTATTTGTTCAAATGCCCCCTGTGGTTTACAAATTGTCCCAGATTGCCCCATGACTTTTATAATGGCTCAATTTCCCCCCTGAACTTCCATTCCGTTACTAAGATTGCCCCATTCCGTTAGTTTTCATATAAAAACCGTTAAATTCATGGGTATTTTAGTAAATTTAACTATTAAAAATTAAAAAATTAAAAACAAAAAAAAAACTCACTCACTCACTCTCTCTCTCTCTCTCTCTCTCTCTCTCTCTCTCTCTCTCTCTCTCTCTCTCTCTCTCTCTCTCTCTCTCTCTCTCTCTCTCTCTCTCTCTCTCTCTTGAATGAACCCAAGCGCAGCAACGACTGGGCAGTCTAGCACATGCTCCAAAATAGGAACGCCGCCACTCCTAGGAGCACCACCAGCTGGAATAGGGTTAGGAGGAAGAGACAGAGATGAGAGAGGAGGAAGCTAGTGGGGGGGAGACAGAGGGTGGAGGGTGGGGTTTGTTTGGTTTAATGTTTAGCTAGGGTTGCGCTTGGGTTCATCCGCCAGAGAGAGAGAGAGAGAGATGGGCATAGAGGGAGAGAGAGAGGGGGATGAGAGAGTGCTTTTTTTTTTGGTTTTTAATATTTTAATTTTTAATAGTTAAATTTATCAAAATACCCATGAATTTAACTCTTTTTATCTGAAAACTCATGAAACGAGGCAATCTTAGTAACGGAATGGAAGTTCAGGGGGAAATTGAGCCATTATAAAAGTCAGGGGGCAATCTGAGATAATTTGTAAACCATAAGGGGCATTTGAACAACTAAGCCATAAATTAATCTATTGTACGATTTAAACTTGAGTGTAACATGGCAAACTCACTGCCGTAATGGCTAATCAACTAGCCTAACTCACGTTGTATTTCTTTTTAGATATTGAAAGATATGAAATGAAAAGACATTACCACACCAATAACACACACCGATCGATCCCACTAATTTTAAGATGTGTGGAATTTATTGAAAAGCATAAAACAAAAATTTTTCCGAGGAAGTACATGATCAGTCACTTTATCATCATGGACGTTCCTAAATTTCTTTTAGGGTTAGTGTTAACGTTGATAGAGATTGCCATGTGTTGGTGATGGAGATTTAAAGTGGGTTGTGCTGGGTTTATGGGGTAACGGGTCGAATTGATAGGCCAAAAAAAGCCCATATCACAAATGGAGTTGAACCCGAAAGATGTGACTAACATGATTAACTAAGCGCCTCTGATATGTACATAGCTATCAAGCAAGCAAATCTGGGTTTGTGATGGAAGAATCTGTCCCTGCTTTTTCAAAATCTCAAACGTGATCATTAATAATCTTGTTCAACTGTCTGCCATGGCCAGTTGGGAATGTGATTAGGATGCTACTTTGTTATCTTTTCAAGCATGCGTCTTATGCTATATTTTGTCGCTTATTAATCGTCACATAATCACGTGGTATTAATGATATTAATATAGCATGAAAAAAATTTCTCTGTAAAACCTTCAAAAACCATATATCAAAATTAGAAAGCATACAGAATGGTTCCGATCATTTTCAACATCTGCAATCGGTCTCATCACAAAATGCATTAAGACCATTCTGGATTAATTATTTCCTTAAACTACTCCAATAATCTATACCAATCTAGCTGTTAATAGACTGTTATTTAACAAAAATTTCCAACTTAATTAGAGCAACTGGGCACTTTGTTTATGATTTGTATAAATTGGTTTTTAATTCGCCTTAGTTAATGGTCTAAGAGCAGAGCACGGGCATGTCACATCAACTAGAACGTCATGAGGTGCGTTTATGGTAACATTTCAACAAGAAAAAAATTAACTTAAAATTAAAAAAAGGAAATTAATGGTAGTAATACAATCGTAATTTCAACCCCTTTCCTTTTTTGGCTTAAATGTAATTTTACTAGTCCTGTGCTTATAATTTTTGGGTGTTCCGGATGCACCACGTGGTTGGTGTACCATTCAATAGACACATGTCACATGTGGATGTCATAAAAAGCAATGCAATAAGTTGGAGAATAATTACACATATCCTATGTATATTGGATGGTACACCAAGCAGGTGATGTAACATATATTTTGGTGTCAGTTTTTGAGGTCTTTTAATTTTTTAATAGTTAAAGATGTGTAATAAATAAAATACTACTAAGAACTTTTTAAAATCAAGCAAGGAAAACAAAAACCTTTTTTTTATTCTTCACGTCCAGGATTACGTCCTGGATCATTAGACAGGAATCCGAAGATAAAGAGAGAAACAAAGAATATCACTATTTTTTTTTAATGTCAAACTCTTCCATATGTCATTTTCCTAAATATGCGATTAATCTCTCAACTCCATACATTATTGCATATCCATTGACATTTTTTTAAAAAAAAATGATATATTTTTCCACACTCCTTCTTCGTCACTTAATTAGACTAACTAATCTCAAGAGCTTTATATGCGTGGGATGCTTAATTTAATAATTTCAATATATAAAAAATACAAGTCTTATGGTCGTATCATCTCCTTTCCTTGAAATATTAGATCTCTACTTTGAGCCTCCATCTCCATATATCGTGAAGACAGAAAAGAAAACCGCCATAAATTTAAAATTGAATGCTTCCTCTTCTTGCAGCGAGAAGGCCAGTGCATGCCTTTTCCTTTTCCTACACAATTCTGCATCTGCTGCATGCTTAATGTTTTGAGACAGAGAGAGGAGAGCCACGCACCGTATTGCGTGTATATATATATATATATTTCTTTCCATGAGGTGGAAGAAAAATGGTATCGAACATGCATGATGCATGTACTCCTCTAACAGTGTAACTAACGGCATGCCCAATTTGTAAATTTTATAAGAATTCAAATATGCATTTGAAATTTTTAGAAAATTGATTACTTGTAAAGACCTCTAAAATTTGGGTACTAATATGTCGTTTACTTTACCCTTAATATAGAGTAGAAATCATCCTCAATCAATCGTTATGCAAAGGTGGCCAATGTGGCATGCAGATGCACAATTTCCACCGCATTCTAGCGACTGTTTTCTAGTTAATGCAAGTCTTTTATAAATTCGTTAAAATTGGGATTGTAGTGTAGGAACATCTCAATCTGACAACCAGGTACAATAAAAGCCAAATTTAATGCAACTCTTCATAAATACCATTTCAGTTCATCTCAAACCAAATGAATGGACACAACAAAACGGCAAGTGTCTAGAACGTTTATCACCCCAAATGTTAATTGCATGTTTAAGAGACTTGGAGATGAGAAATCAATCGCTTTTTCATATTTGGTAAATTCAAGCATAGAAAATAATTATCTGACATATTGGAAAGTAGGGGGAAAATGAAAACCTCCTCCTCTCTTGGGTTTTGTTTTCCCCCATCATGCAAAAAAACTTACATGAAACGGGGATAACACTATTTTGCTATCCCCGACCAATAATACAATGACATGTGGAAAAGTTATCATACATGTCATTGCGTTATTAACTGAGGATAGCAAAAAGTGATATCCCCGTTGCATGAGAGTTTCTCTCCCCATCATGGGAAAGTTTGAGAAAATAAACCAACATTAAATGCACATTTTTATGACCATTTTGTTTCCATTAATAATTTAGAATTACAATATATATTATTCAATGCATTTTTTTTTATTTAATATGGGTATAATTGAAAAATTATACAAATATTATTTTTTATTCATACTAAAAACAAACATGGGAAATGAAATAAAGTGATATCTCCCGAATACTTTTCCAACATTACCAAATAAAATCATTTCCCATCATTTAAGAAATGACATGGGAAGACAAGCTCTCAATTAACTATATGATATGATAGCTTTAGCTTTAGCTAGTTTGACAGATAAGTCCCGTACGTATTATATATGTTTTAAGAGGTTTTCTCAACTACTGTTTTGCTGTTTTGTTTATTAGTTAATTGTAACACTGTCCATTTTTTTAATTTATTGAACTAGTCAGCAAGGCTTAGAGACAATACGAGACGTCGATTTGCTATGAAAGCATAAAACTTTGGGTTATCAAATTATCAGAAATGAGGAATATTCCAGATCATTCTAACATTTTTATCTGTTAATTATTTGAATATATAATCGTGGATGAGAGAGGGATTGTAATTCTAATAGTTTATACGCTGAAATTAAAAAAATAAAATAAACATACGAATCTTTAGGATCAGACAATAACAAAAGTTGCAAATATGCTTAATTTGGAAGGTTATGGTGGATTTGGAATTTCAGTGAATGTTTTACAGATTTATTGCTTGAATGAAAATTTATATAAATATGTATATATATATATATATATATATATATATATATAAACACATATATATATTTTAAGGAAATCTTTAAATTCTGGCATTTTTAAATCATTTATCTCTCTAATAGAGGTGGCGCAGTGTATTGGTTCGGTGAAACATAGTATTGGTGGGCTCCACCTCTATTAGAGAGGTGGTATAAATGTGGTATGAAAAATGCAGTTCTAACATTACCCATTTTTTAAATAGTAAATTGAGTTTAGACCCATAAAATTCACTTTAAATCACCTATAGCCCTTTTCTCTCTTTTTCTATTTAAAATACCCAATGACTAGGATCTAACTAAGCAAGTTACCTAATATAACTTAAAATCTGATTTATTATATTTTTCGCATTTCAAAACTACCCATATTTATAAGCTAACGTGTTATATGGGAAGTGTAACTAATGACACAAATTGAATTTGGAAAGATCTTCAAATGGTTGTAATGGATGGAGGAATTAATTTAGAAACTTATTAGAAATTAAATATTAAATTCAACATTAATGTATTAGTATTAACGTTTTGGTTTATTTAATAAATTATGTTGTTTTCCTTTTATGAATTATATGACTAGTAATCTATTAAATTCAACATTAGCGTATTAAGAATCAATATCAATATCAATATCAATATCAATATCATTATCGATATTGATATTGATATTAATAATATCGATATTGATATTGATATTGATATTGATATTAATAATATCAATATCAATATTGAAGTGGACATTATTATTATATATATAATAGGTCGATTATTATCCATAAAAATAGGTGGATTATTATAATAAAAATATAATAGGTAAATTACTATCCAAAAAGATTATAGGTAAATTCATCACAATAATATTATCTACTTATTATTGACAGTAAATTACCTATTACACCAAAAAGGAAAAAAAGGATGTTAAAAATATCAATATTGATAATATAAATATTGAAGTGGACATTATTATTATAAAAAAATGGGTCGATTATTATTCATAAAAATAAATAGATTATTATAAAATAAAATAAAGATAATAGATCAAAAACTGTCAATATCAATATGTTGATAATATCAGTATTGATATTGATATCAATATCAATATTGATATATTGATGAAGAGTTTATTAATATATTCAATATTATCTACCTATTGATAATAAGTAGATTATTATTGTCAATAATATTATCTACTTATTATCTTTTCTTAATATCCATATCAATATATTGATAATAATATTGACAATAGGTAGATAATAATAGGTAAATTGCTGTCCAAAAAGATATTGACAATATGAACCTATTATTTCTCTAAATAATGTACCTATTTTTCTCTAAATATTGTACCTTTTCTTCTCTAAATAAAGCACCTATTACTTGTTTTATGAAAAATAATTTGTTCACTTTTTATTGTTTGTTTTATGAAAAACAATTTTTTATATATAAATGAACCTATTTTTCTCTAAATAATGTACGTATTTTTTTCTCTAATAATGTACCTAGTAAAACAATTTACCTAGTATAATGAACCTATTTTTGCTAAATTTTGTATCTATTTTTCTCTGAATAATGTACCTATTACTTGTTTTATGAAAAATAATTTGATAATCTATTTATTGTTTGTTATATGATTTTTTTTTAAATGAACCTATTTTTTCTCTCTAAATAATGTACCTAGTAAAAAATTTACCCAATGAACCTTTTTTTCTTCTACATAATGTACCTATTTTTAATTTATAAAAAAATGTACATAAATCCCAATTATACAACGTACCTATTTTCTATAAATTATTGCGTACCTATTTTCAATTCCAAAGTAACTGACCTAGTTTTTTTAATTTAATTTTTTGATAAATAATATACCTATATTTTTATACATATATATTTTTATTTTTATTTTTATTTTTTATAGGTAAATTATTTGATATGTAATTTACAGTTTTTTTTTCGTTTGCAATTTTAGGGGGCGATATGTTAGAAGGAATGACAACCAAAAGAAATGGGGCGATTGATATGCTAGTAATAAGGAGTATTAATTACAATTATGGCAATTAATGAAATGCTTGAAATAAATTATAAATAAAATATAAAGTCTGATGGCAACAATGTAAAAATATAGGAATATTATGACCTCTTATATCCTACTGGTCATTTAAATTTGAAATTGGGTTTTACACATAGATTTATAGAGTGATGGGTATATGTCTAGAAAATATAAAATGTAGGGACCTATATAAGACAAACCCTTTTTTAAATAAAGGAGTCAGACTAGCATGTTCTATTTAGGAGCGTGATATTTAGTGAATCACTTTTCAGGCTCACTATATTAGATGAGCGAGTGATTTAACTGTTTGACTATATAGTCTCATTTAAGTTACGCCAATCTGTTATCAAATATGGATTTCGAGTGCTATTTGACCAAGTTCAATCCAGTGAGACGTACCAAACATAACCAAACTCCCAACATGAAAGTAACATGCCAACTCCAGCTTCCCATATTATAAGAAACTAATTAGCCAAAACCAGAAGCTAATAAGCACCACCGGAGACCATTGTCATGTACTGCAATCTGTTTTTTTATTTCGTTAATTACGTGATTAAACAAACCCTGATTAAGTTACATATAAGAAAAAAAGGCAAGGGAGATGAGATGCTTATGCGCTGTAAATAGTCATAGATTTGGAGAGCTACTTCTATCAAACGGAAATAGTATTATTTTGCTATTTCCGATCAGAAACGATATGACACGCTTGATAACACTTCTACATGACATAAACTAGTATTATTGGTCGAAACTCGAAATAGAAAAACGATGTTATCCTCATTGCAACTAAGTTTTTCTCCATAGATTGGATCCACTGACCCACCGATCGTCATTAATGACGCTATTTGCACAGAGAGCCTTAAAGTCAACCTTGATCTTCTCCCATCATCAGCATTCAGCACAGCACATGTTCATTTCATTAACCCAACTTTATTTTAATACAATAGACCTGTCCATATGCAATCAACTCGCTGCCACTGCTGCCTCTGTAAGCCTCTCTGCCTTTGGCACACCTATATATACACAACAAATCCATATGCGTTTGTTCTCAGCAGTTGAGGCCAAAGGCTTTGTTTTGGAAGCAACCAACTAAACAAGCGGCATAACCAAACCAAACACTTAAGGACGTGGTCTGAGAATCTAAAAGATTGCTTGGTTCCTCAGAAAAGGCCGAGAAAATTATGGGACAGAAAGGTCCTAGTGGTCGGGACAGTAGGAAGAAAGTTGGGTCTGTGCGGTCCATTTTCATGCACGCTGATGGTGTTGATAAATGCTTAATGATCTTAGGGCTCTTTGGATCCCTTGGTGATGGCTTCTCTACGCCCTTGGTTTTGTTGATCACTAGCCGCTTGATGAACAATATTGGCGGTTCATCAACTTCGGCTCAAGATGCTTTCTTGCATAACATCAATAAGGTAATCTCTCTCTCTCTCTCTATCTCTCTCTCTCACACTCACACACACACACACACACAAATGCAAGCACAAATCAATCTAATTGGTGTTTGTTGTTTTTTGGGTTTGACAGAATGCAGTGGCGCTGTTGTACTTGGCCTGTGGGTCATTTGTTTGTTGTTTCCTAGGTGGGTTTTTACCAAAGATTGTTTCTTTTGTAACAGAAAAACAGAGAAAACAGAGAAATCAATGCAATTAAGAAGACTAATATTTTTGTGTAATTTTTGTAGAGGGTTATTGCTGGACAAGAACAGGTGAGAGACAAGCAGCCAGAATGAGAGTCAGATATTTGAAAGCAGTGCTAAGGCAAGAAGTGGGCTACTTTGATTTGCATGTGACAAGCACCTCAGAGGTCATCACAAGTGTCTCTAATGATAGCCTCGTGATTCAAGATGTCCTCAGTGAAAAGGTTTGATTTTGAACAAGCTCACCAGCTATTTGAATTTTCATGATATTCTACAAATTAATAACTTGCATGTTTCAAATCTCCCACCAGCTGCCAAACTTTTTGATGAATGCCTCAATGTTCTTTGGAAGCTATGCGGCGGCCTTTATAATGTTGTGGAAGCTAGCAATTGTGGGTTTTCCTTTTGTGGTGCTTCTGGTAATTCCTGGTTTAATGTACGGAAGGACTTTGATGGGATTAGCTAGGCAGATTAGAGAAGAGTACAACAAGGCTGGATCAATAGCAGAGCAGGCAATATCTTCTATCCGAACCGTTTACGCCTTTGTTGGAGAAAACAAAACCATCTCAGAATTCTCTGCAGCTCTTGAAGGCTCTGCCAAGTTGGGATTGAACCAGGGCTTGGCTAAAGGCCTGGCCATTGGAAGCAATGGCGTCGTCTTCGCCATTTGGTCTTTCATGTCATATTATGGTAGCAGAATGGTCATGTACCATGGTGCTCGGGGAGGCACTGTTTTTGCTGTTGGTGCTTCCATTGCCGTTGGTGGATTGTAAGAACACTAAAAAACCCAGTAAATTTTACAATCAAATTTTTAATCTTTCCTAGAAAATTCGATGTTTTTAATGCACTGTTTGATTAATTCTCTTGTTCTTGATGAACAGAGCATTAGGTGCTGGTTTATCAAACTTGAAGTACTTCTCAGAAGCAAGCTCAGCAGCAGAGCGGATAATGGAAGTGATAAGAAGGGTCCCCAAGATCGATTCAGACAACATGGACGGTGAAATTTTGGAGCATGTTTCAGGCGAAGTTGAATTCAAGCACGTTGAGTTTGCCTACCCATCAAGACCCGAAAGCATTATCTTCAAAGAATTCAACTTGACGGTGCCGGCGGGCAAAACCTTGGCCTTGGTGGGCGGCAGTGGCTCGGGAAAGTCCACAGTGATATCGCTGTTGCAGAGGTTTTATGATCCACTTGGTGGAGAGATTCTTCTTGATGGGGTGGCCATAAATAACCTCCAGCTCAAGTGGCTGAGGTCACAGATGGGTTTGGTGAGCCAAGAGCCTGCTCTGTTTGCAACCAGCATAAAAGAAAACATACTTTTTGGCAAGGAAGATGCTGAGATTGAAGAAGTTATTGACGCTGGAAAAGCCGCTAATGCCCATAATTTCATCTCTCAGCTGCCTCAGGGATATGATACTCAGGTAAAAATATTCTCTCTCTAATTATTATTATTTTGTCTTTTTTAGTATAAACGATAGTCTAAACTACAATATAGTGGAATCTCTTATACACACAATTATGTCATGTGTTCGAGACATCTAATCCGTAAATCAAGGCCCATTTTCACTGGCTAGACCCCGGTGGTTTTTTTTGTCGCTTAATTAGCATATGGTATGGATCTTTTAACCAAATGACAAATTGTTGCTTTCCATTTTTAATCATGTATGCGGGATTTCAAAGATTCTTCTGTCTTTTAGCTGCGTGTCGTCAAGGTTTTCCTCTATGCATCTATTGGATCCAAAGTATTATCATTTTGTCCCCCGCTTTGCTATGAATGAAGGTCTCTTTCTTTCCCTTCAACCCTCCAAAGTAGCAACAGAACAAACCCAATATAGTATTGCATGCGCATCACTGTTTACAGTCATCAAATACATCAGCAGCAGCATCATCATGATTATTTTATTTTTGATGCTTAATGCTAATGTTACTTTATTATCAAGTTATGTTCCTGGCCTACACTAAAGTCCAATGTTACAAAATTGATTGAAACAGAATATTACTTGACGAGAGCAAAATAAAAAATAACATCCTAAAACTAGTCTTTAACCACTTTACGTAAATTCTTTATCAGTAAACAACTGGTTTCTTGCTTCTTTGACAACGAAGTCTGTGAACGACAAATAAAAAAGTCTGTGGGTGAGAAATCTCCCTCTCATATAATTTACAATATCGCTTGTACTCAAAATAAGTCTCTTAATCACAATCTGCATGTCGGCACCAATTTAATAAGATGCTTGTCAACTGGCTATATGTTTTTTTTTCCTGCTATTAATTATTAATTATTAAGATTATCCTTAACACTACTTCATACAGTACTTTTTTTTAATTACAGTACTAAACCACATTAACATTTTAATTAAACAGGTTGGCGAGAGGGGTGTTCAAATGTCAGGAGGACAAAAACAGAGGATCGCCATTGCACGAGCCATCATCAAGAAACCTCGTATCCTCCTCCTAGACGAAGCCACTAGCGCATTGGACTCCGAATCCGAGCGAGTCGTCCAAGAAGCTCTCGACAAAGCCGCCGTCGGCCGGACGACAATCATCATCGCGCACCGCCTCTCGACCATCCGAAACGCCGATGTGATCGCCGTCGTTCAAAACGGTCAGGTCATGGAGACCGGCTCGCACGAGGAGCTGTCCCGACTCGAAGGCGGGCACTACACGTTGTTAGCCCGTCTGCAACAAACGGAGCAACAAAAAGGACCAGAAGAGTTAGGCTCGTCGTCTATGTCAAACGACATTCACAACACAAGCAGTCGTAGGCTGTCTCTGGTGAGCCGTTCAAGCTCCGCTAATTCATTCGCGCAGGGACGAGCCTCGTCGCTCGCTGGGGATCAAGAGAATATGGAAGAGTTTGATCAGCAGAAGCTGCCCGTGCCATCGTTTCGGAGACTGTTGGCTCTGAACCTGCCGGAGTGGAAGCAGGCGATTTTGGGGTGTTTGAGCGCGACTCTGTTTGGTGCGGTCCAGCCGGCGTATGCATTTGCAATGGGGTCCATGGTTTCTGTGTATTTCTTGACGGACCATGATGAGATCAAGGCCAAGACGAGGACTTATGCGCTGTGCTTTCTTGGGTTGGCAATCTTCTCGTTGCTGGTCAATGTGTGCCAGCACTATAACTTTGCCTACATGGGAGAGTGCTTGACCAAGAGAGTTAGGGAGAGGATGCTCTTAAAGATTTTGACATTTGAAGTAGGTTGGTTTGATCAGGATGAGAATTCTAGTGGCGCCATTTGCTCTAGGCTCGCCAAAGATGCCAATGTGGTACGTATTAACATGTTACCTTGCCAAATTGTAACAGGACCATACGTTTTATTGATATAACCATAACATATAATGTGCCTGAATTTTTCATTGACATTTTGGGTTGATTATTGGTTGTAGGTGAGATCTTTGGTGGGTGATCGGATGGCTCTGGTTGTGCAAACCATCTCAGCCGTGGTTGTGGCCTGCACAATGGGTTTGGTGATTGCATGGAGGCTGGCCTTGGTTATGATAGCCGTGCAGCCACTCATCATTGTGTGCTTCTACACTAGACGCGTCCTGCTCAAAAGCATGTCCAGGAGGGCCATAAAATCCCAAGAAGAAAGCAGCAAGCTCGCAGCCGAAGCAGTGTCTAATCTCAGAACCATCACCGCCTTCTCCTCCCAAGACCGCCTCTTGAAAATGCTCGAAAAGGCCCAAGAAGGCCCCCGCAGAGAGAGCATCCGGCAGTCATGGTTTGCAGGCATCGGGCTTGCTTGCTCTCAAAGCCTCACCACTGTCACTTGGGCCTTCGACTTTTGGTACGGAGGCAAGCTTGTCGCCAAGGGCTATGTCCATGCAAAACAGCTCTTTGAGACCTTCATGGTCTTAGTAAGCACGGGCCGGGTGATCGCCGATGCCGGTAGCATGACCACGGACCTCGCCAAAGGCTCGGATGCGGTCGGGTCTGTGTTCACCGTGTTAGACCGGTACACGAAGATCGAACCCGAAGATCCCGAAGGTCTCGAGCCCAAAAGAATAGTGGGTCACATTGAGCTCTGCGACGTGCATTTTGCGTACCCGGCTAGGCCCGAAGTGATGATCTTCAACGGCTTCTCGATCAAAATCGAATCAGGGAAATCAACGGCGTTGGTGGGACAAAGTGGGTCAGGCAAATCAACCATCATTGGATTAATCGAGAGATTCTATGATCCAATTAAAGGGGTAGTCAAAATCGACGGTCGAGATGTGAAGTCTTACCACCTTAGATCATTGAGAAAGCACATAGCGTTGGTCAGCCAAGAGCCAACGTTGTTTGCTGGGACTATACGCGAGAATATTGTGTACGGCGTGTCGGATAAAGTTGACGAATTGGAGATAGTGGAAGCTGCGAGGGCAGCCAACGCTCACGATTTCATCGCGGGGCTTAAAGACGGATACGACACGTGGTGCGGAGACAGAGGTGTACAGCTGTCCGGTGGTCAAAAGCAACGCATTGCTATAGCGAGAGCGATATTGCGAAACCCTGTGATTTTGCTGTTAGACGAGGCAACCAGCGCGCTTGATAGTCAATCAGAGAAAGTGGTGCAAGATGCTCTGGAGAGAGTGATGGTGGGGAGGACGAGCGTGGTGGTGGCCCACAGGTTAAGTACCATACAAAACTGTGATCTTATCACTGTGCTTGATAAAGGGAAGGTTGTGGAGAAAGGGACCCACTCGTTGCTTTTGAGTAATGGGCCCACCGGTGCATATTACTCACTGGTCAGCCTCCAGAGGACCGGGTCCACTCAAAGAGCTCACTAAATTGTAATGAAATGAAGTAATTAACCCCCGCCTTAAAAAAATAATTTCCTTTTGTTCTTTTTGTTCTTCCCCCCGTTGAAATGCTTGGAGGTGAGTGAAGGCCTAAAATAATTATAGTAGGAGTACTAGTAGACAATCCTATATTTTGATTATGCATGTTCCATGCAGATGAGGAGTGAGAATGGCATTTGATGTTGCAAAAGCATCGATTAAGTGTCTATGTAATAATGGTATTTTGTGTGTACAAGGCATTGTATTTTATGTGTACAAAGTGTATTTGAAAACTAGAAAGCACGATGAAGGCATTGTATAATTATCTTCTTAGTGTTTTTATTTTTCAGATACTGATGCTCGTATATACAATGTCTTTGTCTCTTTAATACATTCCAATTGACACTGTACTACTACTACCGCTAACACAAGCATTTCCAAAAGAAAGGCATCAGTTGCTTAGAGCAACTCCATCGGCTCAGCCCAGGCAGAGGGGGTGGGACCCATGGGCCCGAGTCCAAAATCCCGCTTCCAACGGTAGGGGGCAGCCCGGGCAAGGAGCGGGGCCCACGTTCACTGGGCAAGCCCGCAGGGGGAAGAAGCCTGAGGCCCAACCCAGGCAAGCTGACGTCATTGATGACGTTAGCAACAAAAAAAATTTGAAAAAAATCGAAAAAAAATTTGGAAAAAATCTGAAATATTCAGAAATATTTTTTAATACATACCTATCAATTTTATTATTATTAATTTTATACATACAACTCAAATTAATCACATGTAAAAAAATAAATTAAAAGTAAAAATGAATAGTAGTTGCCCTTTGCTATGACAATGGGTGGAAACACACATTGCTTTTTGCAAGGGCAGCTTCTATTCACGTGAATAGTAGCTACCCTAGCTTCCTCCCCCTCCCCTTCCCCCCTTGCCATGGCAAAGGGCAAATGGGTGGAGTTGCTTGCCTTGCCTGGGTAAGCATGGGGCGGAGGCAAGTGGGGACCAGTGCATTCCCTGCCCCCCTTCAACTTTTTTTTTCTTTTAAAATGTAATATGTATTGTTGTTATTGAATAATCTATATTAATTAATATGTTTATTTTATCACGTGGGCCAGCAGTCAAATCCTACTTTCCTTTCCACCAAACTTAAGCCACTTTCCTTTCCTTTTTCCAAAGGTTTATAGTTCTTATTATTGTATATTTACCCTTTTACAAAAATCGATAAAAATCTAATCCATTTTTCTCCTTTCTTGGAGAATACATAAGCAGCAAAACAAACTTTCTCAATGCACTGCTTGTGAGTTTTTCTCTCAAACTCCATGTTAAACTATCAAGTTTTAATTAGGTTAATTTATTTAATTAAAGTTTTTTAGTAGTTCTCTTTTTTATTTTCTCTTTATTTATGGTTTTTTTTTAGTTCGTGAAAGTTTGATTTTTTTTTTCTTTCTATTGATTTTAATAGGTCTTTTAATTTATGGATGAATGATTGTTTCGTTGCATATATTGAGAGAGACATTTTTAATAATATAGATGACGAGGTTATTATGCAACGATTTCAAAATATAAAAACTCGTCGAGAACAATTATAATTGTAATGAATACACAATATGATTTTTGATGTTTTGGTTTGTCTTGTGAATTCAAATTTTTTATTGTTTATATTTTGTGAGAGGCCCCCACACACATGAAATTCTAGCTTCACCACTAATAAGCAGCTATGCTTTTTAAGTCGATGACTCGGTCGCTTAGGGCAGTGTTAAGGACAAACAAATTATTCTTTAACCTGGGGATGCATGATTTAAACTTAAGACATCTTATAATATCGAGAAGAAAAGTATTGTTAGACTAAGGGAAAAAAAATATTGTTGGGAAGGCAATAACAAAAAAGAAAGAATGACATATAGCTACATTTGGGCCAAATTTAGCTGGCTGATTTGACCAAATTTTTAATGGGATTGACTTGAGTTCGCGATTTTTGACTAAAATGATGTCGTAACAGCCCAACTCCCTAATGCATAAGTTATTAAACTCAAAGTTTCATATTGTCCTTCATTTTTGTTTTTTTAGAAAAGCTACACAAAACCCTAAAACACGAGTCAGCGATCAAACCCTAACTTGTTCCCATTATTCCTTGAAGATAATCTCACTAATTTCAAGGCTTTTTTTAATTTAAAAAAAGGCAGTATATAGAAGAGCAACTCCTTAACGTTTCTCTTCCGCGAATGGCTTCTGAAAGGTGAATTGGAGAGCTTTATAGAACTTTGTTATAGTTATATCGTTTGTAAACAATACAGGGGTGACTGAGTATATTTTAGATTTTATGCTTGAACCAAGCCCTCTATTTTTGTTTTCTTAATTTATTTTTGATGTGTTGATCGATTTGAATTGAAACCAAACCCAATCCTCTATCTTAGTTTAGGTATAATAAATATACCTATCAAAATCATCAATTGAGCAAAAGTAGAGAAACCCATCTCAAAATGAAATAAATAATAAAAAAGAAAGTTATCTCCATAATATGAAAGTGGGGCAATTTTGTTATCATGAAATATTATTTATTTCCATGTTTCAATAAGCATAAAGCTTTTTTATTTATTTTCATTGTTATTGATTTTTTGTATTAGGAGGACAACAAGGACTGCAGTATCTGCTTGAGGAGAAATTTTTAAATGTTACCACGTGGCTGGTGTACCATCCAATAGACTTAGGATATGTGGAATTACTCTCCAATTTATTGCATTATTTTTATGACACATGGATCATTGGAAATATTCCACATGTCCTACATCTAGTGGATGGTACACCACCACGTGGTGTACCTAACACCCAAAAATTACTCGCTTGAGGATGTTGGGCTTGGGGGATTGAGTAACTCAAATTTTCATAATTTAAAATACAACTATTCATGTATTATCCGACTCAAACTATTTTTCTCCAACCATGGAGACTCGAAATTTAACTCCACAAATTTATTAAAGTGTTAAAGAATGGTTTTGTTTTTTTGTGGTTAATTTTTCTTGAGTCAATTTTTGTTTATTACTCCAAGATTTATTTTTTCAAACATTTTTAGATAAATGGATGGGTATTTATAGAGCTTCGGGGTTGGATATGATTCAGATACATTAAAAAATTATTTAGCACATGGGAGGTGCTTCTCCCAATAAGTGATTCTAGATAGGCCATAATCACTTTTGGTGATATGACTCTCTATACAATCACTTGTTCGTGATTTTAAGTGATTATGGGGAGAAACACCTCCTATGTGTTTCTCTATAAAACCACTTAAAACTAGTTAAAGTGATTATTGGCTTATTTAGAACCTAATCAAGTTTGAATATTGGAATTGATTTGGACTTGCCAAATTCGTTAAATTAGGATTGGAATTAAATTTTCCAATCCAACTTACACCCTACTCCCACACGAGACTAAATCATAGTTCTTAGTTGCCCATTTCATAGTACTACTAGAGCTCATACGATAATACCATTTTCAGAATTAAAGCACCAATGCATATGAGAATTATGGGTAGTTGGGCAGGGCAATATATCCATTTCCTTACATCTAAATTTAAATTCCCTTATTCTATATTAGATTAATTTATAGTAACTTAAACTATCAATTATATAAAAATAATTGCTTACTTGCTTGCGTGATGAGTTTCAAGCATTTCTGCCTTTTTAGGTCACTGCCAAGGACAAATATATATATATTTTTAATTAGGGGTTTTGCAAAAAAAAACGACAAATAGAAAAACAAAATGTTAAAATAGTGCAGCCCCTCCAAAATTGAACAATTGATACAGTCATTGTTTGACATGACATGAAATTACTCTTATGTATTGTCCAACAGTGACTAAATCGATTTGTCTAATTTTGAAGGGTTTTAACATTTTGCCTTGCGAAAGGACTTTTTAAACATTTTCTGTTGTAATGATTTACGACTTCCAACATTATAAAAAAGAAGTATTATTATACTTTAATAATTGGATTGTACAAACAATTAAACATCGAGGAAAAAAACCAAAAAGAAAGGAGGCCAAATAGGTACATTTGGGCCCAATTTAGCTGGCCGATTTGATCACAGTTAAGTTGGGGTTCACTTTATTTTTTTGGGTCGAACAAGATGTGGTTGACTTGAGTCTGGGAATGTGGACTAAAATGAGGTGGCATCAGCCCAATACATTGCTTTCCATAAGATGAAAAACATTGGCCCGGAAAAAACTGATATATGCAAACCCGGCCCGACAATGGGTCCAAAATAAACAAAGTCGAAAATACAAGCCGTCCAGAGCAAAACCTTTGTTACTTTCCTTTTCTTAAAAAAAGAAAAAAGCAACACAAAACCCTAAAACCCGAGCCAGTCCCTCTGTCGGCGATCAAAGCCTAACTAGCTCCCGTCCTTGTCCTTCCCCTTTGTCAGCAACTCCTTCCTTATAATCTCTCTTGGGCGAATGGCTATTGGTGCTGAAAGGTAAATTGGAGAGGTTTATAAAATTTGTACAGTATTTCTCTGTTTAATTTACTCATTGATTTGATTCTGAATATTTTTGGGATGTGAAGCAATGGGAATGGGCGATCCCAAACACCGGGAGGCGGAGGAGCAGGTGGTGCTTCGGAGAAATTGACGACCAATGATGCTCTGTCGTTTCTCAAGCAAGTCAAGGACGTGTTTTGTGACGAAAGAGAAAAATATGATATGTTTCTTGATACCTTGAAAGATTTCAAGGCTCGGAGGTATGCATACCAATCAATGGACCAATTAATTTTCTTTCTTTTTTATTCCGTTGTGTTTGTATATTTCTTGGATTCTTTCAGGGTCGATACGAACGGTGTGATTGCAACTGTAAAGGCATTGTTCAGAGGCCATAACGACCTAATTTTGGGATTTAAGTTGTACTTGCCCGAGGGTTATGAGATAATCCCTGATGAAGAAGATGCCACTTCGCCAGAACAGACTGCTGAAGAAGCTGAAGAAGCTCTCAGTTTTGTAAACAAGACAGGGGTGAGTGTATTTTCTTTTATATATATATATATATTTTAGGGTAATTATCAGTTTACTACTACGAAGTTGTCCATGTTTTAAATTTCAATACAACAAGTGTTTTTCGTCTTAGTCGCATCCGTAATGTTTAATTCCATCTCAATTTCATACATTCGTGTTTTAAAGTTCGATACAACAAGTTTTTTTTCATCAAAGTCATATCCATAACGCTTTTAATTTCGTATCAATTTCATACATTCGTTAGTTTGACCGTCACGTTCTTCGTTAAATGACGATGTGACAATCAATGGTGCCACGTAGACTCACCCATATTTTGTCACGTGGACTATACAATAAAAATGTGTTTAATTAATTAACTAAAAAACTTTTTCCCCCTCACTTCCCTTAGCACGACCAAGAGATGCCTGGTATTGCGTTTGCACTTTGAATTTCATCATCCACTCTCCTCCCTCATATTTTTTTAACAACACCCTAATTATACAAAACACAACGCCATCAAAACTCAGAGGAGCTTTGTTGGATTGGAAGGTGGAGGAGGAGGAGGAGGCTTGCCTTTTATAAAGAAAGCTGCTCTCATAGCGGTGCCCTAACCTCCTTACGCAAACTCAAAGAAAAACTAAAATAAATAAACAAACAAATTAATCAAACTCAGGAAACAAAAATCCAGCATTGGGTTTGATTTCGAGGAGTTGAAGAGGAATGGCTACTGGGGAAGAGAAAGACAGTGAAGACTTCTATGCAGTTTTGGGGTTGAAAAAAGAAAGCATAGCTTTGATCTCTCTCTCCCCAACTATCTCGCTCGTCTCTATCCCTCTCTTCCTTTCCTTCATCATCCAACTTTGACCCTACACTCCCCTAACCCACCCTTGACCCTATGTCCCATCAATCTCCAGCCACCGCCTGCCAAAAAATGGCGGCCCACCCCAAGATCTCATATGCTCAACCCCAGAAAACCAGATCTAGTTGTTGTTGGATGTTGGTCGATTTTTCCCCTCCTTCATCCTTGTTGGATGTTGTTCGTTTCTTGGCGCTGCTATTGGGCGTAGGCCATGGCAGAGGCGGCGGCATAGTCTTGAGGATGCCAATCCATTGGGCGCTATCATCTTCTTTGTTTTTGGCAGATTTTGATTTGGGAATTTAAGGGGAAGCTCAATCCCCTAGTTGTGCTGGGTGGGGTTGGGTTTGTGGGTAGGGATAGTGGAGCGGCGGCGGCTTTGGATAGATTTGGGTTGGGTTTGGGGTGCATAGATAAGAGATGTAGGGTGTTGATGGGAGGTGTGGGAAGAAAGTGTTTTTTTTTTAATAACAAAAAAATTCATTTTTATTAGTGTTTATTTTATATATTTTGAATATTTTTGAATTAATTAAACATATTTTTATTATTAGTCCACGTGGCAAAATATGTGCGAGTCCATGTGGCACCATTGATTGCCGCATCATTATTTAACGGGGAACATGATGGTCAAACTAATTAATGTATGAAATTGATGCGGAATTAAACGTTATGGATGCGACTGAGATGAAAAAAACTCGTTGTATCAAACTCTAAAACATAGACAATTTTGTAGTAGTGAACTGATAATTACCCTATATTTTATATCTTAATGAAACCCTATACTTTTGGTTTCTGTATTTATCTTTGATGTGTGGATTTGAAACCAAATCCAATCCTCTGTTTTTGTTTGGTCCATGAAGGTCTACACCTCAAAATTAGCAATTGAGCAAAAATAGGAGAAAAACTTCCCTAGCTGTTTGCATTGCCCCATTCGAGAGAGAGATGCAAAAATAGGAGAAAAACTTCCCTAGCTGTTTCCATTGCCCCATTCGAGAGAGATATGCAAAAATAGGAGAAAAACTTCCCTAGCTGTTTGCATTGCCCCATTCAAGAGAGATATGAAAAAAGGGACAATGCGACGGGGTCACGAAGTATTTCTCCGAAAGTAGAGAAACCCATCTCAAAATAAAATCCACAATGTGAAAGTAGGGGAAGTTTGGTTATAAGTACCATTGTGTCTTTCCAGCTTGCAAGAGGCATAATTTTTTTGGTGTTTAATTTAATTGTTATGGATGTTTTTGCATTAGGAGGACAATGAGGAGTGCAGTATCTGCTTGAGGATAATGGGGGCCGGGTTCACTGAGCTAGAGTGCTCTCACCGCTTCCATGCTCAATGTTTCAGGACATGGTGGAGCAAATATAACCCGACATGCCCGTATTGTAGATTGCGGGTCAAGGAGAATGGAGAGAAGGATCCATTGGAGGAGGAGGCAACATGTTGACAAAGCACATTATTATGAAGGAGTTCCAAAAATAAGAAGTCATCGATATCAGACGAATTTAGTGTAAAGAACTCAGGTAAGATAGTTTATTGAAGAAGATGAATGTCAGTACAAATGTGTCATTATGAATATGTCCTGTTAGTAGGAGTTTAGAGAACATTTTGCATAGTGTTTTACTGGGCAACCTTGTGCTTATAAATCATAGTTTTTTGGTTACCCAATTATATAATTTTCTTTTGGTGCAATGGGGATCAAAGCCCACACAAAAACGACTAATCCAATTTTTTTTTTCTTCCCTTTTTTTATGAAAAAATATTAATAAATTTGAACTTGGGACCTCAATATTGGTAACAAGTTACACACTTGTTTAAAGTTTTTTTTAAGGGCTAACGACAAAACACCCCTTAGAGGTTTGGGGTCATTCTCAATATGGGTCACGGGGTATCAATTTCATCAATTCACAGTGACTAGGCAGTTTTCTAGTCAAAATCCGGTATGCTCTCGAGTCTCGATAGATGGGTGGGTTAGGTAAATGAGAAAGAGAGGAAGAGTTTGAGGGTGATGGTGCTGATCGTCGTGACTAGGTGACAAATCATCGATATGAAAGTGAGACAGTGCGGGGGAGAGAGAGAAGAGAGAGAGTTGGGGGTGAGAGGGTTGATTAGTATTTTTTTTTTTTTTGGAATTTTCCAACCCTAAAAATCATACGTGGAATGGTGAGTCGGTGGAATTGGTCTAATAGGTGCCACCTCAGCCGTTAACGGTTGACCACATAGTCAACTTTACGGAAGGATAAAATTGGACAATTTTAATAACGTTATGGTATGAATTGATGAAATTGATAACCCAGGGTCCATATTGAGAATGGTCCCAAACCTTTAGGGGGTCTTTTGTCGTTAATCTTTTTTTTAAAAAAACAAAATAATATAAGAGAGAGAGAGAGATAAAATGAGAAGGTGAGGGTTACATTTGGGCCGAATTTACCTTGCCAATTTGAGAAATCATCTAATCCTAGCCCATTGATGGGTCCAAAATGAAACCCCCGAACACAAGTCACCGCTGTCGGATTGGGTTAGTTCCCCTCTTCCACGTATCAAAATAATTCTAATACTCATTTTAAGTAAGCAGATATGAAATTAATTTGTTTTGCTTTATAGTAGCAATTGAATTTAAAATCGAATTTTTCACTTCAAGATATTTGTTGTTGTTTTATTATAACATATTTAGTGCCTTTTTTAAAATAAAAAAAAATTGCTTTCTCCGACGACTATAATATCGTAAAGATTTTTTTATACAAACGAGATTGGAAAGAGGGAGGTAACCAAACACAAAATTTTGATTACAAGTAAGTAACCACTCAAATTTATATCCCTCGCGCTTTATATATCTTTTATCATTGTGGTCTGTGGGGGTCCTATTCTTTTCTGCTTTTGTCCTTTTTTTTTTCTTTTTCTCTAGGCTGCCTTTTGCATTTTTTACAATACCTTGCAATTTACTTTTATACCTCAGAGTTGACTGCACTACCACTTCCAGAAGGAAGGCACCACTTGCGTTGCGTAACCTACGTGCTTGCGTGGCCGGCGTGTATGTCTGAAGCAAAGCCAGACTCTCACAACTTCAAAACTTGGGCCTTTTTCTGCCGAGGTCTCTCCACACAAGACAAACATTTATTTATTTATTTATGAAATACAAAGAAAATTACAACAAAGATTTACGACGCATCTTACCACCATACAAATTAAATTTAACAAGTGCAAGGGGGAAGGAATTTAGACCAAATACATGGATGAGAATGATTGTGGCCTCTCTTAGCTAGAAGGTCAACAACTTGATTAGCTTCTGTAAATATTTTGAAGTTCTATATGGTCAAACTGTTGGAATAAATTCCAAATATCTTGAACAATAGTTTGAATGGACCAAGGAACAAGAATATTCTTTGTGATGATTTGAATTAAAATTTTAAAATCACCTTCAATTTCCAAATTCCTAAGATGACTGCAAGGTTAAAGCTTCTTATTGTACAAGACAAACATTACAATCAAAGGTTTAAATTTCTAAGTAAACACCCATGACATAATTATTTTTAAAAATAAAATTGGGCCCAACTTTTTGCCAATCTTAGACATGTTGGAATCTAGGGTTTTGGACTAAATTAATATTAGGGTCATCAGCCCAACCCATATTTATTAGGGTAAAGTGCGATTTCAACTATAAAGCGATTTGACTTACAATTATTTTTCTGATTTAGTCATCAACTCATAATAAATAGTCAATTTCACTTCAGTTAAGTTTATCTAATTCCATCAATTTTTCTGTTAATAACAAGGCAAATTTGTAATTCTAACTTAAAATTCATAAAAATATTGTAAACAATTAGCTTTTAGAAGAAAAAAAAATCTTTGGGGAGAAGAAATCGGTGGGGGTGGGGGTTATGTGGGGAGAATATTTTTTCTCTTCCGAAAGTTAATTATTTACAATATTTTTATGAATTTTAAGTTAAAATTACAAATTTGCCCTTATTATTAATGAAAAGTTGATGAAATTAGATAAATTTAACGGTAAGGAAAATCACTATTTATTACGAGTTGAGGACTAAATCGGCAAACGAAATAATTCGGTGAGTTTGAATTCGCTTAATAGTTCAGGGGACAAAACGACTAAAAATCCTATTTATTATCTACTAAATTTCATTTTTTAAAAAAAGTAATGTAAGTACTAAGTAGGTGCTAGCTAGGGCACATTACGTATTTATGAGACAAAAAAAATATTGGGCTATCCAAACCCGGCCCATGGATCGGTCCAAAACGAACGAAATTGGAAATATAAATACAAATTTTTTTAATTATAATAATTTTAAGTTTTGCTAAGTGGAAGAGGAGGAGGCCGTGATGAGAGAGGAGAAGCTATGCAATACAAAACCCCAAAACACAAGCCATTCTCTTCACCATTTCGAATTCTCGGATTAGTTCCGCAGTTCCACGTACCAAAGTTTCCTCCTCCTGTTTTCTAAATAAGACGATAAATTTCGTCTCTCTCTCTCCTCTTCTCTCTTACAAAATTCACTTCCTAACGTAAGAGAAGAAGGAGAAGAAGATATCACAACCATTGTTCCTCTTCTTCCACTCTCTCTCTCTTCTCTTTTCTTCTTTCTTTTTTTAATTTTTGTTTTGTTTTCAATTTTCGTCTCTCTTCCTCTGTGCGCGATCAAACCCCTGTACTAGTTTCCCTCTCTTCCCCGGAGATCTGCTCACTAATCTCCTGCAGAAAAGTAACTCTTCAACAATTGCATATATATTTTTTTTTTTGCAAATGGCTGTTGGTTGTTGTTTTCTTCCTTCTCTCTTTAACAATTTGCTGATTTGTGATTCTTGTTTGGCACAGATGAAGAGAGTGAGAGATGATTTTGTCGTTGGCTCTGCAATCAAACGACCCTCTGGTTCTTCTCGCGGGGACTCGTAAGTCTCTTAATTTCCTCTGCAGCATGATTTCTCACTCTTCAATTGCATGATTGCTTCAGTTTTGTTTGGTTTGTTGCAATTTGTTCTCACGCCAGTGTTAGATTCGGCTCTGTTCCTTTGTCTATGAATACAGTGTACTTGATCATTATGTCATCTTATTGTGTACTTCTTTTACCTACAGTGGATTTGATTGGTCATGCTTGATCCTGGAATTTTTTCAATTTGTTTTGGGTTTGTTATTTATTAGACTTGAACTGAGTAATAACTCCGTTTTTAAAGGATATGCTTTTAGGAAATTGAAATCATATGCAGAATATTAGTACAATTTACTTCTAGGGCTACGATGAATTTGGTGGACAGAATGTTGAGGAAAATAGTACAAGAGAATGATAACCGTTTTCGTTTTTGGAAATATGTTATCTCTTTTATTATTTTACCTCACTACATTTAGCAAATATTTATCAAGAGGTTATGGGTATAGGAAGGAATTGTATATATTGTGTAATTGTGTTATGGTTTATAATGTTACATGAATTTTACAGTAATTTATTATTATTATTATTTTTATAATTATATATTGAGTTTATAACCATTTGTTGGATGTGGAGCAATAGGCAATCCCAAGTACCGGGGGGAGGAGGTGGTGGAGGGGGCATTGGAGTAGGTGGAGGAGGGGCCATGGGAGGAGGAGCTTCACAGAAGTTGACAACAAATGACGCTCTAACGTATCTCAAAGAAGTAAAGGAAATGTTCCAAGACCAAAGAGAAAAATATGATATGTTTCTTGAGGTCATGAAGGATTTCAAGGCACAAAGGTATGTCAATGTACCCATTATTATTCTTTTTTCCTCTTGTAATAAATGGCTAATTGATTTTGCTGCTGACGGATCCCGCCTTTCTATTTCAGAACTGACACAGCAGGTGTCATTGCAAGAGTAAAGGAATTATTTAAAGGGCATAACAACTTAATTTTGGGCTTTAATACTTTCTTGCCAAAGGGTTATGAGATAACCCTCGATGAGGATGAGACTCCACCAAAAAAGACAGTTGAGTTTGAAGAAGCTATCAGTTTTGTAAACAAGATAAAGGTGAATATCTTTGTTTTTTTATTTTAATAACAAGTATGACTGTTTGTTAGTTGCTTTTTTGATTCATTGATTTCTGTCCTACAGAAACGTTTCCAAAACGATGATCATGTTTATAAGTCATTCCTAGATATACTTAACATGTATCGAAAGGAGCACAAGGACATAAATGAGGTTTACAGTGAGGTAAATATGTGTAATTTTGGCGTTTGATGATATAATGGATCTCTTGTTACGCTCTTTTTCTCTGAGAAATTATTCCTCCCTATGTTCTTAGTAGGTTATATCAATTTTCAGGTTGCCGCTCTATTTGATGAGCATCCAGATTTGCTCGATGAGTTCACCAGATTTTTACCTGATGCGTCAGCAGCAGCTTCTGCACATCATGCTCAATATGGCCGCAATTCATTTCCGCGTTTCAATGAGCGAAGCTCTGCTACACCCACATTTCGGCCAATGCATATGGACAAGGTTTGTATTATTTTGTTTTTCTATGTTTAAACTTTTATGTTTCTGTATTAGTTAGTGATATGTAATGGGGGCTGGCATTTTTCTACAGCAACGTAGGAGGGATAGGATCATTCCTTCCCATGCTGATCGTGATCTCAGTGTTGATCGTCCTGAGCTCGACGATGACAAAGGAATGGTGAAAGTGCAGAAGGAGCACAGAAAACGTTCTGAAAAGGAGAACAGGGATAGGAGAAATCGGGACGATGATGATAGAGAATTAGAGAATGATAACAATAGGGACTACAAATTGCAGCGTTTTCCTGAGAAAAGAAAGTCCTCCAGGAAGGTTGAAGGTTTTGGGGTGACTGCTAACTTTGCTCCTTATGATGACAAAGACTCCTTAAAGAGTGAGTTCTGATGGAACCATTTCAGTTTTATACATGAATATGTAGGTAGTATTGTTTCATTCTCTGGTTGTTTAGATGGAAAAACAGTTATAATTTGTTTTGAGATTGCAATATGTTTTTCTCATGGTATGGCCATTTTTTTGTTAGTCTTGTTGCCAAATAATTAGGAAATACAATGTTTGTTTTTCAACATTGATGGGGTTTAGGTGTTGAAACCATCTGAAATAAAACTAGCATTATTCACATTGTTTGATTATTTTTCGTGTATGCGTAAAATCCTGTTGGGAGAAAGAGACGCGTTATGTGAAACTGGTACTTGGTCTAATAGTCGGTCATTAGGCATGTGTTGATTGAATATTGTTTAATCCACAATGGGCCTTGTAATCTTTTCCTTTTGAGTGTTAGGAAAACCTGAACTTGTTCTATCATAATATCTGATTTTCAAACCTTGGGGAAAAGGAAGCACCTTGCTTTTCTTACTTTCGTTAACCTTTGGCGGATAATTGCATGGTGGTGTTTCAATGCTTTAAAAAATTCAGTAATAATGTTTTTAAGCGAGTGTTGCTTATGGTCTCTCATTTTTATGCCAGGCATGTACAGCCAGGGATTCATTTTCTGTGAGAAAGTGAAGGAGAGGTTGTGCAGTCAAGAAGACTACCAAGCATTTTTGAAATGCCTTCACATTTATAGCACTGGAATAATTAAAAGGAATGATCTACAGAATTTGGTACGTCTTACACCATTTTCAGCAGTTAACCGACACTTCTAAAGTCAAGCTTTGTCTGCTTACTCTTTGAGCTAGGGGATACTGGACAAAGGACACTTTATGATGA
This sequence comes from Prunus padus, assembly GCA_024362665.1. Taxonomy (NCBI): domain Eukaryota; kingdom Viridiplantae; phylum Streptophyta; class Magnoliopsida; order Rosales; family Rosaceae; genus Prunus; species Prunus padus. The sequence continues at coordinate 27,524,268 of JANFAM010000013.1, forward strand.
CCGCCCTTTATATCTTTAAAAATGTAATGAGATAATATATTCACTACTTGATGGTGTTGCCTCTAGTTTGACATTTTTTTGGAAACTCTGCCTGTCTCAGGTGACTGATTTATTGGGAAAGTATCCAGATCTTATGGAAGAGTTTAATGATTTTTTGGAGCGCTGTGAGAATATAGGTAAATGTCAAATGTGCTATCACTTTAAGTTGCTTTCTTGTGGTACCTTATCCTTTAGATTGTATCTCATTGAATTTATTCTTTCAGATGGTTTCCTTGCCGGTGTTATGAGTAGAAGTATGTGTATTGGCTCTTCCTTTGTCTCTTTCTCATTGGATAATTTGAGTTTTCAGCTCCTCCACTTCCTGCATTTGGAAGAATAATTTATATTATAAATGGCATGATTTGAGCTGCCATGTGATTTCTCGGGAATTTTTTATTGCAGAATCTCTGAATAGTGATGGTCAATTATCCAGATCGGTGAAGGTAGAGGAGAAAGATAAAGAGCAAAAGCGTGAAATGGAGGGAGCTAAAGAAAAGGAAAGATACAGGGAGAAGTATTGGGCAAAATCTATTCAAGAACTAGATCTCTCTAACTGTGAACGTTGTACTCCAAGTTATCGGCTTCTGCCTGAAGATGTATGTCTTAGGTTTTGTGTTTCAAATACTATATAGTTTAGTCTGATGCTTAACTCATTGCTGCTTGTCACTTTGCAGTATCCAATACCTCCAGCAAGCCAGAGATCAGAACTTGGTGCCCAGGTTTTGAATGACCACTGGGTGTCCGTGACTTCAGGAAGTGAAGACTACTCTTTTAAACATATGCGCAGAAATCAGTATGAAGAAAGTCTGTTCAGATGTGAAGATGATAGGTAATATTTGGTATAAGTCTCCTTTGGTTTTTCATGTTAGATTACAAACGAACGTGTAATTTTGTTAGAACTATACATTTTGGTATTCAAGTGTGCTTGAATGATCATTTTTTTATGGATATGTATTCTACTAACTAGGATCTTATGTACATCTCTTTTGATCTTGTAATCACATTTCCTTCATGGCGCATTTTAAGGTGTTTTTCATTTTTTCTTTGGGTTGGAGGGAGCTGGATTGTTAATTCTGTATTGGAAACTAATGTTGGTTTTGATATTGGCAAGTTTAGGTTTGAGCTGGATATGTTGTTAGAGTCGGTGAGCTCAACTGCTAAGCGAGCAGAGGAACTTCTGAACAGCATTAATGAAAATAAGATCAGTATGGAAAGTCCAATCCATATCGAAGACCACTTCACTGGTTTGTATCTAAAAGTTGATTAAGAAGCAATTAAATGTCAAGTATTTATTCTGGCACTTGAGCTTTTTCCAATTTTGTTTTAACTGCATTGACCTTTTTTGTTTGATTCTTTTTATTGCAGCTTTAAATTTAAGGTGCATTGAACGTTTATATGGTGACCATGGTCTTGATGTGATGGACATACTGCGTAAAAATCCAACTCTGGCTTTGCCTGTCGTATTAACTCGCCTAAAGCAGAAACAAGAGGAATGGTCAAGGTGTAGATCAGATTTTAACAAGGTTTGGGCTGATATATATGCGAAAAACCATTACAAATCACTTGATCACCGGAGCTTCTATTTCAAGCAACAAGACTCAAAGAACTTGAGTAGTAAATGTAAGTAATTTACTATTGAAGATTGGTTTTCCTGTTCATGTATATTTCTATGGGTTTCAATTATTGTTTCTCTGTTCTAATTCTACTCCTATTGAGGAACAGCTTTGGTGGTTGAGATCAAGGAATTGAAAGAGAACAAGCAGATAGAGGATGATATCCTTCTGGCTGTTGCTGCTGGAAACAGGCAATCTGTAGTTCCACATATGGAGTATGAATACGTTGATATCAGCATACATGAAGACTTGTATAAACTTGTCCAATATTCTTGCGAGGAGGTTTTCTCAACGAAAGAACAGCTAAATAAGGCCATGAGACTTTATACTACGATTTTGGAGCCAATGCTCGGTGTTCCTTCTCGACCTCATGGTTCAGAGGATGATGAAGATGCTGATAAAACTAGGAATCGTGCTATGAATTATACTGCATCAAGCATAGGAGAAAGTGATGGAAGCCCTGGTGGGGATACTGCTATGGTTAATCTTAAGCAGCCTCAATCTGTGTGTACTGAAGAAGAAAATATTTTAGCAGAAGTGGAAAGTTTGGCTAATGGGGATACCTTAGCTAAAGAAGATGGCAGTTGCGATGCAGAGCGTGTCCGTAAGAACGATTCCATATGTGATAATATTCAACTAGAGAAAGACCAGAAGAATATGGATGTCCATGATAAAAGGTATCTGCTTACCAACATGGATAACGGACGGCTACCCAGTCAACCATCATATCGAATTGGAGCAGAAAATAAGCATGGCAGAACCAGCTTGGAAGTGACATCAGGTAAGATTTTTCTTAATTTAATTCTTCTTTTTTCCTATTAGTTTTGGCATCTGATTGTTTTGAGCTAGTTATATTAAGGTTTATTTTACTTTGCGTAATTGTCATAATGCTGCAATACTGAGATTGTTTTGAATTTAAGGGTGTGTTGCAACCACGTCAAGACCTGGTGGCTCCATTAGTGACAATGACCATTTACAGAAAGCAAATGCTGATGTCGTTCCTTCACCAGAGGTACGAGCCTGGAATATTGGCATTTGTTAGGGCTTGCTGGGGTTTGATATTACCATTTGCTTTTGCATTACATACTCACATTCTGTTTGGTTCTTCAGGGCGTTGATACTGCAAAACCCGCTTCATTTGCTAATGGAATGGTGCCAGAAAGCACTAAAGTTAACAGTCGTCATGAAGAGTCTGTTGGGCCCTCCAAAATTGAAAAAGAAGAGGGAGAGTTATCACCAGTTGGTGACTTTGGGGAGGATAACTTTGTTGTCTCTGGAGATGCTGGGGTGCAAGCTATACCTAAGACCAACCATAGTGTAGAAAGTAGACAATATCAATCTGGGAATGGGGAAGACACTTGTCAGGATGCTGGAGAAAATGATGCAGATGCTGATGATGAGAACAGTGAAAATGTTTCTGAGGCTGGTGAAGATGCCTCTGGCAGTGAGACAGCTGGTGATGAATGTTCTCGGGAAGAGCAAGGTGAGGAGGAAGATGCAGAGCATGATGATATTGATGGTAAGGCTGAGAGTGAAGGTGAGGCCGAAGGGGTGGCTGATGGGCACCTTGTGGGAGGAGATGGAATGTCCTTGCAAATGTCAGAACGTTTTCTTTTGTCTGTGAAGCCTGTTGCAAAGCATGTGCCAGCTGCTTTACTTGAAGAAAGGAAAGACTCTCGTGTTTTCTACGGGAATGATAATTTCTATGTGCTTTATAGGCTTCATCAAGTAAAGAGACACCTGTTCTTTTATTGTTTGCAGTTAGCTTATTTCTTTATTTAGTACTTCAAATAAAGCTTGACTTATTTGGTTTTGGCAGATTCTATATGAAAGGATTTCATCTGCAAAAACAAGTTCAACAGGTGCTGAAATGAAGTGGAGAAGTTCAAAGGATGGCAGTTCTCCAGATCTGTATGCCAGGTATTTTGTGGAGCCTCTTATCTTTTTAAAAGATAATAGTTAGAACTGCACAACTGCTGAAAGCATTTTTAGTTCGGTTGTGTTATATTTGTTCCTCTATTGTGCAGATTTATGAGTGCTCTATACAGTTTGCTTAATGGATCTGCTGATAATGCAAAATTTGAGGATGAATGCCGAGCAATTATCGGAAACCAGTCATATATATTATTCACATTGGACAAATTAATATATAAATTTGTCAAACAGGTTTGCTCACTTGAAATTCTGTGTTTTGACTTCAAAAATAATTTTTCTATTTGCTTTTTCGGCCAAGGTTCTGATTTGTGGTTCTTTATGCAGCTTCAAGCCGTTGCAGCTGATGAGATGGACAATAAGCTTCTTCAATTATATGAATATGAAAAATCCCGCAAAACTGAGAAGTTGATAGATTCTGTTTATTATGAAAATGCACGTGTCCTCCTTCATGAGGAGAACATTTACAGATTGGAATTCGTAAGTTCTTGGACACTTCCAATTTATTTTACTGTAAATTGAACTTTTTGAATATTCTGTCTGATTTTGTGATTTATTTACCTTTTATTTATTTGTGCAGTTTTCTGCCCCCTCCCGGCTGTCCATCCAGCTGATGGACAGTGTGAGTGAAAAGCCCGAGGTGTTTGCCGTTTCTGTGGAACCAAATTTTGCATCTTATCTGCACAATGATTTTCTGCCAGTTTTTCCTGGAAAACAGGAGCCGCATGGCATTACTCTTCAGAGGTGATAATGTACTCCAGATTTTACACTGCATTAGAGGGTCACAGTAGGAGTCTAGGCTATTCACTATGTAAGTCAGCACTTGCATCTTACATAGTTTAGGACACATTTCTGTGCCTAAAGTTTTCTCAATCCATGCATTAACCATTTAACTTGTTTGTTCATTTTACCCTTATCTGTCTATGGCACCTAAACAAAAGCTAAACTAATGTTAAAAGCTTTGACTGCTATAATTATTATACTTCTTGAAGAAACATGAGAGACTCTGAAATATAGGGATCGCCAATGGATTGAGTTTTGGTCTGTGTTTTTTGGGCAGGAAAAGTTATATGTAAATTCTCTCGCAGTTTTAATTCCCTTGTGGTATAAAATGTGCTAAATGTTTCTGAAACTTCTTTGTTAGTTAATTCCTAACTTGCTGATAAATCTATTTGTGCAGAAACAAGCGCAAATATGCAGGGCAGGATGAATCCTCTGCCTTCTGCAGGGCCATGGAGGATGTTCAATTGGTCAATGGTTTAGAGTGCAAGATAGCTTGCAACTCATCCAAGGTATCTCGCCTCAGTTGTACTATATATTTCTTGGTGTTTGCCTTTAATCTGTGCACTTTTTATTTTTTGAGTTTGATCCAAAGTACCTTCTTTCTCGATAAAAAAACAAAACTTCAGATGATAACCATTTAGTGGTGTGGCTAGAGAGAGTACGATGAAGAAACGAAATCAACACCATGAAACTGTTTTTTTTCCTCTCTTTTGTGATTTTTTAGTGGTTGGGAAGGGGTGGGGGCGAATTCAATACAAGCACTAGTCACCGTGTATGCATATAATTACATGCATGTTCTTTTTTCCATGAAGTTCTATTCATCAAAGTATCATGTGGCAGATCTCTTATGTTCTGGACACAGAAGATTACTTCTTCCGTATGAGAAGGAAAAGGAGAAATCCATCTGGGGCCAGATCACCTTATTGTGATCAATCGAGAGTACAGCGGTTCCACAAATTCTTATCAGTCTCATAATAGCTTTAGAAGGAAATTACTTTGCGATTGGGAAGCTAAAGGTAGGCATGAGATAAACGCTTTTGAAACTCTTGAAAAGATGCCTTTTCTTATCTGCCACTGCTATACAAATTTTGAGAGTGAGATTAACCCATGCCTTTTGCAACAGGTGTCATCGACTTGATTTCTGAGAAACTGGAGAAGGAAGATGGTGGGCCGGGACATGTAGCGTGTTCGGGTCTGAAGATTGGCCTAGGAGCCATTGTTGTGTATATAAGGTTGGTGTATGATAATTTCGTAGAAAGGTATTTAAATTATTGTTCTTGATCTTGTCATTGATAGGATCTTTTTCTTCCCTCTTTTCCCCCCTCCTTCATAAACACACTATAAGTGTAACAAATTGGTCAAATAGCAGAAAAGCACGAGCTTGAACAAATCCTAAGATCTTCAAGTCCATCTTGCAGTTTCATACCCGCATTTTGCAGGCATTATTGCATCATTATTCTTTCGCACCCGAATTTTTTTGTTGTTGTTGTAGAACAGGTTCTGTAATTTTTCAATGTAATATAGTGTGATAAATATTTTACAAGTAATAGCTTACAAGTGTAGTCGTTCATCAAGAATTTTGTTCTGCTCTAGAAAACCGATCTGGCACTGGTATTTTGATGTATATTTTCTTATTATATATATGTTGTACATGGATGCAGTAAACACTACATCTATATTATTGGACTTAGGTTACTTATTATATGAGAGAGAGAGAGAGAGAGAGAGAGAGAGAGAGAGAGAGAGAGAGAGAGAGAGAGAGAGAGAGAGAGACCCTGACTTCCGCAAAAACTTTGCTTGAACATAATGTGCGCAGCTGGGCATTCTTTGGCTCACCAATAAATAAGGATTTTTTTCCCATGGATAATAATTAAAATATTTTTGGAGGTGCAGACATGGATTATGCTAGTTAGACACATCAGTGAGCTCGCCTCTTTGCACCCAAATTATAGTTTCCTTTCTCGTATTTGTTTGTAAAAGAAAAATGTTTTCGGAGGTGGTGTGATTCAAAAATTAGAAAAGCTAAATCTGGGTCATTCAGCAACTGGCGGCTAGCATGACTGGAAAAATGGGCCAAAGCCTGATCGAACCCAGCAAACGGAGATGTCGGGCCTTTTTTCACGTGCCTCTCATATGTGCAAACGTAACGGACCCCTCAATTAGGGATCCGCTTTCTGCATGCTTGTTTTCTCTCGCCACTCGTGGCTCTCCGCCAGCAGATTACAAGAAGTCGTGACCGTTCTTACAAAAATGCCCTTCACTCGTTCAAATATTTACAATTAACTTTTTCTCCAATCAAAAAAAACACAAAAGGGTGAGGTCCCTCCCCTTCCCCCTTGGTCACCGTTCGAATCCCAGAGGAAATGCCCCCTCCCCAATGATCGCTAATTCTCAAAAAAAAAAATAAACAAACAAACACAAAAGGGAAAGTGTATTCTGAATCTGAAGAATGAAATTCAAAATGGACTGAAAAAAACTCCTTAGGTCAAGATATCGTTTTTTCTATTTTTTAACTGAAAAACAGAAGAGAAATTGTAAAAATGAAAACAACTCAGAAGGCCAATGAAAGTTTTATAACAAAAAAGTGATTTAAGGTTGACGTATGTTAGGCGAGTTAACAAAGTTTTATAACAAAATGATGATTTAAAGTAGGGATGGCAACGGGTCGGTTAGGGGCCGCGTATGACACCGTCTCCGCTCTCCATCCCCGCCCCCATCCCCGAACCCATCCCCGTTTAATAGGTTTCGGGGAATCCCCGTCCCATTCCCGTCGGGGGACTGGAATCCCCGTCCGTCGGGACTATCCCCCATACCCGCCCCGAATCCCAGATCTTTTTTTTTGCATAAAAAATATGCATCATACATTTTAACATTAAGTTTCATATTAAATTATCATTCAACATATCCAAATTAACTATAAAGTTCAACCCAACAATTCAAAATCACATCAATATGAAATTCCAGAGAAGGTTAGGAAGAATTAGGAGAGGGAGGTTAACTTAGGGTTAAACATAAATATTATAAATATTTATTTATTTATTTAAATATAAACATATATATTTTCGGGTCAGCTTCGGGGATGGGGACACCAATACCATCCCCTCCACATACCCGTCAGGGATTTTTCGATTTCGGGGATCCCAGTTCCCGATACCCATTTGGCCCCGAAATCTCCCCCCGTTAGGGTCGGGGACCCGACGGAGACCCGCCCCCGTGGGGATTTTTGCCATCCCTAATTTAAAGTAGCAAAGAACCCAATAGTGTAGTGGTTTGAAGTATTTACTCCCTCATGGAAAGTTATAGGTTCGAGTCCTAGCATCCGTGTAGTGTGTGAGTTTAATATGCTATCGCCCCTCTCAATAGGAAATGTCCTAAAAAAAAAGTATATGTAGATTAGACCAATGGTAAGGACAATTAACTTGCCGTCTTGCATCCAAGTTCAAGTTTCCCATCCTATAAATTAGATTAATTTAAAATACTTTAGACCTAAGTTCGAGTTTCCAACCCATAAATTAGATTAATTTAAAATACTTTAGACTACGACTTGCGTTAAATATTTTTTTATTTGAATTGTTTTATAATTTGAAAACTTAAGACATAAACAGGTAAATAAGGTGGATCTTGAGGGCATTATTGCAATTTAGGAGATACATAAAAACAGCAAGCAGAAGCGGTGGGCCGTGGGCGTTGAAGAAATCTGTTAATAAAAGAAAGAGAGGGAGAGAGAGGCGAGGAAGGAACGCAAAGCCAGGGGAATTCGTAATATCCACTCCCTCCCTATCCGTCTACATTACTCTCACAATCCCAATTTCTATTTTGCAATCCATTTTTCTCTCTTCATTTTCCCAATAAAAATCCTCTCTCTCTCTCTCTCTCTCTCACCGTCTCTCTCCATAACTATCAATCTATCTCTCTGGGTTTTCCCAAGTTAGGGTTTTGCGAATCAAAATTGATTTCCTTCTCAATGAGTTCCGGCTCCGTCTCCTGCCCTCCTTCTGTTCCCAAAGACTTGGCCAAGAAGAAGAGGGTAAGGCTCTTCTCAATCTCCGCTTTCTCTCATCCCTTTCTGCATGTCTGCATGTGTCCTTGCTCGGAAATGGAGGGAAATTCAAATATCAAGTTTGAATTTTAACGAAGAATTGGTCCATTCGTGAAATTCCCATGAGTGTTTTCTTAGACAAAATTGTGTTGGAGTTGGAGTTGAATTTTAATTTAATATTGCGAGCTCGCTCTTACTTCCATTTGTTTTCTCAGACAAACCGGTTGGCCAAATTGAAGCAGAGTAAGCTCGATGTTCGCCGTGAACAATGGCTTTCACATGGTATTTCTTCCATCTCTCTCTCTAAATTTTCTTTTTAGAGAATAAACAACATTCAATTCTTCTGTTTTTGGTGGAAAACGAGTTAAAGTTTTGATTTTTCACTAGGATTGTCTTTACTATATTATTTTTCTTCAAATCAAAAAGTGGCACTCGTTTTCTTGAAGCATTAATGGCTCAATACATTTTGTATTGGGATGCAGAAAGTGGTATCTGTGAAATGCATCGAATTGAATATGAGGAGGATAAAAACATTCATACACCCTTTTTTTTTTTAAATGAAGAAGGAAATAAAATTTTCTTATTTTAAGTTTAGCATGTTGAAGTTAAGCTGCTCTCTGTGGCAATATTAAATGTGTTGTTGATCGTCAAGTATCAATCAGTGACACGCCCAATGTATATAGGTAATGCTAAAAACCAGACCAAGACGCCAAGCTTTTTTATTTATTTCCTGAATTGACAAAACCTCCCATTTCACGAGTCACAACCAACTTATGAAGTGGCACCTGACACTTTATCTTCTTTTATTAGTCACATAACCAAATACTGGATTTGAAATGAACATAAATTTGATGACCTGATTTCTTCTCCCCACCCTCTCAAAAGGACAAAGAAGGTTCACAAGAATCAATTTTTATAGAATAGTGTATAATTTTTTTGAAAGTTTTTCACATTTTTCTTATGTAATTTTGATGCTGATGAATTTTGTCTGTAATGCAGTCAAGAATAAAGGGCAGAAGGTGAACTTGGATGGAAGGGGTGGGTCACCTACAGCCTCTAGGCAAATAGATAGTGTGAAAAATGGGTCATTGGATAATTTGGAAACGAGTTCAACAGGAGGAGAGAATGATAATACGAGCATCCAGGACAGCGATTTGGAGTCTCTGATGAACAGCCCGAGTGGAAGCAGTTTGGATTGTAATGATTCAATGAAGAATCTTAGTGAGAGCTGCAGCAGTGGTTGCTCTGGAAATGACAGCAAGGAGGATGCTGATGATGGGTGTCTAGATGACTGGGAGGCTGTGGCGGATGCTTTAAATGCAGATGACAATAAGCATAACCCTATTATTGATTTTGCTGCCAAAGCTGAAATCAGGGTTGAACCAACAGGTCCTGAACTATCTAGTGAGAATCCTGGAGATGAATCGTCAAAACCAGGGAACAGAAACATGGTTCCTGGGTCACGTACGACGCGTTGTGCTTGGAGACCTGATGATGCTTCCCGTCCTCAGAGCCTACCCAATGTGCCGAAGCAACATAGTTTCCTGGTGCAATCAGACTGGCATTGCGGCCATGGAGCCATTGCATGGGCATGGCAAAGCATTGTGCCCCAGCCTTCTTCATGTCCTATATGCTATGAGGATTTAGATGTCACAGACTCGAGCTTTCTTCCGTGTTCTTGTGGTTTTCGGCTTTGCCTCTTTTGCCACAAGAGGATTCTAGAGGCAGATGGGCGATGTCCAGGCTGCAGGAAGCAGTACGATCGTGTAAATGGGGTTATAGGCTTTAATGGAGGAGCTACAACTTTTAGAGTAGCTTGAACTTGCAGAGTGAGTACCAGATCCTAGAAACAGAGTTTCTATTTCTTGAAGTTTATGTATATCGGCTTTCTCTAGTTTTCTGTCGGTCATGTGTGTCGCACTTTTATCATAGTTAACAAAAATGTGAGTATAGTGATAGAGGCGGGAAGCAGCCTGGTGGTAACTGAGCTTGGAACTTGGGTGAGTCCAATTCCTGTATGATGTTTAGCATATGTTGGTGTAGGAAACTGATGCAGTTATGTGAATACATGGGATGCTACAAAATTTCAGAATAAGAAATTCAAGTATATCTGCTTTGTTCTTATTTGTGTTGCATTTTCTTGAATCAAACGGCTTTTGTGCAATTTTACCATTTTTGTTATGGTTGTGCCATACTTCTCTTTTTCAAAGTATTTCATCTGTGGATCTTATGAAGTCAAAAGGTTCTACTTCTGTTGTCATTTGGCTCTTATGTGGAAGTGAATTATGGCCAGTCCTTGCCAAGTGGACTAGCAATAGCAAAGCATATTTCAAGTTCTGGGTGGAACAGATATTTCTGCCTGTCTTGATTCGTTTGATTTCTTCCCATCTACTGTGGTCCTGCCAGATTGGATGTGGAGCCAATGCTTTCTGGTGGCCGAGGTGGTTGTCGCCTTCACCTGCTATGTACATCTGTCCATGTGACCTGTTAAAATCTGAATCCATGCTGGTTATTCTTATTTTCTTTTTCCCCTTTTCTTTTTGGAGTTTCGTTTACTAATATACAATATTAGTCATTTTTTATACACTTCAATCTTTTGAGGTCAGTGAAAATATGATATTATAGCATTAGTGAGTCTCCGGTTCAAAACTTCTCATTTCCATTCGTCAATTTTCTATTAATCCTATGCATGGTCAACTCTATTTTCCCAAAATAACGTATCTGCTTTAGATACATACATTGTGTTACATATAAGTTCCTTTTATAGACAATCATATTTAGGTGGCTAGTACAATTCAGATTGAAACAGATATATACACCGCGTTACATTTGAGTTCATCTCCCTGACCAGTAAAATTAACTGGCTAGTACAATATAAACGGATATATACACCGTGTTACATACAAGTTTCTCTATTAGTTTCCTACAAAAAGACCAACAAAGCCAGGAGGTTCAACGTAGGTTCAAAAATTCTCTTAAGATTCTGAAAACCTCGGACCTAGATCTAAAGATGTGTGACAAATAACCAAGTCACAACTTTTTGCGGGTGATGTTAGATACGTACTAGAGTGTATAAATGTCTCTTAACTCTACGCATGTACGATGTACAATAGTATTATGTACGATATAAAAAATTCCGACTTCCGATTCACGCACGCACGCAAACATAGACCAAATTTGAGACTTTTTCCATTTAAAGGAGACCATCATATTCGAGACTTGAGAAGTAAAAGCAGTAAAATAATAATTTTCTTTGTCTACTCTTTTGGTCCAAGATAAATGTTTTTTTTTCTATTTTGTACCACAACTAAAATTAATATTTCTTTTGCCTAAAATAAGTTACGTTCAGAGCATTTGGTCACATGCCAATAACTAATAAGAGCCCTAATAATGATAATGCAAGCTGTACAGAGCACATGGCCACATGCCTTCATACAGAGGGCAAACCTCCTCGAAGCCTTCCCTCATATGAGAAAAGTAAATAGAAAAAGGATTTTTATTATAAATGGTCCATGAATTTCTTAAAAGTCTTGATTTAGCTCCTCAAACTCACAAATTAATCAATGTGATCTTTTATTTTTTTGGTCTGCATATTAATCTGGCTTATGTTGTAACATTTCCATAAAACTTTTGTTGAATTTGATTATGTGTCATCATACAATGAACTTTGAAAAGTTCTTTTTATAATCATCTTTGTCATTAAACACACGTTTTTGTTTAATAACGTCATCATTCTTTCTATTCAGGGTGTTACATTTTGGTTCAATTAAGGAGAATAAATATTTGTTGAGCAAAATAAGGGAGGATTACTTTTTGTCATGAGTAAATAGGTTGTATTTCGATGAAAATACAGTTTTAAAGTTATTTTGAAATTCTCAGGTAATGCAACGAGATTGACCAAATTGGTGTGTGAATCAAAACAATATGGACCATATTCATTGATTTGAAAATTTGAGATTGACCAAAGTGGTGTGTGAACCAAAACAATAAGGACCATATTGATTGCTTTGAAAATTTGAGGACTCCAATGAAAACTTTTGAAAAGTTAAAACCCATTAGTGAAAAAAAAAAGAAATTTCTAAAAGACCGAAAGCGAGAAGAAAATTCCTCGACACCAATATTGATTCAATTCAAAGAAGCATCCAAATTTACAGACGCGTTTTCTGTTACGCGTAAGAAATAATAATAAAAGACGTGTTGCGTTTTCATTTTCCCATAATCTTCTTTCTACACTATTTCTTTGACCATTTCACTACAAATATACACATTTCTCTCTTCTTTCTTTCCATTTCCGTTTCACGCTCTCAAAAAGCTTGCTCTGAAACCTCAGCGATGCTTTTCCTCAGACCCATTTCTGTGCTTCTCTTCTTCCTCCTTTCTTCCATTCCCTTTCCCACAAATGCAATCCGATCGTTTCCCGACGCACACACACAAATAGGTCTGCGATTCTCAGAGGCCCCTGAATACACAAACGGATTGAGCTGCCCTGTTTTGGGTCTGAATTTGAAGAGCTTGGCATTGGCTCGCGATCCCTCGCTTGTTCACGTCGCGATGACCATTGATTCAGAGTACTTGAGAGGCACCATGGCTGCAGTTCACTCTGTTCTCAAGCACGCTTCTTGCCCAGAAAACACCTTCTTCCACTTCATCGCCTCAGATTCAAGTTTGGTCAATTTACAGGACCTCACTGGCATTGTCCAATCCACCTTCCCTTCCCTGAGTTTCGGAGTTTATGTGTTCAAGGAAACCCTCGTCAACAATCTGATTTCGTCTTCGATTCGACAAGCTCTTGACAACCCATTGAACTACGCGAGAAGCTACTTAGCTGACTTGCTCGACCCCCGCGTTGAGAGAGTGATTTATCTCGACTCTGATGTCATAGTTGTGGATGATGTGCAGAAGCTATGGAAGATTTCTTTATCTGGGTCGAGAGTGATTGGTGCTCCAGAGTATTGCCATGCAAATTTCACCAAGTATTTTTCTGATGGGTTTTGGAAAGACTCTGAGCTCTCTAAAGTTTTTGAAGGGAAAAAGCCTTGTTATTTCAATACAGGTGTTATGGTGATGGATTTGGTGAGGTGGAGAGAAGGTGAGTATACGAAAAAGATTGAGAATTGGATGAAGATTCAGAAGGAGAGGAGGATTTATGAGCTGGGTTCTCTTCCGCCATTTTTACTGGTTTTTGGTGGAGATGTTGAGGCCATCCACCATAGATGGAACCAGCATGGGCTTGGTGGTGACAATTTGGTGAACAGTTGCAGGTCTTTGCATCCAGGTCCTGTTAGCTTGATGCATTGGAGTGGTAGAGGGAAGCCATGGTCGAGGCTGGATTTGGGCATGCCTTGTCCAGTTGATCTTCTGTGGGCGCCTTATGATCTCTACAAACACCATCAGCATCATCTTCACGATCAGCATCATCTTCAACATCACCACCACCAACAAACACAACAATTTTCAATGTTGTAGCACAGGATTATTTTTTAATTATTTATTTATTGTTTGATTTCCTTCGATTCTTTGGTACATAGGAGATCATAGATTTTACCGTATGTATATACAGAGATGTGAACAGAGTGAAAACTACGGAACACATTGTTCCAAATTCAAAACATTTTTCTCAAGTCGGTCTCAGATTTTGACTATTTGCTATGTTGTCATGGCTTTTCTTGCATCCAGGCTGGGCAGAAATATAAAACTCAGAACTGCGGTCATTCTCACGAGTCACAATCACAACCACGACAGAAATTTCTTTGATACTTCTTCCAATCAATATATTAACAGATGTTTTAAAAAAAAAAAATTTAAAATATGGACCTTCAAAACAAGGACTTATAATATACATTTGGACTTGTGAACGATTTCCATATTTTGAAACTTAAAATCAACCTAAATACATACATAACTTCAAAAACTTGCAAGCAAAGATTTAAAATTCTTAGGCTGCAAAGAATATGACATCCTGCAAGTAATAATGACTCGAAGAAGAATTTGGCGAGCAGTTTCAATTATTCTGAAAGGAGTGTTGGTTGCTATGTATTTCAGCTATGCACCCTTGCAGTTGCAGAGGTAAATGGAATTTAAATGCACATTATTTATAGGTTAATTCATAGAACGATGGAAGAGGGCCCGAACATGAAGCGAGAACTAATTTGGTTATTCCGTAAAAAAATTTCATTTGAAAGACGAATAATAATACAGATGAACATAGAAAACCAAAAAGGTTGATATAGAATAGATGACATGAAGAATGTACAAGCCTCCCACTTTCCTCTCTTCACAATAATCCAACAACACAACTCAAATGTAATCTGTTCTCCAAGCCTCTTAAGTGATGACCTAATAACATACACCTGCCAGCAGAAACACAAAACCTTTAGAATGCAATCTCTAATGGAAATTTGGCTCAATAAGTAAGATATCGGGAAAATGCACATGGTGAGAATCTGGGGTATTTACGTCTACATATCACCCCTATGTGAAGATTGATAGTTCCCAGAAGTGACTTATTGTAATGCAAATTTGGACAAGCACGAAAACAAGCCATTTAACAAGGACAATGATAGAAGTCTAACCAGAAAAGCAGCTTCGCTAGGTAATCTCGTGAAGTTCCTACGGTATCACATAGTTCGCCATCAGCATCTAGGTCATTCTCTATATTCTCTGGGACGGAATCTTCCACAAATTCTGAGGAAGTCCCATCTTTAAAGAATCTCCGCAATATATTTTGGACAAGCTGGTGTATAATTTCCTCTACCTCTAATGATGATGGCCGAGATAGTTCAGTCACCTGTTAAAACAAATCATCATAGCATTATAATAAGGCTCCACACGACACAAATTTTAACTCCAAAGCTGAGCAACCAAATAGTTAACAGACAGATGTGAGATTATCACCATATTTGACTCTAAGGACCGTAGATAATCCAACAAATCATTCCTATGTCCTCTGTCATATTCTAATTGCACATTTTCCTGCTTTTGAGCTTTCAGTTCCTGAGACAGAGCAACAAAGCATTAACACATTCTGCTTTAAAATACTGTACAATACTTTAATCATTCTGAATTAAGCTCTACAACATTTAACTTGAACGATGAATTACGCTTAAAAGCACCAAAATTGTGCATGTTATATAAAGGTAAGGAAGACACACACGAAAGAGAAATAATAAAAAAGCACAAAAACCAAAACAATGGAGCTCATAAACCATGGACAATCAAGCTTTAATCTTGCTTTCAGAACTAGAAACTGCTGACAAACATGCTGACCTTACTATAACTCAAAATTTTCACTATTTTACGCTCAATTTGAAGAAATGCACTATAAAATGTGGATGCGAAAATAGTAGAAAAATTACAGAGTGAATGCTCACCTCCTTTACATTGCTCAACTCCGATTGCAACCTCTGGATATAATTCAAAGCCTCCGGAGACAAATCCCCAAAAACTTGAGGAGTTGTTGAATCCAAGAGTTCGCTACTCATCCCAATGCCATTAATACTATGCATTTCCTCACTCACTGCCGTCTCCGATGCCTCACCAATCTTCGACCGATCCAACGGCATAGAATTTTCCGAAGAAATGTCGAAATTCCTCATCAGCGAGATCCGATACTCGGCGTTCCACAGCGTGTACCTGATCGATAAATCCAAACCGCGTTTAATTCACACAATTATGCGCCGAATTTATATATAAAAAAAGAGAGCACAGAAATGTGAATTACCCGGTGATTATGGATGAGGCGAGGAGACGATCGAGGGGTGCTTTGCAAACCCTAACAGTGACGGAGAACTGATCGGACGGGAGCAACCCCAGCATAGTAGAAATGGTCTGCTTCATGGAGTCCTTGGCGGAATCCGAAACGCCCTTGGAGATAACGGTGGTGTCGAGGGGCTCAATTCGCTTCAGCATGTTGGCGATGACGGAGAAGCCGCGGTCGAACTCGGACTTCCGAGTCGAGACAAACTCGTCCGAGACGCCGCCGCCGTCGACACCCGATATGAGGCATCTGACGGCTGGAGATGAGCTGGCGGCTAAACGACGCCGTCGGAAGGAGGGAAGCAGAGGGCGGACGAGAAGGTGGCGGGAAATCGGGGGAGGTGGTTGGCAAGGCTTGAGGGAGAGGTCGGTGAGGCGAGATAGAATGAAGGCTCGAGCTGTGGCCGCCATGAATTGCAAGAAATTAAGGAGACTGAGCTTTTTTATTTATTTTTACGACAAGCTCTCCGCCTCTCTGCGTGTCTTTACAGAGTGAAAGATGATTCTGCCTTTGTGGCTTGTGCCTGCTGGAATCTTTATCTTGCCCTTTCATTTTTGTTTGCTTTCGTAAGTTGCGCGTTGGTTAGTGAGATTCCCCTGGTTTTTCAACCGAATTACGGATTCACCACTGGCAGTGGTAGACCAGACGCTTTTGGCACCGTAGAAAACGAGAACAATTTTGTTGAGAGATTTGCGAATCAAATTTCATGTGGATGTTAATTAGTCACTGATTACAATCTGGAATGACTAATTACTGTTTGGAATGGAACATGATTCATATTGTGCATGAATTTAAGAAATTGGGATTAATATAATCAAGTGCGGCCATGGAGTGTCAACTTGCGATTGGACCAGGTATGAAAAAAGGTTGAAGAATGTGGTCACTGCTTACGACTAATGGTTGTTTGCATGAACGGCAACGAAAGCCCTCGTCATTTTAATTTACAGCCAGATGAAGTCATTTTGGTTTAGCCATCTAATGAAAGCGAAGGCAAATGTCGATTAGGTTATTTGGTTTTGATAAAGACATCGTATACACCCTCTTACACCCGACTTCGAACCCACTTCTTGTACACTAGAGTAGTTTAGAATTTTGTTGGTACTGCTGGTCTACTGAGCTATTGTGTAATGTGTATGGCTCAGATGCCACCTCACCGCAGCTTTGAGACCACAAATGGAGTGATTTGACCCCAGCAAACGGGGCCGTTTTATATACCGTCTGCAACTCATTTGTCATTCACAACTGAGGTCTCTCCTTGACAACCATTACAGCGCGCAGCTGCTTATAGATGTTTGATGACCAATGATATCCTTAATGGGAGAGAAAACTGAGATTTTGAATTCTCAGATTAACAAAAATCTTGCTGTGCAGATAAGCATAACTTCGAGTAATCCACCAAAGTGAAAACAAGGAGCAAAACTCATAGATTGTCACCCTTTCACCAGACAACAATGGTAAAATCAGATACAAATACACAATGAGGGAAGGGAAAACACACAAAGGATTGATCAACTCCAACTGATTACAACATGAAACCTGAACCATTTCATCCCACGTTAGGTAAAACAATTCAATAAAACACTAACAAATACAGGCAAACTATAGAAAATAAAACCAAAAGACATCTTCTGTTCTAAGGTACTAAGCACTCTAGTTTGACAAACCAAAACACATTTGATTAGGAAAGTCAAAATCTATGGGTCGACTGTGCTTACTTGTTGCCACTCTCCATCGACAGATTCTTTCCACAATGTTACATTGTTATTTCCATCAGCCACAGCAAGTAAGTTTCCGGTTAGTGACCATGACACCCTCCAAACTGGGGTCTTAAAATCCTTCAAAACCTTGCCCTCCCACTGCTCACCTTCTTTGGCCACAGTCCAAATAACTACTGTTCCATCCTGTGAAGCACTTGCAATTGTGGACTTGGGAAGTCCCAAGTTGGGTGCCCAAGCTACATCTCTCACCCAATCACTGTGCATCTGAAGGGCAGGGAAGCAATCCATCTTCCATGTCCCATTGTACAGCTTCCACACCTTCACAGTATTATCACACCCACCAGAAGCCAGCTTATGAACAGGATCAAGCAAACCGGATCCAACTAGAGCACCGGGAGCCATGGATGGGGCCCATGAAACAGATGTTACTCCAACGGGGTGAGCTTGGTCTATCCTGGTGGTGTCCCAACCACCATCCGCCCTCGCAGTGAAAACCGAGATATTCCCATCAGAAGAACCACAAGCTAAGATGAGGCCAAGTTCATGAGGTGCCCAAGCAATGGAATTTACAGATGACTTGTGATCATTAAACACATGAGCCTGTTGCCACTCATTTGGATTACCCTCCTTCCAAATTATCACCTGGCCATCATAAGAACAGGAAGCAAGGAGTGACCCAAACTTGGGATGCGCCCAAGCTACCTCCCAGACAGGGCCTCTATGAGCTGACAATGTAGCTAGATGCTGTGAACCATTGCCGACACCAATTATCTTAATGGTGGCATCCGACGAAGCTGTTGCTAGACGCTTTCCATAGTAATCCATGGCTACATCGTGGACAATGTCCTGGTGACCCGTTTCAATCTTCTGTGCAGGCATCGTGACTGGTTTTTTCGCTTGTTGTAAAAGTCCCCAAATCCCCTTTCCTTCAATTTCTTGGCTGTGTCTCCTTTATGCTTCCTCTGGATTCCAATGGTTTGCATATCAAAATTCATGGGAAATAATCCTCTAACTAATTTCTCACATAATTGCATTACAGATGATACCTATCGGTAATAATTCTTACAAACAGCAGTAACTCACAAAATTAAATAAAAACGCAGCAAAACTATTAATTTCCGAGAAAATTGACTCATACCACGTTGAAGATCTAACAGTTCAGAGAAACAGAAATTGTGCAGTATAAAACCCACATTCGATGTTCATATATTATCACCCCAAATCAATAACAACAAGAACGCGGAGAATATGACGTCATAATTGAATTGAAATTATTCATTTAAGGTTAATTACCACGAAAAATAAAACCTAATAACAATGATTCAAGCAACTGTAATTTTCGAAGGTCCATAAAGAAAGATCTGTAAACGAAGAGTGATAGATCTGAAAATTTAGTGCCACAAACTCTCTCACAGATTTCATATGAGGGAAACGAAATAGAAATAAGGACCGTAAGGGATGAACAACATACCTCCGAGAGGAAGAGAGAGGACACGTCGTTGTATCTGATCGGAGGTCCAGTTCAGAGAAACGCTTATCGTTCGCTTGTAACTAGTAAGACGAGAGAGTCCCAAAAATTTCAGGCTTCAGCTCAATGTGTGTTTCTCAAGGACGTGTTTGGGCACGGGATCTCTGATATGTGATGATAAAGCCAATCCAGACGTAAGCTAAGCCCACTCTCCTAATTGGCCCAATTAGATATGGGCCTTGCAGCTAGTTTAGCCCAATTGGTCCCAATTTTCCTTTTCCTTTTTTCTACTTTTCCAATACTTTCTCCGATTAAATATAGCAAAGAAAAATCCAAAATCGTCCACGGTTTATAATATAATAAATGAATATTATATCGTCCACTCATATTATAACACATAAATTGATTATATCACCTGATAATTCACCATTTTTATAAGGGAACATCTTATGTCACATACCATGCGATAATTTTTGGGTGCTGTTAAATGAACCCTAAAATTAACTGAGTATACCCTATGATATAAGTACACCCTAATAATTAAATCAAAATGTAAAATTAACTAAGTACACCCTATTTAACTACCAAAAATACCCTTGATACACCTATGTAAAATTAACTAAGTACATCCTATTTTAACTAAGTACACCCTATATAAAATTGCTGGAAGGCATACCCCAGGAACCTTTACCAATCAGCTTCAGACATCATTCAATGAGCCCCGTCTCCTCATTCTGACTGATCCAAGAACAGATCTCCAGGTGATGGTCAACTTTCATTTCTGGGGTCCTATGTTCTTTTTAAGACTGTTGCAACAGTCAAGTTGATGTTATTATCCAGGGCTTGTGAAATGTGAAATTTTTATTTATTTTGTGTTTGTGTATGTGTTATTATGTGCTATTATTTCCCAATTTGGTTATGCTTGTTTTCTCAGCGTGTTCTAATAATCTTTATGTGACTGCAGCCAATTATGGAAGCAGCTCTTGGAAATATTCCAACAATTGCTTTCTGTGATACTGATTCTCCCATGCGTTATGTTGATTTGGCATCCCCTGCCAATAACAAGGGTAAGCACAACATAGGATGTCTTTTCTGGATCTTAGCAAGGATGGTTTTGGAGATGCGTGGCTCCCTCTGTCCAGGGCATAAGTGGGATGTCATGGTAAGAACAGAACACCACTTTAGAATTTGAAATTGTATGTGTGGACTTTTGGGCTTTACGTGTAAGCAACTAGGAGCTTATTTAAGAAATAGTCTCTAAACTACTTATCATGGCTCAAAATTTCTGCTTGCAGGTTGATCTATTCTTCTATAGAGAGCCTGAGGAGGCCAAGGAAAACGAGGAGGAAGAAGCTGCTGCAGTGGTGGATTATGGAATTACAGATTATTCTGCAGTTGGTGGCCTTGCTGGTGGTCTTGCGGGTGATCAATGGCCTGCCCAAGTTTCTGATGCTCCTTGGCCAACCGATGCCCCTTCAGCTATTGCAGCAGCTCCTGCAAAGAAAATGATGGTTTTTCTGCAGCAAAGAAAACGATAGCGTTTTGGAATAGACTTTGAATTCTAATTTGATTAGGATTCAATATGTTGAAGAGTGATATTTATTAAAATTATTTTTTTGCTTCAATATTCAATGATCCTTTTGCCATTTTATATTAGGGTAAATTAAGAATTCAATAAATAAATTAGTAGTATGGTGTAGAATCGATTAATTTTAGTTCGTTTAACAAAGACCTAATTTTTGGCTAACTTATTGATTTGCCCTTGGGTTTTGCTGAAGATCTAAGTTTATCCCTTCATTTTGCAATTGGGTCAATATGAGGGGTTAAGGTGCAAAAAAAACTCACTTATAACGAGGAGAGGAAGCACTATTTTACTATTCTTAACTAATAACACAATAACACGTGAAAAAGTTATTATACATGTCATTTTTCCAATATCAGGATAAATTGAGATTTTCGATAAAAATCAATGCGAAATCAATAAAATAAGCCTAATTTTTTTCAATTCGTGATTAGTGTTTGGAGTGGTGGACCAACTAGAAAAACTGAAAAGAAGACTTTTCTTGGCGGGCCCCACCCACCACCAACACCAACAAGAGTAAAAGTCGGTCGTCTCTTCATTTTCTCCTCATCCCTCCTCCTACTTCTTGAGCTTCATAATTGAATTTGAGATCCCATTCCATCTCCTCTCTCACATCCACCAAACACGGACACAAAATCTCATCACTTCACAAAACAAAATCTAGCTTTTTTTTTCTTTTCAAAAAATTAAAATATAATATCAGACACAGCAGAGACAGTTAACCTAAGCCCAAAAACAACAACAGCAACGACAATGGCTTTCTCGTCGTACATTGGCAGCACCCGCCGAGGAGGGTGGACCAACTCCCTCCTCCCCTCCTCTTCCAACGCCAAATCCAAGCTCACCAGAAAGCCCCGCAGGCGATTGCCCCTTCGGGACTTCATCTTCGCCAACTTCTTCACCATCGGCCTCTCGATCTCCCTCTTCTTCTTCCTCATCGTCATCCTCCGTTACGGCGTTCCTAGCCCCTTCTCCTCCCACTTCAAATCCAAATACTCCACCCGTTTTCCCAAGCCCCGAAAGTCCGTTTCCCGCAAACCCTTTTCGGCCGGCGATTCGGGCAGCGACGCCGCGGTGGGGGCTACCGTCGACATCACGACAAAGGAGCTGTACGACAAGATTGAGTTCTCGGATGTGGACGGTGGGCCCTGGAAGCAGGGGTGGAGGGTGAATTACAAAGGGGACGAGTGGGACTCTGAGAAATTGAAGGTGATTGTGGTGCCCCATTCGCATAACGATCCTGGCTGGAAGCTCACTGTCGAAGAGTACTATGAGAGGCAGTCCAGGCATATACTGGACACCATTGTCGACACGCTTTCGAAGGTGAATAGCTCTGTTTTTTCTTCTTCTTAATTTCTGATTCTCAATGTCTTTGCTGAGCTTAAATTTTGCTTCTTTTGGTTAGTTTTATCATGATTTTTTTGTTTTGTTTTAAATCATTAATGAACTTTGTTCCTGTCCTATTTTACGAGGCCTTCTAATGTGCAAACGAGTTTCCGTTTGCAGTTTAAGTTTCTGATGAACTCTGTGTTTTAATTTGATGTCTTGAGTTTATGTTAAATGCTTTTTGCTTGGATGGATTGTTGAACTTACTAGTATTAAAAAGAGCCTTATAGAAATGAAGGGAACAACCCAAGTTACGAGAAGTTTTTTGGTTATTATTAAACAACTTCCTTTTTAAGTTATAGCCGCAGTTATTGAAGCACTTGTTTTTGCATTTCTGTTGAGTTTTTAGAAATTTTCTGAGTTTGTCTGAGATTCAGTAGAGTGGACTTACTTGGATGTGTAGGATAGCCGGCGCAAGTTTATATGGGAAGAGATGTCTTATCTGGAAAGATGGTGGAGGGACTCCTCTGACCTCAAAAGGGAATCATTCACCAATTTGGTGAAGAATGGTCAGCTGGAAATTGTTGGAGGTGGCTGGGTAATGAACGATGAGGTAATATTCATATTCATAGGGTTTCATACAAGATTATTTAATTTCAATACTTAAACCACTTGCTTCCCCATTTGGGTAGAAGTCTGTTCTTCAATTGTCAGAGTTTACCATATGATTAGACTACTCCTAGTACATGAAGTGATTGTGTAACCAGTGCATTCATATTTTTGAAGCTTAATAGATTGGATCCTCTTCTTCATGCAGGCTAATTCACATTATTATGCCATCATTGAGCAGGTACGTTAAAAGTTTTTATTTTTAATAACTGTTGTTGTTACAATTTTATGCATCTCTTATGATTGTTGCTTTTATCTTTGGGCAATTTATCCATCAGATGACAGAAGGAAATATGTGGTTGAATGACACCGTAGGGGTTATTCCTAAAAATGCTTGGGCGATTGATCCATTTGGTTACTCACCTACCATGGCTTATCTTCTCCGCCGTATGGGTTTTGAAAATATGCTTATTCAGAGGACTCATTATGAGCTGAAGAAGGAACTTGCACTACATAAAAATTTGGAGTATATATGGCGGCAGAGCTGGGATGTGGATGAAACTACTGATATTTTTGTCCACATGATGCCCTTTTATTCTTATGATATTCCACATACTTGTGGGCCAGAGCCTGCTATTTGTTGTCAGTTCGACTTTGCTCGAATGCGTGGCTTCATGTATGAACTCTGTCCGTGGGGAGAGCATCCAGTAGAGACAAACCAGGAAAATGTTCAGGAGCGGGCACTAATACTACTAGATCAATATAGGAAGAAATCAACACTATACAGGACAAATGCACTTCTTATTCCTCTTGGAGATGATTTCCGCTACATAAGCATTGATGAAGCTGAAGCTCAGTTTAGGAATTATCAGATGTTGTTTGATTATATAAATTCTAATCCCAGTTTAAATACAGAGGCCAAGTTTGGAACTCTGGAAGATTACTTCCGCACCCTTCGTGAGGAGGCTGAAAGAATAAATCACTCACTACCTGGTGAGATTGGTTCTGGTCAGGTTGGTGGTTTTCCTTCTTTGTCAGGTGACTTCTTTACTTATGCTGATAGGCAACAGGACTACTGGAGTGGCTATTATGTTTCGAGGCCTTTTTTCAAGGCCGTTGATCGAGTACTAGAGCAAACACTTCGTACCACAGATATGATGATGGCTTTCCTGCTTGGGTACTGTCAGAGAGCACAATGTGAAAAATTGCCCATGGGGTTCTCCTACAAGTTGGCCGCTGCTAGGAGGAACTTAGCTCTTTTTCAGCATCATGATGGTGTAACTGGTACTGCTAAAGATCATGTGGTACTGGACTATGGGACTCGGATGCACACTTCTTTGCAGGACTTGCAGATTTTCATGTCTAAAGCTATTGAAGTACTGCTTGGATTACGGCATGAGAAAAATGACAATAACCCTTCTCAGTTTGAGCCCGAACAGGTGAGATCTAAATATGATGTTCAGCCTGTTCATAGAGCAATAATGGCTCGTGAGGGAACTAAACAGTCAGTGGTGTTTTTTAATCCTCTGGGGCAGACAAGAGAAGAGGTTGTGATGGTTATTGTTAACCGTCCAGATGTAACTGTTCTTGACTCAAGCTGGACATGTGTTCAAAGCCAAATATCCCCTGAATTGCAGCATGATAAAAGCAAAATTTTCACTGGAAGGCATCGTGTGTACTGGAAGGCTTCTGTTCCTGCGCTGGGCTTGCAAACATATTACATTGCTAATGGGTTTGTTGGATGTGAAAAGGCCAAACTAGCAAAACTAAGATTCTTCTCAAAGTCTACGTCTTTATCTTGCCCCACTCCATATGCTTGCTCAAAAGCAGAAGATGTGGCTGAAATCCAGAACAAGCATCAAATACTCACTTTTGATGTCAATCATGGTTTATTGCAGAAAATAAGCTATAAAAATGGTTCCCAAAATGTTGTGGGTGAAGAAATAGCTATGTACTCTAGCGAGGGAAGTGGAGCCTACTTATTTAAACCCAATGGTGATGCCCAGCCTATCATTGAAGCAGGTGGGCAGATGGTGATCTCTGAGGGTCCTTTGGTGCAAGAAGTATATTCCTATCCAAAGACAGCATGGGAGAAGAGCCCCATTTCTCATAGCACCCGTATCTACAATGGAGAGAATACTGTACAGGAGTTTCTCATTGAGAAGGAGTATCATGTTGAGCTTCTCAACCAGGACTTCAATGACAGGGAGTTGATAGTTAGATACAAAACAGATATTGATAACAAAAGAATATTTTTTTCTGATTTAAATGGCTTTCAGATGAGCCGGAGAGAAACCTATGATAAAATCCCAACTCAGGGCAATTACTACCCTATGCCCTCTCTTGCGTTCATGCAAGGATCCAATGGTCAGAGGTTTTCAGTTCATTCTAGGCAGTCATTGGGTGTGGCCAGCCTTAAAAATGGATGGTTAGAGATTATGCTGGACCGTCGTTTGGTAAAAGATGATGGACGAGGTCTTGGACAAGGAGTGATGGATAACCGTGCAATGAATGTAGTCTTCCACATCATTGTGGAGTCTAACATTTCAGCCACATCAAACCCAGTTTCCAACCCACTGCCCTTAAGCCCCTCACTTCTTTCTCATCGTGTCAATGCTCACCTGAACTATCCATTACATGCATTCATTGCCAAGAAGCCAGATGAGTTATCAGTGCAGCCACCCCCAAGATTTTTCTCCCCCTTAGCTGCTCCTTTACCATGTGATCTGCATATTGTAAGTTTTAAGGTTCCCCAACCTTCAAAATACTCGCAGCAGCCTCTCAAAGATTTTAGGTTTGTCCTAATTTTACAGAGACAGAATTGGGACTCTTCATATTGTCGGAGGGGAAGATCAGGGTGCTCAAGATTTGCTGATGAGACGGTGAATCTGTTTAACATGTTCAAGGAGCTTTCAGTATTGAATGCAAGAGCCACTTCCTTAAATCTTTTGCATGAAGACACAGATATGCTTGGGTATACTGAGCAGTTTGGAGATGTTGCTCAAGATGGACACGTTCTTATCTCTCCAATGGAAGTACAGGCTTACAAGTTAGAATTGCGGCCTCACAAATGAATGTACTAGCAACAGATTTCGTTACTGTATTCTCATGGTTGCTGCTTTAATGGCGTTCATAACTAAGAGAAACAGTGTGGCCTCATCTCTCCCATGGAAATACAAGCTTACAAGTTGGAATTATGGCCACACCAGCGGATGTACATTTCATCACCGTATTCTCATGGTTTTAGTAGCAAATAGTTGAGTGATTTTTCATATCCCACCATCAGCATGATCAACCTGGGAGCACATATTTGCTGCTATTTCAATACATCTTGCTGAGTCAGGGCAAAGACAAGTTAACCGAGTAAGCAACCATCCATGGTTGCCCCTGTGAGCAAGTCATTTGGAAGATGTGCCCTCGGGATTCTTTTTGTTGTAAAACTGCTGCTAACAATTATGTGAGATAATTTTGATATTTGGGTTGGGATTACCTAGCATTTGTGTTTACCTCTTCGAAATCGGTAGCGAGACCAATAGTGATGCTTTGGCTTTTGTCTGAGGTTTTAGGGTCATGCTTTATTAATGAAGTCTGAAGATTGACAGTTGAAAATTGGTCATATCCTACCGCATGATTTCACAACACTACACTTCTTACTGAAGGTTTTTGTTTTTATTTATTATTATTTAGTTTTAACAGCAAGATGGGAAGTATGCAAACAAAATTTTGCTTTCTAATATTTGCCTTAAAATAGATATTATTAATGTTATCACTGAGTTCGAATACAAATTGGCAAGAAAATATTCAGAAACATTTCCTTCAACAAAATATTAACTTTTAGCTATCTGATACAAATGACCATATCAAAAAGATTATATTCTGTTGCTGTCTGAATGAAAATGTTGCCTAGCTGTTCTTGTAGCTAAATCATACAATATGGTTAACCAAAATAATTTAAGCAAAAAACGCTGGCATGCACAGGAGCAGCAAACAAAACCAGGAAGCTTTTGCAATCTATCTCTTCAGTATTACAAAATGATTTCCTCCTGTACGCTAACATTAAGAGTCTTATTTGGGAGAACAATGCTGTTAATCACCACAACTTCGTCTTCGACAGTCACCTCTTCTCCTGCCAAAAGAATAACAGAGAGCTCAAATTGGTCATTTGCTTTAAAATTTCTTTGTGGATTGACAGCGTCAAATCATAGAAGAAATACATGAGAAACCAAGCATGCATACCAAGGATTGTGATTCCAAGTTTTGCATTGTAGTCTCCGTCACCCTAAACCAGTCAAATAAATTTTAGTTAGCCACAAGTCCAGAGAAACTTTTGAATCAGTCTTCAGATGGAAATAAAACTTTATTTCCAGGTCAAGAATGGAGTTCTGTTTGCTGGCATTTCTCTTTGATTTTTAATTATTTTAAATCTTTCACTTCAAAATAGTTTTCGTATTTCAAGAATTTTCCTTATCCCTAGCTGAGATTGATCTCTCTCAAATTGACGTGATCTAACAGACTTTATTATGACATGATGCAACTACATCATTAGACATGCCTGGACACGCGACCATTTGCCAATAGACGATTTCCATCCAACAATAGCATGTATAACAACTGCATTTTCCTGTCATGAAAAAGAACATTTAAGTTTGGATAAATTCAATAAACACTCCCATGACATTGTAGTTCTAGTTTATCCACGGATACCAACTTCAATACCTTGATTTCCACGTCATCCAAGACAATGCAACTTACAAGCCTTACTCCTGCACCTACACGAACATTTGCTGAAAGAGAGACATTGGGACCAATCTGTGCACAAAAGTAACTCACACTTTAGAAGGGATTATACTGCATCCACTATATTCATCATCCTACTTTAATATCCATCTACAATATATACATGCAACCGCAAACAAGGATAGAACAAATGGTAAAAGATGAGATGGAAGTGGAACTACCTTAGCAGTTGGATGTACTTTCGCTGAAGGATGAACATAAACATCACCAACAACTGTGGCATTCTTGGTACCATCTCCACTAGCTAAAAGATGTGCAGAGTTAATTCGGAATTGAGAAAGATACAAACCTGAACACTTCAAAGACATTCTGTAATGTTACACAAAGATTAGTATAAGGCAAACAATAGTAAGTGGTTAAGGAAAAAGGAAATTTAAATGACGCTATGAGGAAAAATTACTCTACCCTGGAGTCTTTATCTGTTCCCAGAAATCCATGGTCTCATATGTATAGAGTTGCTTCTTTCCAGCAAGAGGTGACAAAATATCTTGATCCAATCTGACAAAATCTGTAGGAAGGGTCCTGTTGAAAAGAGTGTCTATCAACATGAAAACTGACACCAATAGAGGTTTTCAATGATGTAATAATACATTGAATTTTGAGCAATAATAACTCTGTTTCTAAACACACGTAATATTGCCTTCATGCCCCAATAGATGAAATTCCAGGGGATTACAAACAAAAGTTCCTTCTTCTAGTATTAGCACAAAAAAATATCATAACTTATAAACAGGTAATCACAATGGATACTACCCGGAAAGCATGTTGCAATTTGTATGCACCAAAAAGCATGTTGCAACTTCTGACACAATTAGTAATCATTTTTTGTGCAATATGGAAATTTGAAGGAGAAATAGCTATCAGTTCATTATTCAAAGTATGCAACAAGGAGAAAGAGGCCAACCTTGTTGCAGACTGGAGGGCTTCAAAGCTGGAGATACGACGTAAATTAGCTGCAATTAACAAAATACAAGTCACGCTCCCAGAAATTGGAGAAATTTTCTTGCATATTGAAGTTAAACAATCAGATATGGAGGAAAGTCAATCAATGTGGCATGCACCATTTCCAATTCATTAGATCATGTAGATATTACATATCATGCAGATGATCCAAGGTGAAAAAGAACATACAACGAATAATGCCATAAAGAAAAAGAGCAACCTCTGCCCTCTCGGTGAGTGGAGACATCTTGAATGGCAGTAAAAATGTCTGGAGTAAATACATAAACACCACAGTTTATCAAATCACTCACCTGCATTTTGGAAAACAGATAACTTTTACAAAATGTGGGTGGGAACAAGAAAATATAAATGAACAATTGGAGTCACCAACCACCAATTATATTAACAATATCTCAAAATTAACTACGCCATGTACGTACAAAAGTCTCTGGTTTCTCAGTGTAATGCAAAAGTTCTTTGGTGGTTGGATCAGCAACCAACTCCCCGAATTGGTTGGCAGATTCAGCAGAAACCTACAGTTAAACCCAAAAAAGGAAAAAGAGAAAAAAGAAGAAGAAGAAACAATGGATAATGAAAAACGAAGAGGAAGAGCTTCAGAAATATGGAATAGAGTTGCAACATTTATTCAACAATTCAAGCAGTTTGTCAACACACAAACCTTGATTACTAACATTGTACCCATCCCACCATATCCTTTATGAGCCTCTGCGCGAACAAACAAGAACAGAAAGCAATAAAAGCAATTACTTTTCGCAAGCCTTATCCATAATGTTAACCAATAAATACTAGTTAACATACAGAACAATGAACACAAAACTCACCAAGCATGTCTGGCAGTGGAAAACTGCAGCAAACATCACAATTCAGCAAAAAGATATGCGACTGTCCAAAAAATACAAACACAACATTATATTAAGTAAAATCTTATTAATACATAAGAGTGGAAACGAAGAAGAGTTAAGCAGAGAATTCAAACCGGGCTGTCTTCCATGATAATATCTCTGTAGTAATAAAGGCCACCGGCAGAGCCATGCGGCTTGTCCTCTCTCAAGTACCTCACTGGTACTTTGAGCTCATTGGAGATGGAAGACACATACAGTGCGAATTCCCGCTCTTCATAGAATCCAACTAAAAAGATTTGAGCCAAATTGGGTATCTGTAAAATAACAGTAAGCATTCCGATTTTACTGTTAAATTTGAAATCCATAATCTTTGATGGGATTTTGGTTGAAGATTAAGAAAGCAAAAAGCCAACCCTTTTACAAGCTGAAATGGGATGGTGCACCATAGCTTGCCCAGCCAATGGGAACAGCGGTTTCGGAGTGTTGAATGAAAGAGGCCGAAATCTAGTGCCTGCCCAGATGAACAAACAGAACAAAAATCAGTAAAATTGAAGACTTTCTTTATTTCATAAAAAAAGAATGAATTACATGAAAAATACCTTTGGTTGGTCCGCCCACCATGATTACAGCGACTACCTTCTCCTCCATGGCGGAAACGGAAACGGAAACCCTAGATCTTGAGCTGGCGAGGAGATCTCAGCTGTTCAAAGTTTATAGGCTAAACTGATGTCCAGACAAGTTGAAGGCTTGAAGCTTTGAAGGAAGAGTTCGTTACTGACTCACTTTCCAAACTCGTACGTTTTAAAAGCACTTCGCGACTTTTTGCTTCTGGGGTGAGATTTTCGTGCAAACTAATCAATAATTTTACCAAAGCGGATCCCAACGGAGAATATTATTTGTAACCAAACTCCTACACGACGTCGTCAGGCGCAAGGTACGTTTATAAGCACGTGAGGCATAGAGCCCTTAGCTTTTTATACATATGCCCAACATTTTATATAAAAATTCTTAGAGAGTCTATTTGGAGAGAAACACAACTAACTATTTGTCATTTTCTAATTAGTTCTTAATGTGTTAAAATTTCTTAAGAATCAATTAAAAAATGACAAGTGGATAGTTGATGGGTTTTCTCTCCAAAATGTTATGTTAGAATGTGTCAATTTGTGTAAAGCCTTAAGAGTGTAAAAAATTTCTCCTTAAAACACATAAAAATTAGAGTTCTTTCCCTTCAAGTTTTTGTTTTTGTTTTCTATTTATACAACCGATATTGAGAGAAGAGAGAATCGAACTTAAGACCTCGGATGCAGGAATAAATGATAATCATCACTTGCTACAATCCACTTACCACTTCAAGTTTACAACATCAAGTGCATCCAACATAATAGTTGTAATATACATTTTGTTTTCTTACATTTATTACATTTATATTCTATTTTCCCTAAGTTTGCGTTGGGTTTTTTTTCTTCTTCTAATTTTCCCTTCTTCACTGCATTCGGGGAGCAGAAAACCACCCCAATGGCTTTTCAGAGGTGTAGTGGGTGACCTGCTTTATGCTCAAGTAGTTTTCCAGGCCCCTGCAAGTGCACCACACAATCAATTATTACACAGTAAGTTATATACAAGTTAGTTACAACCGGCCAAGTAAGGAAAGCCCTCGCTTGGAAACTTTGAATGTGCCTTACCATTCTCCAAGTTCTCGCCCAATTCCGCTGCGCTTGTTGCCTCCCCAGGGGGCTTCATTGAAGCAGGGCTGTGAGCAGTTTATCCACACAATCCCTGACTGCACAGCCTGCAAAACATAAACCAAAAACAAATGTTTCTCTGGAAACATGCAGGATATATGTAAGTAGACCTCAGCTTGAGATTGCTACGTATGATCGTCTTACCTTGGTGAAGCGTTCACACCTTTCCAAATCCTTTGAAATCACAGCAGCCCCCAAGCCATAGCTATGAGGCAGAGGCATCAAATATTGGTTGCTTGTCAAATAGGGGAAAACAAGTTTGCAGACAAGTGCTGGAGCAAAAACATTTGACTCACTCAGTGTCGTTTGCTAGTTCGATGGCTTCATTCTCTGTAGTGAATGTTTTGACACATAAAACCGGTCCGAAAATCTCCTCCCTCCAAATGGACATTGAGGTGCTAACATCTGTTATGATTGTTGGTTCAATGAAAAACCCTTTCTTCAGATGCTGCCATTCATCCATACAATGTGGTTTAGAAGACTACAAGAGAAGATGCTGGCATTGATATTTATATTGAGAAAGTGAGACTCAGACAGGTTTTTACTTGAGGACGGGCACCTCCATATAGAATGGTTGCACCTTCGCTCTTGGCTGTTGAAATGAAACTCATGATCTTCTCATACTAAAGAAAACAGAACAGTTGTTATTCAGTAGGGCTCAAATTTGACATCTCTGCTAAAATACAACATCCTCCTTCACTACACTCTTTTTTGCATGCAAAGGAGAAATGGAGTGACAGGGCTAAAATCAGCCAACATTAGTACCTGTCCCTTACTTATAATGGCACCAAGCCTGCAACCTTCTTCCATGGGATCAGAGATTTGATGTTCTTACTCCAGTCAACAAGTTTTTCCAAGAATATAGCTGCAATGCTTTCCTGACATAATTTGGGCGCGTTATGAGAATTGTTGATACTTATCTAGAAAGAATATAGGGTTTAGGGTTTAGGGAGACAACAAAATGGTCTGCTTTCTCTAGCTTACATGAACAAGAAGACGAGATGTTGCACTACAGATTTGACCATTTGTAAAAAAGCAGCCAAAGATAGTCCATTCTGCAGCTGTTCCATTATTCAGTTATATCACGCCAAGGCTCTCAAGGATGATAAAAGTTCTACCAGTAACCAAAATATAATGTGATGAAGCTTCCAGCATCTTATTAGAAAGTAAATTTTTTTCCCTCCCCCAAACACTTACCAGTATCAAGGTCTGCATCCTCAAACACAAGAATTGGACTCTTTCCACCAAGTTCCAATGATACAGGCTGCTAGCAGCAATATACTAGATCAGAAAACAAGGGAAAGAGAATTGATGTTTGTGATTTTGGAGAATGCAATACTTGCATATGCAAAAAAGTGTAAGACAAGACCTTGATCAATTGAGCTGCAGCTGTCATGACCTTAATTCCTGTTGCTGTGCTTCCAGTAAATGCTATCTGATTAATACTAAATGTTACTTAATTTCACCAGATGAAGATACAAGTGGAAAGAAACTGCATGAGTGACTTATGCAGGATTTTTTTCAAAGTTTTGAACAATTTGAAACGGAAATTAAAAGCCAGACCTTGTCAACATGAGGATGAGATGACATAGGGGCCCCAGCTACTGAGCCTAACCCAGTCACAACATTAAGGACGCCAGAAGGAAGATCCACCTGTCTGCAAATCTCTGCCAACTCCAAACAAGTCCTGCAAATAATATTATGACAAGCCCAGAATCTAGTTAAGGAAACATAGTGAGAAGAGCAATTGAAAAATAGGTGTGAAACTCTCACACAGATGCCAACTCGGATGGCTTGAGTATAGCAGTACACCCGGCAGCCAGAGCAGGAGCGACCTTCCAGGTAGCCATCAAAAGAGGGTAGTTCCTTCAGCACACAGATGAAATTAATTGAATATATTTTTTCCATTTATAAAAAAAGCACAATTTTCAGAATAAGAAGGTAAAACAAAGAGGAAGGCAAATAGATGAACAAAGGAAATGGAATAAGTAAATGATAAGATACCAAGGAGTAATAAGGGCAACAACTCCAATGGGTTCCTTAAGGACATGGGTCTTGAATGACTGCTGCTGTGTAGACACAGTAGTTTTTTGCTTCAAATCCAACGCTTCTGCAAGCTCTGCATAATACTTGAAGCAAGAAGCACAACTTTCCTGAATTGGACATAATTAAGCCCACTTAATAACTTTGAAATTTTTTGATAAATTAACCGTACTCTAATATACAACAAAGACTGTACTAGTTTATATATCATATCAGATATTGCTTCATCTAGTGGCTTGCCGGTGTCGATTGTTTCAAGTTTGGCCAGTAGAGACTTTCTCTCCAAAATCTGCATGGAAATAGGAAGATCAAGGAAAAAAAATTGCGGAGCTGATCTGTATATTAACAATTATGATCATGAAATTAATATATACCATGTCAGCGATGGCACGAAGATACTTAGCACGATAAGCACCAGAAGCAGAGGACCAATCCTTCCCTTCATTACTGAAGAACGCCGTGCGAGCAGCATCCACTGCCATATCCACATCTTCAGCAGTAGCAGCTGCTATGTCCCCTGAAAAATTAAAAAAGAACGAGCAAATAGCTGCTGAAATTAAACTTGGTCCATGATTTCCGTACACGTATATAATTTGAAGTTGAAATGAAAGACTACATACCTACAATCTCTTAAGTGGCAGGGTTGATGATTGGGATCCATTTCTCCAGAAGTGGTTCTCTCCATTCGCCGGCGATGAAGAGCTCACGAGAAGGAACAGGGACGGCCATGATCAGCAATGTTTAAGTCAACTGTCACACAAACAGACACTCACTGAGTCGACACAGAAGTGTCAAGTATGGACTAATGCATGCATTGTTTTTTCAATGGACTTTAAACTTTTCTCTGGCGTCCTCTCCTGCGTGTCTTTGTCATAATTTTTATACTTTAATTTCTTTTCTTAGTTGTTATCGTTTTCCTCGTTTTCGGTTGCGCCTTGCCATCCCTACATTAAACGATTACTTGCTTCTGTCCTTTTTGCCAAGAAGACGACGGCTTGCAGATTTAATAATGGTCTTTGTAAATTTACTTGTTTTGTATGGAAAAATTACAGGCATTAGCGATTGAAATTAAATCCATTCTGTGAATTTCCACATCCGGGTAGGTTATTATGCCAGCAGGTGATACATCTTCAAATCGTGCTTTTAACCAATGAAAAAGAAAATCCAAATGATTCATGGATATGAAACACAAACTACATTATATTGCCTGTCAAAAAAAGAAACACATCCAATAAACATATCGCCGTTCACATGTTTCTTTACATGCCCACACAAACACAATTACACGAGCTATCGATGCGATGCATGCTCTCCAAGCAGAGAAGATTGGCATCATAATCCTGCTAACCCTTGGTAACATCTATCTCATGTTTTTCTGAACTTCAAGACGTACATGGAGAGTTGCAAAAGGATGACAAAAGAAGCGCTGCTTGAACCATTTGTAATCCCCAACAGGCTCACCCAAGGAGTTTATCAGCCAATATTCAGAAAATCACTTCGAGTCCACAACAAATGGCCTACTCTCTCACAGTTAGTTCTGTCAAGGTGAAGAAAATCTTCAAAAGTTATAAAGCTATTGTCCAACATATTCCAACTGCAATGTTAAATCCTTGATTCCGGCTTCGTACAGTACATGTGACACCTGTGCCTTTGCAGAAGCCTTGTCAGTGTCTGTTGACACATGAAGATGGAGAGTCCCCACTACTTCTGAGTTGGTGAAGCTCCATGCATGCCAATTTCGAATGCCAGAAATCCCCCGTATCTTCCTAACATCAATAAGAGCTTTTCTCAAATCCAGCTCATGTGCTCTGGGAACTCTTTGGAGCAAGATTTCTGCTGAGTTTCTCAGCAATGGGATAACTGAAGATATAATCAAGACAGAAATAAATATCGAGCAGGCAGGATCAGCAACAAGCCATCCCTTGTACTTAATCAAGAGAGTTGATATAACAACTCCGACACTTCCCAAGGTGTCAGCCAAAACATGCAAAAATATTCCTTCCATGTTGTGGTCAATGTGGTGGTGCTGATGCTTGGCTGTTTTTTCTCCATCCGTTGGCAATTTTTTCAGCTGAAAACCTGCCCCTTGAATGTGAGATTCCGCCACTTTATTGCCTTCAGAAGAATGAATATGCTGGTGGGCATGATCATGGTGGTCGTGCTGGCAGGCATGGTCATGGTGTTCTTTCTGGTGGGCGTGGTCATGGTGGTCGTGCTGGTGACTGTGGCCGTGGTGGTCGTGCTGGTGACTGTGTCCATGGTGGTCGTGCTGGTGACTGTGGCCATGGTGGTCGTGCTGGTGACTGTGGCCATGGTGGTCGTGCTGATGACTGTGTCCATGGTGGTCGTGCTGGTGACTCTGGCCATGGTGATCATGGCACTCATTGCTCCCGGAATTGTGGTCTTTAGAACCGATATAACTGCCATGTTGGTGTTCATGATGGTCATCATGGCTGGAACATGAATTTTCATGGCATTCAATGGAAATAGGTATCGACTCCTCATGCTTCACATGACCTCCATGATCATGTCCAACAGCTTCATACGAATGCTGGTGATGGTGGGAGTGGGAGCATGATCCAGATCCACCATGGGCATGATGATGCTCCTCGTGAAAGAAGACTAAGCCAATCACATTGACAAGAAGCCCTCCAATTGAAACAACTAATAAACTGCTAGTTGATATCTCCTGAGGGTCCAAAATCCTCTCAAACGACTCCAACACTATTAATGCTCCAACCAACACCAGGAAAACAGCATTAGTATATCCTGAAAGAACTTCAAATCTCCCACGACCATAATTAAACTGATGATTCGCAGGCAAACGTGAAATATACGAAGCATATAGCCCAATTGCCAGGGCAGCACAATCAAACAACATGTGACAGGCATCTGATATAAGCCCTAGACTATTACTCATGAACCCAGCAGCAAATTCCACAAACATGTATGCAGTATTGATCAGAAGGAAAAGTGCAATCTTGCGAGACTTCCTCTCACTCAAAATGTGTCTAATAGGCTTCATAATGGCAGTAGTAAATGATTCTGAAGACTCCATCCCCAGTTCAAGATAATTTGAGTAATAAGGATCCAATTCCCTAACAGCAACATATAGTAACAAACCACACAGCAATAGTCCCCAAAGTGATAGTTCAGGAAAATAAAACAACTCCAAAACAAGAGTGCATAAAAATGTAACCAAATACTCTTTCCGGAAATCTTTAGAACTCACTGACTTGTCATCACCATAACTTTCACTCAGAAGCACCCCAAAAACAACAGTGTTTGCCAGAGGCCAAGCCAAATTTCCAATGGAAACTCCATCTCCCTCAGCTTCAAACATGAAAACACTAACAACAGCAGGAATGAAAAGCAGTACAGTTGTAAAGAACAACGAAATTAAACGAACCCGCTTCCGACCTAATTGCCTAATTGTCCCCCAATTCATCGAAACACGCTCGTAACACCCTAAAAACCCAGATAGAAATGGAAGTAACATTGGCCAAATTCTAACACAATCCACTCTTGGAAACACCGAAAGTCCCAAACTTTCAACCAACTTAGCAGAAAAAGGAAAGCATTCAATTCGATCCCAACTCAACGATAACAAAAGCAACCCAGAAAACAGAGCGAGGAACCCACGAACCTTGGAGGACCGATTCCGATCGCCACCAAGATTCGAGTCCTGGCCCTCGGCCAGGAACCGTGCGGCAACGTTTCCGGACAATTCAGCGAGGATCATGGCGGCGGTGCCGCAATATCGAAGCGCCTGAAAACGAAGCAGGAAGACAACGGCGAGAAGAGTCGATTTGGCGACCAAGAGTCTGTGCTGGGATTGCGTGATCAGGGTGAAAGAGAAGATGGGTTGGTTTTGCTTTTGGTGAAAAGGGTCTTTGGAAGAAGAGGAGGAGGAGGAGGAGGTGAAGATGGAGCAAGAGAGGGTTAGCAAGAAAGAGAGGAGAGAGACAAGGAAAGAGAAGGGGAAGAGAGAGAAAGAAGGGGAGGAGCGAAGAAACGGAAGGAGGGAATAGAGGGAGCGAAGAGAGAGGAGGAGGAGGAAGAGAAATGAAAGAGAGGACTTGCTGTTGTTGTTGGGGTTGAATGGTTTGGGGTTAAGAGAAGATAGGCGATGTTTGGACGGAGTTGCGATTGGGGTTGAAGACGATGAGAAAGGGTAAACAGGGTATTGTCTAGAGGTGGCGGGTGTTGTGGGGAAAGCGGTGGGTGTAGCGGCGAAGGTGGTGGGGGTGGTGGGGCGTTGAGGGAGTGAGAGGCGGTGAGGCCTGTGCTGGTGGTGGTGGTGGCTGTGGTTGTGATCGGCCATGTTTGCTGGTTGCTGGTTGCTGGTTGGAGATGGTTTGGTTGGGGCCTCTGGAGGTTTGAGTTTAAGGACGTTGAGACTTTTCCAAAAGTCAGTGACGGTCAGATGGATCCGAATGGAGTCTCTCAGACCCAACAAAGGGTCCGAGGAAGGAGAGACTTTTCTCGGCGGGGTCTATGGAGTGACGAGTCCGTTGAACCCGACTTGCATTTCATCTATGGGGATGGATGCCGATGACCGTTGGATTGAATTTTTTTAGGGAGATTTTGTTTTTAGCCAATCCAAACTTTTATAATTTGGAAAAATGAAATCATTGGCCTTTTCTTAAGAAAAAAATTATCCTTTGGCTTTTTTCTAAATAATTTTATTTTATTTGATTAAAACCTAATAAATATATTTTTTAATGGTTTTTATCACAAATGGTCCCTTGAGATTTACGAAATTATCACATTTCGTCCCTAACGTTTTTTTGTGACACTAATGGTCCTTCAGGTTACCTTTCACATATCAAAATGGTCACTACCGTTAGCTTTAGTCAAATTTTCTATTAAATTGTTGATATGGCACATGTGTGGAGCCCACACATCCAATGATATAGAGTCACATATCTTTAAATATAATATAATATATTTTAAATATTTTTAAAACTTAAAATCCATAAAATAAAATAAAAATTAAAAGCATCTTAAATAATTTTTTATATATATTTTTAAATATCTTTCATGCTCTGTCAAATCGAATGAGAGAGAGATATTTAAAAATATATAAAAAGATTTAAGTTGCTTTTAATTTATTATTTTTTTATGAATTTTAAGTTTTAAAAATATTTAAAAAATATTATATTATAATTAAAATCACGTGTCTCTATACCATTGGATGTGTGGGCTCCACAAATGTGCCACGTCAGCAATTTAACATAAAATTTGACTGAAGCTAACTGTATGAACTATTTTGATGTGTTGAGGGTAACCTTAAGGATCATTAGTGTCACAAAAAAAGTTAGGGATGAAATGTGATAATTTCGTAAACATCAATGACCATTTGTGATAAAAAGCCTTTTTAAATTTATTTTCCATTTGATGGTTCGTTGCTTCTGTAGAGTCTGCAGACTACAGTTTGCCTTGTTGTTGGGGCATTTGGTTTGACCAAACAAACGGGGAGTTTGGTTTAGGGGTGGGCATGGTTCGGTTTGGTTTAGTTTTTATTTTAAATCGGAATTAAAATAGGCATTATTTAATTGGTTTGGTTTGGTTCGGTTCAGTTTTAGTAAAAAAAAATTATTAAACTGATTGGTTTGGTTTGAATCGGTTTCGATCCGATTTTCGATTTTGGACCGATTTTTTTTTTCTTCAAATTATTATTTTTTACAGAAAATTCAAACTAAAATTTAATTTTTGGGTTTAAAAATTTACAAATGATCAAATTTCATGCAAAGAGAGATACTGGGGCTAGAAAAGAGAGATGTTTTGAAGTTGGGTTTGGGAAAATATTAGTTATGTGATTAAAAATGTTGCATTAGATTTAAATAATTTTGTAAAAAAAAAATACACAAGTAGTCCAGTTCGGTCTGGGAAGGTGTGAAATCGAAACTGAAATCGATTTGAACAAATTCGGTCCAGTTTGGTGCCGATTTGTTGACTGTTTTAGTCAATTGATTTTTTTCATCCAGTCCAATTCAATGTTCTGGTTTTCCAGTCTCAATGCCCACCTCTAGTTTGATTCTCACTTCTTAGAAATCAGGAAGCCCTTGTTTTGGGCAGGGCTTTCCACCTATAATGCCCAATACTTCAGAGAAATGTCATGTTGTAATTTTGATTGGGAACAAAGGTAACACATTACGGGCTTGTTTGAGACTTTTTTTTTTTTTTTTTTAATAAGAATCACTTCTGCTCTTAAGCGCTTATAGCAAAAACGTTTTATTATAAAGATGTTGAAATGCAAAGACCCACTAATGTAGTGGTTTGGAGTAATTGCTCCTCCATGCAAAGTTCTGGGTTTGAGTCCTAGTATCCATGTTATGTATGTGAGTTTAATATATTATCGTCACTCTCAATAGGAAAGGTCCTAAAAAAAAGGTGTTGAAATTTTCATAAGAAATCCAAGTGCTAAAGCACTTTGGGGTGCTTCTTCCGAAAACGCTTATATGACTCAAAAACATTTTCAAACTTTTTTATCAAACGTTGTCAAAAACGCTTTTGATTCTCAGAAAACACTTTTAACTCTTCCAGAAGCACTCCCAAACATACCCTAAGTGAAAAAAATGAACTTGACTTGCATACTAGTGATCTCATGTTCGAATTCTCAAGACATCTTAGTCGTGTGTGTGTGAGAAACCCCATCCTTCTCTAGTTTAGACTATTGTTTGGAGAGAGAGAGAGAGAGAGAGAGAGAGAGAGAGAGAGGTAATACTTAGATAGTATTTTAGGAATAATGGTGGGTAGAAAGATAGGATTGTGTTTTTTCAAATTTACATGGTGGGTGGGAAAATAGGACAGGGTGTGGAAATATCAACACTCTTTAATAAACAAATAACAGTAATGCTATTTAGACACACAAAATTGACCACATTTGTCGACCACCTTATGTGGCAGTTGATATAGTTATGCCATGTCAATTAATGAATATTGTCATGTGGATTTTTTTATTATTTATTTCTCTTTTTAATAATTATTAAAAACATAAAATAAGAGTGAGATAAAAAAATTTAAAACCCTTAGCGATCCTGGACTCTTCGTCTCAAACGCTAATTTCTTCCTCCATCAAATCTACCCATTCTCATCCTCCATTATTGCTGAGATTTGGAGTTTTCTCAATAAAAATGAAATTAAAAAACCCTAGTGTATGTAGCCTCACGTCGTTCTCTACTATGTCTTTCTCATGCCCTCCCTTCCTCCTCCAAATCTATCCATCCTCATCCTCCATTGTTGTTGTTGAAAGTTGGAGTTTTCTCAATAAAAATGAAATTAGCAGCCCTGGGCTTCTGCCAGTAAGAACGATTTGGGTGGGTTGAAGAATGGAGAGGTTTACTTGTCTATTCTTCTCCAAAAACCTGTCTCACAAAGAGGTTGAAGGTTGAGGTACATACTCAATTTTTAGTGTAGTTTGTTGCTTTCAAAGTGGAACAACAATGGAGGATGGGAATGGGTAGATTTGATGGAGGAAGGGAGTGCAAGAGATGGAGGAAACTAGGGTTTTTTAATTTCTTTTTTATTGAGAAAACTCCAAATCTCAGCAACAATGGAGGAAAGGGATGGGTAGATTTGATGGAGGAAGAAGGGAGCAGTGGAGACGAAGAGTCTAGCTTCATGGACTTTTTATTTATTTATTTATTTTAAAACTTCACTTTTATTTTTTGTTTTTAATAATTATTAAAAAAGAAAAAAATAAACTAACTCTACATGACAATGTTCATTAATTGACATGGCATGACCACATCATCTGACACATAAGGTTATCAGCAAATGTGGTCAATCTTGTGTGTCCAAATAGCATTACTGAACAAATAATTGTTATTATGACTACTTTTCACTCAAGTTTTACCAAAGTGGTGGAGCTTTTTTTCCCCCTTTATAATTAAGGAAACTCGAATGGAGCTTTTCAATACGTTATTGCATTAAAGTTGTGCCAACATATTATATGGTGGACATGTAATTGTTTGAAGTTCATGATATTTCCCCATTTTTCAGTTTATGAATATTAACGGTACCCAAATTTGATTTTAGGACACATTAAGATATTATAGAGTTGTAAACATGGTCCATCTGCTAGTACTGTACACTCCCGCTAAACTGAGGAAGTCCCAAATGGAGAGGGGTTTACAAAGAGATGGATCACTGCCGACTGCAATACATACGCGCAATGGTTCCGAACACCACGAAATGAAATAACCATATCATTTTTGTGGTAAACTTTGGCTAAAACATACCATGAGTAACGTTAGGCTTCTTTCTTTTTTTTTTGGTCATACCACCAAATAGATATAGTTTACTCCCAAACAGAGGAGAGGTTTTACAAGAGTATACTATCTTACTATGGTCCATGGAACCCAATAGGTGGTAACTTGTAAGGCAAGCTTTACTAATACTATATATATATATATATATATGTTAGGTAATCATCTCAAGAAAAGTCATAATCCTAACCCACTTCTCATGAACTATATCATCATCGTTAGTGGCGGATCCATCATGGGGTCAATGGGGTCAGACGACCCCATGGCGGCCTTGGGTTGTAGTGGAAGGACTTGGTTTTTGCCCTTGGCAGTCATGGGAGCGACCCCATGGAGAAGAAGAAGCTTCGGTGGCTAGCTTGGGTTATGTTTTTTTTTTATAAATCTGCCTGACAAAACGACGTCGTTTTGGCAAAGGCATTTTTTTAAAGTGACCTAGCCAAGGGGCTGTTTAGAAGCTGCAGCCCCTTCTTTTTTTCTTTTGAAGTCCTAGCCAAAACGACGTTGTTTTGGGCTAGAACTTTAAAAAAAAAACAGGGGATGCAGCTTCTAAATAGCCCAGACCCGATTTTAGACCTCCAAAACCCCAATTTTTGTATCTTCTCCTCAACAACCCTAACCCCAATCTCCCCAAAACCTCAACCACCATATCCTCCCTTGCTGCCACCGCTGCTGACTCTAAGGCTGGCTGCCGTCCACCACCAGCCAACGCCGCCACAATTTTTGTGAAAGTTTACAATTCAAGGCAACCACCATATCATCTTAAAAAATTATTTGTAGTTTACACTATGACCTCATGAGGTAACATTCCTGCATCCGCCACATTGGATGAGCTAATCTTTGATAAAATTTAATAGACATATACATTAGTAAAAAAAGAAAATCATTATCCATCTATAAGGAAGAGTTTTACCAATAAAAAAAATATAAATATAAAGCATAAATCCTAAAAGAAAATAAACACAAAGCATTTTAAGTATGATCATTATGGATGGAGCTATCAATAGCCCTTCAAAGTGTGAGGCTTCTCCACAACATATTCGAAACCAAAAGTATTTCTTGCTACTAGCTAGCTAGCGACAATGGCAATGGCATCATCAAAATTTCTCCTACTCATCTTCATCCTCCTTCCTCTCCTCTCCCATGCATCGTCGTCAAGAAACCGCAACACAGAAACATCATTTGAGTTTCTTGCCCGTCTTAAGGGGTGTCAAATGGGTGAGTGTTGAGAGTATTTGTCCCACATTGAAAAGTTAAGGGACCAAGCTCTGGGTTTATAAGGAGTTGGGCTACTCTCCCCATTGCCAATTGGTTTTAGGGTGGAACCTCAACTTCCTTCATGGTATCGAGCAAGGCTTCACGTGTTGGGCCCAACGGCCACACGTGCTCTCACGTCACCCAATATGTGTTGTCCACGTGTTAGGCTTGAAAGTTCGCCACACGTGCAGGGGCGTGTTGAGAGTATTTGTCCCACATTGAAAAGTTAAGGGACCAAGCCTGGGTTTATAAGGAGTTGGGCTACTCTCCCCATTGCCAATTGGTTTTAGGGTGGAACCTCAACTTCCTTCAGTGAGGCATCCAACACCTCAAAAGGTACCTTCAAAAAATTGGTTACTTGAATGGCAAGTCAAACAATGATGATTTCGACGAGGAATTGGAGTCAGCCACAT
Source organism: Prunus padus (assembly GCA_024362665.1). Taxonomy (NCBI): domain Eukaryota; kingdom Viridiplantae; phylum Streptophyta; class Magnoliopsida; order Rosales; family Rosaceae; genus Prunus; species Prunus padus. Next base: position 27,567,460 of record JANFAM010000013.1, read on the forward strand.
CAAAACTTACCAAATCAATTACAACATCAAGGCCACCGGAACGTTGGATGGTGAAACTGTATCAAGTATGATGCTGCCTCCATGTGGTGTGCCAGATATCATCAATGGCACCACCTCCTCCATGATATATCATGGAAACCAGCCTCACCAGTACGACGGAGGACTCACATTTTCTCAATAATCTTTAATCCCAGGAAACCCAAAATGGCCTGCGTATAAGTATCGCCTGACCTATGCTTTTCTTCGAGGCTACCCAGTTGAGGCCATGAAGCCAGTTAAACGTGCATTTAAAATATGGGCCAACAGCACAATGTTCAGGTTCACTCAGGTCAAAAGCTATCAGAGGCGAGATCTGACGGTCGGCTTTTAGAGGCCTAATTATGGAGATCGCTTTCAGTCTGATGGCCCAGGCGGGACCCTAGCTCATACTTTTCCGCCAACAGATGGGAGATTTCACTACGACGCTAATGAGGCGTGGGCTGTGGGTGCTGTGAAGGGTTATATTGACTTGCAGAGTGTGGTTGTGCATGAAATAGGGCACCTTCTTGGGCTAGGGCATAGCTCTGATAAAAAAGCTATTATGTTCCCCTTTATCAACGCTGGAATGACCAAGCACAATTTGAATGCCGATGATATTAAAGGATGAGATCGATCAGATCATCATCAAATGTTATAGAATAAGGAACTGGGATGTTGCAATAGAAATAATATTGCATTAATAAATATCTATATCTATCTGTATGAAGCTCATTTAGAGTTTATATTAATACCAATTACGACAGTTTAAAGTATAAATGCATTTCGTGTCTGAAACTTTTTTGGTACACAAATTTGATTACAAGACACCTCCCTCTCAAGAGGTTTGACATTCAAGTCATGATGAACAATTCCTAAGAAAAAAAAGAAGTGAATTGATATTGATGTCTGGTCATATTCAATATTAACATATGTGTCATTCTCTGGTCTCATCTTTCCCTCTTCACAATAACTATCCTACTCATCCTCCTTTCTCTCCCCTCTCCCATGCAACGTCGTCACAAATTAACCCACAACAAAAAAACATCATCACCATTGAGTTCCTCAAACATGTCAACAAGGGTGACAATTGGTCAAAGGCATCCAAGACCTCAAAAAATATATTGAAAATTTTGGTTACTTAAAGCAAAGCAACAACAATGCCCTTTCCAATGAAGATGATTTTGAAAACGTCTTAGAGTCAGCCATCAAAACCCTACCAGCTCAATTACCAGCCACTGGAACGTTAGACGCCAAAACCCTATATAAAAATGATGATGATGCCTCAATGTGGAGATTTCATTATGATGCTGATGAAATTGGACACCTTGCTGGTCTTGCGCGCATAGCTCTGTTGAAGGAGCTGTCATGTTCCCTTCCGTTCCATCCGCACTGGATTTACCGATCGAGAATTTGCATGATATTCAACGAATTAAAGCTTTATACAACACTTGTCTCGATGATCGTGAAGAATGTTCAAATATATGGGCCTTCTTCTCTAGATACTTTTGGTTGTGGGTTGAAGAAGAAAACCTGGCATTGCCCAAAACTAATGGACATAAAGCCCAACATTTTTTTTATGCGAGCTCCTCTTATGAATACTATATTTTTCTCCCCATTAAAGAAAGGGTTAAATACTTTTTTGGTCATTGGGTTTTCACGAAAATTCAATTTGGTCACTGAGAAAAAAATTTAGCCAAATTGGTCATTGTTTTTTCCAAAGTTTACAATTGATAGACATTTTGTAATCTTCTATTAAGTAAAGTTTTTATTATTATTATTTTTTTTTACGAAGCACCTGCAATCTTCTTCCTCTGACTCAACAAGTTAGGTTATATTGTGCTATTATGGTTTAACAAATCGGGGGAAATATGGAGTTGAAATCGAAATTGTGAGGCATAAGGAAAATAAAAAAATCCAAACCAATTTAAAATGAAATCAATAACTTGCCAATGTATTTTAGTGTTTAATCACCTTGATTATGTCTCCTTACCATCCGAAATCACAATATGGTTCTCATTCATTCGATTAAAGCTTCAAAATAGCATCCAATATGTGACCTTATACCTCACAATTTTGATTTCAATCCAAGATTTCCTCCAATTTGTTAAACCCTAATAGCACAAAATACCCTAATTCGTTGGAAGAAGACTAAATGTGCTTCCTAAAAAAAACTGCACTTAACGGAATATAACAAAATGTCTATAAATTGTAAAATTTGGGAAATGCAGTGACCAATTTGGCTAAATTTTTTTCTCAGTAACCAAATTAAATTTTAGTGTAAAACCCAGTGACTAAAATGTATTTAACCTTAAAAGAAATCAATGGTTTTTTATTTATTTATATATTTATCAACCAGCGAGCCAAGTGAGATTGGAACTTGAGATTTCGTTTATCATTGAGAAGAGAAGGTAGGCACTACTAAACTAATAACTAGTTGGTCAAAGCAGTTTAAAAAAACAAAAAACTAGTTGGTAAAAGAAATAATATATCTAATTGTTTGTTTTTTTTGTTTAATATGATATGAAAAAAGGTAAATTTTATTATCAAATAGCATCATAAAGTTAATTTTTTAATTTATTTATAAAAAGCATAGCTAGCATATAATATAAGATATGAGTAATTAGAGCAGTAAAGAGATAGCATGCTAAAAAATGGTAATTAAAAAAGAAAACCTTTGGCAGCTTGAAGAGCAAGTTAAGATAGGGTCTAAACTCTGGTTTCAACGCTAATGCCATGTCTACCCAATAAATTAAATTCCTAACAAAAGATGGCAGGAATTTTTGGTTCCATATTAATGGCTTTAATGGCAAGAACTGCAACTCTTGTGTGAGGCGAAAGGAGAGGGTTGAAAAAATAAAAAATCCAACACGCTTCGATTTGAGTCACCCTAAAGCCTCCACTTTCTCATTTTTGCACTGTTTTCTCATCTCTGCATTAATCTTGACATCTATTCCATTTCGTGATTCAACAAACAATTGTATTTTGGTGTCGTCAATGAAGGAGTTTGCAGGCTATTGAAGGAAAGATCTGAATTTCTTGTGCAAAGCTTCATGATCAGCGTATCAATCGATATGTAATTACTGCATTTTTTCGAATATGTATATATGTGTGTGTGATCTCCAAGTTCTTGTTTTTGTTTTTATTACGTACGCTATATATTTTATATGATTAATTGCTTGATAATTCCTTGAAACTATGTTATTTCTGTTTTTTTTTTGTCAAAAGTATTTTAAAGAAAGAAAACATAAAAAGTGATGTTTTGATGATTAGAGGAGTTGAACTGCATTTTGACCTCTTTTGTACACACACAAGTATATATAGTAAGTAGGCCATTTGATTGACGTAAAGTCGCAAAGAAAACACAATAATCGAAATGAATGAGCTTTGATTGATTGACGAAAAGAACAACATAAGAACCATGTAACTAAAAATATGATGATGAGATCATCATGAAAGAGAAAGGCACTAATTAATTCCGTTATAAATTTCACTACTTCACGTAACTGATATCTTCGGCATAAGTTTCCATCTAGACAAGAAATAATAAACGTTTCCAAAAAAAGAAAACCAAAGTTGAGTCAAATGTGGATTAGGTTAGTTAGTGAAGATAGTGTGTCCATTCCCTTAACTTAAGTTCGATTCCTCATCCAGTGTATCAGTGGCGGTTCTATAGTAAGGGCAGGGTAGGCAGCTGCCTACCCCAAATTTTTTCCAAAAAAAAAAAACCTATATGTAAGCAAAGCTATTCTTACTCAGCCCATGTGATGGTGTGAACTCATGCCTACCCAAACTTAAAAGCAACCCACATGTGTTATACGGCCCAATCAAACTTTAAAAAAAAAGAAAAAAAAAAGGGAAGCAATATAAGTAAACAGCCAATTCCCTTTCAGCTGTGCAATAGTCGACAGTCTCAAATCATTTTCCTTTGCAGCTTCTTCTTGAGTCTATAGACATTCTCTTTTGGCAGCATCTTCTCATATCTAAGGCCAACAAGTATTCTTCTTATTCTCTCCTCTTTAATTATCTTATTATATTGGCTTTTTCCTAAAATAAATGTATGTATCTTAAGTTTTTAAATAGTTTAATTTAGTTTTAGATTTAAATAGTTTAGTTTTGTGTTGCATTGCATTAATTTGTTTTTTTTAGTTTTTTTGTTAAGCTTTTATTTATGTATAGAGATGCATATTTGAGGGTAAGGCTCATTACGTCCTCCCCGACTAGGTGTATCTTTTTATTTTTATGAATAAAATTTACTCGTACCGTCGAGTTTTTAAGGTAAGTTTCGCCTACCTAACTTTTGAATCCTGAATCCGCCACAACAGTATATCATAATATAAGAATATCACTTTATGAAGAAAAACCGATCACATTTCACCTAATTCATAAAAATGTATGACAGTCATTCAAAATATCAAACAGATTTGTACAAAATACATGTACTACTTCATAAGATGGAATATATATATATATATATAGATTGTGTTGTGAATGGGAGGAATATCCAACAAGCAAGTGTGCGTATATACATATTCTCAAATTAGAGAATAAAGGAATTGGGTATTTTCCACGTGCACTTGACTCTTAGTTACTAAATTTTTTTGGTTGTGATCAAGTTGTACCGACATATAGTCTTACTAGTTCATATATTATACATAATTAAAGTACATGTGTTATAACATAAGTAGATGTTAACGTCAACAATATCTGACCATGGCAAACAACAATTTCTTGCTATCTATATGTTTAACCTTCATGTGGTCAACATATGAAATGTAAGTGCTTTTACTTGAATAAAAAGGAGAAAAGGTTCCTTGGTTGTGTGGTGCATGTGCTAGAACAAGAAAGACGATCCTCTTTTGACTTGATAAGTATTTCTTTTGTATTAGTGTCATTTAGAGAAATTTAAGCCCTATTTATATTAGTTTTACAAGATATTCTTTAAACTGGATACCTCAACTTGGAGCCAAGTCGTTTATGTCACATCAGATTGTCCGTTTTGTTAGTTGGTGGATGGTCGGGGTTTAGCCATGTCTTCTGCTCATGATGGCTTTACACAGTTTACTAGGGGCAGGAGTGAGCAGAGTAGCCTGTCAGAACGGCCGGAGTCCCATATGATTAGGGGATGAATTTGGCGGCTTACATGTGGTTTCGGAGAGAACAGGAATGGTTGTTCAAGAAGCAGTGAGTTCTTCCCTGTCAGGGGAGGTCTTGTCGTTGACGTGGCTGATCCACATCCTTTTATCATATTGCTTGGATGGTACGAAGGCTGAGGTGGTGTGGCCGGGAGCCGAGCTGACGTGCATTGTTGGTAGCTGAGGGGATTGGATGGCCATTTTTGTCACATGACTAGCGAGATCCACGTGTTATATTCTCATTGGGCAGACGGGTTCGGTTTATACCGAGCCTCAACAAGCTAGGCCTAGTGGTGACGGTTTGTTTAAATTGTCTTAAAACATCTTTCACTACAAATCACTAGCTAGTGGCAGTATCCATAAAGATATTTTAAGTGCTATCCATCATAGCAAGCCACCCAAATGAAAAGCTATAAACAACTCCTCCCAGCAACGACGAGGCTCCATATACTCACTGACAATGGTGGCCATCTGTCCATTCCGAGACTATTTATTCATCAGCTGGGATTATCTAATTTTTATTATAATTTTTCTTAGTTTCTTCATACGTAGCAGCCATCCTCGTCAGCTAGCACTGGAAAACTCTGGTTCTCTCTATCTGTATCTTTATAAGAACATGAACATGTGTGTCTGTTTGTGAACTGTGTGTCTGCGTATGTCGGTTGTGTGTCCATGTCTGTCATATGCATGCTTTTCCCTTCAACCGTAACGTATGCTCATCAATCTGTCTCTTTGTACAAGTAATCCCTAAACGTAACGCATACAAACCGCACTCAAACTTTTTCTTTGCTTTCTTGCATTACTTGCGGATTTGGACAGAAAAAAAGATATCAAACAACTCGTAACGGACTGATCAGAGGACCGACTGGTTTGCCAAAAGAAATGAAATGAAAATGAAAACCATATATACATTAAAAATGGCAAAAGTTGCATGATCATTCCTGGAGCTTGGCCCGGTCAAAAGTGGTGGTTTGGTGCGTAGGATAAAGATGCTACTTTCTTATCATCATGAGGTCTTATCTTGTGGGTTGGCGTCCATTAATACCTTATGGAAACAATTATGTGCATATCCATAAAATAAAATAATATAGAAAATATCGTCAATAATTTAAATTCACAATCTAACAACATAAAGAAGCCTTTTATGTTTGATTAACTTCCGATATCTAGATTTATTTCATTTTTCATTCCTATACTCACAACAAGTACTTGTTTTCAATTGCATGAGAAAGTCTATTTATCCCTTAATTTGATAATTGACCTAGCTAGGAAATCTTTGTTGTCACAGTTGGGAACAAGCAGGGCCATCCCACGTGGCACATACATCCAAATGATATATTGATCAAACCGTGAATATATTCAGAGTGGTGCATGGGCTTAATTTGTTGCATCAGACATTATTTTCTCGGTCACGTCGCTTTGATGGCACCCATGCCAAAACTGGAAAATAAGTAAAGTGGAGTTTAGCTTTTTCTCATCTTATAAATAGTGCAATTAGTCTATCAAATTTTTTATCAAATATGAACAAAATCCATGTCAATTACACAATTAATCTAACCAAAAGTACATGTGATTTGGAAGTCACTACATAAAAGTAGACGTGATTACAAATTTAGGATTATTTTTTATGGATTTTTTAGAGCACATATGACTTTTTAATGAATTTATGAAGTTAATCTAATTAAAAATTGACATGTGGCGCGTTACTAATGGGTCATTTCAAAAAGGAATTAAAATGAGAAGCGCTGGATTACAACCCAAACAAGCTGTGTCTTTCTTCTTCTTCTTCACAGGCTCTGCAACTTCAATTCTAAAAGCTCTTAAAAACTTCTAAAATTCATAACTTTGGTTGTGGGGCTCCGATTGACGAACCGTTTTTTCCTACATGATCGTGAGCAAGGAATAAAATATCCATAATATCCTCGATATTTCCACGAAATTTCCGTATTTTTGGACTACCGATATTTCCGATACCATCGATATTTTAGATATCCATGAACCAAAATATCGATAATATTGATGACATTGACCGAAATATCGATAATATCCCGATATTTCCATCGAAATTTCCGTATTTTTGGACTACCGATATTTCCGATATCATCGATATTTTATTCCTTGATCATGAGATCTAGCCCAACAATCTAAGGTAATATTCAGGGTTTCACACAGCAGCAAACAAAACAATCTCTGTGGCCTTCCATCAAGCACCTTGCGTGCATCTCTTGGGGTCGTGTCGTCGTTCTTGTCGCCATGAGGTCTGCTTAGACCTCCACATGCTGTCCATAGCCATTTTTCCAGCCAGTTTGTGAGGTCAAGCGATCCCTCTTGTCCCTTAATCCGTCTGCCCCAATCCATAGTACAAGGGCAATATAGATATTTTACACACACAAATAAACTAAAAAATAGACAGCTGTTGATTTTTGGGGTTTTTTTGGGTGTATTTATAGTTTTTAAATGGTATAGTCTTTCTTTATAAGACTATGTCTAAGATTGGGTATATAACTAAATTTTTTTTTTTGTGGCGTTCAGGTTTCCTTCTTCTTTGGTTCCTCATTCACCCCAAAGCAAAAAGCTCCATAAGTACCTCTCATGGCTGGATCAGGAGGCAAAAGACTTGGCAACTCATGCATTCTCCTCATAGGTAATTGTATATTCTCATCATATTATTATGATATATATTATGATATGCTCCAGCATCAGCATCTTTGCAACTATACTTTTTTTTAGTAGCTTTGCTATGATAATGGAGGGGACCCAATTAATAATTACCTCATGATGTTCATCAGTTTTACCAGGCTGATGGGTTAATTTCTCCTGTAATTTAATGGTCCTCCTCCATTGACCAGGGAGCTCTGTTTCTACTTCTTTAGCTTTTAATGATGAAGTTAGACGAACTTAATGTCTTTGCCACATTTAATCTAGTACTTTTTTCTGTCTGTTTGTTCATAATAGTGGTTGCTGGTATGGAGAGATTTGCATACAAAGGAGTGGCATCCAATCTAGTAACTTATCTAACTGATGTTATGAAAATGAGCAACTCAGCGGCGGCCAAGACGGTTAACAGTTGGTGTGGCTTCACGTCCATGATGCCTCTCTTAGTTGCACCCTTCGTTGACTCGTATTGGGATCGATACCCCACCATTTTGGCCTCTTCTTTCCTCTATGTTGCAGTAAGTCTATATATCTCCTCACTTTTCTTCTTTCTTATTAGTTTGGGTTCTTCCTCTGTCTCTTCTTTTGGTACAGAATTTAAAACTTACCAGAAATTATTATGGTTGGTTTGTAATTTTCTGGAATTTGTCTGATCAAGATGCTTCTGATGATGGATTAAGATGGGTGGAGCCCGAGTCATCATCACTAAATCTTATTTTCATTAGAATATTTGGGCTGTCTGGTCAAGATAATTGAGGATAGTCTGATTTTAGTGTTTGCTTGTCATGTCACACTTTTATAATTTATGAGTTTGTGTGGCTGTGTTTTTTTAGGGGCTTGTGGCCTTGACATCAACAGCATTGACCAGGGCATCGTCTGCTGCAAACAAAACAAGTTCTAATTCCTCATTTCTGTTTTGGTCTCTGTATCTGATTGCTCTTGGTCAAGGTGGATATAACCCGTCTTTGCAAGCATTCGGAGCAGACCAACTGGACAGCGAAGAGGAACTGCCTAGCAGCAAAGATGAGCAAAAGTCCAACAAAAAGAGCGTGTTCTTTCAATGGTGGTATTTTGGTGTTTGCAGTGGCAGCCTCATGGGTGTCACTCTCATGTCCTACATTCAAGACACTTTTGGTTGGATTCTGGGTTTTGCAATCCCCATGATATCGATGGTTACGTCGGTCGTGGTATTCTCTAGTGGAAGCCGAATCTATACTTACAGAGAGAGCGAGGCCGTGGATTATAAGCCTATAGTCAACATGGTTCAAAACATCAAGGCAACTGCATTAAAACTAATGCATTGTAGAATCACATTACCAAATAAAAGTGATGTTACTGAGCTAGAGTAAGTCTAGTTTCTAACTTGAATTCTGTTTTACAAATAATTTGCATGAATTCTTATGCTAGGTATGTATCTAATTGGGCTGGTTAATTATATAGGCTTCAAGAGAAACCACTTTGTCATCAAAATTTCAGCAGCAATGAGGGGTTGGTTGAGAATCCCAAAAGCGGCTTCTATGTGCTTGAAAATGCTATAGTGCTGCTGAGGCTTCTGCCCATCTGGATAATGCTTTTGATGTTTGCAGTGATTTTCCAACAACCTCCTACATTCTTTACCAAACAAGGCATGACCATGAAGAGGAACATTGGAAGTAAATTCAAGATCCCACCAGCAACTCTACAGAGTGCCATCACACTTTCCATAATCCTCTTGATGCCTCTCTACGACAAAATTATGGTCCCGATTACGCGATTGGTTACTTGTCACGAAAAGGGTATCAGCGTGATGCAAAGGATGGGGATTGGGATGTTCATTTCAGTACTAGCTATGGCCAGTGCAGCAGTTGTGGAAACAAGAAGGCTCCACATCAGCAGAGAAATGGAAGCTTTGGGAGCTCATTCTGAGATGGTCCCGTTTAGCATCTTTTGGCTGCTGCCTCAGTACATTCTTTTGGGAATTTCAGACATTTTCACTGTTGTTGGAATGCAAGAGTTTTTTTACTCTGAAGTTCCCGTAAGAATGAGAACCATGGCCTTCGCCCTGTACACTAGTGTTTTCGGGGTGGGAAGCTACTTGAGCAGCCTTTTGATTGCGACCGTTGAGGCGGTTACAAGTTCAAACGGACGGCAGAGCTGGTTCTCCGATGACATGAGTGAAGCTCGGCTGGACAAATACTACTGGTTTTTGGCCTCATTGAGTGCATTGAGCTCTCTCTTTTATGTAATGTTGTCTGCGTGTTACACAAGTAAGAGGGATTTGGATTTGGACAATGAAAACTGTAAATAAGTTTGTTTCGAGTTTGATCCAGCTCAGAAGAAAATTTCTCGTTAATTGGTTCAGTTTATGTGTGAATGATAAGTTTTTTTATTAATGATTCTTACTCTAATCTGAATGCAGTCGAGACATAACATAATCAAATTTTTATTTCAATGAAATTTCAAACAACAAATCACTTAAACTTCAAAATATGAGCTTCAAAGATACAGGCAGCCAGTGGCGGATCCAGGATTCAAAAGTCAAGTAGGCGGAGTTTATATTAAAAACTCGACGGTACAAGTGAATATCAGTAATACACATAAAAAGATACACCTAACTAGACATAGGAGACATAATGAGCCTTACTCTCAAATATGCATCTATATACACACTGGCGAAACAAAGTTTTCATGTGTGTGGGGGCCTCTCACAAAATTTAAACAATAAAAATTCAAATTTTCACAAGGCATACAAAAACATAAAAAAAAATCATATTGTCTATTCATTACAATCATAATTGTTCTCGACGAGTTTTCATATCTTGAAATCATAAAATTAAATTAAAATTCACCAACACAAGTTCACAATTGCAACAAAGGGACATACAATTACACGATAAGCAAGAAAATTTATAAGGGATAGACAAATACATAATTCGAGTTGACTAGCGATTTAGCAAATATCTCTAAAAGCCCAATAAAATCAATAGAAAGAATAAATCAAAATTTCACGAACTAAAAAAAACATAGGTAGAGAGAAAACAATAAGAAAACAAGAGAAAGATTAACAAAATTTAATTAAATTAATTAAACTAATTAAATTTGATATTGAGTTTGAGAGAAAAACTCATAAGCGGTAAAAAGTTTGATACATGTCCATCCGAAGAAAAGAGGAAAAAATGGATAAATTTTTAATAATTTGTGTCAAAAGATAATATATAATAATAATAGGTATAAACTTTGAGGGGTATGTTTTTCTTCTCTTTACTTTTTCTTTCCCACTTGTTTAGTCTAGGAGCTATACGTGATAGTACTTTAGAAGTGGGGTATAAATCATAAATCTGAGTAGGCAGTAATGAACTTCTAAAGTGGGCCCCACAAGTTTGTATATGGGTAATTGCTTATTTGGGAAAAATTGGAGTAGGCGGTAGCCTACTTTGCCCTTGGCATAGGACCGCCACTGCAGGCAGCTCTTGAAAATCTTAGTACACTCTTAGGTGAGGTACCTTTATTTGATCAAACTAAAAAGGGGAAAATGAGAAGTTCATGGGTTTTAAGATTCTTGATGATCAAGAAGAGATGATCAAGTGTTGTATAAAGCTTTAATTCCTTGAATATCATCCCCATGCAAGCTCTGCTGGGTGACTCCAGTGCCAATAGAGGGGAACATAAGGTCATTTCCAGTCATGGGCTATATCCCAAATATAGCCCTAAAATAATGCAAATCTCATCTCCAGCCATGGGCTAAACAAAATTTTGGCCAAATTTGGAGGGCCACATTTGGCCCTTTAGCTCTCCAACCGGGCCACATTTAGCCTAGCTTTGGCCTAGGCCAAATTTTTTGTGGGCCCCATGCATGTGCTTTTCACATTGCACATTAAAATTCATCCACTTTTTTGTGGGCCCTATGCTTCTCAAAATAATAAAATATGAAGGATCCTAAAATATAGCCCTGCATGACTGGAGATGAAAAATTTTAGCCCTGCACTATTCTTTAAAAAATTAATATTTTGGAGGGCTAAATTTTTAGCCATAGAACAGAGCTATGAACAGAGCTATGCCCCAGCCCAAGAAGGTGCCCTATTTCACACTCTTCAAGTCAAAAGCACCGCTCACGGCACCCACAGCCCACGCCTCAGCAGCGTCGTAGTGAAATCTCCCATTTGTGGGAGCAAATGCATGGGCTATGGTCCCACCAGGCCCATCAAATGGGGCCCCATCTCCATGATTGCCCCTGTGAAAACTGACCGTCAGATCTGGGTTCTGATTGCTTTCGACTGCACTGAACGTAAAGTGTGTGTTGGTGGACCATGTTTGAAAAGCACGGGAAACTGGGCCCATGGCCTCAGCTGGGGTGCCTTGAAGAAAAGCATAGGTGAGGTGGTACTAGAGGCCGGCCATTTTGGGTTTCCTTGGAAGAAAGAATAATGAGCAACTGTGTGTCCTCCGTGGTGATGGTGGTGAGCGTGCCTTTTTTTGCCTGATCGCATGGAGGAGGTACCATTGATGATATCTGCAACACCACAACGTGGCATCATCATGTTGGATATGGTTTTGGCATCCAATGTTCCAGTGGCTTTGAGGTGGTAATTGATTCGGTAAGTTTTGATAGCTGACTCTAATTGGTCGTCAAAATCATCATCATTGAGATGGCCGTTGTTGCTGCTTAAGTAACCAAATTTTCCAAGGTATTTTTTGAGGTCTTGGATGCCTTGAACCTTGTCATCACCCTTGTGGTAGCCCTTAAGATGCTCAAGGAACTCGAATGGCGATGAGGTAATTTTTTTGTGGTGGGTTTCTGATGAAGTTGCATGGGAGAGGAGAGAAAGGAGGATGAAGAGAAGAGTGCATGTGAAGAGAGAAATGCGAGGCAACTTTGATGCCATGGATGATGCTGCAATAGCTAGGAAGGAAGTAATAAGTATATGAATTGGATATGTTGCAATGAAAAGCTTCATATTTGGAGGGATATTTACAGGTGTATATATTGACTAACGGTGAGGATACGTTGAGCCGGCTCTCCTCTTCCATTCCATGGTAATATCATGACTTTGACCATATCCATATATAGGTAACCTAAGTCTTGAGGTTGGAGACTAAATTATTCAGAACAACATAATTAATAGGAAGACTAATTATTTCTTAGCTCGGATTATACGCTAAGTATTAAACTATAGTCATTCATACGGGGACCGTATAACGAGTGTTGCACTTAAAAGACTTGAAGCAAATCATCATGAAGCGAAGTGGAGTTTCTCATATAGATTTACTGAGTTAGGATCCAATTGGAGAACTTGTTTCGGAAACAATGAAACGTTACAAATATCGAATCTGCGCTTGTTTATAGTCTTCCAGAGCAAACATCAAATTTCACAATAAAATAGTATACCGTCTTCCCTGCCTAGCACAACAATTCGTTCTATTATTCCTTCTCTGTTCTTTGGGACAGGAAGGGCATTTTAAGACAAAGAAGGAAGTAAGTCCTAAATCATGGACATAATGATCACTTATTTGGAATTAGAAAATTATGAATTGGGGGAAGTGAGTAATATGGGAGCGAATGAACGGGAATGAGATCAACGGATCCCGAGTCTTTGCATTTAGAGTTCATGCATTTGTCCACATTTCACTTCATCGTAATCCTTAAAATAATCTAACGACTTAAAATAGAACACATAAAAATTATTATTATTTTTTAAATTTTCTAAACTGATGTTATCTCTGTTATCTCACTATCTCTCTGTCTCTCTCTTCCCTCCCTTCAAGCTTCAACTCTCCCACGCTAGTTCAAAACCCAAATCAAAATTCCAAAAACTCACATTATATCTCAAGTTCAGGGGTACCTCTTTCAATTGGAATTTGATTTAACAATTTCATAATTGAATTCATGGGCACAATTACTAGTGAACACAAGAATCCATTGAGTGAGCCAAGATGTAACAACCTGGTCCTAATTTAAGGATAAAAGAATAAAATATTGAAAGAAAGGACGATTTTACCCCGGTTAATTTAAGTGAATTAAAAGTTGACTTTAAGATCGGGAAAGAATTTGGTGGAGCCGGAGTGCACCGTTGCGTCCGGCTCGTCGAAACGAGTCTGTGGACGTGCAGAACACCCGATTCGAGCCCGAACGAACGTTTAAAGGTCTAAAAATGGTAGGGGCAATTTTGTAATTTTGAGAAAAGGGATTAAAAATCAGAAACCAGCTGGCCAATCGGCCAGCGCGTGCTCCCCTTCGTCTTCAACCTCTCGAACCCTCTCTCTCACCGATTGAACCGGTGGCGGCGGCACAACTCCGCCAAGCCAACCCGCCAGACCTTGCCGAAGCCTCCCCTCGTCCTCCTCGTGTCACCCATGTCCTTTGTTTCACCGGAAACCACCTCGGAGCGGCTCTGCAAGCTCGAAATTCAACCGGAGCTTCTCGCCGTCGATTGCTTCGTTCCGCCACCAAATTCGTCTGTCCGGTGAGTTTTCTTCTCCTTTCTTCGAGTTCTAGATGTTTTCAAGGTTGGTTTTGGCTGATTTGAGGTGTGGGAACGAATTGAAAAACCTAGGTTTTAGGTACGGTCGGGTTGAAGTTCCGGCATGATTCCGGCTGGTTCTTGGCCGGTTTTCAATGCCAAAACACTTCCCTCCACCCACTGATCACTTAGCCGTAGGTATTGCCCCGAAACTCCAAGATTTTTCGTCGCCGGAAAAATCACTCAAGCCACCCAAACCTGCCGGCGCGTGTGGCGGCGCGTGGGCAGGGTGGTGGCGGCGGTTCTTCGTGCCAAAATGCCTCCCGTAGTCTCCCGAGCGCATAGGTATGCTCGAACGAATTTTTGGAAATCGTTTGAGCGAATAACCAATGTTACCGGTTAGGTTTAACTAGGGTTAACTCGGGTTCGATAAGTTCTAACCGTTGGATCGTATTGAAACTTGGAAGTTAAGTAATTGGGAATTTTAGAAACCAATAGGATTTTACGGATCGTCGTTTGGAGGTCGGAAACCTAGGGAACGAGCGAATCAAACCTATTAAGGATTTAATCCAATATTTAATCCCGGGAACTTCCAAGTTAACTAAAAGGCTTACTTTAGAATCAAATGAGCCCGGGAAACCTTTCTAACTATAATTGAACCCTTTTAGGCCCGGGGGTCGGGATTTTCTATTAAATTATTATGCCGAGATTTAGTGAAGTAATAAATGGTTTAATTGTCGTAAATAGGTACTCAAGCTTCGGTGGATTCGCAGGAAGGCCCTTCTAAGGGTCCGGCAAGCTCGGATCAACTGTGAGTGGACCTTTGATTTTATAAATGAATTTTTATTACAATAAATGCTTATTTAATGTTTTTATGAAATGAAGGATGATAAACTTTGTTTTTGAAGTTATGATCTGATTCCTGATTAATGAATTATGAATTTATTTCCGAACCTTGGAATTGGAAGTTATGGTTATGATTTGTGGATTTTGATAGGCTCAAGGTTTTGCTTGAACAAAGGATTTTAAATATGGTTATGAAAGATTTCAAACCACTCTAGGTACCCTAGCATGTAACTGTTGCCTTCGGAACTATTATGCTGCCTACGGAATATTGTGATATTGGTTATTACCCGGTCTACGGACCATGGCTGCCTTCGGTTAAAGTCTGCGCGCATGACTCACGCCCCACGAGTCTCGGGGACGCTCGGACCGTGCGGAGCGAGGGGCACGACGGCTCGGGTAAACTTTGTGTTTTCCGAGTCTAGCGAGGACGCGGCTTAGGTGGACTTGGTGTCTCCTAAGTCTTGCGAGGACGTGGCTCGGACCGACTTTGTGTCACCGAGTCTTACGAGGAATGGAATTGACGGTTAATTAATGGAATTGACGGATACATAAAGGGTACACCTAGGTGGATTTTAGAAAATTGATTTGATAATAAAACTTTTTATGAATATCTAGTTTTGGTGAACTTTAGTAGCATTTTTATTTATGCATGCCTTGATTTATTCTTTTTACCATAGAATTGTTTCAATGCTTTAACAATGGGGCTAATTAGTTGTTTATCTTTTTCTAAAACTTATTTTCGGTCCACTCACCTTTTCAAATGTTTTACGCCCTGTGTCGTAGGTTGTAGCAGAGCACCACCACCGCCCGTCTTCACCACCACACTCCTTCGACCTCGTGTAGGGTCCTTGACCCGAGAAGAACTTTGTAATTAGTTATTTTAGTAGCTCTGAATTTGCCCAAACTTTTGTGAGGCCTGAGGCCGTACTCTTTAAATTCTGTTGGTGTGTGAACTTAAACTTGTGCGTGCTGAAGTTTGTGGAATTAAATTGTGCTTTCGCAGTGTAAAAGATTTGGGAATTGAGCCAATTACAGGGAGACTCTGCCGAATTTTCGTGAAGTCGAACCTTAAAACTTTGTAAAACTCAATTTCTTTACTAAATGGGCAAATTGGTCAAGTGTCCGACACCCGACAGATGTCGGCCACGGACGAGGCTTGGCCCGGATTCCAAAGCGGAATTAGGGTCGGGTCCTGTCACAAGAACTTGGCGGGCCTAAGCGAGAGTCTCAAGTAAGGTCCCATGTTGTAGACTTAGGCCCACGCATCATGAGTAAGAGAAAAGCTCCAGCATTTTTACTATGAATCGTTGAAGCTCTGCAGGAAAAATAGGAAATTTAATTGAGGGTGTGGGTGTTGTTTATGCCTTAGCAGAGCAATGGTAGGTTTTCTAAAATTTCATTGACGTTTTTTCACTTGGACTTTGATTTAGATATAATTTTCTTTGAGTTTTGAACTAGCATTGAGGGGAAGTTGGAATTGGGAGATACAAGAGAGAGAATCGAGGGGACATAGGAGAGCAGAGAGCGAGGGGGAGAAAACGGCAAATTAACTAAATTTTATTCTATAGCTGATATGTCATGTATCAAAATGTTGGATTGTTACAACGGCCTAGATGAAACGATGAAACGTTATAAATATCGAACCTACTTGTTTATAGTCTTCTCCCTGCCTAGCACAACTATTCGTTCTATTATTCCTTCTCTGCTCTTTGGGTCAGGAAGGGCATTTTAAGACAAAGGAAGAGGCAAATTATTAGTCCTAAATTATTGACATGTTCACTTATTTGGATTTTAAAAGTATGAATCGGGGAAGTGAGTAACATAGGAGCGAATGAATGGCTATGAGATCAACCACTTCATTATCGTAGTTTTTCAACTATTGAATTACGAATTGTAATGTGAAACCTACTTACTTTTTGATTTTGTAAATCTTAATAAACACAAGAAAGTCAGAAATAATTAAAATAATTTCAATACCCATTTGTTGGTTTGTTGTATTATAAGGGTTGACAATACTTCAAAGAAATTGACTTTGTGTTTGATGTTCACATTCTAACATGGTATCGCAGTCATGTTAATCCACGTATCAAGTTTGATGCTCAAGACATGCCACATATGAGTGTGTGTGTTGAGATTCTCACATTAGAGAATGAAAGTTTTTCATTAGTGTTTAAAAGATATTGACTCCACCTGATACTAAATAATTTTGATTTGGATGCTTACATTATAACAACTAAGATTAGTTTTTTTCCTTAAAACTTTGAAAATGCAATATAACTAAAATGCAAACTCAAATAATTTGGGCACACCGGCTAAAGATTACCAAAGTGGAAATCGAATTTGAGGACTCTTATACAAATTATTATGAGAAGAGCACAACTTCCTTGGAGATTATATGTTGTAAATGATGTTTGGGAGTTACTGAAATTTTTTTCCAATGTCACTATTTCTATATAACGGGTGCAGTTTGATTTGTATGGTTTTAAGATCCCTAGGGGATTTAACTTTTAATGTAATTTTGTTTTCAAAAATAAAATAAAAGGGAAACTCAAATCCCTATTAGAAATGATATCATCCAAATGTACCATTGAAATGAACTGAGATTGATCCTGAAGGGTACACTACAACAAAAAGTGAGCAATGGTTACCTTTATTGGTGACTATTGATACTAATGGTGACGTTTTTCTGTGTCTAGGGGTAGTAGTTAGAGAGTACAGTTACCATTTATTGAGTTGTGACTTTTGAAGCCGTGACTAAAGCTCATTATCATACTTAAAAAATTCGTGACAAAAAAAAGTTGAGTGTTTTAACATGTCCAATCGCTTTTACCCTGTCTTTATGTCAGACTCATATTTTATTAATTTATAATATATTACGGATTTCACTTAAATAATTTTTACTCCAACAAACTCTTCAATTCAATTAATGCAATATCATGGAAAATAATTAAACAAATGAGATAATATATTTGATCCTGCAAATGCACAATAACCAGCTCTAACAACTTGGTTTGCATGCTAGGCCTAGGCTTCCTTACCTTCCCTTCCCTCCCAGACCCATTAAAACTTGTGTTATCTTAACTACGAACTAAACTAGCTAATGATCGTTTACAAGCTTCTTGCTGGAGCTGCATTTTTCTCGAACATAAATTTATCAAATGATATAGCAGTAGCAGCTTTGCTCTTGTAAGAGTCTTCATTGGTGACAAAAATCAGATGAGAACATCCAAACCAAAATACCCATCACCTGTTGATAAAAGAAAAAAAAACCAATTCTTAGCTGAAATCACAAGCATAGAAAAGAAAAAGAAACCAAAGTCAAGACCCATGTCAGATTCAGATATATCATCAACCCATATTAAGTCTGGTATAATTAGGTTAATTTTCGTTCTTTTTTCATTTTTAATTGATGAAAATGTCCTTAAATTTAACGGAAACTTTAACAGAGTTAGACGTAGGTGGTGGATTACAACACTTTACATAATTTATAGGTGGTTAAAAATAAGGGCTAACATCAAAAGACTCCTAAAGGTTTGGGGTCATTCTTAATATAGGCCCTAGGGTTTCAACTTCATCAATTTACACCCTAATATTTTTAAACTCGACTAATTTAAGCGCTTCCGTTAAGTTATTTGTGTGTCAACTGTTAACTGCTGACGTGGCCACTGTAGATCCCACCATATTTTTATTTTATAAATTGATTAAAATATTAAAAACCAAAAAATTAGAAAAAAATTTCAAACTCTCTCTCTCTCTTACCGATTTCTTCTCTCCCCTTTCTCCCATGACCACCACCCTCCAACCCCAAACCCACCCCACCTTCCACCCAAAAATCATGCCAAATTTACCTAGAAGTTGAAAGATCTACACAGCCGCCAGGGGAGCACTGGTTTTTCCAGAACCCCACCGCCCCTACCCTCTAGCTTTCACGCATGGAAATTAGGCCCGAATAGTAAATTTTCCGATGGCACATATATCTCAAAACAAACCCAACACATTGCACGAATTCAATGTTCCATACAAAATAATAGAATATTTCTTTTGACATAAAGTGGGTTGGCTTTACAAATTGTTGTTTTGCCCACCCGTAATACAAACAAATTTAATTTCCTATATGGCTATACCCAATCCCAGAAACGCAAGGTATACTGCCCAAAAGCAAAAAAGCTTCATTTTCCCAATTCACAAACACAAATACACCAAAAAGCGACTTGCTTCCCAAACTCACAGAGTTCCAAAACCCAAAAGCTCTCATTTTTCCCTCTCTTCCCTCTCTCTGCCCAGAAGACCAAGGCCACCAAAAACCTTCCTCTCACAATCACAAACAAACACTCAAATAAACCCAAATCTGCATAATGAAAGTGGAACTCGAAACCACTTCAGTTTGGTCTGCAATTCTTCATGGCAAATAGCAACTTTTTATTTGAAATTACCTCGTTGCCCTTGTCTTTCTCCTCCGGGAGCTTCTCTTCGCTCACCGCCCCTGCCTTGACCATGGACTGCTTGAGCTCGTCCTCTGCTTTGAGCCTTTCTAGCCGCTCAAACTTGTGCTTTTCCTCCAGCACTGCATTCTCGTGCCTATGTTTCTCCATTTCTCGCTGCTAAAGCCTCTTCGACTCAGCCTAAATCCTCGGGCCGAGACGCAGCTCTCATCGCCGAAACCAAGCTACGATTCTCAGCTTCGGCTTCGGCTTTGGGATGATTTCTGGGTGGAGGGTAGGGTGGGTTTGGGGTTGGAGGGTGGTGGCTATGGGATGGGTTTGGGGTTGTAGGGTGGTGGTGATGGGAGAATGGGAAGAGAAGAAATCGGTGAGAGAGAGAGAGAGAGAGAGAGAGAGAGAGAGAGAGAGAGAGAGAGAGTTTGAATTTATTTTTTTTCTAATTTTTTTGGTTTTTAATATTTTAATCAATTTAAAATTTAAAAAATAAAAATATGATGGGACCCACAGTGGCCACGTTAGCAGTTAACAGTTGACCACATAGTCAACTTAACGGAAGGCTTAAATTAGCCAGGTTTAAAAATATTATGGTGTAAATTGATGAAGTTAAAACCTCAGGGCCCATATTAAGAATGACCCCAAACCTTAGAGGGTCTTTTGATGTTAGCCCTAAAAATAAATATTAATATTGATGCACATGAGCCTAAAAGCTCATGTGACATTTATATAAATTTCCTTTAAAAATATATATATAAGCGTAGTCTGAACGACAAGGGGAAGGAGTTTATCACAAACACACTACCAAGCCAAGGTACCATAGGAGTTTACCTTCACATTCTCACAGGATCACGGTGTAAAAGTTCTAAAATTTTTTAAAAAATGAAAATAACACTAAAAACATAAAGGTAGTTTCCATTGGCAAAAACAACAAAAGTAAAGTTACAGTTGTCCACGATGAGTTTTTATATTTTGAAAATGTTGCATGATAGTTTCGTTATCATTACAAGCAAAAACATATGTCAGTGTTTTAAAACGTTTAGGCGTAAAGTTAAATTTTACGTGGAGAATGTTACTTTCGTCGATATAGATCTTTCCCAGCGAGTGTTCGTGACAAATGGATGGTGAATTCAAATTTTCATTGGGAAAGTCTTTTCCGGCGAAGTTTTTTCCTCCAGAAAGAACATGTCGACGGCAACCTCAATTCACAACTATCCACCCCCATGTGGGCGGTGCTATATATTATGCTCTTTAATTGTTCGTTATGAAATCCAAAGAGATTACTTAATTAATCCAGGTTGAGTTGACCCTACAGAGAGTGAGGGCATAGTTTATAAGACAATCGCCAGTGCATTAAAAGTAATTTCATAGAGCTTGCCCCTCAAATGGGGTCCCACCCGACTCGAGGAATTAGTCATCGCCTACGTGCGGGGATATCCTGGGTTCATCCAAAAAATGTAATTTCATAGAAGAAATCATTGTAATCGAGACATAACATAATCAAACTTGTACTCCAAAGAAATTTCAGTACACTTCTATGTGACGTACTTTATTTGAAAACAAAAAACAAAAGGGAAAAATGAAAGGTTCATGACTTTGGGTGAACTTAAAAAATAAGTGAGCTTTATTAAGACACCAGATGATCAAGCGATGATCAAGCGTTGTATAAAGCTTTAATTCCTTGAATATCATCCCCATGCAAACCTTTGGTCGCTCCAGGGCTTATAGTCGGGTACATAATAGCTCCCTGAACAGAGCTGTGCCCAAGCCCAAGAAGGTGCCCTATTTCATGCAAAGCCACAGTCTCCAAGTGATAAGCACCACTCACGGCGCCCACAGAAAACCGCTCATCAGCGTCGTAGTGAAATCTCCCGTTTGTTGGCGCAAATGCATGGGCTATGGTCCCTCCTGGCCCATCAAACGGAGCTCCGTCTCCATGATTACCCCTGTGAAAACTCACCGTCAGATCCGGGTTCTGATTGCTCGGGCTGAAAGTGAAGTGTGTGTTGGCGGCCCATGTCTGAAAAGCACGTGCAACTGGTCCCGTGGCCTCAGCTGGGGTGCCTTGAAGAAAAGCATAGGTGAGGTGATACTTGGAGGCTGGCCATTTTGGGTTTCCTGGGAAGAAAGTATAATGAGAAACTGTGTGTCCTCCATGGTGATGGTGGTGAGGGTGCCTTTGGTTGCCTGATCGCATGGAGGAGGTACCATTGATGATATCTACGACACCGCAACGTGGCGTCATCATATTGGATACAGTTTCAGCATCCAGTGTTCCAGTGGCTTTGAGGTGGTAATTGAGTTGGTATGTTTTGATGGCTGACTCCAATTGGTCGTCAAAATCATCATCATTGAAGTGGCCATTGTTGCTACTTAAGTAAACAAATTTTCCGAGGTATTTTTTGAGGTCTTGGATGCCTTGAACCTTGTCACCCTTGTGGCATCCCTTGAGATTGTCAAGGAACTCGAATGGTGATGTTGTTTTTTGGTTGTGGGTTTTGATGAGGTTGCAGGGGAGAGGAGAGAAAGGAGGATGAGGAGGAAGTGATTGTGAAGAGAGAAAGATGGGATTTTGATGCCATTGATTGATGCTAGTGTTGTTGTAAGAAGTATTACGTAGCAGATTCTGAATCTGTGTTGCGATTCAAGCTTCACATTTGGAGTGTTATTTATAGGTGCAATTCAAGCCACAATCTACAATCACCACATTTGGTGATTGTAGATTAACGTTGGGGTTACGTTTAACATTCAAATTTCCGTATTGGTTTTGAACCGGCGCCTCTTCCATGTATAATACGCCATGACTTTGACTGTAGCTAGCTTGGTCTTGAGGGTTCCAGACGACGCCCGGGAAGGGGAAGAAAAAAGAAGAATAATAATGGCAAGAACACAAAAATATAGAGACATCCCAAACGCATAAAACAAAAGAGATTCCTAAATTAATCGACTGCCGCCTGACCAACGCATGAAACAATTCCTAAATTAATCTAAGCATATTCCTGGTCAAAGTCAACGTATAGTGAAGTAACTACAAATGCAAACACACAAATGATAGGTAAGCAGTGAGTTGCACTTGTCTCATCGTTCTCTTCGAAACAACAAGACATGGGCTTGATTCCGAACTCGGGACCCAAATGACAGGTTTTGCAGTACTTTTTTTATAGTATAATTGAGGTATTGTTAATATGTGTTACCGCTTGATGGATTAAGTTTTAAAAGTGCAATGAAGCTAGCAATCTTGTTATTTGCAGTTTTTATCCATGATAGAGCTATTGCATTTGTTTACACAAAGACCTTGGTAGTCTTGAAGGGTGAGCTAATTAAGAAATGTTATGATCTTCTAACACTGTTTCAGTTGATCATAGCAATTCTTCGATCTTAGTCCAATTGGAAGCCTTATGTCTTTTTGAGTGCTCATATGTGTAGTTGTAAAAGCCTTAAATGTTATATGTTCAATGTGCTTGGACTGTTCTATATCAGTATCTTGATTATGACATGGGCTTAATAAAGGAATAGAGAAGTATTTAGTTCTACATGGCCACTAAGTTATTAATTTTGAGTCTCAAGTGGGAAAATGTAAGATTAATACCTTATGTTAATCTCTCGAAAGTGGTCTTCTAATCATTGTGGGATTGCCAAAGACTCATTAATTGTTACTCAAGAACTCAAACTTATCTCATCTAGTTGCTTTTTATATATATTATTGTTTTAGATTATACATGTTGAGGTGATATACATTTCATCAAACAAAAGATCGAGACCAAAGAAATTCAGTTTCCATTTGTAAAGTCATAAGATCAGTTTGCATAACAAAGGCAGTTTCAGGAAAAGCATTCCACAATTCATTGGACAAGTTGAGTATCGACGACATCTATGCACCAACTTTAGGGGGAGTGTTGGCGTGACTTGTGGTATAAGTTGACTTTTCTTGCACGCCAAAGATTCCTATATTAAATATAATTTGATTCACTTTAATTTCTAATTTTCTACTATAAATAAAATTATGAGCTGTTACTTTCCTTGACCTACACAGGATTTATTGTAATATAAATATGACATCTTAAAAGAAGAAGAATACACAGAAAATTCACATAAACAATATTCTCTCATGATTTATCATATTTTAGCAAGAAAGAGTGGTAGATTTTTATGATGCCATTGTAAGGAAATAAATACTTTTGCTTTTGGATATGTTGTGTAAAAGCCTCATACTTGGAAGGCTATTTATAGGTCTAGAATGAGCAGACTTGCATCAACGGTGCACATATGGTGCAACTCTATAATTTCCACAATGAGATTGACACTCATGCATACACATTACTTTTGAGTTTTAACTATAGTTAAGTATTGAGGTTGGAGGCATAAAAATTGTAAGGACATGAAGTGATTAAAAAATTAAATTGATTGATAAGAAGTTGGGCTAAAAAATAATAAATTGATTAATGTCCCTAGATATTGTAAGAATATTGCGGATCCATGCCACACAAATTTTCAACCTTTTTATTGAAATGCATTGAATGGCTAAGATTAAATCTCTTTCATTTTTTTATTTAATTAATACATAAGAAAAATTATTTCTAATTTACTTTCCTCTTATCTTATAGCCTAAAGAGGATCTTACGTTAGTTGTTTCATAATTTTCCTATATAGTTCAACTTCACATATTATAGGATACTAAAAGTATGACATCCTCTTAACGGTGTCGTTTGAATTATCGAATTGATTATTCGATTATACAATTCAATTACACAGTAGCCAATTTTCATTTAACAAATGATAATAACCTCTTAACTTTGTTTAATTAGTGTTAACACAACAGAGATTTATTCTAATTAGTTGAGAACTATATTATATTCTACTAGCACCTTGTCACTTGCTCAAGTGTGTACGAATAGGATCTTTTTGTTTTTTGTTTTACTATTTTTTATAGATTGTTTTGGACATGAACTCTTATTTTATTTTTAAATTTTAATATATATTGTTTTATGTATTAATTTGATTAAAATGAAATCAAGGTGTCTTAATTTTTAAATTGAATTTTAAACAAGATTTAAAAAATGAAAATTCCAAAATTATAAGAACTCCAAATAGTTGCCGCCTCTTTTGGCCCAAAATATTAAGTAAGAAACTCCCGCGCGAAGAAAGCAAAAACAAAATGGAAAAGAAAAAAGAAAGCGCCCTAACCTCATTCTCTCATTCTCCCCTTCCCTCTACAGCGGCAAGGAAATTTCAGCCTCGATCCTCTTCCTCATCAGCAACGAAGCACACAAAAAAGATCATTCTCTGTGACGGGTAAGCACCTCTCATCCTCTTTCTCTTCATGTCTTTTTGTGCTTCCTCTGTCATATGTAGTCGTTATACTGGTTAGATTTTGGGGTTAGGGTTTTTGAATTGGGATCAAGGTAAAGGGTTTTGTCTAATCAATTTATTTTTCCTCTAATCGATAGGCTTAGGAGGTGTGGGATCTCATTATGGTGGTTTTTGTTCAAATGATTTGTATATATGCCTTGGAGTACTGTATACTGGCTTGGCATTGCTCTCCAGGTTGAGCTTCCTTGCTCCAATTAAGACATATATGCGCGATAACAAATTTTCTACGTAACAAAGAAATTACTAGCAAGAAAATGAAAGTTTATACTATAAATAAACTGCAGAAATTAATATTAAAAATTTCAAATGGGGTTAGCTTCAAACAATTAAATATCCAGCATATATATATGCTGGTACTTTAATGCAAAATTGTATCGCACACTCTAAGTACACTCCAGGTGAGGTACCTTATTTGATAAACATAAAAATATAAGAAGTTTACTTTAACATTCTTGATGACCTGATCATCATCAAGATCAAGTGTTGTATAAAGCTTTAATTCCTTGAATATCATCCGCATTCAAACTTTGGGTATATCCAGAAGGAATTTCAGGTTGCATGACAGCTCCGGGAACAGAGCTATGCCCAAGTCCAAGAAGGTGTCCAATTTCGTGCAAAGCCACAGTCTCCAAGTCGAAACCACCCGGCACAGCGCCTACCACCCACGTCTCATCAGCATCGTAGTGAAATCTCCCATCAGACGGCGGAAAAGCATGGGCTAGGGCATTAAATGGGCCAGTAAATGGACTCCCATCTCCATGATCACCCCTTTCAAAACTGATCTTCAGATCAGCGCTCTCAACGCTTTGGGCTTGGCTGAACGTGAAGTGTGTGTTGCCCTGCCATGTTGCAAAAGCACGTGCAACTGCACTCATGGCGTTAGCTGGGGTGCCTTGAAGAAAACCATAGGTGAGGTGATACTTAGTCCATTTTGGGTTTCCTTGTAAGAAAGCGTAATGACCAACTGTGTGAGTTGAACCATGTCCGTTCCTTTTCTTTCCAGATCTCATGGAGGTGGTACCGTTGATGATATCCGGCACACCGCATCGAGGCATCTCCATTTTTGATACGGTTTTCGCATCTAATGTTCCGGTGACCTTGAGGTGGTGATTGGTTTGGTAAGTTTTGATGGCCGACTCCAATTCTTCGTCAAACTCATCATTGTTGGTATTGCCATTCAAGTAACCAAATTTTTGGAGGTATTTTTTGAGGTCTTGGATGCCTTGAACTTTGTCACCCTTGTGACACCCCTTGAGATGTTCAAGGAACTCATAAGATGATGTTTTTTTGTTGTGAGTTTCTGATGCTTTTGCGGAGGAGAGGAGAGAAAGGAGGATGAAGAGAAAGGTAGTGATTGCGCAGAGAGAAAGAATTGAAGTTTTTGATGATGCCATTGTATATGGAAATAAATAATTTTGGTTTTGGATATGTTGTGCAAAACCCTCATACTTGGAAGGCTATTTATAGGTGTATAATGAGCAGACTTACATCAACGGTCGTGAGACGGTGCAACTCTAATTCCCACATTGAGATTTAGCTAAGTCTTCCATATTAAATACATGCATGACTTGGAGGCTTCGACTAAGTCTTTGATGTTCGAGACGATGGCCGGGAAGAAAAATATACTGGGGAACGACTTCAATTTGCCTTTTTTCTTTTGTGTTTTTCTTTGCAGTGTTACAATAAGTAATGCTACCACACAGGACTTTTGACTTTACCGTGTAATGCGAGTTTGCTGACTGTTCCATAGACATTCATGCCTGTGTCTTCATTCAATATTAACTGTGCAAATGTCCCTTTGGTGGATCTATTTCGTGGAAATATCAACGCTATGAAGAGTCTTCTCGGCCAACTCCTTCCTTCGTTTAAGTATAACTAGAATACATGCACATGGGTCCATCAAACAAGATTTAAATGGATCATGCGCATTACTAATTTCTTATGACGGAGTTGTGGTCAACGGAAGTATAAGGGTAGTTTCGTAATTTTAAAAAATTCATTTAAATCATTAAGGCTAGAATTGCCTCATATGACATAGTAAAGAAGTGAGTTGCACTTGTTCATCGTTCTCTTCGAAACGACAAGTTGTGGGCATGATTCCTAACTCGGGACCCAAACGGCCAGGTCTCACAGTACTTTTTTTATATAATATAATTGAGGTATTTCTTTATTGTTAATATGTGTTACTGCTTGATGGATTAAGTTTTAAAACTGCAATGAAGCTAGCAATCTTGTTATTTGCAGTTTTTATCCATGATAGAGCTATTTCATTTGTTTACACAAAGACTTTGGTAGTCTTGAAGGGTGAGCTAATTAAGAAATGTTATGATATCTTATAACATTGTTTCAGTGTATCATAGCAATTCTTTGATCTTAGTCTAATTGGAAGCCTCATGTCTTTTTATTGGTCAAGTAATTGGAAGCCTTATGTGTTTTTGAGTGCTCATATGTGTAGTTGTAAAAGCCCTAAATGTTATATGTTCAATGTGCTTCGACCCTTCTATATGAGTATCTTGATTATGACATCGGCTTGATAAAGGAATAGAGAAGTATTTAGTTCTACATGGCCACTAAATGATTAATTTTGAGTCTCAATAATTATTTGACCAAGTGGGAAAATGTAAGATTAGTACCTTGTGTTAATCTCTCGAAAGTGGTGTTCTAATTGTGGGATTGCCAAGACTCATTGTTACTCACGAACTCAAACTTATCTCATCTAGTGGCTTTTTATATATATATTAGTGTTTTAGATTAAACATGTTGAGGTGGATAGACATTTCATCAAACAAAAGGATCGAGACCAAAGAAATTCAGTTTCCGTTTGTGAAGTCATAAGATCAGTTTGCATAACAAAGGCAGTTTCAGGAAAAACATTCCACAATTCACTGGACAAGTTGAGTATTGATGACATCTATGCACCAACTTTCTGGGGAGTGTTGGCTTGACTTGTGGTATAAGTTGACTTTCCTTGCACCCCAAAGATTCCTATGTTAAATCTAATTGATTCACTTTAATTTCTAATTCTATACTGTAAATAGAATTATGAGCTATTACTTTTGTTGACCTACAAGGATTTATTGTAATATAAATATGATGACAGGACCCGACCCAGATTTCACCCCGAAACCCGAGCCGAACCCTGTTGATGGGCCCACATCAACCCATGTCGGGCCCACATCCTAAAACAATTACCCTCTTCCCGAGAAAACCTATAAGGGGCCAAGACTTCTGCGAAAAACGGGCAGAGTCTCCCTACAACTAGGACTAGCCCAAAAACTTCAACGTCAAACAAGCAACAGATAACAACCCAAGCGCCAGCATGCATACAACAGATACATAACAGGCCTCCGGCCAAACTAATTCAACCCTAGAGGTGATACAGAGCAACTAAGAGTACAAGAATTCAACAGCGGAATAAAATAATAGATTACAAGTTTAGGGTTTAAGGATTACAATCCTACCCTTCCAACGAAGCTCGAGAAGAGAAGCGCATACCAAAGGTGTCGGCGCAACGACTACGATGCGGGCGCAAAATGTAAAGAGTGTGAGTGGACAAAAACAATGTTTTTCATACTTAAACCAAAGTAGTAACCCCACCGTTTAAAATCATGCAAACATGCATCTTAAATCATTTATATATTTGAAAACCGTACTAATTCAAAGTACGTGAAAACATTTCGATTTAAAACCCTTTTACATTTCCCGAGGCATAATCCTCCCAAAACAAATCCCACACAAGTTTATGAAATATAAACAAAAGGATTTATTAACGTAAAAGGATAAGGATGGAATAAAATCCACATAAGGTAAAACAAACCTTAAAATGCAGTAATAGCTTGCTTACAAAGAAGCAAACCAAACTTGACAGCAATAAAGACAATAATTGCAGTTCAAAACATTTATATATATATATAAATATATATATATAAAACAGGATTTACAATCCCACAAGTAAAACCTATAAAGTACTGAAATCAAGTCAAGTACTACAACCAAAAGCAGGTAAATAGTTTCCCAAACATCCCCAAACTCACAATCATGTGCTTACAAGCACGACAAGCAAGGAACGATCCTCACTAAAAGAAATATGAATACGAATGTACTAACACACGCGTATAGGTATAGTATAACTATAACACACACACAAGTACCAGGGAAAACAATCCAACAGGATCATCCGACGGACACCGGATCGCATTCATGATGTGACCGGTGCCTAGGATTTACGAACACCCAATCAACATCATAATGGCCTCGTGCCCGGTTAAGCCGTCCAATCGGGACTAAGCTCACAGGCCCGCAAGGTAAGGAACCATCAATACCACTACGTCCATAATATGTCATGCGCGCAGACTATCCAATTAAGGATCTACAGCTACACCCCGTTAAGGTATGCACCGGATCGAACCGCAACAGCAGTACTCGTATCATCGATGTCGAGCAGGGGAAGGTACAACACAGGTGCTAAATGCACACACATCAATCATCATGCGATAACAGTATATATATATATATATATATATATATACAACCACAATGTACCCAACCCAAAACACCAATATTAGGACATACAAGTCCGTCAAGCATATAACCAATATATATACTCAAAAGTAGGACATCACTGTCCAAAACATATTTATATATATTCAAAATAATCACAAGGGTCAAACGACCGCATAACAGATTAATATTAAACCAAACATCATTTTCGGTGAAAAACCATAATTAAATCTTATTCAATGCTAAAACCAAGCATACAAAATCATAATGAAATCTACAGTCTCTAAGACATCAAATATAAGGTATAAACATATATATATATATATATATATATATCAATATATATATATATAAATCAAGTATTGATAACCCTTTTCTTAAAGTAGATAAACATATGTATATATATATATATATATATATCAAGGTACATATATATATATATATATATATATATATATATATATATATATATATATATATATACAACCAAAGTATGGTGATCCTTTTCTTAAAGTAGATATACCTATATATATATGAACAATATATATATATAATCAAGGTAAAGATATATCAATATATATATATATATATAAAACCAAAGTACATATACATATATATATATATAGTTATATAACCATTTTCCACTATTACAAGTGTTTACTCAAAGTAGCTATACATATATATATATAAGTTTATATATATATATAATCAAAGTATACGTGTTATAAATCATAGGGTTTTAACCCTAAAACCGAATATGGAATCAAACGGACTATACTAACGTCCATATATTCAATTATATAATTAAAATATGATAAAACGGTTTCGAGCTTAAAATAGCTCATTTGTATAATGAAAATCTAATATGAAAATCAACGGGCGTTGTCCACGTCCCGTTCAATACCCAAAGGTATAAATAATATTAAAATATAGCCAACAGGGCCCCACAAATAAACCGGCAACCCAAATCATGCATTAAACTCAAATGCAAACCTTTTTAAATATAATAAAACCAAAGTCAAACCAAGACTTAACATTCAAGATTTAAGACAATCATTAAATCTCATTTCATGCATTTCATGCAATTCATTCATATCATGCACATTGAAAACAAAGTCCACTCACCGTTGGTCCTATGCTGCACAACCCTCAAAGGGTCCCGCTTGCGGCGTAGAAGAGTCAACGTACCTAAAGCGATAGATACGAGAATTGGATTAGTACCGTGAACGTACGAGAACCGTAAACTTAAACCCTAACAAAACCCCACTTAACGTGTACGTACGTCCTAAGAAGGATTCCAAGGTCAAACTACCTCTTACAACCAGTGGGACCAGCCCGGAAGACTCAAGGTCAACCGGCGGTCAAACACCCCGTTTCGGTCAACCCGGCCCCGCGGAGCCCAAGACCTCCAAAACGATCCAGACCTTCCTAGAAGTCCAACAAAGTCAACTACACGACAAACAGACCTCGGGAGACACTCGGTCAACCCTGGTCAAACTTGGTCAAACCGACCCGAGTAGGTCAAACCGGACCCGTGGGTCCCATGACCTCCAAACTTAGATCCGAAAGTTCCTAGAGGTTCAACACGACCTAAACCACGTGTCTTCAAAGTTTGGTCTCGATCGAACGGTCGGATTGCTCACGATCGCACGATCGGACGATTACGGTTTAATTCTAACTTCAAGTCATCGATCCGGAGTATCCGGGACTCCGAATCATGATCCGTCAAATCCTACACGATCCTAGAATTATCTAGATCCACATATCCAAGAATGGACACGATCCAACCGTTCAATCCTATCGAACCCGAGAATCACGCCATAGGCGAGATCCGTTCGATAACCAAACGATCTCCGAATTGAGATCCGTCAACTCCCACGCGCTCACAGCGATACGAGGATCATTAATGACCCAAGAACCGCCACCACACCGCCACCACGCGCCGCCACCACGCGCCACCGTGGGTGGCGGGTGCCTAGAGCGATTCCGGCAATCGACAAAACCTCACACCGCCCGACACCACCCATACCAAAAGACTCAGCTCCACAAGGGGAGCTTGGAACCGCCCTCACCCAGCCCAGAACCGGCCGGCAAACAGCCCAACCGCCACCCCAAACTCCGGCCAAAATCTAGGTTTTAGATCCGATCGCCTAGAGGTCAAATCGTACAAAACCAAGCATACAGGAAGCTTAAGCAGATAGAGGGGACTCGAAAACATACCATGCGCGACACCGTGGCTTGCCGGAGCGCCGGGAACGAAGCCGGACAAACCCGACTGAAACCAGTCGTTGCCATCGCCGGAAATCGAGCTTTCCGGCCGGGAAAAGCTGCGGGTCTTGACCGCGAGGTCGAGCCGGTCCCAACGCGACCGGTATCACGCCTTGCCGTGACCGGAGCTGAGAGAATCGAAGAGAGAGAGTGTGACGGTCGTGAGAGAAACCGGAGAGGAGAGAGAAAGTCGAGGAGAGAGAGAGAATCTGGTTTCTGATTGGCCCACGTGGCTTTATCAGATTTTTCCCAAAATTTGAAATGACGCTTACGTCCTCCGAACAATCCAAAGCTCGTATCGAAACGTTCCGCCCGTCAACGGACTCGTTTCGACGTTCCGGACGCAATGGCGCAACTCGTTTCGCCAAATTCCGTCCTGAAAATAAAGTGGACCAAAATGCCCCTTTAATTACTTAATTCCAATTAATTCCAATTAATTCATTTTAATTCCTTCTAAATTCATTTAAATTATTCCAAATTAATTAACTTATTAATTAATTCAATTTTATATAAAAATTGGGTCAGGGTCGTCACATATGACATCTTACAAGAAGAAGAATACACAGAAAACTCACACAAACAATATTCTTTCATAATTTCTCATATTTTAGTAAGAAAGAGTGGTAGAGTTTTATGATGCCATTTTAAGAAAATAAATACTTTTGATTTTGCATATGTTGTGTAAAAGCCTCATATTTGGAGGGCTATTTATAGGTCTAGAATGAGCAGACATGCATCAACGGTACATGATGCAACTCTACAATTTCCACAATGAGATTGATACACATGAATACGCATTACTTTAGAGTTTTAACTATAGTTAAGTATTGAGGTTGGAGACATAAAAATTTTAAGGACATGAAGTGATAAAAAATTTCCTTGTATGAGTTATAAGAAGTTGGGCTAAAATTAATAAATTGCTTAATGTCCCTAGATATTGTAAGAATATTGCGGATCCATGCCACGCAAATTTTCAACCGTTTGATTAAAATGCATTGAATGGCTAAGATTAAATCTCTTTCATTTGTTATTTAATTAATAGTTTTTTTAGTTAAATACCATGTTCTACACTTAGTCCTATTACAAAACCTTATACCATTTAATCTTGATAAACATACCCAAAATAAACCCAAAAATTGACAGCTGTCCATTTTTTAAATTCAACAGCTATGTTGGATTACTGTTTTGCCCTTTTGCTTTGTCTATTAATCAACTGTCCATTTCTTCGTCTTCTTCAACAATGGCGAGGTTTATCGAGCTCTGCTTCTGGCTTTCTCCTAGTCCAATTCTCCATTGTATCTTCGTCGTCTCCACCACAACCCTCACTGACTCCATCGACGCAACTCGCCGCCGATTCACCTTCTCTGAACACAGACTGCGCCTTCACACGACCACTGGCGGATCCACAGAGGCGCAAGGAGGTGCACCTGCACCTCCCCTCGCCGGAAACCTCCTTTGGATGCCGGAATTTGCCCCTTTCCTAGTGCCCACCAATTGTTCGACTAAATGCCTCAAAGACGTTGTTTTTTTTGCTGTTGTGTGAGACCCTGAATATTTACCTTAGATTGTTGGGTTCGATCTCACGAGTATGTAGGAGAAAACGGTTCATCAATCGGAGCTCCACAACCAAAGTTCTGAATTTTCTAAGTTTTTCTAGAATTGAAGTTGAGTTGCAGGGCTGTTCGAGGAAGAAGAAAGCCTCCGCGCGCTTCTCACTTTTATTTTTTTTTAAATGGTCCAATAGCAAGCCGACATGTGTCAATTTTTAATTGGCCTAACTTAAAAAATTCATTAAAAACTCATATGTATACCAAAAAATTCACCAAAAATTACCCCATACTTCTAATCACGTGTACTTTTATCTCGTGACCTCCAAATCACATGTGCTTTTGGTTAGATTAATTGGTATTAATTTTAGTTAGATTAATTGGTATTGACTTTTGTTAGATTAATTATGTAATTGACATGGAATTTTTTTCATATTTGATATGAATTTTGGTAAACTAATTGTGTCACTGACATGAATTTGGTTCATATTAATTGATATTCTATATAGACTATAATCAATTAGTTATAGACGTAAAACTCTTATTTGGTTATCTAAATTCATTTTTGAATTTTTAGCCTTTTTTTTAACACACTACACAGATGTTAGGACTTGAACCCAGGAACTTACTTGAGTTCTTTGCGAATTTTTAGCATTTTAAATATTGCACCTCCGTTAAAAAATTCCTGGATCCGCCACTGCACACGACCTCTCCAATTAATCGGATCTTGCTATCCGTACAACCCAAGATCGGTTAGCTTTCTATCTTTCTTTCTCTGCATCAATTTCGAGATCGATTTATTTTCGGTTTTTTGTTTTTTGAAATTTAATGGTTTTTTTGTTGTTGTATTTATTAACAGATTAAGTTGTTTAAGAGAGAATGTTTGGGAGAGCTCCAAAGAAAAGCGATAACACGAAGTACTATGAGATCCTTGGAGTGTCGAAGACCGCTTCGCAAGATGATCTAAAGAAGGCTTATAGAAAAGCCGCCATAAAAAACCATCCTGATAAGGGCGGCGGTGATCCTGAAAAGGTTTTACTTCTTTTTTAGCTCTGGTATGTTTTGGTTGGTTACTGATTTATCAGTTCGTTGGTGTAGGAGTTTCTTGATGGAGTTGACGTGTATTTGCTTGGTCAAGCTACGCCAGATCTAGCATGTTTTTGAGCTTTGAGCTTAGAGTGTTTGGGATTTCTGCTCTTTATTTTAATGACAAATTTGTAGTCTAAAAATTTGAGCTATTGAAAATTGTTGTGTAATAAATCGTCTGAATACTAAGAAAAAAAAAGTACTGAATTGTTTTAAATAATTCTGACTGTGTCACTATTGATAATTTCAGTATATTGCAAATAATTCTGAGTTAACATGAATACTTTTTTTTTCATGGTGAAACAATTGATGGATTGGGTTTTATGAAGTTTTCGTCGCGGGTGCGTCTTTAGACAGTTGGGCATACGTGCGTCTGTAAACAGTCGTTTATGTGGGTTTCTAGACACTTAGGGCACTTAGTTGTATTCCAAAGCCGAGGAGGTAGGTGGCTGTGCCCAAAGTATAGGAAGATGAAGAAGATGTTCTTTTTCTTTTGTGCCCAAAGCTATGATGATTTGTTTTTGAAGATAGTTTTGTCCTCCCATATGTATAACTTTTGTATTTATGCCATTACTTGGGATATGTTAAATTTTCAGCATGGCTGCTGATGTATTAAACCAAAGCATTGGGGCTTCTCAATCCCTTGGGCATTTTAATACCTCCGGCTTGCATCAAGAGCATGCTCTATATTTTGATCTATATATAGATGTGCACTTGAAGTTTATGATATGCATAATGTGATTTTTACTAGGAAGATAGTTTTATGACATAGTATTAACAGTGTATTTCTATGACATAATATTAACATTGTACTTTTTTCTTTTCTTATAGAGGTATTTCCTTTTGCCTTTGCGATTGTTTCTGGTGAAACTATGGATAATTGGAGGTGGTTTCTGCAAATGATATCAGATGTCTTGCTAGGCTTTTTTGGGGTTTTTTTTTGTTGAGTTTTTTGTATGAAATGGTATTAACAATGTACTTGAATGACATGGTATTAACAATGTACTTGAATGACTTGGTATTAACAATGTACTTTTATGACATGGTATTAATAATGTACTTCAATAACATGGTATTAACAATGTACTTCTATGACATGGTATTAACAATATACTTCTATGAAATGGTTTGTGGAGGTTCGGTGGAGAAGGAAGGATTGTGGGATAGGCCCTTGGTTTTTTTTTTTTTTTTTTTTAAAGTTTGGATTTTATTTTTAAAATATGGGCTTGGCTTGTTTTGTGTTTTTTTGTATTGGGCTTGTTTTAAGTTAATCAATGGCAGAGATGTAATTTATAGAAAGTTCAACACTTATTTATTTGTTAGGTAGTAAATGGTTTTGGGTATGTTTATAAAGTAAATTCCATATAGGGTTTTTTTATAATTTCAAGTCCTATTTTGGGTATATTACTAAAGCTCCCATTTTATTTCCACCCATGTAGCCAAGAGCAAGGGAAATTACTATTCACATGAGATATGAGGAGATGAATTTGTATAGAGTTTTTGGTGCGGAAAGTAAATAATATGACTAGATATTTATAATTTAAAAATATATATATATATATATATGAATTTTTGGTTTTTTTCAATTTCTTTTGTTGATGAAGTCATTATTTTGTCATTTTGCCCAGACAACAGCTCGGGTTGAACTTACCCAAGTTGCTGGGGCCCACTATTTGCCCGGACTGGAACTCTTGCGCTGGAGCTGCCTTTGGTTGCTTCGGCCCCCTCTTGCCTGGGCTCCCCCTCAGCGGTGGTGTTGCTCTTACAATGGCTCTAGATATCCAAATAAGAGTGATGAAATAAAGAGAGCGACATCTATAAACCACTGTGAGCCGTTTGTTCATATTTAGTATAATAGAAATAAAGATTTTGGGATCATCCTGAAATATAAAATGGTATTTTGTTCGAACAAAAAAAGTGATATTTGGTTTCGTCGACCATTAAAAGTACCAAGTTCTTATACTCCTGTAAACTTTTATAATTTCAAAATGCCTTTTCATTTTTTATCTAATAAGAAGCACGTTGTTTGAATTATTCAGGGCCGGTTTGATAATAACCATTTCAATGTTAGTTTTTAGTTTTCATTTTTTGTGCTAGAGTATATAGGAAAATGAGAGTGAGAATGGAAATGATGATGAGATTGAGAGAGAATGAGAGGGGAGGATGGGATGGAAGAGTAACAAAAGTGAAAACAATTTCAAATATATTTCAGTCTTTAGTTTTTGTTTTCACTTTCGTTACTCATCTTCCCTCTCCATCCCATCTTCACTCTCATTTTCCATATTTTCCCTCTATACTCTAGCACAAAAAATGAAAACTAAAAAGTAAAATGGAAATGATTATCAAACGGGCCCTCAAACTCTGTACAGGACATCTTGTTCATTTTAGTTTTACAACCTCAAACACAGTCAATTGATTTATATATCTTTGGGTACAAAGCATGAGCCTTCAAATTCATCTTGGTGCAAAAGTGTGTATGTAGTTTTACAACCTCAAACACAGTCAATTGATTTATATCTTTGGGTACAAAGCATGAGCCTTCAAATTCATCTTGGTGCAAAAGTATGTATGTAGTTTTACAACCTCAAACACAGTCAATTGATTTATATATCTTTGGGTACAAAGCATGAGCCTTCAAATTCATCTTGGTGCAAAAGTATGTATGTTTGCGATAATACACGGTGGTGCCTAGGGGTTCGAACCTGAGACCATTGGTCTTAGGCCAAACATATTTTTCCACTAGAGTATGGTATGACCCCATTGGCTATTTAAAAAGTAAGTTGCTTGTTGTCTTCCATGTTGAGTGTCAAACGCTAGTCTCCTCCCAAAAGAAGAAAATCAATCAAGCAAGCATTGGAGTTTCTTACTGAATTAGGAAGTGGGAAACTTGTTTAGGTTATAATGGAAGTTCAAAATCCAACCTGCTCTTGTATGATCTTCCAGCTTAAACACCAAAGATATCAATAAATACACAAATCTTCTTCCCTGTCTAGCACACAACTCTTCTTTCTATTTTTCATATATTCTATTTGGGACAGGAAGGGCTGCTTAATTCAGTACATCAAACACTCCATGGCAAAGAAGAAGCAAAGTAGTGCTCGTATGTCGACCCCCAGAAATTAACAAAAACTGAACTTAGGAGCCAAATTACAAACACAGAGTAATCAAATTTATCAAAAACTGAAAAAGTTGGAAGAACAACACAATGTATCACATTAACTAAAATCAAATCTACATAACAGAAAACCAGAAGAGTGTGTCCCAAGTCACATATCCTGAAAGGTATATAAATCGGAGTTTTACATTCACCGTATCAAAATTGGTAAAATATACCTCACTTGTGAGAACCATAACCATTCATCCCCAGTTCTACTTCACCGGCCTTCTGTATTGCCAAGTTTCCCTCTTCTTTAATCTCTTCATCAACATCATCATCTTCAGAATCCAAAGTAAACTGCCTCTGATTATCAAATTGTTGCGTTTCGGCGCCAAGCGGCTTATAGCTTGAAACATCTCCCCTGCCTCCACTTTTCTTACCAATAATTGAGTACACTCCCACAACCAAAACCACTAGAAGAGCAAGGTGGCAATTGAACTGAAGTGTGACAATGGCTCTAGCCCTGTGATATTCAGGGTGTCCCTTACACTTTACTGTATAATTCCCTCTGCTCTTTTCATGCAAAGAACACCCGTGAGCTATCAAATTGGTGTACAAAGAAATACCCATTTGCAAAAACCAAGTTCCTTGCAGAAGTAACCCAACCCCACGAGCCAATTTTGGGTAATTCGATTTTGGGTTGTTGAATTCAAGCATTGTGGAGAAGATGCAAACAGCAATTGGCAAAAGCAACAGATCAAAGTACCGATTTTCAATCCCACTAGTGTCTTTTTTTTGAAGGTAAAACAATAAAAATTCTTCAATGAAAGCGAAAAGACCAACCAAACTGAGCAACGAACAAGGCGAAGTGGAATTTGTGAAGTTTACCAGGAGACCCGTGATTGCGTAGAGCAAGAAGAGCAAGGCGATTGCCATCACTTGCAATTGGAGGGCTGAGCCTACTCCATCGCTCGCGTCGAGCGCGTCAAAGAATGAAACTAAAGAGTTTAGGAGGAACAGCAACGAGATGACAGAGGCAGCAAGATAATAAATCGACGACGTGCGAGATAGGATGCTCGTCTGCGTTCTTGAATTTGAAGATTTTGAAGATGGAGGTGACGACGGAGTTGAATCTTGGTCTGGGATTTGGATTGAAGTAGAAATGGCTTCGTATGCACCCATCAGAATAAGGCCGCCGCCTGCTGCTGTGAAAGTGAGAAACCCCATTCTTCGTCTGCTTCTTTTCTTCTTCTCAGTTACAGAGGAAGAGATCTTGACGGTCTCCAATGGAGGGTTTCGTTTTCTGATATGGTCGGGTTCTTGTTCGTCATGTCAGATTCTGGGTTTGTATCATTGCTATTTCCGCTGACAATTGCAGCACGCCTCTGACTTTTCGGTTGGCATATTCGCATTCTGCTTCCGCGAGCATGGCAACTACCAGGCTATATTCATGGTTGGACCCAATCAAAGCCCAACTTCTTTTTACAAAAGCCCAGTTTATAGAGCCCTTTTTTAAATAAACAGATTTTTCTATATATAGGCTTGCTGAATTCGTCTTTCTCCTTTTTTGACGAAAAGATATTCTAAACAGTTCTATTGTACGAAGAGAAGATTTAAACTCGGGTGAAAAAAAGGACGATCACATTACCTTTGATCAACCGGCATAACCCACATCTGCTTGTCTTTCTTTTCATCTTACGTTTGAGTAATATTACGTACAAGTATCAAAGGTTGAAAACCATCCCACACGCAGACAATTTTCGCTAGCACAACCCCTCTTCTTTTTTTCTTTCAGTTTGCTTTATTCGTGCTTTTATCGTTTGTGAGCCTTGTGACTGGTGACGTGTGAGTGTTGTACAAGCTCCACCTGGACAATTCATGTGAAATATGAAAGAAAAGAGAACAAAATTGAAAGAAAAAAAAAACAGTGGGAGAAAAACGTGGGCCGGAGGAGATAAGAGGCATTATCCACAATTAAACTCATAAACTGATAGGCCCAACCAAACCCATGCTGGGGGACCCCCATTCCTTGTCGATAGGCTGCAATTCAGTGCATGCGAACTCTTTAGTCATATCTGCAACTTCCTCTTTTTCTTTTCTTTTTTTCCTTTTAATTTTGTAAGAGATCTCTTTCCATATTTCCCTTCTTATTTTTTTTGTAAAACCAAGATTTATTTCTTTGCTAGGATCAAAATTAATTTTTATTGGCTTTAGATGTCTACAAGGGATCAAGCGTCGTGGGAGTGTCACAAGCGTCAGAAAAAGAAACTAAAATATTTTGTATTGAAAGCATGGTAGGATTTTCTTTAAGGTACAAAGTAAATTACAACGAACATCCTCTATGGATCTTATCACTAAAAAAGAGTAAAAATTTAAACAATAAACAACTGAAACATGAAAATTGTTAAACCAGATATGTAAAAGTTAATGACCAATATTAATCAAATGATCTACTACTATATACTTATCTCTCTGACATAAGTGGAAAAGCATGGTAGGATAGGAGTATATTGCTACCTTTTTCCTTATATAAGAAAATGTGTGTATGCAGTTAAACATGTCTTAATCAATTATCTTATAATTAAACAAAACTATTTTGATCTTTTATTCTTTCTTTTTTTAAGA
The DNA here is from genome assembly GCA_024362665.1 of Prunus padus. Lineage (NCBI taxonomy): Eukaryota > Viridiplantae > Streptophyta > Magnoliopsida > Rosales > Rosaceae > Prunus > Prunus padus. The sequence goes on from JANFAM010000013.1 coordinate 27,607,477, forward strand.
CACTTCCTATTGAAATGAGCGATAACATACTAAACTCATACACACTACACGGATGCGACCCAAGACATCAATTGCTCCAAACCACTATTCTTAGATTGTATGATTCTTTAGAAGAAAAAAGAAAGAATAGGAGAGACCGGTTATATCCTAGACCCGCTTGCAGAAGATATAACCTCCCCTATGCCTTTTTTGAGTTAAGCTGCAAGAGAGCACGCAACTGGTAGTTGGACCCATCATCAGCCTGTAGATTTTGTGTATAAATTGCATATCTCCTTCTTTCCCTCTACATACACACAAAGACAAGGAAAAAAACACAGAGCCATGAAGATCAAAGGTCTTGTTCACTTCGTTTATGCAATCTACTTGGTTTCTGTCCTGTTGGGTATCCAAGGACCTGTACACGGACGGCTACTCGCACTGAAGAAACCGGACCCGGAAAATGCTGCTGCCACTGCTCGTTGGTTGGTCTCTCAGAATTCCTGGGGTGTCTTAAAGTATAATCTCTCTCTCTCTCTCTCTCTCTGTGTCTCTGTTATTGGTCTATCTATATTATCGTATGAAGAAATGCTTTCAGTTAAATTGGGGCTCAGTTTTGCTACAATAACTGGCTTCTGGGTCGATTATATCCTGTTAATATGATCTTATTTGGTTCTTATTGGTGTATTTGGCTATGCGATTGCCAACTTCATATGGTTGGGTATTTGGTAGGATTATACTTGCTTGAAATTTAGTTTTTGTGTGTTAATGAAGGAAGGAATTGATGCTGCAATTGGGTGATTATTTGGGTTGACTTATTGATACATAGTGGTTTCTCTGAAGTATTGTGAAGGAAAGAAAGGAAGGAACTTTTCTGCTCTTAAAATTTAACACAACATCTGTGAACCAATTTCATTGTTCTTAATACAAATGTCACATAGAAATCTGGTAACTGTTTAATTGTTTATTACAAGTCCCAATTGCTTGAAAAATATCGACTTGTGTTTTTGTGATATATTGAAGCTCACTTGTCATTTTGTTTTTGCAGTACTATCTCAAGCGAATTGGGAGGAGCACCATTTGGGTACGTTACTTCCTCATATATTATCTGCTTGTGTTTCAAGTTTCAACTGCTGTCTTCAGATATAATACCAAGTGCTAATTGCAAGATTAGCCCCAAACGAAAACTATTTTGCTGGGTTGGCTTGAGGCATGACATCAAAATTTCGTTTCGTTTCTTTGTTTCTTATTTCTGCCCCTTAGGAGGAAAGTGTTTCCGGAAAGATCACTACCAAGAGTGTGCTTGTAACGCATATTGCCAATTTCTTCACTCTGTGATTCTAATTTCAATAGATTCGTTTATTATGCCTTTTCCTCAAAATAATGCTCCATGTTTGGCTGAAACCCTTGTCTATGAAGGTCAAAATAATTATCAAAATACAATGCAGGAATGTGGTCTCGTTTAGCGATGGAGAACCTGGAAAAGGTAGGGGTATCCCATACTTCTACTTGACAACTCTGGATCCCACTGCAAGAAATGCACTGAAAGACCAGAGGGCTTCGTTGACAATTAGTGAATATCCTATTGGAACCTGTGGGAAGACAGACCCTGAGAACCCCACTTGTGCAAAGATTACACTTACAGGAAAGGTGTGTTGCATCAGCAAGTTTATTTTTTATCCATGCTATCCCTAGGGAAACGAGGAATCGCGTTAATTTTGACTAACCTGGAACGTTTGATTTGTTTAGTTGAAGCTTGCTGATAAAGATTCCAAAGAAACAGAATTTGCTAAGAATGCCTTGTTCTCAAAGCATCGAGAGATGAAGGGTAATTACACAAAGATTTCACATACCACCTGCAGTTGTTTCATAATTTCATTGTTCGTGTTTTGCTTACCAACTAAAGTGATTTTTATTTGTGTTGGATGGTTAACAGATTGGCCCAAGAATCACAACTTCGAGTTCTTCAAATTAGACATTGAGAACATCTTCTTGATTGATTGGTTTGGTGGTCCAAAACCTCTCACAGTGGATCAATACCTTCACACCCGAACGCGAGTGTCAAAGTAGCAGATACCATTCCATGTTTGATATAGCTGATACATAGAAGAAGAAGAAGAAAAAAAGTAGCCAAAAATAAATGTTGTCTCATGTTATCATATTTGAATAAATAAATTTACTTTATTTAAGTTTGTGTTTGGTTTTCTACTTCCTGATAATGTCTCTGCCGTCGTCTGCAGGACAGAATACGCCTTCCTTCTGGGATTTCTCATCCAACTGTGATTCTCCCTCCTGCAGCATGTTTGTGAGCTGGATCTGCATTTGAATTGTGCACAATGAATCTTATTCTAAATCAGAAAACACAATTGTAATTGTATATAGTCCATGTAATTTCTATAAATCGTCACAGAAATGTGCCGTCCAATTATCTGATGGAATAATTGGAGAAAATGATTTGTTTGTACAAGAAGACTGTAATTTTTCCTTTTGTGGTATAAGCCGAAAATGTAACAATAATTTGTGGTTGATTCACACAATGGACCTGTATGCATTCTCAGAGATGTTTTCAGTGCTTTGTAAAAGGAATAGTTCACGTATTCCTTAATCAGATTGTATGTTTATTTTGGTTAAAACGCCATTAGGATAAGTATTTTTTTTCAGGCAGATCGGATGGTCTCAATTTGATTTGGTGAAGGAGGTCATGCGCGAGTCACGTGATTAAGGATAGAGATAGGTAGTCGTTGTAACAATTGGCTCGTTAACAGTCAGAAGCTCAGAGCTTTCTTCATCTTCTTCTTCTCCTCCAATGAAATGTTGCTTCCTCTAACTCACCTTCCCGCTTCTCCATTCCCTCCAAAAACCCTAACAGACCAATCCCTCTCTCCTTTCTTTTCCTTCCCTAAAACCCTTCCCACCCAAAATCCTAAACCCATCAAATTCGCAATCCGGAGCTCCGCCACCGACAGCAAAACCCTTGCGCCCAAGTCTGCCATCCAACGCATCGCCGAGAAGCTCCGAAGTCTTGGATTCACCGAGAATAACCAAAAACCCGAACGCCAACCCGATACGAAGTCCGCCGGAGAAATCTTTGTTCCTCTGCCGCAGAGATTGCCGAAATACCGGGTCGGGCACACGCTCGACTCGAGCTGGAGCACGCCCGAGAACCCGGTCCCGGAACCGGGCACGGGCAGAGCTATTGCGAGGTTTCATGAGTTGAGGCGAGAGGTGAAGAAGCAGAAGGAATTAGAGAAGACGGAGAAGAAAGAGGAGAGGGTGCCCACATTGGCGGAACTGAGTTTGGGGAAGGAAGAGTTGAGGAGGCTGACGACGGTTGGGATTGGGCTGAGGAAGAAGCTGAAGATTGGAAAGGCTGGGATTACTGAAGGGATTGTGAATGGGATTCACGAGAACTGGCGGCGGTCCGAGGTTGTGAAGATTGTGTGCGAGGATTTGTGCAGGATGAACATGAAGAGGACTCATGATATGTTGGAGGTTAGGCTCCATTTTCACTGAATTTATATAAGGTTGGGATTGTTATGTTTAAATTCCTGTACATTTGTTTCATTCGTATGTAGTACAGTAGATAGACAGTTTAGTTTTGAATAGAAATCAAATTCAGATATATTAATTAACAGTCAAGATAAATTTTGGAAAGCTGATAAAGTTGTTTTTTCCGCATCAGGGGGTTGTTTTAAGCTTATTTGAACTTATAGTCATTCACTTGTTATTCTGAAGCACATATTGCATTTTAATGGCATTTGACTTCGCATGCTTTTATCAGTCTAAGAGCGCAAAACACATTTTGTTGACTTTTTGTTTCGAAACATAAACTTAGTCCTTTGTGGATTAGAGCTTTAATATATGTAAGGAGGACTTAATTGTGATTGTCATGGTATTTTTTTTTCTTTTCGTATACATGTTTATTGTTCCATTGGTTTTGTGAACACATATTTGTTTTCCTTTGCTCCCAATTTGAATGCAATAAAAAATTTGATGGGAAGTTCAGATAATAAAGTATTTCAAGTTGAGGAAGTATCTGTACGTAATTATTGTTGTTTGTGTTGTGTGTTCTATTTTTCTGTTCAGCTTCATATACCGTGTACTGGTACTAAGCTCACATCTTTGATATGTTGAACATTGGTCAACTACTTTTCTGAAATCATGTTGTGTGATGAGAAGAAGTGATATTTGGAAGTTTTAATTTGCAGTAATTAAAGAACATTTTTATTTTGCATATATTGTATTTATTATGGTGTATGATTGTGGTGTTTTGGGTATTATTTGATTCACTGAATTTATATGAGGTTGTAGGAGTGTATTTAATTAAATTTCCAACAGGTTTTGGTTTTTGAATTGCAATGCGTTATCACTTGTTTTATATTTGAGTCACATGACATTGTATTATGACTTAATTGGATTTTCATTCTTTATATTATATAGTACAAAAGCATCCCGCTTGTTGAATTATCCATTTGGTAATGTCGACTATGTCTCTCTAGGGTGTGCAGTGGCCTGATTTTAGTATTGTTCTGACATTCTCAGAGAAAAACAGGAGGGCTGGTTGTTTGGAGGTCTGGAAGTAAGATAGTTTTGTATAGGGGGGTGAACTATAAATATCCTTACTTTTTGCGTGATAAAGTTGATGAAGATTCGACAATTGACACTTCCCATAATCCACTGTCTGATGCACACATCAATGATGGAAGAAATGAGAGCTCAGTTGAAGTAAACTCTGCTATAATACCAAGTACAACCAATGAAGGAGCTCACCCAATGTTAGTGCAAGGTGTTGGATTGCAAGATAGAGTTCGGTTTCAACTTCCAGGAGAGGCACAACTTACGGAAGAAGCTGATCTCATGTTAGAAGGACTGGGTCCACGGTTTACTGATTGGTGGGGTTACGAACCTCTTCCCGTTGATGCTGACCTTCTACCGGCCATTGTTCCTGGATACAGGAAACCTTTCCGCCTTCTTCCTTATGGTCTAAAACCTAAACTAACAGATGATGAAATGACCACAATCAGGAGACTCGGCCGACCTTTACCATGCCATTTTGCTTTGGGTGAGTTTGGCTTATGTTTTTACAACTTTACAACTCTTGTTTTCTGGCCAGTGTTTAGTTACTATATTTTTTCCTTTTTTACAGGCAGAAATAGAAATCTTCAAGGTTTGGCTTCTTCCATTGTCAAACTCTGGGAAAAATGTGAGATTGCCAAAATAGCTGTTAAAAGAGGGGTACAGAACACTAATACCGAGATTATGGCTGAAGAATTAAAGGTTGAAAATAAGCTGGGAATATCTCTTCAATGCTACCTATCTATTATTACTAGAATACCGCATGGCTTGTTAATCCTGTCGATTTACGTTCAAATTGAGTTGGCTAGGACTCCTTCTTCTTCTTTAATTTTTGATATTTTCATTTTAAAACTCTTTGTGGTTATTGCTACTTTTAATGAAATGTACTCTGTTGCAGCGGCTTACCGGAGGAACTCTGCTTGCTCGGGACAGGGAATTTATAGTTTTGTATAGGGGAAAGGATTTTCTGCCGCCTGCAGTTTCTTCTGCCATAGAAGAGCGGAGGAAGTATGCAATACAGGCTGAGAAACAGATTCCAGAACGTGGTACCTCAGTTACAACTAGACAGGAGCTTGAACCCAGGACTGAAGCAGAAAATAAACGTGAATGGACCAATGATCATAAAATGGGCCTTCCATCTGCAAAAAAAAAGCTAAACTCTACTGAGGCAGTTGTCAATAGGACCAGCATTAAATTGTCCATGGTATGGTTTTGTTGAGATGCTACAGTTAGGTAAATTATGGTTCAGCTGTTTTTTGTGTTACAAATGGCCTATCTGTAATGAACAGGCTTTAGAAAAGAAAGCAAGGGCAGAAAAACTTCTAGCAGAGCTGGAGAATGCAGCCATCCCCCAACAACCTGAAATAGATAAGGAAGGTATAACTAAAGAAGAAAGATATATGCTAAGGAAGGTTGGCTTGAGAATGAAGCCTTTCCTACTGATGGGTGAGTTATACTTCTCTCTTGAACTCACTAGTTGTTACTTGTAACCTGATTATTTACTCCTTTAGAATTAAATTATAGGTCATATTGAAAATCCATCAAATAATCTAGTTCCTCTAAAAGTAGTTCTGATAAGTCTTCTCTTTTAATTATCAGGTAGACGAGGAGTCTTTGATGGAACAGTTGAAAACATGCATCTTCATTGGAAGTATAGGGAACTCGTTAAGATAATATGTAATGAGAAAAGCATTGAAGCTGTTCAGCAAGTAGCACAAACCTTAGAGGCAGAAAGTGGCGGGATACTAGTGGCAGTGGAGAGAGTAAATAAAGGTTATGCAATCATTGTGTATCGTGGAAAAAATTACAGCAGGCCTGCTTCTTTGAGACCTCAGACACTTCTGAATAAAAGAGAAGCAATGAAGCGTTCTATCGAGGCACAGCGTCATGAGGTAAAATTGGCTTGCCCATCTGCTCAAGTGCATTTAAGTTATTTGTCATCATCACTTCCTGCAACTTAAAACACTGAAAAAAAATAAAAGGAACATAACATAGATTTCATCACACCTCCTGCCCCAAAGAGACTGGATTAATGGCTAAGTGATCTAATTCCATTGTTTTCACGTTAAATACTTAAACGTACAAGTTGATCTACCCTGAAAACTGATGATAAAGGTTGGCCTTTTGGTTGAAATTGTGTTATAAAAGTATACAGTAGACCTGTCAAATGAAGCAGCTAGTTTCACTGGCATGTAAAGTCCATTATGACAAGGATCTTGGCACAATATAGACTTGTTTATTTTGAGGAAAATCTATGGAGATATTTATTTGTCTATTTCCCATTTTTTATTCTCCCCAATGTCATATCTACTTCATCATCTGATTCCTTTTTGTTTGCTTCCTGCTTTGACTTGCAGTCCTTGAAACTTCATGTTTTGAGGCTTAACGAAAACATAGACGAATTGAAGCTTCTGTTGGTGAGTTGTATTGGGTTTCTATATTCATCCTCTTCTTTCAAAATTCTATGCCAGCTGTGCCCATTCAAAGTGAGGCAAATTATGCAATGTTTTCTTGAACCAGGTTAAAGACAAGGAAGCAGACTATATGCATTCGGTTGGTGAATCAAGAAATGAAGTGGTGAGCTATCTCAGCTATCTCATGTTTATGTACTTCTATGCACTTCAAACCAAATTAAAGTTATAAACTGAGGTAAAGTTAACAGTTTTGATATAAATGAGGTCAGAGAGGAGGCAAACATTGTTCAATCAGAAGAATGTTTAAGATCGGATACTGAACTAAAACATGGTTCTCTCTCATTCTATAAAACCTGCTTGCCATGAGGAGAATGTTGATGTAAAGACTATGCTAATATGTCAGGCTTGTTTTTTATTCTATATACTACATATTTAGTACCTCCTTAGTATCTTCTTCATAAGCAACATCTGAAATAGTGCATGTTGTATCTTTCAAGGCTAGAGACAAACAAGAAGCTAATGTGACTCCCATGAATTTAAATGATGGAATGGGTGCTGTAGTGAACAGTGAATTAGCCACACAACAGGATGAGATGATTAGCTTATCTTCGACATGGGATGAAGATGAAATTGGTAAAGTCGAGCCTGGATCTTCAAATGAATCAGTTACAAATGAAGAGGATGAAACTGGTAAAGTTGAGCCAGGACCTTCAAATGAATCAGTTAAAAATGAAACGCATGCAAATTTTCTCAAGGATATAAATGGAGAAGTTGGAGACTTCGTCACTACATGTTTCCCTGAAGATGTTATGGTAAGATCAATTATCATGGAGTCATATGCATGTTTTCTATTTAGTACCTCGGTATCTTCTGCAGCCTGCAGGAGTGATATCTGAAATAGTGCATGTTGTATTTTCCAAGGCTAGAGACAAACAAGAAGCTCATGTGACTCCCATGAACTTGAATGATGGAATGGGCACTATGGTGAACGGTCAGTTAGCCACACAACAGGATAAGGTGATTACTTTCTCTTCGATCTGTTGTGAGGATGAAAATGGTGAAGTTGAGCCAGTCTCTTCAAGCGAACCAGTTAGAAATGAAACTCATGCAAATTGGTTCAAGGATGTAACTGGAGAAAAGGGAGTATCCGTCTCTACATCTTTCCCTGAAGATGCTATGGTAATATCAATTATCATGAAGTCCAATGCATGTTTATATTCTTGATCCTTTTTTATAAACTTATTATGTTGTATGATTTATGGGGTTTCAGTCAAATGGTCTGAACAGTTCTGCAACTGTTGACAAACAGCATCGTGTTTCTGAGATTGAGGCCAAGGACTCATCAGGTAGATCTGGCAATAGTGAATCTGAACCGTCAGTCCCGGTAATGGTAAGAAAGGTTTTTAATGAGAGGCCCTCGAAATCTGTGCATCTTTCCAATGGTGAGAGGCTTCTTCTGCGAAAGCAAGCCCTCAAGATGAAAAAACGCCCTGTGCTTGCAGTTGGTAATGCTATTTCCATTTTTCTTTTCCAGTTTTCCTCTTCTTGTTAATCAGTCATTATACTAAAATGGTTGTTTATTCAGTAAGAAAATTACAGCACTAGTTGCTAGTGCTTATCTAAACTTTTTGGTTCCCGGTTAACTCCTTTTCTATTATGAAAATGCTTGAATTAGTGCTAACATTAGTAGTTAATGTAAGTTAAATCTAACGACAGAAAAGTTTGGAACCTTATATTTATCCAGTGCAATTGTATATAGACTTGTGCTTCTGTGTGTGTCCTAGTATAAATTGGCATATGAGACTCATTATTTCTAAATAGTTTGTTTCTGTTATCGCGTTTAGGAAGGAACAATATTGTAAGTGGAGTGGCGAAGACAATCAAGGCGCACTTTGAGAAGCATCCTCTTGCCATAGTGAACGTCAAAGGCAGAGCAAAAGGAACTTCAGTCAGGGAAGTTGTTTTGAAACTGGAGGTATGCATGCGCGCCCAAGTTCCTCTTATTTATCTTTCCTCGTTTTTTCACTTGCATTATAAATATTGTCTGAATCTCTCTCTCTCTCTCTCTCTCTCTCTCTCTCTCTCTCTCTCTCTCTCTCTCTCTCTCACAGCAAGCAACGGGTGGAGTTCTAGTCTCCCAGGAGCCTAGCAAAGTTATACTTTACAGGGGTTGGGGTGCTGCAGGAGATAATGATAGGAAATCAAGCAACATGGGGAAGAAGGCTACTCAGGGTGCTGTGTCTCCTGAACTACTGGCGGCAATAAAACTTGAGTGTGGTTTTAAATCTCCTGGAAACGAAGATTCAACTCCAACGGCTCAGGTTGGAATCTGAGCTTGCACCACAAGGTACCACCGGTATCATCTTTCCCTTGATCAGTGTGGTTATAAATACTGTAGAAAGAAAGCATGCACATAGATTGATGTGATGATCATCTAAAAGTGTGAAAATATGCGGAAGCTCCTCTTTTGGTATCTCAAAATCCAGGAATTGTAGAGATGAAATCTTTGGAATGGTAAATTGATGGAAGGTACCCTTTGTATATAGATTGATTGATTGTTTGTTTGCTGCAAGAAGAGAGAATGCCCGCACTCTGTTGACATCCAATGGCCGGAAATTGTTGCATCGGAAATGCAAAGTGCTGGTTTAATCAAATCAAATTGTAAATTGAGAATCCACCCTCTGTGTCTGTATCTGTGAATTTTTTGAAACAATTATAAACTTACATGAAAAAAGAAAGGAACAAAGAGAAAAGGAAAAAGGTGAACGTAAAGGTGTTGGTAATGCTAGCTTGGACTCTTTTTTGGTTTTTTGGTCATAAATGCTAGCTTGGACTCTAGTTAAGTTACATGGCACATGGAGGACTCGGAAGCTTCCTGATTTCATCATCCCTGGAGTTTTTTTTGTTGGTCATATCATCCCGGGAGTTTTTTTTTTGTTCATATCAGTCCTAGAGTTTATTATCCGGACAATAAGCACTTCTCATCCCATTTCGCTGGTGTGGATCCCTCGACCCTTTATTTGGAGGGTAAGACATGACATTACAGGGCCCACCATTGCCGAAACATGCGTTTTGTTCTTTTGTCGTCGTCGTAGATGTAGAATGGGAAGTTCTAACCCTTTTTTGTCTTTCTGTTGACTTTTCTCTTCTCTTTTTTTGGTTATTCACATTCACTTAATCTTAGTCTTAAGTTAAATCATTGCCAATGGGTCTAGTCAGTGGCCTAAATTTGTAGATCAGTTGTCTCTTGTTCGAACCTTCGTGCTCTGACGTTATAGTTTATATTATAGCTTATAGCTTGTATGTAAAGTTAATAAAAAAATCTCAACTCATTTACTTACCTTGGCCAACAACTTGAATAACCCCAAAAATTTTTTTGTCTAATCTCCATTGCAAGAGGTAAAAACGAATTACCAATGTAAATGGAATCATGGTGGGTAGGCAAACACCAGTAACCAGTCAAAGTTACAACTTACGTGGCTTCAAATGTTCCACCAGTCCGTCCCTAACCTAAGGTCCAGAAGAATCAAAGATTATTTGAATCGTTTTTAAACAGGATTTTTCAACTTTTGCTTTTTAGCTTTTAGATTAGCCTGAATATGACATCCAGAACCAGGTGGGGAAGACACTCAAATTTGGCCGAATTTGTGACCCTGCTGCTGGGATCCAATCCAATTCTGGAAACTATTGATTCCATTTCCATGTTCTGTTGTTCAACTTTCTCTCTTCTAACTCTCTAGTGATGGAAACAAGCGATAATCTACTTCAAACTAATTCACATTTCAAATAAACGGATTTTTCAACTTTCACCGTGTGCAATTTATAATGTGAAGAACAATCTGATCACATACATATTCATGGCGGTGCGAGTAGTACTGTACAATAGTAGCTACTCAAGAACTATGTGCTTTATAATTAAATCCCAACCTCAATATTAACACATTAAGTAAAAGCATACCTGTCATTATTAACACCTTAAGTAAGCATACCTATCATTATTTTGTGCAAAATCACCATGCTAAACTTTTTTCAACTTCACTTTTGAAACTAAAAACTTATCACTTTTTGTTCACCATTAAAATAAAATAAAAACTTATCACTTTTTCATTTTATTATAATAGTATTTGAGCTAGAGCTCATGAGCGTTACCTAAGCAAATTACTTAGCCAAAATCTAATCAATTTGTTAAGATAAGACATTGTAAAATATATTTATTTTGTATAATAAAGCTGCATTATGAGTAGTAGTAGTGGGTGGCCCCAAATTAAAGAGATAAAAATGAGAGTTTTGTTCGACACGCGCCTTGATATTTCAGATGAGGCTAGCCATGTCTGCCTCAAAACCCTATTTTATTGTGGAGTGTTGGGCATCATGAATGAATGTCATCATCACTCACACGCACTCTCTATCTCTCTATCTCTTTCTTTCTAACATGTCAGAGAGAAAGAAAGAGCAAGAGAGGGGCACAAAAAACCTAGAAATTTTAGCTTTGCCTTTCTTTCAACGCCAGAACCCAACAGCAATCATCATGTCCTCCTCTTACCCTCTTTATCGCCATCATTGCTCCCACACCATCCTCTACTGCTGCTTCATCAACTCCAACTCCAACCACCCCACAAAACCCCAACCCAAAGCATCATTAATATCACCACCAAAGAAGAAGAAGAAGAAGAAGAAGCGACCCAACGAAAAGAAAACTTTCTCATCATGATTTTCAAGCGCCCAGCAGAAAGACAACCCTAGCTTAGCTTAGCCTAGCTTAGCTACAGCTAATAAGCTAGCTTTCTCGCTCTCCTTGGTTGCGAGTGAAGAATCTCGATCTCTCTCCTTAATAAAGTTCAAAGAGTTTGCAAGTCTTTGCGCTTTGGGGGAATCAAGCATCTTGGTCCGACGACGATTTGCTAGTGTTGAATCAAAGCAAATCTCAAAATTTCAACTTCTTTTGGCAACTTGTTCTTTAGATTTATGTGACGTACACTTTAGATCTTGTTAGCTAGATAAAGGCTCTGTCTTTAGGTTTAAGACTCAAGTCACTATATTTGGTAAGAAACTATCTTTTCTTCTCTGAGTATTTGTGTGTGTGTGTGTATGGATTATCTTGTTTAAATGATCAGAACTATTGTTTGTGTTCTACTTATAACCTGCCGAACAAATCGGTTCTAGATTATATATGTGAAGTACTGGTTCTACTTGATTTTCCTTTTCCAGTTTAGATCTACAGGATCTGTATTAGGGTTTCTACAAATGGATTTTCATATATGTGAATTAACAAAGATCAATCCATTACCCTTTCACCATATATACATATAACTTTGTAATTTTAGGTGTGTATATACTATATATATATATATATATGGACCGTATTTTTAAGTGGTTAATTAGTATACAGCTGAAAGTATTTTCGAAATGGAAGTATATATATTTGCATACCAATGCTATGTCATAATTGTAGCAAAAAGAAACTAATTTAATTTAATATACGTGTTCAACTTACCAATGCTATGCCATAATTGTTCATTTCATTTTGTCAATGAGATCTTTTTCCAGTGGGATTCTGTGAGAAGTATTTATTGATTGGGAAAATAGACAATAACTACTTGTGTTCTTCAGTCTTGCAGAGAATTTTCCCAATTATATGTATGTTGGGTAACATTTTCCCAATTATATGTATGTTGGGTAACATTTTGTCTGGATAGCATTTAATATATATGTTGGCTTTGCCATATATGGATGATGGAGATTAGAGTACATCCTTCATGTTTATACTCTCGGACTCTCCCATGGGGGGGGAGCTGATTAGCTAGTTTGGGTTCTTGCTGTGAATATAATATGTTATTTAATTAGTACAACCCATGGGAACTGAAAAGTTTGAGTTGATGACCTTTTGTCACCTCTTTTTGACAGTGTAAATTAAACAGATAAGTAATTAAGCATGTGATCACATCATCAATCCAATATATACATACGGATATTCGTACGTTATTATCATACAAACATCATGTATTTTTTATTATATTTACACAAATTCGGACGTTATTATCGTACAAACATCATATATTTTTTATTATATCTATACACATTCAGACGTTATTATCATACAAATTTTATGTATTTTTTACTATATTTACATATTCAGATGTTATTATTGTACAAACACTTGTATTTTTTAGTATATTTACACACACATGAAATTAGGCCTTTGCCCTAGCTAGTGGCTGTGAGCGAGCCAATTTCTTATATTGTTCTTCTCGATCAACAGTCTTGCCGTAGTTAAGTACTTACTGGCTATAGCTACTAGTCTACCTACTGGATGCTGATTAATGCAAGACATGTTTATGAGGCTGTCAATCTCACGGGAAGTTCCATATGATATGATAGTACAGAATTCTTAATAATTAAGGGCAGCATGCATGATTCAGAGTTCAGTTCAGACAGTGCAGATGATATGGATATGTCTCTAGGTTTCTCATGAATTTATAATACAAATATTTAAGTATATAGTAATCTAATATGTGTTCACAAACTAATCCGTCACACATCATCCCAGACTCATAGTCGTCATTAATTAGTCTTTTGGCGTGGCCCTAAATCATTACCATTCTTATTTTTCAACTAAGATATCCACCATCGATCTATAAATATACCTAGAGCCTACAATATATTAAACTTTTTCTATAAGGCAAGAGTCTAAATTACTCTAACTTAGAGGAGTGGCGATTCAAAATCGATTATAAAGGAGACATGCATACTATCCTACTTTGCTCACATAACTCACATATGCAACACTTAACTCGTATGCTAAATTTGAGTTCAATCCGATCAAATTCGAATAAACTAACTAGGTTTGAGGACTACAACAAAAACCTACACTAGTTAGTTGAACCTGAGAGTTGAATCAAACCAAATGGGGGTCAATTATATAGGATTCATCATCATCAAGCAACTTGGAAATCAAGCTTAGATAAAGATTGTATTCAATTATTTGGGTCAATTTGAAAAGAAAAATCATGAGTCAAATTTTGGGGCGTTTTTATAACGAGGGGTAAAAGTGTGGGCTGATAATCATGGGGTTCAATCCAGCTGTCCAATAATAACTATACACTAGATCGGACGGCTATTAAGGACCCTCATTATAAACCCACACTTTTACCCCTCATTATAGCACCCCTGCAAAATTTGGTGTATGTGTGGATGGGTTGGGCTGATTTCACAAAAACAGGCCCAAGGCCTTATAATAAGGAAGGAAGGAAGGAAAGGATGGAGAGATGGATTCAGTGGTAAGCAGACCGAGTGGTTGGTGTGTTTCCTTAACCGATATTCACAACGAGTGGCGGGCACATCTTTGCTTCAACTTTATTCAATCCAATGCCAATTCCCAAACCCATCTCATAAAATTCCAAAATATCCAAATTAAGTCCCCCAAAATTATATAAACAAACGGATTATTACGGAGAAATAATTATTAATTTCACACAACACCAGTTCTCTCTTCCTCACTCGCTCTCAGGCCATGACTCTGCAACTCCAAGTTCCGTCCTTCCGCGTCAGCATTTCCTCCTTTGTTTCTCCTCTCAGACGCTCCACCCACCGCCATGTAATCCGAGCTCAAGGTTCGCAATTCTGAAACATCTTTTTTGCCCTTCTTTTTCTTTTCTTTCATGTTTTCGTTGTATTTTCATTTATAATTAGTGGGTTTTCAGATTTATTGTAGCCCCAATTTGACGTTCTTGTCTGGTACTTATGTAAATTGTACGTATATTCGAGCTCCTGAAGAGCTCCCGTTGCTCTAAGTGATTATGTACGAGTGTTTTGGACCTTGAAAGTGTGATATATGCAATGCTAAATTGAAAACCTTGCTTGATTAGTAGACTTGAGCTTTTGGGGCCGGGAATTTTGAACATTTTCAGCTTAATTTAGGATGTCATTCATTTCGAAGCATCTTCATCCCCCTTTTGCTAGTGTTTTCGTTTTGAAAATGTGAACAATTTTATACTAATGTATGCTATGAATTTTGTGTTCTGACAGCGGAACCATCAGAGAAGTCTGTTGAAATTATGAGGAAGTTCTCTGAGCAGTATGCTCGCAAGTCTGGAACCTATTTCTGCGTTGATAAGGGAGTGACTTCTGTTGTTATCAAGGTATGTGTATCTATTTACTCATTGGACATTACTTGTGTAGTGTTTGTATACCTCAAAACCGATAACTTTATAAGCTTCCACCATGGCTTAGAACCGTAAAGAACATTTACCCCGACCCCTTGATCCTATAGATTATGAAACATCTTTAAACTATTCCCTCAAAATGATCCCATAGGCATACTTCTTCGGTTCAATATCTTTCTGTTGTAGTTCATGTTCTTTTATTTCACAAAGAGAAGTTTGATTTGGGACAAAAAGATCCCTTATGGATTTGGAATCCTGAGATTATATACATGTACTTGGATCCTTCATTTTAATATCTTCATTTGATTGAAAGGTATTTATCCAAGTAATATATGTGAAAGAAACTGATCTTTCAATTTCAACAGGGATTGGCAGACCATAAAGATTCATTGGGAGCACCACTCTGCCCTTGCCGGTAAACATCTGTTCTTTGATATCGTTCTTCAGTAGGATGTTCTTACTCTGTCCTATGCCTCAAACTTCTTACCAGTTCTTTGTGTCAAAATCGCTTCGTGTTCATATCATGTCATGCTTTCCAAGTCTGAACTCGTTTTGTCCCAGGCATTATGATGACAAACCTGCCGAGGCTGGCCAAGGCTTTTGGAACTGCCCATGTGTTCCTATGAGAGAGAGGTATAGCATTTCATTTATTTTGTGAAATTAGTATACCAATCAGGTTGTTTTATTACATTATCCATTTCATTAGTTTATAGATTACCTGATGCAAATTTAGATTTAAAATCCTTAAAGCACTAGATTATGATTTTGAAATATTGATGGCCCATTTATCTTTGATTTCGATGTCTTGAGTACCAAAGATAAATGGACTATCGAGTTCATGTTAGATTTTCTTACTGCCTAAAAATATAACAAGGAACAAAAGCTATTCAGATATTTCCATTAAAGCGCAGATAGTTGTGTTGCAAATTGTAGCCAGATGACCCTAGGAATGCCAAAAATCTGTTCTTTGTTGTTGAATTTGGGTATATGTTTACTTAATCCGAATGTTCTGCTCAAATCCAGCCTAAGAATCTCAAGCTTATTTCATTTTAACTCTGACATCTGAACTATTGCAAACCAGCATTATATGCAAATAGTAAGTATATGTAAACCCGGATCATATTAAAATCGTAAGATTGTGTTGGCAGGAAGGAATGCCACTGCATGCTCTTTCTCACTCCTGACAATGATTTTGCCGGACCGGAACAGGTAACTTATGCACCCTTCTTTTATCTTATCAATTGTAGTTTGTTGAGGTACTCTGAACAATAGGTATTATATAACACGGTTTGAGGAATCTTATGTAGTCCTGTTCTTCCATTATGTTATGTTTATAATCTAATTGATTGTCCCTACAACTTTTGTGCAATGCAGACCATCTCCTTGGAAGAGATCAGAGAATCAACAGCAAACATGTAATAAGATTTAGTTTTTATTGAAAATTATGTGTAAACAGTCCACTTCTGTATTTGTGAAAGGAAAAAAAATGAAGAAAAGCTCATCTTTTGAATGTCCGATCTTTGTTCTAGTCTGAAACTATCCCATGGACTTGTCATATTCCCATAACTCCAATATTGATTTAATTTAATTGATCACCAATTATTGTGTCGATCGACATTTCAATGGTATATTTTGGATAAGTTCCTGAGACACTTGGACAAAACCCATTGGTCATCGATTCAGGAAATGTGAGGTTGCTTTCAATATCATCTTCTGTACCAATCAAAAAAGGAGAAACAGAAAAGCCTATGCAAAGCTTAAAAGAAACTTTATCAAAGAAAAAAGATACTTCTCTAATTTTTTTGGAATTGAATTACACACATTTGCTTTCATTTACATGGACTTTTTTTCTTTTTTTAAAATATAAGCGATATTAAGGGAGGTGATTGTCACACACACTGTCAATGTGCCACTGGTCTATCAGTCAAAATCATCTTTTACTGGAGTATACTCCGTTGGCTATCGACTTGGACTTAGCCATCGACCTGGACCTGAAGTACGATTCACTAATTCCAAAAGAAGTGGGCTTGAAAGGTGGGAGACTGTTGGCCCAGCCCAGTAGATTGACTTGACCAGGGTCCTGGCGACATCCTCACAAGGACAGACCTGTAGGATGGCAATGCCACGCATGGATACCTTTCTGCAAATCGAAACATAGGGATGGATAGATAGGGTTTTACTTTGTCTTTTCTTCATCATCTTCTTCTTCTTCTTAGATCTCTCAAATTAATTTCCTCAATTACACATCTGGCTCTCGGACATGTCGCAGCCCAGGGTCACCATCACCCTTGGTCGCTCTGGTCAGGTACTTTGCTTCCTGCTTTCATACTTTTTCTGTGATTTCTGCACCAATTACCGGCTGTTTGCTTCCGTTGAATCAGTGACAAACGGGAAAAAAGGGGTTCTTCTTCTTTTTTGTTATTGTCTTCAATTTTATATAATTTTCCATATTATTCAGCTGCGAAAGGGAGCTAGGTTTATTTTGTTAGTTTCAATTTTATTTTTTCTTGTTCTGTTTCCGATAAGACATGAGCTCGAATTTCCTCGTATTATTTTGTGCAGTGGAATGCTCCAATTGATTTTATGGTTGCTTTGATAATTTGATGAATTTTTTGGGTTGTGGGTCTTCGCTGAATGGCTATATGTTGGGCTGAACCGATTCGAAGGCGAATTTGGGTTGATTTGTGTGTTTTTATTTACTTATTAATGGAAATGTTTTGTAGGTTGTAGAGAGGGGAGGTTCGGCATCAGATTCTGCCAGAGTGCATGGCAGTATTGGGCTAGTTTCTGGAAGTAAGCGATCAATGGGAGACAGACTTGGGAGTAACGCTCATGGTCTTTCATTTTCTGCGGGCAAGCGGTACATTGCTCTGTCTCTTTATTCTCTGTAACTTTGGCTTATCAGCTTACTACTTGTTTGGGAAGTTTTTCAGATACTTTATATTGGGAATGTGATTCTCCAATAGTTTGGTTCCTTCTTTTTATTATTATTATTATTACTGTGAACTCATCTTATCCATGCCCAAAATCTTTTTTATGTCTTCTACTGTGAAAGCTACCCCCACTGCTAGAACTAGCTCTTGAAGCATTTCATTTTGAGAATGGTCGAATGGAAACCTTACCACGAAGGATTGGAATCTAGAAGTAGGCTGGTGCATTTTGTCCCTTAATTAGGTGCATAATATGAAAAGGATAAAAATAATCATTTTCGCCTTTCTTTTTAAATTTGTTTAGCAACCAACCGGAGAACTGCGCTTCTAAAATTGGCAGAAATCATCATTTGTTTATGATGGCAGTAATGTGTTTGTGCTATTTTGAGAATCGGTTTTTGAGGCAGTAGCATGTCAGATGTGTCCTTAATTCTATCATGATGTGCATGATGTGTTCAATATCAATTTTCAGGCAACGAGGAGATGGTAGAAAATGGAGTGGGGGTGACAAACAACTGCATGGTAAATTATCTAATGTGATTTTACCAACTTTTTTTGTTCTTTATATGGTTTCTTTGTATTGACTCTGGTCCATTAAAACAAGTGAAGATTCACGAATCAGTCCAAATGACCTCAGATTGAAGTTGTTGCGTAAAAGATTATTTAAGCAAACTGGTGGAGCTGTTGAAGAGCGCAAGCGGATGGACCCTCGTGTAAAGCTGTCAAAACCTGTTCATCCATCGCTGAGATATCAGTTGCTGCAGCACGAATCAGAAACAAATGGAAGTAGCCTCATGAAGAAAATTCCTCCCAGTGAAAGTGCAGCTGATTTATATCAGGTAAATTCCCGAAGGAACTTCTACTCTTCTCAACCTACGGATGGATTCAGAGCTAGATCCCCGCCAAGAAATTTTGAGGAGCTGCGCCCAGGATCATCATTTAGGGCAGTTGATGCTTCTAGATCTGGCCAGTTCCTGAGAAATGGTATGGTTGGTGGTTCTCAGCCAACAGACTCCTTACTTTTCACAATGAAAGCTACCCCTCAAGCTGCCAGGCCAGTTGCACAATTTGTTGCACCAGCAAGTGGCAGCATGCAGAAAAGTTCACATATGGTACTCCTTTATGGCTATGCAAGACTTTAGCTTCTTTTTGGGAAATCTGATTTAGTATTGCCTCTTCAATTTAATGAGTTTGTGTTGCAGGACGCGTAGGACCTAAATTTATTAGTTTCCTAGATACTGTAGTTTTCCAAATTCTAGTAGAATTTCTACTTTTCCAGATTTCCAGATTTCCAGATTTCTAGTTTTAAGTTTCCTATTTTATTTGGGTTATGATTTCTGTTTAATTTAGGGATTTTTATCCTATTATGTCTAGGTTTTAGTTTGCTATAAATACCCCATGTAGTTCTTTAAAATGCAGATTTGGATATTGAGTAAACCTTCTCTTAAAACCATGTGATTTCTGTCCTTCCTTCTCGGTTCTCTGATTTCGGTCCTTTCTTTCGTCCCTTCGATCTATATTTTCGTCTCCTCAATCTCTTATATTCTTCTATGTTCTATTGTTTAAGTGCTTAATCTAATACCTACGGGCTGTTCTACATCAGTTTGTCTCTCTCTGTCTTGCATTTGTACAGGGGGATGAACCTCTAACTGTTCCTGGCTTGTTGCATAGACTTGGTTTGGGAAAATATGGCATTATTTTCCAGGCTGAAGAAGTAAGTTACCTACTCTTTATTCTTATAAAAACATTGCAGAATGTGATTTTTGATATAGGTGTGCTGTCCTTCATTTGATTGTAATCTGAAGTCTGAGATAGTGCTAGAAAAAAAAAGAAAAAAAAAAGGAATGTCACAACTATCTGCATTTCAAATGTGGAAATCTGATTAATCCAATGAGGAATACTAATATAAACGAAGAAGTGACTTTAGGTTCTCTTTTTTGTTCGGTTCTCTTGACTTCATGTATTTCCATGGTTAATTATCTGATTTACAGGTTGACATGACTGCTTTGAAGCAGATGGGGGATAAGGACCTCAAAGAGCTGGGTATACCGATGGTATGTTCATTCCCTCTAGCATCCATTGTTTCTACCTGCTCCTTGGAAATGAAATTGAACTTTTCTCACAAAGGCTTGCTTGGTTTGCAGGGACCAAGAAAAAAGATTCTTCTAGCTCTCTTGCCCCGTACTAAACGGCAACCACCATAATCTCTACTTGTAATGATGCAATGTAAAATCCCATCGGAAAAAAGAAAAGAAAATTGGTGCTATCTAAAGAGCCATTTCTTTTCTTTCAACTTTCACCTGTTGTGTCAGAAAATATATTGGAAGAAATTGAGTGAACTCCCGTGTTGAAGTTGAGGTTTGAGAGGGGGTCGATCAGTTTGAATAATTTCTCCTCCATAGGTGTTTACTGTTGTATTTAATAGATAGAAACAGAGGACAACATGATCAAATGAATGGAATTGTATATATTTTGTACGCTGCACATGAATTTCCGGTTTTTGTACCAGTATATTTTGCACTTGAATTTCAATAATTTAATTGAGTGGTCAAATGATATCTGATTCAAACGATTTTTTGTAGAAATGATCTTTGAATGATTATTTACAAAATACTGCAATTAGAAGAATGCTTATTATATTCTCAATCAGATCAAACCATGAAATGTAATTAGTAAAATTTATGATGATTATTGGATGGGAAAATCTCCAATTGAGTTTAATAAAAACTCAAGTTGGAGATATTCAAATCCAAGTTCGAATCCCCTCTCTTCCCTCCCAGTGATTTTACAAAAAAAGAAAAAAAATGTAACAGACGACCCATATCTCTTAATACGCTCTAACAGAAGGCGTAGTCGATGAAGACTTGGAATCGCGCTCACTCTTCCCGCATTCTTTTCCTTTCCTTGAAGCAAAAGCAGCCATGAACTGGTCGTTCCAGCGCACACCATTACCCACCAACGACGATAAGGAAGGCGTCGTTTGCTTCAGGCAAACATGGTCGGCGGGGAACCGGTGCTTGAGGCACACCTTCACCTGGCAAGTTTTGCACGTGCTGGTATTCGAAAACGTAAGGATCTCCTTGCACCGCCTAACCGGGCACGTGGGTTTCTTCTTCAATCTTGGGTCGCAATTTCCAGACTTGTGGTGCTTCTCTAACAAGAGCTTCTGGTCTTTTTCTCCGTCGCGGCCGGTGGTTTCTATGGAGGTGGAGCAGATTTCGCAGACCAGCACCTTTCTGCTGTTGTGATCAGATTTGGGGCACTCGTGGGACTTGAAAGACCGATGCTCAACGCAAAACACCTGCAGAAATTATTAGAAAAGGCAAAAAGGATGAATTTCGTGCCAAATTTTCAGAAATTATATAAAGACATAAGATTTATGATGGGAATTGTTGTTGGGTAAGTTTACCTTATGGCAACCGTCGCATTGAAAAGGGAGGAAATCGAGCTGGTGGCAATCGGAGTGCTGGCAGTGCCTTCCCAAATCCGGAAAAGCTTCTGTTCCTCCTGTCATGTCTTAATTTGA
This sequence comes from Prunus padus, assembly GCA_024362665.1. Taxonomy (NCBI): domain Eukaryota; kingdom Viridiplantae; phylum Streptophyta; class Magnoliopsida; order Rosales; family Rosaceae; genus Prunus; species Prunus padus. The sequence goes on from JANFAM010000013.1 coordinate 27,629,060, forward strand.
TTGATGTCTGTGAATTATCTTTGATCTTCAGTTGTTGCAACGCAACGCAAGAGAATTTGTTCAATTTCCGGTGTTTGAATTTTGGAGGCGAAACAAACACATAAACAAAGGTGGCTTGGGCTCTGTTCTGTGTTTGATTTATAAGGGGGCGAGCGAGGGTGGGGTCTGTCTGGGTTGGCTTGGGGCGTAAGCCAAACCCAGATGGGATGTTTCTTCCTCCTTTCTTAGTTTAGCAAGGGCATTTTCGGGATAACGGAGTGACATGACGAGTTTATTTGTAGTTTGTACGCGTCATCGTCATCACACACGCTAAGCCGAAAAGCGATCCCACCACCTATATGTAGAGGACCATTTCCTACGAATCCTACCAAATATAGGAGGTAGGCCCCACTGACTATCCAATTCGGCCCAACTGAGTCCGGTTCATCGGTTCAGCGGCTACAAAACTTGGCCGCCCAAACTTACCAAGGCCCGTCCATAAGGATTCTTTAGGTTTTGATGCCGAAAGGAGAACGTCCAAGTCCAAGCATGATCTGCCTTTAACCAATACCAAGCCCATCCATTGTTATGGCGTAGTAATGCATTCATAAAACTATGAGTTTTGAGCATGGAACAAAATATCGATAATATCCCGATATTTTCATCGAAATTTTCATATTTTTGGACTACCGATATTTCCGAAACCATTGATATTTTAGATTTTCATGGACCAAAATATCGATAATATTGACGACATGCACCGAAATATTGATAATATCCCGATATTTTCATCGAAATTTCCATATTTTTGGACTACATATATTTTCAATACCATCGATATTTTATTCCTTGGTTTTGAGTGGTGGTGGGAGTATTTGGAAGTAAGCTTAGCAGCACATCCTATTGTAGATGAATGAGGGCACAAAAATAGAGAAAATCATAGCTCTAGATTTTATATAAACATCAATCAACATGAAACAACACATGATTTATGTCATTTGGGCAGGACAATTATTTATTATATTATTATAAATATATTTAGTTTAAAGCATAATGCAAAGTCCTTGCATTTGTCAAAAAGACAGATTGGTGGAGAAAAGTGCCCTTTTTCTCTTCTTCTTTTTCAAAAATTCGAGCTGAGAATCCAATTCCCTGCTCCACAAACTTGCCAAGACGAGACCCCACAAAAAGTCCCTTGCTTTCTCTCATCTAAATTACATTCGCATCATATACATATGTTTTGTAAAGCTTAGAATCAATGCAATCTCTACCCAATTTCCCACAAACAACACAACACAAGGGAGGGTAACTTGTAGCTTATAGTAGCAGGATCCATCTATTATAAGGGGGATAGCTAGCAAAATAAAAGACCACACACGGGGATGGATTGAGCAAAGCTAAAAAATAATGCCATGCAGAGCAGATGCTGCCGACCTAAATATAGATGACAAGGGCAGGGTCGTGCACTATTATAAGCAAACAAAAAGGTTCATGCCAATTTGTAAAGGTCTTTCTTTCATCAAGTGTAAATAATCATTCTATGCATGCAGCATGATATCAAAAAAGGGGGGACGAAAGAACCAAAAATTCTTCATATCCAATCTAGTACATACAAATTAGACTGCCACTAAGATCCCTCCAGATACTGTAATTGGATGTTAATGAAAGATGAGAGCGAAAGGGCACGGTTAGAATTTGATGTGTGGAACAGGGGAGGTCCTACTTAAGGCAGGCAATCATGCATGCTTATTGGGTGCCAGTGACTGCCACAACTCAAAGTTTGAGGCTTTTTCATTTAATGTTATTTTACAAAAAAAGAAAACAAAGTAAAGCTCACTGACCTTGGGCCCTGTCACTGCTTGAATATCAGAATTTCTCACGTGAAAAGTGCAAGTGATTTATGAATACTACAACCCAAGCTGAATTCAGCATTTTCTGTGAAGAAAACCCAACTAACTTAGAAGCCAAATGAGAAAATAATAATCAATTTTTCTTGTGTGTCTCACAAGAAAACCAGTTTGGAAGCAAAACATTGATAAAAAAATGTATTAAGAGAACTGCAAGTGCCAATCTTAAAAACTGATTAATATCGACAACAAAAACAACAACCAAATAATCACGGCTCTGATGATCTCCTCATGCATGCGAAGATGAAAGCTGTGTTCAACCATTCAAAATGGAAAGGCTACCACTTTCAAACTAAGCATTTCTGCATTTGGTTTATAAAATAGTCCAAAAATCTTCAGACTAAGCATTTCTGAAATTGGTTTTAGATCTGGCAAAAGGAAAGAAACAAAAGGGAACCTAGTTTTATTATGTCAAGGGTGGGCCCTACGTTGAGTAGAAAAAAGGGAATCAATCACTTTGGTAAAGAAAGGAAGATAAGATATGATCCAGCCTAGGACACTGATAAAAGTACGTATTTCAATTGCTACCGAAACTTAACAGTTAAGTATATGCAATAATGATGAGAGTGGTGCTGTTCTTGGTGACTTGGTTGGACATCTCCATGCAAAGTAGGTCAAGACACATTTGCCCACAAAATAACATTTTTCCATGATAAAGTGGGGAGGTGACAGAATACCTTTTTCTTTAAACTTTCAGAGGTGGGGATCAAGCGGCTGTAGGAGCATGTATTTTGTCTGCAAAAAGTGCCCAGTGAGAAGGTTAATCTATGAGATGGATGGTCTGGAAAATGCCACATCATCAGCTCTTCTCAAAGTTCTGTTGAATCACGGATTTACATCTGTTTAATTTGGACCACCTCCAAAATTTAACAACATATTATCACCTGAGTCTGAGCAGCAACAATTGTTTTACCTGGTCCTCTGTTTTCTAATAGAAATCAGACAACAGGAGGAGAGGAGAGTAGGGAAAAAGTGCTCATCAATTCAGCCTAAAAAAGAAAAGGTGTTTTAGTATTTGGGCTTTCCATATAATGATATTGATGGGGGGAAAATTGGATTGGCTTGTGACTGGAAATCAAAGAATAAACTTCATGGATATTTTCTCCACAGTTTATTTTTTATTATGAAATGTAAGAAATTGGTCAATTGTTTTGACTGCTATATAATGCTGTCATTCCATAGTTGACTATTGACCCTTTAATAGGAGAAGAACTTACATATAATATAACGGTAATGTCATCGTGTCGGTATTCCAAGGCATGTCTATGAGTGTTTGCATCAGCACTGCATTAATTTAATTTAGTTAGGACCATTTATATATATATTTTTTTAACTCAATGAGACAAAACAGTAAAGATTCCTACTTAGGATAGGAGACATGCTTACAAATTAATCACCCAAAACAAAACAATTTTAAAAACATAGATTCACCTATAAGTTGAGTTGGGGTGGAACTCATATTATTTAACAGTGTCCAGTTATTGTAGTTGGAAAATGAATAGAAAATGACTTGGTAAAAATACCTCAAAGTTGAAACGCAACCCAACTCAAGAGAAACTGAAGGATAAAAACAAGCTGTTGAGTTATTATAGGTCGAGTATTTGTTTTCTGATTGGGCTAATTTCCGAAAGCAGAGTAATCAGAATCCTATTTGCAGGCTCCATCAAATGGAACAAAATATCCATAATATCCCGATATTTTTATCAAAATTTCTGTAATTTTGACACCGATATTTCCGATACTATCGATATTTTAGATCTCTATTGACCAAAATATCGATAATATTGACGACATTGATCAAAATATCGATAATATCCCGATATTTCTATCAAAATTTCCGTATTTTTGAACTATCGATATTTCCAATACCATCGATATTTTATTCCTTCACAACAACAACAACATTTGTATCTTTTTCTCTCATTCACACCCGCCGTATCCCAAACACACTCTCTCTCTCAAATCTGAAGAATCTCCATTTCTTCTCTCTTCTTTTCTTTTCTTCTCTTCTCTTCTCTGCTCTTCTCTGTTCTGTGTTTACCACCGAATACCTGGTCCTTGGGCCTCCTTTCTCTCCCAATTCTCCATAATTTTAGTAACCTCCATATTTCTGCTTATCGAAAATATAATCTCATCTTCTTTAGGGTCTTAAAATCCGCTTCTTATATAAAAAACAATTCAGGATCATGGGGTTCAAACATCCTTACATGCGCTTAAAGTTCATGTCTTTCGTTCATATGCAAAGCTGAAGAAGAAGGGCTTCACTTACTTGTTTCAGAGATTCAAACAAACAATTCGCGCATGGAATTTCAGGAGGCTATCATGAAGTTGATGATCCACAAATCCAAAGAAAACAAATGGGCTTTTGAAACCCCTGACAGAGTGACAGAGATAAGCAGTCCCAGCCCCAGGCGCAAATGGAAGCTTTTCCATAGGTCCTCATGGACCATTCCATCAAAAACTGCAAAGGCCCAAGCTCCAAAAGAGTTCATTTGCCCCATCTCTGGTTCTCTAATGGCTGACCCAGTCATCGTCTCCTCAGGCCACACCTTCGAGCGTGCCTGCGTCCAAGTCTGCAAAGCCCTCCACTTCACACCCACTCTCGTGGACTCTCCCCCACCCGATTTCTCCTCTGTAATCTCCAACCTCGCTCTCAAATCCGCCATTCTCAACTGGTGCCACAGGTACTCCATAGACCCTCCCAAGCCCCTCGATTTCAGCTCCGCCGATCAGTTCGTCCGTACGTCCATGGCGTCCCAGAAGCAAACCCAGCCCCAGAAGCTCGTAATTTCGGAGAACGAGTTGTTGATCCAAGGCGTCAACGAAACCCCTAAAGTGAATTTTAATCACGCGGCCACCGAGGTGACTCGGCGTCCGACTCACTTCCACTCGAGCTCCGACGAATCGGTCCCCGCGCCCGTGTTGACCCCTCCTCTGTCCTTCTCGACGCAGCCGAGTTGCTACTCTTCCCGTTCGTCTTCCTCCTCCGAAATTGAAACCCTAAACCCGGGCAACGGCAATTCGTCCTCCCGCTCCGTAGAAGATGACGAAATCTTGATCAAGCTCAGAAGCCCACACGTGTTCGAAATCGAGGAGGCTCTGGCCTCGCTGAGGAAGATCACGCGAACCAGAGAGGACACTCGGGCCCGCCTCTGCACCCCTCGGATGCTCTCCGCCCTACGACCTCTGATCGTGTCCAGATACACCGGCGTTCAGGTGAACTCGGTCGCAGCGTTGGTCAATTTGTCGTTGGAAAAGTCAAACAAGATAAATATCGTACGGTCGGGTGTTCTCCCTCCATTGATTGATGTGCTTAAGGCAGGATCCTCTGAAGCGCAGGAACACGCTTCCAGTGCACTCTTTAGCTTGGCGCTTGATGACGATTGTAAGACCGCCATTGGCGTTTTGGGTGCCTTGCCACCTCTGCTTCACTTACTCCGATCCGAGAGCGAGCGGACTCGGCATGACTCAGCACTCGCTCTGTATCACCTCACACTCGTTCAGAGTAACCGCTCCAAATTGGTTAAACTCGGGTCGGTTCCGCATCTTTTGAGAATGGTTAAGTCGGGTCATATGACGGGTCGGGTACTACTCACATTGTGCAACTTGAGTTCTTGTGCCGACGGGAGGGCATCGATGTTGGATGCGGGTGGGGTGGAATGTTTGGTGGGTGTCTTGAGAGGAAATGAGTTTGACTCGAAGGCAACTCAGGAGAGTTGTGTGGCCACATTGTATGGGATGAGTTATGGTGGTTTGAGGTTTAAGGGGTTGGCCAAGGTGGCCGGCGTGGTTGAGGTGTTAAGAGAGGTGGAGAAAAAGGGAAGCGATCGGGCGAGGGAGAAAGCAAGGAGGATGTTGGAGATGATGAGAGGGAAAGAGAAGGAAGAAGAAGATGAAGTGGATTGGGAGGGGTTGCTCGACTCGGGGCTAGGAAGTCGAACTCGGAGTCAACTCAATGGTGGATTAGGCGGGTCAAGTGTCAACTCGTCCGAATTTTGAGTACATAATTTGAGAGTTTTTGAGAGTACAGTTTTTTTTACTTATAATCTTTGAGTGTTTCAATTTAGTACGTGAGTTTTCAATTTGAACAATCTCAATCCTATATTTTAAACAATATTCAAATTATCTTGTTCAAAGAGAATTATGTAATTAACGTTGTTTAGTTGTAAATACGGGACTAGATTAAAACATTTAGCAAATTGTTTGGGGTTTTTTTCGGTTTTTGTTTGTTGCGTCGTTGTGAACTTGTAATTATTGAAAGAGTTCCTCGGGCTTGAACTTATGACTTATTTCACTAAGTTTATGGATTTGTGGAAGAGCGTAGTAGATTAAGGAGGGACTTATAATCAACTAGCTCTTAATCTAGTAATGATGTTTGAATCTTCGTTTCTTAATATTTCTGCAACATGGTTGATAATGATATTGCAGGGCTAGAGAGTCCAGGACAAAACCCACCCACCATAAGAACTTAAGGCTATCCCTGGGCCATCATCAATGCCATTCAATGTAACATCTTCTTAATAGCAGCAGGCCCAAGCTTCAACCCTTTTGGACTTTGGATGTAGGTTGGAGCCAGCTCAATCCGTTGAATTTTGAGTGACAACAACATCCAATGAACCGCGCAATGAGAATAAGAGCGTCTCCAAAGTAGTAGCGAATAAAAGCTCTTCAAATTGAAGTTTGTTGCGCTATGTGGCGATTTGAAAAGCGCTTATTTGCTACTTGAATAATTTTGCTCCAATGAGTCAATTCAATTAATGCAATATCATGGAAAAGAATGAAAAATATGAAAGCATGTGAAAAATGTACATGTATTTATTATATGAAAAGAAAAAAATGAATGTTTTTAACATTTTCAAGATAGGTTTTGTTTTTCCAAAGTAAAATTAAATATTTGAAGAGCCAAAGTCAACTTACCAGGTCTGAAGAGAGAGAAAGAGGTTGCGAACTTTGATGGTGAGGTTGAAGAGTACTTGGAGAAAGTTTTTCTAATGTGGCTCACCTATTTTAGAATTCCAAAGTTGAAGAGTTGAAGATCTTTCTAAGAAGAAGAAGAAGAAGAGGGGTGAGAATATTTGGAAAGACTGATTTAAATACAATTTTTTTAAATATTTTAAAAGAGTATTGGAAAAGCACTTTATGTGCAAGCTAAAAGTCTTCTACTTTAGCTGAATTTCAGCAAATAAGCTTAGTGGACTATAATTCATAAGTTCTTTTCTAATATCATACAACATTATAAGTTGGAATTATATTCCTAATTTTGTGTGGTTTCCACTCGTATTTTCATTCCTCAATTTTAAAGTAAACACATCAATATCCGTAATAGGAATTCAACTCCTTATTTTGATTCCGATTACGCATTAATAAACATGTGATTAGATCTATGCAAGCTAAAGGCTGAGTGAGAAGAGTAGGAAAATAAAATGAATAAAACCCCAACCAACCAATTATAAAGACTGACTTTATTTATATACGTTGTGTTTGTTTGAGGAAGGCTTCTCGGAAGGACAATCTTTATTGTCAATAATAATCGAAACCCACATGACTGTCTGTCAGATGTTTCTACTTTGACTGCATACCCTTCTCTCCTTCTCTCGACATGAGAAGCTGTTTTCTTACCACATTCAATAATAATAAGGCAAGTTTGGGACATAAATTATGCAAGGCACATGCAAAATTGCAAATAGGATCGAAGTCTCAAACCCCAATTTCTTCTTGTTGTCGAGAAAAGACATAAACAAGAGACAAAATTCAACTCAAAACTTGCACAAGCCTTGATTCATAAATGATCCTTTCAAAATTAAAAAGCTCTGCCTTAATTTGCTCATTATTATTATTATTATTATTTTTAATTATATTCAACCAATGCAATTAGCTGCAATCGTGTTTCCACAAACACACTCTCCTAAGACAAATCTACAATAAACAAGCCATGACGAACTTTCAAAACACTTCCCCGTAAGTTGCCCTAATTAAACCACACAATTTCCAACACCCAAGACACCCAAACACTGCTATAGAAAAATAAAAAGAGACACCCGAACACTAGAGAAAGACTTCCATGAAACGGGATATCATTATTTGCCATTCTCGGTAAATAATAGTAGGAGAAAGACTTCGATAAAAAGATATATCACAATTTTGCAATTTCCAGTCAAGGTGCTATCCCCATTGACACTATGTTTTTCTCCAAACACTTTCACAGCTATCCCCGTTGCAACTAAGTATTTTCTCCAAACACAGACAATATAAAATACGAGGAGCCATGAAGATCAAAACCAACAACAACAATGCAACAAAACTTGAACACATATTCACAGCAGTTGCAGAAAAGAAAAAGTATATTTAAGTTCAATAAATATCCCCTTAATAATAAAAATTAAACATGTATGTATACATATATATTATCAGCAGCTCCTCTCACAAATCTCACCACGAATGCTTATGCAATGCACTTAAACAAGCACAAAAACAACAATGAAAATTAAAACAAAATTCCTTTTATTTTATTATATTATAATTATTTTGAATTAATTGAATATTAACTAATTAATTGAACTCATCGCATCTGTGCCTAATCTCTCCTCGCCTCCCTGTCTGGATCCCGTACACGCTGAGCTTCTCCATCGCCCTCGCAAACGCCTGAAAGAAGGTGTTCTGGTCCTTGGCGTAGAGCTCCACGAAGGGCCGGGTTCTCGGGTCGTTGAACAAGGCGTGATCCGACTTCAAAAGCCCCAAACCCTTGGGCAAGTTCTGGAAGTAGACATTGTCGAATTTGTTGGGGGTCATGACGTCGTTGAACACCGACATCGTCGGGTTCTTGTGGTAATCGGCGCAGGCCTGCTGCAACCCGGCGGCAAATCTCGGGTTGTACTGCGGGTCGTACTGCTCCGACTTGCTGTAGTTGTAGATCGCGGAGCTGAACTCGATGCAGTGGGCGAACCCGATGGTGTGGGCCCCACTGAGGGCGACCATTTCCTGGACGGAAAATCCCCTGGACCCGAACACCTGGATGAGCTGAGACACCGGCATGGCGGGCCTCGGGAGGGTGCCCTCGACAGTGGAGGCCTTGGAGACGCGGCCGTCGCGGCGGCCGAGGGGTACGTTGTAGTAGGGCCCGCCCATCATGGTGACGAGGTCGCGGGTGGCTACGGCGAGGATGTCGGCGCAGGAGACGGTGTTGGGGCAGGCGAGCTCGAGAGCGGTCTTGGCGCGAACGACGACATCGAAGGCGTCGCCGGGGAGGGAGAGGTTGATGTCGGCATCGCGCTCGGCCTTGTTGAAGGGGGTGGAGGAGACAAGGATAGAGCCGTCGCAGCCGTTGTGAAGGCAGTCGTGGAAGAAGAGACGGAGGGTGGCGGCGGCGGTGGTGGGGCTGGTGATCTGCTTGTTGGTAACGGTGTCTTGGACGATTTGGTTGAATCTCGGGCACGATTTTCGATAGTAGTTGCTGTAGAGTCTTGATTCGGTGGCGGGGAGAGTGGTGAGAGTAAACAGAGATGCGAGGAAGACAATGAAGAACGCTGTCATGGTGCCTTATGCTCGCTTTGCTGCTGCTGCTGCAACTGCTTCAGCTCAGAGAAACAAATGAGCTTGAAGGAGGAAGACAGACAGACAGACAGAGAAACATAGTGAGAGAGTGTAGGGCATGCTAGATGATAGTGTTTTACGGTAGAGACTAAGAGGGAGGGGCCGGGGGTACACGCGGCATTCTATCCACCGTCAATCACGGGAAGAGAGAGCTTAGGAGAGCGATGTCTGGCCCACTTGAACTGGAGCTGGGCTGGACTTCGGATCGATGCTTGTGAAATGACGGAGAGTATTGGGGTGTGCGCCATTTTAGATCATCGTACGGTTATGGTTATCTTATCTTGCATGTACAGTATAATACGCACTCAGTACACAGTACACAATAATTCGTCAATTATATAGAAAGGAGAGGCCTTCGAGCATCTCCATTGCTGGGGTGTATCCCACTTTCACATTAATCATCGGAGATTTGCATCAATTTTTACAACCCAATGTGTTGGAGTCCACATAAAAAAAGTTGGAGATTTACACAAAAACAAGGTATGTAAATTTATACCCTCAAATTTACATCTATTTTATTGGAGGAAAAATGACATTTACATATCCCATAAGTGTAAAGAAAATGTAAATGTGACTTTACACCTCTTGTAATAAAGATGCTCTAAGGGGAGCAAGGATTCGCCTAGGGCCTCCAAATTGGAAGCCCCCAAGTTTTATAAATCTTTATATATACATATGTATGTTACTTAAAAATTTGTACTATATTAATATTATATTAAATTAAAGTACTATTAAAAAAAGGTGGTGATTTTTCCACTCCATTTTATCCATTTATACTCCATTTTGTTTTTTAATATTTTTTACTATAAGATAAAAGGGAGTGTAAGTGAACAAAAGATGAGTGAGAACATACAATTTTCAACAAGTGGAGTGTAAGTGGATAAATGAGGAGTGGGAAAATCAATGCTCTTAAAAAAAATCCAATTATTTTATTAAATTTAAACTAGTTTAATAAGTTAACCTGGTAGTATATACCTTAGCAAAAATGAAAAAACCTAGCAGCATATAGAAAAATATGCTTTACTCAACAAAAGAAAAAAAAAGCAGTTTATTATTGAATATTTACTACAAGATGGAGCGATCTTCGAGGGAGAACAAGAAGGTAAAAACCCACAAGACTATTGCTTATATTTTTTATTGAAAAAGACATGGTAGAAAAACTTAACTATGCAAAGTTAATTGACACTTTGGCATCGAAAAATGCAAGACAAGTAATGTTTGGATGCATTTTATAAAGTTGTTATGTGAATTACATTTTTTTAATTTCTTTTTAGGTTACAATTCTGACATTGAGTTTATATATATTTTTTAACTTATCCAAAAAAAATCGCATAAATATACATTGAAAGTAAAAGACCAAATTTTGATAGTTGGCCTAGGAGGTCCAAAACCTTAGGTCCAACAGAAAAATAGAGAAAACAAAGCCAATTTAGTTTTTTTGGTTTTCCACCTTTTTGTAGATGTATTAAATTTGTCATTAAATCGAGCTGAGTTAATTAGGTGGCAACTGGGGGAGAAAAGGAGAGGTGTATTTGGCGCGTATTTCGTCCGTCACATGATGGATCATCCAGAGCTAGGTAGATGGCTGTTGAAATTGGATGGCCATGCTCTTTTTTTCTATTTGTTAAATCTTAAATAGCGGTGATCTACTTGTATTTATGAATCGATGCATCCAGGGGCGTAGGCCTACCTAGGCATGGATGGGATTGGAATAGTAGATGGCTCTTTCATTAAGCAAACTAAAATTTTTGGTCTATCAATTTCTTTTCCGTTAATCAAATATGAGGACTTTTAATCATTCAGATCGATTAACTTAATATTCATTCGGTAGGCTGATAGTATTATAAAAAATTACTAAATATGTAATAAAAATACAATCTATATAATGATTTCACATCAGTTCCTAAACAAATACTCCAAATTATTCATGCAAAAGATAAAAATTTAATGGTTTAATTCATTCAAAGTACAAAATTAAATAACTTAATTTTAAAGTTAACATTAAAAATACATAATAAAATAGCAAATAACATTACAAAACAACATGAATTAAAATTAAAATTAAAAAAGTTAGTCCAAATCCCTCAAATTCCTATGTACCGTTCCATATATTTGCTAAGCAACTGATAACTTAAGAAGAAATCTTACCTATAGTATGAATGAGCCATCACTCAAAGAAAAAAAAAACGGAAAAAAGTTTCTTGCGTCCCACAAAATAATAAGAATGCATATAAAAAAGGTTGGATATTTTGAAAATTTGCCTCAGTAAGGCAATTAAAGGATAAAGGGCAGAAGGCCAAGTTGTATGGAGAATAGAGAGGAAAAATGCGTTAGCGCAACCAGTAAGGTAGTTACAGTTAATTTAGGGTTAACATGTGTTGTGTTATAGTATTTTGCAGCATAGGATAACTTTCATGTCCACCACTAATAAGTTGACATGTGTATATTAGTATTTAAATAATAAAATAATTATAAATATCATATTGATACGAGTTTCCGTCAGGTTGGGAATATTACTATGTTTTTTAACCAAACGTTTTGGTACGAATTGGATTGGAATAATACAAAAGTAAGAAATGATTATTTAACCAAACCCAAATAATCGATATAGTACAGTCGGTACTTGTCATGGTCAATACTCACTCACTCCACACCATCTAATAATCTTCAAGTAGACATGAGTTAGAGTTAAGTTAGTTGAATAAGAGAGTGTGTCTACTCTTGTACAACCGAGATCGATCCCCCTCATCATGTACGTTTGAATAATTTTAATTATCACTTTGTCAAGAGAAAAATCTAATAATCTTCAAATACATGCAAATAAATAAACTCCACAATCTGATCAGGCAGTAAAATCATAGAATAGAAATTTTGCATTGAAAAGTTAAAATCATGAAGTATTGTGGGTATGAAGAAGACAGGCAGTGTGACATAATAACGGCCTTTGCCTTTGAGCAGAAAACCCAAAAGGCCAACCCCACGAGTCAGTAAGGCTGGCTGACTGAGTACAGCTGAGTACAAGTCCAACCGAGGATCGAAAGAGGGAAAAATGTTTGGTATCCATGCCATTGACAACATCCAAGTTAATTAACATCAGCTCATCCATACTGCAGACATGTAAACGACACAACTTACAACTACAACTTCTTTACTAGCTACAAGCTTTTCTTTTGTAAATTCATCTGCAAGATTAATACAACTTAAAACACGCCACAAAATTTCTGCTAATTCCAAGATTGGCAGCGAAACCCAAATTTGCAATACCCTTACAAAGCAACAAAGTCACCAACCAACACAGATTTATTCAACCACAAAGGCTACTAGGAAAGGAGAGAGAAAATACAAATGGAAGCACACCAACAAGACACACAAATTTCAACATGCCCCATCCGGTTGGCATATAAAACTTATTCATTGGATTATAGAGATCAGAAAACCACCTTCACCCCATTCTCATAATCGCCGTACGTGCCATCCATCATGATACGAGCCAGTTGTGTTGTTGAGCTTCGCACAATTTCATTATACTTCTTCCACCATGCCATAAAGCTGCTATCCTTCAAGAAAATATCAGGGGTTACTGCAAAATTCTTGAGGGCATCCAACACGTACTTCTCAAACTTTATCAACTCTTGCTTGCATTGTTCCTTTTCTTGAACACTCAGTTGTCCATTCTCCAGCTGATTGCACAAGATAAGAGCCTCCTCAACATGTGCCCAAAAACAAGAATCATCAGTCAGACTAGAAGCCACGTTCAGTGCTTTTGACTTGCTTGGACCGGTTTCAACGGTCTCCCCTCTTCTAATTCTCTCTGCTACCGCCCTTTCCTCCTCCTCCTTGAGCCATTTCTCCAACAGAAAGAAATGCTTAGGCCTTTCCTCTCTGTAGTTTTTCCCACCCTTGTCCTTGTAGTACTCTGCAATGTGAAGTGGTTCCATCATCCTTCTGTAGGTTGTACCTCCCATAAGCCAACGAGTTCGGAAGGCAGCTCCTTCTTTCTGGGGCTTATTCTCTACTTCTTCGACCGAGTCATGCCAGTAATTCGACAGCTTCTTCTTAAACTCTTCGACGTTGATGTCACTCCTGTTCCGCTTGTTTTTGTACATGTCATAGTATCCAATTTCCTTACCTTTTGAGTCCTTCTTGTACCACTCAAGGTAGACCATGGACACTTTTATATCATTCAATTTCTTGGCCGCATTGGAAGCCTTCGTCTTCTGTATTGCTAATTTATATTCATGTGTTTCCATCTTTTTCAGAATATTTATGTTGGGTTGTTGCTCTTGCAATGCCTTTTACAAAGGAGCAGAGAAGGAATAAGTAGAAGTAAAATTTAACAACGGGGAATATTGCCAACATTTTTTACAAATAATAATGTATGTATTGTAGGCTTATAGGATGAAAAAAAAAACATCATCAAATCACATATTTGCATTGAAACTTTGCTACCTGTAATTGTTGAACTCCAAATATTGCTGCCAGTTGTGTGATAATGCTAGCTTGAAGTGGAACTCTATCCCTTTCAGCCAACTCAAAGACATCTTTATAAAATGCCTTAAGCTTGAGACGTTCCAAGAGTTGTCCATAATCAAAAAACTGAATCCCCACATTAGGATGTTGGGTCTGATCACCCTGAGAGGTCGCCGCCACCAACGCCAAAATCGAATCTGGGTCCTCAAAGCAAGCACAACCAGAATCAGAGCAAAATAGGAATGTTCCAAAAGGCCTATAAGCACTCACAGTTGGATTTGGGGATAGGAAGAGTTTAGGTACAGGATCTTGGATAGAGGCTACATGCAAGAAGCAAGAAGTCCATGTTGAGAATTGTGAAACACATTTTCGGAGGTGTTCGTCGCCAATAAGGGGTGAACCGAAAGTAATGCAAAGGGGGCGTTTGGCTTTTGATAAGTTGAGGCTTTCTAGCAGCCATAAAGTGAAGAGCGTAGCCACACAGCCTCCCATAGAGTGTCCAGTGATAATTATTAATGAATTGGATCTGCTAATCTGTGCCACAAACATTATCAAAAGTTACACATATACAAACTAGTCATGCACTCAATTGTGTTGGGGTAATTTCAAAGGTCAGAAGTTTATGAAATAAAAAGTTAGAATCTAAAGGATTTAGCTATTATTATCTAGTTTATGAGTTCAAGTTAATGTGAGATTTAGTGGGTATAATGGTCGTGATTAGGTTTAATGTTATGGCCTATAAATAGTCATTGTAACCATGTTATGTTAGAGTGTAAAGTGAGAAGTTAAGTAAAAGTGAAGTATCAAAGTTTATTGAAGTTTTCTCAAGTAAATTTTTGTGTAGCCTTCGGGCTTCACATCTCCAAAAATATGTTATTTATTTAGTTCATTATATTGTATTTCCCCCTTCATATTTAGAGTGTATGAGCATAAAACTAAATCCACCAATAAATTGCAAATACTTTAGTCACGTACTAAATTTTTCTAGTTAATTATGATAACCAAAAAGTCCATTGCTTTAAATGTTCCAACAAACAAAATAGGAAACTTAGCTATCAGATTACTATAGTTAGACTTTCTCTAAGGTTTCTCCAAATTCACAAGTTGTCAAAAGTAGGAATGATAAGTTCAAGGAAAGACAAAAAACAAAAGAAAAGAGAGACAAGGTACGAACCTCAGTTTTCAGAAGACTGAGCTCATCAAAACGAGAGGCAAAGAGCTTGATTGCAGCTTCATTGATGGAGAAACTTGGGTTGCTTTTGTTGCACAAAAATTCAAAGTCAGGGACCTTAAAAGTTGATGACAAAATCAAGCCTTCTTGTCCTTTCAAAGACATGGGTGAAGTAAGAAAGGTTATGATGGTAAGATTTGGTTGTTGGGTTGACTTATTAATGTGTAAGGTTGGTTGTGCATTTGGATCGAGCTTCTGCTTATCATTCTGAATTGCATCCCATGACTGGTGTAGGGGTTCAGAGGTCAACAGCACATTTGCCAATTCTAGCCCGCTGCTAAATCTGTCATCAAAAATCAAACCAAAAACCAGAGAGATATGGTGTCAATTTAGCAACCAACTTTGTTAAATTTTTACTATAAAAAGAAAAAGAAGAAAACCATTGAGAAAGAAAGAAAGAAAGAAGAAGAACTTTGAACTTTACTTACTGGTTACTCATCTTCTTCTTCTAGCTTTTTCCGATCTGTTAACAAACACAGTAGAGGAGAATGAAAACCAGGATGGTCAATGTCTTTCTTATATAGATGGATATGAACTGCTATCCCTCCTCCAATCAAATGGGCCTGCGGCGACGAAACTTCCACCAAGTTTACAAAAACTATAAAGAAAAGACTACGTCTTCGTCAACGTCACCTAGTTTATTCTTGAAAGTTTCTCCGAAGAGCTTACGCAAATGGCAATACTTTTCTTCAGAATTCACCAACCATTTTCTCTTCTTTTGTCTTTTTGTTGTCCAAAGTATTTGTTCTATTTTATTTTCAAACGAGTTGCTTTCTGCTAATTGTTTTGGTCACTTTGCCATGAAGCCCGTGTGAATACATGGGCAGGGCAAACAAGCCCTGCAAAATAGCAGATGGGCTGAGATTGGACATTGAAATATGTAAATAGGCTTGAAATGGGAACCCAACTTGTTTTCTGTTCTTAATCAAGATCTTGCTAACCATAAACATAAATAAATTTATTTACAAATTGATCAATGATCTGTAAATAGGTTTAACTGATTAAACTGTATCAACTAATCAATACATGTGAGAAGCGTGCCAAAAATTTCAATTGAATGGGGAACATTTCAAAAATCCCATTGCTCTGAATTTCTCATCTCCAAGCAATCAGCAGTTGTAGGAAGAAAGGGCAAAGTTGTAGAGTGGGAAGCTGCTATGAGAACCGCGCGAGGTGCCTTAAGAACATTAAAGCTCATCTTCCCGGAAAAACTGGTGATTTATTTCGACGCCCAATATCCCAATTTAGCATGGCTTACATTGCTTTCCGAGAGGACCGGTCCGCTGAACCAATGTTGATATCTTTTGTGTATATATTTGTGACGGCAAAAAGCAACAGCACAAAGACCACTTGAGCACTCACGATTCCAAAATGGCTGATGCTGTTACCAATTTCCATCCAACTTCCTGTATTTCGGACCTGATATAGACCAAAATGGTCAGTAAGGTTTTCGAGAAAGCATTGATCTGATGCAGTATAATACAAGTGTTCGTCCATGCACATGTAGTATGCATAGTGTGGCTGCGTGGATCAGACATTTCTATCCAAGTAAATCATTTGAAACATTACTTTGTAAGGTAATTCTCCTATCGTTACAATAGAAAAATACAATGACATATTCCAAAACAAAATTTCATCTCAAGAACATAGTAAACTTACCAGGAAGAAGAAATGCATAGTCATTACATCCGAGAACAAAATAACGAGGAAATAGCATCCCAACCGTGGAAGTCGGTTTAGTTTTGTTATTGCACTGAATACACATCTGCATGTCAGTCAAACACAAATTATATGAGAACCACAATTTCTTACAATTTCATATATAAGAGAGAAGGAATTTACTCTACATGCTAGTAAAGTAAAACTGCATTTTTCCATTCTATAATTAACGAACAGTGTCAAAATAAGAATGGCGTTTTAACCAGCTTGTTATCACACACAAAATTGTAACTGCACTTACACGACGAGCAGGAATGGAATGAATAACTTGAAGATAAGTAAGGCGGCCATAAGAAACGGCTGCAATTACAAGCAAATAATATCAGCTAAGCAGTGGCAACAAATCTGATAGATGCCAAGGAAAGTTCAACCTTCACTTACACTGAAGACGGTAATAAATCGATAAACAGATGAAATCTCAAAGCTTGCGATACTTGCAAAATTACCCGTTCCAAAGAAGGCAACATTAAATAAAACCATCTAAAACCACAAAAGACGCAGAGATCAATATCATGAGCGGATAAATCATTAAATTTCTAGTACAATCAGGCAATTTCTTCAGTATAGTAACAAAAAGGAAAGATAGCACTTACAAAGATTAATGGAATTCGCACATCAGACAGCTGCAAGTATCTACCATCAAGTATGACATTATCTTCCACATAGTTAAAGGAACTTGACAACCTATTCACCTTACTCGAGTAAATAAGTGTGTTTTCAACTAGTATCCAAGCCATGAGTGCAAGAGCCAGAGCACCGTAGAAGACAGCTTCATATCTGCATAAGTTTTCAGAATGAATGAACAGATAAAAAAATTCATACTAACAACCCACATATTAAAAAATCTGTTAAATGAAGGCAAGCATGACAGTTAGCATATAAATAGACTGTACCCAATAGATAATAGAAGGAATGTGGGCGCAAAACCAAGAAATATGGAAGTAAGCCGGGACAAGAGACCATTTGCTGAAAATAATGGAAGTGCCATCGAGATACCTATGACAAGACAAATTAATTTGCAGTTATTATTCTTCAGCCATTAAACACCTGTCAACTGATATACTAATCATTAACCTAGAAGGGACGAGTTCAAAAGCATACCTGCAATGGACCAATTTGTAATCTGGTGCAAAGCAAGTAGTTCTTGCTTCTGTGTTCTATGAGAGGTTGATATTGACACCATCACGGATGATAATCCAACCAGGAGAGCCTAATTCACAAGCATAAAAATAAAAATTTATCTCCATATCTGTTAAGTTACACACTATACATTAAGCTTCCTTCCATACCAACAGAGGACATAGATAGGTTAAGTACCTGTAACTGAAAGAGCATGGGAAATTTGGGCTGCTTATTGTCATGATTGCAGATACTTAGCCAATACTTGTTTCCTTCAGTATGCAGATCTAGCAACCTAGCAGCTACTCCTATCATAATAATCATAACTCCACTCCCAATCCTACGAACATGAATTGTCACAGAATGCACATCATTTTTCCGGGCCAATCCAAATGTTACAATAGACACAAAACTGAAGATAATTGATACAGTATATTGTCAACTTTTCTTAAATAGCCTAACTTTGTTGACTAACCATACATGCATTCATATTCTTTTCTTTATTTTACACAAACCTAATAAAGACATCTATGATAGCTGATTTTAGTTCTTGGAACTAATAATAGTGGCTTGTTCAGGGGTATATGCATTGAGCATATACCAGATTTACCCTCCCTTCTGATAATATGTATTTCATTTTAAAAAGTAGTAAAAAAAATTGAATGAATGAAATCTCAACCACGGCCAGATTTCACACAGTACAACAAAGGCATCGTCCGAATTGGAGAATGTGCTAACAACTCTTAAGATCTTTCCAATAACAATGAAATCTGCAACTGTTTGAAAAATTAACCACACACACCCCTTCCTCCCCCCATCCCAACACCACAAAGATGCATTCAAGAAGAGATGGCTTACACTAGACGATTATTATCGGGAATTTCTGCTGGCATCAAAGTAAATACAGACAAGAACCAACATGCAACACAAACAAAGATTGGTATGCCAGATCTCCAAGGAATCAATTTTAAAAGATAAAGGAACGATATGACCCCAGAAACCAGGAAACACCAAGTGTATAGCTTCCTCTGAGTAAAGCTATTCACCTGCAGAAATTGCCAAAATTACACTGTTCAGAATTTTAGAGTACCAATTTAACATGGCTTGCAGCAGGAAAACTTATAGTTTTTATTCAATACCAGGAATTCAAGAATGAATACTGAGAAAACACCAGTGGCTAGAATTTTCGCAAAGTAATTGATTCTTCTTCCATATAACTCTTTCCATAATGCTTTGATGAACCGATATTCACTAAAAATTTGTGTCCACAGAAATACTGTCATTGATGTGTATGCATGGTAAAGAGGAGGAGAATGCTCCTTAAACAGTATAATACAAAGTAGTCCCAGAAAAAGGCAGCCACAAAGTTGTACCTACAATAAATAGTGAGATTCGTGAGTTATGTTGTATGGCTAGAGAATATAAAAACCCTTATAGATATCCAAATCTCATATATTCACAAACTACTACTTTAGCTCCTTTTTTTTTCTTAAAAAAAATATCTGTATTTGTGAACTCCTTCCTTCAATTTGAAAACCACTATTAAAGCTTACAAGAGGTCAAGCTTACACAAACATTACTTTTCTGGTATTATCTGTCAGTTGATCGGCTTGCTCCTTTCTAAACATATACCCTGCCAATGAAGTATAAGATTGCAGCACATGGAGAACAATATAGGTCATCCAACCAATATACCCAAGAATAATTACAGTCATGAGCATCAGCCAATCGTAAGTTTGAAAATAGTGAAGTCCTTGCAGTGCCAAGACCCGGAGATCTTCAGACAGCTTCCTTGCAGCTGCATAGTCTCTAATAGATATTAGATCCTCAATCTTATCCAATAGGGAGGAATAATCGCCCAGTGGTTTGAAAGGCTTGAAATATAACGAATTTGACTGCTTCGTCTCTAATTTTGTCAAGAAATCCAAGATTACTAAATATGCAGTCTCTAACTACTTTAGTTCCTCAAAGCTTCAGTAGAATTGAATATAGCGAATATCCTTAAAAACACTATTGTGAATATCTTTATCTTATAAACACTCTTTAGTCGTCACTAAGATATATAATCATATGACAAAAGGATACGTGATTTCCGAAGAAACTGGTTGAGAATTTGCTTTGTGTTGGCAACCACAGCTTCAACTTCATCTTCCTGGACAATGAAACAAAAAGGAAATCTCAGTTGTCTAGCCATTTATAATCCAGTTGAACCAACAGAACTAATCAAATAGAATATACATACGCTGGCGATGATATAAGGGATAACATATTTTACATCCTTCAAAAAAAAGACAAGAAATCCTCCTTCAAACCGGTTGACTATACCTTTATCATGTCTATGTAATCAAGGGGTAAACTTCCAACCGAGTTTACAGGACATGGCAAACCAAGAAGAGTTGACTGCCAGAAAAATTAATCAGCAAATAAGAGTGAAAAACTTGAAGGTGCTATAAGGGGAAAAAAACTCGGGAAAACAAATTGGACAACCATGAGAGGTGCAATATCTGCTTGATTAACATCCACCCTTTCAATGCCATGAAGGCCCCATTCTGTAGGTGTTGGCGTGTCATGCATATGTTCATCAACAAAACGAAAGCCACAATCAGAATGATTGCTGCTGGAGACTGGCTTGGGATGTTTAACACCTGCTCCCCAAACAACAAGGGGAGTATCAGTGTTTGAAGGATGCCCATCTCCATGGCTTCCTATTGGTAAAATAATAACATGTAAGAACCGCTATAAGGGAAAAAATGATGTAGGATCAAACTTATAATAATTCAGTGAAAAAAGTGAAGCAAAAAATTTCTAAAGTAAAAGTGAAAAAAGCAAATCCAACCTTTGTCATGCATTCCATGATCAGCAGTAAATATGTATGCTGTACGATTGTCCCTGTAATAATCCTCAAGAAGATTATAAACCCTTTCAGCTATACTGTCAACAACCGCAACATTATTGAGATAAATGGGCGAATAGGGCCTATGCGCATGACCATTTGAATCACAGCCAAGTAGGTGCAAAAATACGACAAGATTATCCTGTAAAAGTAACTCCTTCAATTTCGGGTCTTCTTTGGACCTATTCAGAAGTCCCTTAAATTGATCAAAAGACCACTCATCCAGAAAGGAAGCATCTGCATTAACACATACAAATTGGCAAATTGGTAAAGCATTAGCTGAAATGAGAACCACATAACAGAGTGTACAGCAGTAGTATCTTTGTACCCAAAGCATTATCACCTCTAAATTTGTTTTAAACCATTAGCACATTCAAGGAAAAAATACACTAATACAATTATTAAATATGTAAACTTTAATAGTAGAAATTGCAAATTGAAAAGTAAAAACAAAAGAACAGAGATACCTGTAGCGAAGTCTTCAAAGTCATGAGGGTAACTGTTCCAGGTGGTGTGAGGCAAGCCAGCACAGAAGATTGGAACTATATCTGGACTACCATAAGAGAAAGTATGCCGGCTTCGGTTAAATACCGAATCAAATTCAACAGGATTAGCTTTCCACCCTGCAAAATGAATTGGATATCTTCAGTTATGCCATTTTAGTCTGTGTGAATGCGAAAAAGAAAAAGAAAAAAGAATCGACCTTTCGTAACAGCACTGGGATCTTCATAGAACCCAGCAATTATAGAAACATGTCCAGGCCTTGACTCAGTGGGGGGACGAGCATGTGAAACTCCCCACCGACCCTTCTCTTTGATCACGCTTCTTAAAAATGGTGCTCTGAACTTTCCTTCAGAATCCGACTCAAAGAATTTGTCGGCTCGCAGACCATCAGCTGCAGCACAAGCTCTAAAGTTTTAAAGCAAACGCAAACACGAAACAGACCAAAGCTGAGTGGGAAAATGGGCGTACCAACGAGTAAAACGAGACGTTTTGCAGGGGCTTTGAAGCGAGGAGTGACGAGATCCATGCCATGAACAATGGGGGACTTGAAGTAGATGTCGAAAATACTGAGCATATAAACGGCGTGAAGAACAACGCCAAGTACTACCAGCCATTTCTCTTTCCTCTTGAGCCATGTCCTTCTTCTTCTCCTTGCGTTTGCTTTTACGTTGCTTCCTTCTCCTACCTCTCTCTCTCCACCACCCATCTCTCTCTTCTCTTGGTTTCACTCCGCCGCTTTCCTTCCTTCCGATCCTCACAAACGTCGTTCAACTCTTCCCTCTGACTCTTCTTTGTCTTTTTCGTAGTCTTCTCCAGAAAAGATTTTGGGCCTAGGTATTTGGGCCAAGGCCCAGATGAATATGAATATGCAATCTTGTAGTAATATCTGCTACCTTTTTTTTCGACAACAAGCAATAGAATTTTATTCAAATAACTGGAACAGTACTAGGAGAGCTATCCCAATTACGGAAAATGGGTAAATCTTCTTCAGTAACTTGAAACAGCCAAGAGCTGAACCGATCTGGATCTTAATTAGTCAAAAGAGGAAGTTTTCGAGGAAGATCTGCTAGCTGAACAACTTCCTAATTTGGCTAACAAACTTTTTGCTCCCTACATTTATGGAGAGAAAGTGGTGGCTCGTTTTTCTCCTCTGCCGTTGTTTATCTTTTCTCCGGCAACCATTTTTTGTTTGCACCAAATCTATTACTTAGCCATATACTCAACTCAAAAGATAATTAGAAGCTTCATGAGTTTTTAAAGTTACTTTAGCTAAAAATAGGATTAATTCGACTCGTGCCTAAACTACTAAGTACAATGGTTCAAGTGATTAAGAGTAATTATTCTTTGCATTCAAAGTTCTCAAATCCTCTCCCCCAACATCGCTTGTATAAGGGAAAAAAAACTGATATAGAATTAATTCGACTTTTATTTACTATGGAATATTACAACAAATATATGGAAAATCATACACATGATATTTGTAATATTCAAATGCAGTTACACATGGATAAACCACAGCACACGAACTTGATATATAATGTTTCATGAAGCCTAAACCAAAGGATATATAGCTTGGGGAACAATTAAAAGAGATATATAATGAAGCCCAGAAAACCAATCAGCAGCATGGATGGAAATGATGTAATGACATGAGTTGGTGCTGCAGATGGGCTAGGAGCAGCTTCAGGAGTGCCAACTGCTGCTGAAACAGCCATCATCAAGCTAGCAATTGCAACCCAAATCACCATGATAGCTGCAACCTTTTTGGTTCTGGGAAGCCATTGGTATATATATATATGTGTGATGATTTATGATCTTGTCCAAGTAAACAATTAACTGGTTTGCAATTCCTTGTGTTGGTTCTCACCTATTTATAAAGCCAAATTCCATAGCCTGCTAACTTTTCTCTGTGCACTCTTCTG
Organism: Prunus padus; assembly: GCA_024362665.1. NCBI lineage: Eukaryota > Viridiplantae > Streptophyta > Magnoliopsida > Rosales > Rosaceae > Prunus > Prunus padus. The sequence continues at coordinate 27,652,394 of JANFAM010000013.1, forward strand.
TACGTAATTACTGGCCAATTTCATTGAAGCCAGTTTCTATGTTTCGATTTTTGTTGTTTTGGGTAGCAAACAGGCACTTGGGTCCAGATATTAGCAAAAGCAGATCAGAAGATGAGAATGAGTTGTAGCAATGTTTTTTACTGGACTGCAGGTGACAATTACAAAGCGTGCTGATCATGATCACGTACGTATAGTCAGCCACCTTGTTTTGTTGCGTTCAACATATCTGCTACAACTAATAACAGCATCAATCAATCTACTTTCCCATTGGGCAAGGGTTCCATCAAATCCGTATAAATAATTAGAAAAAATTATTATTTTATATAGAAATATAGCAAATGGACTTCAATTTTCATGAATTGACCTTCATTAACTAATTATATATAAGCCATTCAATAAATAGATGTTGAAATTAGGTAATACATAACCCATTTATTTTGTGGCCTCTGTGAATCAAGTCTCACAGTACTTACTACTTACATCGATTTCGTGTTTAATTAGTGAGATAAATGGATGGATGGATGCTTAATTAATTAGTTGATTTGATGATTAATTAATCAGGGGCACTTGTGTCCATGGTAGTTCATATCGGTGTAGCATTTGCCACATTTGTCCAGGTTGCTGCCATAATCTCCTGGAGGAACACATTTGCAGAGGTCACAGCATGCCATGCATGATCTCCTGCAGATCTTCTTATTTGTTTCTATTTTGCACCTCTTATCACACAACAGGATGCAATCTCCATGCCCACGAAATTTAATTGATTAAATCAGCAAAACACACATAGTAATTAACATTATTAACCCAAAAGGACGTTTCTTTTTTAATTTTTGCATGAAACTGGACAAAGTACGTCCTTACCCTTGTTGAATTTAACTTGGGGAGTGGACAACGGTGCTGCTGCTGCCGCCATAGTAGTAGTGAGTGGCATGGCCACAGGTAACCCCGTAGAAGCCGGTTCGTTCAGCGGAGGTGGCGATGGTGGATCCGGTGCCCTAAATAATGGGTTCCATTTAGGTATCCGTGGATATATCCTCACACTAAATAAACTATGGCGTTCACTGTGATCCTGTTGGTAAACTAATATGATCAACCGATCCAATAGTAAATTAACAATAAATATATGCATGGTGATATAATTAGAGATATTTAATACCTTTATGTTGAGTTCCTGATCATGAGGACCATGATTAGATGAGACCTAGACAGATGAACGAATTCAAAACGTGTGTGGAAAAATAATAAAGATATATATTAAAGATAAAAAATGAAATTTTATAAGTAATTACCTCTGTAGAAAATAAGAGAACAGAGGCAAACAGAAGAAGCATAGCTTTGAAATCCATTTTGTACATGTATATTTAGCTAGCATCAAGAACGTGGTATAAATAGTGTTGAAATTAGGTGGAGAGAGAGAGATTTCTGAAGTGTGCATGTGACAGCTTCGCTCGATCACTGAGACACAAGTAATGGATTGCTGTCCAAAATCTGACTTGAGAGTTCTCCTAGGACCGTGCCCATGCACTAAACGAAACTCTTAGATCCATTTGCCATTAGAGCGATGTGTTACCAATCCGTTTAATGTCCTTCACATGAGGCCTGCCTCACCAAACTTGTAACCCAAAAGCTGAAGTTTCATGAATTTTGTGGTTCATTGCTTGCCCATCTGACCTTCCTGGGTTGGTAATAACTTATCTAATAAAAAGACCTTCCTGGCTTGGCATGTGTTGACTTGTGGAGAGAAATAGATCACTAGAAAAGATAAAACAAATTAAAGAATCAATTACTCGTGTCAAATTGTCATTGATTTGTATTTTGTATGTAAAACATTTGCACATATACTCCATTTTATATATGTATATTCCTCACGCATCCCAACTATTCCTCTCGTGCTTTTATATAAATATTAAAAATAAACTCTAACGGGTCTAGTCTAGTGCAAAAGTATCTTGATTTACAGACCACCCCTCCCCTTGTAGTGTGTTTGCTTTTGAGTTTCCATCTCTTGTGAGCGCTCATAATTAAAAGCAGTATACTCCTCCAAAAAAATGTTTCTCATATTGATTTTCCTTTCCTAAAAATTTAGGATCTTGAACAATATTTTGCATATGAGGTTAAGAGAGGATCCAAATTATTTTAAGAGTAATCAAAATGCATTCCTTTCAATTTTAAATCATGAACATCTCGTTGGGCGCCATATTAATTATATGTTTGTCTGAATATTCTCTGTTAAGGGAAATTATAGAGTGGTATGATATCACCACGTCAGCTAACACTGTGCCACTCTATAATTCCTCTGTTAAAATGAAGCACCAAATCATTTGGAGCCCCTGTTCGGTCAAATCCATAGATAATCAAAAGGGTTTATTGAATTGCCCACTTTATTTTTTGATATGCATAGATAGGAACGATGGATTACAAAATGAAAAACGAGAGAAAAGCCATTTTTTATTTTTTATTTTTTGCCTCTCTCATACTTGTTTAATTATTTCATACCTATGTAATTGCTTAGCTCACGTGACATGAACTCACGAGAGCGAAAAATACGAAAAAACTTGATTTCAAAATTTCAACATGTCAGCGTAGCAGTAACGGAGCCGGTTCATTCACGAGCGGTTCTGGAGCGGGTGCTTTTCGTACCCGATCCGGTTTTGGAGCAGGTGCTCTACGTCCCCCATTAGGTCTCCGAGCCGGTCCTTTTTGTGGAGGTTGTGCAGCTGGTACTTCGGGCACCCGATTAGGCCTCGGAGCGGGTACTTTGGGCACCCGATTAGGCCTCGGAGCGGGTGCTTTGGGCACCAGATTAGGTTTCCGAGCAGGTGCGTCCACCAAAGGTTTCGGAGGCGGTGCTTTCGGCAGAGGTTTTGAGGAGGGAGCTGGTGCCGCCTTAATCTTCGGAGGTGGAGGAGGCAGCGGTTCTTTCGCTAGAGGTATTGGAACTGGTGCTTTCGCCAGAGGTTTTGGCGAGGGAGCTGGTGCAGCCTCCGGTGCGCCCTCCTCCTCATCCGACGGTGGTGGTGGAGGTGGTGGGGCCTTATTCTTTGGAGGTGAAGGCCGCGGCGGTGCCCTTTTGGGAAGTGGTGATGGTGGAGGTGGAGGCAAGTCCTTCAGCGGAGGAGATGGTGGAGTGGATGGGGACGTGATGGGAGAGGGTGGAGCAGGAGGGGCCTTGATCTGAGGATTAGGGTTCTTCACTACTGGAACTGGAGGAGCGCACGTGCATTGACGGGAGTTGTTTGGGGTTTTGGTGTCGGGTGGGGGTGACGGTTTGGTGTTGGGAGGGGGACTAGTTGTGCTTGGGCTCCCGGTTCCGCCGCCCCATATTGGAACGAGCGGTACAATTGGGAAGACCGGTGGAACCGGAACGAACGGTGGAATAACGACTCCTGGGAAAGAGGAATCATCGCCGTCCTTTTTCCGAGCCGGAGTCGAAGGTGGCTGCATATGTGCGCATGCATGCATTATCAATAATTCAAAAATTAGAGGTAAAAATAATTGTTGTATCTACAATTAAATGAATGAGACTAATGAACTCTTCTCGAGTTCAATTAGCTACTCTGTGTTGAGCTAGCTGTAATTTGGTGCCATGCATTAGGTAAAGTAGTGCGTAGATTTATTAAATTTGACTGGACCTAACTGGTGACACAGGAGCTGGTGCAGGTGCTTTCGCTGGAGGTGGTACTGGAGTCGGTGCCTTCACCGGAGCCGGTGCTTTGGCTGGAGGGGGTGGTGGTGGTGCAGACCGTGGTGGCGGTGGTGGTGGAGACCGTGGCGGTGGTGGTGGAGACCGTGGCGGTGGTGGTGGAGATGGCGTAATTGGGATTGGGAATCGTGGTGGTAATGGTAGTTCATCATCATCCCAATCATCCCAAGGAAATAGCTGTATAGATCATGAGTTCAATATATAATTGAGCATCTCAAATCCGTGGAAATTAGGACTAGAGATCAAATTTGATCCCAAGGAAATAGCTGTATGTATCTTGTCATATACAAAACATATATCAATTTCAATAATACCACTACAAGAAAAAGTCACAATAGTCACCCTTTGTCACTAACTAAGAATTTGGTGAATGTTGGTAGCATTTGTCACCTTTTTTTGGTAATCTGTTGGTACCTTCAGTCACATTTTTTGAAATTTTTGTGACTAAAGGCTTTAATACCCCAAAGAAAGTAGAACCAAACGTCATCATCGTTAATTTGTTTTTTTGGACTGACTGTACCTTTAGTCACCTTTTTGAAATTTTGTGTGACTAAAGGCTTTAGTCACCCCAAGAAAAATAACCAAATGTCACCATCATTAATTTGTTGGTGACTAAAGCCTTTAGTCACCTTTTTTGTCACTATTAGTAGCATTAGTCACATTTTTGAAATTTTTGTGTGACTAAAGATTTTAGTCCCCAAAGAATGTCACCAAATATTACTAAATAATAAGAATCGGCCACTTTTTCTTGTAGTGTACCAGAGGGGATAACGCTGCTTTCAAATTTTAGTCATTAGCTGGTTGAAGGATGTGCAAAGTGATATCAAGTTGTGAAAACTAATAATAATGCAATACTATCAATCAATTGGATCTAAAATTGAAATTAACCCTTTAATATTTATAGCATAATACTTAAACACTGACTTGAACTAATATATATATATATATCTGAATCATACCCCCCAAAACTTTGCGTGTTTCTCTGGATGATCATCTGAGGAAACCTACAAAGACAAATGATCGATATATCAGTAAATTTAAACACACCTAACTGTAGATAATTTTGAACAACACTTACAAAAATCAAAGTATATGAGGCATAGACTCTATACGTACCCTTGCAGTAACTAAGAGAATAGTAGCAAGTAGGAGCATAGCTTTGAAAGCCATTGTAGATATTACTGGAGTAATATAGCTAAGGAAGTGAGATGAACATTCTAGCTAGCAGAACAAGTAGTATATATAAATATATGCAGCCTGCATGCATGCGGAAAGGTAATGGAGAGAGAGAGAGAGAGAGAGAGACATAAGCATAACTAAAAGTCGTGGCTTGCTGTCCAAAATCTGACTTCTGAGTTCGACCCTCCCTCCACAAGGACGACGGTGGCCATGCATTCCACAATCATCTCTATTTCCCATCACTGTATGTGTAACCAATAAATGAACACCCTTCGAATTGATCACGCGATCGATAGTTATGTCATATTTGAAAAACTCTTGGAGCCAAATTAGCTACACTTTCCTCCTTCAGCTGGGTGTATTTGAGCTTCCTAGGTTTGCTAGCCTCATTTGTATTAACAGCATATAAAAACAATTTGGGGTTGTGGGTCAATATATGGGTCCTCTACTTCATTTGTTACTCTGATCGTTCAGACCGCTCCACACACATGAACTGTTCGACTCAAACTACACATGCAGTCACGCATGGACCAACCTAAAACGGAGTTAATATACAATATTGGAAAGAAGAAAAATCAAGTACAAGACTTGGGGTAAATGATCTTACGTTACATGCTTGAGTTACAAACCTTTTGAAGTTGGAAATTGTTAATCGATATTCAAATTATGAGATACGGGCTTCTTATAAATTAAGTAATGCGATTATTTCAATTTGCAGTGCATATGGCGCTGATGAAAGCATCCAACAGTCTAATTAACAACGAACACTACATATCTAATCGATATTCAAATTATGAGATGTGGGCTTCTTAAGTAATGCGATTATTTCAATTTGTAGTGCCAGTAGTGAAAGGATCCAACAATCTACTTAACAACGAACACTATATATATATATATATATAATCGATCAGCAAAGGGAAGCTAATTGTATTTCAATTTGAGTGGTCAAATAAATCCGATTCAAGTGGTTTTTTATAGAAATGATCTTTGAATAAATATCTACAAAATAGATGGTTTGGATAAGTGAAATACAATATAGAGTGGGCCTGAGAATGTCCCTCAAATATTATTTGAGGAATTCTCCGATGGAGCTCTCTGATATATATAAATTTTAAGAAATTAAGTAATGGATGTAGTCCAAAAATTTTGGGCCGTTTTTGACTTGGCTGAATTGATGCAGCGAAAATGTCATCTTCTTTCTTTTACCGACGTAAGTTGTAACCATTTAAAATGACCATTATTTGGGGTAATTTTTGGGTGTTCAGACACCACGTGGTGGTGTCATCCACTGCAGAGGACATGTGGAATGTTTCCAATGCACTACGCCATGTGTCATAAAAAATAATGCAATAAATTAGAAAGTAATTCCAAATGTCCTGTGCATTGGATGGTACCACGTGGTGTCTGCATTTAAAAATTTCTCCATTATTTATATTTTCCTTTTCCATTAAGTATAAGGTATTACCATGGTTTGTTCTATGTTTTACAGCCATGGTATAACATTTACTTTTTCTTTTCAAAGTTCTACACGGTAAGTTTGGTTCGTGCAATCGGTGGCTCTACTGTCAATTGGTCTAATGAAGGAAGGTTGATTGAAGAATGCACACTACTGCTTAGGCAGTTGCATGATACGTTCTATCTATTAGGGCAACTCCAGCGGTAGAGCCCAGGCATGGGGGATGGGTCCCACAGGCCTGAGCCCAAAATGGTGTTCCAACGGTAGATTGTTGCTCGGGCAAGCTGTTGGGCCCATGAGCCTGGGCAAACCCTCGGGCTCTTCTTACTGGCTTCTTTGCCAGGCAAGTAACGTCAAGAAAGCAAAATATTTAAAAAATCCAAAAAAATCAGAAATATTTTTTAATACATACCTATCAATTTTATTATTAATAATTTAATACATATAACTAAAATTAATCCAATGTAAAAAATAAAATAAAAACAAAAAATGAATAGTAGTTGTCCTTTGCCATGACAACGGGTGGAAACGAACCTTGCCTTTTGCAAGGGCAGCCACTATTCATGTGAATAGTAGCTGCCCTAGCTCCCTCCCCCTCCCCCTCCCCCCTTGCCATGGCAAAAAGCAAATTGGTGGAGTTGCTCTTATATGTCCCCAGAGTAGTTAATGTAGTGGCTCATAGACTAGCCTGTCGTATTGATATCGGGGCTCTCTTTGGTATTCTTAAGAGCAACTCCACCGTTGGGGGTTGCCATGGCAAGGGGGAGGAGGGAGCTAGGGGCTACTATTCAAGTGAATAGTGGCTGTCCTTGCAAATAGTAATGTGCATTTCCACCCGTTGCCATGGCAAAGGGCAACTACTATTCACTTTTATTTTTATTTTATTTTTTTTACATGAGATTAATTTTAGTTGTATGTATGAAATTAATAATAATAAAATTGATAGGTATGTATTAAAAAATATTTTTGAATTTTTTGGATTTTTTCAGATTTTTTTCAGATTTTTTAATATTTTTTTACGCCGCTAACGTCAACAAAAATATCGGCGTTAAAGCGCAGCGCAGTGCGACTTTGCCGAGGGCCAACCCAGTCCGCATGGGCCCACTGACTGCCCTGGCAACAAAGTGCTGCTGGAACAACATTTTGGGCTCAAGCCCGTGGGACCCATCCCCCCTGCCTGGGCTGAACAGGTGGAGTTGCTCTAATGATATTGATGCCTTACTCGAAGACAATATGTAATGTTGTTTCTATTTTTCCATGAAATCGTTCACATCTCAAAAAAGAAATAAGATATATATGCGTACATCAAATGTTAATATTATTTTTCAAATATAGAAATCATCCGGTACATGACATTGAGAGCAATTGAATAGATAGATATTATTGAATTATAATACGAGTCTTAGTACATATACAGTATATTATGTATACTTTATTGTCTTTCTCATATATACTTATACTCGGTTCTGGCTAACATTCGTTGGTCGATTCCCAATCGACATGACTGATTTATTTAACGGGTTCACCAAACCGCCCACCTGAAAACCAGAATATCAAAACTTAGCACACAATAAATGATAATTACTGTCTTAAATTAAGAGAATTATATAAAATTGTGTACCCTTTTAGCTTACTGGAAGTGGTGGAGTTAGCTCATCGCCTGGAAACTCGTCAAATGGAGGATAAGGCTCGTCCAGTGCCGGTGAAGGCGGCGACCTGGGGAATGGCTTGGTCTTGCCCCCCTTGCCACCTTTTGATGGTGGTGGTGACCTGGTTTTTGGTGGTGTCTTGGCTTTTGGCCCTGTTGGCTGAAACCAGATTAAATGTTACATTTTCTCCCAGTAATTTCTATTAATGTACAAAGTTGTTTAAATCAATGTACGTACCAATCTCTTTGCCTTGAGTTCCTCTTCAGGCTGGTCCTGAGACGAAACCTACACAAACAAACAAGATTGTCTCGTTCAAACAAGAGGAAAATTAAAATTACAAAAGCAGCTAGCACAGTAAATGTGTATAATTACTAATTACCATTGTAGTAACTAGGAGAATGGTGACAACGAGGAGAAGGAAAGCTTTGAGAGCCATTGATTGTATAAGAAAGGAGCAGCAGAAATACCAAGAGGAATTAATGTAGTAGAGAAGTCTAAGAGCTATGGGAAGGCAGATGATGCTTGCAGGAGAAATAGGATGGGGGTATAAATAGTGATAAAAAGGGTGGAGAGAGAAACTTATACACGCTTAGAATACCACTATTTCACTAAGCATACCACTTGATACTGTTTCTCATAATCTTAGACATGCATGTGGGATCACATGCCTTGCAAACAACCTTAGTCAAAATTAATTTAAATAAAATACGGTTAAAGTTATTATTATTATATATATATATATATATATATATATATATATATATATATATATATATATATATATATGGACCTAGAAAGATCCATCCATTTTAGTTTTTGTAGGTCCTCGGCTATTAACACAGGTGAAAAAGGCCCACCATGCGTGAAGGAAATGTTAGGGCCCACCTATTAATATTATTAGGTCACAATGGTACTAGGCTAATAAGTATAATTCAATGCCTTGACTTGAAGCCCATATCTTCAAGCCCTTGGATTCTCCTGGCTTTGGCGTTTAACATATATTTTTGGCTAAATTATTAAAACGCCCTATAACTCAATTTCGCCTCACTTTCCTCCCAAACTCTAAGTGTCTCACTTTCAAACTCTATTTAGTGTCTCACTTTCCCCGAAACTCTAAGTGTCTCATTTCCCCAAACTCTATTTAGTGTCTCACTTTCCTCGAAACTACATGTAGTGTCTCACTTTGCTGATTCCATCAAACTTTAACCAAGTCGTCAAACTTGACGCCCATGTGCCGTTTTTCATCTCATCGATATGCATATTTTGTTATATGTTCATTCTTCTATATGCATATTTAGATAGGTAAACAAATTTTAGAAAGAAAAAAATAGAAATAGAAGAAAAATGTTTAAGCTTGTTACAACAAAAAGTATGTCAATATTAAAATACCATTTGGATTAACCATTCCCAAAAAACTGCAAATTACATAACACACAAATGTCATTGTACGTAACCATTCCCAAAAAACTGCAGATTACATAACACACAAATGCCATTGTACTCAACCATTTCCAAAACACTTGCAAATTACAAACCTCCCACCTCCCTTTGGTTACAATTAAGATTGCTAAACCTACATTACATAGCCAACTCTAAATCTGATGATAATTATCCCTTAAACCACCAACCATCATGAAAATCAACATTATCCAAGAAAGAAACAGAAAACCCCACAACAATTTCTCTCTACCTCGAAGCTTGGCTAGATCTTGTTCTAGTCTTCCCTTATTCTTCAGCAACCCAGGTATTATGTCTTTTGAACAAGAACACATCTCTGGATCAAACCACTCAAAGAAGCGACAACCTTTGTTTCTTCCCTAGCGACATCTGAACTTGGCAAAGCTTCCTACAATGGCAATGCTTTCGTTGTCGACCTTCCATGGACACAAGAACTCATAAAAACGGCACATGGGTGTCAAGTTTGATGACTTCGGTTAAGGCCGGATGGAATCCAGGCAAAATGAGACACTAAATAGAGTTTCAGAGGGGAAAGTGAGACACTAAATAGAGTTTCAGAGGGGAAAGCAAGACACTTAGAATTTCGGGAGGAAATGAGACTGAAAATGAGTTACAGGGCCATTTCAATAATTTAGCCTATATTTTTTTAGAACCAAAGTTTAGGCGAATCACATATGAAGGGAAATTAGATAACCAAAGTCAAGGCGAAACAAGATTGTGTTCGATAGTAGCAAGAGCGTCAGCTACCATGTCCGCATCTCGTAAAACATGTTGAAACTCGATAAGCTACCATGTTCGCTTCTCGGAAAATATGATGAAACTTGATATCGAACGTACAAGAATTTGGAATTTAAGATTTGGGTGTGATTTTTGACAACATCAACATTTTACTGATAAACTGATGGAAATTTTGGTGAATGGTCGAATTTAGAAGAGAGATTATTGGGACGACATTTCTAAGTCTACAATTTGAAAATGTCAACCAGAACGCTTCTCTTGTAGCAGTAAAAGAAAGCAGGCACTGTAAATGTTGTACCAAAAGCTAGAAAGTACAATAATATATATATTAATAAACATCTGCTACATGACATTGAAAATTTGAATCAAAGAGTCGAGGCCATACATACTATACAACAAGTAGTAGTAATTGCCCGTTCAATAGATGCCGGAAGCAGTAGAATATAAAGAAACTAGAAAGGGCACTGGAAAACCATTTATGTTTTCTCGCTTCTCCTCTCTCAGACATAGTCTTAGGCAAACATGACCGGCCTTAAAATTCAAATGAGAGAGAGAGAGAGAGTTGTGATTTGTGTTCAAGGGCACTTGCTTCTGTTTCCATGGGTGACCATATCAGTGTAGCACTTGCCGCATCTTTCCCTGTTGCCAGAAGTTCCTGGAGGAACACATCTGCAGCGGTCACAGCATGTCATGCAAGCTCTCATGCACAGTCTCTTCCTTGAGTGCAATTGGCACCTCTTGTCGCACAAAGGGATGCAATCTGCCCCATCAAAAAATTATTCAAAAAAAAAAACCAAGTTTAATACTTCACCAAGTACTTAAATAGTTATCACCAGAACCACCATGAAAAATTAATCAAGATTAGCATTTTCACTTCTCTATGGTGGTGAGAAAATATTTACCCTCTTTGGATTTGACTGGGGGCAGTGGTGGGTAAGTGGGTGGCTTCACTGGGGGCAGAGGACTGACAGGAATTGGTGGAGTGGGTGCCTTGACAACTGGAGCTGGTGGTGGAGAGGGTGGCTTGATCACTGGAGCTGATGGTGGAGAGGGTGGCTTGATCACTGGAGCTGGTGGTGGACTGGGTGGATTGATCACTGGAGCCGGTGCAGCTGGCGCCTTGACCAGGGGTGGTGGAGCTGGCGCCTTGACTATTGGAAGCTTAGGAGGAGCTGGTGCAGGTACTAAGACTTTGGAATAAGCAGCCTGAAATTAATTAATTAATTTTACCACATTGAAGGTCAAAAACACTATCAAGATTAAAGCTTTTTGTTACTTCCAGATATAAACTGAACTATACCACACTGTTTAAGTAAAAAAAAAATAGTACCCCTAAGTTAAGTTCCTGATGGTGCTCAAGTGATGAAGAAGAAGAAGCCTACAAAAACAAGGATTTCAAACCAATTTAGACACACCAAAGATATGGGAAACTAAAAAATACAAATGATAATAAATTGGGATGGAAATAATTACCACCCTGGTAGTACTAGTAACAAAAAGAAGAGCAGCAACTACAAGGAGAATGGCTTTGGAAGCAGCCATTGTAAAACAGCTGGAAATGTCAAGTCTCAAAAGGGAAAGGACTGAGATGATTTGTATCAGAGCAGGGATGTGGTATAAATAGTGTTGAAAAAGGACCAAAAAGAGATATTTCTGCAAGCTGGTGATATCAATGCCAGCTGCTTTGATGAAATGAGCACATCAGTTCTCATCAAAAAAAAAAAAAAAGGAGCAGATCAGTGAGACATAAGTTTATATGGCTTGGTGTCCAAAAATCTTACTTGAGACTTCAACCCACCTGGCCCTATGAGACTGTCCACTAAACTATTATTATCTATATGATACCTATCTATTTCACTCTCTCACTCATCTCATCAGACTCTGTGTCACCCCTACCCCCTCATAATAAATTAATTTCCTCCACACGAGGTCTGTCTCATAAAATATTAACTTGTATTGTAGCCAAAGCTACGTTTCCTCTCGTAAATTTCAATAATTCTGCCCCAAAAAAATTCATTAATTGCTTCCTTATATGTCTGTTTTTTTGAAGCGATATTATAAATAAGTACTTTTAACCATTTAAATTACGTGGTTTTTACTATTGTCCTTTATTAATTTGTTAGATTCATTTCTGTTGAAATATAAAAATGATATCGGGTTCTGGGTTAACGCCGCCTCTTAATTGCTAAGCAGATTTCTTTAAACCCCTCCACCACATGAACTTTTCTACTCAGAACATGAGTTAATCAATGCAACCATGAACCCAAATTAAGAAAGGCATTGTTTTGGGATTATTTGTATTGACATTAGTACTGATATGGTAATGTACAGCTGGTTCCTGTGAAGGATCCGACAATGTAACTGACAGATCTGTGAAAGTATAATTGATTGAGCAAATCCAGGAAGTTATATAGATTACAACTGGTTGGTTCCATAAGAACTTACACTGGTGCTTCTGTTTCTCATATTCTTATTAGTCAAATCGAGGAAGCTGCATGCATGTGATATCAATGACATGTCTGCAGTATCAGTATGCCTGGATGGACCTAACCCTAAATGATCCATATATATGTACATTGTAATGTAACTTTCTACGGCGTTTCATTTCAGAACAACAAATATATGAATAAATAGTAAGTAATTTGAAACGCATTAACAAATTTACAACACTTCAAAACTAAACTTGAGAGCAATAATTTGATAGCACAGTAACGTGTTCGGTATGAATATGTCAGAGAAAGATCCTATATTAAAATCTCATCAGTTTTCAGGCTTTCTTTTTCAGCTAGCTAGTTCCCTCAGCTCATCGTAGTCTTAATATATGCGCTACCCAAGTGGCCTATAATATATAGGATCTTGTCAGGGAGATCAATTTTATATACTAACTTATGTATTTTCTCTTTAATAGAAATGGAGTTCATCAATACAATAGATCGCACGCTCTATTAGAAATATAATACACAAATTGATATCTAAAATTGATCTCCTTAGTATTTTTCTAAAATTTATCAAAAATGGGTTTTGAGGTAGGTGCATATATGAACTGGCACAAGTGAAGCAAAGGTCCCCCTGGTTTCAACAAAAACACTAGAGTTCAGTCCAATTCGAATTTCAGTACGGTGAAAGTGAAACATGCCCCAGTTAAATTCAGTAGGGACAATTTACTTTTCCTTTTTCATTTGGCAAAAGGGGATAACTTTATAGAGTAGTGATCTCTTGGTCACCTAGTGACCAAAGGATCCGTCACACCAATTAGATTTAAATCCAATTAGTCTGATAGAGTTCTTAAAATGAGTCAAAAGTAGGTGGCGCTTTAGATTTAAATCCAAATGTGGGTGGCCGGATTAAACTGATATTGGTGCCAAACACTTACACTAACTTTATATCACACTTCCCAAAAATCATTATTGACAGAGCGGGTGGATTCCTGTTAATCCTCTGCCGTTGGATTTTCTATAAGCAAACTCATCCAACCATTCAGATTTCAGAATCAGAAGAATCACATTGGTTGCTTGCTTCCCACCTACTTATTCACCATTCCATGGAGAAACGCCACCCAAAAGACCCACCATGTCTCCGTGCCATTGGGGCAATGATATGATAACTCTGCTGCAGCACAGACTAGGCTTTAGGCCCCATCTAGCTATAAGCAGAAACATACAAAAATGTACGGATCATATTTTAGGTCATTGGGCCAGTATCTATCAGACTCATCTCAGTAAAGCCTGCTTTCTGCTTTCAGGCTCTCTCTCCCCATGCTTTATACATGGGTCAGAAAGAAGTGGATAACAGCAAGCAAGTCCTCCATGTGGTTACTTTCTTTCACATACCTTAATATCTACACACAACAGACGTGAGGTAGGTGACTCGGTCAGAGCTGAGTCGGTCTCTTTGCACCTAAAATTGAAATCTAAATTCGAATTTCCCTCCTTATAGATCATTTTAGAGTATTTTACACTTTCGCTTGCATTAACATAAAATAAAAATCTACACAACTGTCTTATATCTCACCTCTGGCATTGTGTAATAATGGGTGGTCCTAGGCCAGCAATATCTGGCCAGGCTGGTGATCTAATTAGAAAAACCTGACCAGGTCATACAGGCAGCTTTACAACGAGGGGTAAAATCGGACGGTACGAAGGAACCTCTCATTATAAGCCCTTACTTTTACCCTTAATTATAGCCTCGGGTCATACATGGCCCGGAACTCGAGTAAAAAAATCCATCTGAATTTGGCCTAGCGTTACTTAGAAGTCATGGCGCTGCTAAGATGAGTAGGTATAATTTATAAAACAGAATTCGCATCATGCAAATTTACGTAGTAGAAGAGAACCACCTCACAAAAACCGTCTCAACGAGGGCAGTAAAATTGTTTATCCACTGTGTCTGTCTAAAGTTCAACTTCACCAAAACTTGGTAGAGGCAGCCTATCTAACTACAAAGTACAAACCATGAATGATGAATCCAATCCAAGGAAACAGAGCTTCAACATTATATTTCTAACCCTTTTTCCTCTCCAGTTTCGTTTATCCTAGACCAGCACACAAGCTCTATACAGCAACTTCCTCTTCTTCGTCAAAGCTCAAATTCAATGTTTGGAGCTTAAATCCTGAACTCTGTATGGTCTCAACCAAACTGGAAGCCACCCCAGTAGCTTGTACTGTTGTCTGTTTTGTCAACTGGAAAAACAAACAAAAAATGCTTCCCATTAGAACCTAAATGTATCACACAGAATCAAAAACACCCAAAAGCGAAAAGATGCGATCAAAGCACATATCGAAATACGTAAAATCAAGCAATATCCAAAAACACAAGTTGTGACCAAAGCAAAGTAGGTAGCAAATTAAGTAAGACCAAGCATTCAGCAGCTGGTAAACTTTACTTATAATGGATTACATATATTTTTGCTAGTTGTTACTACCCAGTCAAGGAAGTTTCTTTCATACGCACCTCAACAGTTCCAATACCCTCAACAACTTCAACTTTTAAGTTGGTAATACCTTGAGTTTCCTGCAACAAAATGCAAGAATGAGTAACAAATTATGAACACCAATCCAACATTGATTCACAATTTCAACATCCAAATATTTAGAAATGAAAATGTACCTCTAAGGCTTTGGTTACCGAAGGGATAGCGGCGTCGCTCATTGTTCCATCTGCCTTGAAATATTATGCAAAAGAATTGTCACATTTGATACTAAAGCTAAAACCTTGTCATTAACAAATTCCCTCAGAATCAGAATACAAGAAGGATATGCATAAATTGCTAAACTTCAGAAAGAAAAAAAGAACAACAATTTCATGGAAATTTCCAGCGCATAAATAACATGGACACCAGAAAACGTAAAGATACGGAATTTAAACAGAAAGTTGCAAACTTGGGCAAAATTGCTAGCTGGGTACCTGAAAGAGCATGGTGAGAGTGTCGGAGGGCAAAACGGGGACCGAAACGGGCTGCTCCTGTTGCTGGCTGCTGGCTGCTTCTTGTTTTTGCTCTTGTTCTTCAACTGGAATTAGAGTTTCCTCTTCGACGGCCCTTAGAATTTTGGGTCTACGGGACCTCGGGTCCTTGTGCGTCAAACGCTGGAAAGAGGTGGAAAAGTTTCGAAACGAAAGGGTTGGAGAAGGAACGGAAATTGCAAGGGAATGAGAATGACTGGGTGTACGGAGCGAGACCAGAGGCGAGAATGCTGAGACTGAAACTGTAGCCATTTGTTTTGGGTGAGTTTTATCTTTCAATCTTTCGGACTTCTCTGTTCTCTCACCAAAGCAGTATCTAGCCACTGGTCTGAGAAGAACGAGTGTAGTTTGTTGGTGAGAGATGATGCAAAGCGCATTCTATTGGGCCTTTTGGGCCTTTGGCTCCCTATCTATTTACAGAAAGCTGTATTTGTCTTTCAAGTTTTGAAATTAATCGGAGCCGTCCATTTGATTTTCTTCTTCTCATCTACTAATAACATGTGTAATTAATAAGCATCTAGTTTGAATGAAGATTATCTAAACCAATTTTAACAGCTTGAAATTACAAAGTTTGGGTTTCAAAATGATCACTGAGAATTTTACGGACCAGAGTTGAAATTAGGAATTGGGATGTACGTAAGGAGCTCTTGCTCCATCAGAAGTTCAAAAGCAGTGCATTCCAATACATCTTAACCAACAGAATCTGAAAGCATATGTTTAAACAAGTCCTGGTTCCAATTCTCTCATTCAGCCTACAAAACAATGTCTCCCTTTCCCTTTCCAACATTTGAGCTTACTTCCCGTTCCAATCCACTTCAACTTGTCCATCTGTTCAAGCATAAGATCCAAGCAGTTCTCATAAATGGAAAACCAAGTATAGACTATGAAAATCACAAGAATTCAACACAGCTGGAAGCCACTGACCTCGAAGATTTACTGCTCGGTTTGCTTGAACATCAGCGTCAGAATTGTAATCCTGCAGCAATAGCAGATTATCTCATTCTCGGGCCACCGTAGTAGATTTTTATAAAATTACCATTGTCCATTTAACAGTATCAAACAGAGTTCAATTTTATATCCATTCTCATACTCTCATCAAATTAAGTTCTTGGAGTCTTGAAGATTTATTATACAAGTATTACATACAAAAATTTAAATCCACACAACTGTACATACCCTAAGAACATGATTGATATCAAATGACATAAACTTTTCCTTGAGCTCCCTGGCCACTTGGCACAGCTCAGCCATATTCTGATTTTTGGTTTTCCAGAGACCCTGAATCTGTGATATCAAAGAGCTCGTAAGACTTAATAAACAAATAAAATATGAAATGAATTTTCAAGGATACAGGTAACAAAAGGGAGGGAAGGGGAAAGACTACAAAAACTCGAAGTGCTGTAACATATACAAACCTGCATGCAGACAAGTTTAGAGTCTCCTTTAACACAAATGTGTTTATATCCTTTTTCCAGAGCATATTTCAATCCTAGAATTACAGCTCGATATTCAGCAACATTATTTGTTGCAATGCCCACCCCTTCACGTAACCGGTATACCTATAAATCCCCATGTTATAAATAAACGGTTAACAGCTACATTTGACAAGAAAATATGCTCTAAAAGAACCACAATTGTCTCAATGAACTGCATACAGCGCTTCCATCTTCAGCTCGTAGCACAGCTCCTGCACCAGATTGTCCAGGATTTCCTTTTGAAGCACCATCGAACTCAAGTATACAGGAATGCTGGAAAAAGACATAGATCAAGCATATTTATGTAACTTTACTTCACATACCCATAACAATGAGATTAAACAGATAGATCGACATAATTGAACATAATATATCAGTGGCTGTGAGAACTAGAAACTTACGCCACTTGAAGAAACTGCTAGAGTTTCAATAGGATTATCAGATTTGAAATGCTTCCTCTGAGAGGTTGGGAATGAAGTAGTCCCAACCATATCCTGCAATCTCTTTGGTGGTAAGTAGTCCTTGACAGCTGATTCTACTGTAGAAGAATCCGGCTGCCAGAATTTATGAACATGCACAATGAGACAATCAGTAATCAAATATATTATGCACTTTATATATCAGGGGTTGTGAGAAATACAAACTTACACCACTATAAGAAACAGATAGAGTTTCAATATGATTATCAGATTTGAAATGCCTTCTCTGAGAGATTGGGAATGAAGTAGACTCAACCATCTCCTGCAATCTATTTGGTGCTGAGACATTGACAGCTGATTCTACTATAGAAGAATCTGGCTGCTGAAAATTTATAAACATGCACAATTAGACCATCAGTAACCAAATATAAGACCGCCTATGATACAAAAACTATTTCCATGTCACATGCCATGGAGAAGAACAGAGCACCCGAAAGAGCCTTTTTAAAACATAACATCATCAAACCTGGTAAGGGCAAGCAGCAAGTATTCCAAAAAGATCATCTTTCACATCATTGGCACAGATAGTATAAGAAGCATTCTTAAGCCCATGCGAGACAAGGTAATCCTCAGCCTCCTTAGGCAAACCGTGGCCTTTGAACACGCTTATAGAAGGATTGCATACCTACAAAGAAAACAAACCTCATTACAATGAGTTATCAACAGACGGGCACATATGCAATCTAATGGAAGCTAATTTTACTCTAACATTTGTGGACACGAAAGCTACAATTAGAGACTCGCAATTAGGGAAGGTAGCCTACCACCAGAAAGCACAAACTTTTTTTCAGAATGTACACGACAACCAATCACTGTAGGAAGAAATTTCAGTTGCACATAAGAAATTAGTCTTAAGTTTCAGTATTAACGTTGTCCATGAGAAAAATGATAGAAGGACAATAAAGGGAACGGTTATTCTAACACAATTAAGAAAACCCAAAAGAAAATTCAGCTAGGTGCTCCAAAAATTGATCAAGATTGGGCCAAAACCAGAGAAAAATCAAGCTCAAAGTGTTAATAACATAGATGATAAGGAAGTAAAAATTTACCGAAGAACCGGCTTGGTTTTGGCAATCCCTCAAGTTTTTATATAACCCAATGATATCCCCCTTCCGAACCACATAAAAAGCATCACCCTCTTCTTCCGCCATTGAAGCTTCAGTGTCTAACTTTCCCAGCACTGCAAATACAAAAGGAATGCCCAAATGTAAAAGTTAACCGAATTTTAGTTTCTACAAACGACGACGATGAAACCCTAGTATTTAAAAGGACAAATAGTGACTGTGGAGCTTGAAGATCCTACCTTGTAAGCTGTTGCGAAATAAAGTTTGAATTTTGAAATCCGAAAGAGAGAGACGTCAGGTCAAGTGAGTGCCCAGTGGTCGGTGACTACAGTGAATTTACTCAAATGCTACACGTTGCCATCAATGGCCTTGGCATGAGGTCGGTCGACTAATGGAATCAGAGAATCTGTTTTTCTTACAATATGCTGGCATTTAGCCCGCCAACCATAACCTTACAAGTTACACATGAGCCAGCCCGTTTGGCACACAAAAAAGGAAACCCGGCCTGAGCTGTGGCTAAGGACCTAGGCCTGACTCTTACGGCCCAATCATTTTGTTTTCCTTTTTTTTCCTTGTAATTTTATTTTGACCAATTTACAAAGATAATTTTCAACCGCCAATGTCCTTACAACAAAGTTATTCGACAATGCAATGGGGCCACAACTAATATTGAACTTTCACAAATACAGTCTACGTACTGTGTGAGTCGATCTTGAAACTTTTCAACCAAATATAATAAGTACTACCATATAAAAAACTAGTTTGGTTTTTTTTGGTAATTCTGAACATGTTAAATACTCTCATTCATTTAGATGCGAAATATTTTTGCTCATAATTTTAACCCAAAGTATACTATCACTACAAATTATGGTTATGCTTATAAACACGTGTCAAGTCTTGTGAATTGTGATGAGGGTATACATTGAGTTAAAGTGATGCGCAAAAATGCTTCCATTTAGATGGAGATATGTAACATGTCTGCATATGATAGCCTTAATTTTCAATTAAGATTCCATGTGTATGACAAAAGCATCCTTTGTTTTTCCCGTGATTGCTTGTGCGTGCCTTCCTACACGTCTGTCTACAGACTCTACATCTAACAGCTAATACATGACTGAGAAACCATATGCTATTTTATCCAGGGCATAATGATTTGACTGCTTGGTATTGTTCCGTTCACAGTAGTGACATAGAAAAATACAAGAGTTTTCTTTAATGGGATGGGATCCTCATTATTGTACGCTAATGACATATAAACATTGCAGAATGAACATCTTCACTGGTAACTTACAATTTAAGCAACAAAAGTTTGATGAAATCCGATCCCAGTGTGCCGTGCGGCGTGTTTTATGTAACAAATTATAAGTCTCTTTCAAGTTTTGAGTGATCTATAGTACAAGTTTGGTTTGTTCTGTTTCTTGGTTGTGTTGATGTGGGTTTTGAATGTCTTTTTAGTTTTTACCTTTGGCGAAAGGCTAATAATTGGTATGGTTACTGAGTTCATATATGATGTGCTGCTTGAGATAGATTCAGAAGGAAGCATTATATTAGAAAAGGCAATGAAAAAATAGCTGAGTTGTTTATACTGATTGTCATTACTTCATACACTGAACACATATACCATTGTACAATTAACTCAATTCTTATATCTTACTCATGAGCTTCTTTCTACCAAATGGGAAATGTTTCTACATGTAAATGAATTCAACTTTGAACACCAAGAGCTGCAAATCTGAAATTGCACTTTTGTTTTAGGGTTTTAGCCCATCTGCTCACCTATTAAGTCCAACCCTACAGCAAGAAATGACAGCCCTTGGAAAAGCAAGAAATAGAAGTGAACTCCATGTGCTGATAAGAAGCTTCTGGCTGATGCAGTGAGTAGCAGAAAAGCAAGCGCAAGCTCTTTCCTGTAGATCCCATTTTTCTTCTTCTTCTTGGGGATGGGAGCTACTTCTTGTTCCTTGAGTTTACTTAACAATTCCAAACCAGACTCAGAGTTCCTCCTTAGGATCTTCTCTTCATTTGAAGACAGTGATTCCCTCTCAGCAAGGGCTAACAAATCTGATTCAGATGATCTTCCAGTCTTCTTTGTCACCACCCACTCATAAGAACTTCCCAGCTGAAATAGCCCAGAAACCATGGCATTGAACTTTGTGACAGACATTGTGTTCTCGAACAGTAAGTATGGAACCAAGAAAGGGAAAGATTTTGGGGATGGAAGAATGTTTAGAAAGGACATGAAAATGGGGATATAACAAATTACCCAAAGAGGCAGTTCAGCCTCTGGCAAGAACATGGTCAATGGAAGTATGATACAGAACAATGTGAATGAGTAAAAGGGAAGAATCAGCTTCCTCAAAAGAAAGAAAAGAAATATCAAGTTGCTCTTCTTCCACATTGATATCTGCACAAATTTCATTTCAAAAAGTTAAAAAACAACATACAAACCTATAATTTAACCATTTTAGAAGTAATCAAAGAAAGTTCATTAATGAAGGGAAAACCTTGGAAGTTAAGATAGCAGGAAGACACAATCTGAACAGCTGCATGGGACCCGAATGCCAGCGGTGCTGTTGCTTCTTGTAAGTTTCATAAGACTCTGGTAATTCACAAAGGACTCTGACATCATTGAGGAAGATAAATTTCCATCCATTCAAGTGTGCTCGAACGGCAATGTCCATATCCTCAACTGTTGTTCTCTCTAGCCAGCCTCCTGATTCTTCCAAAGCCTTAATTCTCCAAACTCCTGCAGTTCCATTAAATCCGAAGAAATTGAGAAAGACACCATTGACTTGCTGTTCCACTTCAAAATGGAAGCACAGGTTGATGTTTTGGAGTCTTGTAAGTAAGTTCTCATCCTTGTTCACAAACGACCAGCGAGCCTGGACAAGTCCCAATTCAGGATTTCCCTGTGATGAACCGCAGGATCGTTAGTCTCAAGTCATTACAAAGATTAATTAAGAAAGATGGCATCTTTGATTGAGAATATATAATAATCACCTTGAAGTGAGGAATGGTCAGCTTAAGGAAATCAGGGTTGGGCTGGAAATCAGCATCAAATATTGCCACAAACTCATAGTCTTTGACATAATCACAACCCATGGCTGATTTAAGGTTGCCTGCTTTGTAGCCAGTTCTGATCAACCGATGTCTGTAGATTATGTTGACACCTTTCTGGCTCCATGTTGAGACTTCGTCTTTGATTAAAAGCTGTAAATTTCTATCATCTGAGTCATCTAAAACTTGAATTAAAAGTCTGTCTCTTGGCCAATCCATCTGACAAGCAGATGCAATTGCTTGCTCGTACACCTACATGATAAGCAACATATTCAAAGCAATATGAGAAGGCAATATCCCAGCAAAAGTCAACTTCCAACAGACAGAGAAAGAGACAGTGAAAAGAAGAAGTAAATTTAGTGAGCTAGTTTGCTCTGTTACCTCTCTCTCATTGCACATGGGGATCTGAAGAAGGACCATTGGGAAAGTAGAAGAATCTTCAATGTCATAAGCATCTGCTGCTACCGTGGGCTTTATCTTCTTGAATTTGATCCAGAAACATCCAATACATAGAACCAGTCGATCAAGTGATTGAATCAGGAAAAGTACAATGCAGAATTTAGAGAGAATTATAGCCACAGGAGCAATATAGTCAACCCTGAACGCCGACCAGGCCATGTAGGACCACTGCACCAAACCCTGAACCTCCCAAGGCTGAATCAGATTCAAATTCCAGCTTTTGAAGTGAGCAATGACTTCAATGACCAGAGCTACAATTGACAAACCAAGAAAAGCTTTGATGAATCTATACAACCTTCCTCTGCTTTTGGGCTCTTCGTCACTCATGTCAGATAAGGCAATGCGTTTTTTAAGTGAAACAAACATGGCCCTGAATGCCATTGGCAGCCATGAAAGGCAAGCAAATATTCTATTAACTTTGAGAAGAAGAACCCATGTGAATTGCTTGGTGCTCACTGCCTTTTGTTTCTCAAGAAACACAGACGAATCCAAGCCATTAACCTTTAGCGCAGAGCTGTCAGGCTTCTCGATTGTAACTACAACTGAGTTTGGAGCCATTTCTTGGAAATTCAATTCCACAGAAAACAGAGGCAAGCAAATGCTAAAGCGTGATCTGGGTATTAGATATGAGACTTGTACAGCATACTAGAGGAGAAAATAAAACAGAGAACCCATGAAAGTAGTAAACTTTGATGCACTTTCCACTGCAATCTGGGATCTTTGAAGGTTTGGAATGTAAAGACAAACAGGGTGTTATTAAGAGAGAGAGAGAGAGAGAGAGAGAGAGAGAGAGAGAGAGAGAGAGAGAAAGATGAGTGAGAGTATGAACTCACTCTCCTGTGCTGCTGTGAACAACTAATGAATCAGGAGAAGAAATATAGATTCCTTACTTGAGTACTGCTCTGTGGTAAGAATTGGAAGTATTTCGTAATTAGCTAATGATCAGGTTCAGTAAATTAAGCCTAGTCAATGTAAATGGGCATCCAAATCTTGATCCGTTAAAATAATTATGAGGAACAATCAGGTCTTGACATGCATCATCAATCTTGGGTTGTCTGGTTACTGATCAAGAATTTTAAAGTGACAACCAGGTTACAGCCAGATGGCAGATCACCCAACACAAATAGTGACACTTGTCTGCTAACCTTGAGCACCACTTGCAGATAAGTTTCGGTTTCTCTTTTTGGGTTTTAACTAAGACAAGTTTATTACTCATTAGCCCTCTCCTCTGTGATGTTGTGCGGCTGCCATTAAGTCAGATCTAACTTAACTAAACTTGGACTTTTGGTTGTAACCTGCGTGTGCTGGCTGCTTAACTAATTAATTAGTCAATTAGTTATAATGTAAACATCAGAAAAATAGGCAACCAAAAACACCGTGTTCATACTGTGTGAATCATATTTCCCAGCCTTGAAAATCTTATTTCATTTCATGATTAAGTTTTAGGGATTTTAGCCATTTTTTGATTGTGCGTAAGTGTAATTCTTTATAGATCAATTTAATATATTGTTGCATTTGATCATTGAAGAAGATTTACCGATATTCGATTGCTTTTTACTTTCGTAGTTTTTGTAGGGATGTCAAACCTTCAATAATATCCAAATTCCCAGTTTACAGAGTTGTTGTCAATGCATGTACTGAGAAGGTCTCTGAAAGAAACGTACAACTCAAAGCCGCCATCAATGGGAAAATTGTAGCATTAAAAAAATGAGACAAGAGCAGGCGCACGTTACCGTGTTATGCTTGGAGTCTTGGACCGCAAAGGGGGCCGCCATTTTCTATATTTTTCGACCATCTGATTGATAGTATTCTAGGATATTCTACAAATACCAAATACTCTTTTTGGTTTCAGGGTTGGTTTGGTATGTCCGATTATACTGATTAATTTATGTCGAATAGTATTAATTTGTTCCGTAAAGTACTGATTATTTATTCATAATATTATAAAGCGTTTGGTGTTGTTCTGGATAAGTTATACTGGGTTTGGTGCTCTGTCAGAGAACAGCGGATCAGACTTTTTTGTTGTTGATAATTTAAGTGGAAATTTGAATTCAGATGACTCTAAATTGTTTTTTTGCAAGATTCATATGACAAGTTTTTTTTTTTTTTTTGCATTCCTGAAAAACCTTTGACTCCTAATGTCATTCCTTTCACGGCGCCCTTGTTTCAAATTGTAATTCGCCTTAACCAAATTATGCACCAAGCCATAATATATAAGAACCCCAATATAATTATAAAGTACGCCGCAATCTTTCTTTCATCCACAACTAGCCATAGTATAAAGGAAAAAAATTAGTAAAAGCAATTTAGGGAGATAGACATATAGAACACAGTTTATGTTCTTCAATGTCACTGGAGAATATTTCATTCACAATTTCTTACTGAAGCCTTTGTATTTCAAGCCTAAGTGATTGCTGGTTAAAGGAAAAAGGAGAATTAAGAAAAAACCATAATGAAAGGGTTATTATTCAAGCTTCAAAAAAAAGCACTGGAACATCTAATATCAAGCTTCCATTTGAATTTAATAGTTTACATATTAGGATTTGCAATCAATTAATGGAAAAGTGGGTAGCAACTTACAGATAATGATTTGCAATCAATTAATTGAATAAACTAGTTTAGTTACAAAAAAATTCATGCAAATACACGAGACAATGTATTTGAAGTGGACTTAAACAACGCGAGATACAATGTAGAGAACATTTTGGATTCAAAACGACTACATATAATATATATTATTTAAATAAAAACTTGAAAGAAACAAAACCCTATTTGAAGAAAAGCACCATAGAAGAGGAAATATGTAAAGAAAGATAAGATGAAGACAAAACAAGAGAGAATGAACAAGAAGAAACATATTGGAGATAGTACGAGAGAGAGAGAGAGTGAGAGAGATTGATACCTGGAGAAGAGTGAAAAGAATAATTTGTGGAGAAGATAGCAGAGAATAACTCTATGACGAAGAAGATGAAAAGAGTGTATGGTTTTTCAGGTAGAAAGCGTGTTTTATTTTTCCCTAGCCTTTATAATTAAGTGTGTATTATCTAAACTGGGGTGTATGTATTGTATTAGTTAGTCATGTATGGAGAGTATTAAAAGCCCAACAAGTTTAACATAGTCAGGTAATTAAATAATACAAGTTGACACCAATCAACTGACATGAGCTATTTACTTCTATCAATAGTCTAATACGATGTACCAAACATACCCCAAAAGACTTCAATCCTGCAGTATTTTCCTGATCAAGTGATGATGGAATATGTCATTATTTTGCCTGCTTTTCATGCATGCAAAATTTGAGGATAGAGTCAAAGATAATTACGATGGAAATACAAGTTATATATATCGTTTTTCTTTCATGTGGATGTACGTACGTTATTACCTTGTGGACGCCATTATAAATAATGAGGATAACAATGATGAATAGCAAAGAGAGGTAGTAGAAAATGCATGGCGTCCGCACGATAATAACATTCAAACGTCTGCATATGAGAAAATCTATATATATGCATGTATTAATGAAGCATGCTGCACATCATCATCTCTTAATTAGCTAGATACGTACTAATTAACTATAAAAACATGTTTGATTCAAATCAAACGGAAAAGGGAATATAATTTATACTTTGTATGTATGTGACCAAATGGATCCTTCCAATTTTCACTTTGTAAAAAAACAGAACACACACACACAAACTAGAGAGTCGTATTAATTAATTTAGTGCAGAGGGGGGAAGTCATTTGTAAGGTTTCTGGTGGAAACTTGGAAGTTAGGGGAACTTACTGGCCATGTGTGAGCCAAAACATCTGCAGGCCTGAGCTCTTCCTGGGTGCAAGTTTTTTTACCTTTTTTTAAAGCTGATTAACAAACAGAGTTTAAAAACAACTCCCCAGTCCTGAAGTTAAAGGCGTCAGTTAAAACAGTTATTTTCCCTCGTGTAGGAGACTATCCATAACTGCTTAAAAGTACCTTTGAACATATATATATAGTAAATTAATATATCTTAAATTTCACATTATTATTTATTATATTACTTGTATTTATAGGTAAATTAATATTATGAATAATTATTGTGTCAGTTAATGGGGTCTAGTTCAGTGAAAGAAGACATTGACTTGCAGATCAGAAGTCTCTGATTCGAATATAGTTACGTGTGTGCGAGGAATCTCTCTACTTTGTAATTTAAATTATTATTTGTACTAAAAAAAAGTATATTGTTTGAATTTGGCATTCAATATGAACAGAAACAAAATCGGGGGATGGGGCTTGGGTGGATAAGAATACAAACCCAAAACCTCAAACAGCAGAGGATATGGCAGATAGATAGTGTGAATCTCAAAACGAATTTGTCTGGGGCGTTTGACAGAGGCACATGTAACGTATACGTGTGAATGGTGCCCTCCTAGAAAGAAAGAAACTCCCATCCCATGTGATCATCCGCTACACCCTGGACATTGCTGTACACGTCAGTCAATATACTATATGCTACAAATACTACACCCTCACCTCACGGGGTATGGAACTTTCATTGTCTATATAACATAAGGTATGGAACTTTCATGTGCCCACATTATTATATTCCCTTTTTTCCCCTACATTACATGGCATTAACGATTGACCTAATTAACAAACAAATGTATCATAGGTATGAGACGACACAGTAAGTATATATTTATACTGCTGGTTTATATGTGTTATGTTTTTTTTTTGGGTCAAAGTTATGAATGGAACACACTGTCAAGATATCATTGAGGTTCAATCACTCGTCTGTAAGTTAAAATTCTTTTTCACTGAACTAAACCTCATTAGCTTTATACGCGTTGAGTTAATAAGCTAATTAACAAAAGGGTATTAGTTATTAATACGAGTGTGCCCTGTCAACCCTCATCTCCATAGAACTCGTGAAGCAACATGCAACTTGAAGGTTGATGAAGACAGAGAAAAACAATCACAAGGAAGGGTCACGATTAAAAGGTTGCATTTGGTAGACATAGAAATGGAATGGTCGCCATGGACTGACCCAAGAACAATGTGAGAGTGTCTTTTTGGTATATATATATATAAGATTTGATTCCATCGCCCCATGTGGAGATCAACACGAATCCAGGATCACCATGATTTTGAAGTCGATCTTGTGAAACCTAGCAATCTCATGTTAATCAATATTTAAGCTAGCCTTCAATAATAGAATGGAACCTACTGATCAGAAATCCAAATAAGATTATTGGAATTTCCTCAATTCATAGAGTCCGCAGATTTTTCCGTCCATGCATTATTAGTCTTTAGATCCAATCCGAGTTTTCAACCAACAATTTTAGCCCCTCTTATTAATTCAACTATGGGCCGCGCAATAGCTCTTTTTCCTTCCATTGGACTTTGCGCCCACACCAGCTGCATCTTCTCGGCTGTATGGAAAAAGCCCATTTTGCTTAAAGACTCGTTTTTTATTTTCTTTTTTGATACAATTGATATTAGGGAAGTGGAAATGGAACTTATGACCTCGAGCAAGTGTAAATTATCTTAACCACTTGAGCTACAAGCCCATTCTTAGACCACCTTCAAATGTAAACAAAAACAAAAGAAAAAAGACCAGGCCTTCCAAGTAGGCAAAAGAGAGAGGAGTCTCTGTTAAACAGGCTGGGCCGATTCAGTCAAATCAAGTTGGGCTCATTTGTGCTTCGTGCTGTGCTGTTCTTCCCATTTAATACTTGTTTAACCAAATAGGAAAATATGAATAACAAAAATAAAAAAGCAAAAAGAGTGAGGCGGTGGTTGTTGATGCATGGATGATTATGAATATGATATGATTGTGAAAGGCATGTTTACCACATCAAAATAACATGAAGCATGAAACTAGAAGCAGTGCCGTGTCTAACTACTAATAACAAAAAATAGATAGATGCCTCCATCTGTCATTTTCAAATCAAACACCCCCAACCCCAATTTCCATCCCCAGTAACACACGCACTTCCCTCCCTTCCCCGTTTTCTTTCATCAACAAACAACAACAGAAGAAGAAGGTACAGCACAGAAAAAATGAAACGTTTTGTGTTGTAATTTTATCATGATTCGAGGAGAAAGACTTTCATGCAACTGAGATGCAGTTTTTGCTATTCCCAATCAATAACGCAACGTAGGATAAACACACGTGTTATTATGTTATTCGTTATCATTGTTACAAGTACGTTTTTATGGGATTCAGGACCATACATTAAATATATACGGCCCCTCTAATTAATAACATATATAACTAAATCATGCGTCATCATCATGCAATATGATGAAAACCTGTGACTTTGCCCTATCTAATGCTTTGACTCTTAATCCTTAAGGAAACTAAAATGATTTCCTTACTAAATTCTCATCCTCTTGATTTCCTCACCCTCTCATGTCTCAGCTAGGTCATAACCAGAAGAAGCAAGTATTGGACCACCACATTGTAAATTTGTAATTTATATAAATTTGTGTTTTAATTACTACCAACCAGCAGAATGCATTTACATTTCTGCAGGGTGGGTTTTATTTGCCTTTTTTTTCAAGCATTCAAGGATTTCAATGACTTTGGTGCCTGCCAACTGTGTGTGAACCAAATCTTACAGGACAGCAATTTCCTGAAAGAAACAAAATTTTCAAAGCCGGCCTCTAAAATCTAGAACATTCCGGCTTTATATATTTATGTTTAGGTGTCTGTACATCAGATTAAGAAAGTTGGGGGACATAAAGTAAATGCCGTAAGTAGGTTTTGTAGGCCAACCATAATAGTATATGATCTATATACTGTCAGCTGCAACAGGTTCCGACAATTACGTTCGTCACGGCTTCATCTTCCCATTCATCACTGCATCATGCCTATAAACAAAGACAAAACCCACTTAGACAAGGCCTGGTACTATGTTAGAGTTATTTCTGACGGTAACGCATGAACTACTAATCATATCAAAATTTTATAAATAATTACATAGTATCTGGTCTTAGGGTTTATATGGGCCACAATAAGGAGGTACGAACTTGAAGTGTCAAATGAAAGAGGCATAATTAAGCTGCATGCATGTAACTTGTACCATCAAATCACCAATATTCGGAGTCACGGTGACGGATGAAATGATAAATGTGTAGTACATTTTCTAGATTTTGGAATTATTATGATTTTATTAGACGGGTCGCATTCGTAACAGATAGGCCACATGATGATGTGGCCACCAATCAGTGAAATGCTAATGCTTGTCCAAGTCCAACTCTCCATCTCCTTCTATAACTTACAAATCAACTACCATTCTAAATTGTATACTTTTTCTTGTGCGTGTAAGTTTGTTAGCTTTCACATAAAAACAATTATTTCCCCAGTCAATATCAAATGTAATGTCTGGTTTGTTTTTTCGCCAAACGTTGCTTTCAAAGATCCATTTGGAGAAGGCCTAGAGAAACACAACCAAACAAACCAGTCATTTTCTTTGCCCATCAGCATCAAAGACTCTCTCAAAAAGCAAACTCTAATCGACATCACTGGATGGATGGGGAAAACGACAAGCCATGTGGAGGGGACGACTCTGCTGTGCCATTATTCTTTCTAAAGTTGGTCGAGGGTGACCAATCAGGACAAAGAATCCCCAAAGGATGAAAACCCTTTTGCCGCTGTGATCGATGGACCAGATGTAGGGAGATGGACGGCCCTGATTGCTTCATGATCGTGATTATGATGTCAATCACCATCCGCTGGGCTGTACACGAACGTGTTACATGTTACATGTTATGTCTTCCACTCAACATATGTGCATGCTTTGATCTCCTCCTCAATGGTGAAACATGTTTGTTAATGTGCTAATTGTTAATAAAATCGGTTGCACTTTATTTATTGATTGCATCAAATTTTTTTTTTTTTTTTAACGCTACGGTGGAATTGACTAATTTATTTCGAGATTGAGTAGGCTAAGTTTTAGTAAAAATGATGAACTTCTTAAAAATTGAGATTAAATTGTTATTATAAATATTTGTATTGGGCTAGAGCCACCCTAGTCTAGAAATGACTCCGTCCTTGATGGATTATATATTTTATTTTTTAAATACAAATTTGGTCAGTAAATA
This sequence comes from Prunus padus, assembly GCA_024362665.1. NCBI lineage: Eukaryota > Viridiplantae > Streptophyta > Magnoliopsida > Rosales > Rosaceae > Prunus > Prunus padus. The sequence goes on from JANFAM010000013.1 coordinate 27,682,654, forward strand.
AATATATTCATGTAGACTGTAGTTTATTAATAGTTTGTACTGTTCATGACAAAGTTTCAATAAAATAAAATAATTGAGCACGTGTCAAAATCACATTAGTTATAGGGATGAGCTCCTCCTTAATCTTAATGAGCCAAACTTTTTCATATAAAAATTAAGCCTCAACAAAACTATATATTTCCTTTTCATAAGGATAGACACAACTCTCTGTAACTTTGTTGAAGGTATATAGATATGAAGTGTAGTTTCAAGTCGATTACAAGTTCAATATTTCCTTATGAACAAAAAAAAAAAAAAAAAAAGTTCAATATTTCCTTGATAGCATTAATAACATAAGATGGAATGTCAGGCGTGATATCGTCTATAGGGTGTGTTAATTTCCTTGATAGCATTATTATGGGTTCGAATTTTAGTATCCGTGTAGTGTGTGTTAATTTAATATGTTATCGTCTCATCTTAATATCAAGTGTCTTGAAAAAAGTCGATTAGAAGTTGAAGATTTCCTTAATAGCGTTAATAACATAAGTTGAAATGTGAGGCCTGAGCCAACAATATGTCAATATGTCAGATATAGGCATAGCTTTTATGAATTTTGAGTCTTTTTGTCATTTGGCAACTAAAACGAAGGGGTCATAAGAAATGGATAATCTACTATGAAATGAAGTGTCCTAAAGATTACTCTTGGGGCTGTTAGACTTTCTTTGATAGTTTATCGAAAATTTTCAAGACATTATTTTGTCGAATTTTCAACACATTATTTTGTTAAATAATTAAGACTGACAAAGGCTATGAATTGCCTTCGATTGCGTTTATTGTTTGTTAAAATTTTAAAATAATTTAAGTGCCTCGTTTATGAAAATATTTCAAAACAGGACTATTTCATTTGAAAGAACAAGTGTGCACCAATAGTTTTTTTTTCTAATTTTTAAATGACAACAAATTTAAGGGGAGGGAAGGCTACCGCATTCCAGGAGAGAAACTCTCATATAACAAGGATAACATTTTTTTATATCCTGACCAATAACACAATGACACATATGATAACTTTTTCACATGTTATTGTGTTATTGATCAGAGATAACAAAACAATATTATCATCGTTATATGTTTTTTTTGCATCCTAATACTATGACATATCAAGGTCTCTTTGAAGATTTACAGAGGATGTCCCAAATGAAAAATAGGTCATATCGAAACAACAATTCTATGTGTGTAAATATCAAGAAGAAAACCTATTTACAAATTACATGTGCGAGCGAAGCGAAAATGCTCTACTACAAAAATGTTAAAATGGGGGACAGTCAAAATCCCACTTTTCATTGAACTAGCTACTAAAGATATGCTTATTAAAAAAAACTACTAAATATATCCTTATCAAAAAAAAAAAAAAACTACTAAAGATATTGCATGTTAACAAATTACACCTTAATTAGTGTCCTATTAACACTCAAATCATCATCCAAAACACTAATCCAAACAGTAATAATGATCATGCGTAACACAATTTTAGTTTTTATTAGAGTTCAACACAACAAACCCAACTTATTCACCAACTCCTAAAATACTCATTAGTGGTTTAAATAACAAAATCCAATACAATGCCACCAAGGATGATTTGACTATAATGTTACCCGTCTAGCTAAGTGGAAAAATGCCTTGATTTGTAGACCAAAGGTTTTAGATTCCAACTTCATGACACTTTGGTAGTGTGTGAGAGAAATTCATTCCTCTTGTAGTTTTGACTATCGTTTATATTTAAAAAGAATTCAACATTTAGGACATAATTTCCCCTATTTTCTCAATTAAAAAGCTTAATTACTAATTTTTAATAGATATTTTATAATTCGATGGAAATTGTGGAAATTGGATATTTGAATATCAAAATTGTTAAAACTGATTTGTTAGCTGTTATATGCAATATCAATAAAGGATATGAACTTTAAATTATATTAATTCATGTTGATATATTTGATTATGCAGCCCATAAAATAGTGTTTGAAACTTAACGAAGAGATTAAAAAGACTTTTTATTTGCAAAGGATCCACTAGTGTAGTGGTTTGAAGTATTTACTCTCTCAAGCAAGGTCCTAAGTTCGAATCTTAGCATTCGTGTAGTGTTTGTGATTTTAGTATGCTATCGCATCTCTTAATAGGAAAAGTCTTAATTTTTTAATTTTTATTTTTGATTTTAAATCATGCCATAAATCACATACCATTTTTCTTAAAGTTTGCAAATACTGAAACGACGTCGTGGCACTTGTCCCACCAAGCATTACCTTGGCAACACTGGAAATTTCTTGGCCCCAAACCATTTTTCCCTTTCTCTCTCTCTCTCTCTCGCCTGGTCGCCCATTCACCGTTTCTTATTTCGTAGCAAATCTATCTCTCGCTCTCATCCCGAGCTCATCGCACGAAATCTCTGGATTTCGCTAATTGAATAACCTTCCTTTCTTCTCGATCCCAATCCCTCAATTCTCTCTCTTTCTCTGACCCGACCTATGGTTAAATCTCTGCCACCTAAGCCCTAGACTTCCGAATCGTTCCGTTTGGCGTTTTCCCCTCATCCAATCGAAGATCTGGGGCTTGATCTAGAGTTTTATCTCCCTTCGAATTTCGCGAATCTAGGGTTTCTGCTGTTGAATTCGACTCGGGATTGATGTTTCATCTCAAGGACGATTGTGGGATCGATTACTCGGAAATTGAAAACCAAGATGGAGGGCTATGCATGGGTCGCCAGCTGAGAAGTCGAAACGGCGTCGGCACATGTGGCCTGTCCCTCATTCCAACGCCACGACTGTAGCTTCCAACCTTTCTACCGCATCCGATTCCTTCTGCAAAGTATACATATAACTTTCTCGGCGCGTTTTCATTTCGTTTTTCCTGATTTTGTGGCCATGTCCTGCTGCTTTTTTTTTTTTATAATTACTTTGAGCTTTTTACTAGTTTTTTTGTTGTTGTGGGGATTGTGCAATTAATTACTTATTTGGATTTTTGTACTGTTCATTTGCTGAAATTCCTTCGTCGGTTTCTCAATTTTCGTGTGTTTGGATTTACTTGGTTAATTTATCATCCAATTGGGTTTTTATTTCCTTTTCGGTTTTCATTCTCTAGTAGGATTATCTAGGGTTTTTTTTCTAGGAAGATTACTGGGTCTTTTTCCTTCATTTATTAACATACCATTTTATAAGGTCAGTTGTACCGTTTTTATACGTGCTGTGAATTTAACTTGTTCCTCTATCACAGAGGCTTTATGTGTCTGTCTTGAGATTTTCATAGAAGAATTTGTTGGTTTCGGTTTTGGATATTGTTAAGCACCTCATATCCGATTACCCATTTTAAATTGTTTGTTCTAGGGTTGGTCATTATGATGGGTTTAGTTAAATCCTGACTGAATGTGCGTGATAATCATTATTGACAAAGAAGCTGGTATCTCTCCCCATTTTAAAAATTATTTTCTTTTGTTTCTCTTTGATTCTGAAAGAAAGAGATTGATAGACAGCAACTCTCTTGATGATTTCCCTTAGAAATTATATTTTCTCTTGTAAGTTTGCTATCAGTTTCAGATTGGCTGCTCTTTAGAAGTCATTTGGATAAGCCTGATTTCAGTATCTTATAGAAACTTTTTGGAATATTTAGTTATGGTTATTTTTGAATGGGAGTACTGATTTAATTGACTTCACTCTGTATCGAATTATATAATTTGTTTGAGGATAATCTGCTTTTCTGTTCATTACTTGAACCTTTATGAAGTGACCTTCATTTCTGCTAGTCGTGAAGCTTTTAGATTTGTGTGAACTATCATTTCATATCTGAAAATCTTTTGCCTCTGTTTTCTAGACATGTTCATATCCCTTTGTTTATCCTTAGTTTCTGTATGATTTTTATTTTATTTGATACATTGAAAGTGTACTCCATGCTTAATTTAGTTTAGCTTAATGAAAGCTTTCACTTGTTATAGGATGGACGCAAAATTTCTGTTGGTGACTGTGCACTTTTCAAGCCACCTCAGGATTCCCCACCTTTTATTGGAATAATTCGTTGGCTAAAATTAGACAAGGAGGATCGCCTAAGTTTAGGAGTGAATTGGCTTTATCGACCTGCTGATGTGAAGCTTTCCAAAGGGGTCTCGCTAGAAGCTGCCCCAAACGAGGTCTTTTATTCCTTTCACAAGGATGAGATACCTGCTGCATCATTACTCCATCCGTGTAAAGTCGCATTCCTTTGTAAAGGTGTTGAACTTCCTTCAGGGATATCCTCATTTGTGTGCAGACGAGTGTATGATACTGAGAACAAGTGTTTATGGTGGTTAACTGACAAAGACTATATTAATGTGAGTATTGATTCTTTCTTCCTTGTTTCACCATATCACAGACATAATTAATTATATTAGGTTTATATTGATTATTCTTTTGACCACAGGAACGACAGGAAGAAGTCGATCAGCTAGTAGACAAGACAAGACTAGAAATGCATGGGGCAGTGCAGTCGGGAGGTCGTTCTCCAAAACCCTTGAATTGTCCATCATCAACACCACAGCTAAAATCTGGTTCAGATAGTTTACAGAATAGCACATCCTCCTTTTCTTCGCTGATTAAAGGAAAAAAGAGGGAACGAGGAGATCAGGGATCTGAACCAGCAAAACGAGAACGGTTAATCAAAACAGAGGATGGTGAGTCTGGTCAGTCCAGACCTGAAAATATGTTAAAGTCTGAGCTTGCCAAAATTACGGACAGAGGAGGACTTGTAGACTTAGAGGGAGTTGAGAAGTTAGTCCAACTTATGCAACCTGAAAGTGCTGATAAGAAAATAGATTTGGCTGGCCGAAGAATGCTTGTTGATGTGATAGCCGTTACTGATAGTTTGGATTGCCTTAGACGATTTGTACAACTGAAGGGTGTGCCTGTATTGGATGAATGGCTCCAAGAGGTTCACAAGGGAAAAATTGGTGATGGTAGTAGCCCCAAAGAAAGCGATAAATCTGTTGATGAATTTCTTTTTGCTTTACTTCGTGCACTGGATAAGCTGCCGGTGAATCTTCATGCGCTACAAACTTGTAATGTTGGCAAGTCTGTGAATCATTTACGTAGTCACAAAAACTCTGAAATCCAGAAGAAAGCTAGGGGTTTAGTTGATACGTGGAAGAAACGTGTTGAAGCTGAGATGAATTTGAATGAATCAAAGTCTGGATCTGGTCGTAGTGTTTCCTGGCCTACGAAGCATTCACCTTCTGAAGTTTCTCATGTTGGGAGCAGGAAAACTGGAAGTACCTCTGAGGTTGGCTCAAAAGGCTCGGCTATGCAACCTTCTGTGTCTAAAACACCTCAAGTTAAACTTGGCTCTGGTGAAACTGTTTCCAAGTCTTCTGCTTCTCCTGGGTCAACGAAATTGTCGAGTATATCATCAGGCAATGTCTCAAAGGATCAAAACTTCAGAATGTTAGTGGGTGCTGGAACCTCAGATCTTCCATTGACACCAATTAAGGAGGAAAGGAGCAGCAGTTCTAGCCAGTCTCAAAACAACAGCCAATCAAGTGATCATGCAAAGACTGCGGGTTCATTATATAGAGAAGATGCAAGGAGCTCATCTGCTGGTTCAGTTAGCGTGACCAAAATTTCTGGCAGTGCTTCTCGCCACCGAAAATCAAGCAATGGCCTTCATGGGTCTTCAGTATCAGGAGTTAATAAGGAAACAGGGCAAGGAAAAGTTTGTACCCCCAGTAGAAATTTGACCCCTGAAAAGGCTTCAACACCTGGAGTATCCTATGAGAAACTTCCTGAAGTGCCCTTGGTTGACCATGGAAATAACCGGATTATTGTTAGATTGCCAAACACTGGTCGCAGTCCTGGTAGAGGGGCCTCAGGAGGTTGTTTTGAAGATCCTGTTAGCAGAGCTTCTCCTCCTGCAGAAAAGAATGACAACCATGATAAAAAGGCTAAGGGCAGAAGTGATGCCCAGGGGAATAGTACATCAGATGTGAACTCAGATATGTATCACAGCAAAGAGGGATTGTCTGGTTCTGAAGATGGTAACATGCTACCTTTTTTCAGTGAACATAATAGGGCTGGTGAAGATGATGAAAAACCAACAGAGGCATCAAAGGCTGCTGGTTCCTCTTCAAAAGTTATTTCAAGGACAGGAAAATCGTACGAGGCATCGTTAAGCTCCATGAATGCTTTAATTGAAAGCTGTGTGAAATTTTCTGAAGGCAGTGGTACTGCTTCACCTGGTGATGATGTTGGGATGAATTTGCTAGCTAGCGTGGCTGCTGGAGAAATGTCCAAATCTGAGAATGTGTCACCTTCAGGTTCGCCTGGGAGGCATTCTCCTGTGCCTGAGGCATCATTCTCAGAAAATGATGGCAAGTTGAAACAAGTGGGTGAAGAAATTACTGAAATCCAATGTCAGCCTAATGGTGGGGCCAATAGCGGTGCTACTTCAGAGATAGGAAATGCTTGTGATTCAATGCGAGGCAGGAGTGAAGCAAGGCATTCTGTTACCCAACTGCCAACTAATATTTTTGGTGACATTAAAGGCACATCATCTGGCTGCCGGGATAGAACAGTGGAGTGCAATGCAAATTTGAATTGTTCTTCAAATGTGCAACAAAATATAGATGGGCAATCCTTGGGGGCTGACGTGAAGCCTGGTGAGCCATGTGATGCTTCTGCATCAGAGCCATCTTCTTGTGCTAGAAAAGAGGGTCACTTGGATGCTGAAGTATCTAACCAATTTCATGAGCAAGAAAAATTTGGGCCTCCTACTTTAGCATGCAGCATTTCAGATTCTAAATTACAAGTTATGTCTTCCTTTTCTGGTGAAGATAAGGGTGTTCATTGTGCAGATGAAGGAACTGTAGGGAGCCGTACACCAGTTGTATCTGAAGCAGCCTCCGGGAGTGTAAAAGTTGAACAGGACAATGAACTATCTACCTGCTCATCCTCTGAAGTGGCTGAGGAAAACCGTGATGTCAAAAAGGATTCAAATAGTGCTCAACTGACAGAGCAAAAACCATCCGTTGTAGCAGGAATCCATTCAGAGTCCAAGGAGGGGAAGAGTGAGGATGCTGCTCTTTGTTCTGGTTCTGGAAATACTTTACATGTGGAGTTTAAGGGTGAAAACACAGTTGACAGTAAGGCTGCAGGTCAACCTAAGCAGACTGAGAAAGAGACCTGGGATATTTCTGTGCCAGTCTTGGAAAACAGCTCTGTTGCGCAGGAAACTACGGAAAGAAAAGAGTCTTTTTGTTCTGATAGACCAGTTTCCCATGTAGAGTCACCATCAATACCTGAGAAAGAAAATCAGGGGCATGGCAAGTCTAGTTGGCCTAAGTCAGAAGCTATTGAATCAGGGGGGATGGAGGAAAGGCAAGTTTCCTGTGTGAATGCGTTGGGGTCAGATGCTGCTGTAAAGCTGGACTTTGATTTGAATGAGGGCTTTCCTGTTGATGAAGGGAGTCAACCAGAGTTTGTTAAAGCAGGAGATCCCGGAACATCATCTTCTGTTCATTTTCCTTGCCCTTTACCTTTTCAAATATCTTCCATGTCAGGGAGCTTCCCTGCATCAATTACTGTAGTCGCTCCTGCCAAAGGTTCATGTGTCCCTCCTGAAAACCCGATGCGGAGTAAGGGTGAACTTGGATGGAAAGGATCTGCAGCTACCAGCGCATTCCGACCTGCAGAACCCCGAAAGAATTTGGAAACAACACTCAATGCAACCGATACGCCTATTGGTGATACTGCTTCCAGCAAACAAGTCCGCCCTCCATTGGACTTTGACCTGAATGTTCCTGATCAGAGAGTTTATGAGGAAGTTGTTTCCCAAAACTCTGCACATGTAATGGGTTCCAAGTCTGGGTCTCGTGATCGAGGCGGTGGAGGGCTTGATCTTGATTTGAATAGACTTGATGAGAGTCCTGATATTGGGGGACTTTCTGCGAGCAGTAGTTGTAGGTTGGAGATGCATCCTTTGCCAAGGAGGTCATCATTATCTGGTGGACTATCTAATGGTGGGGTTAATGACTCCAGGGACTTTGATTTAAACAATGGCCCAGGCCTTGATGAAGTGGTCACCGATACAGCACCATGCACCCAGCATTTAAAAAGCAGTGCGTCTCTAAGGACGCCTGTTTCTGGGTTAAGAATAAACAGCCCCAATTTTGGGAATTTCTCAGCATGGTTCCCTCCAGGAAACTCATATCCTGCCATCACAGTCCCTTCAGTTTTTCCTGGCCGGGGTGAGCAGAGTTATGGTTCTTCTGCTGGGTCACAGAGAGTTTTGTGTCCTCCCACAGCTAACACATCATTTGGTCCTGAAATATACCGGGGGCCAGTGCTTTCGTCCTCAACTGCAGTGCCATTTCCACCTGCTACTACATTTCAATATCCAGGGTTTCCTTTTGAGACAAATTTCCCTCTGTCATCAAGCTCCTTTTCTGGTTCAACTCCATATGTGGATTCATCATCTGGTGGGCCACTTTGTTTACCCACCATTCCCTCACAGCTGGTGGGACCAGGTGTAGTCCCATCTCCTTACCCTCGGCCCTATATGATGAGCTTTCCCGGTGGTAGTAGTAATGTTGGCATTGATGGTAGGAAGTGGGGTAGTCAGGGTCTGGACCTTAATGCTGGGCCAGGAGCTGCAGAAACAGAACGGAGAGATGAGAGGTTGACTTCTGGATTGAGGCAGCATTCTGTTCCCAGTTCGCAAGCCCAGGTAGAGGAACAGTTCAAGTTGTTTCAGGTTGGAGGCACATTGAAGAGGAAGGAACCTGACAGTGGGTTGGATGCTGTTGATCGGATTAGCTATAAGCATCCTTCATGGCAGTAGAATCATGGCACAATGCGGCTAACCTGTCAAGGCCTGGTAAGCTTTTCTAGCCGTTCCAATTCTGGTTGTCATTATATTGAAGTCATTTATTTTGTTGGACAAGTTAAGAAACCCATGGAGGTTTGATTACTAATGGAACTCAACTACTTGTATAGTCCACCGTGGCAATTTAAGCTCAGATAAATGTTCTTGGATGGTGTCACTTTTCTGTGAAGAAATTAAATTTATGTTATTCATCATAGTTTCTGTAGGTATTTTTTCCATTTTCTTATTATTGCAACCAGTTAAATTAAGGTTTATTATTTCATTTGGAAGCTTTGGAGTTAATCGTGAACATTTTTCTTGTTAATATTTATTTTCAATAAAATCCTTAGTTTGTTTATTCTGAATTCTTTTTGTAGGAAAAAATTATGGTCTCATTTTCAAGGAATAGCGGAATATGGTCTTGTCTATAGTGCAAGTTGTAATTTGCAACCTGAGTTTCCATCATAATAAAAGAAGAAATTGTGTTTCCAGCTGTGGCATTTTGGGAACTTTCATTATTTTATTGGATGGGTTTTCCATGTTTATTATGCATCAAAATAAAACTCTTCCGCAATTCCCTTGAACATAAATTCTTAACTATGAAGCGTTCTTGCTTCTTGCAGCACTTTGGGGTTTTGCATTGGAAACATACAGGAGTTGTTTATTTGGAGAGTCAAAAATGCTAAAGGACAGGCACATGTGTTCAGTGTGTGGAACACCAATCTTTGCCACCTCTAACTTTAGAAACCCCTGGGGTCCTGGAAGCAGTGTTTTAGCTGAATCTGTTCTGATGGCCTCTGCAGACGAGTTTTTCTGTGTAGATATCTAACTCTTGAAAAGCATCTTTGATGTGCTGCCAAAAGCCGAGACATTGGTGCTCAGTGATGGGACTTGTGCCCATTCAGGTACACACCACAATCCCGATCCTTACTAAATCCTATTTATAGGGGTGATTGGTTGTATGAACCTCCCAGGCCAAGGCCGGGTTGTATTTTCTGTCATTAATTTTTTTTTTCTCCAGTTGTTACATATATAGTTATTACTTAGTCAGGACTGCCGAATTTTGTTATCTTATCACATTCTGGTTATTGAAATTTGCACAGGTTGTCACCGTATTGATTTTTTTTCTTTGTATTATAAGTTATAACCAGATTCGGGACCTTTTTGGAAACCTAGAGAATGTTGGACAGAGAGTTCACTTTTGCTTGCATTTGATTCATTTGTATTATGAATGCCTTTTGACTCAGTTGTGAAATTTCCATGGTCCAATCTGGTTTGCCTTCTTCACAGCAAACCAGTACTACTCCCCAACGTTGTGTTGTGTGTATTGGGTGTGAGGCCGTTTTATGGTTTATATTCTTGTACCGATACTGCGAATCCGAACATGTTGTAATCCATGCAATTTTGGTTGCAGCTTAATGGAAAGAATATGGGTAGACGATGGATTTGAAATTAGCTCAGCTCATTCTCTCAGGGTCCTCCACTGCATAGTTGGATGTACTTGTGATTGTTTGCTAAATTTGTTCTAAATATGTTACCCCTGGTTTCCACCAACAATTGAATGTCTGCCTGGGTATGCAGCTCGGCACATTGTTCGATAAATTTCTTTTCTCATGCGCCATAATATATATATATATTCCAAGAATGCGAGTCTGGGATCGTTTCACCTGCATGGTGATTTCAGTTTCTGGTCTTTTTGAATCGGAGATCATCAACTATATGAAATTTGATCACCACAACGCTTGGAAATTGCAGCCACGTACAAATCCTTCCAAGTATCAACTTGTCAAGGTTATGCCTCATTGGTGCGAGCCTTACAAGTTTGATAAGTGTGTCACCACAGGAGACGTGGTTAGGCATGTTGGTCACGGCAATGAATTTAGTCATTATAAGACTAAATAAAGTATAAAATGGTCTGAATACGGACTCGCTCTCGCGTATGGTAACTTAGGACTACTTATTTATTTATGATGAACTTAGGACCATTTCTTGGGACGAAGTTTTCGCATTAAAAAAGACGAGAGAACTTTCAGTTGCCTGACACGTGAGTGAGAATTTTCATTTTGCTTTTTTTTGAAGTTGCCTTTTTCGAACAAGCTCTTTCCGGAATAAAGGCTTCATCATATGTCGATGTCTGCTGTCGTCGTATGGTCTTGAGGTTTCAGAATCAGAGAAATCAGATGCAATTCGAATCCAACTGTAAAAGATTAGCAAAGTGGATTTTTAATCACATTCAACATGTGTAGGAGGAGGAGGAGGAATGATATCGTATGAACCTTCTTTTTCATTTGTTATACCTTGCGTCAATACTAGAATGTCGGTAATGGCGTCACTGTCTTTACGACAATTATTTGGTGATCATTTTTCCATCTTACCATAACATTTTCTTTACGTTAATACCTAATTAGGTCAAAGGTAGACAAATCTTTGTCGTTTAATATAGGAATTGATTCATATCCATTTGCAATGAAAGAAAAGGCTAAAGAAAAACATCCAATTGCATTTGCTGGCTTCAAAAACATTTTTCTTTCAGGGGCGTTTGGTTCAAAGTTTAGATGCTCGAAAAAGGATGTGAAATTACATTCCATGTTTGATAAATGTACTCTTGAGAATGTAATACCTTACTTGTGAGTATGAACTCATTATTCGTTTGAATTGGTGTTGAGAAAGGAAAGGAAATGTCATCTCATCCAAATGATAAATGACGAGATGATGTTTCATTTCATTGCATTGCATGATGCATCAACATCGGATAAACCTAGACCTAGTCTGCACCACAACATTTGTTCATGCCCTGTTAACACGCAGGGTCATATGGAAAACCCGTTTAAAATCTAATTTGGATTTTTTCCACGCAGCTGGCCATTGCTGGTCACTTTTTCCATGCTTTAGTCTAGTGGGAAAAAAAGAAAGAAAGTGCACAAAATTTCCGAAGCGGAAGAGATTGCGCCGAGTATTCAGGTCAATTTAGCAATGAGACATACCTCCCAACATTCACATGCAAGGCTCACTCGTTTCAGACGCAGTTACTTTCATGGCTTTGCCGCGTGTTCAATCTCACGGCTGACGTTACTTTCCACACAACAGCCAGCCACCTCCCCCATATTTGCCCCTCTCTTTCAAAATTAATTACCATTGAACTTATGAAAACAACAAAAGAAAGAAAAAAGGAAAGCAAAAGCTGTCATCCCAGTGAAGGAAAAAAACCAAAAATGAAAAAAAAAACAGAAATAAAGAGCCTCTTTGGCTCTCTCAAAACACAGGACACAATCCACCAGGATCAATTTTACTTAATGATGGAGTTGCAGAATCTCCTCAGCCTTCCCCTTATAATTTCTTCCTCATAGCTAAATCATTTGACGTATTTCCTCTGTCTCTCTGTCTCTCTCTCTCTCTCTCTCTCTCTCTCTCTCTCTCTCTCTCTGCCAGACAGACAGTCATGAGTTTCCGTACTTTTTCCCCAGAAAAGCTTCATAACAATGCCAAAAGGGAGATAGGCTTTAACATGGTCAGCAGATTGGTTCCTTTCTTGTTCACTTCTCTAGCCATAGCCACCCTTTTCAGCTTTTTCCTTATCTATTCTCCAAACCCTTTGCTCACCATAGCCAAACAAGGCCTTAATTCTATTCAAATCCAGCCAAACCTTCATGCAGTACAAGAACAAGACCACCAAGACCTTGATCACAATAACATCAAGCTCCAACCACCAACAAGTAACTTTACAAACAGCCCATTTCTTTCTTTCTCTTTTGTAATTATTACTTTTTGTTCATGAATAAAAGATATAGGTGTGTTTGATTTTGTAGAGAAGGAGGAGGAGAAATGTGACTTGTATAAGGGTCACTGGGTTCCAGAACTGAGAGGGCCAATGTACACAAATTCAAGCTGTGCAACAATTCCAGAATCAAAGAATTGTTTCAAAAATGGCAGAAGGGACAAGGATTTTCTTAATTGGAGATGGAAGCCAGACAAGTGTGAGCTTCCTCTGTTCGATCCCAAGACCTTTTTGGAAATTGTTCGAGGAAAGAAAATGGCATTTATCGGAGACTCTGTGGCTCGCAACCATGTCGAGTCTCTTCTCTGCCTCTTGTCACAGGTAATTCTTCAAAACAATCTTTGCACATATTGTAACAAGAAATCACAAGCCTGGCTTTTTGCTTCAATTGTGATATTTAATGTGGCAGTTTCGCAGGACCCTAAGCATTCTGCTACTTATGGAAGAATCATTTAATTTCATACAAATCTCAATCAAAACTTTTTACTATTTTTTGCCACTTCTTTATCAATTTGCTTAATTAGCATAGCTTTTTACTATTTTTATGCTAATTAGCCTTAATTAGCATTGTTTTATTTTTCTTTCGTATGGTTGAATATTTTTATATAATAATAATTACTGTTTGCATGTTTACCTCTCCAACCTTAAATGTACTGTTTTATTTATTTATTTATTTATCTAGTCCATAATTTAAGGGAGGCATAGACACATAGTTTCATATGCATGTTGTTAACGACGGTCGCAATCTGCACAACCCAAACAACTAGTAGAACATGCAGGGCGTAGGCATGCATCAGTTTCTGTATGGGCGAAGGAAAATATGGGTGGACAAACAAACTATACCCTTTTAATTTTCATCCACTTTAAATTAAAATTTACAATTACAATTAGGTTGCACTTTTACTTGGTTTAACTTAATCCCACATAAACTGAGTTTGAGGTTGATTATGAGTTCATCCTGATAATATGAATCCTAATCTTGCAGGAAGAATCCCCAAAAGACGTTTACAAGGATTCTGAAGACAGGTTCAGGACATGGTATTTTCCTCAACACGACTTCACCCTCATGAAATTGTGGTCAAAATATCTTATAGCTGCAGATGAGAGGATGGTTAATGGTACAGGATCCGGCACCTTTGATTTGCATCTTGACCGGGTTGACGATCAATGGGCGCAGCACCTGCCCGATCTAGACTACGCGATCGTCTCAGGCGGGCATTGGTTTTTCCGGGTAATGTACTTACATGAAGGTGGTAACCTCACCGGATGCGTCTATTGCAATCAACCTAATGTCACTGACTACAACGTTAGCCAGGCAGTTCGGATGGCGTTTCGAACAGTTTTCAAGCACATCAAAGATTGCAACAAGTGCAGAGGTGGTCTCATGGCCTTGTTGAGGACATTTGCTCCTGCCCACTTTGAGAATGGGGCTTGGAACACTGGGGGGTACTGCAACAGGACAAGTCCTTACAGTGAGGCGCAGATTGATTTGGGCACTTTCGACTGGGAAATGAGGAACATTCAGATAGAGGAGTTTGAAAGAGGAAGAAGAGAAGGGGAGATGAAGGGGAAGAAGTTTGGGGTTTTGGATATAACCAGGGCCATGCTGATGAGGGCAGATGGGCACCCTGGAGCTCACTGGGGAAACCAGTGGATGAAGGGTTACAATGACTGCGTCCATTGGTGCATGCCTGGCCCTGTTGATTACTGGAACCATTTTCTAATGGCGATTATCAGAAACGAGGGAGGCTTAGTTTCTTAGTTAAAGGGTAGAGCTTAGTTAGAAGTAGCAACAGCATAAAACCATACAAATTCAAATCTTTAATAATGCACGCTTTAAAAAAGAAAAAAAAGAAATATTGGATTTTTTATTACAAGGGCGTATAATAATTTTAGCTCCAAATGTGAGATTTCTACCATCGATTTATCAGTGTATACAGAGCAGATTAAAATTTAAAACATTGCTGGTGTAGAATAGTGAATTATAATGGACTTTTCAAGATGTTCTATTTCAAGGTATTCTAAATTATTATTTTTTCCAACATGAAATGGAAGATTTCGTGACAGCAATTATGTGGTCAACAAAATCCCACCACTGCCGTCCTGTCAAATATTGTTATGTTTTCTTTTTGTTTCTTGAACCACACAAAGGCCAAGTATCTTTTGATGTGGTAGTAGGGTACTAGCCAGAGCCAATTCCATGATGGGCAAAACGGCACACGGCTTCCCTGCTAAGGGAGAAAAACTTCCCTATTCCGGTTTTATTGTCCCCTTCTTTCTATATATCTCTCTTTCATGTCAACTTTCTATATATGTCTCTTCATGTCAACTTTCTATATGTCTCTTAATGTCAAATATGAGAGGAGAGAGATCGAGAGATCGAGAGAAATCTACAATGAAACAGGGAGATGGAAGTATTACTCCGCTCGTAAAGGTCTGACTTAATACCACGGACAAAGCTCAAACGTGAAACACGCAAAGACGAGCTAGAGTGTAGCTGGATGGATTTGATTAAAAAAAACAGAATGTAGATGGCCTGGCCTGGCCTTTCATCATCGATTATATAAAGAAAAACGAAATATTTGGCTGTTGTACCAAATACAGAAAAACGGAAGACACTTCCACACTATACTACCAAGAGCATGAGATGCGCACAATCCCATGTAGAGCTTCATTGTTCATTGTAAGAATTTAAACAAACATGTTTTATAAGAACAATCAAAATAATGTTGACAGAGCAATGTCCCCAATAAAGGGTTGCGGGCAACACATGCAGCTCACAAGAGGCAAAACTAATATGATCTTTTGTCACAAAAGAACTAATATGATCTTGGCTCGGGTGGAAAGTACGAAAACCAGACATAGCATCCTTAAAAGATCCATCTTCCATAAGCAACAGGATGCTAACTCGAGTACCTCTCTACAAAGCAGCGAAAAGGCCTTTTGGAAACCTTTGTCCTTTGCCTACCCCAAGCAACAAAAAACCAAAAAAAAAAAACCTCCGAAAAGATTAAGAGTACTCTCTGTATCATCACATTTCATAAACTTTTTAAAAATTCAGCACATTTTGTGAAACCAAAGTAAGTAGCTTCTGACATTATAGATCATTTCAAAATGATATCTTTCAATAGTAGTTATAAAACAAATAAGCAGAGGTATACACAAGAATGTACAATGATGTAAGTTCCTTGTAGAGAATAGGGTCTGTAAGATATGCACCCAGAAATTGGTCAAATATGTAAAAAGAGATCATATATAAAAATGAAGATTCAGCAGTCAACAATACAGGAAACCCATAGAAATTTTTTTGGCTCAAGTACATATGAGGAAGAGTCTGAGAAGGATGATTACCAAAAGCATAGCTAGATTGTTGAAGCAGAGAGATTTCAAAATTATCTAAAACAAAAAATTGCAAACCAATACTAAGGTTCTATAGTTAATAAGTACAAGACTAGCTTTTGTTTATAAAGAAGTGCACAATCAGGAAACGGAGTTCTAAAATTATGCAGTGCGTTTCAAACTTTAAGAGTAGAAGATTACAAAGATGAGAGTAGTCTAACAAATAGTCTGCACACACAGCATACACAAGCGTGTACACACACATTCAGAAGATGAAGGTGATATCTCTTATGAGCCAACAAAACCAAGGCACTAGGAAGACTAGTAAAACAAGGTCGATAGCTCACTCACTTGGGGCATAGGGTTTAACTGATATGTTGAGATGAGAGTAGTAAAAATCAATCCCAGTGCCCTATGGCAGAAGTTGCCAATTCATTAAACTAAGAGTTTGACAAGTTAGTGAAAGATACATGATACAATCAGTCTACGATCATATCACAAAAGAAGTTGCAAACAGAAATTTGATACACCATCTGGCATAACCATACACCGTCACAACAATGCTACACCACTAAAAAAAAACTACAGCCATAAGACCAAAAGTAGAAAATTTAGAAGTTTATAACCTAAACCTCCAGGGACCATATGAAGTTGAAACGCATACACCTGATCAAAGTTAGCATATCTGATATCGACTAAACATTAAAACCAACAGAATAAGATGGAAGAGTATAAGTATTTCAAAATATCAACAACATGAACGAAACAAATTATCAATCTAAAGGGAAGATGAAATGAAAATATCCGAACGTCAAATTCAAATTCTGTAACTAAGCTATAAGTAGCACCATAGACAGTAATCTACACTAACATCAAAGGGTAACATACTCATTAAACAACAACTAAAGTTTAGATTAACACAGAATGGCTCCGAAGCCTCATGCTTCCACTGTGTTACCTAGCACAAACGAGAACAACTCACGAACAGGCGAAAACTCCACCAACCCAATATCCATGGCATACCCAGCAACAGGCAACTTCAAGTCCCGTAACAAGCAAAACGCTTCCGCCATCCGAGTCTTTGGCACTTCTTGAGCAACAGCGCAATAAGGAACCCAAGAATCTGTGCGATACTCCTCCCCAATTTCAACACCTTCTCTCTTCATTGCCTCGCACAATTGGGACTGAAACTGAAGCAACGAAACTGACGGAGTTGGTGACAGAAACAGGACATTGTTGTCATGTGGAAGGCTCCCAATTGAGGAGAAAGAAAGCGCCAAAGGTTCTTGCTTCGAAGCGAAGGCTTTGATTACGTTTTCGAGCTTCGCGGGTTCAATGAAAGGGCTGGAGAAGAGTGTGATGTGAGGGCGTGATTCGATTTCAATGAGTTGGGTACTAATCTGACGGCGAGCGAGCACATTCCAAGCCTTCAAGACCTGGTTTTCGAGGGCTGGATCGAAGTAGAGCTCGATCGCAAAGCCTTGTGACATTGCCTTCGAATTGAAATTCGAGGTAAAGTAAGCAAATTGGATCGAAATCAGCACAACCCAGTGACAAAAACTGAGATCTCAGATTGCCCAGAAATGAAAAATGAAAGATAAGCTGAAATCAAAGTAACCCAGAATTGTAAAAACAAAAATAAATAAGAAAAAGACTTGAGATTTAAGAAAATACCAAAATCAGAAATACCCAAGTGAGATTAAGATAAAACAAAGTCTGGGAATTGAAATCAGAAATGGGGAAGAAAAAGAGAAAGAGAGAGGAGAGTTTAACAGGGTGATGAAAATAAGAGAAACAAAAGCATGTGAAATGGTAGATTAAAGTTTCAATCAGAAAGAGACAGACGGAATAAAGAGCAACAAAAATCAAAACACAGACTCAAAAGTGGTTTCCCAAGAGACTCTGTAGCAGCAAAGGTACGATTTTCTTTCTTCGGCAATCACAGGAAAAGATAAGATAAAGTGAGAGAGAAGGGGGAGGGGCCTTGCACCATCTGTTGAAGAGTAGGGTGCAAGGTCACCGGTCTTTGGTGGTTGGCTTCAAGTTTTCAACACTGCAACTCTCTCAAAATGAAGTCTCAAGTGGAGATTCATCATTCATTGGTAAAAGATTAATTGATTGCACATAACATAACCAAAAAAGATTAATTGTTAAAAATTAATTTTGGCAAAAAAATAATTAAAAATAATTAGTGCATAAAGGATGCACTTATACTATTGACTTCAGTTTATAATTGTAATTCTAATGGAGGACGAGTAAGTAGGATTGAGGATCTTCGTTGTAATTTCTTTGTTTCATTGAAAAACAAAATGAGTAGGATTACAAAGACAAAACTCAGAAACGTTTTCTAAATTAATATAGAAATGGGATGAACAGTTTAAAAACTTCAATCAAATTTTACATCCTTTCATAAAAATGAGATCATGATGTTATTAGGTCAAAAAATTATCAATAAATGCATATATGAACAGTGTATTAAGAGCATCTCCAACCGATATGTAAAATTGCCACATGAACATGAAATGACAAAAATTGAAAGTTAAAATTGCTCCAACCAAATTGTCAAATCATACTTTGAAAGTTGCCATATCAAAATTTTTAATGTCAAATATTATTGTAATATTTTTTAGTCATGAACCCCACTATTATTTACTCTTTTTTAAAATTTTATGTATGGTCATATTTGCTTTTAAAAATATAATAAAATAATATGATATTTGACATTTCGGGTGGAGTTAAATTTTTTTCAAAAAGTCAAATTGCCACATAAGCCATTAAATTCAAATTTAACATTTTGCATTTGACATCTCCCTTGGAGATGCTCTAATAATACATCTTAATTGAATCAAAATACAACTTTAAAAGTTTAATTAAACCAAATAGATATGAACTTGGAAAGTTTCATTAAAACGGATGTTCTCCCCACTCTACTACACCGAAATTTTTGTATTTAAAAAAAAAAAAAACCAATCACAAGTCACACGTGCAAAAGTATGGCCGATACACAACTATTAGACGCATCCTTGAACTTTACTTTTGGTGATGGGCTGTACATAAGTTGTAGGCGCAAACTCTCTCACATTTCCTTCCTCCTCTGTCATGATGTCATCTGCTACGGCGTCTGATTCAAAACAAGGAATTCGTTGATTCTGGAACCTCTCTGCTTCTTCAGAAAACCCCTAATCGTAAGCTTAATTGTAACCCCATTTTTTGTATTTTCTCCAAAATTTAAAAAATGGGTGATAATAAAAGAAAGAGAGGTCCAAAACCCAAAACCCCAGCAGCTGAAGATACCAATATCACCACAATGGATATCCAATACACCAACCCCACCACCGCAAACGACGCCGTTTCAGTTCCCTCGAACGAAACCGCCACTGACCCCAGCAGCTCCCAGCCCAGTCGCCGTGGACGAGGCCGGCCCAGAAAGACCGAGAAGCTCAACATAGCGGCTTCACCGGAACGACGAAGCTTGAGACACGCGGACCAAAACGGCGATGGTGGGCACGCCTTGGCCATCGTTTCGGAGCCACCGTTGATGGTGCCGAGCTGGGAGAACGTGGCGAGAGTGGTCCCGGCCATGGAGGCCGTGGTAAAGGTGTTTTGTGTGCACACGGAGCCTAATTTCTCGTTGCCATGGCAGAGGAAGAGGCAGTACAGTTCGAGCAGTAGTGGGTTTGTGATAGGAGGCAGGAGGGTTTTGACCAATGCGCACTCTGTGGAGCACCATACCCAGGTTAAGCTCAAGAAACGTGGCTCAGAAACTAAGTACTTGGCCACTGTGTTAGCCATTGGAACCGAGTGTGATATTGGTATGCAACATTCGGCTTCTTTTATTTGCTTATGTACTCATTTTTCACGTGGTTTTGAATTGGTTATTGAACAGAAGTGGGAATAATTTGTTGACAAGAAGTTGTAAAACTTGCATTTTGGGAAACTTAATTATTAAGAGCTTATTGGATTGAAAAGGAAACAGAATGCAGGTTGTTTATTTTGAATATTTCACTAGATATTACAGGTAGCATCCTCATTATTGTGACTTAATTATCTTAATATATTATATACTTTAATTCATGAGTTATGCAATTAAAGAGTTATTTTTCCTTTTTTTCTTGATGCTTCAGCAATGCTTACGGTGAGTGATGATGAATTCTGGGAAGGAGTTTCACCTGTGGAGTTTGGAGAGTTACCTGCACTCCAAGATGCTGTGACGGTTGTGGGCTACCCTATTGGGGGTGACACAATCTCTGTGACAAGTGGCGTTGTGTCACGTATGGAGATACTGTCTTATGTTCATGGATCGACTGAGCTTCTAGGACTGCAGGTAGTATCTTCTGGACAATATCTTCTATGACTACTACCTACCCTAAATACCTGATCATTGACCTGTCCTGGTTTCCTTTTTCCTTGTGATCCTTTTGCAGATAGATGCTGCAATAAACTCTGGAAACTCTGGTGGGCCTGCCTTTAATGATAAAGGAAAATGCGTGGGTATCGCATTTCAGTCTCTTAAACATGAAGATGTGGAAAATATAGGTTACGTCATACCTACACCAGTTATTATGCACTTCATTCAAGATTATGAGAAGAATGGGGCATATACAGGTTTGTTATCGTTTTTACTTCATTAAAGCAAGACAAGCCGCAACAGAAACCTCCTTAACTGTAATTGTTGTTATTTGTATATTGCCCTTCCAGCAAATATGCCTGGCAGTCCAGTGGGGCACATTGAACATTGGCATATGATTCGTTGTTGGTGATTGAAATTCTTCTCCTCTTCTTACTTTGAATCTGGCTGTTAATTTCCTTGCAGGGTTCCCAGTTATTGGAGTTGAATGGCAGAAGATGGAAAATCCTGATCTGCGCACGTCAATGGGGATGAGACCTGATCAAAAGGGTGTGCGTATCAGAAGAATTGAACCTACAGCTCCAGAATCTCATGTTCTGAAGCCATCTGATATTATTCTTAGCTTTGATGGGGTTAACATTGCAAATGATGGCACAGGTAAACTTTTTCCTTGCCTCCTTCCATTTGTAGCATTCCATCTAAGGACAGAATCCCTGTTACTATTCCTTTTTATCTTATTTTCAGAGAAATTGAACTTTTAATTTGCATTCGATATTAACACTCTTTGGTATACTATCAACTCTATAGTTCCATTCAGGCACGGAGAGCGCATAGGTTTCAGTTACCTTGTGTCTCAAAAGTATACTGGTGATGATGCTCTAGTAAAAGTTCTTCGTAACTCAGAGATACTTGAGTACAACATAAAACTTTCAACTCACAAGCGACTCATCCCGGCACACACCGACGGCAAACCTCCTTCATATTATATCATTGCTGGTTTTGTTTTTGCAGCTGTATCTGTTCCATATCTGCGTTCTGAGGTGAGACCTTAATTTCATACTTCAAATACTCTCTAACTCTTTCTGTCTCTCTCATATACATGTAGATGTGTAGATGTGTGGTTCCTAGGAATCATGGCAGGGTTTACTTTTGCCCGCATAATAATGCCAGCCTTAATGTTTGGCCAGCGAGAACTGGTGGTACTAAAGGGCTCCTTAGTGCAAGTTGTTGTGCTAGAGTGGTGTGCCCACTGCCCAATGCCACCTCCAAACTTAATTAAGAAAATGAAGATGGATGATTTTAAGTTTGTTTGTAAAAGCAAATTTTCCATTACTATGTTACCAAATCTTAACCTCTGGGTTTTCATTACTTCCCAGTATGGAAAGGATTATGAATTTGACGCTCCAGTGAAACTGTTGGACAAGCATTTACATTCAATGGCGCAGTCTATCGATGAACAGCTTGTTGTTGTTTCTCAGGTTTCCTTCTCTCATCCATTTTTCTCATGCTTTTCTCTTTTAGACTAAGTTCTCTTTGCTCCGTAATCATGGCTTACATTTAATCAAAATTCTTTTAGGTACTTGTTGCCGACATTAATATTGGATAGGAGGACATTGTTAACACTCAGGTTAGAGACAGTTATGTTACATGACTTGGGTTTTTCGCTTTGCTTTATTTAAGTTTTCAATTATTTTTAGTTCTTAAAAAATATGAAGTTTTTCCTTTTCTTTTCTCTGTTAGTTATTGTTTTTCTCTTTTCCTTTCTCTTTCTTTCGTGTTTGTGATTCAACAAATGACAATGAGATAAAATTTCTGAAGTTGTGTCGGTAGTGCACTTATTCAAATAATTTGTTTTCTGTTTAGGTTCTCGCTTTTAATGGTAAACCTGTGAATAATCTGAAGAATTTGGCCAGCATGGTGGAGAATTGTGACGACGAGTACCTGAAGTTTGACCTAGAATACAATCAGGTTAATTCTGTCACGCTCTCTGTGTTTACCACACACTGTTGCAGCATGTATGCATGCTCTGCATCTTTGTTTTGGTGGCTGATTTACTTACTTGTGGGTGCAGATGGTTGTACTACAGACAAAAACTGCCAAGGCAGCAACTTTAGATATCCTCCTGACACATTGCATACCTTCAGCAATGTCTGATGACCTTAAGTCTTAAGACTCAAGAGAAGATCCTATTCCCATAGATGAACTTTAACAACGAATGCTCATAAAAGGAACGGAGTATAGACTACGCCACGGATTTCATTTTCGTATGGCTTCCTTCCGTTTCTTTGTGTAACAGTTAGACCCTCAGTTGGGGTTCATGTCTTCTTCAGATTTGAACTGATTCTTATACAGTAGAAGAAAGCAGCGAGGAAATGAAGTTTGGTTTTCCTAGAATGAGCAGCGTCTCATCTTCGATCTTGTTTGTTGTCAATTTCATTTCTTCCAAGTTCCAGCTAAACATTTGGGCAATATCATGTAATATTATTACCGGCTGATCCATTTGAGAAAATTATAGAAGTAGAGCTCTTCAGTTCCCTGTCCCTGAGGACATTTATATATTTGCCGTGCTCTTTTTCATTTTATTTTCATTTAATTCCTAAAATTTTCCCACAAAATTATATAAATACGGCTCAATGATATGATCATACGGGCACTGTGTTGTCAAACGTGAGTTAGGCTAGTAAATCAAGACCCGCTCTCAAGTTCGAACTTCATTGGCAAATTGATAGTTGTGAAAAACCCCAACCCTCCCCAATATTTTTTGTATATAAAATATATAAAATTTCAGTGTCTTGCACCGATTATATTAAAAATGTTTAATAATACAACTCATTTCACAGAATCCAGCACAGCTGAACTGGATTCACACCTTAAATAGTTTTTAATAACAAGGCCCAAGTCTGAACTCTCTCTCACGCACCATGTGAACGAAAAAAACTTACATGTGAACGCACGATAGCTGAAAAGTTTTCGTCCTCGTTCGTTTCTTCTCTTCTACTCCTCTGGTTTGCTACCGCGCAGGTTCCACGAAGCCCACCGTTGACTCTGTCTGAGTCTCCGGTCGGCCTGAAAATCCAGTTTTCCTTTTATTTTTATTTTTATGACGACTGACTCAACGACCCCTTTTCTACGGCTTAATTATTATAAAAAGAAAAAAAAAATCCAAAACTCAAAACCATTTCTTACAATTGCCAATACCAAACACCCTCCACAATGTATCTCCAATACATCAATCCCACCAGCGCAGCCACTATTAATGACGGCGTTTCAGTCCCTTCAACCGAGCCCAATAATATAGCGGCTCCCAAACTTGTGGACCAAAACGGCGACTGTGGGCACGCCTTGGCTGTCGTTTCGCAGCCACTACCGGAGGTGCCGAGGTGGGAGAGCGCGCCGAGAGTGGTCCCGTCCATGGACGCCGTGGTGAAGGTGTTTTGCGTGCACACGGCGCCCAATTTCTCGCTGCCTTGGCAGAGGAAGAAGCAGTACAGCTCCAGCAGCAGTGGGTTTGTGATAGGGGGCAGAAGGGTTTTGACGAATGCGCATTCTGTGGATCATCATACTCAGGTTAAGCTTAAGAAACGCGGCTCTGATACCAAGTACTTGGCCACCGTCTTAGCCATTGGAACCGAGTGTGATATTGGTATGCAACATTTTTAATTTTTATTATTATTTTCGCTTCTTTTATTTGCTGCTAACATTTGGGTTTTTATTCGTTCCTTGTAAAATTCATGAATTATGTTTAAGTTTGTTGCTTTTTTTTATTTTTGTTTTTCCATTTATTGGTGATGCTTCAGCGATGCTTACTGTGAGTGATGATGAGTTCTGGGAAGGGATTTCACCTGTGGAGTTTGGGTGTTTGCCTGCACTCCAAGATGCCGTGACTGTTGTTGGGTACCCAATTGGCGGTGACACAATCTCTGTGACCAGTGGTGTTGTGTCACGCATGGAGATATTGTCTTATGTTCACGGTTCCACTGAGCTTCTGGGAATGCAGGTGGATATATTATTTGCCTTATGGTCTCTTACCATGAAATTATTAACACTTTGATTTTGAGTCTTGACGTGTTTTCGGGGGATCTTTTCTCCTTGAGATACTTTTTTGCAGATAGATGCTGCAATCAACTCTGGAAACTCTGGTGGACCTGCCTTTAATGATAAGGGAAAATGCGTGGGTATTGCATTTCAGTCCCTTAAACATGAAGATGCGGAAAATATAGGCTATGTCATACCAATACCAGTTATTATGCACTTCATTGAGGATTATGAGAAAAATGGCGCATATACAGGCTTCCCAATTCTTGGAATTGAGTGGCAAAAGATGGAAAATCCTGATCTTCGCATGTCAATGGGGATGGGACCTGATCAAAAGGGTGTGCGTATTAGAAGAATGGAACCTACATCTCCAGAATCTCAACTGCTGAGGCCATCTGATGTTATTCTTAGCTTTGATGGGGTTAACATTGCTAATGATGGCACAGGTAAACTTTCTCTTCGTATGATTTTGAAAGATTTTTGTTCTCTTTTTCAAGTCACTTTTGCCTTCATGCGTGTGTGTTGGTATGTTGCATTCTTTATAGAAGAATGGCATTTGAACACCCACAAATGAAGTGTGACATACGGTATTTGGACTGCTGTAATTTATAGCATTCTTTCAAACAACACATTCTTGTTATTAATACTATTATAATTTTTTATTTTTATAAAAGTGTGTCTAAATACCAGAAGCTTCTTTATATCAAGTATTCACACTATTTTTTGTATCAATTTTCTAGTTTCATTCAGGCATGGAGAGCGTATAGGTTTCAGTTACCTTGTGTCTCAAAAATACATTGGTGACAATGCTATTGTAAAAGTTCTTCGTAACTCAGAGACACTTGAATTCAACATTAAACTTGCAAAACACAAGGAACTCATCCCCTCACACATTGAGGGAAAACGTCCTTCCTATTATATCATTGCTGGATTTGTTTTCACAGCTGTATCTCTTCCATATCTGCGTTCTGAGGTGTGCCCTTTCTTCCAATGTTCTCTCTCTCTCTCTCTCTCTCTCTCTCTCTCTCTCTCACACACACACACACACACACACGTCTGTTCTCATTCTCTGTACGACTGATATCTATGCCTATTAGTTTCTACCCAATGCATCCTTGTATAATTATAAAATAAATATTTTAGATTTCACTACTATGTTACTAAATACTCGGGTTTTCATTCATTTCCAGTTTGGAAATCTATTTGATGTTCCAATCAAATTGTTGGACAAGCATTTACATGCGATGGCACAGTCTATTGATGAACAACTCGTTGTTGTTTCACAGGTTTCTCTCTCATTCTATCTTTCCATGTTTTTCTGTATTAGTAGAAGTTCTTGTTACCCTGCTTTTATGTCTTACATTGTTCAAAATTGTGCTAGGTACTTGTTGCTGACATTAACATTGGATATGAGGACATCGTTAACAACCAGGTCAGGAACTAAGCTTTTCTTTACCCTTTCTTTATGAGATGCAACAAATGATGTGAGGAAAAATTGGTGAAATAAGATTCAATGAACTTGTGAAAATTATTCTGCTATCTGCAGGTTCTTACTTTCAATGGTATGCCTGTGAAGAATCTGAAGAGCTTGGCCAGCATGGTGGAGTGTTGTGATGACGAGTACCTAAAGTTTGGCTTGGAATACAATCAGGTTCTTTCTCTGTTTCTCTCTCATGCACACACACATATGCATGGATTATGCATGCATGCTCTGCAATTTTCTTTTGATGGCTGAATCGCATACTTCCTGTGCAGATGGTTGTTTTACAGACGAAAACTGCCAGGGCAGCCACACTGGATATCCTCATGACACATTGCATATCTTCGGCCATGTCTGATGATCTTAAGACCAAAGAGAATCCTTTAGAGGAAGTACAGTCTACACTTGATGACCCTAAGACTAGAGATAAGATTTTAGAGGAAGTACAGGAGACTAAAGAAATTTTTTAAGAGGAAGAACATAAGACCACTGCACCTTTAGCCAGCTACATAGATGAATGGATATTGCTTGCCTCCTTACTTGTAAGGAGATACTCCTTCATGCGAATCGTAGTTTAACACATATGCAAAAATAATTCATCAAAAACACAAAAAGAAAAACTACTACACACATGTCACACTGCTATTTGGTAGGAATGTAGGAGCCCCTACTTACATGGTAAGGGGGGAAGTTTTTAGAGTTGTCATTATGGGATAAGATTTCAAAAATTTTAGTCATAGATCATGTGATTGTAAGGGCAAGGGAAAATAAAGCCACTTGTACAAGAGCATAGTTTGGGATTGTAAAGACATTCGTCATATGAAATCAATTTGATGTAAGTTTTATGGCCTCATGTTTCAGGGTGTAGGATGACCTTGTAGAATTGGATTTCTAGCTAAGTGTTAACTCCACCCTATCAAAATGAGGTAAGTCTCAAATCTCATTACAGAACAAACATCTGTGAGTTACATGCAGGGAAGGGAACAACCCGCAGAACAAAGCAGTACTAACTACACTTAATTACATGCGTTAAACAGTTTTTTATGCAATAATTCACAATTTCTTAAGACTGCATTAGGGTTTTGCAAGAATTCAATCTCCCAAAACCTTATTTCAACATCCTTTAGGAAAAACCCATAAAATTCCCAAGGGCTCGTGAAGTTCAAGGGATCAAATAATGGATTCTGTAGTGCACATCAAGTCCTCTTCTGTTTCATTCTTGAACATAGATTGAGGCTTTAAGCTTTGGTTCTTTAGAAATATTGTGTCTGGTGAGAAGGTGGGCTTTTGCCGCATGGGGATTTACAACATCTGCAATTCATGCTGTTCTCCAACCAGAACTAATCATATTCAACAGTTCTAGTAAGATTTGACCCAAAAAAAAAACTGTTCTAGTAAGAGCATGACCAATGGTTGGGTGTATATGGGGGTTTATATCATATTTACATTTGTTTTGGCCGGAAACAGCTACAATGGCTGGGTGTATATTGCTGCAAATTTACACTGAGTGGCGAAGATGGAAAAAAAGATGGAGGTTTACATCTCTTTTTATATCTTCAAAGTGGGTCCCGTTTGAGATAAAATATGAAAGAGGAGAGAGGAAAGCTCAGCTTTCCTCTTTCACTCGCGTGAGACGCGCGAATACCACAAGACTCTCCCAACTTTTTCATGTTGGTGGGTGCAAGAGACAAAAGACAAAAGACAAAAGTTTTGTTTATTAAAAAATGCATGGAGTTTTGTTTATAAAAAAAATCAAAGAAAGAGACAAAATATACCGAAACCCAAACAAAATTAATATCTTCTCCGAATTTACTTTACGATCCAACGGTTTAGATTAAATGTATTATACGATCGAACGGTTTTGGTTGGATGAAATCATATCTTCTCCAAATTTAAATATTTTTAGGTTTATTTGTTTGGAAAAATAAAATAAACCTAACCCACACAAAATTAATTTTATAAAGTTAACAAAAAAAAAATAATTAACACAAAAACAAATTAAGACAAGAAAATCAAATATACATATTTGGATTTACATCTTCCTCATTTGAGCAAAAGTCACATTTACACTCCCCGGAGGTGTAAAAGGGATGTAAAAGTGGCTTTACACCCCCGAAAATACACCCCCCCACTGGTGATGCTTTAAGTGAAAATATGAGAATGGGAGAATTATAAAATCTGAGAATGAGAGAATATTTTCTGGTTTTCAACTTAATCTCTTTGTATTACAATCACCCACATTTATACAATGAGGAAACTTATCCTCCAAGCTCACATAACTAATCCCAACCAATCACATTAATTATATATCTCCAAACTAATCCCAAGGAGAGAAAGTCTCCTAAGAAGAATATTTGTGTTTTCTAGATTTAGGTTCTCTAGGTCAACAATTGTGTTTCCTAGATTTAGGGTCTCTAGGTAACTACTCTAGCAAACACTCCCTCTCAAGTTGGTGCATAAATATTGCAAATGCCCAACTTGACAAGTGAGTTGTGGAATACTTTACTAAAAACTGCTTTGTTAATATGTCAGCTAGCTGGTCTTTGAACTTGACAAACGGAAGCTGAATTTCTGTGGCCTCAAGTTTATGCTTAATGAAATGTCGATCCACTTTAACATGTTTAGTGTGATCATGTAGAACTGGATTGTGTGTAATGGATATTGAGGCCTTATTGTCACAATGCAGGTTCATTGCTGACGTAGGTGCATATCCAATCTCTGTAAGTAATTTCTTTAACCAAAGGAGTTCGTAAATTCTTTCGGTCATACCTCTGAATTCGACTTCTGCACTGGATAAGGCAACAACATTCTGTTTCTTGCTTCTCCAAGTAACCAAGTTACCTCCCACGAATGTGAAGTAACTTGATGTCAATCGTCTATCCGTGACATTCCCTACCCAATTTGCATATGTATAACCACTGATA
Organism: Prunus padus; assembly: GCA_024362665.1. Taxonomy (NCBI): domain Eukaryota; kingdom Viridiplantae; phylum Streptophyta; class Magnoliopsida; order Rosales; family Rosaceae; genus Prunus; species Prunus padus. The sequence continues at coordinate 27,711,405 of JANFAM010000013.1, forward strand.
TTTAGATGATGATTTCTGTAAAACATAAGTCCTTTTCCTGGTGCTGACTTTAAATACTTAAGAATTCAAAGAACTGCATCTATATGGTCTTCGCTTGGACAATGCATAAATTGACTAACAACACTCACAACAAAAGTAATGTCAGGTATCGTGTGTGACAAATAGATCAATCGCTCAACTAATCTTTGATATATCTCTTTGTTAGCGAGTACTTGATCTGGATACTCGCCAAGATGGTGATTCTGGATGATTGGAGTGTCCACGGGTTTACAGTCTAGTATTCATGTTTCTGTCAATAAATCCATAACATATTTTCTTTGAGAGAGAATTATGCCTTGCTTTGATCGAGCAACCTCAATGCCCAAGAAGTACTTGAGTCCACCTAAGTTTTTCATCTCAAACTCTATTGCCAAGTAGTCTTGTAGCTGAGAGATTTCGTGCTTATCATTCCCAGTAATAATCATATCATCAACATAATTATTAGAGCTGTTACCTTTCCCTTATGGTGTTTCAAGAACAGAGTATGGTCGGAGTTACTTTGCTTAAAACCATAGTTCTTTATTGCCAAAGTGAATCGTCCAAACCATGCCTTGGGGGACTGCTTCAATCCATACAATGCATTTCGTAATTTGCATACCACACTATCTTGAGTAGATGTAGTATATCCAGGTGGAATATCCATGTACACTTCTTCTATGAGTTCTCCATGTAAAAAAGCATTCTTCACATCAAACTATTGGAGAGGTCAGTCAAGGTTGGCTGCAATGGACAATAGTACTCTAACAGTGTTAAGCTTTGCAACATGGGCAAATGTCTCTTCATAGTCAATACCATAAGTCTGTGTGTATCCATTTGCCACAAGTCTTGCTTTGTAGTGTTCAATAGATCCATCGGCGTTATGTTTCACAATGAACACCCATCTGCATCCGACGATTCTCTTTCCTTGAGGTAATTTCTCTAGTGTCTATGTCTGATTTTTCTCAAGAGCCTTCATCTCATATTTCATTGCTTAAACCCATTTCAGATCTTTCAACGCTTCAGCGACCTTGGTTGGAATGTGAATAGCAGATAGCTGGTGCACGAAACCCTTGAGAGGTTTAGAAAATTTTTGAGTGGACACATAGTTTGCAATTGGATACTTCAATGCCTTGCCATTATCAGGGGAATACCGGTTTCGTGGTTTTCCATGGTTTGCCTGAAAGGTAATTGATATCGAACATAATTATCAACTGAATACAAAGGGGTAGGAGGAATGTTTACCTCAGGGATATTCTCAGGAGATTGGTCCGTTGGTATTGTTGGATGATAGGGGAAGTCTTCAGCTTCAGGGTCAAGGAGATCTCTAGAAACAGGATCAAGCAAGTGTTCACTGGAAGCAAGCGATTGATCGTTGGCATATGGGCGATTGATCACATTTGGGCATAGAGCAATATCGTTGGCATCTGGGCAATCGATCACATTTGGGCAGAGAGAAATTCCTCCATCTTCCAGGGTACTCCAATTCTTCTTTTCACTTCGTTTCTCCCCCTGAAGTGCAGAATGGGACATCGGCTCATGGAAGAACATCTCGTATTCCATAAAGGTGACATCCAAAGTTACATAGGTGCGACGAGTTTGGGGATAATAACACCGATATCCCTTCTGATGAGTATCATATCCCACAAAAACACATCGAAGCACACAAGGATCAAGTTTGCTGCATTGGTTTTTATGGAGATGAACGAACGCCAAGCACCCAAAGATCCGTGGTGAAAGCATAAAAACAGAGGGCAGAGGTCCATGGTGAGCGAGAGCCTGCAGCGGAGTCTAGAAGTTCAAGACCATGGAAGGCATACGGTTGAGGAGATAGACCGCCGTGACTATGTCATCATCCTAATGATGGAGAGGGACATGAGCCTCAATCAATAGGGAGCGGGCTGTTTCATGGAGATGTCTGTTTTTTTGTTCCGCAATACCATTATGTTGCGGGGTTTGATGACAGGTCGTCTCATGGATAATGCCACGTGGCTGGAAGTAAGCATGAAAATCATGGTTTACATACTCTCCACCATTGTCAGAGCGGAGAATTTGGATCTTGGTAGAGAACTGAGTGTCAATTTATTTATGGAATAACTGAAATATAGTAAACACATCACTTTTATTCTTCATCAAGTATATCCACGTCATGTGGGTACAATTGTCCACAAACGTCACAAACCATCAAAAGCCAGAATGAGCAGTTATAGGTGATCGCCCCAATACATCAGAGTGAATTAACATAAATGGAGTAGTTCTCTTACTTGTACTCAACGGATATGGTACACGGTGACTCTTGGCCAAAATGCAAGCGTCACATTGGAAGTCAGAGGCCTTGAAATCTGATAATAAACTGAGGTCATCCACATAATATAGCCTCATCTCATAGTACAATGACCAATAATCTCCTTAGTGTGAAGATCCTGAAGTAAACAAAAACTCGGGTAGATTAGTACACAATAATTCAATTGTTCAGTAATTTGACTAACATACATCAACTTATTTGATACAGATGGAACAAGTAAAGTATTAGACAATGAAAGAGAGGATGAGAGAGCCACAGTGCCAGTGCCTTTTCCAACTCAGCTGCATGTGAACTTATTATATTCTTCCTTTCTTGTTCGAAAGTTTGCAAGGATGGGGATTCGAACCCCTGCCCACCCCTTTAAAACTCCAGCGCTTTTTCCAACTCAGCTGCATGTGAACTTGTTATATTCTTCCTTTCTTATTCTATTTATACACACATATTTGAAAATGAAATAATTCACTTGAACGCACGCACACACAGGGTTTTGAACCCCTCCCCTTTCCAAGTTCTGAAAAGACTTAACCACCACGCTAGTCATCACTTTGTGATTATTTACTATGGAATCTCTATTTATAACTCTTTTGAGCTGTTTCTCAAAATAGAAAATAATTACTTATTGCTCTATATTGTTAATCAAATATTTAATTACTTAATATAATTTCTTTATTTCTTTCCTATTTAATCCAATTAATGTTATTAATTATTTTATTATTCATTATAAGTACATACATTACTAAATTTCCCTTCAAATTGTTGCTTAATTACTTAAATCTCTATAATCATTTTCTTTATTTCCTATTTAATTCTTCCTTGGATAACTTTATTTATGTTCTTAGTTAATTTTCAATCTTCACTATTATTTTTTAAGCATGGTAAAGTGCCTAATTTTCATGAGAAATCAAGTTGGTTTACATCTTTAATTATTTTTCATTTTTTTATATAAATAATAAATATAAGAACATGTACCATGTCAAGTGAATAACGTGAAATAAGGTTACTCATGTATCTTACCATACAATTTATAAAGTGTAACATATTGTAGTAAAAATGATAAATAAATTATTAGAGGGTGTTTAATTTTCTTTCATTAATTACTCCAGATTTTCTAAGTCACAGAGTTTGTCAACTCGCAATATAATCAACTTAAATCACTCAAACCCACTATGCAATGCATTTCCTTCCAATCTTTTGTGTCAAAATAATAGATGATCGAGTAAATAAACCTGTTATAAAGTTTCATTAAAAATTTCCATGTATTTATCACAATTTCCGTGGTTTTTATCCAATTTTTATCGATATCGATATTTTCCCAATATTTCCATCGATATTTCCGTGTTTTTGAACCATCGATATTTCCGAAATCTTCGATATTTAATACCTTGGTTGGCATTAACAATACTAGTTCGTCTGGGTTGACTAGTTCTCAGAAAATCATTGGGGTCAAACGTCATATAATCAGTTGTGCCGGAATCAATTATCCATCAGGTTGAATCACTGTTATATGAAGTATGAAAAACATAACTAGAGCCACTACTTGCAGCTTCACATCGTCTTTGATCTTTGAGTTCATCCCACCATTCGAGGTAGCCTTTCAATTTGAAACAAGTCTCACGGGGGTGTCTTGGATTGCCATAGTGTGTGCAACCACTTCTCGTAATCATTGCAACGGAAGATTCATAGGTGTAGTTTTAGTCGGGATTGAGATCTTGATCATCGGGGTCGATTGGTGGTCGGTCGGATCGGTGGTAACACCTAGTCCATATGTTGCCAATCGATCAGGTCGGTGGCAACACGTAGTCTAGGTGAGGCTGGTCGGTCGGGTCGGTGTTTGGGTCGGGATCAGGGTCGTCAATACTTCTAGGTAGGTAGGTTGAGAACGGTTGGTGGTGCTACTTCCAGCAGGGAAAAAATCATCTTCACCCATGACGGTAGCAAGGATTCGAAGCAAGAGTCAGCAATTGCAAGATCGCTGCTCTGATACCATGATAAAATTTGAGAATTGGAGAATGATAAAATCTGAGAATGAAAGAAAATATTTTATGGTTTTCAACTTAATCTCTTTGTATTACAATCACCCACATTTATACAATGAGGAAACTTATCCTCTAAGCTCACATAACTAATCCCATTCAACCACATTAATTACATACCTCCAAACTAATCCCAAGGAGAGAAAGTCTCTCAAGAAGAATATTTGTGTTTCCTAGATTTAGGTTCTCTAGGTCAACAATTGTGTTTCCTAGATTGAGGGTCTCTAGGTAACTATTCCAGCTAACAGTAAGCAAATAGGCGTTGAACATCCTGTATCTGACTTTCATACATATTTACATCTGTAAATGTTTGATCTACTACTTCTTCTCGTTTTTAATATACTTTTGCAATAAGGGGGCCTTGTGGGCAGGTGGGGCTTCCAGGCTATCAGCTACAGAGTCTTCAACAGCCTCTTCCTTTATTTTTCCCCACAGCACCGTATAAAACCCGATCGATATTATTGTTGCTCCAACTAGGCTGCAAAATGCAGAAAATTTAAACAGTGACCAGATGGAGGAGAATGACTTGCATGTCACGGGGATAATATTATCCCCGTTTTATCATGGGGAGAAGCCAAAGCATAAAAATAAAGTTAAGGGAAGAGATAAGTTATGCGATCAAACCTTCCAAGATGAAGAGTGTCACCAAGGAAGATGACACCCATGGCAACAGCAATGGCCATGGACAAGGGCTTAAACATTGTCACGTAGACAGGTCCCTTCAAGCGCAAGGCCCATGTGTGCACAGTATTGTTCACAAATGACCCAAATAACCCCTAAACAAAGAGAGAAAGAAAAAGCCATATTTAGATAGGCGCTGTTTATTTGCAATAATACAACATAAACTAGAGCTCAGTGTCAGTGTAGTCTGTTAATTTCTTACTGAGCACAGAATGGAGACTAATGCAATATCTGGTCTCAACTTCCAAGCACTGGAATTTGGTTCTGTAATCAGAGCAACAACGCCAGATACGATGCCCACGCATAAATTGTAGAAAAAAATTACAGTTAATTCGTTTGGGTACTCTTTCATAATTTGTGCCTGTAAAAGGTTTATCACTTGGGAATTAAAGCTTACAATATTTGGAAAAAAAGAAGATACAAAAACAGCTGAACAAGAGCGCATAATTTACCTGAACAATGTACCAAAGTGGTATCAATATATATTCAGCTGTTAGCAGAAGGCCACCAAGGACCCAGTTTGAGTTTGTTGGTGTTGTACTTGTTGAGTTTAGAAGAGGTTGTGGTGATTGATTAGCATTAGCAAACACAATTGGTGGGCCCTTATACAGAGTAACCACAAATGCACCTGAAAGTGAAACTATTGTGCCCAAGATTTTAGCTCGATTGCTTCTGCTTCTCAAAGCTGCACTTTCCATCCTTTAGGTTGGTAAAAAAAAAAGAGAGAATTAATTGTCAAGGTTAGTTACCACAAGAAAGAAACTAAGTGCAACAATTATTTCTCTCATGCTGAGTCTGGCCCCACCCCACTGCCACTCAGAGTCATAGCAAGAAAACAGAGGAGGCAAAGTACAAGAGAGCCGCACACACACCTCCTCTCTTTCTCTTTTTTTATCATAATTCAAAAGTAACTGATTAATTTCTCTGGTCTCTTGACCCTTTTTCAGAAAGCAGCAGCACTATTTAGATTAGGCCATTGGATTTTTATCACTTGAGGGTATTATGGTAAGTGTGGAAAGAACCTGAAAATGATGGCAAGAATGAAAGTAAAGGCTGGCACAAGGTTGCTGATGGCTGAAGCAAGAGTTGGAGAGCTGAAATTGATGCCTGTGTACCCCATGATCTGAGATGAACTCCTGCCCATATGCAGTCCAAGAAACCCAATTTAGTATCAAATAATTAAATTAATCAATAATTGTTATTATTGGAAAATGATGATATAGCTAAGCTGAGTTATGATATATCATTTGTACCCTATCAGCCCAAGAAGAAGAACTTTAGACATTATGGAGAAGTTGAGGGGAGGAAGCACCCTTGATCTGCAGATTAAGAAATCAGAGATGCATGTTGCAAAAGAGGAAGACTTTGTTCATGTTTGATCAATTGTTTTGTTAAATTAATGAACTTTGATAAATACATATGAGATTTGAGAGAGAGACCTGTTAGAGATGAAGGGTGCTGGAAGGAGTACAAGAGCAGCTACAGAGTAAGAATAGACAACAAAGACATGGTAGCTCATTCCTCTCAAAGTGGCTGCTTTGAAGAGAGTGTTTAAACCCACGTTCATGCACTCCATAGTCACCATGGCCATGAATGGCAAGGCATCCCTGTAACAAGACCTCCCTGCCATCTCTCTGCTCTCTCTCTCTCTCTCTCTCTCTCTCTCTCTCTCTCTCTCTTGCACACACAGACACACCCCACTTACTAGAAACAGAGATGGTAAGGTTAAATAAATGGGTCTCTGAGGTCACAAAGCAACATCCTTCAACTGTAGCTAGCTAGTTGGAGAGCGATGGTTTGACAACGATATGAAATGCGGCCATGATAATTGGCCCATTAAGGTTCTCTATTTTCTAAAGAAATTTTCTTCGAACAGAATAACAATAATAGCATATATAATACAAAATGTATATGTATTAGTGCGTACAAGTGTAGAAAGGTTTATATTATATTATTGTGCAGAAGATTGCACATAATGCAAGCAAAGTTAGATGACTAGTATGAAAGGCATCTACTGTACAATAATTTAGGATGTCAATTTTCAATAATGCATGAATCATGATGCATCATTTCTTAGTTCAAAATCGAACAATATGGCGAGTAGCGTGCTTTTTTGAACTTTTGTAATATTTCTTCTCTTTTCATTTTTCAAGTCTTGTTGCTTTTTCTGATTATCTGATACTAAAATTTTCATTTCGTTTTTGTGGGATAAATTGGTCTGCAATCAACGGGGGACTCGTATATTTATATTGGCTTTTTACGCTATAACTTATTTATGAGTCCCAATTTTTTGGTAGTATGTGGCTGAATCAAATCTTAATTTGGCCACACGCTACCAAAAAGAGTCGACTCATATATAAGCTAAAGCTTATGACTGAAAAGAAGAATGTACACATTTGACAGCAGTTGTACGTAGATAGGGGGGCAAATAAGGTTTAGTTGTATTCATCTCTGTACACTTTACACATAATTTTCTTTTACATATTTTCAACTTTGTCGCTTTCCAACAAAGGGGTTTTTCCTATAGCAATAGGTAAGGCTCTCGAGCTTTCAAAACGGCAGTCTTCACTCATTTCTTCTTCCTTTGCTTTACCCCATATCACAGCATAAAAGCCCACGGATAGTATTATAGCTCCAACAACACTGCAAAATTAGCAAGACAATAAGCACAGGATACATAGAAGCAAAGCCTGGTTGCTTCTTTCTTCTTCAATTTGATTAAACAAGGAGAGAGGAGAGAGAGAAAGAGACCTGCCAAGAGTGAGGGTGTCACCAAGGAATATGACACTGAAAGCAGCAGCAATGGCAATTGACAATGGCTTGAAGATTGATATAAACACAGGCCCCTTTAAGTGCAGGCCCCATGTGTGCACAAGGGAGCTGAAAGATGAGCCAAGACATCCCTGTAGAAACAGAGACACCTTGATAATTATACATCACCGGCAGCGGCATGTGCTCTATTCTATTGATTTCATAGTTTTCACTTTCTTACCGAGCATATAATGGCGACCAATGCTATGCCAGGCCTTTGTCTCCACGCACTCAAGTTTGTTTCTGCCATTAAACATACTGGAGCCGATATAATTGTCCCACACAAATTGAATAAGAAGACCAAAACTATCTCTGCTGGGTACGTCTTCATGACATGGGTCTGTAACGGAACGATCAAAACCATTTAGAAAACCATGTTCTAAACACCTATATTCTCAACCTTTTGAGAATTACAACTCTTTCTATGAAAAAAGAAGAAGAAATTATGCAATGGGCTTGTGGAAAATATGCGTACCTGAAGGATATACCAGATTGAGGACAGAAGGTACTGAACAGCAAGTAGTAGCCCTCCAATAACCCTTTTTTTTTTTTTCTGATGTAGATGGAGTGGATAAAATTGTAGGGCCCTTGTAGAGAACCACTGCCAGTGCACCTGATATTGATACCAAAGCGCCCATGATTTTGGCTTGAGTGCTGGAGCTTCTCAAGGCTAGCTTTTCCATCCTAAAATAAAAAACAAACCAGCCAGTAATTTCATTTTAGACATCACCATCATATATATAACATCACCAGCCAATCATATTATTAGCTCACAAGAAATTAAAATGTCCCATCTTTGAAAATTTACTCTGGAGAATAAAATATCTGTCCTGTTGAAGATATTTGTAATAGAAATAGGGTCCACGGGTGCAGGAATTAAAAGAAAAAGGGGGGCAAAGATAGATTGAACCTGAAGAAGACGGCAAGGATGAAGGTAAACGCTGGAGTGAGGTTGCTCATAGCTGAAGATAGAGTTGGTGAGCTATAATTTAGACCTTTATATCCACACATATCATCCGAAAACCTGCTTGATCAAACATAAGCAATTTATATGTAAGAAAAACAGGTTTTTATTTTGTATAAATAACAAAATGAATCAAAACCACCTATATTCATACCCAATCAGTCCGAGGAGGAAAACTTTGGAGAGCAGAGAGAGGTTGAATGAAGGGGCCCTGTTCCGTAATCAGATTGGAAAAGAAGAAATGAATTAATTGGAACATGTTATTTGTTGGATGGATGATATAAAAAGCTTGACAAGTCTGTCTGGTAAGAGATGGATGACCTGCGAAAGATGAAAATCAGAGGGAGGAGAACAAGAGTGGCAATTGCATTAGAGTAGACGATGAAAACATAGTAGCTTAGTCCTCTTGAGGTGGCTGCTTTGAATAAGACGTTTAAGCCCACGTTGGTGCACTCCACTGTCACCATGGCTGCGACTGGCAGAGCATCCTGGTGACTAATCCTCCATGCCATCTCTCTCTCTCTCTCGATTATGTCAAACCATTATAACATAAGTTTGCTCAAAGAAAGCCCAGCCGACATTCAAGTTTCTCTCACTCTCTCTCTGTCTCTGGTTGATCTGATTGTGGGTTATTGTTTCCCATGGAATTTCGATGTCTAGACCATTTGGTTAGATTTTGGGAACATTGGAATTTGCATTTGGTATGGTTTAGATTTTGGGAACATTGGAATTTGCATTTGGTATGGTTCAGATGAGAGTGGTTGCGAGAGAGAGAGAGAGAGAGAGAGAGAGAGAAAATGGTGGCTGTGGTTGTTTTGGTGGGGCTGTGGGAGGGAGGTTGGGAATGGGGAGCTGCCAACAGAAATGCAGAGAAGGGGGTATGGGTCTTTTACTTTTTGTTTTTTTGAACTGGGGGTAAAACCCCAAGAAAGGGTCTTTTACTTATTTAAATCTTCTTATATACTTTTTGTTTTTCTAATTTTTTAAGTAATAATACCTAATTCCATGATAATTAATTGAATGCTAATTCCATGGTAATTTGGGAATTTTCATAAAAATATAGGAGATTCTACTAAAATTTTGGGAGGAATTTTGAGTTTCCGAAAATCGGCTTAAAAGTTAGCCTACTCCATTTTTGAATCCTAAGTGCGTGCCATGATGCTAACAAAATCTTGGCATTACAAATAATATAGGCAATTTACAGACACATTCTTATAACTTTCACTTTTGCTGCTCCAGTTTCCAGACATTAGCCTCTTCACACTTGATTGATACTGCTACTTTGCAACAGAGGAGTGGTCTGGGTGGATGGTTCCAATATTTGAGCTCCATTGTCAAGAGCCATCCTCTTTTCTCTGATTTGTGCACATATCACGGTATAAAATCCAAGCACAATTACAAAAGATCCAATCACACTGCACAAGAAATAAATCAATCAATAAACAGGATGCTTGCTTTTCTGTAAACTTGAAGTCTATAGGCTTAGTAAATTGGTTCAGATTGATTTTTGCATGCACAGAGACGCATATTATTTGCATAACCCTCTGGTACAAGTTTTTCTATCACATAAAGTCTTTAGAGAAATATATAAATACCTGCCAAGATAAAGAGCATTGCCGAGGAAAAGAACCACCATGGCCACTGCAATAGCAATTCCTAAGCGCTTAAACATGGCTACATAAACAGGACCCTTCTTGTGCAAGCACCAGACATGAACACTGATGCGGAAGACACTCACAAAGATTGCCTAGGATGAAATGAAGATCATATTAGTTCCTCAATCAATAAACATTCTGTTTAAACACATAAAATACAAGTTTTTTTGTTCTTCTCACCGCGTACACAATGGCAATCATCTCAATGCCAGGCTTCAATTTCCATGCATTTGGGTTCCTTTCCACAATTAAGGAGATAACTGAGCATTGAAATGTCAAAAAGAGGGTGTAGAAGAAGACTATTGTCATTTCCTCTGGGTAATCCTTAACTGTGGCTGCCTGAAAGTACAAGTTCATGCCAGTTTCAGAACAACATTCACCAATTTGAAAGTATAAGTACATCACCATGTCACAAGAAAAATTATATCTCATAAAAAAAGTATGTTTAAGTAACAAGACAGGGTCAAAATGATACCAAAGTAAGAGGGTCAGTTTTGGGGAGTTTATTTTACCTGCACGATGTTCCATGTCGAAGATACGAGGCATTGAATTGCAAGTAGAAGTCCTCCAAAGATCCAGTTTGATCGCTGTGAGAGGAGAGGCTGATGTTGAGTCAAGCCAGAAGGTGAGGAAGCCTTCAGAAGAGCAGGGCCCTTGTAGAGGGTCACTATCAATGCCCCTAACACTGATACAATGGTGCCCAAGGATTTGGCATGACTGGTTGGTTTTCTCAAATCTAGCTTTTCCATCCTAAAGTTGAAAGTCTTTCTTAGTCAAAATTAAACCATCATAGAATAGAAGTATAAAATTGATGAACTGAAAAAATGGTTGTACTTCTGTGAGGAAAACAAAAAATCAATGATCTTATCTCTGTGTAACGTTACAAAATAATTTTGCACCCCACTACCTGAAAATTATGGCAAGCAAGAAAGTGAATATGGGGGTAAGATTTGCCATTGCTGCTGCAAGAGTAGGTGAGTTGCTTTTGACACCCGCGAAGAACAAAATTTTCCCTGCACTCCTGCAATTACAATTTGTCCATAGTTTATATATGTTTGCATGAATTATTTCAATAAGAAATATAAGATCTGTGTGTGTTGAGAGAGAAGTTTAAGTGTCCAGGTTACCCTATTAGGCCAAGGAGGAAGAATCTGCAAATGAGTTTGAAACTCAAGGGAGCTCGCTTGTTTCTGCACAAGGGAGCGATCAAACTTCAAACGTTACATTGAAATAACACTCCCCCAATAACAAAATACAAATAAAATCAAACAATAGTTGGAGAAAAGATTATTAAAAAAATGGATAAACACCTTTGGAAGATGAAATAGGGGAGAAGCATGAGGGTACCAAGGGCATTGTAGTAGACAATGAAGACAAAGTGGCTCATCCCTCTTGACATGGCCACTTTGCTTATGGTTGATACTCCAACTTCTGCGCACTCCACCATTACCATGGCAGAAAACGGTACAGCGCTTCGCCATGCATGAAATTCCAATACCATATCTTCCTCTCTCCACAGTCACAGATATCGGAAAACTCCTTGTTCCTTTTTTTGTTTCCTCTAAAGAATAAGTAGCCGAGAGAAACAGAATTTGGACTGACTTGTTCTCTGTCACTTTAATTTGATCATTAAGATAAACACCGGCTTTGACCAAAAAAAGAAAAAGATATACCGGCAAAGTCAAACCATTACATAATGAACTTATTGTTAGGATCGGTTAATAGGGACAGACGATCCGAAGTCTTACCCTCTCTATCTAATACTTTGACACCTGACCAGCCACTTAACCACAATTTCACACTGTTAAGTTTAAATGAAACTAAATATAAATATAAATAAAACATTAAATTTAAAAAAAAAAACCTAACAACCTGCGAACACTTTCCTGGTTCTCCGCACCGCCATCCAAGTATCCCATCCTCCAGCCTCCGCCATTCATGGACCCTGATTGGAAAAGAACTCAGATTCACACATCATAGTTCTTTGCCACAGTCTTTCTGAAGGGGAAAGGTATTCCTCTTTTTTCTTCCCATCAATTCATCAAAATGAAATTATGAGTTTTGGTTTAGACCCAGATGCGATAGTGCTCAAAACACCCGAATCCAAGCCATAAAATGTAAATCATGTGGCTGTTGTTGTCATGGAATCGCCAAAAATTAGTTCTCCAAGACCAAGAGAGAGAGAGAGGTGGCTTGGATGGCAGTGAGGAGGGAGGTTTGTTGTTGCCGCCGGTGGAGTGGGTGGGCTCACGTTGCTGGAGGATGTGGGTTGTCGTCGGGGTTTTTGTGGTGGGTATGGGGGTTGGGTCGGGTGGGTGGGTAGTGTGGTGGTGGTTGCTGGGCTCTTTGTTTCTTTTTCTAATTTTATGTTTTTAATTTTTTTAATTATTTAATTATTTAATTTTTGATTTTTTGATTTTTTGATTTTTTGATTTTTTGATTTTTTGATTTTTTGATTTTTTGATTTTGATTTTTGATTTTGATTTTTTGATTTTTGATTTTTTGATTTTTTGATTTTTGATTTTGATTTTGATTTTGATTTTTGATTTTGATTTTTGATTTTTTGATTTTTTGATTTTGATTTTTTGATTTTGATTTTTGATTTTTGATTTTGATTTTTGATTTTTTGATTTTTTGATTTTTTGATTTTTTGATTTTTTGATTTTTTGATTTTTTGATTTTTTGATTTTTTGATTTTTTGATTTTTGATTTTTGATTTTTGATTTTTGATTTTTGATTTTTGACTTAACTGTGTTAAATTAGAGTTAAGTTAATGTCATCAAATTATACATAGGATAGAGAGGGGCAGCGAAAAACATGGACAGAGGATTCGCACCCAGCCGAGGAGAGATTATTGTGTGGTACAGTATCACCACGTCAGCTGGTGATACTCCCACTTAAATTTTGCCACGTGTTATTTTTAAAAGAAAATTAAAACTATTTGTACAGATGGACTTTGGTATCCAATTTTACCCTTGCAATAAAATTTAAACAACGAAAAAGAGAAGACAACCCTCCCACCACAACCGGATGGCAATTCCCTTCGCCGTCGTCGCGGCTCTGGCCTCCGACTGCTGTTTCTATTCCTCTCTCTATCTCTCTCACATTCAAATTTTGCCATTTTCTTCCTTAACATCAGCATCGTAATCCAGATCCCAATCCTTCAATTTCTTCAAATGGGTTGTCTTGATCTCCTCAAAATTAAAAGAACAAAAAAATTTGAAAAGCAGAAAGATTGTACAACAACCACCGCCAACAACGAACCCAGCAATACCTCCTGGTCGCCGCCCACCACGAATCCATTAATTACATGAACAGATGGGATTTGCAAACATGACATGTTAGTGTGGGATATAGACCGCCGTGCAATTGAACCCCAGTCAACTTATGGGTGAATCAACAGTCAACTTATATTCCTTGTTTTCTAGAGAGAGAGAGAGAGAGATGAAGGGAAGTAGAGAAACAAAGAGGGAGGGGGTGCTGGGAGACGAGGCAGTGTTGGGTCGGGTGGGTGGTTGATGGTTATGTTTAAAGGGTAACACTGTAATTCAAATTTGAATGTAAAAAATCTATAATTTTTCTTAAAAAAAATAGACATGTGGCAAATTATGAATGGGAGTACCACTGCTGAGGTGGTAGTACAGTACTATTCTATAATTTCTCCCAGCGGAGAAAGGATTGTCCTCATCTTCAACAGAAAGATTAATTGCAAGATGATAGCAAAGCAAGCTGCGAGTCTTAAGGCCATCTCCAGTCACAGGGCTAAATGTAGTCCAAGGCTAAAAATTTTGCCCTTCAAAATATTAATTTTTTAAAGAATAGTGCAAGGCTAAAATTTTCCATCTCCAGCCATGCAGGACTATATTTTAGGGTCTTTCATATTTTATTATTTTAAGAATCATGGGACTCACAAAAAAATGGATGGATTTCAATGTGCATTATGAAAAGCACATGCATAGGGCCCACAAAAAATTTGGCATAGGCCAAAGCTAGGCTAAATATGGCATAGTTTGAGGGATAAAGGGCCAAATGTGGCCCTCCAAATTTGGCAAAAATTTTGTTTAGCCCATGGCTGGAGACGGGTTTTGCATTATTTTAGGGCTATATTTGGAATATAGCCCATGACTGGAGATGGCCTAAATATCCGCAATGGCATGCAAACCGATTACAATACGCCATTGTTATTTGAGTTGCTGATATACATACATCATCTGTGAGCAACTTAGGACATCTCCAGCCATGGGCTATATCCTAAATATAACCATAAAATAATGCAAAACTCAACTCCAGCCATGGATTAAACAAAATTTTGGTCAATTTTGGAGGGTCAAATGTGGCCCTTTAGCCCTCCAACCGGGTCACATGTAGCCCAGTCTAGGCCAAATTTTTGGTGGACCTCATGCATGTGCTTTTCATATTGCACATTGAAACCCATCCATTTTTTATTTTATTTTATAAATGTGGTCACGTTTTTAAATATTTTCAATTTGTGTTGTTTAAAAAAATTATAAAAAATTCTTGATCATGACCGTTGGAGGTCAGACCATTGAAACCCATCCAATATTTTTTTTAATTGCCTTTGTTGGCTTTATTATTATTTTCTTAAATTTAAATACCTCAAAATTTCTTCAAAAATTTTCCCACTCATTTCATTCTACATTTCTTACAAATTCTATCACATTCTCTACTTATTCACAAATAATAGTTTAATTAAATTAAACAATACATAATTGTGGAATGTATAAGTGTTGTACCACAGTTTTTCTCAAAATAATATATGAAAGACCCTAAAATATAGCCCTACATGGCTGGAGATGGAAAAAATTAGCCCTGCACTATTCTTTAAAAAATTAATATTTTGGAGGACTGAATTTTTAACCTTGAACTACATTTAGCCCTATGACTGGAGATGGTCTTACATCACCTATCTATGAAGTTTCTAGATATTTACAACAATCAATCTTTTTAACAGAGTTTTTTTGTTGTTGCTACAGAATGTCACAACTCCGCTCTTCAAAGTTCAAACTTAATGTGATATGATTATAGCTCCTCTAACATAATTAACAAATCCATTATTGAAATGTAGTTCAGCATCAGCATTGCAAAAGAGGGGTCTGTTGGGTGGATGATGCCAAGCTGTGGACTTCATTCTCTATACCAGCGCTCTTTTCTTTGCGTTGTCCCCTCATTCTACTTAACTAATATATCTCGGTCGAATCTAATGAAGTAGATGTAAATAAAACCTGTTACCTGCCAAGGTGAAGTGTGTCGCCTAGGAAGATGACCACCATGACTGCTGCAATGGCAACTCCCAAGGGCTTGAACATGAAAAACTTAGAGAAGCAGGATGTGTGATCTCAATTGCATACCCCAATCAGTAAGGGCTGCATGTATTTATACTTCATTCAAGATTACATCAGGGAATTGAAATCCCTATTTACAAGGCTATTTGAAATTCAAACAATACAACATAGACAACAAACTTAGATTTACACGGAAGGAAATATTTGGAAGAGTCTTAACCGAAACTAACTCTTGGTGGATAACAAGTTGACTTGATCACAGACTCTTGAAACCGCAGGCAGAGTAGGACTTGGTCTAACATCCCCCCGCAAGCTGACAGGGGGAGAAGCAACTGGAAGCTTGGAAACTAGAAATTTGAAACGCAAAGAAGACAGGCCTTTAGTGAACAAATCAGCAATCTGATCTTGAGAACAAATATAATTCACTATTAACTGACCACGAACCACCTTCTCACGAACATAATGGTAATCCACTTCCAAATGCTTCGTTCGCGAATGAAAGACTGGATTCGAAGCCAGGGCAATGGATGAGATATTGTCGCACCAAATGGTCGGACAAACAAGATGTAACTGTAAGTCACGGAAAAGATACTTTAGCCATGACAGTTCACAGCTGCCGATACTCAGCTTCTGAACTCGAGCGAGACACCGTTTTGTGTTTCTTAGAGCTCCATGACACAAGATTGGAGCTGAAGTAAATGCAGAAACCACCAGTGGAATGCCGAGTGTCAGGATTCCCAGCATAGTCAGCATCGGAAAAGGCCGTGAGATGTGAATGACCAGGTTTGTACAGAAGACCATGATTGTACGTGGCCTTAACATAACGAAGTATCCTCTTGACTGCCATCCAATGCGTAGTTGTTGGAGAGTGCATGAACTGACAGACCTGGTTCATAGCATAGGAAAGGTCGGGTCTGGTGATGGTAAGATACTGTAGCGCGCCAACTACACTTCGATACAAGTCTGGACTGTCATGTGGCTCACCATCATAAGCACTCAATTTCTGGCCGCAAGGAACTGGAGTTGAAATTGGTTTGGCATCCAAGAAGTTGGTACACTTCAACAAATCCAAGGCATACTTAGCTTGACTCAAATGCATCTGATCATTCATATATTGTACTTCAACTCCTAAAAAATAATGTAGTGGACCCAAATCCTTCATGGAAAATAAAGTTCCCAGTTTTTTGATTAAGCAACCCATTTGCCGTGAGCTATTGCCTGTCAACAAAATATCGTCCACATATATCAAAAGAATTAAGTAAATACCTCTGTGATTGTAAACAAACAAACTATAATCACAAGTGGACGCTTGAAATCCTAATTAAAGCAAGAATTCTGAGAACCGATGAAACCAAGCGTGAGGAGCTTGTTTCAAGCCATAGAGACTCCGTTGCAGTTTGCAAACATGATTAGGATATAGCCGATCAACAAAACCAGCAGGTTGTCTCATATACACATCCTCTTTCAAAAATTCATGCGAAAACGCATTTTGTACATCCAATTGTCTAATGGGCCACCGTTTGGAAACCGCAAGGCTGAGAACAAGTCGTATGGTGCTGTGCTTCACCACAGGACTAAAGGTTTTTGTATAATCAATGCCAGGCTTATGATGAAATCCGTTGGCAACAAGTCTCGCCTTATACCTTTCTATCGAACCATCCGCACATTGTTTAAGCTTGAAAACCCACTTGTTAGGCAACAAGTTCATTTGTGGATGATACGGAACAAGTTTCTAGGTACCACAACGCTGTAGTGTGTTGAACTCTTGAACCATGACATTCCTCCATTCTTGTTGCTTGAAGGCCTGACTAAAGCAGGTTGGTTCAACGAGAGAATGATCAATATTAACATGCAATGCATATTTAGGATTACGTTTGTGAATGCCAGATTGTGAACGAGTAGTCATTCTTTGAGGTTGGACTGACTGTTGATTGGAAGAAGGAGCACCGTGATTATCAGCTGGCACGGATTGGTTCAGTTCAGGAACTGGTATTGCCTCTTGCTCATGTGAAGATGAAATGGTAGGCCTAGAGATTTGTAAAGGCATTGGGAATGTCGTGGCTAGAGGATCAGGTAAGGCAGGAGTGGTGAGTAGGTTAGTAGGATTAGGAATATCAGATGCTATGGTGTTTGGTTGATGAAGGGACTGTAGAAGCGGGCTTGGAGATAACGGGTTGGCCTGAGGTGATGGAGATAAAAGAGGAAAAGTAAATAATAAGTCAGGGGAAGTAGTACTACCTGTGGTTCCAACGTTGTCCAGGGAAGATGTGAGTTCCTTGAATGGAAAAGTGTCCTCATCGAATAGGACATGGCGAGACAAATAGATCTCGTGGACAAGTCCAAGCATTTATACCCTTGATGATTCAGTGAGTAACCTAAAAACACACATGATTTTGACTTTGGTTGGAGTTTATGTTGTGCATAAGGTGTAAGTCTTGAATAAGTATATATATGAACTTAACACATACACACCTTGATCAGACATGACTTGCGTCGGAAGTTTTGTGATTGACCAGTTTTATGTGCAGCAGGCTGTTCGGTAGGATGCTGGCAGCTGGTCGGCAGATGGCTAGCAAGCTGTCGGCAGATTTTGTGCAGCAGAGAAATTTCTCTATGCTATCCGGATCCTTAACTCTCTCTTGATGGGGTGAGATAATAATAATGAGTCATTTTCCGATAGCACAGGGACCTCCCTTTTATAGGTTTAGTTTAAGAATCCTCCTCATCATGGATTACTTAAACTCCTTTAACCAAAAGGATTAGGTATCTCAATCCATGTAGAAATAGGAAACCTTAAGCACTTGTATTTATATAAAACTGTCATATATCAAGTCTTAAAATAACTCAATCGTTGTAATCCTAATTGACATTGAACTAGTTATCCTTAAGTGATTAGAAGACCATCTTTAGAGTTTGTATTAGAATGCAAATCTTACATAAGGGACTAACCAAGGAAAACAACGACAGCCAAACACTTTAAGAGTTTCATACTTGGGAACTTTGGCAAACAATCTTTCATACGGCGACTTATGGGACAAGGCACGACTTGGCAATCTATTAATTAAATAAGTAGCTGTTAAACAAGCATCCACCCAGTATTTATTTGGAATATGTGCATGAGAAAGCATGACAATAGTAGTCTCAACAATGTGACGATGTTTTCGTTCGGCGATACCATTTTGTTCAGGATGTTTTGGACATGAAAATCTTTGTGAAATGCCGTGAGATGCAAGATAATTTTGAAAAACATGACTTTTATACTCCCCACCTTCATCACATTGAAGAGTTTTAATGGAACTGTTGAACATATTTTCGACCTGTGCTTTAAACTTCACAAAAATTTCAAATACTTCAGATTTATTTTTTATGGGAAAAACCCAAGAATATCTAGAATAATCATCCACGAATAACACATAATAACGAAAACCATCAACTGAATTAACTGGAGAACACCAAACATCAGAATGCAACAGTTGCAAAGGGAATTGAGAGACAGACTTGGAAATATTGAAAGGTAATTTAGTACTCTTTCCTAAGGGACATGACTGACAAAACGTTACATTGGAAGCACCAAGAACTGGTACTTTCTTATTGGAAATTAAAAACTTGACAATAGACGAGGTAGGATGACCAAGACGTGAATGCCATTTTTGAGCCGAGACTCGAATGCCTACAGACACTGAAATAGGGTAATTAAACTGTCCACCGCCACCTGAAAATGGATATAAGCCATTCTCACATCTCCCGTGGAAAAGCGTCTTCCGGGTCTTGAGGTCCTTTACAAGGAAAAAATGAGGGAAAATAAGCATATAGCAATGATTGTCTAAGGTAAATCTATGGGCAGAAATAATATGTGTGGAGGCAGTGGGGCATCTTAAGATATCTTTTAATTCAAATGAAGGTACTTCAATGATTGAAATATTTTGAACAAGTGCTCTAGAAAGAGGGAGACGTGGTAAACATGAGGATGTAAAAGCCCTGTTTACTTACTGGATTGTAGGATATATATACCTGAACAATGTTCCAAATTGCAGCCAAAAGGCTAGCCATTGCAAGGAAAAGACCTCCAAAGAACCACTTTGTGTGTTGTGAGGTGATCAAGTTCTGGTGATGAGGGAAGTTGGATGGTAAGATTACTGATCCCTTGTATAGGATGACTACAAATGCCCCAGATACTGATAATATAGTGCCCAACACTTTGGCTTGACTGCTTGATCTCCTTAAATCTAGCTTTTCAGTCCTAGTTTAGAAAAATTACAAGGAATTAAAAGATGATATACATAACAGATCACTTGTCCAAGCCTAACATGTGAATTGTGATGCGTACATATTATAATAAAGAACATTGCTACCTAAAAATGATTGCCAGCATGAAGGTATAAATTGGCATAAGATTTCCCATTGCTGATGCAACTGTTGGGGAGCTGTAGTTTATGCCACTATATGTCAATATCATACTTGAACTCCTGCAACAGCATCTTTCTTTGCGGTCACATATGATAATTGGGTAGCACAAAATTGCTCTATCAGAGCAGTACCCAGATTATAAACAAACAAAACCAAATGACATAATTAATTTTACCCAAGTTGGCCAACGAGGAAGAATCCACAGAGGAGTGAAACAGTAAGAGTAACCGGTTTCTTTCTGCAAGAGTGATTAAAGAACTTCATAATTTTACACGGAAGTATAAATAATCACCTACATATAACATGAGTTGCACAGAGGATATGAACGGGTGTGAATTACTGTCTATGCCCCTTACTGGAAAATGAAACAGGGAAGGAGAAAGAGGGTAGCAAGGGCGTTAGAGTAAACCGCAAACACATAACTGCTCATTCCTCTTGACATTGCTACTTTGCTTATAGTTAATTTACCCATGTCTGTGAACTCCACAATTACGATGGCTGTGAATGGTAACACAACCCACGACGACTTACAAGCCACCATATCCATGCTTCCTCTTCTTATCTCTGAATTTGTAGAACTCTCTTAACTATTCAAAAACAAGCAAAGGAAACAGCAGGCAGATTGAAGATGTGATAAAGATGTCCCAAAGGAAAGGGCATTGACTAGTAATATTAAAAACCTTGTCATCTTTTGTAGGTATAAATATATAATTAGTGTTGTCTTGTCTGTATGTACATAAATGATGAAGATTCCTCTGGACAAAATGAAGCAAGTTGTGGATTAATTAAAGAATGTGCTTTGTACAACAAGAAACATACAAAGGTCCCACCAATTTGCTCCTAATTAGTTAACTTGGCAATAATTATGATCGAAAATTCTGAGTTTGTTAACATATTGAAAGACACTGCATCAAAAAATGGTTAAGCATATAAATTAGAACAGAGAAGAAAACATGTAAGCATATATACATATAATACAATTTTAAATTAGAATACATCACATTTGATGTAATCAATTATATCATATTTCATTGTGATCTCCATAGTGATTTAACAAAATACAATGTAATGAGAAGGATATAGTTTATAATTATAACTCCTCTTGCTTATCTGATCCATGAATGAAATGTTGCAAGTTTCTTTGTCATATATCTTCTGTGGTTCTGCATTGCAAAAGAAGGGTCTGTTGGGTGGATGATGCCAAGCTGTGGACTTCATTCTCCATTAGAATGCTCTTTTCCTTGATTTGTCCCCACATCATAGCATAAAATCCAATTGCAACAATGACAGAACCAATCACACTGGCATAGACGTAAATATCAATCAAAATTTAAATAAGTTCTGCCTCCATTAGCTTAAACGTAACTCGAAGGAAATTTAATCAAGTTTTCAATCTACTTAACCAATACATGTCTTTTGATTGATTGACCATACAAATGCATAGTGTATGTGGAATATTTTGAGTTGAATGTAATGACTTAGATATAAATAAAACCTGCCAAGGTGAAGTGCTTCGCCTAGGAAGATGACCACCATGACTGCTGCAATGGCAACTCCCAAGGGCCTGAACATGGTTACAAAGATAGGCCCCTTTTGGTGCAAGCACCAAGTATGAACACCAATCCGAAAGACACTCCCAAATACAGCCTAAAAATAATCTATATCAGTACATATTAATTTATAATCACCGTCAACAAAATTGCATCAAGGAGACTGAAATAGCAGCATAATCCAAGATTTATCTTCTCACTGAGCAGACAATGGCGATCATCTCGATGTCGGGCTTTAACGTCCAGGAATTTGGATTTCTTTCCACAATCAGTGAAAATATTGTACATTGGATTGTCACAAAGAAGGTGTAGAAGAATACTATGGTCACCTTTGATGGACAGTTGCTAACAATGGATGCCTGAGAGAGAGAGAGAGAGAGAGAGAGAGAGGGAAAAACTCAAGGTCAGAGTTCCCTATGACCCAGCTGGGTACTTCCAATGATTGAAAAGGTACCTGAAAAATGTTCCATATTGCAGACAGAAGGCAAGACAATGCAAGGAAAAGACCTCCAAAGATCCACTTTGTGTGTTGTGAGATGATCAAGTTCTGGTGGGGAGGGAAGTTGGATGGTGATAAAGCCTTGAACTTTAAGATTGCTGAGCCCTTGTATAGAATTACTACAAATGCCCCAGATACTGATACTATAGTTCCCAACAATTTTGCTTGACTGCTTGATCTCCTTAAGTCTAGTTTTTCCATCCTAGTTTAGAAAAAGTACAAGGAAAAATGCAATTAGGTAGCAATATATATGATCACTTGTCTAAAGCCTAACATACCTACCTACCTGAAAATGATTGCCAGCACAAATGTGTAAATCGGTATAAGATTTCCCATTGCTGATGCAACTGTTGGGGAGCTGTAGTTGATGCCATCATATGCCAATATCAGACTCGAACTCCTGCGACAGCATCTTTCGTCAGCCAAATGAGATAATTAAGGTGCTGACCACAAGCATAAACACTAGACAGACAAAATTAGCTGCTAATTAATGTTACCCAATTAGGCCGAGGAGGAAAAACCCAGAAATGAGTGAAAGAGTAAGAGAAATCGGCTTCTTTCTGCAGAGTAAATTAAAGAATTTCATTACTTTACATGAAGGTATAAATAATCACTACATTTACATGATTAATTGCACAAAGGAAGGATATGAACGGGTGTGAGAATTACTGTCTATGCTCCTTACTGGAAAATGAAACAAGGAAGGAGAAGGAGGGTGGCAAGGCCATTAGAGTAAACGACAAAAACGTAAGTGCTCATTCCTCTAGACATTGCTGCTTTGCTTATAGTTGATACACCCACATCTGTGAACTCCACCATTACCATGGCTGCAAAAGGTAACACACCCCACCACATATAACCCACCATATCCATGCTTCCCTGCTCTCTCTCTCTCTCTCGCTCTCTCTCTGGCTCGCGCTCTCTCTCTCTCTCTCTCTCTCTCTCTCTGAAATATTAAAAATGTGGTCATCCTTTTCCTTCATCTTTAAATGTTGTATGTTGCTATCAGTTGTGGGTGTGAGACATCTCATCTCCTCTAATTTAAACTATTGTTTTTAATATATTAAAAAGTATTGCCAATGAGGTTTAGCCTAGTGAAAAAGTTGTTAGTTTGCTACAAGAAGCAATTTTGAGGATATAAAATGAAGCAAATTCTTGATTAATTTAAGTTTTGTGAGTATACAACAAGAAACATACATACAAATGCAAATTATTGATTAATTTAATCTATTACATAATAAAATCCACTAATCTTTTCAGTTTAATCATAACAGAGTGATGCCATCATGATAGCACTAAAATTATTAGAAAATAATTGGATTAATGACAGTTTAGTACCATGTGATTACACCTTTAAGACATGTTAGTTCCTATATTTTCAATTTTTACAATTACATACTCCGTCTTTTAAACTTGTTACAATATGGTTCCACCGTTAGGGTTTCCGTCAGATTTTGCCGTTAGTTGCCTACAGGCTACATGACACTATGGGTCCTACATTTTCATTTTTATTTATTATAAATTGATTAAAATATTAATTTTTGGAAAGAAAAAGAGAAAAACACCCCCCCATAGAACCCAGCCTATAACACCCCCTTCCTCATTCCCTCATGACCACCATGACAAGACCCGACCCGAATTCCACCCCGAACACGAGCCAGACTGCTGATGGGCCCACATCAACCCATGTCGGCCCACATCCTAAAACAATTACCTCTTCCCGAGAAACCTATAAGGGGCCAAGACTCACCCTTAAAACGGCGAGGTCTCCCCACAACTAGACTAGCCCAAAACTTCAACTCCGTCAAACAAGCAAAATGATAAACAACCCAGCTGCCAAGATGCATACAACATATATATAACAGCCCCTCCCAACTAATTCAACCCTAAAGCCGATACAGAGTAACTAAGAGTACAAGAATTCAACAATGAAATAGAAATAACAGACATGTTTAGGGTTAAAGGATTACAATCCTACCCTTCCATCTACTCGAGAAGAGAAGCGCACGGCCAAACGATGTCAGCAAACAACTACGTCCAAAATGAAAGAGTGTGAGTGGACAAAAACAAGGTTTTCATACTTAAATCAAAGTAGTAACCCCACTGCGTTTAAAACCATGCAAACATGCATCTCAAATCATTTATACTTGGTTGGATTTGAAAACCGTACTAATACAAAGTACGAGAAAACATTTCCAGCTTTTAAAACCCTTTACATTTCCCAGGCATAATCCTCCCAAAACAAATCCCACACACGTTTATAAAATATAAACAAAAGGATTTATTAACGTAAAGGATAAGGATGGAATAAAATCCACATAAGGTAAAACAAACCTTTAAAAGCCGATAGCTTGCTTACAAAGCAAATCAAACTTGACAGCAATAAAGATAATAATTGCAATCAAACATTTATATATATATATAAATATAAATATATATATAAAACAGGATTTACAATCCCACAAGTAAAACCTATAAAGTACTGAAATCAAGTCAAGTACTACAACCAAAACAGTAAATAGTTTCCCAAACATCCCCAAACTCACAATCATGTGCTTAAGCACGAAAAGCAAGAACGATCCTCACTAAAAGAAATATGAATACGAATGTACTAACACACGCGTATAGGTATAGTATAACTATAACACACACAAGTACCGTGGGAAAACAATCCAACAGGGGATCATCGACCGACACCTGCATGCCTCAACGACACACCGGCCCAGGGTTGAGCCGTCAAAGTGGGACTAAACTCACAGGACTATATGGTAAAACTTACCAACCATACCTCCGAAATAAATCATGTCCCTACGCGCACAGCATTACCCAATCAAGGGTCTACAAACTACACCCCCGTTAAGGTATGCACCGGATCGTATCATACCGTGATCTAGGTAAACCGTATCATCGCATCTAGACAGGGGAGGTACAATACAAGGTGCTAAGCACAGATCACAACAATCGCTACACGATAACGTATATATATATATATACATACACAATGTACCCAACCCCAAAACACCAACATTAGGACATACAAGTCCGTCAGCATATAACCAATATATATACTAAAAAGCAGGACATCACTGTCTAAAACATATTTATATATATCCAAAATAATCACAAGTGGGTCAAACGACCGCATAATGTGCATTAATATTAAATCAAACATCATTTTCAGTGAAACCATAATTAAATCTTATTCAATGCTCAAACCAAGCATACAAAATCATAATAAAATCTACAGTCTCTAAGACGTCAAATATAAGGTACAAACACATATATATATATATCAATATATATATAAATCAAGTATTGAAAACCCTTTTCTTAAAGTAGATAAACATATGTATATATATATATATCATCAAGGTACATATATATATATATATATATATATATATACGTATACAAACCAAAGTATGGTGATCCTTTTCTTAAAGTAGGTATACCTATATATATATAAATAATATATATATATATAATCAAGGTAAAGATATATCAATATATATATATATAACCAAAGTACATATACATATATATATATATATAGTTGTATAACCATTTTCCACTATTACTAGTGTTTACTCAAAGTAGCTATACATATATATATAAGTTTATATACATATAATCAAAGTATAATGTATTATAAATCATAGGGTTTTTAACCCTAAACCGAATATGAAATCAAACGGACTATACTAATGTCCATATATTCAATTATATAGCTAAACTATAATATAACGGTTCCGAGCTTAAAATAAATGCTCATTTCAGATAATTAAAATTCAATATAAAATCATCGGCGTTACTACGTCCCGCTCAATACCCAGGTATAAATGCTTAATAAAATAGCCATCAGGGCCCCACAAATAAACCGGCAACCCAAATCATGCATAAAACTCAAATGCATAATCATTTAATATAAAACAACCAAAGTCATGTCAATGACTTAAAACACTTATCCAATTCAAGATTTAAAACTATTATTAAATCTCATTTCATGCATTTCATGCAATTCATTCAAATCATGCGCAGGAAAACAAAGTCCACCACCGTTGGTCCTATGCTGCACAACCTCAAAGGGTCCCGCTATGCGCGTAGAAGAGTCAACGTACCTAAAGCCGATAGAGACGCAGAATTGGATTAAGTAACGCGAACCGCACTGAGAAACGTAAACTTAAACCCTAACAAAACCCCACTTAACGGTACGTGACGCCCCACGGGGATTCCAAGGTCAAACTACCTCTTAAAACCGGGCAGACCACCCCTAAGACTCACGTCAACCGGCGGTCAACACCCCATTTCGGGCCAACCGCCCGCGGAGCCCCAAGACCTCCAAAACGATCTAGACCTTCCTAGAAGTCCAACAAAGTCAACTACATGACAAACAGACTCGGGAGACACTCGGTCAACCCTGGTCAAACTTGGTCAAACCGACCTCGAGTAGGTCAAACCGACCCGTGGGTCCCATGACCTCCAAACTTAGATCCGAAAGTTCCTAGAGGTTCAACAATGACCTAGACAACGTGTCCTCAAAGTTTGGTCTCGATCCGACGGTCGGATTGCTCACGATCGCATCGATCGGACGATTCGCTTAATCCTAACTTCAAGTCATCGATCCGAGTATCCGGGACTCCCAATCACAACTCCGTCAAATCCACGATCCTAGAATTATCTAGATCCACATATCCAAGAATGGACACGATCCAACCGTTCAATCCTATCGAACCCGAGAATCACGCAACAGGCGAGATCCGTTCGATAACCAAACGATCTCCGAATTGAGATCCGTCAACTCCTATGCGTTCACAACGATACAAGGATCTCAGAGGACCCAAGAACCGCCATCACACCTGCCACCCACGCGCCACACGCGCCACCGTGGGTGGCGGGTGCCTTGAGTAAATCCGCCACCACCCAAACTTCTCACCGCCGACACCACCTATACCAAACGACTCGCCACCACTCAGCAAGAAGTCTAGAACCGGCCAGAACCGTCGCAGAACCGCCGCCAGCTGGCCGGAAATCACGATCGAAACCGCCAAACCGCCTAAAACCTAGGTTTCCAGATACTGCTCTAAAATCACCCAATCGCACTCCAAAATACCCGTAAACAAGCAAGAGCATGAATAGAGGAGTCGAAAGCATACCTTGCGCGATTGGGAGAAGACGACCGAGCCGCCGTGGCGACGCCGTGAAAACCGGCCGAACTGGCAAGTCATGGCCGAAATGGAGGTTTCCTGCCAGATGTAGTGGGTCTTGACCGCTTGACGAAGTCGGGTTCCATCGAGACTGCCTCAGTCTCGCCGATGACCGTCCGATTCAAGAGAGAAACAGGCGGTCGCGGAGGAGAGAGAGAGAGTGCGGAGGAGGAGAGAAAGTCTGGTTTTTTCCAAACTGATTGGTCCAAGGGTATTTATCAAATTTCAAAATGACCTTTATGTCCTCCCGAACAATCCGGCTCGATCGAACGCTCCGTCAACGGACTCGTTTGCGCTCGACGCAATGGCGCAACTCGCTTCGCCAAATTCGTCCCGAGAATATCGTTGACCAAAATGCCCCTTTAATTACTTAAATCCAATTAAATCATTTTAATTCCTTTTTTATTCATTTTAATTATCCAAATTAATTAACTTATTAATTAATTCAATTTATCTTTTAAATTGGGTCAGGGTCACAACCACCCATAAACACCTCCCCGATTTCTTCTCCGATCTCCCCCTCTCTGGTTTTTTTCCCAGCCTACATACCCATTCCCCTCCTCCCGACATGTGCCCCATCTAGCCCCCTTTCCCCATCATAACCCATCCATTCCCCAGACCCATCCCTCTAACCCAGAACCCATCCCCCACACGCAAAACCCATGCCCCTTCTCGCCCCTTTCCCCATCGCAACCCATCCATTTGCAAACACATCCCTCTAACCTAGAACACGTGCCCCTTCTGGACCCCTTTCTCCCATGACCACCGCAAGCTCCAACCCCCAAACAAACCAACCCCCTCCTTCAACTCGTAGAGAGAGAGGAGAGCGCGGAAGAGAGAGAGATGATGGGTTCTTGTTTTAAAAAAATTGGTTTTAAAATATTTTATTCATATTTTAAATTATATACATATATGAGATCCATAGGCAACTAACGGAGAGATCCGACGGAGATCCTAACGGTGGAACCAAATTGTAATAAATTTAGAAATTGGGGTATGTAATTGTAAAAATTGAAAAGATATGGATTAACATGTCTAAAGGTGTAACTATATAGTACTAAACTGTAATTAACTCAAAATAATTAAATAAAAACTCTACTAATTTTGATATAGACTATCAAACACATAGTCATACCTCCAAATTTCATTTTTATGATCGAGTTTCACTTATTTGAATGAGTATATTGTGGTATAAGAATGTGGTTTAAATAACATTATTGTATCTATTTCTCCCTAAATCATTTTTAACTTATATAAATAAATAAAATTTCAAGGTTACTCCGCTTCAGTATATGACACGTCACATGAACTCGCATTAGTCGCCGCTGCCCCCCAATTCTCAAACAATTCGCTCCAAAATGAAAATCTCAGATTCAACCACGCCTTCCATTTCCCAACCGCAAAACCCTAGACTCGTTATTTCGACGCGCTCGCTCTATTTGCGAATTCTTCGACCTCTACCAAATCTCAAATCGCAATCTGCTTCTCCTTCCGAGCTCCGAGAACTTGTTGGGAACGGGTAAAGACGACGGGAGGCATCGTCAGATTGCAAGGTTGAATTTTGCAGAGTCGTCTTCTTACTTTCTCTTTCGTTGCAGATATGCTGCCAGCAGTGAATATCAAGTGACCTCTGGCACTCTTCAAACATGTCATGGTCAAGGGTTTGTAAAAGAGCCCTTCCCCTCTCTCCTTACTTCAAGAACTCGCAGCATTTCCTTTGTGAATCCAGGTATGTTGCTTGCGTACAAAGATGTTGTTAAAGCAGAGAACTTGATGAATTTCTTCTACCTTTGGCATGAAATTTGAATGTTAATTGTTGATGGGTGATGATCCAGATGCATACCCACTTATACTTTCATTGGAGGTACTAGTAGCAGTGCATATCAGAGGCATTTTAGCCATGGTAGTACTATTTGGCGCTTCAAGCTAGGCTCTTTTGAAAAGTGCCGTCAGGTTCCACCATGTGCTTCTCAATCTTTGTTCAGAATCCGGCGACCCTATTCTTCTCAGGCTACCACACAACAGAAATCACGCAAGATGCTGTTGTACCTTACGGGTTTGGTTTTCGCAATGGTGGCAAGCAGTTATGCAGCTGTTCCTCTCTACAGAAGGTTCTGCCAAGCTACTGGGTATGGAGGCACTGTCCAACGCCGTGAGGTCTGATTCTTTTTGCTCATTTGTGCTTTAATAATTTGTTTGTCTTTTCCCCAATTTGATTGATTACAACAAGACCTTGCGGTTTTGCTTTCTGTAGAGTGTTGAGCAGAAGATTGCTCGGCATGCTAAGGATGGCACAGTCACTACAAGGTCTGCTTTCTGCTTCCAAAGTAGCTTGTCCTCTTCTTATGTTTTCGCAGTTATTAAATCCTTATTTTTTGTTCTTCGGTTGATTTATCCTCTCCACCACAAGCCTAAGATATTAATAAACGAATGCTTGCTAGGTTACTACCCCTGTCCCAATTATACACTAGTTCCACTCAACTTCAAAAGTTTCTATGTAAACCGTTGTTTTGTTTCTATCTTATGAAAAACTTATTATTCGTGTACTTTAAAAAAAAAAAAAGATTATTCTTTTCTGAAAAGGTGTTATTCTCCAAGATGTATCATTCCATGACTTTGATTAAATGAAGTTCCCAGCATTAATTTTTCCATATGATAACCTCCTGCAGGGAGATTGTGGTGCAGTTCAATGCTGACGTGGCTGATGGAATGCAATGGAAGTTTATTCCTACACAAAGAGAGGTATATTTTTTCATACAATATGTTTATTTTTATTATTATTATAGCATATTTTTCTTAATAAAGGATCTTTCTACAATTTTGATGCTTTACCTATTCTTGCTTTATTTCTGGAAGGTAAGGGTCAAACCTGGAGAAAGTGCACTTGCTTTTTATACCGCTGAAAATCGAAGTTCAACTCCAATAGTTGGTGTCTCTACGTATAATGTTACGCCTATGAAGGTACTGCTCGTTTCTCTTTTAGTGTCTTGTCATGTTGATTCTAATTGTATTTCTCGACTCTGAGATGAACAGTGTTTTAATGTGTTATTGTTATTGGTTCCATAAACCTTTGATTAACTAGCTCTCATGTAAATGAGTTGTTGATTTATTTTTACCTTAGATGTTGATTATCTTTGGAGGCTTAATGTTCCAAAATGTTTACTTTAGCATATTTGCTTGAATGTTTAAGGGAGTCCGTGAGAGTTATAAGCTTAGACTTCATATTTGTCCAGAGAGTTGTAAATTTAGTATTGCACCTAATTTTGAAAGATATCATGAGCATGCAGTTAATTGGTAAAAAGAAAAGAAATATCCAAGGTTTATTTTCCAAATTAATAAGTTAAAAGCCTGTGTTATGCATTCTCCTTTAAAATGCTTGACTAGAGATAATTGTTGTTTTCCTTTTTTCCTGTAAAGTGTTTCATAACTATTTTCTGGAGAGTGATCTGTCGTAATGAATTTTTTTTTCTTAGGCTGCAGTTTACTTCAATAAAATACAGTGTTTTTGCTTTGAGGAGCAGCGCCTTCTTCCTGGGGAACAGATTGACATGCCTGTAAGTAGTGTTCTGTAAATCAGTAGTTGTTCTATAAGCAAAATCATTCTACTAAAAGACCTCTTACTTTTGCAGGTGTTTTTTTATATCGACCCTGAGTTTGAAACAGATCCAAGAATGGATGGTATCAATAACATAATTTTGTCCTACACATTTTTCAAGGTTTCAGAGGAATAAAGATGATCAAGATGATCTTCAATAATTCTGAAGATGGTTCACTACATAAGCGACCAAACACAAATCATCAAGGAAGAAAGAGGACAACAAAAGATCATATATCAATATTTGGTTTTTATTATTATTTTAAAATTCATATTTATTTCAGATCATGTTTCCTCAGTAGGTTGCATTTTAAAATGGTATGCACAAATAAAGGAAGAGTTTGGAACGCTTTTAGAAACAGAATGTTAGAACCTCTTTGCATGCAAAATTAACCAGGGAAGGTCACTTGGCTTCATTGTTTATTTTGTTCTTAATCCTTGAAACTTTTTCCAGTTATAAATCATTGGAGTGAATAACTGGCAAAAGAGCAAGCGATAATACTAAATACGGTGCTAATTATTCGGTTGGGTCAACTCCATTCAACTCCACCAGTAGGGTGTTAGTTGGATTGCAGGCCTTTAGTGTGCTCCTTAGTGGTTGTGGGTTCAAGCTCTCATGATATTCATGTATGTGAGTTTCCCTCTTCCTCCCCTTCCTAAGACTTTGGCAAAAAACAAAAACCAAAAAAACTCAATTCCGAAAGTTTAGGATTTGTTTTGACAAAAAAATATGAAGAAACACAACTGGGTTTACTCACTTCACCAACCAATGCAACTTATTTAGGTTTCACAACCAAAAAAGACAATAAATAAATAAAAGTATTTGAAAAAGGGAACTTGGGGGGGTGGGAATTAAATTCATGACATAATTGAATGATGAAAGAAGAGGTGGGGAGTACACCAGCTATTCCAAGTTTAACAAAAAAGATCAGATGAATGGTGAAACCAAGGAATCATCTGATCCTACTAAATCCTGGCGGCTAGCCACAATTCTATCGATCATGCGGATATCTAATATCTATACAGACACCTCCCAAAATACAGACCAAAGGTGATTTAGTATGTGTAAACACCAAGCATACAAGTCTTTTTGTTAAAATAAGAACTATATACCAAAAGGCCCCAAAATTGGGGTCGACATTTACTTCCACCACCAGAACTGTCTAAATAAGTATAATTTTCTCATTCGGGCATCGTATGCCATGAAAGCTCGAGCTTTGACAGGGTCAGCATTCAAATACTCAAATGCATACATCTGCTTAGCCTCTTCCAAACCATCAATTTCCATCACAGCCTGTAGTAGTTCAGAGGCATCAATAGAGTATTTGCTTTGCTCCATTGCATCAGCCAAGCGACGAATGCTTGATGCCACAGCCATCATTGCATCCTGAAGGGCTTCTGAGCCACGAGGTCGTTTTGGAAGTTGTCTAAGGGGATGGATCAGAGGGGGGTCTTGTCTACCATCTGGCATCTTGGTATACTCATCTGGTCCACTATATGACTCTGTTCCATCTGTCTCACTTAGGTCATCAGAGCTTGGAGAAAGAAATGAGGCAGAATCATCTTCACAATTCTTCATCTCACTTGGATGGCCTCCATCCTTCATCTTAGCCCAGCGACTAGGGGCTTGATAATTTCCACATACAATTTTTAGTTCATCATACATCTCTATCTGCTTCCCTCGAATCCCTCTTGCGTCAGGGTGTGCCTATTTATTGAATTGACAATATCACGAATATGCACACTATAAATAAAAGCATGAGAAATGAAAGAAGAAAAAGACTCACTGCGATGTATCTCTTCCAAAGCTCTTCGTTGTCACACTCGATCATCTTTGTACTCGGATTCCACCTGAAACCATCTTGACTAAGCATATCCTTCATTGCCTTATACCTCTTCTTTATGGTCTTAAGACGATTAATGACTTTTTGATTGTTTAAATTTAAGTTAAAACGAGAGTTCACAGCAATACAAGCAGCAGTGTAGGCATTTTCATTAAAGCACTTGTCAATTTTGTTTCCTTTTCTAGCTTGAACAGCAAGGGCATCAATTAAACACTTATCCATTGCAAGTGACCAAACAACGTTCCTTCCTTTGTGCTTCAAATCCATTCTCTGTCTATGGAGGTCATAATGATCCATTTCCAACTCCTAAAATAAATTAATAACAATCAAATAAGAAACCAGTAGTTTGGTGTCATAATACGGTGAACATAAAGGTGGGAAGTAATTATAATGCAATCTTGAGGAACTCCAAGGTATCAACATGCATAATGCAGGAAATGAAATAAAAACAATGCATAATGTTTTTCAAGGTCAATTACTACTTGCAGTTTTCACCCAGCAATAATCTCCTCAATTGGCCATCATGATGCCTATTTTTGACCGACTTGCGCATATATCAAAACAGAATACCAACTTCGACTGCATTTTATTAGTATAAGTTATAACAACGATTAATATGGCAATGCTACAGACAATACGAAACCAATATGTGTTCTATCACATGATTTCATAGAGTAGAGATTTTGAAATTTGAATGTATGAGTTCTATAAACAGATGTGATGTGTTTGTGGGTGTGAATGAGAGAGAAATGGTTCAAACTGCTCGGATTAAATTGAAAAAAGCAAGACTGACTCAAATTTCATTACAGGTTACCATAATTTTGAGATAGCAACTACCCAGAATTTCAGGTTGGAATTCAAATTAGTCACAAATGCATGCTTCCACCTAAAGAAAATAAATTCATATGAATTGGTGGTGACTTCAATCCTTTCACAGGAAGAAAGGCATTACATATTTTCTTAAGCATAGATTTTGCACAAAAGTCAAAATCCAATGAACCGATGAAGGATCATGCAACTACATGGAAGAATTTCATAGTACCAAAAGAAGAACCAACAAACCCACTTCCAAATTCAAGCAATGAGAATAATCGTTATAACAAGAACCCAAAATGCACTCACTCACAGTGATAGACTGTAATTTGTAAGCATACGTAAAAATATACATTTATATAGACAGATTGAGATTGAAAGAGAGAGAGACCTGGGTCAATGGAGAGAGGAAGTAGCGATCTCTGGAGGGGTGGAGTTCTCTCGCCGGTCAGATTGCCGATTCCGACTGCATCTGATCGCCGGGAGATGCAGAGACGGCGTTAAGAGGAGGAATGAGGACTACTGTCACACTTCATTTGGGACATTAGGGTTTTTTCTGTTCTATTTTTTTTTCTCGAGAAAAAGTTGGAAAAATTTTCCCGAGCTAAACTTTCTCGAAAACCAAACGCCTATACGAGAAAAGAACAATTTTGGTCGTCCGCTTCCGTACGCAAGAGTTTGTGAAATTTGCGGGAAGGTCCTATCATGAAGTGCCACGTATACGATAAGACGAATCTTCCGTCAGATTGGAAAATGTTATACCGAGTACTAGTTGATTTTAACAAAATCCTGAACGTATTATCTTATTTTCACATTAACGGTGTAAATTTGAAAAAACACAATTCTATTTTTTCACTCACCATTATTTCTAAAATATCCTTTATTAACAATGTTCTCTCCAGCACTGCATTCTCGTTGCTATTATAATATGGACAATGCTCGACTCCTTATATATCAGAAGCCATTCCTCCTCAACAACTAACGTAGCTTCTTTACAAAACAGCACGTGTTTATTTTTTTTTTTCTTTCAACTCCTTTAACTCAAGTTCTTTGTTGATTTTCTTTAACTTGGGTTAGTTTTAAGGAGGAAGAGACGAAGGCAGGGCGGTGCCTTGGGGTTGGGTAGGCTACTATATGTAATATTATTATAAGAAATAGATATAATAGATAGGTTAAAATAGTAAAAATATTAAAACGTTCTTCTTCCTCTCTCCGCCGGCTGGTTGTCACCCTCTTTCTTTCTTTTCCCCTTCTTCTTTCTTCCTCTCCGGCTGTTTTTTCTTTCTTTCTTTTTCCTTCTTATAATTTAGAAATCTTGGTGATATAAAGACCACCTTTTTTCCAATTTTTTTCCCACGATCCTCATATGATATCAACTGAAGATAGCCCTTCATTTTATTTCCATTTTGGCTGGCTTAGTATGGTGTCTCTGGCCATTTTTTTTTCCATTTTTGCCTGACTTGGTGTGGCTAGAACGGCACGGGTAATTTTTTTTTTGTTTATTTCACCTCTATTTAGCATGTAAGTTTTCTCCTCCTTCACCTTCTCCCTCTCCCTCTCCCTCTCCTCCTCCTTTCTTCAACAACCATGAAAAATCTTTTTTTTTCAAAAAAAGAAAAAAACTTGCAAGTCACCCTCCATAGCCTTCGTCTCTTCCTCCTTAACTTACCCAAGTTTTAAAAAAAAAAACAGCAAAAAGACTTGAGTTAAAGGAGAAAAAAAACCAAAATAAAAAAAACACGTGTTGTTTTGTAAAGAAGCCACATTAGCTGTTGAGGATATATGGCTCCTGAATCCTGATATATCAGGAGCCAAGCATTGTCCTTATAATATTAGACAACAAAGTGTAATC
Organism: Prunus padus; assembly: GCA_024362665.1. Classification (NCBI taxonomy): domain Eukaryota; kingdom Viridiplantae; phylum Streptophyta; class Magnoliopsida; order Rosales; family Rosaceae; genus Prunus; species Prunus padus. The sequence continues at coordinate 27,746,936 of JANFAM010000013.1, forward strand.
TCTCTCTCTCTACGGCATTCTCGTTGCCATTATAATATTAGACAACAAGGTGTAATTTTTTATAACTATACATATTATATAATTTATATTTTATTGATGGGTTTTGATTTTTGAGTGTTTTGTAAGCTTTGTAATTGTGAAGCTGTGTGGTGCCATTAGATTCTTTTGGCGTTTCTTCTAATTGTGATGAGCAGTGATGGGCGGGAGGATGAGGAAAGGATTGGCGGACATGGTGATTGGGGGCTGGGTAAGTCGGGCTGAGAGGTGAGGGAGGGAGAGAGTTTTTTTTTTATTTAAAAATGTTATTTTACTTTATTTTTTAGTTTAAAACTCCTTAAATGATTTAAAAGTAAAGATTTAATAGCAATAGACACATGTCAAGTTTTAAGGATGGTGCTTAGAAATAATTTTACAAAGGGATAAATTTGTCTTTAAAATTTTGAAGATAAGACGGATATGAAAATATGACATATAAGTGGAAATAACAACACTCAACATTAAACAGCCCCAATAACAATAAGGATTTTGCTCTACCAAGATGTTGGGCGTAGGGCTAGGCATCTGTACTGGATATATCGAAATTGTACCAATACCGTGTCAAACCGCACCGTTTTCATACCGTTTCATTTAGCAACCGGATTAATACAGTATCATATCGTACCGTATCGCCCTTGGATGACACGTGAGCGGTACCGTATATTACACACCGTTTGCCACCGTATCGTACCGAATAGTAACAAAAACGAAATTTTAAGCTAATTTTTCACTCTCCTCCCACTCCCAATCAGCTATCTTGGGCTAGGCATCTATACCGGATATACCGAAACCGTACCAATAACATGTCAAACCGCACCGTTTTCATACCGTTTCATTTAGCCACCGGATTAATACGGTATCATACCGTACCGTATCGCCATTGGATGACACGGGAGCGGTACCGCATATTACACACTATTTGCCACCGTACCGTACCGAATAGTAACAAAAATGAAATTTTACGCTAATTTTTCACCCTCCTCCCACTCCCAATCAGCTATCTTTCTTTCTTTCTTTCTTTCTTTCTTTCTCTCTCTCTCTCTCTCTCTCTCTCTCTCTCTCTCTCTCTCTCTCTCTCTCTCTCTCTCTCTCAAACTCTCGATCTTTCTCAATCACCCTCACATCAAATTCACTCTCTTCCCCATCACAATCTTCATCGTGAGAACTTTGGGCACAATTCTTCAAACCCCGATTTCTGATGCGGCCTTTTCTCTTCTTATTAGCGGCAACGTGAAAGGAGAAGAGAGAGGTAGACTTTAGAGGCTGAAAGGGTGAGATGGGTACGGCCCAAATCCATGGCGTAGGCGATCGGATGTACGTGAGAACTTGATCTCTCACTCTCATCTCATCTCAATCTCTCACTCTCAGTCCCGATCTTTACTCGCTTAGTTATTGTTCGGACAGTAATTCCTCTTTTGGGTTTCTTGTTTTTCTTATGTGTTTTTGGGTCTTTGGTTTTGGTATTTCTGGAATGAAAAATTAGGGGTTTGGAGGAAATGTGATTGCTTTCTGGTGAAATGAGGTTTAAGAAAATAGGTTTTTGGGCTTGCATTTTGAAAATGGGGAACTGGGTTTGGTAGAGTTTATGGAGATTTGAGTTTATGGGTTCACAAGCTCTTGACTTTGGCTGGAGGTGGGAGTTTTTGGTTTGAAAGAAAGATTTTGTGGTGTTCTTTTGTGGTGGAGAAGAAAATGAATCATAGTACAGGGAAAATGGCGTCGTCTCTGGCGATAGCAGAGAAGAAGACGCATAGGCCTGATGGTTGTACCGGAAATGATACCATTTCATACTGGTATGATCTGGTATCATAAAACCATACTCACACCACCGTACCATACCATACCGGTTAAAATTTCTGGTATCGGTATCGATATTGTCTTGCCACCGTACCGTACCATGCCGTGCCCAAACCTAGTTGGGCCTAAAACATACCCCAAACAAAAGCGCAAGACAGACGATATGGGCCTCAAAATAGGCCCAAAAAAGTAATCGAGCATGCAAAAATGATCAATAGTTTTACGCCAAGCAAACTTTTGGGCCGACTTATATATTTACGGCTCATGAAATTACCAGTTTTACCCTTAAAGAAATTAAAGATGAAAAAAACAGAGAAATTCAACCCCATACAAGAAATTCATGGGTGGGTTTCTTTTTCAAATTACGTGAAGGCTAAAATTGGTATTCTCAGCAGTTGCTGTCTGCAGAATTACCATAATGACATGTTTACTAATCTGTAATTGAATTAGGAAGAATTGAATTGATGATGAATTGAATTGAGGAGTTGGATTGAGAAGAATTAAATTCCGGATTCTTATTGAAGTTGTTTACTAAACCATATGGATTGAGGGGAGTTAAATTCCATATTCCTATTAAAGTTATTTACTACATCATATGAAATTGGGATAAAAGTGGTACTAATTACTAAAATATCCTCATTGTTGGATTAAAGTAAATGACAAATTTGAAATTTTTAAAATTATGTGAGGATATAATAGGTAAAAAAGATGAATTCCTAGTGAGTTAATACCACTTCTCATCCAAGAATTGAATTCCTAATTTTGTGTGGACCTCACTTACTTTTTAATTCATTGATATGAAGTAAACACAGGAATCCTCCATATGTGGAATTCAATTCCTGAATAATAAACACACCATAAACGTAAACAGGCCTTTAACCATCAGTAGGTTCAAAAGTCTACCAGCTGGTGATTCAGCCCCATATAAAATGAGTATGAAATTGGGCTCCACCAAAATTAGGCCTGACATCAAAACGGGCCTTCATGCCAGACCACAATGATTACATAAATACAGATAATCACGGAATGACGCAGAAATATTTTAACAGAATTAGGCACAGCCTCAGGGCTTCCGCCTTTTTTTCCTGAGGAAAGGCATTGCACTTAGAGCTCCAACCCCTACCGATGGCTGCCCAGAATTATCTACAGTATTTTGCAGGGACACACTCAACTTCGAATGATCGTCATTTTTTGAAGCTATTTCATCGTTTATACTTTGTTCAGTATCATATGCACCTGTCCTCTCACAACCTGCAAATCCTTCTAAAGGTCTTTTGGTGCCAACGCTGGATTGAACTGAAGCATTACCAAAATCAACTTTATCGACAAAGCCGGAGAAATTGGGAAGGTCGGAATCTTCAGAGGCAGCAGCTCTAGTTTGGACACCAATTTCATCTTGGTCATTACCAATCTGACCATCTCTGCAAAGCCTCCCTCCCACCTTGAGGTAGTCTTCAGAAACCTCAGCCTCAAAAGAAGGATCATCGTGTTGGCTGAGACAAAGTTCACCAGTTTCATCTTCAACAGGGCAGAACCCACCTCCTGCAAGTTCACCAGTTTCATCTTCAACAGGGCAGAACCCACCTCCTGTTTCAAGATAATCGTTACACAGGCCCGCATTGGGAGAAAAGTTCCTTGCATTCTGCTGTTTCTTCTCACTGAAATGAGGACCTTCCTCGCATTTACCCTCGTCCCAGGATAGAACTTGTTCCCCTGACTCTTCATTGGGGCATTTTGTATCACAGTGATCTAGTGGATCATCAACATCATCATTTTCTAAGTCATTGACTGCGTAATTTACAGGCTTCCGCAAACGCCCTGACTGAGAATATGAAATCCAAACAAAACACAGGAAAAATTAATGAAAGAAGAAATCTGACATACATTAGATTCTTAATATGATCCAGATCTCAGGTAGTCATCTAAATGCATGACACAGCACCATGTCGAACTCAACAAAGGCATGGTGACACTCAACTCATATGGATGCTCACACTACTCATTATGACACACAAAAGAGAATTGAATGCACAAAATCACACCATTTGATCGACCATGTTCAGAATCTTCAAACTAGATAGTAACAAGTTCAAAGGCTTATGATAGTTTCATGATAATATTAGTTTATTTAGTAAGTAAAACCTTTAGCCAGGAGGAACAAAGAAACAGCAATCTAGGAAACAAAACCTTTAGCCAGGCCAGGGCTAGAATTTGCCAGGGTGGATTAGTGGCGCAGTTTAGCTCATATATAAAGATGCTCTGAACCAAGTCACAAATCAATAAGATTCAGTGGCCAATGAAGTATTTCAATACTCAAGTTCTTTGTATAGTTCAATGAAAATAAAGATAAAGAAAATGTGAAGCTTACCCTGCGCACTTCTCCTGACCCTTCCACTGTCTCCATATGAAGGTCCACCCCATCATCATCATCGTCGCCCTTACTAGAGCTGGTTTCAGATGCTTCAGCACTGGTATTTTCTTTTCCCTTTCCTCTTCCCAATACCTTCCTACCTCTTCCTCTGCCTTTTCCATTTGCATGCAATCTTCTATTAGTTGTTCGTGCCACTTCAGCAGGCTTTGCTCGCTCAGATGGAACAGGCTCTTCAGTGGTCCTCCTTTTCCTCGGCTGCTTAATAGTTGACTTTCCTTTAGAATTTCTCTGATCTCTAAAAACACCTTTCTCTGTTCCCTCTGAAAGTTTCTCTGATTTGTCATCCCCAGCTTCATCAGTACTTATGCTTCTCTTCTTTCTACTTCTAGAAACTTCTTGAGCAGCATCATCTATCAATTCTGAGGATTGATTTCCAGCGATACCTTTAACAGCTTTCTTGATTCTCTTACTACGAATTCTTGCAAATCTTTCATTAAATGTGTAAAAAGCTTCCAGCCGCAGTTGAGTCTTCACCAAACAAGTAACAAAATGATGTCATGATCTTCTTTCACAATAAATAATTGACACAAAACAAAGCTTGCTGTGTGTGCAAGAGAGAGAGAGAGAGAGAGAGAGAGAGAGAGAGAGAGAGAGAGAGAGATTTAAGTAACCTACCTCACGTTTGTCGTACTCCTTCAGAACAGGTATTAGCAATTCATCTGCCTTCTGGGCACCCCAACCAAACTTTTCCCAACACAATCTACATACAAACAGAGTTTATCAGAAAAAAAACAGACATTTTTTGTGAATAGAAAGGAAGCACCTTATTATTAGCCAAAAACAACCCTCATGTTAGGTGAGAACTCACTTGCGAAGAACAAAATGATCTGGCTTTCCCCATGTGAAGGGCTCAGTTGATTTGTCCACCTGTGGACAAGTATAAGCAGAACTAACTGCTTCACTTGGAAAAGAGGGGGGAATATGCCAATTTTTGCTCACTTTCCTCTGCATAAGATAAAAAATATGAGCATCCAAAGATGAGGAATATAATTCGTTTACGACTTAAATATTCAGAGGAAAAGCCTAAAGCAGGAAACAGGGTAATCTAATTACATGCTTATCCATGAAAGTTTGCTTTATTTCTTCAATAAGATCAGCTGACTGCTTGAGCTCTTGACTGTGACAATTATTTTGGTCAAATGCAGAGACTTCTTCCTTGTTGCTCTGTGAATTGATATCCTTATCCCCAAACTTAGACCCCCTTTTCTTTGCACTTGATCCCACTTCTCCATCAAACTTCCCTAGAATGGTAGGATCTGGTGATTCAATCCAATCCCGGAATTTATGGAGACCATCCTCCTCAGGAAATGCATTCACAACTTCAATAGCATTGACAATGCCGATCCCACTACAAAAGAAAAACCAATAGATTCTAAATCACCACCAAATTGGGAAACCCCAAGAATTCCAAACCTCTAAAGTTGTGAACAACAATAGATTGTGTAAATTCTATAACTCCCCAAGTAGTTCCAATTCGCAACACGAATTTTTAGTTATCAACAAAATATAGTTCCAAAAAGCTAAATCCACAAGGATGCAGCACCACTCCTAACATTCCTAAGGACAAAAAACTTAATAATGCAACGGTTTACCTAACTCCTTCAGTATAATCACTTCCAAGAAGAAGTGCCATACGAATTAACTTCTCTCTGCCTAGGCCAAGCTCCTTCTCAACGTCCTGACAAAAGAAAATTGTATGAGCATAACACGCATTGCATCTTCTAATTTGTAAATTAAAGAAAGGACAGAATTCAGGTTTCTGACCAATTGAATTTATGAAATGGGAAAACAAGAATGTCATGTAATTCCATAGAATCCCAGACCTTCATGAAATATGTCTCAACATATTTACGATCGTCGAATATGTTTTTGTACACACTTCGCGCCCCAAACAAGAACACATCGGAGTCATCAGTCACAACACCATCAACAAGGTTTGCAAGTTCCATATATGCACATTGGGCTTCTGCTTCCATCGGCGCAATAATGTACGGTATACCGAACATTTGCAGTAGCTCCTACAAAAGTAAGATACATAAAGATGCTAAGTAATTTATTTCTGAGAACAAATGTTCGGCCGATGGAAAAGCCATACAGATAATGACAAAATTTGAGCACACACCTGACATTCAGTGAACATCTCACTGCTGACTGATTCTACATTTCGTTCAAGCCTTCTCTGCTCATCTCCCAGATTCATACATTCTTGGCCGAGAATTAGCATTTCCTCCTCCAAATTAGCCTCTGTGGCTTCAACACGTGCATTCACATCACTGTTGAGTGAAGATTTGTCCCAGCTGTGCTCACTTTCTGGAAAAAAATTGTCATGACTCTTTTCCTTAACCCATGTTTTATCAACATCACAATCATTTGTTAGTTTTTCTGTCAATGACCCCGTTAAGGCAGCTGGGTTAGCCATCTCAACTATATGACATGATGGCTCAGCTTCAATTTCATTCTTCTGATCATCAACCCAATCGGTAGCATCACAAGACAAGACATCAGAAGAATGAGCTTTATTTCTTTCTAAGGTATTGGGCAAGGTAGATAAACGGTCATCCTCATTGACAGTACCCAAGACTTGTTCAGTAATCATATGGACCTCCTTTGTTCCCGGAGTAACAGATTCAGCGCATTGCATTCCTCCACATAAATTTTCCCTTTCACTTACATTCTGCATTGTTTGTGCTGGAGGAGAATCCAAATATGTAACGCTTTTCATCTTTTTGACTCCATCAACAATATCGCAAGATGATTCATTTTTCCGCTTACCAATTTTCCCGAACAAAACTGGCTCAACTATCTTAGTTTCTCTACCAATAAATTCAGCACCTTTATGAGCCTCTCCTCCAAAACATTGCAACTTTACCTCTGCAGATGATGCATAAGCACACTTCTCATCCCCAATATCCTCAAGACTTCTCCTTATTGCCTCCTGAAAATTAGCCTCTTCTTCAAAATAACCTTTAGAAACTGTTTTCCCACAATCACGAGGAAAAGATGAGGTATTTTCTGTAAAACCACAAACTCCTTCCTCCCATTCCACTTCACTGTCATCACTCACGTTGCCTTCCACACGAGGCACCTTACTTTTCACTTCAACAGTCCCCTCCTCCCAGTCACAGTCTGAATCAGAACCAGAAGATTGTTTTCTTAATATATCATTTGCATTAGTAGTTACAGGATTTCCTGCCACTAAGGAAGCAAAAAGATCATCATCACCATCAAAAGACTTGCTCTCACCACCGTCTTCAATAGATATTTCTATAGGAGTTTCAAGTTTTAACGTACACTGATTATTTATGTCATTCAAGCTATTATCACCAACTGAGGATTCCAAAACCTTCTTTTGACCAGGATGACTTCCCAACACACCAGTGTCAATGGAATCACCATTATAACCGCATGATGTTTCTATGACTGTTCTATTACTACAAGAACTTTTTGAAATGTCAACGTCTCTTTCATTGAGCATATTCCTAGTGTTGATTATCTTGTTTGTATTTGTTTTCTCCTGTTCAATCTCCTTCATCAAATCCAAGTTCCTTTGTAAATCACGGGTCATACGGATCCCCATAGCTCTCACTCTACTGACTCGAATATGGCCCCTCTCATCCAAATATGTCTCAATGTTGTCATCAAAAACACTTGTGGATTCATCTGGGGTTGCTCCAATCACATTATTGGTAGACGGAACACTGTTCTTGGAATTTGAAGGATGCTCTCTTGGTGCTTGTTGCTCATCTCCATTTTTATCAGCTCTTGTAGATGCAAGTACTCTGACACAATTAAGCATAAAAACCCACAAAGTCATTACTCAGAATAATACATAGTCAAAAGATCAAAAATAAAATATAAAAACATAAGAGTTCATTAGAAGCCAACCAAATGCAACAAAATTTGCAACTGGGCTATATCTTCTTGTCGTTAAAGAGAAAAATTGTTACTCACTGTTTATCACCAGTAAATGATGAAGAAAAGATAAACTCTCTGTGAGCCTCAGAGGCTATCCGTGAGCTATGGACACCACTAACCCCCCTCCCAGCAGCAGCTTTCTGTACTTGATCTATCTCGCGACGGAAAGCAACAGTTTTAAGATAAGATTGTATTTGTAGCTCAGAGAACTTTCCAGGATCCTAAATGTGCACGAGAAGAACCCATGAAAAGACATCCATAAAATTCAAAAAATAGAACCTTATTTAAATGAAGCAACTTATCCTCAATAGGAGCTCCAATTAAAACATATGCATTACATGACTTAACACTATAAATAGGAACCAACCTTTTTGACTTTTTGATACTTTTGTCGGTTTTCTGCCATCAATGTCTCTCTAATCTACGGGGGAAATAATCAACGACTGACATCAGAATGAGTATTGCGAAGATTGAAAGCTAATACCCATAACCTAACAAGAAGGCATAACCAGCATAAATAAAATCTTACTTGAACAAGAAGATCGAGTTGCATTGATGGGGGCAATGCAGCTAATACAGCTGGATCAACTTTACCATGCATTTCTGGCTGCAAGATAGTTTATAAAATATATACAACCATACATTAATTTAACAGAGTAAAGAAATCCCATTATTAATGAATAACACTTAATTAAACAGGGTAAATAAATCCCATGATTAATTAATAACACTAAGGCATTAGATCTAACAGACCCAAGAGGAACAATCGTGATTGCCAAGTTGATTAAGTCATCCTGACAGAGTATAGAACAACAATACTCAAATCCAATGATTTTAACTTAATAGGTAGTTAACATATGAACATGTACCAATGATTTTAACTTAATAGATTCCATCCTTAGATAAAATCCTTGTTTCATTAAACCTGGGTGTTACATTGGATTTGGTCCTTTGATATCTATTAACAGCATACCAGTATCATCCCTTTGATATCTATTAACAACATACCAGTATCATCTCTTCATCATCATCGCCATCTTCATCAACATCCTCCTCAACAATAATAGAAGCAGTTGATGTCGACGCGTTATTAGTTGCACCAGCATCCTCCTCTGCCGCAATAGATGCTGCAATCCTAAATTAAAATTCAAAGAATCAATAAAATCATGAAAATACATGCTTAAACAACTCCTTCATGTTATATACAATTACATTTCATCTAGCTTTTCTTGATTGCAACTCCTTGAGACCGCTTCGCAGTTTTCTAAATTGATTCCCACCATCTCAGTTTGATCTGACATAATCTTCTTACCCTTAGCATCATTATCCTGCTTATTTGACTAGTCACAAAACCGTTCATCAGTTCTCTCAGCTTCTTTCTCTGAAATCGCAAACAACAAATATGTAAACTTACCTGCAAAAGAAGTCCAAGTCGCATGGATGGAGGCAAATTAGCTAATACAGCTGGATCAACTTCACCGTGCATCTCTGGCTGCAACATAAATGGCATGCAGCAACCACATTACATTTCTACATAAGTAAAGGAGACTGCTAAGCACCAATGACTGAGGCCTAAATCTCAGACCCATAGAGAGGAAGCCTAATTTTCCAATTATGGGATTTGAGTAAACTCCCGAATATTCTATAGACCAAAATGAAACAACAACAAAAATCCAGATCATCCATTTTTATGTAATATGCACTACACTGGTGGCCACTCTAGGTTGCTCTGAAAATTCCAATTCATACACAATAAATTTCATCAGTCTCATAGAACTTACTAGTATCATCTCTTCATCATCTTCTTCGCCATCCTCCTCACAAGGAACAGAGGCAGTAAATTTTGATGCATTCTTTGCTAAACCCCCTTCTTCCTCAGCCTGAATAGATGCTGCCAACCTAAAATAATAATAAAAACAGTCGAAATCATAAATCAAACCAGATTAATCCACTAAGACCGCGACTGTGTTCTCAGCTTACATTTCATCCAGCTTTTCCTGGTTGCTACTCAGCAAGGCCACATCATTTGTTTCTAAATTATCATCTCCCATCCTACCAGTTTGATCTGGTAGACTTTGCTTACCCTTGGCATCATTCTTTTGATTCTGCCTCTGGTTCTTAATATCCTCAGCCAAGACTTTCAGCTTCATGGCCTTAAGCTATCAACAACAACCAAATATAGATAAATAAACTGGAACCAAATATAGATAAATAAACTGGAACTAAAACAAACCATCAATTTCACGCATCAATAACAGAAATATATGCTCTTTATTTTCAACTACCTAGTCTTCATATGCAGTTCAAGCTATAATCAAACAACAGCACAATAATTCTTCATCAAGAAAGGAGATATGTAAAAATAAATAACCTTGCACATCAAATGACAATCAAATTAAATTCTAAGTCGAACAAATAGACAGGAAAGATCACTCTACAACTCCCACCACCAATCTTGCACACAAACCCTAACTCAAACCCAAATTTCCAACATCACATTCTACAATTCCTATGAAGCAATTCAGAACAATGAAAAGACAAATTGCAGATAATACTAACTTGATTGAGAAGCAATTTCTCGGCAGTCTTGCGAAGCTTGGACTGGGCGTTCTCGCGCTGTCTTCTTCGAGCGATCACAGTGCGGCGCTTGAGGGCTGGGGTTCCCCCATCGAATACAAAGACGGGCTTGGTCCGCAGGTACAGTAGCTTGCAAATTCGACGAAAGAAGCCGAGTACATGCGCGTTGCGAACCATCTCTCCCTTCTCGTCCCGCATTGCCTTCATGAACTGCACCATCCATATGCTCGCATCTGCCCAGTGAAACAGACGAAATAGATTAGCGAGGTGATTTTCTCATAACGAAAATAGGGTTAGGGTTTGTAGAATGGGTGGGCGTACCGATGGCAAGTCTTCTTCCGGCTAGGGTTTCGACGGACACGCGGCGTCCGACGGGGGCCAGTAGTTCCCATAGACCGTGGACTCCCATTCTGTGTTTTGCTTGCTGAGGACGCTTCTGCTGACAGTTTTTTCATCGCCGCGCGCGAGGAAAGTAAAATGAGAGAGGCTGCGTGAGTCGGTGGGAGCAAATGCACGAACCGACGTCGTATACAAGCAGTACACAAGTTGAATAAACAAAATTCCATGCCGAACTGTAAAATATTTTCTAATAAGACAAACTAGCCAGGGGAAATTTTGAGAATACGAATAATATATATATATATATATATATAAAAAGTCGTTTGCACCCCACAAGACGACAAAATAAAGGGCAATATAGATTAGGCTAATTGGCGTCCCTATTCAAAAGTACAACACACCAATGTTGTAGCCAAATGCTGATGAGAGGTATGTACTTCACTTCAACAAAAACACATATGTCATAATGTCAACTACCTTATGAACGAAGTTGAGGTTCCACCCGAAAATCAATTGGTAATGAGGAGTAGCCCAAACTCCTTATAAACCCTTATTAGGTTTCTCAACTTTCCAATATGGACTTTTTACCTTCACATTCTTACAAATGAGTTCCTTGGTTTCATTAAATTTGGAAAACTATGTTTTTGGACAGCTGACCTTCTAGCAGTTTGTTTGCAATGAGACAAAAAATGAACTTGTTCCTGACTTTTTTCTTTTAAGCTAGCTTGCTGATATTTCTAGGGAAATGCTGGAAGCGGAGCGTTGTCAGTTTTGAATCTGCCAATGTACTTCACCTAGGTCAGTTGTTTTAAGTTGATTGAATTCTTGTTCTTAATTTGCAGATCCCTGGATGTTATCAACCAATCATGGAGTCCAATGTTCGGTGGTAACTGTATAAACTTGCACAAACAAAATGCTTTCTAGTGCTTGAAATGTTGTAAACTTTTTACAAACAAAATGCTTTCTTCTTGTGTTTGAATTGTTCTCATATTCACACATGCTGGCAAACTTTTACAATCGTTTCAAAGTTTGCGCTAATGTCTTAGAAACATGCTGGTGGCAAACTGACTTTGATCTTCTGTTGGGGATTTGGAAGCTTACCGATCTCAATAACGTACAAGCAACTTCATGTGTGCCTTATATCCAGAAATTGACAGGTTAGATCTGCAGATCCCATTATCTTGTTTTGGGGTGGTGGTTCATGAGAGGTTTGCTTGAGGAAAATGTTCAAATCCCAGTACTATATTACAACCAAGTATGGAATGGATATGGAATGATGTCTTCACTTTATTTGATGCAGGATTTAATATTAGAGTACTGTGGACGTTTTGCAAAGAAGGAGAAGATTGCCGATACTCCGTTAGAAAAGAGCAATGAAGAAATGAGTGATGAGGATATCAGAGATGGACGGACTGCTACAAGTGGTGATGAAATTGCTAGACATGAAGATCTATGAAGGATTTTTTTCCCTGTCTGCTTAAAACAGTTCATGATATTGGTGGTTGTCCCTTCATTTATGATAAAAATTATTTGCATATGTCAAATTTCTTGTACAATCATGAACAGATAGTTAGAGACTAGATATATGATGATAACATGAATCTCCACAATATGCTCAGGTAAATTGGATCATAGAAAAACAAACAATACAGTGAATTTAAGCTTCCTCTTTATTTTTAAGTTAAGATGTGGAAGTATTTGTAATTTTTGCAGCCAATTTAACAAGGTTGGTTTTTTTATTTATTTATACAAGCGATATTGAGGGAGGGGGATTCGAAGACATGACGGTAGGTGCAAGGATAACTGCTTTTTGCAACAAGAAGTTTGGCCTTTGAATTACATCTTGTTGGTTTATCTTACACCTTGTTGGTTTAAATTACTTACTGCCAATTATTTTAATAATACAGCAATTGGCATTCAGCAAGAGCGTTGAAGAGTCAATTCTATATGTAGGAAATGGTAGGTTATATGAAAGTTTGGTACCATCAGAGTCAGATTGTCTATTTAGATTTGAGCCGAATGAGATGATTGTGAACAGAGTGATGCGAATCTATTTCAGAAATATCGACTTCAGCTTGAGCTCATCTATGCTTTTAATTTTGTGAACTCCAATATTCCCTCAAGCCAAGGTTGCAGTCACTACGATGAACCTGTTGATAGGGGACAGGTAGATTAAGAAATATGCATGAAAGCTAAGGAAGACTTAATTAATGTGTTTTAATTAAACAACAATTCTTAATCATTGTTAGTTAAACAAGTGCAGCACTGTACGACCATGACTGATTTTGCATTGTGTTCGTGCAGTTGTATTACAATTTTCATGGCATCCCCTGTTAAAAGGGTTCAAAGATTGATGACATCTTGTGAGCCATTGGATCATAAAGTCTAGGTGACAAGATCAACTTCACCAAAAAGGACTTGACAGAACATTTCCATCTTTTTTTGGCCTGCCGGCGCCATATTTGAAATATTAGTTATCCTAGCCAATGGCTTTATATGCTGACTCTGTAGCATCAAGGTAAACAATAAGAATCCAAATGGTCATTGTAGAGCCGGCAACCACATTAGCATTTAGATTTTCTTCTTCGACAATCAATCCCATATATGCCATTTGGTGAAAACCCTCTTTGCATGAAGGGTTAGATCATTGAAAATGAACAAAATTTCCATCTGGGTGATCTTCATTTCATTCTTTCTCTTCCTCCACAGTTCAACTTCTGTGGAGGATGAGGTTAAGATTTCACTTATCATCTTCCTTGCTAAGGTTTCTAACAATGGTGTTCAACCTGGCCTCACTTGGGGTTGGAACATTTCCTCTGATCCTTGCAAGGACCAGTGGCAGAATGTAATTTGTGATTCACAAAACGTTTCTGTCACAAAGCTGTTTCTAAATGGCAAAAACCTCACCGGCACGATCGATGCTGCTTCGCTCTGCAACTTGAGACCTCTTGCTGCCTCTCTTACCATCCTTGCCCTTGATGACAACAACATTGGTGGACAAATTTCAGCTGAGATTGCAAACTGTGATCAGCTCACTCGCTTGACTGTAAGCAGCAACCAGCTTTCAGGAAACCTTCCTGTGTCGCTTGCTGCGTTGAATAACCTGAAAAGAATTGACATCTCCAACAACAATTTCGCTGGTGAGTTGCCAAAGTTATCTCAGATTTCAGGCCTCAGAGCCTTCCTTGCTCAAGACAATCAGCTTACTGGGCAGATACCAAATTTCGACTTCTCCAACTTTGACACATTCAATGTCTCCAACAATAACTTCCAAGGTCAAATTCCGAAAGTGAATGGTTTTGTTTCTGCAAGCAGCTTCCTTGGTAATCCTGGATTATGTGGAGATCCATTGCCAAACAAGTGTCCATCTTCCTCCGCAACAGCGGATGAGAGCTCGAACACAAAAAAGGGTGTCTCAAAAAATCAAATGTTTATATACATGGGGTATGGTGTGTTGGCCTTGGTTTGTCTTGTGTTAGTAGTTCTCAGAATATGTAGCAAAAAGAAAAGCAAAGATCAGGTTGATGCAGTGAACAAAGTAGCAGCAGTTGATGAAAGTGCCAGCAAACTCAGTGCTGCGTCAAGTGAGTACAAAGGCGGTTTGAGTAAGTCACAATATTCGGCCACGTTTTCAGCTGATGAGAGTGCAGCTATAGTTTCCTCCTCACTCATAGTCCTTACAAGCCCTGTGGTCAATGGGTTGAAATTTGAGGACTTGCTCAAAGCCCCTGCTGAGTTGCTTGGAAGAGGTAAGTATGGTAGCCTCTACAAGGTCATCTTTGAGAATGGGATGGTCCTGGTTGTGAAAAGGATTAAAGATTGGGCAATTTCAAGCAATGATTTTAAGCAGAGGATGGAGAGGTTGTACCAAGCAAAACATCCTAATGTGTTGCCGGCCCTTGCCTTTTACTGTTCCAAACAAGAGAAGCTTCTGGTCTATGAATATCAGCAGAATGGGAGCCTATTCCGGCTCATCCACGGTACACATTTTGCACTATATAGTTAAACATTTTGCACTATATAGTTGCTGATGATGCGTTATGCGAACCCCTAATTAATATCGATAATACTATAGTCACAAAAGAAAAAATTCCAAATGATGTGGTAACGAATTCATGATTAGTTATTACGAAATGATGTGACATGTGACATGACAATATTTTACTTGTTAGAAATAAATCAAGATTCGAAGATTCTAATTAACGTATATACTGTATGATTCAGGGAGCCATAAGGGCCAAGCATTTGACTGGACCAGCAGGCTTTCGGCTGCTGCTAGCATTGCAGAAGCATTAGCTTTCATGCACCAGGAACTTCGAACAGATGGGATTGCTCATGGTAACTTAAAGTCCTCCAATATCTTGCTGAACAAGAACATGGAGCCTGGCATAAGCGAATATGGCCTCATGGAAATCAACGATCAAGACAAATTCATGCCGGCCAAGGCTTCCGGGGCCAAGGCCTCCAGCACCTTTAAGGGAGACGTTTACGGGTTTGGAGTGATCCTTCTTGAGCTCCTTACAGGCAAACTTGTGCAGCACAATGGGGTTGATTTGACAGTTTGGGTTCACTCAGTGGTTCGAGAGGAATGGACTGCAGAAGTGTTTGACAAGTCCTTAATGTCAGAATATGCAAGCGAGGAGAGGATGGTGAACTTGCTTCAGGTAGCTATAAAGTGTGTGAACCGTTCTGCAGAGGCTAGGCCGAGCATGAAACAAGTTGCCCTAATGATCAACACCATAAGAGAGGAAGAAGAGAGATCCACAGTCTATGAACCGCAGTCTATGAGCCTACTTTGATTAGGAAAATATATTTTTTTCCACATCAAAGTTGGATTATAATGGAGGACATACAAAGTAAATTAGCCCTTTATCCTATATGAATATCTATATTTCCATGTAGCAGTAAATCCAACTTTAATCAGGCTAATTTTCTTCCTAATATTTGTATTTTCAACTAATAAGACCATGACAGAGCAGTAACGATGCAATGCAACCACTTTCTCATGTCTTGGTTAAGATCAGATATTGTACCCATTACTTCTCTTTTTCTGAGCTAAATCTTTTTAGAATGATGAAAGTGATGAAGGTAAAACTTTCTCACTTGCCATTTGAACTAGTGCAATGAGCTTAGTAACAGACAAAATCATGAATTTGAACAGAAATTTGGTAGTGCACCACCAATACCCTTTTCCTTTTCACAAGAAAACGCTTCTAGTTATAGTCAAGCAAGAAATGATGAAGGTGAAAACCCAAATGGACATTTTCTCCATTCTGAGGGAGAATGGGCCTAACAAGCACTGATTCTTAAACCTACTAGACATAGGATGTCTACTCAAAATGAGAAGTCAACTGCTTTCGTCCACACATTATGACCCAAAAGTTGGACCATCCAAGCTTAATGCTCATCATGTGGAGATATTCATTCTTGAAGATTACGAAATTCATTATATGTTAATCTGTACCTATTCTCTAATGGCATATTAGCATATTAATACAATGGACTACAAATGGGAGGGAGTTTCTCACACACATATTACCAATGTGCTAGGAGGTTCGACCCTGAGACCACTAGTCTACAAGTCAATGCACTGGACTAGACCCAATTGGTAGTTAAACCATTTTAAAATCATTACACTTTCCATTATTTGCCACCTGCCCTGCAGTTGGTAAAAACAGGAAATCAAACTTATAATTAAAACGTCACCACTGATATGGACTTCACAGGCAAGGTTTTGGCTAGATAGATGAGAAATTATTATCCTTTGCAGTAGCAGGTAGTTTGCGTGGCAAATTAAACATCATCAAATGGCAATTATTTATGTTTAGCAAACTTAACAGAAATGGGGATGATTAGGGAGAGAGAGAGAGACGTCTGGCCAGACTAGCCTTGGATGGAATATATGGAATTATATCTCTCACTCACCTAACTACAGCAAACACTCTTCCTTTGTCATTTTTGTGATCAGTTTTCCAACTAAAACGTGATTCATATCCAAAATCCCCACCTAATTGCCTTTAAACTAAAGATAAAGTATTCAAATATTCATACTTTTAAAGGCACACCCCATTTAAAGTTAAAGCCTAAATGTTCAATAATTGACAAAGAACTTACTAGTACATAGTTTGGAGCAATTGCTCATCCAAGAAAGGTTTTGGGTTCGAATCGTAGCATCCGTATAATATGTGTGAGTTTAGAATATTATCGCCCTCTTAATATGAAAGATCTTTATATAAAAAAACCTCAATAATTGTAACATATTAGCTGAATTTAAATATATACAACAAAAAGTTGAATAATTGGACAACTAAATAATAGGATTTTAAGCCGAGGCACACGTGGCCTATTTGGAGGGTATTTTTGTCCCGGTAAGATATTACTTCACCCCTTCTCCTTGCTTTTCCCAATTATTCATTGATAGGGCTATAAATTTGAGAGATCAAACCAAGGTGAATCAAATTGAGATTTTCTATTTAAACCCCGCACTTCTCTTTCTTCACCCCAATACTTAAATTATTAAGCTGTAAGTTTTATTATTGTGTAAAAAGACAAAAAAAGGTCATCCAACTTAATACTTAACCCTAATACATCTATACACACCCCACCACTCTTCATATTAAGTTTTATCCTATTGCCAGATTACTCTTCTCTTTAAAGACGTAAAACGTTGAGGAGCCTACCTCTTTAAAATATGAGTGGGAGCTGATGAAAAGGCTTGTTGATTGCTTGGCTGTAATGATCTTATTCTCTTCCCTTTGTTGATTGCTTGGTTGTTATGATTTTTTATTTAAAATTTTTTATTTACTTGACTTCTTATATGCTCAAAAGTAAACAGTAGATGATTACTGTACCTTCGTGTAAGTGAAATTTGTTCTTGCCGAGGTAAGTTGCACCTTCTTGTCTACAATGCAAATAAATATCTCCTCATTTAATTTCTAATTTAGAAATCTTTATTTGGTCTAGGATCTCTTTCCATTGACAGTAAACGATATAATGTAATTGTTAGCGAGTCTGTCTGTCTTGCAGCAAGCACAGGGACCTTCATCTTCTTCTCAAAAATAGGGGCCTTCTCCATCTTTTCCCCCACTATTCAGTTTAGATTATGCTTTTTTTTTTTTTTTTCTATAGTTTGTAGTAGGAAGATAGTGGGGTTTAAATAGAAAAACTCTTTTATTTTTTAATTTTTCAACTTGGGGTGTATTTAAGGGTAGTTTGGGAAGATAGTGGGGTTTTCTTAAAAATTGTAAAAATTTAAATTAGAAGTTTGGGTTAACTTAGAACATGGGGTGAACAAACAGAAGTGTGGGGTTTAAATAGAAAATCTCATCACATTCCAACGGGCGCGGCTCGAACGAGCAGAAGGGTCGGATGATGGGTCGTGGACCAGGAAGACGATGCCCATGGCTCCCTTGCCTAAGATTTTGAGGGGTGATGTTGCCTCGTCCATGGCTGATTCTAGAGAGAAAGGGTGGGCGAGAAAGAGAGGTGATGTTGCCTCATATTCCCAATCGTAACTCTCTCTCTCTCACCTGAAACACAACTCATATCTGGAAGAAAAATACATAAACTCAAAACAAATACATAAGCACAGAAAGGAAAATCATTGAAAATTTGAGAACCCTCAAACAAGGAAACCAAATCTGGGTCTTTCTATGTTTGACAAAATTCTAATAGTTTTTTTTTCTTTTGTTGGTTAAATTTGCAATGAGTGAAAAAAAAAAGTTAATAAAAGCCGAAAACCCATATGTGCATGAAAATTTGAGGTCCATTAGAAAGTGGGTTGCAGTGAAGCTTGTGACTTCTTGGAGCTGGAGAGCGGTGGTTAATTATCTATGCGGCTTAATTGTGAGATTTGGTTAGGTAGATTTTTTTTAGAGTGAGAAACACATAGGGAAAAAGAGGAGAAGGGCATGGAGTTGGGTCTTATGGGAGTTTGGATGAAATCACACAAATTTTAACGGAATGGATGAAATTGGCGATATAAATTAGTCGAGGGATAAATTGACTCATTTTTTAGCTTAGGAGGTTAAATTCAATTGGGGTACGATTTTAGGTGGTATTTTGGCAATTTCCTCTAAATAATAATATAATCAAGCAAATTCTTGTCAGTCCATGTTCTTCAAAATTTTAAATTTTCCGTCTTTTTGGGTTTTGAGTAAACAGGTAATTGATTGTGTAAGAAATTCAAGTTGATAATTTACATCATAATAATGAAAAGTTGGACCCAAAGTTTACAGCTGCTTACCTCAATGTCTTGCCTCTTGCCTAAAACTTGTTGGATGTAACCCTATAAGAAAAAATAAAATAAAATAAAAAAGAAACTTGTGGATATAAATATGAGATTATTTATACAAATTGAGTAAAAAATTAGATTTGGTGTCACATCTCTAATACTACCAAAATTATGTCATTATTAATTTAATTTAATTTAACAAAACTCAGCCACCTGGGTGTGCCCTAGAAAAGAACTCAGCCACCCGGTTCGTTATCCTACACCCTAATCCACTCGAATGGCTTTTGAAATCAGGCCAGGCCCACCTCGAAGCCCATGTTTTGAGGGTGAGCACTTTGTCGCTTGCGGTTGACCAAACCACCCCCACGTTAGTTCCTCTTTTTGGCACTTTAGGAACTCTCGCCACTGTCACCCTTCTGGCCTCTCTGGTTCAATCAAGAACTTGGAGAGAGAAAGTGACACTTTGAGAGAGAGAAAAGAGAAAGAGAAAGGAACCCAAGTTCTCACTTTCCTCTTCTCTTTCGCTATATAATTATAAGTGCCTCAAAAAGCCTGAGTCTTTAGGGTTCTCTGTTGCAAAACGCAGCAAGAGCATCATCAAGTTCCAGAGCTTTTGAAAATACATGAATGGCATACTTCCTAGAATCAAGAAGTTAGGTATGCTCCATTTTTTATATTACATGTATTCTATTGTCAGCTTCTCTCGCATAATCAGTCAATTTGATATGGAAATTGAAATCATGCCTGCAAAAGAAGTTGAGTAAGTTTTGGTATTTATAGCACCATTTTGGCAGTTGTTGGCGGCCTGAAACTCTGGTGATGATGGAAGAAAAAAGAAAAAGTTCTTGACTTTAGCTTCGCTTGCTTGCAAAATAAGTTGGGTTTGTGTTTGATCTCTGAGTAGAGAAGAGCATGATCATTGGTTGTAACGATATATATAATCTGTCGAATGTCAGAAGGAAAAGATCTTAGATGGTTTTCAGGCCACACCCATTTGAAGATGTCTTGGGTTCAGCATCAAATCCAGCTGAAAGATGGTTATTTGAGCTACCCTCCTCCTTTCTCTCTTCCCCATTCGCCCCCATATGCTGCTACTTTTCATAGAGATTCGAATCCACCAGCATCATCTGGTACAAAAATAAGTCCAGCTGTTCTTTTTATAATAGTAATTCTGGCTGTACTGTTCTTCATCTCTGGTTTGCTGCACCTGCTCGTTAGATTTCTTACAAAGCACCCACCTTCCTCAGCTTCTTCTCCTCAGTCTAATACGTATCCAGAACTTTCTACTTCTGATGCTCTTCAAAGACAGCTGCAGCAACTCTTCCACCTTCATGATTCTGGTCTAGATCAAGCTTTTATTGATGCTCTTCCTGTTTTCCAATATAGAGACATAGTGGGTTTGAAAGAGCCGTTTGATTGTTCTGTTTGTCTTTGTGAATTTTCTGAAAATGACAAGCTTCGATTGCTTCCTACGTGCAGCCATGCTTTCCATATCAACTGTATAGATACTTGGCTACTGTCAAATTCAACATGTCCTCTTTGTAGGAGTACCCTCTTCAATCCTGATTATTCGATTGAAAATCCAATTTTTGATTTTGATGAGTATAGAGAAGAAGAAGGGTATCCTGGTAATGGAGAAAACGGGTTCACTACTAGGCAAAAGACTGTGGACATTGAGGAAATTGTTGTTGAAAATGGGATTTTTCCTGTGAGACTTGGCAAATTTAGAAAGGTAGATGTTGAGGTAGGAGGGGAGACTGGAGTAGGAGAGACTAGTAGCAGTAATTTGGATGCAAGAAGATGTTTTTCAATGGGTTCGTATCAGTATGTGCTTGGTGATTCAGACCTTCAGGTTCCCTTATCGAATGATCAACAAGACCGCAATATAAAGCTAACAGGAGGGATAGAACGCGATGGTAATCCTTCAATTGATAGTGATGTGGAGGGAAAGAAGATCAGTAGTGTGACTAAGGGTGAAAGCTATTCTGTCTCCAAGATCTGGCTCTGGTCAAAGAAGGGCAAGTTTTCGAGTTCTATTGATACACAGATGGGTATGCCTTCCTCTCTTAATACAGACTTGCCATGGATGGGAAGAATGCGAGCAGAATGAGAGGTATTTTATTTATTGTTTCCGTGGTTGCTTAATAGTCCAATGATCAAAGCTTGTTACACCTTAGTCTAGTTTTCCCTTTTCAAATTTTTTTTGTGATGCTAATTCTGTATCTGCGATGATTGATTGTGTACCATATCGTGCCCTTTGAAACCAAACCAGGATATAATGTCTTGTGAAGAAGGCGTTTTCTAATTTTAGGGAATGACTATATTGGCTTTCTGTTGGTGAACACCATCTGAGATATGGGTTATGTCATTCTTCTTGTTTGGACAAAATTATGAACACTTTTGTGCTACAAAAAGAAAAAAATATATTCATCTGATCAAGTTATCTTGGCTGGAAAAATGCAAATGCTGTTGTAGTCCATGGAAATGAGTCTAAACTAAAGTGATTGCAGCTAAAAGGTTTCTCTCCTCTTACAAGTTTTGACCTTTGCCCTGAATTGACAATTTTGTGGTTGTGCATTTGCTTTTTTTCTTTCCTTTTGATGCATTGATCGGGAAATCTTATCTCTCTCTTTTTAGAGAATAACGTGAATGCAATCTTAAAATTGCTAGACATAATTTACCGGTAGTGATGTTGGACAGGGTTGCAGTGGTGGTGGGATCCATGAATACTGTGTACTCATAGAATCTTTTCCTGAAATGAGAAACTTTTTATTCAAATGTTGGCTGTAGTGGGGTCACTTTTTTGCCATTCCCATGTGGCCGTGTTGAAATCAATTCCCCCATAATTTTCAAAAATTGTATTGTGTAAATTTCAATTCAAATAGGGTAAGATTCCACATTCTCCTATAAGTATTTAAGTTAAGGATCTCCAATAAGTATTTGAGTTAAGGATCTGGAATCTCTACTTGGATTTTTTCTACCATGATCGGCATGACTTTTAATATGAGATTGACACCTCGTTAAAATAAGATCCAAGGATTAATATTTTGACACGTGTATTATAGAGGAAATAAAAAAAGAACGAAATCTTTAAAATATACTTTTGGAAAATAAGGTCATCTAAGGGCATTTCTCTTGTGGTAGCTCGTTCTCGAACACCCTATCAGAATCAATGAAGCCTAGAGATGGAGAAGGTGAAGAAGGCTTATTGATAATCGAAATTGATTGGAAAAATCTTGAGAGCCAACTAGAAGAAATATGGGTAAGATGAAAAATTGATTAAATTGATTAGGTAAAACATCTCCAAGAGGAGTCACTCATCTCTGAAATTTCGTGGTGCATCTGAATCCAAGTTCTCTTTCCCACGAAACAGACTTCATATTGGCTAGTGGCTCTATTGTTGCCGAATATGACTTTATTTATTTTCTTTCATTATTTACATATAATACTTTTGATTGCTCTGTGCAAATTTCTTCATTGGAGAGAAAAAGAAAATGCTTGTAATATGATATATATATATATATATAGTTATTCTCTTATTCAGATGTCCACACGTTATTATTGTGCGGATGTCATTATAAACAAAAAGAGGTAGTAGAAAATATATGACGTATGCACGATAATAACGCTCGGATGTCCGCATAGGAGAATTTATGTATATATATACACACACTACCCTTCTCTGCTTTCTTGCATGTTTACAATGTCATATGCACGTTAATAACGTGCGGACATCCGGATAAGAGAATATACAACGAGAAGAAAAAGAGATATCCCAAGGATATGAAAGGGAAACAAGGTAATTGCTTCAAGAAATCGCAGTACTAGCACATGGTGGCTACTTTGATGAATGGTCAATATCTGTAAGTTCTGTGGTTCTAAATGGACAATGATAGGGTTTGTTCTTGAAAAACCTACGGAGGAAAAAGTCAATAGCAGTATGCTGGTGGTGGTAATGCACAAAGTTTTTAGATAGGTGAGAAACGGCGTTAACTGCCTTTTTGCCAACAAAGTTTTTGTTTTTCAAATAATGTTATTAATGCATTAGATAAAGTAGCTTTTATTTTTCAAGTTTATCCTTATTAATTATTTATTATTAATTAAAACACATTAACCAATTAGGACTTTTCCTCTTTCCAACTCCATAACCCAGCTCAAGAGAAAAGAAGAGAAGAAGACGTCCATCCATATATGCAAAGAGAGTCAGACAGTCAAAAAGTCAATGAATAATCCATTAGAGCCTAATTTGGATCCCACCATCACATTCATTGATACCAACCTCATATCAGAAAGCTCCAGAGTTTTTTTTTTTGCCACCCGCCGCAGTTGAATTGCTACCCAAAGAGAGCAGCTTTGTAGTTCTTTGTTCTTGTTCTATCCCTTTCTCATTTTCTAGATGGCTGGCAAAGTTGGCAAGGCCAGAAGAGTCTACAAGGTGTGCCTTTACCTTATCCAACATTGTGTGTGCAATTTCCTTTGGGGTCAGTCTTCTACGTCGAGGATAAACCAAGGTTGCCTGCCCTATCTATTTCATATGCTGCTACTTTTTGGTCCCACAATTTCTTTTAGCTTGTAGTGTTTGGCTTTTGAATAGACACAGTATGCCAAAACATAATAAGCTAGAATATGAGAATATAGGAGAATATAAGAATGGGTGAAGATAATTTTCTGGTTTCAATACTTCATTGATTGATGTTGTGATTTGATTACATGCAAGAAGGCATATATATACAAGGTATAACACATGTGGAAAGAATGCAACTATCCTAAAGCCAAGCCACCCCAAAATATGGTAGGCTACCAACTAAGGTAGGTGCCAAACTAGCCACACTAATTGACTTCTACTAGCTAAACATCAGAGGCCAAACTAAGCACATTAATTGACTAATAGACAACCTAATTAACAAACTAACTAACAAGCACAATAAATGCC
Organism: Prunus padus; assembly: GCA_024362665.1. Taxonomy (NCBI): domain Eukaryota; kingdom Viridiplantae; phylum Streptophyta; class Magnoliopsida; order Rosales; family Rosaceae; genus Prunus; species Prunus padus. The sequence goes on from JANFAM010000013.1 coordinate 27,771,197, forward strand.
TTCACACCACAAGTCAACACTCCCTCAAGTTGGTGCATGGATGTCATCAATGCCCAACTTGCCAAGAGAGTTGTGGAAGGCTTAACAAGTGACTGCTTTTATTAATATATATGCATCGAACTTCTTCTTAATAAAATGATGATCCACTTCAACATGCCTCATCACGTGGAGCTAAGGCCACATTTTAATCATTTTGGTCTTGTTGGTGGCAAAACCTAATCCAGTGCGTAGGTCGGTCGGTAGATCACGAAACCATGCGAACACGGCCAAGGCAAAGCAAAGAACACGAAACCCCGCGAACACGGCAAAGGACACGAAACCACGGGAACACGGCAAATGACACGAAACCCTGCGAACACGGCAAAGGACACGAAACCCTGCGAACACGGCAAAGGACACGAAACCCTGCGAACACGGCAAAGGACACGAAAACCCCGTGAACACGGCAAAGGTCACGAAACCCCGCGAACATGGCAAAGGACACGAAACCACTGTGAACACGGCAAAGGTAAGGTAAAAGACACGAAACCCTGTGAACACGGCAAAGGCAAGGTAAAACCAAACCCAAAAAATAGGGTAAGGCAAGGTAAGGCAAAGCATGGTAAAACCAAATCCTAAAATAGAATAAGGCAAGGTAAGGCAAAGTATGGCAAAACCAAATCCTAAAAATAGGATAAGGCAAGGTAAGGCAAAGCATGGTAAAACCAAATCCTAAAAAATAGGATAAGGCAAGGTAAGGTAACAACACCGGCCTCGAAGAGACATAACAGTGTGAGCAACAACAACACTGCACCAAGTAAGAGACATAACAAGTAGGAGTAGTGGCAGCAGCAACATCACAAAGAACAACAAGGCGGGGCCACCAACGGTGGCAGCAGTAACATTAGAGACGATGGTAGCAACAATAATAGCAACACAAGGTAGGGCCACCAACGGTGGCAGCAGCAACATCGAGACGATGGTAGTAACAACAATAGCAATACAAGGAAGGGCCACCAACGGTGGCAACAAGAACAACAGAGACAACTTCTCTTCATTCTCCCTCTACCCCTGAAGAGAAGGGGTCGATGGAGTCATATGATCAATGGTACTTGTGGAACAGCACGGACAATAAGCCATGGTAGATAGGTAGGTGAATTGCAGCGGAATAGATGAGCGCAGTGTCACTCCCCCTCAAATACGACGATGTATGAGAGTCAAGATTTGGAGAAAGTAACGGTAGGTGAATTGCAGCGGAATAGATGAGCAATGATGTCACTCCCCTCAAATCGACGATGTATGAGAGTCAAGATTTGGAGAAAGTAACATTAGGTGAATTGCAGCGGAATAGATGAGCAATGGTGTCACTCCCCCTCAAATCTAACGATGTATGAGAGTCGAGATTTGGAGAAAGTAATACCCAAATAAAGTTATATCTATCTCCCCCTCAAATCCGACACTGGTAGGGGTCGAGATTTGGAAGAAGAGAAAGTGAAAGAGCATAAAAGAGAGGTGGAATGGATGTGGACAATTGGAAAATAAATGTGATTAAGCATGAGAGGAAATTAGATAGGAGCATGCAGTTAAGTATGTAAGGGAACCAACATAGAAAAGATGATAAAAGATACTATTGGAAAAAATTAGGCAGAAAGAGAGGCCACAAAAATTCCTCAGAGCTCGAGAGAGAGAGTCTGAGATAAACTGTTAACTCGCAAGTGCACGAGGCGTTGGATAGTATAGCTTGTGTAAGTACGAGGTCGATCCCACGAGGATTGATGATAGATTGATTCAATTTGATTCCCTGCACAAAATAGAAATGAAAAGAAAATAAATACAACAAGAAAATAAGAAATTAACTCAAGCAAATTAGTTACCAAGTTCAATTTAGATTCACGGATTGATTCTAGCTAAAATATGATTAAGCCATGGTGTCTGGTCCTAACCTTGTATTCCTAATTCCCTAATTAGATCCTTGTTGTCGAACCTAAATTAAGCATTAGAAATCCATTAAGCATAGAAGAATGTTTTAAACAACCAAGCATGTATCTAATCCATGTTGTCGAATGTCCATACATACTCTTCCTATTCATAGTTCAATTTGAATTAATGCATGGTGTCTACTCTTAATTCAAACCAAGATAGCTAACATACAAGTTTTAATGGTGATTATTCATTCAAACAAGCATATTAACTTATAAGCATAATGAATAAGAACAAGAACTATAATTGAAACTTGGAAACTAATTAAACTTGAAAACTTAAGAAAAGAATTTCATTACAATGAAAAATAAATTACAACTAAGAAAAACTTGAAGGAAAATTTAGCAAAAGGATTTTGTTACAACAATTGAGAACTAAAAAGAAAACTAAGAGAATTTGAGGGAGAGAAGGGAGAGGAGCTCTAGAGAGATGTTTGAGAGCTCCCCCCCCTTGGGGTGTGTTTACATGTTTGGAGAACTCACTATTTATAGGCCTAGGGGAAGTATAAATCTGATTATACAATTGAATTTATTAATCACACTCACTTCACCAACTTACACCACTCAATTCACCACTAAAATGATTAGCTCATGCATGATAATGCATTGCAGTCAGCTTGTGGGCTCGATTTGGGCTTGTTCCTTCACTCTAAAAATCTGAAAAATATGGATCTTGAAGCTCTTTGTCTTATCTTTCCAAGCATATGCATCCCAACTCAAGGAAAATTCGGGAAGGCATTCAAAAGTCATTTTTGGCCCAGTAACGCAGATCCTGCCGATTTTGACCTTAAGCTGCCAAAACTTGTATAACTTCCTCTAGAGGACTCGGAATCACGAACCGTAAAATGATCCAGAAAATAGACTTCCGTATCTTTCCAATGACGTATGGCTCATTATCTGGTTCTTCTTGAGCAAGTAGAGTCCAATCCGTGAAGTTGACTGATCTGCATACACCGTTTTGAGCTAACTTGACTCCAAAATGCATTAAATGAGTCCCAAACTTATTACACTGAAACAAACACAAAATAGATTAAAAGCACAAGTTTAACTCAAAAACATAACCAAATCATAAGTTAGAAGGGTACAAAATGATATGTAATTATGCACCGATCATAAACCAAGAAAGAAAGTTCAAAAAGCATAGAAGTGGAGATGGATTTCAAAGGAGGAAGAGAGAAACCAACAATAGAAAGGAAGCAGTGGTTGTGCAAGAGAACAACAATGGCAGCATAGTACAGCAACACAAAGGCAAAGGTCGGCTAGGAGAAGGCTCGGCGAGCGGTGACGTGGCTCGCGGAGGAAAGAAATGGCTCGGTGAGCTGTGAGGCTCACGGAGGATAAACATCAGGAACCAAGAACACAAATTAGGATTGTGATTACAACCAATTTCAAGATAAGGCAAAGTATGAGATAGGTAGGGATAAGCAGATGCAGCGAAATGGTAAAACAACCAAAGGAACACAACATAAGTTTTGTGTTGGAACCATGTAGGCAAAGCAAAGGCAAAGGCAAGGATAAGCAAAGGCAAAGTAAGCACAAGGTTTAAGCAAAGGCAAAGGTAAAGATAGAAATAATGTAGCAACAAAGTATGAGCAAGGTTAAGTGGAGGCAAGAACAAGGTAAGAACAAGGCAAGGACAAGGTTAAGAACTCATATGAAAGGATGAGTAAAAGAAAATGACTATACAAGATGTAGACCCATTATGGGTGAGGGATGATGAGTGCCAACGACTCTCAATTTGGTAGAGGTTTATCACAGGTTAGGATCTATGCTCTGATACCATGCCAAAACATAATAAGCTAGAATATGAGAATATAGGAGAATATAAGAATGGGTGAAGATAATTTTCTGGTTTCAATACTTCATTGATTGATGTTGTGATTTGATTACATGCAAGAAGGCATATATATACAAGGTATAACACATGTGGAAAGAATGCAACTATCCTAAAGTCAAGCCACCCCAAAATATGGTAGGCTACCAACTAAGGTAGGTGCCAAACTAGCCACACTAATTGACTTCTACTAGCGAAACATTGTAGGTGCCAAACTAGCCACATTAATTGACTAATAGACAACCTAATTAACAAACTAACTAACAAGCACAATAAATGCCTTCACACCACAAGTCAACACAGTATTCTTGGAGTTTGGCACACAACAAGAAAATATAAAAATCCGTCATGATAAAACGATTTGTACTCAAGATTTTAATTAGTAAAGCTATTTGGGTTTGAGGCAACAAATAATGGCCATTAGAGGCTGAAAAAGAACCATTTTTCAGTGTTGTGGAGAAGAATGTCAAATCTGTCGTGGGAGAAGAGAGAAGGGAAGATGATAAGGGTATAAATGGAAGGAATCTCTAAAAAAAATTAAATTGAAAGAGATATAAAAGTCAATAAATTTAATAAGGGTAAATTCGGAATATGAAAATTAGTTTGTCTAAAAGCATTAGTGATATTGTTTTAAGTATAAGAAAAGTGACACATATTAGGAGAAAAAGGGAGAAGGTTAGAGAGAATGTTGCTACTATTTTCCTGATTTTAATGAGGTGTTAGTCCCATATTAAAAGTTGAGCAGATCATGTCAGAGAAAATCAAAACAAATGATTCATATCCTTAAGTTAAAGATTAGTTACATACTTCTAATCTCGGCCGTTGAATTATATCTAAGAGACTACCGATACATTTAATAAATGCAATCAAACGGCCAAAATTAAAATATGTAACTAATTATTAATATAAATTACTTATTAGAGAATCTCCCAATAAAATTTATATAAAAGTGTGAAAATGGCTAGAAATGAGTATTTAGTTTGGACCCGTGATTTTGTTTTGGGAGAAGAGTTGTCAATTGGCTCCAAACTACAAAGAAAATACCAGCAAATGCTAAAATATTGATAAAAATAAATTTAAAAAAAATGAAAAACTTGTACCAAGAAACAGATAGTATTAGTTTATTTGTTTATTTTGGGATTGCATTCGGATATGTAGATATTCAATTCATGGTGAATGATGGTGTTTTGTTTAAGGTCCCCCAATAGGAAAATGCAGCACACGGTCACCATGGCGCCAACCCAACCTTTCACTTATTTTATTTGAGCTCGCTCCACATATTCCTGCTGATAGGTAACATTAGGATGTCCAGACAAGCCAACTAAAATCACAGAATAAGATAAATTAGTGATGTTGACCCCAAAAATAGATAGGAAATTAGTGATTCGTCCCTTATATATAGGCTATAGCTAAGGATGTGTTGTATTATTGTACATAGGCCAAGCCCAACCCAATTGTCGCTTTATAAAGATGGTCAAGCTTGGTATTTTTTATTTCCTTTTTAATAATCAAAGAAAGAACTTTCATTCATATAAAAGCAACAGTCCCCGACCCTTTGGATCACAGGAATTTAAGAGATTTGTGATCACCCATAGTTGGATTTAAATTCAGCAGTTCACCCACTCTTGCAGTTCTTTTAAGAAACTTTTTTTGAACTGTTGGATTTATTATTGTACATAGGCCAAGCCCAACGCAGTTGTGGCTTTATAAAGATGGTCAAGCTTGGTATTTTTTTTTTTCCTTTTTTATAATCAAAGAAAGAACTTTCATTCATATAAAAGCAACAGTCCCAATCTCTTGGACCACATGAGTCCAAGAGATTTGTGGTCATCCAATGATCTACCCACTCTTGTACTCATTTTAAGAAACTTTTTTGAACTGTTGGATGTAAATCCAACTGTGGGTGACCACAATCTCTTGGACCCTTGTGGTACAAGAGATCGGGACTGATAAAAGCAACATTAATATAACCAGAGCTCCTGTTTACAAAGTGGCATCATTAAAACCTTGTCATAAAAACCACCAATGGAGGAAATCTGGTCAAGGAAAAAGTACCACAGCACTGCAATACATAGAAAACTAACCCCTTGTCTATTTTTTCCTAGTAAAGTTTGAATCCATATCGGACCCAACCCTTCCCAGAAAAAAATTGGTTGCCTTCCTTCAGTCCAAATTGAGCCATAGCATGAGCCACATGATTACCTTCACGAGGTTGACAAACCATTTTTGCATTACCTAACTTCGCCAGCCAATAGCATCCAAATATGATCAACTAGATTGCCCACATTACTCAACCACCTATCAGTGCCATTAATGCAAAACCAATTGTCTAGAGGTCGTTTAATCCACCTAAGATACCGAGGCACCCGATCAACTTTTATCTTCACATTGCATTCTTTATATTGCGCATATAAGTCCCTTACCTGATTTGCAGCCTCCTCCACAGAAGCTTGCAATTTACCATGGATATGGAAGTTGCGCAACTGCCATGCTTTCCAGCAACTACATACAAAGGACTCAAAATCCAAACTCGTTAAGACATTGGCAGCCCTCCAAAGTCTGCAAAGGAGCCACTCACCACATGCACCCTATGCCAATACTAGAACAAATGCATATAGAGCATTTGTCATTGATCTCGGAACACCCTAATAACAGACTTCCCATTGCGAGACAGAGGCATGCTCTCTAGCACAAACTAATAGGCCTATAGAGCACACAGCCACCATAGCTTACAGAGCACAGAGCACAGAGCACAAACTAATGTTTCTTATTACTCTAATGTATGAAGATGATGATTGAACTCGGGTGCAAGGAGGCTGGCGCACTGACATTGTCATTGGCCAATTGGCCAAACTCACATATGCTTTTGTTTTTTTTCTTCTTGTGTGTGTGTGATGAATCGTGAACCTACACATATCTACGTGCAGATGAAATGCCCCATGATTGGGAAGGTGCTTCCAGAAAGAAAAGATAATAATGGAATGGAGGATGAGAAAAGTGGCGATGACGGGGATGGGGTGACTTGCAAAAAGAAGAGACAATAGTGATGAGAAGGGGAAATAAAGATAGCAGTAGCGAGCGAGCGAGCGAGTGAGTGAGTGAGTGCGTGATGTGCAAATCAGTAGGGACCTAATAATTAACAACTTCCAGTCCATTGGATTTTATTAGTTTGCATGTACGAGGAGGTATCAACTTGCCCATGCCATCCATGCTTGTGGGTGCCTTCCTTGTCAACAACACCACTCAAAAACACAAAGGAAATAATGCAACGAAAAAGGAGGGAATTGCATCAGTTGAAGGTAGTAAGCCAGAAAAGAATACAAGCTTGTATGACACTATGATTACTGACCTTGAAGCTTAATTATATATAGATAATTGATGTGTTAAATCATATTTTACATTGTATGTATGTGTTAGGCTAGTCGGTTAGGATAATGAGTTCACTCCATTGTACTCAAAGGACGAATTTGCTGTCATAGCAAACTGACGTAACACATACTATACTTATAATTATTAACACTTTTTATATATATCATAATGTTTCTTTTGCACCTAACCACAAACCTTACCTTCACATACACAAAATTCTTTAGAAATAAAATGTTCCATTTTCATGGTCATGGAGCATGGAGCATCTTCCATTTACGAACATCAAATTTTTCCCTTTTTTTTTCTTCGGTCAAAAAAATAACATCAATTAAAATGGAAAAAAATCTGAACCTTCACCCCCGAGTCAACCGACAGTCACGGGCCCCCTAAAAAGCAAAATAGTCAACCGCCGCGCTTTTCTCCCTTCTCCTCCTCCGTCAACTCTCCTGCAAAGCGCATGTTAGCGCACGCGGCGCACCGAATCTCCCTCTGTTTCCTTCGTTCTCATTCACACACACTGTCATCATCACGTGACTCTCACGTGAAGGAGGGCCCGTCCTTTCCCAAATCCATGGACGACTTAGCGGAGGCCGGAATAGAGGCGTACCGACAGGAGAAACCCCTGTACAAGTAATCGTCGTCCAAATTACCGCTTTGCCGCGGGCCCTCGTCGAAGTTGAGGGAGTAACTCTTGGGGTCGTAATGGAATTTGGCGGAGCGCTTGTCTGCGGTGCTCTTGTTGAAGCGGCGGATGAAGGTCTTCCACTTGGGGCCCGCCACGAGTTCGGACCACTCCCTGATCTTCTTCCAGCCCCGGTTCCAGAACGGATCTCCTTGGTCGCCGCTGTACGGGATCCGCTCCCAGGACCTGTCGCTGGAGGACGGTTTGAAGCCGAAGCAGGGCATCCATAAACAGCACCCGCTTCTATTGGCGAGCATCAACTCTTCGACATCATCGGATTCGGCAAGGTCCTGTTTTGGAGGAGGAACGGCGTGGTATGCGGCGGTTTTCAACGGCATTTATTGACAATTAGCTATAGGGCTTCTTAATCTATCAGAAAGTTTTTAAGGATTTAAGGATTCCTTAAATCCTTGTGTTTCTGCAAGCCCTACCCCTTTGGTTGGGTCGGCCTGTTTGTTTTTGTGTTTATATACGAATATATATGATTTGTGATAAATATAGGTATCTCGGGTTGTAACGGAAATCTCGCTGGACATGAAATGCATTACCGGCCGCCAGGTGTCAATGACGGGGCCTTCCTTCTCCAGTGGTATTATTTGACTTCCATCTTTGTACGTACCTAGCTTGTTAAACAGAAACAGAACCGCATTCAATGGAATGCAATATTAATATTTGAGATATTTGATAATTAAAAATATATATTATTACTGTGATGTATAAGTTAACTGCTTAACGGTCGAATTTGGTGATTTTAATTACCAAAGAGCACCGCTGTGGCGCCACAAGCCAAGTCAAGTCAAGTCATATGGAGTAGGACTGGCTTGTAATGCTTTGAAACGTGATTGGTATAAGTTTTGATCGGTCATATGTTGCATGCATTGTGTGATTATGTTTTGGTCATTTTGTAATTAATTTCCGTTGTCTATCGCTGCCGCCAAAGCATTAAGTTAACTGACATCCAATAATCAAATAGGCAATAGTCGGTGGTGGTATAATCATATTATACTATGAGGAATATCTGAATTAATCATATTCATAATTCTGAGGGTTCATAAATTAGGAGCTTGTTTATTGTCAATTTATTTATTTTTATTAAATAAATTGGCTGCTTTTAACTTAACTTAGAAAATGAATTTATCAGCAGCAACATTGGGCATTACGCGCTACCTATTGTTGAAGGAAGTTGTGGTTCTATCCCAAAATCAATTGGCAATGGGGAAGTAGCTCAACTCCTTATAAAGGCAAGTTAGGTCCCTTTAACTTTTCAATGTGGGATAAACACTCGCAACATGCCCTCACATGTGTGGCAAACTTTCAAGCCGAACGCATGGACAATGTTGGCGAGTCCTTAGTTATGATTTTGATTTCTTACTATGTTAGGATTTTAGTTACTTACCTATTTGTCTAGTTCTATTGTAATTGAGATTTACTTCCTATTGTAATTTAAATTTATTTTCTATTATAATTTAGATTTATTTCTTATTTTATTTAAAGTAGTTTTATTATAATTGAAATTTATTTCCTATTGTAATTTAGATTTATTTCCTATTTTATTTAGGATTGTACTTCCTTATAAATACCTCCACTGGCATACTAATAGCAACACCGATATTGTCTCCTCACGTGTCACGACCACATACTGGGCTACACGTGGAGCAAAACTCACGTCGGTGCCACCACCTAAATGACCCGCTCTCATCCGTATGGGTAGTGTTTCCGTATTGATGGATCCACCACTTGAACCTGGTTCTGATACCATGTTAAATTTCAGAAAGACGGGTCAGTGGCCCACTAATACCAACACCGATATTGTCCCAAATTTAACCACCTACAAAGCCCAGTAGGTGTGGGGTTTTATCTCAAAAAACATCGGTGCTATTAGAAGTGAAGCCACTTGTTAAAAGTTGTAATTTATTTAGTCAATCATCTTATGTGGGACTTATATTCTTCAACAGTTGTTGCATGCATCGGGCCAACAAAAAAATGGCAGAATATATAACATGGATGGATCATAGCGGCACATCCATAAATTTTTGGTGTTGGGGGAAAAATGTTTTAGTTCAAATCACTAACAAACTTAAAAAAAATTCTGAAGTTCATGCCTATATTTTCTAAGTAACATGAATACTGGGGAATTACAAAATAGAACGAAAAAGTCTAAAGTTCAATCTACTTCAAACATGGATGAATAATATACAAGTAACAAGAAGAAGAGCAAAATAATTTTTTAAAATTTTTGGGTGTTATACCCAGCCATAAAATGGTGAAGTAACAAAGAGAAGAGCCTAAAACGACTTGGGGATGGGAGTTTTGGGTGTAAGTAATTTTGGTTGATTTAAGTGACAACTCAAAAGACCTTGTTTTGGTATGTCAATTTAAACAAAAAAGTCTGAAACTCAGCTGCCCACACAACTTTGCCCCTCCATGTTCTCTCATAGGACTTTTATCAAACACCTTGCCCCATTACAGCATACTCAATTAGAGCTTCAATGGAGATTCTAGGAACTTCATGGATAGGAAGAAAGGTATGGGCAATTGCCTTCACTGCCTCTTAGGTGGATCCGCCACTGGGATGGATCATATGTGTTTTTCTGTCACCTCTCTCTTTCCATTTTGTCAAAGGAAATATGTTGACTAAATCAACCTAACATGAAGCACCTTTTTGTTTACTAAAAATATAAAGCACCTTTTTTCTTTCTTGACACATTAATTCTTTTGCTTGTATATGAAGCACACTGTTGACTTTGGAGGCGATCAACTTTTCTTTCTTTCTTCACCAATTTTATAATGAGCGGGTTGCTCCCTCAAACTTCTCCATTCTTTTTCCTCCTGCCTGTTAGGCCACTTTCAGCAGCTCCCTAGGGCTCGGGCTGGGGGGGAGAAAAGCCCAAACTCAAGTTCCAGCAACAAAGGCTGGCCCGAAGGTAGGGGAGCCCGAGCGCAAGCCTGAGGGCAAGGATGACGTCACGCGCCCGCTACAGTACCCAACGGCTAGCTTCCACATGTCGGCGCCTGGGCTCTCCGATCTGATTTTTTCCTCCAATCCAACGACAACCAATTTTTGTGAAATAAAAAAATCAAAAAAATATTTTAAAAATACCCAAAAATTCTGATTTTTTTCTTTTCTATAAATACCTACCAAAACTCTTCACTTTCAACACCAAATCCTCATACACGTAGGTGCTTGAAATTGCCCATTTGCTCAATTGATGTACAGATTTCCTTATTTTCATTTTCAACATTTAAGTAAATGTCTTTGTCCTTTTACTTTTATTTATTTTTATATTACTCCATTTACTTAAGTTTACAATGTAAATAAGGAAGTACCCCCCATTTGGATTCAAATAAAAATACTAGAAAATCAAATTCCCACCAAATCAAAATATGAAAAATCGGTTTTAGTGCAAAATACGATTTAGGCTAAAAATGATGGCTCATTAAGTCAATATATACTTTATACTAAAATCCCATCAAATCAAGTTTTCTTATTTGATGTGTAAGGAACAAAAGCCGCCAAAAATTATCTTGAGAAAATGATTATTCCGAAAAATCATTTTTCATACTTAGTCGATATTGCACCTCCGCTAAAAAATTTCTGGGTCCGCCAATGCACGTAGGAACCCAAAAATCTTATCCGAAAATATTGTTCAAATTAATTGTTTAGGTAAAAAAATTTGTGAAAAAAACAAAAAATGAATAGTATTTGCCCTTTGCCATGGCAACAGTTGGAAGCACACATTGCTTTTTGCAAGGGCATCTACTATTCACGTGAATAGTAGCTGCCCTAGCTCCCCCCTTGCCATGGCAAGGGTTTCACTGCTGGAAGTGCCCTTAGGAATGTCAAATCTGATATTTTTTGAAACATCCCCTCTCTCTTATTATAATTAACTACCTCATTTTTTTCATTCCACATAATAGGAGCAAATGAAAAAGATTGCCCAAAGTTAAATGACCTACTAATGTAGTGGTTTGAAGCAATTACTCCTTCAAAAAATGTCATGAGTTCGAATCCTAACATCCATATAATATTGTGTATGAGTTTAGTATATTATCGCATCTCTCAATAAAAAATGTCTTATATAAAAAAAAATGCCCAAGGATGACTAGAGTCCTTATTATCTTAAGTGATGGATATTTTTGAAAAATAATAGCTAATAATATCTTGGATATATATTGCGGGTACTTGGTATAAGTTGCCATTGTTAATTATTGTTGGAATAAGTCGAATCAAACTTGACCTACTCCTAGATGGCTTTAAGCTTGAACTACTCAGTATTTAAAGCTTATATAGACTAAATGAATTTTAAAAAGTTAAAAACTAATCTCCTTGAGTCATTTACATAATAATGTATGAAAATCAGACAGTCACAATGTAGAAGAGGTTGAGCATATACTCTAACACTTAGAACAAAAAGTACATGTGCTTTTGATTGCCGATTCAGATTAATTCAATTTGTATGAGCATTTGGTCACTGGAGAAATTTTTTTCATATTCAGGCACCTTAGTTGCTTTGTACTTATTTTTGTTTATCTTATCAATAAAATACTATCGCTCTTTTATAAAAGAAAAAGGAAAAGAAAGTAATATATCTACTAAAAAATAATTAAATTTTGTTAATGTTGCAAGGACTTGATCAACATTCTGTTAAATATCACCACCAGCCCACAGCCCCAAGGAAAGTAAAGCCCAGCCCAACCTATTGTGAAGCAATCTCCACAATATTCTAGAAGCACTAGAAGTCTAAAGAACAAAGTGGTAATGTTGGTTACCACCAGAAATATCTAGACATATATATGAGAGATATATGTAGATTATTCTAGAAAGTTGTAGGCTAGGAATTATGGAAGGCTAAGCAAGTTGGCAACCAATATTGAAGCTTGGAGAATTGTCTAGAATATGCCACACACTTGTGGCTAGGAAGTGTGGAGAAGTAACACACAACTATAAATAGGCATGAAGCCTACCAATGTAACCAAGCAAGTGAAAAACAAAGAGTGAGCAATAAGCTAGAGAGTAAGTAGTCCTTGTGAGGAGTGAGTGTTCTAGAGTTTGTCTCTAGAAAGTGAGAAAGAGTGCTTGTGAGAGTTAGTCTTCCATTGAGTGTTGTCTTGTTGTAATATTTTGTGAGTCTAATACAAGTAGTTTGTTTACTTGTGTTGTCTCCAAAAAGTCTATATTAGAGTTGTGTACTCTAATTCTCTCAACACATTCAGCACTTGGAAGAGTCAATTCTTTAGCCATCATAAACATATATATTTCAATGAGCAGGAAGTCACATAGCAAAAACTCAGATTATCAACATATTGCAGCGCTTAACTAGACTTTGAAATTAACTAGTGAGAGTTGTATTTGTGACAAGTCAAACTGCGGAATGCATGACATGAGCACCAAAATAAAGACTTTGTACCATCCATTGGTTCTTTGCGCGGCTAAGTCCTAAGAGAAAATATTGGTCAAAAACTGGACAAAAGATAACAAACCTAGACGACCGGGCACATATATTCAAATTAATCAGTACCCTACCACGCTATATAGTCCTATAAGGCCATTTCCCTCTTCAAACTTGAATCTGCCTCCATGGATTTAAATTTCGTTCCTGCTTCCTCAAATCACATGGAACCATTTCGCAGAGACGTGTTTGAACGGGCATTCAAATTTTTCCTCTCTCATTTTTTTATCAGTCAAACAAGCTCACCGTATATTTCACCTATAAATACCAAACCCCACTCTACCCAACTTCATAACTCGAAAATCCTCGACCCATTAGCTAACTAGAGCCTAGAGCTATACCACACAACAAAACCAGTGACTTTAGTTGTTGAGTTTTAGTCATGGCCAGAGAAATCCAACTCCAGCGTTTCTTCGTTCCCCTACTTGTGCTGACCTTCGTTTTGCTAGCTGCTGCCATAGAAGCCCGTCCTCTCCATCATCATGTGCATGGTTCTCATCATCATCAGAATCATAACCTCCACCGCGGCCAGAGGAAGGCCGGTCCGAGCCCAGGAGCGGGTGGTCATTACTTCGCTGATGTTCTTGCCCTCTGGGGAGTCAAGATTACTGGTCAAAGCCCCGGTGAAGGCCATTAATGTTGGAATCTTTAGTTTGGTTGTCCCTCATGGTGCACACAAATGAAGTTGTGATAGAAAAAAGAAAGAAATTGTTTGAATTCGTAGTTTAGGCGGTCATAAGGAGAAAGTTTTCCACTTGTGTAAAAAAGTTTCCATTCTTTAATATCTTCATCATTTGAATACAAAGCCTATATCTTTCTTTGAAGTTACATATTTGGATTTGTTCTTTTTTTATTTTTATATAGTTTGATTATTAACCGAAATGCAAAGTTAAGAGCAAATTACAGGAGGCCTTGCCAAGTTGCCAATGCCAACCTAGGCGGCCATGTACGAAGACCAAAACTTGCACACCAAATTTTAAGATAGGCCAGCCATATGGTAGCTCAACGGTGTTCCTAATATGGCCAGCTTGTCGGCCTTTATTAGGGATTTTTGCTACAAAGATGGGCCATATATGGTAGCTCAAATTATGTTTTAGTGGGCTGATTGTTGACGTTAGTAGTTCAAGTAAAGATTTTGGTGAAGCCTGTGACCCAAACCTTTTTCGCCAGACTTTATAATAGTAGAGATGAATGGGAAAAGAGATAAAAGATGGAAGGGACAAATGAGAAGAAAAAAAAATTCAATTAAAAATTAAAAAAAGAATAATTTGGGTAATAGTCCACTAAGGGGACCTATACGACTTCTTAGGTGATCCTGCCACTGAGTCACTGATAAACTTGAGGGCAATATTGACTTTTCAAATTTCATTTCTGCTCAAAGTCACTCGATTTGGAACATGTTAAGTTTTAGCTTTGACCCAGACCAAAAAAAGCTTTTGCTTTGGGCCAATGTTTGACCGTTTGATAAAATCGTACCCACACTGGGGTTTAATTTCAATGAGCTCTAAAATCAGGACTAGCTTGATTCTTTGGATTTCTAAATAAAGGATAATACACATCTAACTTAGCTAGCTTAGCAATATAAAACTTAAACATTTCCTTGAGAAAATAAGGAAAGGAACAGTAAAGCCCTACAACTCATCTTCACATCTCCCATACAACATAAAGGATATTCTTGTGTTCCTTGATGGACAATCAATAACCAGAGGAATTATAATCCATATAGTTGAAGCGCGGTCGAATGTTGTGGTGATTGTATCTAGAATCTCCGTAGTCTACAGCCTTTATCACCACAGCTTCACGTCGTCCATTCTGTTCTTGAACTGCCCCAAACACAATCTCGTTTGTCTCACTGCTCTTCTCATAGAATGTTTTTGGGTTTGATGAGTATTGCCTGTGATGATGCTGCTGTCGTTGTTGCTGCTCCTGCTGCATCTGCATCTGCATCTGCATTTGATGTTGTTGCTGCATCTGCATTTGATGTTGTTGCTGCTGCTGCATCTGCATCTGCATCTGATGTTGTTGCTGTTGGTGATATTCACCATCCCGTGAATTATAGTACGTTTGACTTTGCTTCAAATGGTGGGACTTCTCCAGGTCTTTGGTCATGAACGGGTAGGTTTTCTTTGGGGTTGGGCTTCTGGTTTCTATTGACGGAGGCTCATCTTCATCTGGAATCACAAAGCTCTCTTGCATAGGCCATGCATTTGAATGTTTGTTAGCTTGATGATACTGCTGCTGAATCTGATAATGCATGGGCTTTCTTCTAAATCCCATAAACAATCCCCCAAAGATTTCAGCCACAGACGAGCCAGTGTTGACGGCAATCTTCCCTAGTGAACCAAAGAAACCATCATCTAGTTTTTCTGGTTCATCTTCAGGTGGAATTAAAGGGGGCCTGATAGATTTAGGAGGCCTCTGATATGGTGCCATTGGTGCATCTCTCTTTATAGGAGTTCTTCGATCCTGTAAATCAAAATAATTTGGAAATGGGTTGAAATATTGAAGACAAGGTCAAACAAAAACATGTGATGGCTTACCTCTTCTGAAGAAAACATTGCTTGCACCCTACGTTGCAGCAATGCCAGCATGTAACCGAAGAAGGCAGCTGCAATCAGCATTGCTATTCCTGCAATGATGAACGACAAATTTTAAATACCTGCATCACCTAAAGCAAATTAAGGGGTTCAAAGTTCATGCTGTTTAGTTATACCTAAATGGAAACTTCCATCATAGTGGTCAGTACAGTCATCATAATGGAGCTGGATCTCCCGAATTGCCTGGTTTCCTCTGTCTATAACCAAAAGAGAGCAGCTACTGCCAATGTAAACCACATCAAAATCACTAGAAAATTTGGCCTCTTCACTTGGCCCATCAACATGACCACCTCCTTTGCCCCATTTCCCACCAGCAATAGTCGTAATCCCTGTAGAAAGGAAAATTTAATTCAAATTGCTCTAAAAGCCTGTTCCTGTTGGCGATATAAGCTTTTCTTGCCATTACATAACTTGAACACAATGATAACAGAAGAAAGGGGCCATTCCTTAACCAAAATAATGCCTTGAACATCCAGAGACTTACCGGCATCACTTATCTTCCTGATAGCCATATTCATTGTGTCTGCAATATAAATATTTCCTCTGTCATCCACAGTCAGCCCTTTGGGGTGGTTCATTCTTGCTTCTCTTGGCCTCCCATCCACATGCCCAGAGTACCCTTCAGGTGATCCAGCAATCAGCTTGGGTCGGCTATCTGCATATCATCCTCTCATTCAGCATATAAATATGATAGGCTATACCGAAATATTTCAACCGATAAAAAGCATTTAATAGGCAACTGATCAAGAAATTTTTTCTTTGTAGAAAGTGAGGAGGTTTGAAGAGTGTAGAACTTAATTTGTTTGTGTATCTGATCAATATAAAATCAAAGAAATATGGAAGTTCATCTTTTCTTTTCTTTCTTTTATATTTTGATAATTGATTATCCTAACAATGCAAATTAAGCTGAAATTATGAAAGAAAAAGTGTCATAGGGAATCATTAACCGATAAATAACGAAACAAGTTTCCCACGTGAAAGTACACCAAGTCCTTTAATCTAAGGTTAGGGAAAAGAAAAAGAAATATAAGATGAGTAAACAAAAAACTCTAACTAGTCATTAGAGAATCTTGGTCACAAACCAAAAGCAAAAGATAGTAAATCTCCAAAAAGATAGCACTTGATTATCCAGAAAGTAGAGTCTTCCACTAAACAAAAGAATATAAAAGCAGCACCAGTAAAAAGTGAATTTGGAATTTGGCTAGAGGTGAAGACAAGAAAGGAATCAGAAAACAATGTCCCAAGTAGATCAAGCCAAACAGAAAGTTTAACTCTTAGGATGAGCTAGAATTGGGTCCCTGGATATACAATTAGTGGTAGCAAACAAGAGATGCAGAGACTTAATAGCATAATCCAATAATTACGTAGCAAAAGTGGCTTACACCGAGACAATGGCGTTGAGATCTTGTAGATGTTGCTATTTTCAGAATCCAACACCAGAAGGTCTCCACTTGGGGATACTTCAACTGTGTGTGGTTCAATTCCAAGCTTACTTCCATCAAACACCGTATCCACCGTATAGTCACCCTCAAATTTCACCATCGAACGGCCAGAATCAGCTGAGAAATTTGAACCCCCATCAACCTCATAAACCTCCTCACCATTGCAAAACAGACTACCTAATTACCACATTAGCAACCTCAAAATAGGGGACCATTGGAAAATGTACCTGTGCCGATTTTGGTGGTGGATTTCAGTGACCAGAGCCATTTGACAAGAGCAGAGACCACATTGGAGACAACCCCAGTTACAATTTCTGCATATATTTATGAAAATACAAAAGTACCGGATGAAGCAGAGTGTGATCAAAATGCAAACTTTAAACTTAAAATGGGCGTATTCTTGTAAATACTCACTTGCAGGAGAACTGGCTGATGCCGATGAAAAATCCCCGGCGAGAACCACACAAATCAGAACCAGTGCAACCCAGTTCCTCGCCATTGTTGTTGTTGCTGATCAGAGTTGAACATCAAAGAACAGAAGACTCACACCTGGGGATTTGAAAGCTCTGAACTTGTAGGAAACCCACTTAAGTAGGAGACCCCACAGACAATGTTCTGCCACTTTTTCTACGTGGTAATCAGTATGAACCCTTTTTCAGGGAGAGAAGGTAAAAGAGACAGGGTATAACGAATTTGGAAGGTTTGGTAGTAAACACAGTGGAGCTCTCTGCAAGGGAAAAGAAAAGGTAAAGGCAAAAGAGAGAGAGGTCTCACTGCTGTGGAAAGCCAGCAAGAGGGAATCATATACTCTGTTTTTTGTCTTAAATTAAATCTCTATTAACCAAGTCGGTTTATTTTTTTACATCTGGATTTTAGCATACTGAAACAACTGGAGCAACCGCCGCAAGGAGTTTGTAGTGAAGAGCATTTACTCGTGCACCCGAAGTAGAGGTGTCAAACGGGACGGGCCGGCCCAGCACGGCACGAGCCCAGCCCGTTTAAATTAGGCACGGCACGGTACGAGCACGAATATTAAATGGGCCGGGCCGGTACGGCACGAAAACATGGGCCGGGCCGGGATCAAAAAATGAGGTCCAATGGACCGGGCCGGCCCATGGCACGACATGGGCCGGGCTTGGCACGAGCCCGCTTCAAGCATGGCACGAGCCCAAGCCCGCTTTAAGCACGGCCCACTTAACTTTTTTTCTTTCTCAAAAGTCAAAATGCAAAAATTTGACATCTAATGTCATTGTTTATATGGTTTTTATTTTATTTTTTATAATCATAAACATATATTTGATGTCTTTCATTTTAGGGAAATTACTTGGGTCCTTAATTAATTAAACATATCAACTACAAATTAATTAAACAATATTAGAGTTGATATCTAATTAGTACATATGACATATACGCTTCTCTTATAATCAAAGCAAGACATTTCTTCACATATAAATAATAAGTTGTTTAAAGATAAAAAGTTGAACTGGACTTTGTGGAGTTGGACACTTTTTGCCCTCCGCCATTTCATATTGTTTGGATGTTTGATTGATTAATGTTTTCAAATAGTTCATCATTTCTTGCCTCTAATTATATTTTTAATGTTTATAATTTGAATTATCTAGTGGGAAAAAGAAATCAAGTGAAAAAATTCAAATTAAATGGGTTGGTTCTTGGGCCCGATTATGGCACGAGCACGAGCACGGGCACGGCACGAGCCCGGCCCGTTTCAATGTGGACATGGGCTTTGGGCCGGGCCGGGATCAATGATTTTACTAAATGGGCCGGCACGGCACGGCCCGATAAATTAAATGGGTCGGCCCGGCACGGCACGAAATTGTTAAAAGCACAAATTTAAATGGGACGGGCCGGCCCG
Source organism: Prunus padus (assembly GCA_024362665.1). Classification (NCBI taxonomy): domain Eukaryota; kingdom Viridiplantae; phylum Streptophyta; class Magnoliopsida; order Rosales; family Rosaceae; genus Prunus; species Prunus padus. The sequence goes on from JANFAM010000013.1 coordinate 27,790,402, forward strand.
GCACGGTCCGTTTGACACCTCTAACCCGAAGTCCTACATTCGATTCCTCTCTCCCATTTTCCCAATTCCCCAATATCTTTTGTATAAAAAAAAACAATTGGGACAAGGTCTCTAATTAATTACGTACTGGTATTAATCACTTTGCTTTCCCTAGAAAAATTATCATATCCAGGGGCATTAGTGTTATTTCATCACAAGGGTGTGGATGTGGTTGTTCATGTTCCTTCCTACATTTTGCAAAAGCAAGCATAGTATCATCAGATGATGTTATGCAGTTTTGGACCAGCCAGAGAACATACTGAAAAACTGAGACTTGTAGGCTGTACGCCTGCAAGTAGCCTACTACAAGTTACTTCAATTATATGTTCCTATGGTGCTTTGTTTATTGCTGTTGTCTTTTTGCTTCTTCACCCTCATCTCTAATCTCTCATCATGTGCTTTAGATCCCATTCGTTATATGTAACAAACCAAAGTGCTCTGTCGCGGTCGTGAGAATGTTTTTAGTCTTCTTTGTTTTTCCTTTAATGGTCAACAAAATCACCTTCTTTTTATTCATTCTTTTGCTTCTGGCCTTCTGGGATTCTTATGGGGCAGCGCAGGGCTTGGCTCGTAACGTTTGGATTACGCTACCTCTTAATAATCATGCTTTGCATCCATCGTAGCATCATCACATTTGTTTATGCATCTTTGATTTGATACTTCCAAGTCAAGAATCTATCCCTCTTTGACTATGAACAACGATAATGGACTGAAAACTTTGCAACCTTGTATGATTTTCATTAAACCCAAATGAAAAGCCCAAAACTTGGCCCAATTCTCTTATTGATGCTGCATATATTTACTTGGCTTGGGAAAACATGAAGGGAGGGCCATGACTGACACTATCTCAAATGCAAACCTCAGAAGCATCAGCGCTTCCATTGCCTAAGAGCTCTAGAAGTTTTTACAGTGTAAGGGCAGCATAAAAATGCCATGATCTATCATATACAATATGACTGAAACAACAAAAATATAAGAAAGCAAAGAAAACATTGAGTACAAAGCTGTACCTACGGTATAACCAAAACTAAACCTGGTAGACCATCCCTACCTCTAGAGTAGATGCATGAGGAATGCTTAAAGCATAAGTTGGCCCCCGAAAGTTTCTCCGCAAGAAATCATACCCGACATTGATCACTAGTTTCTTCATCAAACTGGATCCTCTCTTTGCCTTCACATATGAGTGGCCTAATATAAATGCCATTCCTGCCTCCCTTGCTTCCATCAGTTCTTGCAACTCCTCTACTGCCCCCCTATCAATTTGTGGAGTCTCTGGAACAACAAATCTCACCCTCTTCTTCGGCTTTTCTGTAGGCCTTATCTCCTGCAACTCTGAGGTGCTTGCCATTTCAGAGAAATCTGCTTCATCTACAGACATTCTTATGCCATCTAAATTTGATGATGAGGTCCCAACAACTGTCATTTTCTCATCGTCTTCCCGTTTTTCTAGACTGACATCATATTCTGGTCTATCTGACCTAATGAATTCTGCAATACTACAAACAAGATCTCTTTCAAATTCAATGTCATCCTTGTGAACATCGCGATAACCATAGCGTGCTATGCATCTATAGAGCCGGTATTCCTTAGGACCAACTCGACCCACTAAGAATCTTTCCTCAGGTCTGACATGTGGGACTGGGACGGACTTGATGCAGAGGAAAACTACAACCTGGTGGAAAGCAGGGAGGTTGGTAACAAAATGAGAGAAAATAGCCGGGATCCCAGAAACGAGCTCAGTATGTATAAGGCCAATCCCCCGGACCCGAACAATACCCAGGGTAGGACCTAAACTGAGGAGCCAGTTGATGGAGACTTTATTTTGGACATCAAACTCATATTTCTTGAACGTGCCATAGTGCCAAACATACATAACCACTAAGAAGATGAATGAAAGAGCAACGGGGACCCAAGCCCCTTCACGAAACTTTATGAGTGATGCTGAGAAGTAGAGTGCCTCAATGGAGCCGAAGAATAATATAAAGCAAATTGCCAGGAAGATGCTTTTGTGCCAGCACAAGACTATGACTAAAGACATAAGGCAGGTAGTTACCAGCATGACAGTTATAACGGCCAAACCTATATAATAAAGGTAAAGTTTCAGGATACAGTACTGCGGTAAAAAACTTTAATAATGTAATAAGCATACTTGGTAGGATAATGCATTACACACACCAACAAAAAAAAACCCCCCACACACACACAAAATCAAAGGTTATGTAGAGTCTTGACCATGTGTTGGTATGTGCATTCAAACAAACATTGAAGTAAACTGTACCTGATGCATTGCCCATGGATTTTGTGTCTCTAAAACCAATGGTAACAGCCAAGCATAGCAACATTAATGTCCAGTTAATCTCTGGGATGTAAATTTGTCCATGTATTTTAGAAGATGTGTGGATAATTTTGACCCTTGGAAAGCAACCCAAAGAAGAACATTGTTTGATTATCGAGAAAGTTCCAGTTATGATGGCTTGACTTCCCACCACTGCAGCAAGTATGGCTATTGCCAAAACAGGCCATCTTATTTTCTCTGTGACAAGGAGAGAACTTTAATTAGCTTAATCTCAAAGTTAAAACTGCTGCAAGTATGGCTAGACACCTACCAGGAACTGATTCATAGAATCCAATCCGATAGTCACTCTGTATGACATGATGCTTAGAAAGGTATGCAGCTTGTCCCATATATGCTAGAATCAAGGATGGGTAAACCACAAAGGTGAAAGCAATCTGCAAGGCAAATGTGGTAGATTACTTAGTTAGTACAGATGAAAATCTCCACTTGACCAGTATAGATTATTCAGTTTGAATACCTTGATTGACAACTGTGAAAAGTGTCCAAGATCAGCAAACATAGCTTCTGAGCCTTCAAAGACAAACAAGATAATGTTTCAGAAGGAAAGTAAGCATCCATGAAAAGAAGGTTCACTCTGCACACTCTTGTACCTGTCATGCACAACAGTATACCACCCAAGGACATCCAACCTCCCTTTTGGGTCTTCTTCAAAAATTTGTACATGTAATATGGAGAGAGTGCTTGATAAACTTGGGGATTCCAGTGGAAGATGTTGTATACACCAATGGAACTGATGCAGAAAAGCCATGTGATCACAACTGGGGCAAACAAGAACCCTACCCGATGGGTCCCGTAATGTTGAAGGGCAAACAAAAATATGAGTATGACACAAGCAACTGGGACTTCAACATCTGCACATAATCAATATATTGAGTTCAAGTAAGAAATCATAACTTTTCAGGCATAACAGAATCCCCCATTAAGTTTCCTAACAGGTTGGTCAAAGTAGTGTAGTGTTAAATCTGCTGTTGAAGCTTTAAAATAACTTTCCAGAAAAAGTAATATGCATATATATACAAAATAAATATTCACAAATAACATTGAAACTAATAAGGCTACACTACTTGATCAATGGCTGCTCAAAAAACCTAATTGATAAGACAATTTTCTTTTCTGTTTAGACAGCTTTTGTAACCCATTATGTAATTGTCAATGGAGAGCACATTGTACACAAATAGCAAACACTAGAAAATTAAAGTTGGCAGGATCATCAACAAATGAGGTTATAGATAAAAGTCCACCTGGAAAGGATGCTAATTGTGAAACACACACACAAATGTACAAGTACATGATAGAAACTGGTAAACTTCTGAAAGTAGAGGTGTAAAATATATCTTCCAAAGTCCACTGTGACTATGAAGGTGATGATTTAATTAGAACACTAGTGGCACTTGAAAGTAGAATCATAAGATAGTGACTTCATTCTGGTTAATCAAATGTTTTAGCCATCAACAAGTGGGTCAAGGCTTGGTCAGAAGTCATAATTATGTATACCTAATAGGAGGGCTACAGTCATAATTCTAACTCAATTCGACAAGTCTAACTACGGCCATATTGCCAATTAAAGCAATCAACTGGATAAGATGTCTGCTCTAGATCGCTCTTTCAATTTTTATTATATTATTCAGAGCCTTATCCAAAATAAGTTACTTTCTCCTTCATCTTATAGCTACATCTTAACTTTATCAAAAAGACACGACTTTTTACTCTCAATAGTCTATTCATGAAAGTTATTAATGGGTTCCCACCATAGTGGTGGTGGATTCCCCCTTTCCCCCATGGCACCCAGGTTCGAAACCCCAAGGGGTTTCTTTCCTCCAATGTAACCACACACACAAAAAAAAAGTTGAAACTCTATTTTTTTCCACACTAATTCTAATTATATTATATTAGCTTGATAGTGATTTGACTGTAAATAAAGCAGGATAATTTGTCTTAATATTTGTTGGGTCCCATGACAGTGTTTTCATTTTCTAAAATTTGGTATTGCCTGCTTGTCACTAGTTCACGTCTGTGCAATAGAAAGGAAGAGAAAGCCTCTGAATTTAGAACAACCTTGATTTGCATCTACTAAAAGTAAGATTTAGATACCTAACAATGATTTGCATCTGCTAACAGTCTCGTTGCAGATATATTGGGAATAGATGCAAATAAATTCTATGAAGCAGTGCCGCCAAAGCATCTTGGAATTAATATAGATGGCAGAATTTTCTCTACTGTGTTATCAGTCCGTAATCCTGATTAGTCAATCTAATTTCAATTTCTAAGTTATTCTTTTAGCTCCTAATTGGAAAGTTAAGTTCTATCTAGATGGCAGAATGCAAGAGAACATCCACCACACAGCCAAAACCGGTTGTAATTAATATATTTATTAAACAGTGTAACTGATTTGTTGGCGTGAAATGAAAGCTCCAGTGGAAAAGAACTTACATCGATGCTGCTCTTTTGACATGGAAAGCTCCAGACCCGAAACAGCCGAAAAAACTGCAGCCACATGAAGCAATTCTCATTATTGAAATCCCAATTGCACAACTTAAAAACCCAAAAACCAATAATATCACAAACACCCAAGTACCAGAAATTGCTGGTGTGAGCACCCCATCACCAATAACCATACAAGTCCCAATCAAAGCCAGAATAAGAAGCACCTTTTGCAGCACTCTATGCTTCTCCAATGTGGATTTTAAACTCGACCCAAAAGCACTGTTACTGGTTGAAACAACACCATCTTTAGTGTACTCTGATAGCTCCTCATCTGCAAGCTGGCAATTGGGCAAGGAGCTCACTCGGGCATGCCGGGATAATAGTGAATACAGAGCAAAAGTCCCACCTTCACCATTATCATCAGCTCTAAGCACAATAAACACATATTTCACTAAAGGTATCAGCGTCAGTGTCCAGAATACAAAAGATAGAACCCCATAAATCTCCTCATTAGTCTCTGAATGATGAATGTCCTCTGCAAAAGTGCTCTTGTAAACATACAGAGGAGAAGTGCTTAAATCTCCATAGACAACCCCCAAGCTCTGATAAGCTAAAGTTAACAGTGTCTTCCATGAATCTTTCTGCAGCAATTAATAAGAAGAAGAAGAAGCAATTATCAGAAAGCTGAGAATTTGAATTGGAATACTATAATACTTAAACTGCCACACTGTGCCACATGTATTACCTTAATTGGATGGCTACGGACCACGCCCTCCAGATCCATGATGGGCTATCTAAGAATTATACAAAATCCATTTTTTCAGGCAAGTTGAAGGAAATAAAGACGACCCAGGTGGATCAACACCCTCCCCAGTTCAACCAAGTCGAGAAAAACAAGAAATTTGATAAAGAAAATAATAAAGATATGGTCTTTATTTCTTTTCTTGTCCCTCTCTCGTTCCTAACGAGATTGCACAAAGGTACTAGTTTAAGACCAACCAATGCAGACAAATAAAAAAGAAATACGAAACACCAGACGAATATAGAGAATGGTATTGGAAAGAGGAGAGGGGGTTGAAAATTTGGAATTGGAGCGAGAGACAGAATAGAATATGGCGTGGGGGTCTTAGAGAGAGAGAGACAGAGACAGAGACAGAGAAAAGGGGTCTTCTTTCTTCTCCTTTTGTGTGCGTGTAAACAATGGTAGGTTTGAGTTTGGTTTTCTCTTTCAGCTAAAGTTGTTTTGCTGTAGCTTGGATTCTAGATGGAAAAATCTAGAGGGGGGTTATCCTTCTCCTCTCCACTTGGCTCTCTCCGAGACAAGAAAATACAGGAGTGGAGAAAGTGCTCTGTAAACAAGCATGCACTAACTGGAAATTCTTTAACACTTGACACTTATTATAATATTTATACATCTACAGGCTATATATTTCTTTTTCCTGGCTCTTCTGACATAGCAATTAAACTGCAACCCATCAACTGCGAGTCTGTGTACCTCCTCACTTGGCAATGAATCATTGGTCTCTATCTATAACTCAGACAAGTCGCGGGAATGGCATTTCTGTAATTTTTTCAGGAACTGAGTAGATTAGGAGTCAGGACTGAAAGGGAAAATTCATTTTGTTGGGTTTTTTACTACAATCCACCGAATTTTATTGACTAATAAATGGGTTTGTTTTGTGTGTTAGAGAATTTTGGCATTATTAGGAGAAAATGATGGTCATCTCACTTTCACTTTCCTCTCTACTTTAGTATTAAAAAAATTAAAAATTAAAATGGTTACTAAATGGACAAAATTAAATAATAAATTGTTTTGCTCATGAATGACGATTGTTCTTCTCATTAGATTAGTCGCCTGCCTAGCACCACCTACTAAATCTCCTGCGTTTAAAAGCCAGCTAAATACAGCATTTCTTTAAGAGTGAGCTGCTGTTGAATGACAATGAGCTTTGACTCACCATTGCAAATGGGGATTGATTTGCATAGGCCTTAATGGAAATTAAAGATTTTTCCTAGCTAGAGTTCTTGTCTTTTGTTAGCTTGCCAAAGTTATGTCGCTTTGAGCTACCTAGCTAGCTAGTGGGGTTTAGTTAGACCAAAAGATCTAAAAATCTGGTAAGCAGCCCCCAAACAGAAGTAACCTTAGAATTAGTTTAAACCCATCTTACAAGATCACACAAGAACAAAATCTGATGCACTGCTGGCTAGCTGTCTAGAATTTGACTTGTGCAAGTAAAAGCTTCAATCTTTCACACACACAAAATTGTGACAAAGAAAAAGGGTCTTGTCCAAATCTTACCCAAAAAAGTTGGTGAAAATGCAGGCATTTTACTTGCATGAATGGAGTCAATGGACCCCATCAGCCCCACTGTCCTAATTCCTAGATGCTTTTGCTTCATGCTTATGAAAGTGATCAAATTAGGTCGGGGACCCCATGGAATCCATATTAGTGCTTACATATGTGTGTATGCAGAGAAGAGTCTTACCTAATTTCAAACACGAGGTTCATCAGCAGCATCATATTATAGAAATAACACCAACTAACCCAAGCCTAACCATAGTTAATTAATAGTTTGAATTCTGAGTTGGACCAACCGGGTTGACTCAGTTGAATGAATCATGGAAAATGCAAATACAAATAATAAGAGAGGCTGAACTGAAGATTAGATAAGAAGATCTGCTTACGACAATTCTCCATATTATAAAAAAGAATGATTGTGAAAGAAGGAAGGCAAGCCATTCACATCAGCTGAATGTGGAGAGGAGTAACACAAGTGTAGGCAAGCTATTAGAAATTAGAATTGAACCCAAGTAGACCCCAAAGAGAGAGGAAAAGAAACTAGCAAAGTGCAAATCCCATTTTGTCACATTAATTTCTTCTTTATTTCGTTTTCAAGTGGTCACCACACCCACTACTGGTTCATGTCATGCCCAATATTGTCTTACCCATCAACTTTTTCTTCTTATCTGGTTTCATCTATGGGATTTTCGAATCTAAATGGGGATATCTGAGAGATCAAGTTGGATCTCATTACCTTGAACCATCGATCAATTCTTTCACTTATCAAATGCTCAATCTTTTCTTTATTTTTTTACAAGACATATCGACATGCTCTTGGAAAATATATCATTTACAGAAACAGTTAATTTTTCAATATAACGTGGTGTTCTCAATCCATCGTAATATTTTAACACATATGTATCGACCGTATAAAATTTAGGAAGGTATCAACTGAAAATTCTGTTACCATTATATAATTTTTGAACACTACAGGGGTTCTCATGCAAATTGCAATGCAATTAGGAGCTAGGTGATCTAGATCTATTACGTATATATATATCCTGATAGAGAAAACTAGCTAGCATTCATTAGCAATGTCAAACAATCTGAGACATAAAAACGCAGGAGAATCTCCACCAAGGATCTCCAAATGGTGCAAAAGGGGAGGTTATATTTTTATAGTAAAATAAATCGGTGGGAATTCATGTATATAATAATATAGTAGCTAGTACAACCATCGAGCGAGGCCATAGAATTCGGGTTTTATGCTGCTCCTACATCTTATATAGGTCATCAGCTGAAGATTGCATATAACCAAATAATTGCATGTATTTTTTTATATAAAATTTGAATACTGGAGAAGCAAGATCAGCATAATTTGTGGAACAACATGGACCCTGCATAAGAGATCCAATGCTCAAATTAGACTTTCTGTTCTTCTTTTTTTATGAAACTTTCTCTTCTTCTTTCATTTTCTTTATAAGTGGTGTGTGGGGAAAAAAAAACAATAATCTCCAAATATGTATTAGTTATATACTTGATAACACATAACTGGAAATCTTTAGACAAAATACATGTGTGTGTCCAGCAGCCCAAGTGTCCAAAATGTTACTGTTCCCCATGTCTAAGATTCAAATGCAAAGGACTCATTAGTATAATGATTTGAAGCTATTGTTCCCTTATGAAATATACTTGGTTGGAATCTTAGCATCAGTATAGTGTGTGTGAGTTTAGTATCTTATCGTCTCTCTCAATAAAAAAATATATGGAAAAAAATAATTTCAACTGCAAATGTTGCTTCTTCTTGTTTCTAGGAAAAAGGGCTACTTAAATCTTATATTTGCATATACTATAATAAACATAGCAGCAGGCTACAACTGTCATCTCCAGCCGGCTAATATCAAACGTGATTTTTTTTTAATGAAAGGGTGTTAATACTCTATAAATTATTGCTGAAATTTTTTATTGACTTGTTTTTTTCTCGAAGCCTTTTTTTGTCCTTGTTTGGATTGTCGGGATGTCTGTCCCTCTCATATGATAGCAACCCAGTTGAATTAGATACTTCGTTACGTGCGCGTGTCCATAAATGAGATTCATGGCGTGCCTAATTGTTAGCAGAATAAGTGAGATTCATGGCATGCCTAATTGTTAGCAGAATAAGTTAGTTTCCTAGAGACATTATATTTAGGAAACATAAATGTGGACTTTAGTCTCTTACCTAGAGAACCTAAATTTGGGAAACACAAATATTCTTCTTAGAAGACTTTCTCTCCTTGGAATTAGGTTGTAGGTATGTAATTAATGAGGTTGTTGTGTGAGAGATGAGAATGATAGAATGAATTTCTGATTTATTCCACTTGTTTTCTTTATATTACTTTCACCCTCATTTATACCACTAGAAGTAGCACCACTGATCCTCTTACTCATTCTCAACCTACCTACATCGAATTTGCTGCTCAAATGACTGAGCTCCTGAAGACACAGATACCGACCTCAACTGCAACCTCGACCCCGACTCCGACTATTACTTATGAAACTTCCGCTGCACTGATTGGCATTAAGCTGTTCACCATGTGTTTGAGATGTGTGTTGCTGGCAAAGATAAGCTAGAATATCTCACTGGCGAACTCCTATCACCCCCTTAGACAGACCCGACTTTCAACCGATGGTGAACAGAGAATGCGATTGTGAAATGATGGCTAATCAATTTTCTGAAGCTGAGATTGAATGGCTACTTCATTCGATTTCCAACGGCAAAAGCAATATGGAAAAAATAAGACTTGTTAGGGAAGTCTCTAACTTAGACTTGTTAGGGAAGCCTTATTGGCATAACTTGTTAGGGAAGCTCCTTGTCAGGGAAGCTTCATCCTTGTATAAATATGTTGTTAGTAATACAAAGAAAAAATAAGTTGAAAACCAGAAAATATTCTCTCATTCTCTGTAAGCAATTTCTTTAACCAAAGGAGTTCGCAAATTTCTTTGGTCATACCTTTGAATTCGGCTTCTGCACTAGATAAGGCAACTACATTTTGTTTCTTGCTTCTCCAAGTAACCAAGTTACCTCCTACAAATGTGAAGTAACCTGATGTTGATCGTCTATCAGTGACATTCTCTGCCCAATCTGCATCTGTATAACCACTGATATTTAGATGACCATGTTTTGAAAGAAATTCCTCATTCTTCTAGGGTACTCCAATTCTGATATTCACTTCGTTTCTCCCTTTGAAATGCAGAATGAGACATCGACTCATGGAAGAACATCTCGGATTCCATAAATGTGACATTCAAAGTTACATAGGTGCGACGAGTTTGGGGATGATAACAACGATATCCCTTCTGATGAGCAGCATACCCCACAAAAACACATCGAAGCATACACAGATCAAGTTGTTGCGTTGGTTTTTATGTAGATGAATAAATGCCACCCACCCAAAGATCCATGGTGGAAGCATCAAAACGGAGGGCACGGGTCCATGGTGAGCGAGAGCCTACATCGGAGTCTGCAAGTTCAAGACCCTGGAAGGGATATGGTTGAGGAGATAAACCGTCGTGACTATGGCATCATCCCATACATGAGCCCCAATCAATAGGGAGTGGGCCGTTTCAAGGAGATGTCTGTTTTTTCGTTCCGCAACACCATTCTGTTGCGGGGTTCGAGGACAGGCCGTCTCATGGATAATGCCATGTGCCTGAAAGTAAGCCTGAAAATCATGGTTTACATACTCTCCACCATTGTCGGAGCGGAGAATCTGGAACTTGGTATAGAATTGAGTATCAATTTGTTTCTGGAAGGACTGGAATATAGTAAACACATCACTTTTATTCTTCATCAAGTAGTTATAGGTGATGGCCCCCATACATCATAGTGAATTAACATAAATGGAGTAGTTCTCTTACTTGTACTCAACAGATAGGGCATACGATGACTTTTGGCCAAAATGCAAGCGTCACATTGGAAGTCAAAGGCCTTGAAATCTGATAATAAATCTGGTAGAATATGCTTCATATAACCAAAGGATGGGTGTCCCAATGGGCGGTGCTACAACCAAATTTGCCTTTGCTTGCTATCAGAGGGATGCATCACACGGTTAGCCATGCCTCGACTGAGGTCATCCACATAATATAGCCCCCTCTCATAGTACCACGACTAATAATCTCCTTAGTGTGAATATCCAGAAGTAAACAAAAACTCGAGTAAATTAGTACAAAACAATTCAATTGTTCAGTAATTTGACTAACGGACATCAACTTATTTGATAGAGATGGAACAAGTAAAGTATTAGACAATGAAAGAAAGGATGAGAGAGCCACAGTGCCAGCCCTTGTCACATGAGAAGTAACTACATTGGCATTAGCAATACTCGTTCGTCTAGGTTGGCTGGTACTCAGAAAATCATCGGGGTCAAACGTCATACGATCAATTACACCAGAATCAATTATCCAGCCGGTCTAATCACTGCTATCTGAAGTATGAAAAACATAACTAGAGCCACTACTTGCAACTTCACGTCATCTTTGATCTTTGAGTTCATCCCACCATTCGGGGTAGCTTTTCAATTTGAAACAAGTCTCATGAGGGTGTCTTGGATCGCCATAGTGTGTGCAACCACTTCTCGTAATCATTGCAACGGAAGATTCATATGGTGTAGTTTTAGTCGGGGTTTCAGGTCCTGATCATTAGGGTCGATCAGTCGGTCGGGTCGGTGGCAACACCTAATCCAAATGTTGTCAATCGGTCGAGTTGGTGGCAACACCTAGTTTAGGTGAGGTTGGTCGGTCAAGTCGATGTTTGGGTCAGGATCGGGGTCGTCAATGCTTCTAGGTAGGTAGGTTGAGAACGGTTGGTGGTGCTACTTCCAGTAGGAAAAAAAATCTTCCCCCATGGCGGTAGCAAGGATTCGAAGCAAGAGTCAGCAATTCCAAGATTGCTGCTTTGATACCATGATTAAATATAAGAATGGGAGAATGATAAAATCTGAGAATGAGAGAATATTTTATAGTTTTCGACTTATTTTTTCTTTGTATTACTAACAACATATTTATACAAGGATGAAGCTTCCTTGACAATGAGCTTCCCTAACAAGTTATGCCAACAAGACTTCCCTAACAAGTCTAAGTTAGAGACTTCCTTAACAAAGTTTGTGCCTTCCAAGGTTAGAAACTTCTCTAACAAGGTTGCTTGAAACATTCCAAACAAGTCATTCCAACACGGTATTAATATACAAATTACACAACTTATTTATTTTGTTATAGTTTAATTCAAAAGTTTATTTGTTGTATATGAGAAAGAAAGAAACATTTATTGATGGAGAAGGCCCTGGAAAAGAAAGCTGTACGTCTCTTTCTCTGTCTCCCTTCTACGGAAGGGGACCCAACTTACATTCAATGAAAACCCAGTTTAAGGGAAAAGCCGGTGGCAGTATTGTTCGTATGTGTGCCCAATTTCACAAGTAATTCATGATTGGTGTGAAGAAAAATCAATGGGAAAAAGAATGGGGCCTTTTAAAGGGGATGCATCTACAAGTCTGATCAACACCCTCATTCCTAATTTCCTAATTCATCAGGTATTTTGCACTTAAGTTTGAATTTCCCTCTTCGTAAATTAGATTAATTTATAGCATATTTGAATGATTTTAATTCATGTTTCTCATGTGTTTACTAAGAACAAATACTCTCAAAATTAGGAATAGGATGAACAACGGGGAGTAGTTGATCGAATATCAATACCTTAAATCTTCTATCTAAGTAAACAAGCACAGTATTTTAGACTATCCTTTATTATGTTTTTCTTACAAAATTTCAATATTTTATTTTAGTAATTATTCTTGATTGCCTTAAAACTCAAATTCTACAAATTAAAAAAAAGCCAACCATAATGAGCCGGACTCAATTAACATGGGCTTTCATATTTCGCAATCTATAAATCACGACCCCAATAACAGAGCCCATTTCCAGGACCTGACTGAGAGTGCGGAAATTACAGTATTTTCATGATTTGGTTTGATGAATTGATGTTAATTTGGAGTTGAGTATTTTCATAGTGGAAGTTGAGGATTTGGTTTGAATTTTGCGCAGATTGTTATCTGGTTAGTGATTCCGGCGACCAGGAATTCGAGAGCTGATCATGCCAACAACACTCTGGCTCTGTTCGTTCTGACTCAGTATGTTCCTCGAATCTTCCTCATCTTTCCTCTAAATCTGTTACATGGTTGGTGTTAATGGTCCAGATAGTTGGAGCTGTGTGGTATCTATCGTCCATAGGGCGGCACTTCTCTTACTCATGTAAATATTGTCCTAAGAAAATTTAATTAAGTTGCTAAATTCATGATTCCGCCATTGGACACATTGATCGTGTGTGTGATAAAACTCCCCCCCTTTTCTAACTTCGGCATAAAAAAAAGCATAATACACAAATGATCGATCGATCCACAACGAAGACAAAGTGCAGTCTATGAATGTCGGTGCACCTTGCATGTGTTGCCTCCTCCTTAGGCTTTATGCTTGATGACTCTGTTTACGTATGGTTCTACTAAATTGGGACATTCCGTGTGTTAAGAACTTGATAGGATCAACTAGACAATTTTCTTGATGAAATGAGATGATGATGATGGATTGATTTGGACACAGCCAAAATCTAAAAAGATATCAATTGATCTACGTTTACTTTTTTTTTTACTTTAGAAACTACAGAAAAGATATCAACAGATACACCCCTTTAATCTTGATGTTAGCAGCTAATTATCAAGTAAATCAAATATCATCACATCTAAACATCTAGAAGATGCGTGAAATTTGAGTTAGACCAGCTGGTCAGGACAGTGTGTCACCTTCAAGTTCGATTTCTCTTCCTCTAAATTAACTCTGGTATGAAAAAACTGGAAGATGCGACATTTTCTTGTCTTGTTTTTGGGGGTTGCAAAATTTAAGGAACACCTTGGGCGATTGATGAATGATCTGAGGCTTGTTCAGGCTTGTTCAAGTCGAGCATGAGTTTTGTGGCATCATGGGCGGGCCCTGTTTGGATATCATATTCTTTTGTCTTCTGATCCAATGCACCCTGAGCCCGTTTATAATGGTAAGACCACTTGTTGGGATTTGGGGGCCTCTGAAACCCCTCACTTATGGGCGAAAATAATAACTTGTCCGATCGAGGTGCTTACCAATATATTCTTGCATATTTTTATGCATGACAAGCTGAATGAATTGAATTTATTATTATTTTTTTAATACAAGTGATAGTCTAAATTACAATGGGAGGAAAGTTTCACACACACTATCGGACCACTGGTCTGCAAATCAATGCTCTTTTTCACTGGGCTAGACCCATTGACGAACGAATTGAATTATTAAATAAATAGTAATGGTGGGTAAGAAATCATTATCATATATATATATATATCACGTGCATAGTAAGTGTTTAGGGGGTCTAATTAGTGCTAGATGAGCCAACTTCCACCAGCATTGCTATTAGTTAATTTAATTACCACATGAAGATGTGAGATGGTGAGTGCAAATTTGAAATCAACCTGAATGAGAGCTAGCTAATATACATAATATAGAGATTAATAGAATGGTCCCCTAGAGTCCAGCCAGAGAGAAGTGAGTGGTGAAGACAAAGGCATTGGAATTGATTGGATAAAATGGATTTGTGACATGTACTCATGGTATTAATCTCATTTGTTAAATTTTTTTTTAAAAAAAGTAATTAATTAAAAAGAGAGAGAGAGTTTGCCAACGGGGTCAAGTCATTGGCGGATCCAGAATTTTAATCTCGTGGGGTCAACGTGTAAAACTTCACAAATATTTTTTTTACCTCGAGACTTCATTATCAATACATGAAAAAACACCTTCTCTCATCTAATTTATGAAGAACTGAACTTAATTATTGAGATAAAATTAATTGATAATCAACTAAGCTATTTAACAATACGAAAACTATGAGCAATGGATTGCTACAAGGTGTACAATCGTAAATGGGGCAGTTGCATGAGTTGCCACATGCCCATGATTGCATGAAACGCACCATGCAATTGGATGTTTCCATATCAGCATCATAATAACAATGCCATTAGCTTTTTATATCTCCATAATGGGTTTGGAGGGTTGTAGATTGTAATATGGGAAGTGGCATAGTGCTCTCTCTCTCTATGTATGTTCCTATGCTCTATATTTCATCAATATATCAACATCACGAACTTATCTAAGAAGATAACTGAGAGAGCCAGAGAGACACAAACACAACCCACAAATGCATCTAAGATGAGAGCTGGAGTCTTGCGCGAAGCGAAGTTCAAAGACTCTTTGGGGCATTACATCGAACAGTTGGTGAGCATCCAAGGTCAGCCACCAACCTTCCATACTGTCAACATCGGAGATGCGTGGATATTTCCAGCGTGCATGGTCAAGCGACCCCATTTGTACCTTAATGGGTCCGCCTCTGGGTCTAGCCAATGGAAAAATACTTTGATTTGCAAATCAATAGTCTCATGTTCGAACCCCTATGACATCTTATAATATGAGTGTGAGAAACCCCCTCCCCTTGTAATTTAGGCTATCACTTGTATTAAAAAGCGAGAGAGAGAGCAGCATTATACTTGTTCTACTTTATGACGATGATGGGTAATATTAATGGCCATTATGGACCATACACACACAGATTCACTGCAACACAACACATATCTGATATCTTCAAAATCAGAAGCATTGTTCCTTCTCAGGTGCCTGGTGCCCTACTCCTTTTTATTTGCAGCTTTCCATCTCTCTCTCTCTATCTCCATTATGCATAGTTTCCCCCAAGTCACCAATTCATTCTCATCGATCCCTTACTTTTTGTTAAAGGGGCTTCAAAAGGTAAGTAGCAGCAGCGCAATTGGACCTATCTAAAGTTAAATCTCCAATCCAATTATAGTCAAAAGATACCCTCCTTCCTTCCTTCCCTTCCATTTAGTCTCTTTACTTTACTTTATCAATGAAGTAATTGGACAACAAAAGCAAAGCCACCCAACCCAACACTCCCTTCCTTGCATTGCATCAAACAGAAGAGAGAGATATAGAAACAAAATAGAGAATTGATACCTTTTTTAACGTGTGAAACTGTATTATTAATGTTAATGGTGCTACTTGGAATATAGTCTACATTAATTCTAAAAATATGAACCTTGTTATACCTCACTACCATCTTCACGAAACATGATCACATTAACTGTTTAACAAATGATTAAGTAGTGGTTGTTAGGGTTTGTTTTGTTTTATTTGTGCTCTTTTTTTTAAGAATTTTGTTTTAACATTTACTTTGACAAGATTTGTGCCTAAATTCGATACTAATCTTATCTGACTTGATCACGACGATGACTTAACTAAGTGCAAGAGAGAGATTGTGATGCTTTAAGGGCCTTCGTCCTTCTTCTTGCTCGCCGAAGTAGAGTATTATCTGGTCAAGAATATGCACCTAATCTTAGAAAAGACCCATAAATTATACCCATTAAAGAGATAAACATATTTTATATATACAAATGCTTTCTGACTCATGTTATGTCTTTCTAAAATTGAAGCGATTAACCAATTCGGGACTATAAATCTTAAATTTAAACTCTAAATAATGATTCAACACCTTAAAAGACTCAACTCGTCCTCCACACAACTGGAATGTGCCCTGTATACAAGTCCATTAAAAAGGAGAAAAGTGATGATGGCTGTTTCCTTGATTCCATTACTGACTGAGAAAAGATATTGATGTTAGCTTGAACAGAATACAAGGCCGACAAGATTGTACTTTTTTTAATATAAAAATATATATATTGCTGATGATAAAATTTTATGTTAAAATGTTTACGATCTTTCTTGCCTAAAGAAACAGATTCTCAGGACTTGTTATCTTCTGGGGAGAAGTGAACCTCATTCCTTCTTTTCTTCATTATACACCACATGTCTTGATCTAGATACCTCAAGTCAATGTTTTTTAAAATTGCCAATTAATTAATTACAAGTGTATTTTCTTTTTCTAGATATTAGGCCACCAATGAGGGGTTGGCATAAAGGAAATTTCCTCCCAATTTTGATCAAATGGATCACCTTGCTAAACACCAAATGTGCATCTTTATCTATCTTTTTTTTTTAGACCTTTTGCTTATAATCAATTTATGATAATTAATTAACATCGAATCAAAGTTAATGAAGTATGCAAGGAACCTGTAGTTTAAGTAGTTAGGAGCGATTACTTTTGCACATGAGGTTCTGTGTTCGAACCTTTCCTCTAATATATATATATATATATATATATATATATATATATATATATAAAGCAAAAGCAGAGAATGACAAAACATTCAAAATACTAGAAAATGCCCTTGATTAATTCAAACATTAAGAATTGAAATTATTAATTAAATAAGGATAATATGATAAATTCACATTTTTTTTAATATTAAAAAAAAACAGATTATGGATCCTATTTTTATGCAACACAACTACCCATTATCTTTTTTAATTCTAAAATAAATTTAAATTTTTTAAAAAAAAAGCCTCTCGCAAGCGCGAAAGCGCGTGTAGAGAGGCTAGTATTTCTTTAAAAAAAAATTAGTGAAGCATTAAACATTTGTAATGGTATGTAGGATCATGTGCAAGGTTGTTACATACATCTAATTGGGGGTTTTTTTTTTTAAATTTTAAAAAACTAGCAAAAGTATACCATCCTTTTGAAAATGTGTCTTTCCACCATGAATTATTTAAATTAAAAATAAGAAAACGAGTATAATTTTTCTTAAAAGTGTTTACGTTTGTTTGGTGCTTTTATACCCGCTTAGGCAGCTAATTCCTTTATTTCCCACTACAAAAAGAAAAGCGTCGATTCCCCGGGTCCCGTAACGACTTGGTTCTCCTCCAAGTGCAGTTGCTAAAGGCCATGACAACGATATGCAATTATACCTATACATGCACAAACTCAAACTATTACCTGCAACTCTTATTTTCCTTTGTTGCTAGCTCCAATCTCCAATCATCTTATTCGCTGGCTTTACTTTGTTTACACACAAATATATATATATAAATAACTAAAATATTATATTTCATATCATCTCAATGGATCGTTTTTGTATAACATGTGAAACTGGGGCTTGCTAATCCGTTCAGTCTACATACAATGCATCACACGACGATAACGTACATCTCTGATCTTGATGCTCTTGATCGATTTATTTTCTTCATCGCATTTAAATAACTTGACTATAAAATTTTATTGATTTTTTTAAGGTCGTGAATTCAAATACTAAATTTAAGAGAGAGAGAGAGAGAGTACTGTGGCACTGCTAATTGAACTTGAAAACATATCATAATCAACTGCTTCATAAGTGCGTGGCACAATGTCTCCACAAGCACTAAAATATAGCCTGGCCACTACCTTATCTTATAAATATATATTTATATGAGTGTGACGCGTCACTTAAATAAGAGAATAGTAGCCAATAAATAAGTATAGTCTATAGTTTTTTTGAGATTGAGATCACAAGTCGCGTCAAATACTGGCAATATGAAATGAAATATTCTGCGTGCATTAACTTACATGACAAAAGTAAAAGCGAACCCCCCACCATTTTTGCATATCAACTTAATTTAATCCTTGCCACTCATCACCAATATATTCCTCGCCTCCATCCCTTTTGTTTTCTTCTGTTTTGGGCATTATGTAGGGGAAGGTTATAGATTTACAGCTAGGTTTCGCAAGAACACACCAAAAAACAAAACAAAAAAAAGCTCAGAAAAAATAAATTCCAATTTGGAGGTAGTTATGAAAGGCTTTTCTTGTGCGATGTTTGTCCAACTCTCTCTCTTGATAGCTTCACAATGATATATCATCGACAAGAGTTCGACTTTCATTTTCTCGTTCTCATAAACAAATGTCTTTTTTCTTTAAATAGAAAAAAGAAAGACCAGTCTAACAAGTAAGAAATGAAAATGAACTGTTGAGATTCTCCATTAGCATTTAGCAATTAGGGAGTTTGGAGTTAGGGTTTGAATTTTAAATAAAAGGACAATATTGTCCTTGGCTGGCCAGGTCAAAACCGATATAAAAAAGAAGAGAATCAGAACCGTTTATCGCAAACGCAACAATTGGGTGATGTGGATCCGACAATCCCCCGACCTCCAAGCATGGGGCCCAATTTAACGTTCCAGAGTGGCTGGCACCCGCACAACCATAAGCCTTCAAACCAATTTCCCCCCGGGCCCATATGAACAGATGTGCAGTGGGCCCATTTGCAATTTCATAACTTTATTATGTTTAATAAATTAAAAAATATTCAATGTGTATATCTTTCTTTGGCCAGAGATCAAGCTGCTCAAGTGAAAAAATGCATTGATTTGTAAATTAGTAATTTAATGTTTATATTTCTATGACATCTTGATAATGCGTATGAAAAAAAAATTCATAACCCTTTCTAATTTTGAGAAAAAAAATAAGTAAATATTCTCTGAGAAATTTTCGAGGAAAAAAGTTTTTTGTAATTTGTTGTAAATGACAAAAGCTGAAATAGACATTTTTGTCATGGCAAAAATTTAAAATAAATAAATTGTGCCATCGTTATCTACACTTGACCACAGTAGATTACGCTACAGTCCAACAGCAGTTGGAAATTACCCAACTGTCCAATCAGAAAGCGTTCGGAAATACAATTTTAAAGGGTATTTTCGTCATTTGAGATACACGGGGGACTAATATAAAATGCGATGGAGTCGCCTCTTTCAAGTTTAGCTGCAAAAAACACCTAGAAGCGCCACACACTGATCACCTTCATCGCCGGACGTTTAATTAAGGTCCGGTGATCTCCAAATCTCATATTAGCATCGCCTACCTTTCTTTCTTTCATGGAGGTTTGGTGCGTAAAACAACTTGTGTGTATTAGGACTTAAACCCATCTTAATTCGTCTAAATTATTGTTAATCTCCCTCCACATAATATAGCGAAGGTGGTAGTTTCGGAGGCGCGGAGGAATTTGGGAAGCGGAGCTGGAAAAAATCCGTGGTGGTGTGAATCGTGATGGGATTTTGTATATGCCCCTTGGAGACTCCGGCGAGGTTGCTGTGGAGCACCAGTTTCTTCCGTCACAAGATTATGATCTTCTAATTAATTCCACACCCACACACCCCTCAATTACAAGCAGAGCCCATACTAATAATATTCTCAGGCCACCCACCTGATAATTAATACTGATCATAACTTTTTAAGCAAGAATCGACGGCGGAGATCTTGCGCGCCCCCTGCCCTACACGCTCTCAGAACAGAGGAAGATCAACAGAGCATCATCAGTAACCGACGATGGAGCCGGGCCGTTTTTTCTTTGACCCTTCGACGATGTCGTCCGCTTACCAGCAAGGTGGTGGCAACATGTTGTTCCTCGGGAATGCTGATCACTTTTTTCGAGGTGATTATGTTAAATCATTTCATTTCTGCGTAAATTTTTGAAATTTTATTTTTTGAGAGTAATTAATTAACTGATATTGTTGTTTGGGATGTTGTTCATGATGAAGGTCCGAGATCGGTGATGGGATTGATGGATCAAGAAAGCTCGAGGAGGCGAAGTTTTTTCAGCTCATCGTCATCGCAAGATGAACTGTTCGACGAAGAATATTACGACGAGCAGTTGCCGGAAAAGAAGCGCCGCCTCACTCCTGACCAGGTTATTCTACTGGAGAATACGTTAATTTATTTGTCTAAAATAATATTCCTTCTTTGAACCAAAAAATATATATATATTCCTTCTGCCTTCACACTTAATAAGTAGAGGTAGATTAAGCTAGATTAGGCTAGTTGGCTAAGACAGCGTGTGCGTTCGTGTCAAGTACAAATCTTATTTCCGTATATTAGATTAATTTAAACCCGAGCTTGTATCTGAAAATAAAATAAAATAAAATAAATGTGAATGAAGGAATATATGAATTTTGGTTCAAAAAATGAAATATATGTTTATGCTGGCATATTCACCTTATCAGCATCAAATTCATGAAAATCGTAAAATCAAAGTCTCTCCTTTGCTAGTGGGAATCTGATCTCTTCTATAATATATGAACTGATGGATGTGGTGGGTTGATGAGATTCAATGTGAGTGACTAGATAGAGAGTATTGATTCTTTTGTAATTTAATTAATAATTATTGTTAAATTAATTTTGTTGAATAGGTGCATATGCTGGAGAAGAGCTTTGAGACAGAGAACAAGCTGGAGCCAGAGCGGAAGACGCAGCTGGCCAAGAAGCTAGGGCTGCAGCCAAGGCAGGTGGCCGTGTGGTTCCAGAACCGCAGGGCTCGCTGGAAGACAAAGCAGCTCGAGCGCGATTATGATCTTCTCAAATCTTCTTACGACTCCCTTTTGTGTAATTATGACTCTATCCTTGAGGAGAATCACAAGCTCAAATCCGAGGTACCGCTACTGCTTGCTTCCTCATTAGTGAATTGATTATATAATTATCTTGTTAAAATGGTTTAATAAACTCTTTAATTATATATTGCACTCTAGTGGACACTTAGCTAAGCATCCGGACGTTATTATCGTGAGAACGTTATGTATTTTATACTAGTTCTTCATATTATTTACACTGTTTGGATTATTCATACGTTAATACCATGCGGACATCCGAATAAAAGAATAATTATATATATATATATAGCATATATACATGTATCTCCATCCAAAATAGCATCTGTTGTAAACCCCACGTTGAACTTAAGCGTTAATAAAAAAGCCACTTTCAGAGTCACAGGACGAATATACTTTAGGGAATAAAAAAGAGGCATATTCGTCCTTGACTATTTCTTTATGATTAAAAAAAGATGCAGGATAGTTAGTGGTTATTTCATCATCATCAGTAACGTCTGTTCTTAATTAATTAATTAATTGAAATCAATTAATGCCCAGGTGGTTTCCATAAACCAGAACCTTGAAGCTAAAGAGGAGGCCAGCAATATCAAAGCAGCAACATTTGCACCTGATCATGCTGACTACGACAAGTGCGACCCCCTTGTTCCAGCTGGTGATGAGATGAGGGATGCTGTTCCAATAAGCTATGCCGCTAGTCTGCAATATAGCTGCAGCGTCAAAGTTGAGGACCGCCTGAGTTCCGGGAGCGGAGGAAGCGCAGTGGTGGACGAAGCGGAAGGCCCTCAGCTTGTGGACAGCGGCGACTCCTACAATTTTCTGAACGAGGACAACGTCCACAATAATTACCCTCATCATCATCAGAGTGGGGTCAACTCAGAAGCAGATGACGGCAGTGATGACGGGCGAGGTTACTTCTCCGATATGTTTGCAGCTGCCGTGGAGGAGCAGGTACAGCAGGAGGAGGGTGTGTCTATGGGCTGGTGGGTGTGGTCCTAATAATTTCCTTGAATTAAAAGTGTCCTACTATGTATGGATGAGGTGTTTCTATATGCATGCTCACAGATGAGCTCATTGTTACGAGCACAAATGTGTGTAATATTAGTGTACGCAGAAGCTTACTTGTGCCTCAGATACTCGATATTAAGCTGTGCGCCAATAATAAATTCAAGTGTTTTCGTCAATGGCGTCTTGGCTTCCCACTTGTATTGTATATAAGTGGGCAAGATGCATGTACAAATTTTGTTTTTTGGGCAAGAGCTATCTGTATTCTATAATCACAAAGAAAGGTGGAGGCTTGAAACCGTTGCCTGTCCTACATTCAATGCGGAAGTTCCTACAACATTTTTGAATATGTTGAACATTTTGAGTTGAGCAGGGCCTCTCGGTGAGAAGACCTTGATGAATTTAATCAAAAAACCAAAAGATTTCACATAATTAACAAAATGGATAAAGAAAGGGAACGAAAGAGAACTTCAAGAACCTGCCAATGGGCTTGTGCGACTGAAAGTGGAAGGGAGAGGGTGGGAATGCGAGCAAATAGTGGCCAAAAGACAGGTCATTTTTCCACCTTACCTCCCAGCTCTTCCCATGCACTCAGAGATGCTGAGAACGGCATGCCGGAGGCTGAAGGTGAAAGAATGGCGTGCTTTGCTCAACTGAGGTTGTGTCAGCTCAGAGAAACACACCCAGACTCGTAATAACTTGCAAGATCGTCTAAATTTGGGGAGCGATGGAGAATTTGAGAGCATAAAATGTAGTAGGGTAGAAATGCATTTTACCCTATTAACGAATGAATTCGCCTCAAAGTCAAATGCAGATAACAAGGGTAAATGTAAAGATTGACTGCACACCCTACTAAGCTTTCTTGGTCCTAAAGCCTACATAACACCCAGACAAGGCAACAATTGGCTTGGCAATAAATAAACTACTCAAATGTAAGGGTGCGGGAAAAAGCTGAGAAACTCCAGGTTTTAATATAATTCTTCCCACGAAGACAGATTAAAGCAAACCCCCACAATCATTGCTATTGAGCTAATCATGATAATTGACTTGTAATGCATCTATCTATTACTAATACCTGTTACTTGGCTACAAAAGGGAAGGCTGTCCCAAGACTACTTGAATAGAAAATTCCTCAGCCGGCAATGGCATAGCATAGCCCCTAAAAAGATGGAAAACCGACAACCTAACTACTATATTATAGGTGAAAACAGAGCAAAACAACACCTCTGAGCCAGTGAGACTCGGGACTCATCAGCCAGCACAAATAAACGGTAGAGAGAGGGAGAGAGACATGTATAAAGAATGAAATATTGCCTAAACCTGCTGAACTTCAACATTTGCCAATTTCTTTTCTTTCTTTTTGCTTTTTTTTGGTTTTCTTTACATTAGTTCCCGCTATATCTATATATGGGTCTCGCTCTTTTTGTAAGATTTGTCATTTGATTCCCTTTTCCCTTTCCGAGCAACAAATTCTGAAAGCTGCAGCAGAAATCATTCCAAAATTGGATTTTATCTGCACATATCAAATTTGTACGGGCACTCACTCGAATCCTCTAAGCAGATACTGTTGTATGAACACACCGCTTTCATAACCAGCATCCTAGTTAGCATGTCAGCTTTACCTTTATGTACAGATGATACACGGTTCAGCAGCAGCAGAAGCAGTGACCTCTTTCATTTTTCAAAACTAGTCGTCTGCTCAATTCTGATCCAACCTAACCCAACCCAAAATGGGGTTCCACGACCATTTCCACTCACAAAATCTGTCTACTGCTGCTTCATGGTCACTGTACCAACCAACCCTGTCTGGATTAATCTCCGCAAATTCAGAATCATACAACCCATGATCAACCCTCTGGTTCCTTCCTTTTCTTGTTAGATTTCCTACTTAACTTAGTTTTTTCTGTTGAATCCAAAATAGGAAGCAGCTTCAGGTCAAGAACGCTGCTGGGCTCCACCTTGTCCGCTGGATCTGAACTAGGAAACATCTTCTCATACAGGATAGCAGCATCAAGGGAGTATATACGCAGGGCAAGAGCAGACATAGTAGAAATTTTAGCCGCAGCTGAGAACGACGACCAATACCACCACTCATTCCTTAGGTATTCAGTCTTTATCATGTCCTCCAACACAATTGTCGCTTGAACCATCTGAAAAACAAAGCGTGTTATTTGCAATCTCGTCAAATCTTAACAGAACAGATATACATAGTAGTGAAGATTACAAGAAAGTGATAAAGAGACGTACAAATAAACATCCTGATCCTTCAAAAAAAATAAAAGTTACCACGGAAAATAAACTAGAAAAACCATTATGCAAGAATAACTGAAGGTTTTTAAAAATACACTATTGTCTTTCACTGCTGGCAAAGAATAGGATATTTCGAGTGTCGATCATGTTTTTCCACAATAGTTCACTACTGGTATATTCTATTAAAAGTAATCAAAAAAAGCTACTATCAAATCTCCAAAACCAACAGCCAAATCTCTGCTAAAATGCTAAAGAGTTTTATTGGGTAGAAAACTACCACATTTTTATTTATTTGATAATTACCATTAATAGGCAATTAGATGGTGAGCCTAACCGCTGAATTCTACAAGGGTTTAAGAATGCTCCACCACATAATAACTGAATTAGTAACAGAACTTTTAGCAACCTCAAATATTTAAAAAAAAAAGCTAGTTATTTAGCTTATAGAAGATTAATCTAAAATGCTGAAAAGTATTCCATAGAATAATACAATTTTAGTAGTGATTATGAAAGTACTATCTAAAGAAAGAATCGAGGGAATAAAAGACTTACTTCATATATTGTCACTGCTGCTTTAACAAATGCACGCCAGGCCCATCTCCTTTCCAAGTGTGCCTTTGATGGTCTAAGAGCTTCTTCAGGGAGTGCTGCATCTATATCTAGTAGATTGATCTTGAGTCGCCTAGAGATCTGACAAACTTTGCCAACTAAGGGCCTCAAAGAAGACTGGGGGACCACACAGAAGCGACCAGCACCCACGACAGAAGAATGACTACCTGAGGGTCTCTTCTCTCCTTGTTCCAGACATCCCAAAGTTGGGATGTTGGCATTTAACAACTGCAACCCACCACCTTTCCCATATAAACTGCTACAGCCTGCAGTATCAACATTAGTCTTTCCTTGTAAAACTAGCTGTTCAGCAGCCTCTGGTCCATTACCGTGCGCACCGACATCTTTCTGAGTGACTAACTGTAGTGTAGAATAACTGAGATAAGGAGATAAGGATGAGACAAAAGATGGAACTCCCCGTGAACCTATAAGACCTATTTCCTGTATCAAATCCTCGTTTGAATCATTTGTCACAAACTTGGAACAGATCTCTTCAAAGTCATACGGGCAAACTAACCCTCCGTTCTGAAACTTTATCAACTTCGCACTAAGCTCAGAACGCACGCTTTTGGAAGTTTCAACACTGTTCAGTTCACCTCTGTACTCTTCCCGATTTATCTCGCACTTTAAACTTCCCTTAACTTTAGAAGAATCACTTATTTCCTTTCCCTTCTCACAGGCTGCTGAAAATGGAACGCACCTACCATCATTATGCCCCTCCAGTTCAGCATCAGTGACAAAGGTTCTGTGGCAAGAGAGGCAGTGATGTCTATTGGGACAAATGGGTTCCAAACATTCGCACCTGTACATTTTCTCTTCATTTGTTAGTCTAGCCCTCTTACCCCGCTTTTTTGAGATGTCAGTGGTTTCCAACTCTGAGCATGGACCGTACAGCTTCTCCAGCAAAGTGGCTGCCCTTGTAACAAGACAATCGGATTCGGTTTTTTCACCATTTCTAACCACTGAAATAGCAGTTAGGAGCTCATCCTGACTTTGGCTTCTAGTTTTCTGGAACTTTTGGAACCTCGACTTTTTCCACTGCAATATCGACTCTTTCAGCTCTCTTTCGTTAGGGTGTTTATCCTTCAACCAACCTATAAGTTCATCAATTTCTGCATCAATTTGATAACAAACCCAAGGTGCACTAAAAGCAACAGCACTGTTTGGTTCAAATAAATACGGACAGCGAGCTTTAGACCCCTCTAACGGCAAAGAACTATCCACACCAGTTGAAGCACAACTTTGCATAACAGAACCCCTCCATGCAGGGTCTCTGCCATCTGTCATATTCATCCCGTCCGGCACTGACACAGTTCGCTCTACAACAATCCGAGAATGTCCTGAAGCCCAGTATAAGCCACCCAGAGAATCAATTCCCAGAAACTCCCTTCGTACGGACAGCTTTGAAAGCTCAAAGTCTACACTGGTAATTGAATCCTGTAAAAGTGATAAGTCACTTTTGACAGAATTCAACTCAAGGTGGTAGGATTGTGATTCATTCACAGAAACAGGTGACGTATGCTGACCCACATGATTACTCCTCACATCTGATGGGATACAAAATCCTTGCTGATCTAAAGGCAGAGAAACATCCATTTCCATATTGTCTTGTGGGTGACCAAGGCAACCTATTTTTCTAATGGAGCCATTGATTTCAAGTGGCAAAGAATTTGATGAAGGGAACTCAATTAGTCTCGAGGATATGTCACTTTTCTCAGAAGCCGAATTTGAAGAAACATTCCCTGGTGTACTGGTGTCATGCACAGCAGCATGGACATCTTTTGCCCTAGCTTCAGTATCTACAGAATGTTGGCTACTACATTCTGCATTACTGGCAGATGGGTGTTTATCTAACCCTCGAGCACCCTCTAGTGCTGGTAGATCATCAGAGACTACATTAAAGGAGTCAGACCTGCCACTCAAAGCATGTGCCTGACGAATAAATTTTTCATGGTTTTCAACTGAAGTAGAAAGCCCTTCCTTTGTACCGTCTTCTTCAAGACTTGGATCAACCTTTGCAGCTTTTGCAATCAAGATCTCTTCTTTCAACTTGAGGTTCTTCCATTCTGCAGATAAAGACCGCAATTTCTGCTGCAACTCTGCCGATGTCTCAGAACAATGCTCAAGGTGTTGACGAATAACAGCTGAATTAAGCAACTCATCACATAAGAACTTAAGCAGGAATGTTCTCTGCAAGCACAGATGGGAAAGCTGTTAAGTTAAATTTTTTACAGAAAGATTAAAAACACAACAAATCTATCAAGTGACCTAGCACATTTATACAGCATGGAATACCTGTTCTATCTCATGGTAACAATCAATTTTTTTCTCATGGTTATATATTAAAATGTTATCATTTACAACACGTGAATGAAACTGACAGTAAAACAGAAATATTGAACACTAAGTGTATGTATCATTTCTTTTCATTTGTTAAAACAATTATTATTAATTGGCTTTCAGTCCTCATCTTCGCTGTCATAAGGATCAACCAAGCACAAATGGTACCCAGTCCAAAGTTGGAGCCAACACATCTGGAAGGCAAGAACTTGCCAGGGGTCTATCCAAGACTGAAGATTAGCAAGGTGAAAGACGCCACACTTTGAGACCACACTTATACCCACCCAAATGAACCCCTTCAAGGCTGTTTTCAATGCCGAGTAACATCCTGGCAACTGCTAGTTTAGAGTATTTAACCAGCTGATCCACCATTATAGTCAAATCTTAGAAGTTCTGCTTGTTAGCTATATAATAATTGATGACAATACTTTAAAAGCTTAGAAGTCAATAGCACAGCCAGAAAGGGCATGCACTATTTCAACAACCAGAAAAATTTGGCATGCAGAAATGCAAAGAGAAACAAGGAAATGAAGAGCTCCACTGTTGTACAGCTTGTATTGAAGCGAAAAAATGGGGTGATTTTCAAATGGTGATCTGTGCCAGATCCACAAATATTTGGCTAGACCAATAATACAATGCAATCTCTTGTAGTTATCCATCTTGCAAGTGTAGTATGACTAGAAAAAGAATATGTATGAAGGCATCAATATACAAACCTCATCCACGTTGAATTCCCAATACTCATTCTCTTCCATTTTCGCTGCTAAATGTGCAAGTGCCTCCAAGTAAGTGCGCGTAACTTCTCCCTGGTAATTTTTATGACAGCGTTTTCTAATGACCTGATGATGTTCTGATGCATCTTGAACCATTTGTTTAGAAACAACACAAGAGGGACAATACCAGTTTCCTTCTGGGATCCTTGCAAGAGGAGGATTTAAACAGTAAGTATGATACTCAGCATCACAAGTATCACACAACAGTACGCTGTCGTCATCTTTATCAATGCCACATACTTTGCACACTCCCTCATCCCAAGGGGCTTTGGGAATCCCACTTGTGGAAGCAAGTAAATCATCGATTTCCTTTTTCCTTTCAGCACTTAAGCATTCCAACTTCGCAGTCTCTGCAAGCTTATGAACAAGCGTAATAACCTGCATGGAAAGAACAACTGAATCTGGGAAGGAACTTAAGTAAATGCTTGTACCCGTAAGTGGAATAACATTTGTGAACAGCCTGCACATGAATGTGCCTGGCCTGTGGGTATTGGGAAGGGATAGAAAGGCACACACCTCCTTCTCATATAATGTTTCGAAAGTTTGAGCTAACGTCTCAGCCAACTCAACCAAATCAGGCTGATCCCCATAAGCAATTCGTAGATTACTCCATAGCTGCAAAGTGAAAGTAACGATCAGAATTAGTGGACTTCACTATGTTAAAAAGGTGGGATACAGCACAATTATGAAAAAGACTAGATATTCACTTTTACTAACATGTACACTTATCTACGTACAACCATAGAAATTATAGTAAACTACAATTTACAGCCTTAAAGTTTCAGTACTGTTTCTAAGAAGGTCACTCGAAAGATAAGCCTGCATTGAAGGATGTTGCAAGAAATCTCATTGTCATAGAAAACAGACCTCGCGGACATCCTCAAGAAAAGCTTCTTGTGATCCCCCATAGGATCCAGCTGCCAATCTCAAATCAATAGTCCTGAAGTCCAAAGGCCGAGATACCATGGCCGGTGA
This sequence comes from Prunus padus, assembly GCA_024362665.1. Taxonomy (NCBI): domain Eukaryota; kingdom Viridiplantae; phylum Streptophyta; class Magnoliopsida; order Rosales; family Rosaceae; genus Prunus; species Prunus padus. The sequence goes on from JANFAM010000013.1 coordinate 27,819,818, forward strand.
TCCAAGAAGCCCCTCATCATCATTATCACTTGAATTTATCAGCTTTCTTCCCAACAAATTGCAGAAAACCTTTGTGTCATCTGCAGCAGCAGCACGACGCAATACAATGCGACATTGTTTCATAATAACATCAGAAATAGATATATTAATCTTCCGCTTTCTTCCCTTCTCAGCCTTTTGTAGCAAGCCTTCACCCGATACATCTGCTAGCACTGAAAGAACAGCTTTCTGTGTGGAATCAACAAGAAAAGGTGTCCAATTTAGAACAATGCTTATAATAACTTGCTAAACAAAAATGTAAACATACATTTGGCATATGGACAGTCTTCCAAAACCTTAACCTTAGTTTAGTATCAAGCAACTCAAAAACAAGTTTAGTATGCCAGTGTACATTGACTTTTCTTCTTAAATTTATAACACGATCTTTAAATGTTGAGGAGGAGGAGGAGGAGGAGGAGGAGGAGGAGGAGGAGGAGGAGGAGGAACAAAATGAAGCAAGAAGCAAGTTCAGAAAACATTCACAAATATTCCTTCTTGGGTACTCAGCGAAAAAATACTTTTAAGATGGCCTAAAGTTGCCACGCACCTAATCAAGCAAAACAGTTCAATGACATTTTACTGCATATATTCAAAGAGAGTGCATAAGAAAATTTCCAATTTAAGTTTAGAAAAAGAAGACGCTAACTTAAGATAGTTAAGCAACCTTTTAAAACTTATGAAATTAAAAAGTTGTGGTTCATTTGTAAGGTAAAATTATGAGCAAATTTACTGCATCCCGAAACTGTTGAGGAAATTACAGCATCAGAATATTAGTGAAAAGGAATATTATAACACAATAAAATTCCGCTGATGCACACATTACATTCCCAACAAACTTTCATATTCTTATCAAGTACGGATCCAGGAAAAAAGCAATGGTTAAGCAATAATAATGTCACTGAGGAAAACACCTTTGTAGGTCCTGATGCATTGCCCTTATAAACTTCCTTACTGATTGAATGTTCCAGTATTTTCCTTGCCCATTCAGGTGGATCCTTATCCAAAGCCTCATAAACACATTTTCTGATTCTTGTTCCCACATTAGTCGGTAGCTTTCTAACAGGTTCCAGCACCTGTGCCCATAGTGGTGTATTACTACCATTCCCCAAATTCTTCTCATTAGCACCTGCCCCATCAGACACCTCCTCTTCTATTGTAAGTACGTCATTTTTTCTGTTAAATGAAGCAAAAATTTGCTTTGTAGACTCTGCAAGCAACTGAAGTGTAAAGAAACAAGAGGATTAATATGCATTATTTTCACATGTCATTGCACCAGACCGACACTTCAGGAGAAAGATGCATAAAAACATGAAAGAAAAGACAAAGATAAATAATACTCAGTAACAGAAACTGAACAGATGAACTGAAGCAACACTCACTGGAACTGAGAAGAGACAGGTAAAGCCAACATCCTAGCAAGTAATGCTGTTTCTAACATTAGAGCAGAGTATTGCCTAATAATTCACAATAGAAGAGTACTCTCAAACAATTTGCAATGTCACAAATTTCTGAATGTAACTATTCAACCAACTAAGCCTTATATGCAACCTAACATGTTGAAAATTATCAGTCATATTCAATGGGGAAGTCTATGGGGAAGTCTGATGCAGGCAGTAATCTGGAATCTTTGGCTGGAACGCAATAGGAGAATTTTCGAGGATTATAAGGGAGTGGGAGTGGTAGAGTTATGGGATAGAGTGAAATTCTGGGCTGCTCTGTGGGCATCAACTTCTTCAGCTTTCAAGGATATTCCCTATTCTACAATTATGCGCAATTTGCAGGCTGTAGTGTCTTAGGGGTGCTTGTGAGGCTGTTTTGTTTTCTGTGTTTGGGGCTGTGTGTTTTCGTTTTCTGGCTTTTGTTTCTGTCTTTGTGTTTGTTCTGTTTCCCTCTGTTGTTCTTCTCTTTTTGAATACAAAGTGTTTCTATTCAAAAAAAAAAAAAAAAAAAATATTCAACAACTGTCAGAGCGAAAAGATACGGTCTTAAGGGAAGGCCAGATACATTTAAAAGCTAATCTTGATATTATATTTGTTCTTAAGAGAGCACCTTGTTCAATTCCTCATCAGGGTCAAATGCTGAAGATATAGTTATGCCTAATGTTTAAGGAGATATGGAGTGATTGCGGTTTTTGGGCTGATTAAGGAATACAAGAACTTACTCATGAAAGCTAGGGTAGGAAGTGAATTCTTTACAGGATAGAGTGAGGTGTGGGCTCCAGTAACTACTGAATTTATGGACATTTCTTTCTTCTCATTTGTTCTGAATGGGCAGGTGCAGTTTGTTATGTTAAAGAGGTATGTATTCACGGTAGATGGGGGTAGTCATACTCTATGTAATCAAGATAATATAATGTAGCTTTCTCTAGAAGGTGGTTCATTTGCAACAATACATAAGTACTTCCACAGCACTAAATGACAGAATACTAAAGCACCATAAAGGGATAAGAGCTGATCTTACAAGTGCATCCGCTTCCATCCCAGCTACTCCAGTTAAAGAGCCACAGAGCACCCCACCATCACCTTGTAAGCAGCGAAACACTTTACTGCTTTCGCGAGCGGTAGTCTCAGCAGAGTCAAGGTTACCATCCATGGCTAATACAGCCAAGACGTATCTCCGTGCTAACTCTGGCCAAGTCAGTTCATTAATCGGGAGTATATTAAGCTTCGTTCTTTTCACTGGAATTGAACTATCAACATCTTTCTTCCTTCCCCGTTTTGACTTCACATCTCCAGAATCAAAATTTGGATCCACCAGGGCAGCAACCTTGGACTGCAACTCACCTATGAGCACTCTTAGCAGTGAAGCATGAGCTTTTGTCAAAGCTATGCCAGAACATCTGCTATAAGTAACAGATGCAAGTTTAGCTTGAGCTGCCTCCTTCATCGCTCCAGTTTCCATATGTATGAACGCATGTGGATTATTCCCAGCAACTGCCAAGCCAGACTCGGAGCTAGAAGATAATTGGCCACTAGTATAATCAATTCTATGTGAATTTAAAGCTTGAGAGCCTTGGATTTCCCTCTCAAACTTCTCTGTACGATCTGAGCTACCGAGCCAAGGGTTAATTAGTTCCTCCTCAAGTTCTTGCAAAGAGAACGCCTCCTTTAGACCCAAATTTTCATCAAAGCGTGACAATAGATCCCAAACCTGAGTAGATAAAGAGAGGAAAAATAAGTTTCATGCATGTCAATCATGTGGTATCTCAAACACAAAACTAACACAATTAGAATAAGTGCAAAGCTGCAAGAAGCATCCCATACCTGAAAAACGTCACCAACAAGGGCAGGAGGAAACCTCAAGCACAATGGCTTCCCAAGAGGAGGTGGATGATCATTCTTGAGATGATCCTTGACCAACTTCGCTTTTTTGGACCTCCTAAACAAATTGTCTAACACTTCTTCTTCTTTACCATGCAATCCAGCTCTCATTTCAACCACTAGAAGCCCATTTCCCACAGTTAGCTGAGTAGATTTAAAACTTCTATCGCTAAGATATTGATATTGAGAACAGGATTGGGCACCAGGAAGCTGCTCCAAAAGTTCTTGCACAAAATCGACGTCTAATCCAAATCTATCCTGGTCCAGCCATTTCACTAATATGTCGTTAAAAGAGCCAGGTTCGTCGTCCGCCTGAATTACAGATGGGATGCTGACAGAACCTTGTGAGCTACAAAACTTGTCCAATGGAGTGTGGTTCACTTTGTCATCCTCATTTCTTATAACCCCATTTTGGAAGCCCTGAGCATTTTCAACATGCTTACAGAAAAATTTAAAAATGCCTTTCTGTTTAAATATTTCAGAACAAGCATTAACAATTTTTTGGGAAATCATTCCCCAAGCTGCAGATGAAGAATGGTCTTCTATTGAAATCTCACCAATGTCATCCTTTGTACCCAAATCAGCAGATGAAAGAGTTCCAGATTTTCCACAACCAGAATTATCTTCAAACTGCAATTCAGCTGATGTCTGGACATTACTGGCTTCCTCCGACCAACTCCTCAGGCAAGACAAAATATCATTTTCCATAGGCGGAGAAGGATCTGATAGAATCACGTGTATGCTTCCATCATTATCCCAAGTCGGGTCATGACTTTCCTGATCAATGTGACTGCAAAAGTTACCAAGTTTTGGCCTAGAGAGGATAGTTGAACCATTAGGAATTGGCAATGCAGAGCATGAACACCTTCTGATCTTAAAAACAGGTCCAGAATCACCACCGTCCAAAACTTCACATACAAATAATGAACCAGTAATCTTATCATGCCAACACGATCTATAGCCTACAGGGGAGATCAGGTTAGAATCATGATAAGAAGGCCTTGTATCAACTTCACCCAAAGAAAGAACAAAGAAATCTTCAAACTGCACCGGAAGTCCCTCCTGGAGAGAAAAATACACAAGAATCAACAAAGCAAAACTAGCTGAAAGGAACTCCAAACTACGATGCTTACGGAGCATCATCATTAGTTTTACATTACAACAAATAGAGAACATATAAACTTACATTGTTTTGCTGAGAGTTTTGCTGAGAGCCAATGCGACCATTTTCTTCTGCACCAACTTCTGCCAGTTTTACATTATTCCCCAAACCACAGGCAGAAGCTTCCATACTTAGACCATTGGAAGAGAGCTCCTTATTTTCAGCCAATCCATTGGTGTATAAAAGTCTTGACTTTCTTTTTCTAGGTAGATAAGTCTTTTCTGTATTAGACAGAGACCCCTCCCTTCTTATTTCAGATCCCACAGAATTGCAGTTAGGCATCAGGCCAAGATAATACGCAACTTCATATACTGAATCAAATGTCTTACCATTTGGAGCACGGTACACTAAATATGGTTCACAATTGCCAATTGACTCTTTAAGTTCTACATGCCAACCTTCCTCTAGTACACCATGCCTCTCAGAAACAAAATCGTTGAGAGCCTGTAAAAAAATCTCACTTGGACTCCGGGATGGTATTCTAATAGACGCATTATTACTACTCCTATGCTTTCCAAGAGGGAACCTCAAATCTACTTCCTCAAAGCTTCCACCCATTGTCTGTGTATGGTGCAATATATCTTCAAATCCCACCTTAACCGTATGTGTCATTACTTCAGAAGCTTTTTCCAAGCCAAATCCGTTTCCAGGGTACAAGACGTTTGAATATGTCACTGGGGCACCAAATGGATTGCCACCAAAAGAATTACCACCGGGAGTGTGCTTTCTATAATCAAAATAAGTTTAAGCAGTAACTACTTATGGACAACATGCATTTAAAGAAATTTATAAAATATTAACCAATGAGTAATAGACAAAAGAGGCAAGAATGATAAGTTTAGAAAATGCAAGAAAATATCCATAATATAGAATAACTATACCATTTTAGTTTTAGAAATTAAAGCAGTACTAAAACCTACAGGCGACAAAAATGTTAGAAATGCATGTGAACAATGCAAGAAATAAGGCAATAGTTTGCTGATCATTATGCCGCCCCAGTTTTTATTTGCATTAGTGGTGACAGCTTAAAGGTGGAGAACAACAACAAAAGGCATAATATGGAAGTTGATCTACAGGGCTACCTGGGTGCAAGGATGAAAATATCTGCTGACAAACCGATAGTAGGGGTGAAGCAATTTCTTCCCACGTATCCTTGAAATTTCCCCAATGTATCCAACATTTCCCATTTATCCCCAAGATTTCCCCTATATCAGCCTTCAACAGAGCAGAAATGCTTGATTTCCACCAATATTGATTCGAAATTGAAAGAAAGAAGAGGAAGAAGATGCAAGGACGACAAACCCAACCCTAATAAATGTTTTAAATCAAATCTAAACGAAACCAAATCCTAATTAAGCTACCTATCAACCACGAAAAATTGGCAGTCACAAATATCGAAAAGATATCAATATATCCGTACATTTGAGTACCAATATTATCTTCACGATATTTTCATCCTTTTCCAGGGTGTAAAGGTAAACTCTTTCTGTTAAAAAATAAATAAATATACAAAATCATTTTGGAACATTTTTTAACCTACTTAAATTTCTTTGTAGGGATACCAAAGGTCCAAATAGAAGTTGAAAGCTGCCTTTTTCTAGTTTTCGTCCATGGTTTACACGAGAGATTAGCATGTTTACTATAATCCCACTCCACATCCAATTTAAAGCAGTTATAAACAAGAACCTTATAACAGGCCTCACCTATTTTAAAAATATTACTTTTTTAAAAAGAAAAATGTTCCCGGTAAACAAGAAATATGTAATTAACATACAAATGTATCAATTTGGAAGGGAGTTTCCATGCCAAAACTACAACTTCTTAAGTGCACGCGAAGCTAGTGGGTTTCAACTGTCACGGGGAGAGTTTCCATGCCAAAACGACAACTTCTTAAGTTTATGCGAAGCTAGTGGGTTTCGTATGTCATGTCCAGAGCGCGAGCTAGCAAGGAAACACATATCAAGCCTGTTAATTGGGACTTATGGGTGCAATGCACACAAAAAAAAGGGAAGCCATTACCAAACTGGTACATTCCATACCAGTCACTAAATAATGGCAGTAGCATGGCCCAGATGCTTGCATGCATGCACTGATAGCAAGTAGGTGCCTGAACAAGCACTAGTCTATTAACATGGGGTGGGGAACTGGTGTCCTTGGGCATGGCTTGGAAATGAGCCTCCAAATCAGTCATCAAGTAATTTATGATGGGAAATGTGGTAACCACAAAATATCAAGAGATGGCATTCTTGGTGAGATACTAAAAAGCCTTTACTATCATTCTTTTTAAATTAATTTGCATATACGAGCTCAAAGAATCAAAAGCAGAACTTTTTTTTTGAACTGGGAATCAAAAGCAGAACTTAAAAAAGCAAAAAAATAAGTTTAATAATTGAATATCTTGGCAAATGTTTGAAACCACCTACCTCAAATCGCGCAACTCCTCAATGTCGTCGACGTCACTCGGCGGCGAAGCGTTGATATCCAGAATCTGCTTGGACTTAACTCCAAGCGGCCAGCGCTTGCTCCTAACCCCAGTGCCCGTACACTCATCACAGACCCATTCCTCCAAATTCACGGCTTGGCGGCCGCGCATTCCGGCGCAGGTGAGGTGAAAACCGCGCTCGCAGCCGTCGCAGACGACCACGTGGCCGCGAACCTCGGGCTTGCCGCAGAAGGGGCAAGCGGAGCCTCGAGCAGAGCCGGGAACACCGGCAGGACCGCCGGGCGGCGGAGAAGGGTGGTCGTGATAAGAGCGTACGACGTCGTAAGAATCGGGTAGGGTTTCGGGCGTGGAAGGGATCTCATTGAGATCGATGCCGAGCAAGTTGCGAGTGGGTTCGGCGGCGGCGGGTCTGGCGTCTCTGAGTTCGTCGCTACTTGAATCGTTGAGTTCCATTATCCGAGTCGGGGTTCGGAGCTCGAGGTCGGTGAGTTCCGATGTGACGTTCGAACCATTGTTGGGGTTCAGAGCCTGGGGGAAATTGCTTGGATCCGACGGCTGAGATTTGACAACGAAACAGAGAGAGAGGTTTTGGTTTTGGCTTTGGGTTTCGAGGGACAAAGAGAAAAAGAAGACAGAAATGAGACTGAAAGAGGACCGTATCGAAGGGCCCTGACCTTACTCTCTTTCTCTCTTTTTCTCTTTTAATTTTTTTCTTTCATTTTTGAAACTGTGAGTGCTTTTCGTGTGTTGCTGTTGCTGTTGTAAATGGATTTGTGTGTGTGTGTGTCTAATTGTAAATGGACGAGAAGGGTAAAGTGGGGCGGAGTCACCGGGGATTTTATATGTGTGTGTACTCGCTGTTGTTGAACGACAGCTGCACATGTGGACCTATCAGGAGAGTCCCAGACTGGACTTGCGTTTCCAAACAGTCACAATGCCATCTACACGAGGAGAAATTTTTAAATGTACCACACCACGCGTGGTTGGTGTCTGTCCAATGTACTGGGCGTTTGGAATTACTTTCTAATTTATTGCATTATTTTTTATGGCACACTGGAAACATTCCACATGTCCTACACAATGGATGAGTCACCACGTGGTGTCACAGAAACACCCAAAAATTACTCCTACACGAGAACCTCCTGGGTTTACAGCCCTAGAAGACTCTGCTCTTTCAACGTCTCTTTTTATCACATTTTATGTGCATCCTCTTTTATACAATACCACGCATATATAGTTTCAATGTATTCACGACAACGAGATAATAATGTGGTTACTCATATGATTTGACAAATGTCTAGTGTCTCAGATGCATTCAGCTCATTCACGGTAAAAGAATTGGCAGTATGTAATTTATGACTTTACATGATTTGCCTTTTCCACAAACTTCATCTTGGATTTCTAATGAATCTCCGAGCAATTGTAAATGACATGTGTCCAACTTTATAAATTTACCTTACTAATCCACTCATATTACATCACGTGTATTTATATATTAATATTACAATTAGGAAAAACAAAACATACCTTGAAAATGTTAAAAACATACATTTTTTTTCTTTTCATATAATAAATATATAGACATTTTTCACATGTTTCCATATTTTTCATTATTTTCCATGATATTGCATTAATTGAATAGTCTATTGGAGCAAAAATTAGGTTTAATATCACAAAACGTCCCTAAGGTTTACAAAACTATTAGATTTTAATGTTTTTTTGTCATTCATGGTCGCCGAGGTTAGTATGTGTGCTCACAAATGGTCCATGCCGTTATGTGTGCTCACTAATAGAACCTAACGGTAAGAACCATTTTGTGAGCACACATACTCACCTGATGACCACAAATGACACAAAAACATTAAGGATGCAATATGATAGTTTAAATAAACCTTAGGACGTTTTGTGATATTAAGCCAAAAATTATTCAAGTAGCGAATAAGCTGCTTCAAATTACCACATAGGTTTACAAACTTTAATTTGAAGAGTTTAATTTGCAACAACTCACATACATGGAATTACATGCATTTATAGTTAGAACATAACATATATGGTTCTTTGACATAAATTTGAATTCAGTAGGATTTGGGTTTTGCTTCGATTTCTACACTCTGAACTTTCCCTCTCTGCGTGGATCAAGCTAAGAACTTGAATTGCCGTGTATGCTTAAAGTCCATGTGCCCTTCTCAAACTCTTGGGCCTATGACAGCTTCAGACAGTTTTAGTCACCGTTGCAGTATTTGTGGTGCAGCGGCTCACCTAAGCTGCTCTTCTAGTGCGCACAAGGATTGCAAGTGTGTATCCATGATGGGGTATGAGGAGCATCAGAGCATGTGATGCACCAATGGGCTGTCCGTTGGAATGAGGTAACAGATCAACCTGATGAAACTTCTTTCTGTAGTTATTGTGAAGAGCCATGTAGTGGGTCTTTTCTTGATATGGTGCTGCTTGTGGTGTCAAAGACTGGTACATGTGGATTGCCACAGTAGCATGTCCAATGAAACAGTTGATATTTGTGGTTTAGGTCCATTCAGAAGGTTGATTCTATCCCCCTCTTCATGTAAAGGAATTGAGCCAGACTTCCGCTGGTGGATTTTTGAGCTCCATTACTCCGGGGCCCAATGAGATAGCATCTTCAGTGCAAGTATTAGGAATCAGAGCAACAAGTCCAATCATGGAAATGAAACCTCTGTTGACAAGGGAAATGGTGGTAGTACTGGGGATATGTCCGCAGAAGGCACAGCTGATACTCATCAAGCTGTTAATGGTTCTCATAAAATTGATGAAAACCGTAATGGTACTGTAAATGTGGATTTGCAGCACCAAGATGAAGATGGTGATGTAGATAGGAAATTGGATTCTAAGCATAGTTTCAAAATGAGCTCGTCAAGCAATAAGAAGGATGAGTCTCAGGTTTTAGGGATGAAACAAAAATACGAGTTGATTGATTTGTCACCAGATGCAAGACCCTTGTTAGTTTTTATCAACAAGAGGAGTGGGGCTCAGCGCGGGAATTCACTCAGGCAACGATTGAATATTCTTCTCAATCCTGTTCAGGTTTGATTTCTCTACCATCTTGATTACTTGGAAAATTTAAATATACGAAGATTTTTAAGAAGTATAGCCGAGCGGCTATACTATTTAAATATACGAATATTTTTTAAGTATAGCCGAAATTTCGAATTTTTTAAGTATAGCCGTGCGGCTATACTATTGTAATATTCCAGTATTTTTAGGAAGTATAGCCGATCGGCTATACTATTTAAATATTCGAATATATTTCAGACGTATAGCCGCCCGGCTATACTATTAAAATATGGTTGCTGCAATGGCTATCTATGATCATGAAACTCCAAATTGGATTAGGATTGTTGATATCACGAAGTACGAGGAAGTACGCAGGAAGTTTAAGGAGCAAGGGTATGAGGATGATGCAATCCCAAAAGTTTTGATTTGGGGTCTTTTTGACTTAAACATGCCTAGTATAGAAGAACCTCATCCGGGGCAGACTGTGTTGAGTGGCTTCTCCGACAATTTGAGCAAGTTATTCTTGGACAATGGTGGAGAAATTGGCCCGCACCAACTCATGGAAGCAGACATCTCTGACAAAGAGTATCAAGCTCTCCGTGTGGTGGACTGAAACTTCATACTTTGAGGTATTGATGATCTAATCTGATGATATGGTTTCATCAATGAGGTAGAATATTATTTAATTAGTTTACTAACTTTTAGGTAGCACTGATATATAGCCTACCCTGTGCTTAGAGATTCTTGAGCAACATTTCAAATCATCATCCTGCATGCATCATCGGTTTTAGTTTAATTGAATTGAATGTTAGAGTTGAGTTATTTTCTAGCTAGCTAGCAATGTTTTCTGTTCTGAAGGTGAAAACTATTGGTATATGTAATGATTGGGGATGGATTAGATTTTATATTAGATTCGAAACTTGAAGATTCATATGGTTTTTGGGCACTGGAAGGAAGATTAGAAACAAGATTACGTACTTTGTTTCTTATTTTAAGTACAGGGAGAAGAACTAAAATATGGTTGCTGCGATGGCTATATATGATCATGAAACTCCAAATTGGATTAGGATTGTTGATATCACAGCCCTTATTCATCCTAATTCTGTAACACGCTTTAAGCCATAGGGGAAAACTTGTGCTGAGTATACTTTTACCTTTGTCTAGAACTCAAAGGGTAAAGCAAAAGGAAAGTTAAACATAATGAAGCCTTGAGCAGATGCTATTGAAAAATAAACTTCAGTTGCTGAGCTCCTCAATCTCCATTCGACACTCTTACTCTTATGACTCTCACTTGCACTTAGAAGTCTCCCTTTGATTTCTTGTATGCCCTGCATCACAAGGCACCAACGTTTTATATGTCTGGTTTTTCTTCGAATTTTGCTCTTATGGCTAAGCTGCGTTGAACTTGTTGCTGTACAGCACCTGATAGAATGCAAGCTTTTACTTCCATGACATAGAAGTCTCACATTCTTCTTTCGGCATGCGCGTTTCAAAATAGTTTTCCAACTGGATACTAGATGGTCTTTCTAGTGCCATTGGTTATTCCAAGTTACCTACTCAGTGCTACTCATTGAAATGTCAAAAATGGACTTGTAAGAGATGTAAAACGAAACAAACAGACAAATTACCCTTTTAAGCAACAAGTATAGTTATTTCGTCAACATGAGTATGCTTATCTCGTAAATCATGGACCTGTTTGCATTGCCAATTCTTCTTTATGACATGTAGACAGAAACCTGTATTTTAGACATTTACGGTTATCTATAGCCGATCCTCCTCTTTCTTGTTCTCAAGACATGGTTCTTATTCTTAAGCATTGATGAAATTTCCTTCTAGATATATAGAGCGTTATTATCTCAAAAATGATGGTTTGCTCATCTAGTTCTTAAGGGTCTTACTGAGGGACTTAAAGCAACAAAGAGATGGGATGACAATGAAATATATAAGCTATTCACAAATGTTTTCTGTGTATATCCCCCAAAGGTAAATGCTGTACTTCCTCCTGTACATAATTTATGATTAGGGAATTGTTGCTTTGGTGCTCATGATCTTTCATTCATGTTTTTTTTTTTTCCACATCTTTCATGCATTAATTTTTGCTTTATCTCAACATTTGTGATACTTCAGATGGGCTCAAGTTGATTGGATTGCCTCCTGTATTTCTAGATGGATATATCTGTACTCTGGTGTAATATCAATATTCTAGTTTTTCTGGGCAAGTGTTAAACTTGATGGGTCATTAGGAGCTTTGTGTGATAGCTGAAATTAAATTTTGTATAGGCACATCATAGATATAAAAATGCGAGTACTTATTTCTTTTCCACACATTTTTTCCTCTCACCTTTTCTTCTTTTGCAGGAGGAAGAGGAACTTCAAACATTCAGTAAACAGGTTGAAGAAGATGGGAGATTTATTATATCAAGGAGCAATTTAAATGAATTACATGAGGTATTTTTTAGTTCTGTTTAAATTTTATATATTTAAATACTTATTTATTATATTTAAACAGTAGAGCCGGTCGGCTATACTTCTGAAATATATTCGAATATTTAAACAGTATAGCCGTTCGGCTATATTGCTGAAACATAGTCGAATATTTAAATAGTATAGCCGAGCGGCTATACCTCTGAAATATATTCGAATATTTAGACAGTATAGCCGCGCGGCTATTCCCTTAAATATAGTCGACTATTTAAACATTCGAATATATTAGCAGTCAGAACAAGAAGTCCAATCATGGAATGAAACCTCTGTTGACAAGGGAAATAGTGGTAGAACTGGGATATGTCCAGAGAAAGCACAGTGATACTCATCAAGTCGTTAATGGTTCTCATAAAATTGATGAAAACCGTAATGGTACTGTAAATGTGGATTTGCAGCACCAAGATGAAGATGGTGATGTAGATAGGAAATTGGATTCTAAGCCTAGTTTCAAAATGAGCTCGTCAAGCAATAAGAAGGATGAGTCTCAGGTTTTAGGGATGAAACAAAAATACGAGTTGATTGATTTGTCACTCGATGCAAGACCCTTGTTAGTTTTTATCAACAAGAGGAGTGGGGCTCGGCGTGGGAATTCACTCGTGCAACGATTGAATATTCTTCTCAATCCTGTTCGTGTTTGATTTAGTACCATCTTGATTACTTGGAAAATTTAAATATACGAAGATTTTTAAGAAGTATAGCCGTGCGGCTATACTATTTAAATATACGAAATATTTAAGAAGTACAGCCGATCGGCTATACTATTTTAATATTCGAAAATAATTAAGAAGTATAGCCGGTCGGCTATACTATTTTAATATTCGAATATTTTTAATAAGTATAGCCGCGCGGCTATACTATTTAATATAAGGAAATATTTAAGAATTACAGCCGAGCGGCTATACTATTTAAATATACGGAAATATTTAAGTACAGACGCGCGGCTATACTATTTAAATATACGGAAATATTTAAGTACAGACGCGCGGCTATACTATTTAAATATACGGAAACATTTTATTGTATAGCCGCGCAGCTATACTATTTGAATATTAGAAAATAATTAAGAAGTATAGCCGTTAAGCTATACTATTTAAATATTCTAATATATTTGAGAAGTATAGCCGCCCGGCTATACTATATATACGGTCCCATGATCCCCTATCCACCCTCAAGCTCATCTTCAACCTCAACTCTTGCGTTTTTTGTACGGGAAAAGGGTACACGGCGGCCTTTTGGGTTGGCTCCACCAGAATCACCCCAAGACGCTAACGTGCAGTCTCCCCTCTTTTTCCGGTTCGTTGGGGAATTTATGGGAAGTTGTAGATATTCTCTACCGCCTTCTGGAGAATATATGGTCCCATGGATCTCTTCATGGAGCGCTTGGAGTCTGATGTTGACAAACTAATGCAGCACAATCTGCAACTTAAGCCATCCGATTACTTAACGGACGAGGAGGATGAGTTCAAGGAAGAAGAAGATGATGAAGGTACTGTTAAAAGATCATCACCAGCCCAAATAGATGCCTAGCCCAATGAATTGATAATAATCATTTGAGATAAAGGAGAAAACAAAAGTCGGCTGAAGTTTGGAGTGCAAGACACTCATGTGATCAAGTTAAATATTGAGGTCGGTTGAATATGTGGCTGGGGTGTTTTGTCAAGGTCGGCTAAACAACAAAGCCGACTAATCTAAGTCGGTTACTACTTGTATAAATAGGCATATAGGCCATGCATTGTATAATTAACAAAGCTGAAAATCAAGAAGTGAAGTGTGTGCCAATAAGAAGAGTAAGCAATAAACTTTAGAGCAAAGAGTGTTCTAGAGTTTGTCTCTAGAAAGTGAGAAAGAGTGCTTGTAAAAGTTAGTCTTTTCCTTGAGTGTTGTATTGTTGTAATATTTTGTGAGTGTAATACAAGTAATTTGTTTACTTGTTTTGTCTCCAACAAGTCTGCATTAAGAGTTGTGTACTCTAATTCTCTCAACAATTGGTATCAGAGCGGGACGGTCAGGGACTGATTCTGCAGGAGCTTCCTTGAATCGTGAGGAGTTTGTCTCTACAAGTTTGCGTCTGTAGATCAAGCTTGTTCGGTATTACCAGAATTTTGCCGACACGATGGGTGATCTTCACGTAGTTGGAGGAATCACGAAGCTCAACAACAAAAATTACAACACGTGGGCGACATGTATGGAGTCTTATCTGCAAGGTCAAGATCTTTGGGGTGTCGTCGGGGGTACTGACGTTACACAGCCGCAAGAAGACAACAATGACACTTTACGTAAATGGAAGATCAAAGCAGGTAAAGCCATGTTTGCCCTAAAGACAACAATTGAAGATGAAATGCTGGAGCACATAAGACAAGCCAAAACACCAAAAGAAGCATGGGACACCTTTGCAGTACTCTTTTCAAGGAAAAATGACACAAGACTACAACTACTTGAGAACGAGCTGTTATCAGTTGCACAACGCGACATGACAATTGCTCAAGATTTCCACAAGGCAAAGTCTATATGCCGTGAAATTTCTGAATTAGATCCTGCTTTGTTATTGTAGAATCTAGGATAAAAGAATAATTATCCATGGTTTGAGACCTGAATACCGAGGCTTCGTTGCCGCTGTACAAGGATGGCCGACTCAACCATCACTTGTTGAGTTTGAAAATTTGCTTGCCGATCAAGAAGCTATGGCTAAGCAAATTGGAGGGGTCTCGTCAAAAGGTGAGGAGGAAGCACTCTACACCAACGAAGCAAAAGCGACTTCAAGCGGCATGTCGGTGGTGGATCTAAAAGAGATGGTGACAAAGCGAAAGGTCATCAAGGAGAAGGAAGTTCTCACTGTGGGGAGCTTCAAAGTTTCACAAGAACCGTGGTCAATCCAAGAATAATAAAAGATTCGAAGGCAAATGCTACAATTGCGGAAAGAAGGGCCACATGGCGAAAGATTGTTGGTCTAACAAAAAGCCCGCTGAAAGTAATACAGCTACTTCCAACTCAAAGGAGAAAAGTGAAGATGATTGGGACGCTGAAGCATCTCTTGCTATAGAGGAAGATGAGATAGCTCTCACTGTGACGACGCCTGAACGGATTGACTATAAGAATGATTGGATCATTGACTCAGGCTGCTCAAATCACATGACGGGTGATAAAGAGAAGCTACGTAACCTGTCAATATAAGGGCAATCGTGTGGTAATGACAGCTAACAACTCAAGGTTACCGATAACCCACATCGGTAAGACAGTAGTTGTACCACGATACAATCCTAATCAGGTACCGCTTCAAGACGTTTACCATGTTCCAGGCATGAAGAAGAATCTGCTTTCAGTGGCGCAGCTGACATCATCAGGCCACTATGTCCTGTTCGGTCCAAGAGATGTGAAGGTGTATCGAGACCTCAAGATCTCGTAAATGCCGACAATGGAGGGACGACGATTAGAGTCGATCACGTAATGTCGTGAGTCCGCATATGTAGACAAGACAAGAAAGAACGAGACAACAGATTTATGGCACATGAGATTGGGCCACGTTAGCTATCACAAGCTAAGTGTAATGATGAAGAAGGCAATGCTTAAGGGTCTTCCTCAGCTGGACGTGAGAACAGATACGGTCTGTGCAGGATGCCAATATGGTAAAGCGCATCAACTACCATATGAGGAGTCCAAGTTCAAAGCAAAAGAACCGTTAGAGTTAATCCATTCTGATGTGTTCGGGCCTGTCAAGCAACCATCGATTAGCGGGATGCGATACATGGTGACGTTCATTGATGACTTCTCCAGGTATGTGTGGGTTTTCTTTATGAAAGAAAAATCCGACACATTTACAAAGTTTAAAGAGTTTAGAGAAACAGTTGAAGGAGAAGTGGGGAAGAAGATTATCTGTCTACGCACAGATAATGGAGGAGAATATACCTCAAATGAGTTCTGCTAGTATCTACGAGAGTCTCGAATACGTCACCAGTTCACCTGTGCAAATACGCCACAACAGAATGGTGTAGCAGAAAGCAAGAACCGGCATCTTGCAGAGATATGTCGAAGCATGCTGCATGCCAAAAATGTGCCTGGAAGGTTTTGGGTCAAGCCATGAGAATCGCAGCCCATGTGATCAACAAACTTCCTCAACCAAGATTAAAATTTGTTTCTCCTTCGGAAAACTGTGGGATATGAAACCTACGATTAGTTACTTTCGAGTATTCGGTTGCGTGTGCTACGTATTTGTTCCAAGTCATTTACGTAGAAAGTTTGACAAAAAGACAGTCAGATGTATCTTTGTGGGATACGACATCCAGAGAAAAGGATGGAAATGTTGTGATCCCACAAGTGGAAGATGTTACACATCACGAGATGTGGTGTTCGATGAAGCATCATCTTGGTGGTCCTCAGAAAAGGAGGTGTTACCAGACTCGAGAGAAATTGAAGATAAGCTACAACAGAAGATGGGGGAGCAAATTGTTCCAGTCCAACCAAGTTTAAATGAGCATGAAGATTCGCTCGATGGTGACAATGACGAGCATGAAGCAACTCAGAATCCTTGGCAAACTGGCTTACATCAACAACCATTAGAAGAAATTATACCTGGTGAGGTGGAAGTATCAACTCCACAATCACAACCAAGAAGGTCAACAAGAGCACGGAAGCCAAATCCCAAATACGCCAACGCAGCCATAGCAGAAGAAGCAGTTGAACCTGAGATGTTTGAAGAAGCATCACAGAGTTCTGAATGGGTTAAAGCTATGGGAGAAGAGATCAATGCGCTTGAGCAAAATCAAACTTGGGATCTGGTGCCAAAGCCAAGAGATGTGAAACCCATATCCTGCAAATGGGTGTACAAGATAAAGCGTCGTCCTGATGGATTAGTCGAAAGATACAAGGCTCGGTTGGTAGCTCGAGGTTTCTCTCAGCAATACGGACTAGATTATGATGAAACGTTTAGTCCGGTAGCAAAGCTTATGACCGTACGAGTCCTACTTGCACTTGCAGCCAACAAAGATTGGAATTTGTACCAGATGGATGTGAAGAATGCATTTCTACATGGGGAGTTAGATAGGGAAATCTACATGATTCAACCAATGGGTTTTGAGAACAACGTCCATCCTGAGTATGTGTGCAAGCTGAAAAAGGCACTTTACGGATTAAAGCAAGCACCAAGAGCATGGTACGGTAAGATTGCTGAATTTCTCTCTCGAAGTGGTTATTCAGTAACACATGCAGATTCCAACCTATTCGTCAAAGCTAATAAAGGAAAATTAGCTATCGTGCTGGTATACGTGGATGATCTAATCATCACTGGTGATGACGAAGAAGAAATTCACCAAACGAAGGAGAATTTGTCAGTTCGTTTTGAGATGAAAGAGTCAACAACTCAAGCACTTTCTTGGGCTAGAGGTCGATCGCACACAAGAAGGAATATTTCTGTGTCAACAGAAATATGCAAAAGATTTGTTGCAAAAGTTTGGAATGCTCGAATGCAAGCCAATCTCAACGCCAATGGAGCCCAACGTCAAGATGTGCGCATATGAAGGCAAAGACTTGGAAGATGCAACAATGTATCGACAACTGGTGGGTAGTCTAATTTACTTGACATTGACTCGACCTGACATTTCATATGCAGTTGGTATGATGAGTCGGTACATGCAAAATCCAAAGAAGTCTCATTTAGACGCAGTTCGACGAATACTGAGGTATGTGAAGAGTACAATTGACTATGGTCTTTTGTACAAGAAAGATGAAGATTGCAAGCTAGTCGGTTATTGTGACGCTGACTATGCAGGAGATCATGACACTCGTCGATCAACAACCGGGTACGTGTTTAAGCTTGGTTCAGGAGCAATTTCCTGGTGCAGCAAAAGACAACCAACGGTATCCTTGTCAACCACGGAAGCAGAGTACAGGGCAGCAGCAATGGCAGCTCAAGAGATCATGTGGCTGACACAACTAATGAATGATCTACATCAATTGATAGATTATTCAGTGCCGTTATATTGTGACAATCAATCAGCAGTTCGTTTGGCAGAAAATCCAGTCTTTCATGCAAGAACCAAACATGTGGAGATACACTACCATTTTATCAGAGAGAAGGTTCTGCAAGAAGAGATTGAGATGAGACACATCAGTACAGATGATCAAGTGGCGGACTTGTTCACAAAAGGTTTAAGTACCAGCAAGTTCGAAAACTTCCGTCATCAACTCAATGTTGTGCAAAGGATGTGAGCTGGTGTTGAGGGGGAGTGTTAAAAGATCATCACCAGCCCAAATAGATGCCTAGCCCAATGAATTGATAATAATCATTTGAGATAAAGGAGAAAACAAAAGTCGGCTGAAGTTTGGAGTGCAAGACACTCATGTGATCAAGTTAAATATTGAGGTCGGTTGAATATGTGGCTGGGGTGTTTTGTCAAGGTCGGCTAAACAACAAAGCCGACTAATCTAAGTCGGTTACTACTTGTATAAATAGGCATATAGGCCATGCATTGTATAATTAACAAAGCTGAAAATCAAGAAGTGAAGTGTGTGCCAATAAGAAGAGTAAGCAATAAACTTTAGAGCAAAGAGTGTTCTAGAGTTTGTCTCTAGAAAGTGAGAAAGAGTGCTTGTAAAAGTTAGTCTTTTCCTTGAGTGTTGTATTGTTGTAATATTTTGTGAGTGTAATACAAGTAATTTGTTTACTTGTTTTGTCTCCAACAAGTCTGCATTAAGAGTTGTGTACTCTAATTCTCTCAACAGGTACTACTTTTGCTGTGTGAAAGCATTGCGAAGAGGCCTTTCACAACCGAATCAGATCAATCGTATGAATTGGAAGAGTGGGAGAAGTTTAGGAAATTGGTTTTGGCGCCCTTGTGCAATTATTGGTATCGTCAAGGAATGTTTGACCATCGATGGAGCTTGGTGTTTGAGAAGCTGAAGTTGTGGCATCGTCAAACGCAGTTAACACTGACAGGCGGAGGAGCTTTGAGGTTGATAAGTATTTGGAGGAGGTGAAAGCAGCAGCAGCAAGAGGAGGAGGCGCATTGGCATAATAAAGCCGAATGCTTTGGTTCCAAGAGAGATCATAAACTATGCTTGCTATGCGGATTTCAGGGAAGCGGCTGAGCTTCAGTGGAAGACAATGGTGGAGGGCATAAAGCAGCAGCAAAAACAGGGGAAGGGTTTGGGCAACTTTAAACACTGCTTGGCAATGCGTCTCCTCAGTCCTCACAGATATGCTTGGCAATCACAGAATATTGGAGCTGAGTTTGGGGCTGTGGTGTCTGAACTGAGTGAAGAGCCATGGGAAGGAATGGCGATCACTTTCGGTGATTCACCCTATGAGCTGCTGCTGCATTCGATACAAGGCAATGATCTCAAGTCCAAGCGCAAGTTTATGATGCAAGTTTCGGTGATTCAAAC
The DNA here is from genome assembly GCA_024362665.1 of Prunus padus. Taxonomy (NCBI): domain Eukaryota; kingdom Viridiplantae; phylum Streptophyta; class Magnoliopsida; order Rosales; family Rosaceae; genus Prunus; species Prunus padus. The sequence goes on from JANFAM010000013.1 coordinate 27,839,670, forward strand.
TATCAGATTGCATCGTTAATGTTTTTTGTCATTCATGGGCCTCAAGGTTAGTATGTGTGCTCACAAATGGTCCATGCCGTTATGTGTGCTCACTAATAGAACCTAACGGTAAGGACCATTTGTGAGCACACATACTCACCTTGATTACCACAAATGACACAAAAAACACATTAAGGATGCAATATGATAGTTTCGTAAACCTTAGGGACGTTTTGTGATATTAAGCCAAAAAATTATTCAAGTAGCAAATAAGCCGTTTCAAATTACCACATAGGTTTACAAACTTTAATTTGAAGAGTTTAATTTGCGACAACTCACATACATGGAATTACATGCATTTATAGTTAGAACATAACATATATGGTTCTTTGACATAAATTTGAATTCAGTAGGATTTGGGTTTTGCTTCGATTTCTACACTCTGAACTTTCCCTCTGCGTGGATCGAGCTAAGAACTTGAATTGCCGTGTATGCTTAAAGTCCATTTGCCCTTCTCAAACTCTTGGGGCTATGACAGCTTCAGACAGTTTTAGTCACCGTTGCAGTATTTGTGGTGCAGCGGCTCACCTAAGCTGCTCTTCTAGTGCGCACAAGGATTGCAAGTGTGTATCCATGATGGGGTATGAGCATCAGAGCATGTGATGCACCAATGGGCTGTCCGTTGGAATGAGGTGACAGATCAACCTGATGAAACTTCTTTCTGCAGTTATTGTGAAGAGCCATGTAGTGGGTCTTTTCTTGATATGGTGATATTTGTGATTTAGGTCCATTCAGAAGGTTGATTCTATCCCCCTCTTCATGTAAAGGAATTGAGCCAGACTTCCGCTGGTGGATTTTTGAGCTCCATTACTCCGGGGGCCAATGAGATAGCATCTTCAGTGCAACTATTAGGAGTCAGAGCAACAAGTCCAATCATGGAAATGAAACCTCTGTTGACAAGGTAAATGGTGGTAGTACTGGGGATATGTCCGCAGAAGGCACAGCTGATACTCATCAAGCTGTTAATGGTTCTCATAAAATTGATGAAAACCGTAATGGTACTGTAAATGTGGATTTGCAGCACCAAGATGAAGATGGTGATGTAGATAGGAAATTGAATTCCAAGCATAGTTTCAAAAGGAGCTCGTCAAGCAGTAAGAAGCATGAGTCTCAGGTTTTAGGGATGAAAAAAAAATACGAGTCGATTGATTAGTCACCAGATGCAAGACCCTTGTTAGTTTTTATCAACAAGAGGAGTGGGGCTCGGCGTGGGAATTCACTGAGGCAACGATTGAATATTCTTCTCAATCCTGTTCAGCTTTGATTTCTCTACCATCTTGATTACTTGGAAAAATATATTTGCCTTCATTTGTTTAGCCAAGTGAGGTCTTTTAAGTAAGGTTTAAGGTTTAAATGTCTGTGGTGTAAAAAATATTTCCCTTCTTTTCTTTTCGAATGAGCCAAGTAAGGTTATTACTGAGGCTTAAGGTTTAAATCTCCGTGGGGTTGAAAAATTGCTAGTTAGCCCCTTAGTGAAACAGGAAGTCCTAACAGTACATTCTAATTGCTGATGATTATCAACATCACATGCTGGGCTCTCTCAGTTGATGTTGCTGCAATTGTTATATACCTGCTGTTCATGAATAAAGTCCATTATGCAAGAGAAAGTGCTAAGGGTTTAATGGATAGAACATGTGTGGATTTTCCTTGGCAAGTTCGAGTTGAAGTAGATGGTGTTGAGATAGCCGAGTTGAAGTGGATTTTCCTTGGCTATATCAAATATATTTTTAGATATTCGAATATATATGAGACGTATAGCCGGTCGGCTATACTGTTTAAATATACGAATATTTTTTAGAAGTATAGCCAATCGGCTATACTATTTTAATATTCGAATATTTTTAAAACGTATAGCCCGGCGGCTATAATATTTAAATATACGGAAATATTTAAGACGTATAGCCGTGCGGCTAAACTATTTAAATATTCGAATATATTCAGGAAGTATAGCCGCGCGGCTATACTATTTAAATATATGAATATTTTTTAGCAGTATAGCCGTGCGGCTATACTATTGTAATATGCGAATATTTTTAAAACGTATAGCCGCGCGGCTATACGATTTAAATATTCGAATATATTTGAGACGTATAGCCGGTCGGCTATACTATTAAAATATGGTTGCTGCAATGGCTATCTATGATCATGAAACTCCAAATTGGATTAGGATTGTTGATATCACGAAGTACGAGGAAGTACGCAGGAAGTTTAAGGAGCAAGGGTATGAGGATGATGCAATCCCAAAAGTTTTGATTTGGGGTCTTTTTGACTTAAACATGCCTAGTATAGAAGAACCTCATCCGGGGCAGACTGTGTTGAGTGGCTTCTCCGACAATTTGAGCAAGTTATTCTTGGACAATGGTGGAGAAATTGGCCCGCACCAACTCATGGAAGCAGACATCGCTGACAAAGAGTATCAAGCTCTCCGTGTGGTGGACTGAAACTTCATACTTTGAGGTATTCATGATCTAATCTGATGGTATGGTTTCATCAATGAGGTAGAATATTATTTAATTAGTTTACTAACTTTTAGGTAGCACTGATATATAGCCTACCCTGTGCTTAGAGATTCTTGAGCAACATTTCAAATCATCATCCTGCATGCATCATCGGTTTTAGTTTAATTGAATTGAATGTTAGAGTTGAGTTATTTTCTAGCTAGCTAGCAATGTTTTCTGTTCTGAAGGTGAAAACTATTGGTATATGTAATGATTGGGGATGGATTAGATTTTATATTAGATTCGAAACTTGAAGATTCATATGGTTTTTGGGCACTGGAAGGAAGATTAGAAACAAGATTACGTACTTTGTTTCTTATTTGAAGTACAGGGGAGAAGAACTAAAATATGGTTGCTGCGATGGCTATATATGATCATGAAACTCCAAATTGGATTAAGATTGTTGATATCACAGCCCTTATTCATACTAATTCTGTAACTTGCTTTAAGCCATAGGTGAAAACTTGTGCTGAGTTTACTTTTACCTTTGTCTAGAACTCAAAGGGTAAAGCAAAAGGAAAGTTAAACATAATGAAGCCTTGAGCAGATGCTATTGAAAAATAAACTTCAGTTGCTTAGCTCCTCAATCTCCATTTGACACTGTTACTCTTATGACTCTCACTTGCACTTAGAAGTCTCCTTTTGATTTCTTGTATGCCCTGCATCACAAGGCACCAACGTTTTATATGTTTGGTTTTTCTTCCAATTTTGCTCTTATGGCTAAGCTGCATTGAACTTGTTGCTGCACAGCACCTGATAGAATGCAAGCTTTTACTTCCATGACATAGAAGTCTCACATTCTTCGTTCGGCATGCGTTTCAAAATAGTTTCGAACTGGATACTAGATGGTCTTTCTAGTGCCATTGGTTATTCCAAGTTACCTACTCAGTGCTACTCATTGAAATGTCAAAAAGGGACTTGTAAGAGATGTAAAACGAAACAAACAGACAAATTACCCTTTTAAGCAACAAGTATAGTTATTTCGTCAACATGAGTATGCTTATCTCGTAAATCATGTAGCTGTTTGCATTGCCAATTCTTCTTTATGACATGTAGACAGAAACCTGTATTTTAGACATTTGCGGTTATCTATAGCCGATCCTCCTCTTTCTTGTTCTCAAGACATGGTTCTTAAGCATTGATGAAATTTCCTTCTAGATATATAGAGCATTATTATCTCAAAAATGATGGTTTGCTCATCTATTTCTTAAGGGTCTTACTGAGGGACTTAAAGCAACAAAGAGATGGGATGACAATGAAATATATAAGCTATTCACAAATGTTTTCTGCGTATATCCCCCAAAGGTAAATGTTGTACTTCCTCCTGTACATAATTTATGATTAGGGAATTGTTGCTTTGGTGCTCATGATCTTTCATTCATGTTTTTTTTTTCCACATCTTTCATGCATTAATTTTTGCTTTATCTCAACATTTGTGATACTTAAGATGGGCTCAAGTTGATTGGATTGCCTCCTGTATTTCTAGATGGATATATCTGTACTCTGGTGTAATATGATAGCTGGAGCTTTGTGTGATAGCTGAAATTAAATTTTGTATAGGCACATCATAGATATAAAAATGCGAGTACTTATTTCTTTTCCACACATTTTTTCCTCTCATCTTTTCTTCTTTTGCAGGAGGAAGAGGAACTTCAAACATTCAATAAACAGGTTGAAGAAGATGGGGAATTATTATATCGAGGAGCAATTTAAATGAATTACATGAGGTATTTTTTAGTTCTGTTTAAATTTTATATATTTAAATACATATTTATTATATTTAAACAGTATAGCCGGGCGGCTATACTTCTGCAATATATTCGAATATTTAAACAGTATAGCCGGGCGGCTATACTTCTTAAATGTAGTCGAATATTTAAATAGTATAGCCGCGGCTATACCTCCGAAATATATTCGAATATTTAGACAGTACAGCCGCTCGGCTATACTTCTTAAATATAGTCGACTATTAAACATTCGAATATATTAGTAGTCAGAAGTTCAGAACAAGAAGTCCAATCATGGAATGAAACCTCTGTTGACAAGGGAAATAGTGGTAGAACTGGGGATATGTCCGCAGAAAGCACAGCTGATACTCATCAAGCTGTTAATGGTTCTCATAAAATTGATGAAAACCGTAATGGTACTGTAAATGTGGATTTGCAGCACCAAGATGAAGATGGTGATGTAGATAGGAAATTGGATTCTAAGCCTAGTTTCAAAATGAGCTCGTCAAGCAATAAGAAGGATGAGTCTCAGGTTTTAGGGATGAAACAAAAATACGAGTTGATTGATTTGTCACTCGATGCAAGACCCTTGTTAGTTTTTATCAACAAGAGGAGTGGGGCTCAGCGTGGGAATTCACTCAGGCAACGATTGAATATTCTTCTCAATCCTGTTCAGGTTTGATTTCTGTACCATCTTGATTACTTGGAAAATTTAAATATACGAAGATTTTTAAGAAGTATAGCCGTGCGGCTATACTATTTAAATATACGAAATATTTAAGAAGTTCAAATTGATCGGCTATACTATTTTAATATTCGAAAATAATTAAGAAGTATAGCCGGTCGGCTATACTATTTTAATATTCGAATATTTTTAATAAGTATAGCCGCGCGGCTATACTATTTAATATAAGGAAATATTTAAGAATTACAGCCGAGCGGCTATACTATTTAAATATACGGAAATATTTAAGTACAGACGCGCGGCTATACTATTTAAATATACGGAAATATTTAAGTACAGACACGCTATATACTATTTAAATATACGGAAACATTTTATTGTATAGCCGCGCAGCCTATACTATTTGAATATTAGAAAATAATTAAGAAGTATTAGGGACGAAACAAAAATACGAGTTGATTGATGTCACTAGATGCAAGACCCTTGTTAGTTTTTATCAACAAGAGGAGTGGGGCTCAGCGTGGGAATTCACTCAGGCGACGATTGAATATTCTTCTCAATCCTGTTCAGGTTTGATTTCTCTACCGTCTTGATTACTTGGAAAATTTAAATATTCGAATATTTTAAAGAAGTATAGCCGATCGGCTATACTATTTAAATGTACGGAAATATTTAAGAAGTACAGCCGGGCGGCCATACTATTTTAATATTCGAAAATAATTAAGAAGTATAGCCGATCGGCTATACTATTTTAATATTCGAATATTTTTAAGACGTATAGCCGCGCGGCTATACTATTTTAATATTCGAAAATAATTAAGAAGTATAGCCGCCCGGCTATACTATTTAAATATACGGAAATATTTTAGCAGTATAGCCGGCCGGCGGTACTATTTGAATATTGTAAAATAATTAAGAAGTATAGCCGCGCGGCTATACTATTTAAATATTCTAATATATTTAAGAAGTATAGCCGTTAAGCTATACTATTTTAATATTTTTATATTTTTGACAAGTATAGCCGGGCGGCTATACTATATATATTGGTCCCATGGTCCCCTATCTACCCTCAAGCTCATCTTCAACCTCAACTCTTGCGTTTTTTGGACGGGAAAAAGGTACACAGAAGCCTTCTACACAGCGGCCTTTTGGGTTGGCTCCACCAGAATCACCCCAAGACGCTAGCGTGCAGTCTCCCCTCTTTTTCCGGTTCGTTGGGGAATTTATGGAAAGTTGTAGATATTCTCTGCCGCCTTCTGGAGAATATATGGTCCCATGGATCTCTTCATGGAGCGCTTGGAGTCTGATGTTGACAAAATAATGCAGCACAATCTGCAACTTAAGCCATCCGATTACTTAAAGGACGAGGAGGATGAGTTCAAGGAAGAAGAAGATGATGAAGGTACTACTTTTGCTGTGTGAAAGCATTGCGAAGAGGCCTTTCACACCCGAATCAGATCAATCGTATGAATTGGAAGAGTGGGAGAAGTTTAGGAAATTGGTTTTGGCGCCCTTGCGCAATTATTGGTATCGTCAAGGAATGTTTGACCATCGATGGAGCTTGGTGTGTGAGAAGCTGAAGTTGTGGCTTCGTCAAACCGCAGTTAACACTGACAGGCGGAGGAGCTTTGAGGTTGAGAAGTATTTGGAGGAGGTGAAAGCAGCAGCAGCAAGAGGAGGAGGCGGCATTGGCATAATAAAGCCGAATGCTTTGGTTCCAAGAGAGATCATAAACTATGCTTGCTATGCGGATTTCAGGGAAGCGGCTGAGCTTCAGTGGAAGACAATGGTGGAGGACATAAAGCAGCAGCAAAAACAGGGGAAGGGTTTGGGCAACTTTAAAAACTGCTTGGCAATGCGTCTCCTCAGTCCTCACAGATATGCTTGGCAATCACAGTATATTGGCGCTGAGTTTGGGGCTGTGGTGTCTGTACTGAGTGAAGAGCCATGGGAAGGAATGGCGATCACTTTCGGTGATTCACCCTATGAGCTGCTGCTGCATTCGATACAAGGCAATGATCTCAAGTCCAAGCGCAAGTTTATGATGCAAACATGCCAAAATTTCAGCTTTGCTGTTAATTTTCCAGAGGCCTGTGATATGATTCTGGAAGTGGCTGTGAATGAGAACCTAAAGGCAGAGCAGATGATCAAGAAGGTGTTTTTGTTCACCGACTTTGCATCCGGCTGCCACTGGAAGACTAAGTATGAGGAAGTACGCAGGAAGTTTAAGGAGCAAGGGTATGAGGATGATGCAATGCAATCCCACAAGTTTTGATTTGGGGTCTTTTTGACTTGAACATGCCTAGTATAGAAGAACCTCATCCGGGGCAGACTGTGTTGAGTGGCTTCTCCGACATTTTGAGCAAGTTATTCTTGGACAATGGTGGAGAAATTGGCCTGCACCAACTCATGGAAGCAGCCATCGCTGACAAAGAGTATCAAGCACTCCGTGTGGTGGACTGAAACTTCATACTTTGAGGTATTTATGATCTAATCTGATGATATGGTTTCATAAATTAGGTAGAATATTATTTAATTAGTTTACTAACTTTTACGTTGCACTGATATATAGCCTACCCTGTGCTTAGAGATTCTTGAGCAACATTTCAAATCATTATCCTGCATGCATCATCGGTTTTAGTTTAATTGAATTGAATGTTAGAGTTGAGTTATTTTCTAGATTATATTACGTGAAAACATTTGGTATATGAAATGATTGGGGATGGATTAGATTTTGTATTAGATGATATTAGATTCGAAACTTGAAGATTCATATGGTTTTTGGGGACTGGAAGGAAGATTAGAAACAAGATTACATACTTTGTTTCTTATTTGAAGTACAGGGGAGATGAACTAAAATATGATTGCTGCAATGGCTATATATGATCATGAAACTCCAAATTGGATTAGGATTGTTGATATCACAGCCCTTATTCATACTAATTCTGTAACATGCCTTAAGCCATAGGTGAAAACTTGTGCTGAGTTTACTTTTACCTTTGTCTAGTAGAACTCAAAGGGTAAAGCAAAAGGAAAGTTAAACATTATGAAGCCTTGAGCAGATGCTATTGAAAAATAAACTTCAGTTGCTTATTTCCTCAATCTCCATTTGACACTCTTACTCTTATGACTCTCACTTGCACTTAGAAGTCTCCCTTTGATTTCTTGTATGCCCTGCATCACAAGACTAGGGGGGTTGCCTTTTTATAAAGCCACACTTTAGTGCATCTTTTGAGTTCAATTCAATTTTTTGCACCTTTTTCTTTGCTCTAGTGAGGAACTCTCCTGGCAGATTCTCTCAGATCATACCAGACAAGTTAAATCTAGTCATCCTCATAGCTACTGGCCACCTTGACATGTTGGGAGGGGTGGTGATATCCTTGAATGTCACATCAACAATGTGTTAACACACAATAAAGGGTACTATTTTCTTGTTTTCTGTGCATTTTGTAACATGTTAAATCATGTCATCACAGTAATTTAGCCACTGTTTAATTTACATCAGGCAGATTATATCTCAAGGTATTTCTTAGTCTTCAATCATTTCAAGTTCAAAGGTGCCAAATATTGAGACACAGTTTGATTACTAGCCTAAAGCAAAAAGCCAAAATAGGAAATTGGGGCAAGTGTAAAATAAATATGGTGATTTGAATTTTGACTCTACCGTTTATTGGAAGTTTCATTAGTTCTTAGAAGCTTGTAAATCCAGGGAGCTACAAAGGTGCCAAATATTGAGAAGTTTCCTCTCCCACATGACATTATCATTTTTTTTTTCTTCCTATAAACTCAACAATCCAAAACAGACAGATAGGATGAGATATCGTCTGCCAAGAGATTGATCTGCCTTTTCTAGCAACTTTTTGGATTATCAAAATGTTTTGAATGTGTTCATATTCTGTGTCTGTCTCTTGTCTATATTTTGTTATGCATGTTTTGGACAGTCTAATAAGGAGCTCCTATAATTTGAGAAACAATGTCAAAGTGTTGAAACATAAACTTCAGTTGCTAGTAATATGTTAAATATTAATAGAATCTGGTCTCAAATTCATAGCTTTGTTCCTTGGTATTTTTGGATTTATCCTCCACCAAGTATAATGATGAATTTCACAAGAATCAGACGAGATTTTGTTTCTCATTCTTTTATATTATATGTAATCTTATATGATTGGCTCTTATAAAAGAAAAGAAAAGTTATTGATGTTTACTGCTGTGCTGGCTGAGTAATGATTTAGGCATATTGATGTTCCATTGATTATGTCTTCTCTAACTTTAATTTCCATGGAGCAAATAGGCTTGCGAAGTTTCTGCAAACAGAAAGGCTTTAATTTTGGTAACAATTAAAAATGACTTCAATATGCTACAGAATGTCACTTAAGTTGCCACCCCGCCAAAACGTCTCCGAAACAAGCAAAAGGGTGTCGTTTTCTTTTGACCTTCATTCTTTATATCTTGTTTTGGTTATGGAACTTGTGGGATTTTATTTGCCAGTTTTGTTATGATTGTAAACTTTCATTACTAACCATGATAGTGTACATATTTGTAACAAATGCTTGATACACTTTTGTTTTTATCTTTCATATGTTTCTCATTCATATTCATTGACGTGTTTGAGTTGTTTCCTTGAATCTTTGTAAATTTGCAGAGACATATTCTAAGAAGTTAAATTTTCAATATATCAATTTATTCATTGCTTCATTTTTAAAATACTGTATAACCCTAGTGATGCAGGATGCATAGGACCTAAATTGTTTAGTTTCCTAATTTATTTGTTAGTTTCCTAAATTCTTCAGTTTTCCAAATTCTAGTAGGATTTCTAAGTTTCCTATTTTATTAGGTATAGGATTTCTAAGTTTCCTATTTTATTAGGAATAGGATTTCTAAGTTTCCTATTTTATTAGGAATAGGATTTCTATTTTAGCTAGGGATTTTTAATCCTATTGTCTCTAGATTTTAGTTTGCTATAAATACCCCTCTGTAGTTCTTTAAAATTCAGACTTGAATATTGATTAAACCTTCTCTTAAACTCCCTGATTTCTGCCTTCTTTCTATCTTTTCTTCCCTCAACTTCTCATATTCTTTTCTATCCTATTGCTCCGAGTGTTTAAACTAACACACCCAGGGCTGTACTACATCAATTGGTATTCGAGCCTCTTGCTCCGCCACTGTTACTCTGCTTTGTTGCCTCTACTTGTCGTCATGGCTCCCAACATCACCGTTGCCAATTTAGCTGAACAACATCAGGAATTCAAGGCGAAAATTTCTACGAGATGTCACCAATTTGGAAAATCAATTCACCAAATTGATGGCTGATCAAAAGACTGAACTTTCATCCATGTCCACAGATATTGCCAAGTTACAAGCTTCCGCCACGCTGCTCATCAACCACATCTCAACCGCGACTCTAACCATCTTCCACATCCGCTGTTCTCTCCGGGTTCGTTCACACCTTCTCTACAGGCTGGTCTCCTTCCCAATCCATCTAAGGATTCCAAGTTCCAAGGCCCCCTAGGCCTTCCATCATCTTCTGCGGGGACATCTCTAGTTCGATCCGAACCACTTTTTTCCGCAGGACATGCACCTAAACCCCATTATACCCAACATACAATGGGTTCTCCTTTGGTGGACGCCACTATCCCTCCCTCGCCTCCCCGACCACACGAACATCAAGTCGTCCACCGCAACTTGGATTTTGAGATCGCCCGTCATGCCAAGCCTACCGCCCCCGACTTCGATGGTCGCGGGGATCCTACTCTCTTTGTTGATTGGATATCTGCTATGGAAGATTTTTTTGAATGGTATGACATGTCCGATGCACAACGGATCCGGTTCGCCAAACTCAAACTCGTAGGAGCAAAGCAATCTTGGAAGGCTACCGAGCATCATCTTCAACAAGCAGGACAAACCCCTGTGCTTTTATGGGATGAGATGAAATTGACACTCCGTGAACAATACCTTCCATCTTTTTATCGTCACCAATTGTTAGATCAATTATGGACTCTTTCCCAGGGTACTTGACGGTCAAGACTATTATTCTCGCTTTGTGGAGCACAAATTGCGTTCAGCCGTGCGAGGAAGAGTTGGCGATCCACGCTTTCGTTTTATTCATGGCCTTCGGATTGATATCAAACGCAAGGTCGATAGGTCACATCCGGATGTGTTAGAAGATGCCTATTGCCAAGCTTTGGAAGCTGAGACGTATCTACGACCACAACGTCGATACACAGGATATCCTGGTCAGCCTGCGACCACCACTCAAGCCCGCACTACCACTCCGGTCCGAAGTCCGAATTTTCCGGACCATCTAATCCTCTTGCACCACCTATCAAAGGACCGACCGTCTCTAATAATTCCCACATTGAATGTTTCCATTGCCATGCCAAAGGACATATTGCCTCTCGTTGCCCACATCGCACATTAACTATCGGCGCTAGCACGAGGCGAAGCTTGTGATGTAGAGATTGTGGATCCTCTTGAGGGTATCTATGACCCAGAAATTGACGATTGTTTTGATGACGACGTACTAAATCAGGTTTACATTATGCGTTGTATCTATTCCGCACCCGCGCTTTGATTCATGGAAACGCACTAGTATTTTCCACACCTATGTTCCATGCAATAACCAAACATGTAAGCGGTTATTGATGGTGGTAGCACCATGAACGTCATCTCCAAGTCTCATTGTTACTCGTCTTAATCTTAAGCCCGAACCACATCCCCACCCTTTTCACGTAGCTTGGGTTGATAACACTAAACTACCGGTCACCGAGCGGTGTCTTGTTTCTCTTAAGCTAGGAACCTGCAATGAAGACATTTATTTGGACCTATCGCCTATGAATGTTGCACATGTATTACTTAGCGGACCTTGGCTCTATGACCATCGCGTGCAGAATTGTGGTCGTGAAAACACATACACTTTTCAACATGAAGGCAAAAGTATTACTTTGCGACCAGCCAATCCTGCGATTAAACCTACCAAGACTAATGTAACCACCTCCTCTCCATCACGAGAAAGACAATGCGCCAGGTCGTCGGTTGGCTCTATTATCTTATGGCGATTTTGAGAAAGAAAGTCGGGAGACAGGGGTTGTATTTGCTCTCATGATCAAAGAGATATCTGCCGTCCCTTCTTATAAATCTGAACCTCTAGATCAACTCCTCAATGAGTTCTCCGATGTCATGCCTGATGATCTCCCAGACGAATTACCTCCTATGAGGGACATTCAACATGCCATCGACCTTGTACCGGATCACAACTTCCGAATCTTCCTCATTACCGCATGAACTCGTGCGAACGTGCCAAGCTAAACACGCAAATTCAAGGTTTGTTGGATAAAGGATTTATTCGCCATAGCACGAGCCCATGTCTTTGTACAGTGCTTCTTACTCCTAAAAAGATGGCTCTTGGCGAATGTGTGTCGGCAGTAGAGCTATTAATAAGATCACAGTTAAATATCGATTTCCTATCCCACGACTTGAGGATATGTTGGATGATTTGGCAGGTTCCCAATGGTTTTCCAAGATTGACCTTCGTAGTGGTTACCATCAGATTCGTATTAGGGAAGGTGATGAATGGAAAACAGCATTCAAAACTCCTGATGGACTATATGAGTGGCTTGTCATGCCATTTGGAATGTCTAACGCGCCTAGCACATTTATGCGTGTGATGACCCATGTTTTGCGTCCTTATATTGGTAAGTTTTTGGTTGTGTACTTTGATGATATCCTTATCTACAGCCATTCGAAAGAGGACCATCTGCAACACCTCCAAACAATTTTTCATATGTTACGCCAAGAAAAGTTGTTTGTTAATTTGAAGAAGTGTTCTTTCCTTCAAGAACAAGTTTTATTTTTGGGATTCATTGTTTCGCAATCGGCATAAGTGCTGATCCTAACAAAGTTCACGCCATTGTAAATTGGCCGCTTCCTTCAACATTAAGCGAGACTCGAAGCTTTCATGGTTTAGCATCTTTTACCGACGTTTAATTCCTGGTTTCAGTACTATAATGGCTCCTATTACGGACTGTATGAAGCAAGGCGAGTTCCGATGGACTCATGCGGCCACCCGAGCGTTTGAGGCGTTGAAACAGAAAATGACAGCACCTATTCTACGCCATCCAGTTGACCAAGGTTTTTGAAGTAGCATGTGACGCATCTGGTGTTGGCATTGGGGGCGTCTTAAGTCAGGAGGGACATCCTGTTGCTTATTTTAGTGAAAAGCTTAATGAGGCAAAGCAAAAGTATTCGACTTACGACAAGGAATTCTACGCCATAGTTCGTGCGTTACGTTATTGGCAATACTATCTGTTACCAAACGAGTTTGTCTTATATTCGATCATCAAGCGTTATGGTATCTCCATTCTCAACGTAACGTCGATGGCCGTCATATTAAGTGGGTGAGTATCTTGATTTTTACCTTTGTGATTCGACATCGCCGGAGCTGATAATAAGGTTGCTGATGCACTCAGCCGAGTAGGCATTATCCTTCAATCAATGACTGCACAAGTTGTGGGTTTTGATAAAATCAAAACTGAATATTCTTCTTGTCCAGATTTTGGTCTCATTTTTCAGGAAGTTACTGCTGGAAATCGTCGTGATCATGTTGATTTTCTGCTACGTGATGGTTATCTCTTTCGTGGAACACGACTATGCATTCCCGTACCTCTTTACGTGATTTCCTTGTGTGGGAATTACATCTTTGGAGGCCTAGCTGGACATTTTGGTAAAGATAAGACGATTACTCTAGTTGCCGATCGATTTTATTGGCCCTCATTGAAGCGAGATGTCGCCCACATCCTGGCCCAATGTCGCACCTGTCAGCTCGCCAAGGCTCGAAAGCAAAATACTGGATTATACACTCCTTTGCCAGTTCCGCATACTCCGTGGAAAGATTTAAGCATGGACTTTGTTCTTGGCCTTCCTAAAACTGCACGCGGCCATGATTCTATCCTGGTTGTTGTTGATGAGTTCTCCAAAATGGCTCACTTTCTGCCTTGTTCCAAAGCTGCGATGCTTCTTATGTGGCCAAGTTATTTTTAAAGAGGTCGTTACTTTGCATGGGCTTCCTGTTTCTATTGTTTCGCATCGTGATGTCAAGTTCGTTAGTTATTTACGGAAGACTTTGTGGAAGCTCTTTGGTACTTCTTTAAAGTTTTCGTCGCATTTCATCCTCAAACGGATGGTCAAGCAGTGGTTAATCGTAGTCTTGGAGATTTATTACGATGTTTAGTCGGTGATAAGCGGGGTAATTGGGACCTCATTCTTCCTGTAGCAGAATTTGCTTATAATAATTCATCCAACCGAACTACAGGTAAAAGTCCTTTCGAAATTGTTTACGGTGTGCTGCCACGTCCACCCATTGATCTTGCTTCCCTTCCTATTGATGCCCGTCCTTCGGAATCTGCAACTACCTTTCTTGAGCACATTCGTCACCTACATGAGGAGGTTCGTCAAAAATTTCTCTAAGTGCGGAAACATACCAACTTGCTGCCAATACCCATCGTCGCTCTCAAGACTTCCAAGAAGGTGATTATGTTATGGTACGTGTTTGCCCTGAGCGATTTCCCAAACATTCTTTTAAGAAACTTCATGCTCGATCGATGGGTCCTTATCGTATCCTTCGCAAGTTGGGCGCCAATGCTTATTTGGTAGAACTTCCTTCCGATGTTCATATTAGTCCCGTTTTCAACGTATCTGATTTGTTTCCATACCGAGGTACTTTTACTCCTGTTGCGATTGCAATGACCCCCGCTTATCGTTCCTCCTGCTGCTCCTCGCTTGCCTGCTTCCCATGCTGCTCCTACAGATCAGATCTCACAAGTCTTAGATCATGAAGTGGTGGCTTCAGCCCTTGGGGGTTTTCTCGTTTTTGGTTCGTTGGGTGGGACATCCAGATACAGATGCTACTTGGATTATCAAGATGAGTTTCGTCGGCTTGATCCTTCTCTTCTCCGTCAAGTTCAAGATGACTTGGTAGCAGCTGAAGTTACTGATACTCGTCCTCCTATTATTCATACTTACAGTCGGCGCCGTCCTCGTTAAACTCACCGGAGTTGAGTTCTTTTCACCGGAGGAGAATGATGCAGGATGCATAGGACCTAAATTGTTTAGTTTCCTAATTTATTTGTTAGTTTCCTAAATTCTTCAGTTTTCCAAATTCTAGTAGGATTTCTAAGTTTCCTATTTTATTAGGTATAGGATTTCTAAGTTTCCTATTTTATTAGGAATAGGATTTCTAAGTTTCCTATTTTATTAGGAATAGGATTTCTATTTTAGCTAGGGATTTTTAATCCTATTGTCTCTAGATTTTAGTTTGCTATAAATACCCCTCTGTAGTTCTTTAAAATTCAGACTTGAATATTGATTAAACCTTCTCTTAAACTCCCTGATTTCTGCCTTCTTTCTATCTTTTCTTCCCTCAACTTCTCATATTCTTTTCTATCCTATTGCTCCGAGTGTTTAAACTAACACACCCAGGGCTGTACTAGTCACAATAGAATACTAACCTAATTGCAGTATGCTCTTCTTCTCCAGCTAGGTCATCTCGATATATAGTTTTGGGTCCTTGATGCATTAGTTAGAACAAAATACTTTGAATTTGGAAAGCCTCTAAAGTTATTTGCAACATGAAGTGCGAAGTTTTGGTTACTTATCAAAAATCATGTTTTATTTGCCACTAATTAAGGAAACCTGACTTTCTTCTGTGCCCTTGGTTTTGAATTTGAAAAAGTTGTGCATCAATCTCATTTAATTATTTATCATATAGGATCTATAGTTACATGTGGCTCTTAAGTGAGTTCCTTATGTGGAAAACGTAGATAATAATGTGGTTTAATGATAAATGCTACTGCATATAACAACTCTGTGGCGGAGGCACAGAGGGACAAGAGGGGCCAGGTGACCCCATGGTGGCCAGAAAGTTGTGGAGGTCCTCAGGCGACCCCTTGGCCGACTGGTGTGCGACCCCCAGGCGCACACCAGGTGTTCGACGAAAGGTCTGAACGACCTTTCGCAGCTGTTGCTGTGCACAGCAGAAGGTGGTCAGTTAGTGAGAGTAATTCCAGTGGAAACTCGTAGGAAATCTTTCTGTGGGCTGCCAAAGTTTCCCTCATGGCCTCAGCTCACGTTGTCATGTTGTTTTACATTACAATTTATTGATCAATTGAATTTCTTCTGTATTCAATTTTGGCCTTTTATGACGCTGTGTTGAACTTTTGTTTGCAAAGAAATGCCTTTGGAAAAGCTGGCATTCAAGTTGTACTTATTTAGCTAAATTATTTAGGAAACACCTTCATTTCCTGCAGTTTTGGTAATTTGCTTCTTTGATAACTTGTTTACTTTTTCCTACATTTTGCCGTTATCATTTGTTCCTCCTTTTTTTTGGGTTGTTTTTTTACCTTATCCGAGCTCAAGGTAGTTTGTGGCTTGTTTCTACTATTGTGATCGATGGAATATATATGCGCGGAATGGATTTGAGTTTTGATGCAAGAAGTGCTTCATAATCAGTTTTTGCTCAATCAAAGAGAATCTGAAACTGCTTTGTATTTGTTTTTTGATCTGTGTGGTAATGTTGGTTGAGTTTGAATTCATGCTGCATATAGCCTTTGTGCAATTTAATGTAAATATGGCCGATATTGTTGTACTGAGAGGCCTTTAGGACTGTTTTCTATTGATTCTGTTCTAAGTGCCTAAGTGGGTTGAGACTTGAGGGCTTTGTTTCATTTGAGTCACAGATCAAACTTTTGCAGCTAGAAGTGACTTGAAAAGAACAAAAAGGCGCCTAGGCGCTAGGCGGGGCATTCTTTTAATATAAATAAATAGTATAGCCGCTTGGCACGTCCTAATCGCTGGTCAAGTCCTCTTTGGTTTTTTTTTTATAAATAGTATAGCCGCCCGGCTATACTCGATTTTTTCTAATTTTTTTAAAAATAGTATAGCCGGGCGGCTTTACTTCATCTTGGCAATATGTCATTTCTGGCTTGACATAATTGCCTTTTCCACAAACTTCATCTTGGATTTCAAATGAATCTAAGAGCAATTGTAAATGACATGTGTCCAACTTGATAAATTTACCTTATTAATCCACTCATATTATATCACGTGTATCTATATATTAATATTACAATTAGGAAAAACAAAAACTACCTTGAAAATGCTAAAAACATACGTTTTTTTCGTTTCATATAATAAATAAATAGACATTTTTCACATGTTTCCATATTTTTCATTATTTTCCATGATATTGCATTAATTGAATAGTCTATTGGAGCAAAAACTAGGTTTAATATCACAAAACATCCCTAAGGTTTACGAAACTATCAGATTGCATCCTTAATGTTTTTTTGTGTCATTCATGGTCCTCAAGGTTAGTATGTGTGTTCACAAATGGTCCCTGCCGTTATGTGTGCTCACTAACGGAGTTTTTAATGGAACCTAATGGTAGAGACCATTTGTGAGCACACATACTCAGCTTGATGACCACTAATGACACAAAAAAAACATTAAGGATGCAATATGATAGTTTCGTAAACCTTAAGGACGTTTTGTGATATTAAGCCCAAAAATTATTCAAGTAGCAAATAAGCCTTTTCAAATTGCCACATAGGTCTACAAACCTTAATTTGAAGAGTTTAATTTGCGACGACTCACATACATGGAATTACAAGCATTTATAGTTAGAACATAACATATATGGTTCTTTGACATAAATTTGAATTCAGTAGGATTTGGGTTTTGCTTCGATTTCTACACTCTGAACTTTCCCTCTCTGCGTGGATCGAGCTAAGAACTTGAATTGCCGTGTATGCTTAAAGTCCATGTGCCCTTCTCAAACTCTTGGGCCTATGACAGCTTCAGACAGTTTTAGTCACCGTTGCAGTATTTGTGGTGCAGCGGCTCACCTAAGCTGCTCTTCTAGTGCGCACAAGGATTGCAAGTGTGTATCCATGATGGGGTATGAGCATCAGAGCATGTGATGCACCAATGGGCTGTCCGTTGGAATGAGGTAACAGATCAACCTGATGAAACTTCTTTCTGCAGTTATTGTGAAGAGCCATGTAGTGGGTCTTTTCTTGATATGGTGCTGCTTGTGGTGTCAAAGACTGGTACATGTGGATTGCCACAGTAGCATGTCCAATGAAACTGTTCGCACCAAAAATCGCATTTTTGCCCTGGAATTGGAGACATTGCGTTATGAACAAGAATTGGCTAAAATCATGGCCAAGCATGATCAAGCATCAACTGCAGTCAGCCACATTCTGTCCGATGGCCATTTACTTTGCTCAAATGAAGTTTCTTTCTTCTTGAAAGTTGTTCATTTTGATGTCTACTATCACGTGCCCAAATTTGGCAGCCATTGGATAAATATTGAAACCTCAGAGAAATAAACACTGAAGCCTGTTCAAAGGAAATTTCTGTATCAGTCAGATACATTCTGTCCGATGAGGGACTTAGAGTGTCCGAATGAGTTTGCTTTCTTCATGAAAGATGTTCGGACAGATGTCTACTATGTCGTGTCCGAATTTGGGAGCATTTGGATAACTGTAGCCTACTCATATTTATGTCCGAAGAGAAGCCTGTTCAAAGGCAATTTCTGTATCAGTCGGATACATTCTGTCCGATGAGGGACTTAGAGTGTCCGAATGAGTTTGCTTTCTTTATGAAAGATGTTCGTACAGATGCCTACTATGTTTTATCCGAATTTGGGAGCATTTGGATAAGTATGGCATCCTCAAACGGACAAACACTGAAGGTGGTTCAGGCTGCAGTCCAGTGATTATCAGTCAGAGGAAATCCTGTCTGAAAGGCCCCTTCCACTACTCGAATGAGGTTAACTTCTTCATAAGAGTTGTTCCTCCCAATGTCTACTACGTCTTGTCCAAATTTGAAAGTAATTGGATAAGTATTGAATCCTCAGATGGACAAACATTGAAGCTGGTTCAGGTTGCAGTCATATGACCGTCAGTCAAGATAAATTGTGTCCAAAGGCAATCTTCCACTTCTCAAATGAAGATCTCTTCTTCATGAGAGTTGTTCTCCCTGATGTCTAGTATCACATATTAAAAAATGGGAGTATTTGGATCAGTGTAGCATTTCCAGACTCATGCCCAAAGAGGAGCTATGCAAACTGCCAACCAACTTTCATTAGCTACATCAATGGAGAAATTAAGCCATGACGTGGGAGTTTGGTTTAAATTGACAGGAAGCTACTTACTCATTCCAACAGAGAAACCCATGGGTGCACATGCTTCTTTATTTTAATATTATGCTTTATGAGTTTTTTTTTTTAAGAAGGGATGGGCAGCCAGCATAAAGAAATAATAAAATATAAAGTGGCTACTCATGTGCACCAATCAGAGGAAGAGAGAAGGAATAAAATATATATGAAGGGGCAAGTTGTGTCATCAATATATTATTTTATCATATTGACCAGGAAATCTTCAACTAAGATTTCTTTCACACTTGTGGTTCAATTTACGAGGGCAAAAGCTGCAAGTGGCAGTAAGGCAACACTCAAGTGTTATCATCCAAGTACCTTCCAGGCACCATCATCGTTGGGATATTTTGCCTATAATTATGAAAGCCCCATGGAAGCAAAAGGACACACAACTTCAGTCAAAAGCCAGACTCAACGTCTCAAAAACAAGACTCAATGTCTTAGACTCAATTTCTTGCTAAATGTCTCTCTGCAGACCAAAGCCAAGTCTTGAATCAACTCCCTTCGCTTTCTTTGAGTTTCCAGTTGACAACACCTTGTTGGAACTCTATTCTTTTCCCAAACACATAGTTCTGTCTAATTCCCAGTTGACAACTCCTAATTGGAATAACACTGCCATTGTTTGTAACCTATATGCTCTGCCAGCAACGCTTGGTATGATTTGATAGTTGGTTTCAATTTCCAGCTCACCCATTTCAAAACAAGCTTCCAATCTACAGTATGGGCCAGTTTCTGGCTACAGATCTTTCATTGTATTTACTTTTTCAGTACAATAACGTGTTCCTCGGACAACCAGTGTCCAACGAACAACCATTGTATTTACTTTCTGTCCGTTTCATCTTCCATGTATTTGATAACATATTGTACTAGATAAATATTGAAGTCCTTAGTTCTCAAGGCATAGAAAAGAACTTTATTGGGTATGTTTCCCCTCCCAATTCGCAGTCACTTGATTATTGGTCATTTATTTGGCGCGCAATCTATTATCTATAATCTCAGTCTGTTGAAGTTCTCATTGCCAACAGTGGCACGCTCGCAACCGCATTCACAACACAAACACCGGCGGCCATCCATGCATGACCGTTGGGTTTCAGGGGCACAAACAGAAACAGGTGATATTTGTGATTTAGGTCCATTCAGAAGGTTGATTCTATCCCCTCTTCATGTAAAGGAATTGAGCCAGACTTCCGCTGGTGGATTTTTGAGCTCCATTACTCCGAGGCCCAATGAGATAGAATCTTCAGTGCAAGTATTAGGAATTAGAGCAACAAGTCCAATCATGGAAATGAAACGTCTGTTGACAAGGGAAATGGTGGTAGTACTGGGGATATGTCCGCAGTGAAGGAAGTTGGGGTTCCAACCCAAAACCAATTGGCTATGGGAGGAGTAGCCCAACTCCTTATAAACTCTTGCTAGGTTTTTCAACTTTCCAATGTGGGACTTTTTCACCTTCACATTCTCACACGCCCTCGCACGTGTGGCGAATTTTCAAGCCTAACACGTGGACAACACATATTGGGTTTCGTGGAGCACGTGTGACCATTGGGCTTTCACACATGGGCTAACCCGCTCTGATACCATGAAGGAAGTTGGGGTTCCACCCCAAAACCAATTGGCTATGGGGGGAGTAGCCCAACTCCTTATAAACTCTTGCTAGGTTTTTCAACTTTCCAATGTGGGACTTTTTCACCTTCACATTCTCACATGCAGAAGGCACAACTGATACTCATCAAGCTGTTAATGGTTCTCATAAAATTTATGAAAACCGTAATGGTACTGTAAATGTGGATTTGCAGCACCAATATGAAGATGGTGATGTAGATATGAAATTGGATTCTAAGCCTAGTTTCAAAATGAGCTCGTCAAGCAATAAGAAGGATGAGTCTCAGGTTTTAGGGATGAAACAAAAATACGAGTTGATTGATTTGTCACCAGATGCAAGACCCTTGTTAGTTTTTATCAACAAGAGGAGTGGGGCTCAGCGTGGGAATTCACTGAGGCAACGATTGAATATTCGTCTAAATCCTGTTCAGGTTTGATTTCTCTACCATCTTGATTACTTGGAAAATTTAAATATACGAAGATTTTTAAGACATATAGCCGCGCGGCTATACTATTTAAATATTCGAATATATTCAGGATGTATAGCCGCGCGGCTATACTATTTAAATATTCAAATGTATTTGTGACGTATAGCCGCCCGGCTATACTATTAAAATATGGTTACTGCAATGGCTATCTATGATCATGAAACTCCAAATTGGATTAGGATTGTTGATATCACGAAGTACGAGAAGTACGCAGGAAGCTTAAGGAGCAAGGGTATGAGGATGATGCAATCCCAAAAGTTTTGATTTGGGGTCTTTTTGACTTAAACTTGCCTAGTATAGAAGAACCTCATCCGGGGCTGACTGTGTTGAGTGGCTTCTCCGACAATTTGAGCAAGTTATTCTTGGACAATGGTGGAGAAATTGGCCCGCACCGACTCATGGAAGCAGCCATCGCTGACAAAGAGTATCAAGCTTTCCGTGTGGTGGACTGAAACTTCATACTTTGAGGTATTGATGATATGGTTTTATCAATTAGGTAGAATATTAATTAATTAGTTTACTAACTTTTATGTAGCACTGATATATAGCCTACCCTGTGCTTAGAGATTCTTGAGCAACATTTCAAATCATCATCCTGCATGCATCATCCGTTTTAGTTTAATTGAATTGAATGTTAGAGTTGAGTTATTTTCTAGCTAGCTAGCAATGTTTTCTGTTCTGAAAGGTGAAAACTTTTGGTATATGTAATGATTGGGGATGGATTAGATTTTATATTAGATTAAATTATATTCGAAACTTGAAGATTCATATGGTTTTTTGGCACTGGAAGGAAGATTAGAAACAAGATCACAAGGCACCAACGTTTTATATGTTTGGTTTTTCTTCGAATTTTGCTCTTATGGCTAAGCTGCATTGAACTTGTTGCTGTACACCACCTGATAGAGTGCAGGCTTTTACTTCCATGACATAGAAGTCTCACATTCTTCTTTCGGCATGCATTTCAAAATAGTTTCGAACTGGATACTAGATGGTCTTATGACTCTTACTTGCACTTAGAAGTCTCCCTTTGATTTCTTGTATGCCCTGCATCACAAGGCACCAACGTTTTATATGTTTGGTTTTTCTTCGAATTTTGCTCTTATGGCTAAGCTGCGTTGAACTTGTTGCTGTACAGCACCTGATAGAATGCAAGCTTTTACTTCCATGACATAGAAGTCTCACATTCTTCTTTCGGCATGCGCGTTTCAAAATAGTTTTCCAACTGGATACTAGATGGTCTTTCTAGTGCCATTGGTTATTCCAAGTTACCTACTCAGTGCTACTCATTGAAATGTCAAAAAGGGACTTGTAAGAGATGTAAAACGAAACAAACAGACAAATTACCCTTTTAAGCAACAAGTATAGTTATTTCGTCAACATGAGTATACTTATCTCGTAAATCATGTAGCTGTTTGCATTACCAATTCTTCTTTATGACATGTAGATAGAAACCTGTATTTAGACATTTGTGGTTATCTATAGCCGATCCTCCTCTCTTTTGTTCTCAAGACATGGTTCTTAAGCATTGATGAAATTTCCTTCTAGATATATAGAGCATTATTATCTCATAAGTGATGGTTTGCTCATGTAGTTCTTAAGGGTCTTACTGAGGGACTTAATGTCAGAGAAATGGGCACCAACCATTTTTTGGTTAAAAATAAGGGGTGCCTAACTTAGGCAATTATCAATGGAGGTCAATAACCGTTGCCTAATTTCTTGCCTAAACACCAACCCATGTTTTTGAAGCCTATATAAATCGCTTAGCTCTCATTTGTAGAGCATCCCCAAAATTAGAGAATTAGAGAGAGTTTGAGAGAAAAGCTTAAGAGAAAAGGCTTGTGAAAGAATTTTTGTGAGGAAAAATTCTTAGTACAATTCGGGGTGGGTTGTGAGTTGTAAGTGTTGTAAACACTTTGTATATTTTCTCCCTTTAGTAAAATGATCTGCAGCAGGTTCGGAGATGTAGGCACAATTGGCTGAACTCCGTTATCAAATTTGTGTGTGTTATTTCCTCTGTTATTTCGCATTCTCACTAATTTGGTTTATAGGGAAATCTGCGTAATTTCCTAACACTTAAAGCAACAAAGAGATGGGACGACATTGAAATATATAAGCTATTCACAAATGTTTTCTGCGTATATCCCCCCAAAGGTAAATGTTGTACTTCCTCCTGTGCATAATTTATTATTAGGGAATTGTTGCTTTGGTGCTCATGATCTTTCATGCATTAATTTATGATTAGAGATGGGATGACAATGAAATATATAAGCTATTCACAAATGTTTTCTGCGTATACCTCCTGTACATAATTTATGATTAGGGAATTGTTGCTTTGGTGCTCATGATCTTTCATTCATGTTTTTTTTTTCCCACATCTTTCATGCATTAATTTTTGCTTTATCTCAAACATTTGTGATACTAAAGATGGGCTCAAGTTGATTGGATTGCCTCCTGTATTTCTAGATGGATGTATCTGTACTCTGGTGTAATATGAATATTCTAGTTTCTCTGGACAAATGTTAAACTTGATGGGTCATTAGTTGGAGCTTTGTGTGAAAATGCGAGTACTTATTTCTTTTCCACACATTTTTTCCTCTCATCTTTTCTTCTTTTGCAGGAGGAAGAGCAACTTCAAACATTCAATAAACAGGTTGAAGAAGATGGGAGAATTATTATATCGAGGAGCAATTTAAATGAATTACATGAGGTATTTTTTAGTTCTGTTTAAATTTTATATATTTGAATACATATTTATTATATTTAAACAGTATAGCCGGGCGGCTATACTTCTGAAATATAGTCGAATATGTCAATAGTATAGCCGCTCGGCTATACCTCTGGAATATATTCGAATATTTAGACAGTATAGCCGAGCGGCTATACTTGTTAAATATAGTCGGCTATTTAAACATTCGAATATATTAGGATTCAGAGCAACAAGTCCAATCATGGAAATGAAACCTCTGTTGACAAGGGAAATAGTGGTAGTACTGGGGATATATCCGCAGAAAGCACAGCTGATACTCATCAAGCTGTTAATGGTTCTCATAAAATTGATGAAAACCGTAATGGTACTGTAAATGTGGATTTGCAGCACCAAGATGAAGATGGTGATGTAGATAGGAAATTGGATTCCAAGCATTGTTTCGAAAGGAGCTCGTCGAGCTATAACAAGGATGAGTCTCAAATAGGAGTTGATTGATTTGTCACCAGATGCAAAACCCTTGTTAGTTTTTATCAACAAGAGGAGTGGGGCTCAGCGTGGGAATTCACTGAGGCAACGATTGAATATTCTTCTCAATCCTGTTCAGGTTTGATTTCTCTACCATCTTGATTACTTGGAAAATTTAAATATACGAAGATTTTAAAGAAGTATAGCCATTCGGCTATACTATTTAAATATACGGATATATTGCGGCTATACTATTTAAATATACGGATATATTTAAGAAGTACAGCCGCGCGGCTATACTATTTAAATATACGGAAATAATTAGGAAGTACAGCCGCTCGGCTATACTATTTTAATATTAGAAAATAATTAAGAAGTACAGCCGGTCGGCTGTACTCTCTTAATATTCGAATATTTTTAAGAAGTATAGCCGATCGGCTATACAATTTAAATATTCGAAAATAATTGAGAAGTATAGCCGCTCGGCTATACGATTTAAATATACAGAAATATTTTAGCAGTATAGCCGGCCGGCTATACTATTTGAATATTAGAAAATAATTAAGAAGTATAGCCGCGCGGCTATACTATTTAAATATTCTAATATTTTTAAGAAGTATAGCCGTTAAGCTATACTATTTAAATATTCTAATATATTTGAGAAGTATAGCCGTTAAGCTATACTATTTAAATATTATAATATATTTGAGAAGTATAGCCGGGCGGCTATACTATATGGTCCCATGATCCCCCATCCACCCTCAAGCTCATCTTCAACCTCAACTCTTGCGTTTTTTGTACGGGAAAAGGGTACACATAAGCCTTCTACACGGCGGCCTTTTGGGTTGGCTCCACCAGAATCACCCCAAGACGCTAGCGTGCAGTCTCCCCTCTTTTTCCGGTTCGTTGGGGAATTTATGGGAAGTTGTAGATATTCTCTACCGCCTTCTGGAGAATATATGGTCCCATGGATCTCTTCATGGAGCGCTTGGAGTCTGATGTTGACAAAATAATGCATCACAATCTGCAACAAGGAGGATGAGTTCAAGGAAGAAGAAGATGATGAAGGTACTACTTTTGCTGTGTGAAAGCATTGCGAAGAGGCCTTTCACACCCGAATCAGATCAATCGTATGAATTGGAAGAGTGGGAGAAGTTTAGGAAATTGGTTTTGGCGCCCTTGTGCAATTATTGGTATCGTCAAGGAATGTTTGACCATCGATGGAGCTTGGTGTCTGAGAAGCTGAAGTTGTGGCATCGTCAAACCGCAGTTAACACTGACAGGCGGAGGAGCTTTGAGGTTGAGAAGTATTTGGAGGAGGTGAAAGCAGCAGCAGCAAGAGGAGGAGGCGGCATTGGCATAATAAAGCCGAATGCTTTGGTTCCAAGAGAGATCATAAACTATGCTTGCTATGCGGATTTCAGGGAAGCGGCTGAGCTTCAGTGGAAGACAATGGTGGAGGGCATAAAGCAGCAGCAAAAACAAGGGAAGGGTTTGGGCAACTTTAAACACTGCTTGGCAATGCGTCTCCTCAGTCGTCACAGATATGCTTGGCAATCACAGAATATTGGCGCTGAGTTTGGGGCTGTGGTGTCTGAACTGAGTGAAGAGCCATGGGAAGGAATGGCGATCACTTTCGGTGATTCACCCTATGTGCTGCTGCTGTATTCGATACAAGGCAGTGATCTCAAGTCCAAGCGCAAGTTTATGATGCAAACATGCCAAAATTTCAGCTTTGCTGTTAATTTTCCAGAGGCCTGTGATATGATTCTGGAAGTGGCTGTGAATGAGAACTTAAAGGCAGAGCAGATGATCAAGAAGGTGTTTGTGTTCACCGACCTTGCATCCGGCTGCCACTGGAAGACTAAGTATGAGGAAGTACGCAGGAAGTTTAAGGAGCAAGGGTATGAGGATGATGCAATGCAATCCCACAAGTTTTGATTTGGGGTCTTTTTGACTTGAACATGCCTAGTATAGAAGAACCTCATCCGGGGCAGACTGTGTTGAGTGGCTTCTCCGACAATTTGAGCAAGTTATTCTTGGATAATGGTGGAGAAATTGGCCTGCACCAACTCATGGAAGCAGCCATTGCTGACAAAGAGTATCAAGCTCTCCGTGTGGTGGACTGAAACTTCATACTTTGAGGTATTGATGATCTAATCTGATGATATGGTTTCATCAATTAGGTAGAATATTATTTAATTAGTTTACTAACTTTTAGGTAGCACTGATATATAGCCTAACCCTGTGCTTAGAGATTCTTGAGCAACATTTCAAATCATCATCCTGCATGCATCTTCGGTTTTAGTTTAATTGAATTGAATGTTAGAGTTGAGTTATTTTCTAGATTATATTAGGTGAAAACTATTGGTATATGCAATGATTGGGGATGGATTAGATTTTATATTAGATTTATTAGATTCGAAACTTGAAGATTCTTATGGTTTTTGGGCACCGGAAGGAAGATTAGAAACAAGACTACATACTTTGTTTCTTATTTGAAGTACTGGGGAGAAGAACTAAAATATGGTTGCTGAAATGGCTATATATGATCATGAAACTCCAAATTGGATTAGGATTGTTGATATCACAGCCCTTATTCATACTAATTCTGTAACATGCCTTAAGCCATAGGTGAAAACTTGTGCTGAGTTTACTTTTACCTTTGTCTAGTAGAACTCAAAGGGTAAAGCAAAAGGAAAGTTAAATATTATGAAGCCTTGAGCAGATGCTATTGAAAAATAAACTTCAGTTGCTTAGCTCCTCAATCTCCTCAGTTGATTTCTATGGAGTTTGGTGAACCTATTCTCTATTTATATTTGTGATATATCATATATTGTTGCATCTTTTTGTGTTTTTGCCTGGACTCAAAACTTAATGGTCTGTGTTGGAGTTTCTTCTGCGGTTATTCTAAAACAGTCTATCTAATGAACCAATGGCTATTTTGGTTGTTTGATGAGTCAGTTTTGGCTAATATGTTTTTGAGATTTAACAACATATACTTTGTACTAACTGCATGGGGATTATTATTATTACTTCTATGCCTCTTTATTTATGCCCTACATCACATTGACTGGGCTCTCATTTGTCCTCGCATTCATAACCAACTCTGGCATACTTCATTTGTAGGAATTGGGTGTGATGCAAAGGTTGTCCTAGACATTCATAATCTACGGGAGAGAAGTTTTATAATCAGGCAATGCCGAACCGTAACTAAAGCAGAATTCAAATCAATCTCCCTTACACTGTACTAGGCATTAAACTCTGGTTGATCGGTTCTTGAGTTTAGAGTAATAGGGAACTATGGAGCAGAGGCTAGTGTACTATTGGAGTCCGAGATCAAATGTGGTTATAACTTACAAATCAGAATGGAATTAAAGTTGTTATCATACTTCAACCTGTGTGGATCACATTTTAAATCTGTGCTTCTTGTTGTTTGTTAGTAGTTTTATTTGGATTTTACTTTGAGACTTCCTACTTAAGCTGTTGACATCAGTTATGTTGTTGCAATTGTTATATACCTGCAGTTCATGAAAAAAGTCCTTTATGCAAGAGAAGGTGCTAAGGATATAATGGATAGAACATTTGTGGATTTTCCTTGGCAAGTTCGAGTTGAAGTAGATGGTGTTGAGATAGAGGTCCCTGATGAGGTGAGTACGTATGAAAAGATTTTAACCATAAAGACACAACACTTGCTGATTCAGAAATCATCACCATATTGCTTGAGCTTTGGCTGTCTGGATATATCATGATTGACTAATTTTGAGATTATCAGTGCTGGACTTATGGACACATTTTCAGGATGCCGAAGGTCTACTTGTTGCGAATATTGGAAACTACATGGGCGGTGTAGATTTGTGGCAAAATGAAGATGAAACTTACGATAATTTTGATCCACAATCTATGCACGATAAAATACTTGAGGTTGTGCTTGTGAGCATTTCTGGAACATGGCAACTTGGGAAACTTACGATATATTTAAGAAGTATAGCCGCGCGGCTATACTATTTTAATATAGGAATATATTAAAGAAGTATAGCCACGCGGCTATACGGTTTTTGAAATGCACTAATATTTTTAAGAAGTATAGCCGCGCGGCTATACTATTTAAATATACGGAAATTCAAGCGGTATAGCCTCGCGGTCATACTATTTTAATATACGGAAATATTTAAGAGGTATAGCCGCTCGGCTATACTATTCAGACGTTCGGATATATTTGAGAAGTATAGCCGCTCGGCTATACTGTTTAAATATACGAATATTTTTAGACGTATAGCCGCGCGCGGCTATACTATTTTAATATTCGAATATTTTTAAGAAGTATAGCCCGGCGGCTATACTATTTAAATATACAGAAATATTTAAGACGTATAGCCGTGCGGCTAAACTATTTAAATATTCGAATATATTCAGGAAGTATAGCCGAGCGGCTATACTATTGTAATATTCGAATATTTTTAAAAGGTATAGCCGCGCGGCTATACGATTTAAATATTTGAATATATTTGAGGCGTATAGCCGCCCGGCTATACTATTAAAATATGGTTGCTGCAATGGCTATCTATGATCATGAAACTCCAAATTGGATTAGGATTGTTGATATCACGAAGTATGAGGAAGTACGCAGGAAGTTTAAGGAGCAAGGGTATGAGGATGATGCAATCCCAAAAGTTTTGATTTGGGGTCTTTTTGACTTAAACATGCCTAGTATAGAAGAACCTCATCCGGGGCTGACTGTGTTGAGTGGCTTCTCCGACAATGGTGGAGAAATTGGCCCGTACCAACTCATGGAAGCAGCCATCGCTGACAAAGAGTATCAAGCTCTCCGTGTGGTGGACTGAAACTTCATACTTTGAGGTATTCATGATCTGATGATATGGTTTTATCAATTAGGTAGAATATTAATTAATTAGTTTACTAACTTTTATGTAGCACTGATATATAGCTTGCCCTGTGCTTAGAGATTCTTGAGCAAAATTTCAAATCATCATCCAGCATGCATCATCCGTTTTAGTTTAATTGAATTGAATGTTTTTACCAAGCAAGCCTATTGGTTCTTGTGGAATTATATACATATAAGTGAATATGGGACTTAGACGGGGTTTTTCTTGGCGGACTAATTCTAAGAGTCTTGAGATTTCAAAGGTTATGGGGGTTAGCCCCATATCATTCCAAAGAGCTCGGAGGGCCAAGTGCAAGCCACAGATTTGTGCCCAAGAATTCCGGAGGTCAACGTGCACGTGACGGAGGCTTCATAAGGAAAGAAATCAAGGAGGTTGATAATAATTCGGAATTTTCCAAAACGAGAGAAAATCAAGCAACCAAGAAATATCCACCAACGTGATCCACGGATTTATGGGCCTCAAAAGGAAAGAATTTCAATAGTTGATATTTGGCCATTCAATGGCCAGCCCATGGTCTGACGGATGCCCTTATATAAACATCACTAGATGAAGGCAGAAGACACGCATCATCAGACACACAAACCTATTTTTCGTCTCGCACTTTTCTTTTCTTAGACTTAGGATTTTACTTTTCAAGCACCTAGTGTAGCAAGTTCTTCATTTTCCTAGTGTAAGTTTAATTCCTTGCAATTTATATTATCTTGTCATTTAAATTCAAGTTCATTTAAATTGCTTTATGTTTTTCATTGTTATTCAATTTTCATTAAGTTTAAATTCAAGTTTAATTTAGTTTATCGTTCTTATTTCGTTCTTGTTTATTTATCGCTTTAATCTATTTTATTGCACTTTAATTCTTGTATTAACATTCTTTATTTTACGCACATTAAATTACGCACTTATCTTTAAATTATTTATTTTACGCATTTATCTTTCAATTATATTTAAATTCAAGTACCTTTACTTTACGCATTTGTTCTTCGTTTCATTACGTTTCACCTTCAATCTTCATCTCCACCAACTCCACATCATTTGTTGCTCACATAAAGCCTTGACCCCGAGGTAGTGAAAGAACCTAGGCCATGAGGAGGTTTCTTGCTTGGCCGAACAATTGTTTGATTAAAGTCAAATCTCAAACGCAACATCCACTCACATTCCATTCAAGCCAAATTCGTGGCTTGGTGGAGGTACGCTCCGCACTCAAAAAAGAAGAAGGACCAAATGTTCCTTCCGTCGGCCGCCCCGGCCGAAAAGAGGGAAACACATTCAAATCCCAGAAGCATAGCATTTCACTCTCTCTTTGGGAAGCTTCTCTTCCTTAGGATTTTTGGAGATGAAATTAGGGTTCTGTGTGGAATGAAATTGGGGTTTCAATTCTTGATTTAGTTTTAGGGATTTCTCTCTCTGGTGAATTGTGGTTTCTATATATGGTTTCAAATTCAAAGCTTAGTGTTTCAAAGAATGGAAATGAATCAGTGAGTAAAAGTGGAAATACGTTGTAGTGTTTTACTCTTTCTGGAAAAACAATATTTGTTTGTTTGATGTTGAAGGAAAGTCAATGAGTTTGAATTCCTTTTGGAATGATTCAGTTTTTCCAATTGCAAACACAGAAAGGCATATAACAAGGCTTAAAGTAGGTTATGTTTCTTATGATGATAACCAATTTTACGGACTTGTAGAGAAAGCAGGGGCATTGAAGTATTAATGGCAGATAAAGCATTATGCTCTGTGGCCTCTCAATATTTGTTGAGAGATGAATTTTTTAATTGTGTTTTTTTAATTGAATAAGGTGGTTACAGTATAATTACAGAATCTAGAAAATTATACATAAAAAAGAAAAACACTATAGTAATATGATTTTCATGACAGTAGCATTTTTGTATAAGTTGATGATTTCACATCAGTGCTTATAAAATGAATACTCAAATTTAAGAGAAGATTAATTCTCTAGTAGTTGTTGTTTAGTGAAGTTGGTATTACTATTCACACACCATCATGCAGACAACAAATGCTTAAATAAATTAGAGCAAAGTGTGGTTACTGGTTTTTTTAATCTGTCTTGAGGCTATATGTTGAGTGTGGTTGCTGTTTATGATATGTTCATGATATAACTTGTCAGTGGGCGCGAAAGATAAACAAATGAAATACTAAATTCCATCAATTGAGATTTAAAAAGTTGAAATATCAATCACTGATTATTATTGGTTGAATAATTAATTGAATCATGAGAGCTATAATCGCCTCAAGACAGTGGGAGCTAGAATCTTTACAGTTTTAGTTTTGTTTTGTTTTGTTAACTAGTTTTTTTAGCCAGCTTGTTTTTGTAGATTTGATTAATGGTATTTGTGTTTTGTTTTCTTATATTATGCATATATATCTTGACAAATAGAATGAAGGCCAAACTGTAACTATGCTAGCATTTTGTTGGACCATTTTGTGTTAATTTAAGGTTTTGTTTGAATGATGCAGTTCATCCAACTAGAGCAAAGCTTGGTAAACCTTGTGATATGCGATTAGCTATTTAAATTTTTGGCGACGTGATAATGGATGACATAATGGAGCTATAATTTTAAACTTTGTTGTAATTTAATTTGCTTTTTATGTATTTGTTTTGTTAGAAGTTTCAGTATTTGGGTTCAGTTTCAGTATTAGAATAATTTGGGAATTGTTTTTTTATTTTTACCAAAGAATGATTTGCTATATTCAATATAAAAATTGGACCAATTGTGATGTAAGTCCAACAATTTAAAAATTCAAATTGTTTTGAAGTTTAAAACCCCAAAAAATTTTGAATGGGCTTTACAGCAGGCCCACATTGTGGAGAACTAGGAACCAAATCGAACTGTAACCAGTCTGGTTAGGTTTGATTCTAATATCAATTTTGTTAAAAATCGAATTGAATCGGACCATATGAACAATACCTATTTCAGTTCTGATTTGGGCCCAAAATCGAACTGAATCAGACCATACCTAGGCCTATCCCATCCCCTCCCCTCCCATCCTCTCTCATCCCATTGGCGCACATGTGGTGCCCATAGCGTTTTAAAGCCAAACTCCAAAAACTTTACATGAAGACGGGCCATGACCTCAATAATAGGGTCAATTTACCCTATCACATACAATACCATATGATCCTAATGGGTTCTCAAATTATGAAATGGGACAAACCCTTATTCAGAAATAATAATTAAACCATATAGAGATGGATTAAACCAGTTGATAGCAGCAGTGAGCCAGTCTCAAATCCCATTCATTTATTATTATTAATTTATAATAATTTAAACTATCGATTATATAAACACAAATTCAATCCATTACTTCCCACTAATTTAAAATTTTACACGAAAAATCGTGGACACACCAATATGATAGAGCAGCTATCCAAAAATTTACGTTATTTATTTGCTTTCAAATTTGGAAGCCAAAATTTCATTTTCCTGTGTTGGAGCGTCAAGTTCAAAAATATCCAAGTTCCAAACAAGGAAACGACCGAAAAATATGTCCTGTAATAAAAAGATGACGACAATGATGAGAGGCAGTGGCGTTTTCGAAATTTAATGCGAAAACCGTGGGCGGATGAGAAGCCAAAATCGCAACAAATAAAAATAATATGATATGGAGGCGGTCACATGCAGGATCCCGAGTCTGCCGGCCCAGGACGGGTTTTTTTTACCCAAATACCATTAGCGGCGTCGTTCGAGTCTCATCATCTGTCTGCCCAGCCCAAGTCTCGCCGGTTACAGAAACAAAAAAAAATCTCTTATTTAAAGTCCGACTGTTTTCTCAGTGTGGACTTACTCAAAAGCTTGTTTGACGTCTCCATCGCATTTTCCTCTCTCTCTGTCCGATCAGTCTCTTCTACTTCTCTCTGGTACTCTTTCTCTCTCATATAATTGCTGCTGCTGTTTTTGTTTTTTACTTTGAAGCTCAAATCCCATCCATAACCACTGTAGAATTGGATTATATTGTCCGATTTGAAGGGGAAAATAGTACGATCCGCGAGGGACTGTACCGTGAGATCTTTTAGTTTGCTCAGACTCACTTTTAACTTCATCATCATCATAATCGTCATCATCTTTCACTGGTTTTATTTTTATTTTATTATAATTTGTTTATTTATTTAGCATGGTGCTAGTGATTGGAGCCCTAGATCTTTTGCTAGGTTCAGTTTTATTGATTCTGTGTATGGTTATTGGAAGAATTTTGGTTTCATCGTTTGTTCGTTTCGGAGAAACTTTGAGGAGGCGATTTGCATTAGCTGTAACGTATTTTGTTCCGCGTATTGTTATCGTTATTTGTAGTATTTTCATAATACATTAGAGAATGGGAGGAACAGCTTGTGGTTTTCTAGATCTTTCAAGCAACTGGAATTGAATTTCTATCTGTATTTTATGACATTGTGGATGTTGTTTTATTGCATTCGAGTTTGCTTGTTCACCGTCGTAATTCGTTTGTTTCAGAGTTGAAAGCCAACAGTAATGTCAGAGACAGCTCTGAGAGATCTCAACGCCATACCTGGATCTGAGAAGAAGAATGAAAGCTCTAGCAAAGGGAGCATAACTAAGCCCTTAGCGGGGAATGCTAATGAAAATCAGGAAGAATGCCAGAAGAAAGCCACTGCTGCTTTGGGTGCACTTTCTATAAATGGTGCCGAAGTTGCGAATACTGGTTTTGAGGTTGGAATTGCAGAAGTAGAATACATTGAGTCAGAGAATCTGGATGATCTAGAGGATGTTGATACAAGTCTCAAGGTATTCATTTATGCCTTCTCATAGTGTTTTTGTGTAAACCTTAGGCGTTTCTGACCTGTCGCCTCTGATGACTATGCATTGATATGTGTATGTATGTAGCTAACTGTATGAAGTGCATACATTTCTTGTTTGATGTTTCAGATACTCGTAACTGGACTAGAATCTAAAGATTGGGTTCTGCTGTGTGAAGCACTCAATAATGTGCGTCGGTTTTCTATATTTCACAAGGAAGCCATGCTTGATATGTTGTAAGTGTCATGTTCTTACACAAAGCTCTTGATTGGTAGAAGTATGCGTTATTGTTGATCGATTTAACTATTGTCATCATTTTGTTCAATAGGGGAGATGTGATCTCGCTGGTGGTAAGGTCTCTGAAAAATCCAAGAAGTGCTGTTTGCAAAACTGCAATTATGACATCTACAGATATTTTCAATGCTTACAACGATCTTGTGGTTGATTCATTGGACCCTCTGGTAAACTTGAATTCTTTGAAGTTTCCTGCTATATTGGTTTGCTTTGTTTTTATAGTAAAGGATTCTGCTCTTATATTCGATTTAATTGTTAGTATTTTCCCCCAATTTAATCAAACATGACCCTTGCAGCTTCTACAACTGCTTCTTAAGTCTTCACAAGACAAACGATTTGTATGTGAAGCAGCCGAGAGAGCTTTAGTAGCGATGACCACTTGGGTTTCCCCTCTATTGTTGTTACCAAAGTTGCAACCATATCTGAAGAACAAAAATCCCAGAGTTCGAGCAAAGGCGTCAATGTGCTTTTGCCGAAGTGTTCCACGACTGGTATGAGGACTTATTTATGCTCAATTCCTCACCACATCGTTTATTGAATTTTTATTTATTTATTAAAATTGATAATTTGTTTATTTTTTTCTGAGTAACACGGCATTTCAATTCAGTGCTCTCATATAATTTTACTTTCTTTCATACTTTGGCTATTAATATTTTGATTGGTCTTGGTAATATTTCCTTCACCTCCCACCCCCAAATTGCTATTACTATATTCATTCGAGTGTTGCATTGGTGTCTAAGTTCTATTCAGTTGTAGCAGCTGCTGCTTGTTTTCTTGTGCTGCTTTAGATGTAGCATCTTTTGTGTGGAGCAGAGTCTTATTAGGTTCTTTTCCCCTTTACTATCTGCTCATATATAAACCTTTATACTGGTTTAGGGTCTGCTTATTGTTTATACTCTGTGCTGTCAAACTGGAATTGGTGGAAATGGCTTAACCTTTCATTAGCTTTCAAAATCAAGTGCTGAAGTTTCTTGGAATTTGTTTGTTCCGATATTAATATTATGAAGATTCATT
Source organism: Prunus padus (assembly GCA_024362665.1). Lineage (NCBI taxonomy): Eukaryota > Viridiplantae > Streptophyta > Magnoliopsida > Rosales > Rosaceae > Prunus > Prunus padus. The sequence continues at coordinate 27,875,068 of JANFAM010000013.1, forward strand.
TTGCCCCATCAACCCCTGTACTTGACCATTTACTTCTACACGTAATGTATGCTCAAGAACAACAATCATATGTTTTCTCCTGCCAACCATTTTTCTCTCTGAGTCTACCTAGTTATATTGTTGTACATATACAATCGAATCTATTTTCTCACATGGTTGTATGTACATTTCCATTTCAATTTCTTTTATCTACTTGTCTGTTATCACATATTTGCACGTTTTGAGATAATGAAAACAAGGTGCATTTTATGTCTTCCTGTGTCTGTCAACAGGGCGTTGAAGGCATCAAAGCATATGGGATTGACAAATTCATTCAGACAGCTGCATCCCAGCTTAGTGACCAGCTTCCGGAGTCGAGGGAGGCTGCTCGAATTCTCCTCCTGGAGCTGCAGACTGTTTATGAGAAATTGAATGATCTCGCTCCAGCATCAGTATCTGAGCATCCAGAACTGAGCTCTTGGGAGAACTTTTGTCAATCAAAACTCTCGCCTCTTAGTGCACAAGCTGTTCTTCGGGTTACCAATATCTCTCGGGAAGGTCTTGTTATGGGCTCCTGACACAGGTTTATATTGAACACGCACGAGTTTGAGTAGTATTATCTCCATTTTGCAACATATATGAGCTTTAGCAAGCCTATATCTGCCCTTGATTTGATTTGCTTCATCAAAATCTTTTTTCATTTTTTCGCGTCTGTAAATTCTTTGAAAGGTTGAGATGTTTGGTATTATGGTGGGAGCACGTAGTTGATCCGGAATCGTATGATTGTATTCTTCACACATGGCATTATTACAGCTAGGCCTTGTTCCTTCAATCAACGCTGTTGGAATGTTGAGATGTTTCTTTTTTCAATCATTTGCTGTCTATCTGCTTCCACAATGACAATGTTCCTCACCCATATAATTGGGTAAAAAGTCTAATCAAGCCATGCATTATAGCTAACTACACCCGCTTAGCTTTGGGTTTTAGATACTTTGTGATCATGACCCTTGTTTGTTTATTACTATATCTTTTGCTATGATTTTTTTTCTTTCCTGGGGGCTTTGGGCTTTGGGATGTCACTTGCTTTTCCTTAGTAAATACAAAAACTTATCGTCTAACTTAATGTCTAAAAAACAATAAGCCATTGCAAGGAGAAGAAAATTCCAATGCAATTTTCATCATTCATCTCTTAAATTGGGATTTTCTAGGTGCTCTGCTTTGTTTTGTTGAACTTATCGAGTACAAAACAGTAAGACATGAATATATATATATATATATAATCCTCTAGATGAGCAGTTGCTGACTGGTTCAGCTTGGTGGGTAACCGATCTAATTCAACTTTTCTGGTGGCTACATCCTACATCTTTTTTCTCCTTTTAATTAGAAAATTGGAAATTATATCTCGTTCCATCTTACAAGTAAGAACAAACTTTGCTAGTGCCTGAGATCCAGTAAAGGAGAGAAATAAGCGGAGTCAAAACTGCAGCACACAAGATTGTTCTAAGATAAAAATCCGTGCGCATAAACCCCATGCTCAATCAAACATATGATTTAAAAAACAAAAAGCACAAAAAACCCATCCTTCATTCTCATCCTCGCTCCCATTCTCACTTTCATTTTCTTCTATACTTTAGCACAAAAAATGAAAACTAAAAACTAAGTTGAAATGATTATCAAACGGGCCATTAGTTTTACTTTCATTAACACTGTAGTGAGCTCCGCCTTAACCTAGATAAAGAAAGAAAAACATGAAAAGAATAGGGGCAGAGAGAAATCTCTGGATCTTCTTACGTTTCTTTTTCGTCTGGACTCAGTTTGGTTTTTTACCACCTACTCCATGATAGAGACTAGTTAACCCTATCACCTCTAAATTAATTTTAAAATTCGCCTCATTTACCCAGTGTTTTAGGTCATCCAATCTACTTTATGTTGTCATGAATAAATCTCCTCCCTCTTTGTAAAACAGAGCTGCCTTCTTATTGGTTGGTTTCCAATTAGTCCATTCTAATGTTCTTCTTCTTCTTCTAACCCACAAACTCCATTTTCTTCGGATGCTTTCAGCTTTCTGAGACAGAATGACAAGGAGATATTACAATGAGTGAAAAACTTGCAGGTGATGCACAGTGCAGATTGTGGCAATGGCAATCTTCTTTTCTGTCATATTGTTATTTGTGGGAATTGGGTTCTTGATCTTAGTCCATGTTTGGATTGTTGGGAGGGCTTTCAGAAGAGGAGGGTTTGGTAATGGCTCTATGGTGGTTGCCATGGCCAACAGTACAGGTGGCACAGCAGCAAGCATGTCCAAAGATGACCTAGAGAAGCTTCCTAGCTTTGATTATGTAGCCAATTGGGACAAGCCAAGTAGCCCTGTGGATTGTGCAGTGTGCTTGGACAGCTTCAAGATGGGCGAGAAGTGCAGGCTGTTGCCTCTGTGCAAGCACAGTTTTCATGCTCAGTGCGTGGATGCATGGCTTTTGCAGACACCCATTTGTCCCATTTGCAGAAGCAAGACTGCTGAGCCCGGGAAAGAAGGGCCTGTTACAGATGCTAGCGTTGCCCTGAGGGAAAGTCAAACAACTGGAAGCAGGCATTTGAGTGATATTATAATTGAATTGAGGGAGAACCAGACGACAGAAAGTGGGCACCTGTCTGTCACCTGAGTGAATATGTTAGCAATGAGTTTAGAGAAAGCCAAACTCTGAGCATCTCCTTTTTTGGGTCGAAAACTCCAATCCTCTGCCTCTATGCACACCCAATCAATGAGGCTGCATAAGATGATTTCACATGTAATATATTATATATGCCAATCCTGTTTGTATATACACATGCAATATTTTATACACCCTCTTATTGTCTGCTAAATTTATTCTCGGATGGCCAGAAAGTCAATTTATCATATGTGGATTAGGGTAGTTGGTCAAGACAGTGTATCCGTTCTCTTAATCTAAATTCGAGTTCCTAAAGTCAATTTTTTATATGTGGATTAGGTTAGTCGGTCAAGACAGTGTATCTGTTCTCTTAATCTAAATTCGAGTTCCTAATTTAGGATAATTTAAACTATTGCTGGTATATAAAAAAAACAAACTCACTCTTAAATTCACACATGAATGGAATAAACTAATTTAGAAATGATTATCTAGTTATCTTTTTTAACTAAACTTGGAAGGAAATCAGATTCATGCTTTTAAAAGTAAGACAGTTGTTTATCTGAAAACACAAGAAGGGTGTAGTGAACTAGTTGACTGCCGTAAAAGCTTTGACTGTATTAAATGCGATCTAAAAATGTCTTACTGTTCTCTTTTTGGCATTTCATTCTGTTTGTGTGGTTTGGCTTCAACCTCACTCTCACTCCCCGACAGAAACACTCTTGTTTGCAAGGAAGATACGAAACACTTCCTGAGTAGAAGGTAATATATATACCAAAACCAAAACCAGAACCCCAAACCCAAAAAACCCTTTCATTTATTCCCAAGAAAGAATCTAATCTCAACCGTCATCTCGTAATTCTCATTTTTAAAGGGGCAGAGTCACAGGGTGGGTTGCCATTGGCGATACCGCTTTCGCAGAAAACAAAGAGAATCAAAAAATGGAGCAAAAGAAGGACATGATTCGAATTGAGCGTGAATCCGTCATTCCAGTTATCAAGCCCAAAATCATCATGACCTTGGCCAACCTCATTGGTTCGTGCTCAACCTTGCTTGCTCTTTTCGATTGATTTCTTGGTTTTGTTCCAAGTTTGTTGCTTTGGCCACTGGCGGCTTCATTTTAATTCATGGGTCGTCTTTGTTTCTTCAATCTTCAAATTCAGAGTCACTGCATTTCTCTGAAACTGATCCCTTGTTTTAATTGTTGATACCATTTATGGTTTAGATGCAAAGATTTGTCTTTTTTATTTATTTTTGTGTTGCTTAGTTTTGCATCATGCCACTTAACAAAAACTTGGCTGTTCGTAATTCTGCAGAACATAGTTCTGATCGGGCTGAGTTTTTAAAGCTCTGCAAGAGAGTTGAGTACACAATTCGGGCTTGGTATCTTCTACAATTTGAGGATTTGATGGTATGCTCATGTTTTGAGGGCCATCTTGACCCTGTTACTTTTCATATCTACAATTTGCATTGTTTATTTTCTCGTGTTATAGCCTGATATTGTTCGCTGATTATCATAAGTTTCTTTTGACACATATTTTCTTTGCAGCAACTTTACTCCCTCTTTGACCCTGTAAATGGGGCTAAAAAATTGGAACAACAGAATCTTCCTCCTAAAGAAATTGATGTACTTGAACAGAATTTCCTGACGTACTTATTTCAGGTTCTATGGCTGCTTCACTGTGTTTTTGTTTTTCCTTGTATGACCCATACAATTGAAAGAAACATGAAAAAAAAAAAAAAGGGAAAAAGAAGAGAAACGAAGGCTTTTGTCACAATTGAATGATTATATTCATGCAAAGGAAAGCCAGTTTAAGTCTAGGAAACTAAATAATATCTGAACTGCCAAAATAGGACTAACCAAATCCTTTTACTATAGAGTTTTATGAACTATCATTCTACAACAAGGGTGGAATATTTAAATTCTAGTTATGATACAGGTGATGGAAAAGAGTAATTTCAAAATAGCAACCAATGAGGAAATTGAGGTTGCGCATTCAGGGCAGTATCTTCTAAATCTACCCATTGTGGTTGATGAGTCTAAGGTTTGTACTTACAAATATGTATTTCTAAATTTCAATTCATTAAGATTCTTAAGTGCAAACCTGCAAATGTTAATCTAACTCTTGTTTCTTATTATTTATTGTTTTTTCATTCCCCCTTCGCATATGCTGATCCCATGGATTGTTCCTATTGAATGCAGCTCGACAAGAAGCTTTTAAAGAAATTTTTTGAAAGGCGTCCTCAACCAAACCTTCCCGATTTTTGTGATAAGGTATTGTAAAGTTCAGCATGAAACACTATAAACATTTGGAATGTCTAAACCCAGTATTTTGAGTTGCTAATTATGTAGGATTGCACATATTTAGCTTATCCACCTCTTCCTTGTTTGACGTATGAAATATTAGTTAATCTCCCACCCTCCCTCTCTTCCTTCCACTATATCTCTTTCTCTAGAGGTCTAATCTGCATTTTTTATAACTTCAGTACATTATCTTCCGACGCGGTGTTGGACTTGATCAGACAACTGATTACTTTTTCATGGAGAAAGTGGACATGATCATTGCACGCTTTTGGGCATATCTTTTACGAATAACTAAGTAAGTAATTCTTTAAATGTTTTTTGTTATTGACCTTATGCTACTGGAAAGTACATATTTTTGAAAATTATGGTCAAAACTGTTTAAACTTTAAAATCAATGGACAATTTTAAGTCATTTAATGGAGTCTATTTGAAACATAATCTTTTGTACTAAAAAAGACGGACTATGGGGAAGGGGTTGGTGATTGGTATCACCAAAATCATTGAGAAAATAGCTGAGAAAATGTTCTTTAGATATTATTTGATTTAAGCTTAAGCATTTGTTTATATATATAATTTTTTGGTGTTATTCTTGTTTCAGGGTAGGAAAACTTTTATCCAGAAGATCAAGTGGACGACCTAAGACAGATCCAAAGAAGAATGAGGAAATTAGCTCTGAAGCAGATGGAGAGGATGAAGACTTATATGTTGAACGAATCCGTCTAGAAAAAATGGAACTAAGGTTTTTTCTGCACGGCTTTAGTTTTAGTGTACTGTTTTTTTCTTTTTCTTTTTTAGCTGTTAGTTTTGGCAGACTACTAAGCTGTATGCTGGCTATTCTATGCAGTTGGGTCTTATTTCCTCACTCTTGCTTGCTTAAATTTGGGTTGGATGGATCCTGAACTTTTCTATCCATATTGAAACTTCGAATTTTTTTTTTCTCCATGTAGCCTTGAATTACTCTCAAGTGTCCTAAAAATTTATTTTCATTGTGATCTGTAATTTCCCAGGTTTTTTTTTTCTCAGACTTGCGCTAAAAGTTCTCTTTTACTCTGGATTTTCAGTGATACTCTTGATTTCAGACTATACTTATAGACGATCGTGAATTAACAATTAAAACCATTTAAATTCTGATTCCCTCTTTATGAAACATGTATACGTATAACTAGAAATATGCCTTTGATTTCCCTGCAAGGATGCCTTTGATTTTACTTGAGTTCCTTGTCTCAATCTTAATTTGATTATTTCCACTTTTTGAAATTTATATGCTTTGTCCTTCAGAGTTAAAAATTTGCTGAGCAAGACCATGATCAAAGAGCCCACCTTTGATAGGATAATTGTTGTTTACAGGTACTGTTCTTTTTGTTGATTAATGTCAATGTTTTTCCTAATTTCCTTGTGACCAATTTGGCGGGTATTAGGTTAGGCATATCAGTGTTGACAGTTTTAAATTATATCTTTGAGCGTGTAGTCTGCCAAGGCATATCGTGCAGTGTATTTTATTCCAAAGGGATACAGGGCTTGAACAGAGCTTTGTCAAATATTGGAGAAAGTTCAATGCATGATACTTTCATAAATTACGGATTTTTTATTTTAAGGGTGAGGGGGTTTAGTTGCCTTGCCTCTAATTGGATTGATACTCCAGGAAACAAGTCCTGAAAGAACCTTGAAAAATAAGTTATTGATAAGAGAATTATGACTCTTCAGGCGAGCAAGTACCAAAGCAAAAGAGGAACGAGGAATATATGTGAAACATTTCAGAAATATTCCAATGGCTGATATGGAGATAGTTCTTGTGTGTTTCTCTCTCTCTCTCTCTCTCCCTCCCTTCCCCTTCTGTGGAATTTTATACTCCTCATAGCCCTTGTACAGCTGATGACCTGTAGGAACCTTTTGCCTTTTACAGCCTGAGAAGAAGAACCCTGGATTAACCCCAATGGACTGGGTCAAGTTCCTTGGCTCTGCTGTAGTTGGGCTGGTCAGTTAATTGAGATAGCAATGAAGTTTGTCTTGGTGTACTGTTTGTCACTTTTTCTTGTCAAAATTTAGCTTACCATTTCTTTCTTTACAGGTTGCTGTTGTTGGTTCGATTGAAATGCCTAAAGCTGATTTTTGGGTCATTTTTGCAGTTCTTTCCACTGTGATTGGTTACTGTGCTAAGATATACTTCACGTTAAGTCTCGTATTACAGTTCATGTTTGGATTATATATTATTCTTTTAATTAATACGCAACGCATGTACACAAAAGGGAATCTGTCACACATGCAATTAATATGCATGTGTACAAAATTGATAAAATTAATATGCAACACATGAAAAAGAGAAGGCAGGAGTCTATATATCTGTGAAAACTTTTCTCTGACAAGTTGACATGATCAATCTTGGTCTGATGATGATGACTGGCCATGGGCTGTGGTTGCATGTTTGCATTGAGGGCTCACTTTGTTTGTTGTTCTTTTAATTGAATAATTTGTCAACTACTCATGTGCCTATGGTTTTTCAATTGTATGCAGTTTTCAGCAGAACTTGGTAGCATATCAGAACTTAATAACACAGTCCATGTACGACAAACAACTCGATAGCGGGAGGGGTACTCTTCTTCACTTGTGTGATGATGTGATTCAACAGGAAGTAAGCTGCAAGCTTGATAAACTTGTATTTTTTTGTGTGAATTATTGATGTATCTAACTGATACATATGGAGAGCTTATTCTTGACCCATTGGAGTATAGACTAATTCTCATGGTTGCATGTACTTATGTGCACTCGTATGTATGAGTGAACGCAATTAGAAGGAAATTTTTTGGGGTTTATGTCATACTTGATTTTTATCAATTTAACTCTTGATTTATGAGGGCTACCTTGTGAATAATCAAGCGTAAGTAAGGTCAGATATCGTATGACTAACAATGTCAGGTGAATGGGATGCAGTTGCGACATGTTAATAGTATAACTCAAAACTTTTTTGTCATTTTAAATTTGAATTTATTCAAGCTTAATATTAGCACTGATGCAGGAAGAGATTATGTTCAATACATGACGAAAGGCTTATACGGTTACTCCATTTCTTGAATGTGCAGGTCAAGGAGGTGATAATTGCTTATTATATACTAATGGAGCAAGGGAAAGCTACAAAACAAGTACACATATCTTAGATTGCTTTTCTACTTACATTTATCAGTTTCCTAAGTACTGCAAGAAATATAATATGCATTCTTGAGTAGTAGAGTACTGATGAAGTCCTACTTGGGGATGATTTTATTATAGGATCTGGATAGGTGGTGTGAGGACCTAATTAAAGAAGAGTTTAACGCCAACTGTAATTTTGATGTGGACGATGCAGTTCATAAGTTGGAGAAATTAGGAATTGTTGCTCGGGTAAGATTCCCTGAGGGATGTGATAAACAGGCACCCTTGCTTGCAGAAGTCCAGTAACTAAAATGCTGAGCACTTTTCTTTTCTCCTTTTTTTTTCTTTCTCACTTGAACTTACCAATGAATTTAGGATTCTGTTGGACGGTTCTACTGTGTTGGGCTGAAACGTGCCAATGAGATCATCGGCACCACCACTGAGGAGCTTGTCCTTAAGGCAAAACAAGGTGGGAGTGCTTGATGCTGTCGTGAGAATTTGGGTAGCTTTCTTTCCTATGTATACCTAGGAAAGTAACTTGAATCTGTTTGTGGCGTGGGCAGGTGATACTTCTGCTCTCGAACAGCTCTAGATCATCGTCGTCATCTTTGATGGAAGATTTCACTCAATTATTTCGTTCTTTGGAGTTTTTCTTTTTCTTTTTCACGTAGTTATATTTGTTAATATGTCTAATCTTTGGCGAGGTTTTTCTTTTTCAATTATATAGAAGGTATTTAGAAGTGTGCATGTAGCTCAAACTCAGCTAGATTAGATTCCAGAATTTAGTTGATTATCCGGAATGTTATATAAATTGTGGGCCGACATTGTTGTAATCTTCAAGTGGCAGCAGGCAGGCAGAAATGATACTTGTTCGTTGATGAGCTTTATTATTCTAAAACGACTCATTCAGCGCATGCAGCGTAAATCGTTTTGGGTGTCGGCAGCAATGGGGAGGAGGGAGTTGGGGTTTCCTTTCTTTTCCATTTATTTTTAATCTCAGTATTAGTTTTAAACTTTTTTATAGGAACCCCTACTTTCTAAAATATTAATAAATTATTTTTGTATTAATTTTTTTAAAAATAATGCTTTAAGTCCATTGTTTTTAACTTATTTTTGAGACTCAAACTTACTCAAGCAAAAAGCAACAACAATTTCAAGATGTTCCACTTTACACGACTTGTCTGAGCTTCGAGTTATAGAACTTCAAACTACAATGATCCAGCACAGAAAAACCAAACGAACGAACGAAGGGCAAATGTTTCACAACTAAGTCGCATAATGAATTCAGTGGCTCTGCTGGTGCGTTAATTATGTGTTATTGGGTTTTAATTTGGAGGGTGTTTGGTATCATAGGGGTTTGAACCATGACCACTTGGAGCCCATCAAAGACCTGGTGAAGCAAAGTCCTGCACCAATGCGCATTTATGCATGCACCTCCCTGCCTCTATATATAGCTATTCAAAACCAGTTTTGCTCTTACAAAATTATTTCTGACAATAATTTTCACAAGAAAGAATAATATCATCAGACTAATGGAGGATGAGGGCCACGTGGTTTTGTTCCCCTTCATGTCCAAAGGCCACACCATCCCACTCCTCTACCTCTCCCGCCTCTTCCTCACTCGCCGCCTCCGCGTCACCGTCTTCACCACCCCCGCCAACCGCCCCTTCATCGACCAATCCCTCTCCGACACCTCAGCCACCGTGATCTCCATCTGTTTCCCTCAAAACACTGCCCCCGAAATCCCCGCCGGCATCGAGAGCACCGACAAGCTCCCTTCCATCGATCTGTTCTTCACCTTCGCCCTCGCCACCGGCCACATGCAGCCCGACTTCGAGCGAGCCCTCCAGACGCTTCCACGTGTCAGCTTCATGATATCCGACGCCTTCCTCTGGTGGACCCTCGACTCCGCCGACAAGCTCGGCTTCCCGAGGTTTGTTTTCTACGGCTTCGGCAACTACGCCTTGTCTGTGTCCAAAGTCGTTGCTGAGAACCGGCTCGTGCATGGCCCCGAGTCGGACGACGAGTTAATAACCGTGACTCGGTTTCCTTGGATCAAAATTACCAGAAAGGACTTCCACGAAGCTTTTACAATGGATGATCATGACCAACCGAGTGAAGCCTCTGAGTTCCATATGAAGGCTCTGGTGGCGGCAATTCGTAGCTTCGGGATGATAGTCAACAGTTTCTATGAGCTTGAGCCTGTGTTTACTGACTATTGGAACAGTGAGCGTGAGCCCAAGGTGTGGTGCGTGGGGCCTCTGTGCCAGGTGGCACAAGAAGAGCCACACGATGATCATCATCATGATAAGCCCATCTGTGCCAGGTTGCATTTGGGTCGCAGGCAGGAGTAATTTTTGGGTGTTCGTCACCACGCGTGGGTGTCTCATCCACTGGTGTGGGGCATGTGGAATGTTTCCAAATGCCGCACATTATAAAAATAATACAATAAATTTTAAAGTAATTCCAAACGTCCAGGTATTGGATGACACCAACCACGCGTGGTGTCTTACATTTAAAAATTTCTCAGCAGGCAGAGCTGTCAGCTGAGCAGCTTCAAGAAATAGCGAAAGGGTTGGAAAACTCAAACATTAATTTCTTGTGGGTCATACGAAGCAAAGGGTCAGAAGAAACTGCTACATGGGATATAAATGGGTTCGAAGAGAGAGTGAAGGAGAGGGGAATGGTGGTCAAATAGTGGGTTGACCAGAGACGGATCCTGATGCATGAGAGTGTGAAGGGTTTTGTAAGCCACTGTGGATGGAACTCAGTGCTGGAGAGCATATGCGCCGGAGTGCCGATTCTGGCTTGGCCCATGATTGCGGAGCAGCCACTGAATGCGAGAATGGTGGTGGAGGATATCAAAGTTGGGCTGAGGGTGGAGACGTGTGATGGTTCGGTCAAAGGGTTTGTGAAGTCGGAGGGGTTGGAGAAGATGGTCAAAGAGTTGATGGAAGGAGAGAAGGGCGAGGAGGTGAGGAAGAAGGTGAAAGAGTTTGCTGACCTGGCAAACAAGGCTGTGAAAGAGGGTGGCTCGTCATGGCGAACGTTGCAATCACTAATAGATGAGACAATATTAAGCAGCAAGAAACTAGATGATGAATCGGGACCTCAGAATGAGTAGTTGATAGGCCCATGATGTTTAAAAGAAGGGTGCTGAACGAACCCTAAAATTAATTGAATACATCCTACTACTAATGAGTCTATTGTAATGAAAATAGGGTTTGTATATTTTACGCATACGGTGAGAACTTGTTAAGTTTATATCCTAAATGCAACTCCAACTCCAAATCCTTGTCATTATTGTTGATAGTCTGTATCGTCATTATGAGCCGAGCCCACAAGAGGGCTCCACGTGGCTGGGTGTAGCAAATCATCGGCCCACGCACCGACTAGGATCTAGTTCGAGTAGATACCTCCTGGTCGGTATTTACCAAAAAGATGGTGTGATCGGACTGATGTACCGACCCCAACACTCATATGACTACTCAAAAGTACAAGGAACCTACTAGCCGTAGCCAAGGACCCTATCATGTCAGTCATGTCATATAGTTTGCTAGGGCAAAGTGGATGATGGTAAGGTGATCATTCATTACACATAAATATCCAAAGTAGGTGTCACCATGTCACATAGAAACCTCAGCCCAAGATGGTGATGTAAAGAAAGGGCATTCAATCGCGCTTCACATCCTTGCCATGTCGCTCCACTACTCAAACCTCAAATGAACCAACAAGATAAGGAGAAAGAAGCATTGAATGCAAGTCGGCCTACATCGATATTTGCTAAAGACAGTAAGATAAAGGTGAACCCTTGCCTCCCCTATAAATACCCTTCACCTACATGAAGACAAAGGTGATAACTCTTCCCCATTCTCAATATCCTCACACTCATTCTCCACAAGGAAAACCACTGACTTAGCCATGAGTGGGTTCAACTGGGATTCACCCATCTGGCCCCTATCTTCATAGTTTCATTCAAACGTGCAGTCCAAATTTAGACTACAAGGTGGGTGTGCTCATTCCATATACGAGATCGAACGATCAACATTTGGCGCCGTCTGTGGGAATTTCGCTAACAGAAGCAGCATTCCCTCCACCAACTGAGTTCCAACAAAAGAAGATAAGAATCATGCTGAAAAATCAGCACCTCGTAAGAGGGCACCACCACCGCACAATGAAGGAATACCCAGAAGAAGGAAGGAGCGCCAAATGACGGACGCTCAAGGATTTGGAGGACAAGATGGATCGATCCTCAAGGGCGTGGATGACGCCCAGGACCTCGCGAACAAAGCCTTTCAAGCGCAGTAACAAAATATTACAGAAAGCCATGCCGAGCTGGGCGTAAAAGGTAGCAACGCAAGCGTGACAAGGGACGGACCAAATATGGCAGCCCATGCCACCCTCCGGCCAGACCGATACACCGGAACCCGAGATAACCGTGCGAGGGGCCATACCGGGGAAGAGGGCATGGCGTGAGCGTAATGGACGCCTCGGTGGGAAATCTGCGAAAGCATAAGGCCCAGGCACGATTCGGCAGGAGGAAGTCGATGGCCTCACCTCCGCACTCAAGGACCTAAGTAACTCGCGAGTTGAAGAGTGTATGGGATCGGCTCGGCCAGGTGGAAAATCAAGATGCCTCGCGACCAGACCATTCACGAGAGGAGATTCCACTACCATATACTCAAAACTCCTCTTGGATGCCGTGGTCGTGGGAGACTCAAAGCTCCAAAATCCCATTATATGATGGGATGACCGACCCATATGATCACTTGGACAATTTCCGCTATGCCATGGAAGGACGTGGAGCAAACGAGGCGACCAAATGCCGTCTCTTCCCTACAACGCTCAAGGGCCCCGCCACAAGTTGGTTTAAGAGACTCACCCCCGAATCGATCAGCTCCTTCACCGAGCTTAGGAAGCTCTTCCTGGAAAGATACATGATCATTTCCGATCGGCTATATACGTTAATGACTCACGGTCGCAAATAAACAACGCATTTGACGAAAAACTTAGAGATTACGTGACCCGGTTTAACAACGAGTATGCGCGTTGCGAAGGATGCGACGAGGCCACAGCGCATAATGCATTAATGGGCGGACTCCAGGGAGGGGACTTCTATTTTTCCCTCACCAGAAATCCTCCTGAGACGTACAAAGATCTCCTCCGCGAAGCAACGAGCTACTCCCGAGCCGAACAACTAAACTCACCAGAAGGCCACTACAGATCACCCTAAGCTCCCCACCACGCACTGTGCCCAAAGGAAAGAGACCTAATGACTACGCCACGATCGGTCGGCCAGTTGCGAAAGAAGAGCGAGCCAGGTCCCCGCTTCTGGGGAATGAGGGCAGACTGCAGAAGTATAACCAAGACACAAATTACACCTCACGAACAAGTCAAAGGGGAAATATTCGAGTAATAGCCAGAGCTCCCCAACCCCAGGAAAATGAAATTCCCTTACCGAGGAAGGAAGGATGACAGCAAATATTGCAAGTACCACCGCGATCATGGCCACCATACGGATGACTCATACCCACCAAAGAGGAAATTGAAGCATTGATCAGCGTGGAAAATTAAAAGAGTATGTTACGAAAGCGCAGCTCCTATGGGCACCCGGATTTGCGGACAATGGCAAACCTGGGGTATCTAGGGTGTATATATCTACCATTTCGGAGGGCCAACTACGGCTTCTGTGAGCTCAAACAGGCCATAAAGAGCTATGCGCGTGCCTACCGACGTGACACTCCCGAGGTCATGTCCATGGAGACAACCAAGAGCCAATCTACCCAACACAACACAAGGCCGTAGCCGATCGCGTTTTTCCCGTATGACACAGCGCGCTACCTTTCCTCACCACGACCCTTTGGTGATCACAGCTGAGATCGCCCATTGTGAGGTAGCTCGTGTATTCCTGGACGAGGGCAGCTCCGTGAACATTATTTTCCTTGACGCCTTCCGACGGCTAGGGTCGGGTCTGAGAATCTTCTCGATCGACGCTGCCTCGCCTCGTGGCCTTCTGTGGGAGGACACGCATGCCCTCACCACATGCCTCAGCCTATCAATAGGTATATACCCGAAACGTGCCAGCATTACTACGGATTTCATTGTAGTAGAATGCCCATCGTCGTACAACGTTATTCTGGGTCGGCCGGCCATAGGTGATCTGAACTTATCCATCAACATGGGCACCGGCTGACAAATTCCCAACACCTCATGGGCCTGCGACTTCGCGTAGAGGAGACCACTGTGAGTCGGCACGGACCATACGCCTCTTCCGTGAAGGTAAAAATCAAGTTGACCTACGAGGCATATTGCGTCGAAGCCTGAAAACGACTTCCTGGCCACTCAGAATTGTCGATCCAAGAGGGAGATCAGCCCTCAGAATCCGCAACCCAGTGAGGCACTACAACAAATTTCACCTTTTCCCGATCATCCCGATCGGCTCCTAAAAATTGGTTCCCACCACGCCAACAACCGCAATGAGCTTATTGATTCCTTAAAAAGAATGGCGACGTATTCACCGGTCCCACGAGGATATGGGGGTCACCGCCTCTGCAGGTCATCACTCACCGCTCAAGATGACCCACAATATCGAATTGCTCGCAAAAGCGGATGGCATACGACGCCATCGTATGCAGCCATGAAAACCGAGGTCGACAAGTTGCAGAAAACCAGCTTATCCGCCCCCGATTATCCTAGATGGCTATCTAATGCGATCCATGGTCCGAAAACGGAGGACACATGGCGGATGTGTGTCGATTTCACCAACCTCAACAAGGCATGCCCTAAGGACAGTTTCCCATTGCCAAGGATAGACCAGTTGGTCGACGCCACGGCAGGACACGAATTACTGAGTTTCATGGACGCCTATTCCGGATATAATCAGATTCGTATGCATGCAGCTGATCAGGAGAGCACCTCCTTCATCACTGACCGCGGCACATATTGTTATCAAGTGATGCCGTTTGGCCTCAAAAATGCGGGAGCCACCTACCAACGCCTTGTCAACCAAATGTTCACTGACCAGATTGGCAAGACCATGGAGGTCTACGTGGACGATATGCTAGTAAAGAGCATCCGAGCCGACCAACACGTTGCTAACTTGGCCACAACTTTCGCGATACTAAGAGGATATGGCATGAAACTAAACCCGGCCAAATGTGTGTTCGGGCCTGCTCGGCAAGTTTCTAGGTTTTTGGTTAGCCATAGGGGCATTGAGGCTAATCCAGAAAAATTCAAGCCTCATCGGCATGACCACCCTTTAACTCTAAGGAGGTTCGAGCTTGACAGCCTAGGTGGCGCCCTAAATAGATTCATCTCCAAAGCCACCGGACGGTGCCTTCCTTCTTTAAAGCGCTCAAGGAAAGCAAGAAGTTGCCGATTGGACACCCAAGTGCGCTCCGCTGAGGTTTGAAGGCACATATGGTCGGGCCCATACTTTCTAAACCACAAACAGGGGATGTGTTGTCGCTTATACCTATCCGTCTCTGCTCGGCGGTCGGTGCACTAACTAGAGATCAGACTCAGTACAAGCACTGCTTATTACGTCAGCAAGGCATTCATTGACACAGAGACGCGATACCCGAAAGCATCGAAACCGCCTTAGCCCTGGTAATATCGGCCCGAAAATTGCGCCCTACTTCCAAATACACTCCATCATAGTACTAACCGACCAACCACCGGCCTTGTACTCGGAAAACCGGAAAACGCCTGGTCGGCTCATCAAGTGGTCAGAGGAGCTAGGGGAGTTTGATATCACCTATCACCACAAGACACCATCAAGGCGCAGCCATCGTCGACTTCATTTCGTGAATTTACACCTTCCACATCCGAAAGCTTGCTAGGTGCCATGGGTGCAGTCCCAACCTCGGTGCCGACATGATCGGACGAGACAACACCACCGATCCGACTTCACCACGGTGGACCCTATATGTCGATGGCACATCCAATTTACAGGGTGTGGCGCGGGCCTGGTCTTAATATCTCCAAAGTGGGTCACGGTGGAATATGCTCTCGCTTTCCGATTCCATGCATCAAATAATGAGGCAAGAGTACGAGGCTCTCTCGCAGATCGTGCTAAGGAGTTGGGGCCGAGAATATTGACATCGGGAGCGACTCACGCCTAGTAGTTAATCGTGTCACGAACGACCTAAACCTCGGGGGTGGCCAAAGCTTATGTTCGAAGGTCAAAGGGAATCCTCTCCTCTTTCAAATCCCACTTAAATCACCTGCATTTCGCGCACCAAGAATACCCGAGCCGACTCATTGGCACTGGCTCGCCTCTGCCTCGACAACCGACCTCGCACTAAATATCCCCATCGAATACCTAGCAAGGAAAGTGCATAGACCAGCAGATTACACCGCCATGGGAGATAGATAACGAGCCGACCTGGATGACCCCAATATGGGAATTCCTCACTAACGGCGCACTACCGCAAGATAAAATCCGTGCTCACAAACTGGAGCCCTGCCAAGGCTACACAATTTTAGGCCACAAATTGTACAAAAGAGGCCACTCCCTACCCTGTTATCAGTGCATAACCCTGCAGAAAAGGAATGGAAGCCCTCCAAGAAATACATGAGGGGATATGTGGCGATCATGCGCGGCTCAATCAATGATGAACAAGGTGATGCGCGAGGTTACTTTTGGCCGACCATCAATACCGACGCCAGCGCATTAGCCATGTCTTGTCGCCTGCGCCTCTTTCGCGAACGTACTCCCACCAACCACCCGAGCATCTCACTACCATGACTAGCCCTTGGCCATTTGCCGCCATGGGGCTTGACTTGATTGGGCCTATGCCCAAGGGCAAGGGTCGACTAGTTATGCAATCGCTGCAGCTGATTATTTCACAAAGTGGGGCGTGGCAGAACCATTGGCAACCATTACGCCAAGAAAAGCACAAGACTTCATCCGGGAAGAATATTATTTGTCGGTTCGGTATTCCCCATACTATCATCACGACAATGGAAGACAGTCGACCGCAAAAATTCCCGTCTTCCGCTCAAACTCAAAATCAACCTCCTGCTTCTCCTCCCACTCACCCCAAGCTAAATGGGCTGGAGGCCGTTAACAAGCTACTGGGCGAACACTCAAGAAGAAACCGGGGCTAAGAAGGGAGCCTGTCTCGAACTCCTACCGAGAAGTCCTATGGGCCTACCGCTGCACCGAGCGCACCTCAACAGGAGACCCGTACTCCCTCACATATGGAGGCCGAGGCGGTCATCCCCTGTCGAGGTGTATTCCCACTCATATGGTGGACCACTATTCACTAGAGGCAAATAAGGAACAATCGACTCTCAAAGATGGATCCGCTAGAAGAACACCGACTTCATGTCGCTCTCCACCTCGCTACATACCAACAACGAACAGCTCGATATTACGACCAAAGATGTTCGAGAGCGTAACTTACGACTCCGTGACTGGTTCTACGAAAGATCCTACCTTGAACCAAGGACAAATCGCGGGCACTAATTGGGAAGGACCTCGAGTCCTAGACACGCTCGACTGGGAGCATATCGGCTCACATAACTCAATGGCAAACAAGCTGTCACATCCATGGAACGCCGAGCACCTAAGGAAGTACTATCCTTAGATAGCAGGTTGTAACACTACTATTTTTGTCTTTCCACCATCGCTTCACTTAGTTTTCCCTCCGAGCACATGCACACAGCATCTAACTACCGGGTCTTCGACTAAGTGAAACTTATGTACCCCCTGCTTTGTCATGTTTAATGGAACATCGTTTTGTTTACAATTCGTGGCCTTCGGTATGATTTGTGTGGCGTGTTCAATATGTTGTATTTTTCTTTCTTTTCATTTTTTCAAATCCTTTGGTCGGCTCCGCTTACACAAATGCGCACATACCAAACACATGCAAACAATAAAAATCACAAAATCGAAACAAAATTACGTTGAGCAAGATAAATAAAACCATATATAAAAGCATACGAAAACATATCCCACATAAAGCACCAGGCACAAATTACATTGAGCCAGACTGAGGACTACGTAAACGTAAAATATCCACAAAAATTATCCTACTATTACAAAATCAAGGTCCATGTTCGCAGCTTTTAAATAGTCATGCGGCATTTTCTCAATCGTCTTTAGACTGGCTCGGCATTGGTGGCAACAGCCCTGCACTCCGACCAATGGGTTCGCCACGCAGAATGGGTCCTATGACTGGATCACCTAGGTCGCAATCACCTCCGCGCCACACCGAACCCCTGGCTCGCTCCGTCGCCACCTCCTCGGCTTCATCATCCGTAAAACTCAAACCTGGGCAGGAGGATACCTCGCCCACCTTTTCAATCGATTGAAGTATCCCTCCACCCTCGACCGCGAGCTTCCTCATACTGCCAGATGCCACATAATCCTCACCGCGCCGTCATAACAGACCGCGCAGAAGCGAAGGCCTCAATCTTCTGATTAGCCTCATCTAGACTTCCCGCTTTCATGACCTCAGACCACGCTTCTCCTCAATAGCTTCTCCATCAAGGATGACAGCTTCGCATTTCTCGTCTCTCCGTCCACCGACCTCCGCACGGCCCCCAGCCTTCTTCTTCAACCTTCGCTTCTCCCCAATAGTTCGCCTACCAAGAATACTGACCTCTTCATCCTCTTGCCTCAGTCAAATTCGCGTGCGCGGCGACATATTCTAAGCAGTTTATAAACAATTTCAAAGCTGGCTCGCATTCGCAAAACCAAAATACACAATAAATTCCCAAAAAAAAAAAAAGAAAAAAAGAAAAAAAAAAAGAGGGAAATAAGGCATCAAAGCAGGTCCATACCTTCATTGGTCTTCCAGAGATGGTCATACCACTATACCCCATTTCTTTCTGCAGAAACAGCACTCGACCACTTCCTCGGCTTCAAGGTCCGCCTAATAGCCTCGTGGTACGAGCTAAGCACCTGTGTTGGCGGCCCACCCACGGCCCAGGAACCACCGATGGGGTCCACGCTCCCTCGCCTCGACTTCCGACACCGAGGTACCCACTTGTTTTTCCCAAAGATCCTTCCTCGGCCTTTATTCTCCTCTCCTCTTTGCCGAGTCACTGTTCCTTTGCCCGTCTCTTTGTGACCCCGAGGTGTCACGCCTACGTTTGCCGATCGACTCGGCCACTGACATATGAGGAGAACCTCCCACCCGACCTGCGGTCCACCACCGACTATTTGGACTACTTGACGACGCCTTTCTTCGCCATCTTCATTAACCGGGCTTGCATGGCGAGATCGGCTCTGACTTCATCGCTAGAAGATGAAAAATATCTGCAAGCGTTAGGATTGCTTGCATTCATGACCTACATTAGTAGAATGATGATACCATACTCGGTGAGCCGAGTAGGCCTTCACTGCAAGGATTGTATCCGCATGCTTGTCGATCTTGGGCAAAGCAAGCACTTGCTCCACTGCTCCCCGCCACGTGACAGACGGCTCGCTCCAATTCCACTACAAGAACAACCAAACTTGTCAAAAACGGATAATAATAAGAATAACACACACACGCACAATATGAGAAAGCAAAAAGGAAGCCCCAGCTTGACCCACGAAAAAAAAAAAAAAAAAGGAAGATACACGGTGCTCGGACAGTAGGATCATGTAACTCAACCCGACCTGGCATCCTGAATCGTCTCTCAATCCTCGGGAGTCTCGGCCCGAGCCTTCGGCAAACTCCCACGCACCCGACGCGTAGAACCGGCGATTTCCAAGTCTTCCGGGACGACGGTTACTACCGATCACCTTCCCAACCGCACTGCAGAGCAGCGTAACCCGACTGACATGGACTTCTCTTCAACAAAAAACAAGTGCAACATTTGATCTATGCTCGGCCGCATTATGCACCCGCCGCCATAGTGCCCGCACACTCACCATGGTCCTATACACGTTCGGATTCATCTCGATGGGGTGCCACACTGAGCCGACCGATCCATTCTTGGAGAAAAGGAGACAGAGGTAGCGAACCCCTGTTTCAAAGATATCTCGCACAGGTCACCCATCCAAGTGGGGGCTTGCTCGGCTTCTCGTCTCTGGCCGGTGCCCTAAGCCTAATACTTTTGAATGGCATACTCCTCCCTCAACCGATCCGAGCTTTTTGCTGAGTCATAGTGTTTCTGATATTCATCCGCCGACCACTCTACCTCTCCGGCCCGTATTTACGCCCGACTCTACCGCCCACGACTCCGACCATAGCTATTGTAACCTCCCCTATAGCCTCAGTATTCACTCCCCTTCGCCGCTTCTAAGTAGTATCCACTCTCCTCACCCCCGTATTCAAAGTTACCACCGAGCCCGATGGGCATGTCTTCGCCATCCGCTCTACTGCGTCATACATCTCATCCACCAAATCGTATGTCCGGATCATCCTTAAACACCGACTCCATCGCTCGTTGTCTCTTGCGAGTCGGCCATGTCAGATCGGTGGACATAATCGCATACGGCCTCAAAGAAACACTTCAAACACACAACCAGCCGACCAAAGAGGCGATTTACTAACAATCAAAACCCATACCAACCTTAAAATGCATAAACACGAACACCAAACCCGTAAAAAGCAAGGAATAAATCAAAAGGCATTTATATGTCTTATTCCATACAAAAACAGGCCAGTTAAAAGATAAACTTACCAAACACCGAACCGAAGAAGGGTTGATCGCACGGCACTTCTCTTGGCAAACGGGAGCGAACTCGAAAACCCGAGTGAGCTTTGACAAACACAGAAAATGGTGAAGAATGGTGCATTCTGGATAAAAGCCACCATTTTTATACCAACAGAGACTCCTGATCTCCACCCTACATATGTCGGCTCCCCACCAAGGATCCTCACACGTGGCGAAAGGACGGCACCCATCAATCAAGCGATGGCAGCAGAATCGATGCGACCCTCAGTCGCTAAACGTCGAAGCATTTAAAACACCCCACCCACCCACCCAATCATCTCGACACGCCATCCCTACTCGAGTACTCCAGCCATAAATTCAAAAAATGGCGGCACAAAACCTCGCGCAAAACCGGAACCTCCTACTGGGAACTTGTGGGCTACTCGTACTAACCCACATGCCGCCATGAACTCAAGGCTCGGCTTATAAAAATAAAGAGTATAAGGAAACTCCCCACCCAAGGTCGGTTCCTCGAGCTGAGTTGGGGGGGCTACCGCTGATAGTCTCGTATCGTCACTATGAGCCGAGCCCACAAGAGGGCTCCACGTGGGCTGGGGTGTAGCAAATCATCACCTACACCACCGTGATCTAGTTCGAGTAGATACCTCCTGGTCGGTATTTACCAAAAAGATGGTGTGATCGGACCGTGATGTAATCGAACACTCATATGACTACTCAAAAGTACAGTGAACCTACTAGCAGCCAAGGACCCTATCATGTCACCATGTCATATAGTTTGCTAGGCAGGCGGATGATGGTAAGGGATCATTCATTACACATAAATATCCAAAGTAAGGTGTCACCATGTCACATAGAAACCTCAGCCAAAGATGGTGATGTAAGAAAGGGCATTCAATTGTGCTTCACATCCTTGCCAGGTGTCGCTCCACTACTCAAACCTCAAATGAACCAACAAGATAAGGAGAAAGAAGCATTGAATGCAAGTCGGCTCTACATCAGATATTTGCTAAAGACAGTAAGATAAAGGGTGAACCCTTGCCTCCCCTATAAATACCCTTCACCTACATGAAGACAAAGGTGATAACTCTTCCCATTCTCAATATCCTCACACTCATTCTCCACAAGGAAAACCACCTGACTTAGCCACCTCGGAAAGTGGGTTCAATGGGGATTCACCTCTGTCCCTATCTTCATAGTTTCATTCAAACGTGCAGGTCCAAACCCTAGACTACAAGGTGGGTGTGCTCATTCCATATACAGATCGAACGATCAACAATTATGATTTAAAACCACGTCCTAAAACCCCAATAAGAAAAAGAAAAATGAAAACAATCGCAGTGGCAGTTCCAGGATTCGAAAGCCAAATGGGCAATGTAATGCTCCAAAAATTTCCAAAAATTTTGTTAAGCTCACAATAAAATTTCACAGTCCAATTGATTGTAATTTGGATTTTCATGAATCTTTTCATGAACTTTCTATTGGTTTATTTAAGGGAGGATTTATTTCCTGATATTTTGAAGTTGGAATTTTGATAATTTGATGTCATGGAAAAATAGTTTACATCGCAACAAGCGTGCGGTAATTTTCAGAGAATTTTTCGAAGTATGAATGAATTTTTAATGAATTATTGAATTATTGAATTATTGAAGTTGGACCAATGAGGTTGTGACACATAGCAGCTGAATAAAATAATGTAAGTACTGTTCAAAACACTGTTCACGTACTGTTTGGCACTGTTCACATAACTATTCTGCCGACAATTCTCGTTTCAGATAGAAATTACTGTGCATCACTGTTCATTACTATTCACATACTATTCATTACTGTTCACACGTGGATAACGGCTGATTCATTTCCTTTTCTTCCTTTTTCTTCTACGCGTTTCTTCACTGTTCTGAATGAAGTTTTTATTTGCTTCAAAATCTTCTTAAATTCATAACTTTCTCTCTGGAGCTCGGATTGATAAACCGTTTTTGCCTACGTGATCGTGAGAATGAGCTCTACAATCTAAGGTAAATTTTAAGAGTTGTTATGCATATTTTGAATTTGTTACTATTTGGAGATTATGGTGTTATAAGCTTCAATATCATGTTTTGATTTGAATTTTGAGTAGATTGTGCTTGTGGGAAACTTAATTGAGGATAATATATCCTTTAAGATATAAGTTTGAGTTGGTCTAATTTTATGAAATTTTGGATAAATTTCAAATTTCATAATTATTGAGTTTGATATGGTATTAAGTGAAACTACAAGGGTTCTTATTGATTAAGTGGCATGGAAGTTGTTTTGAACTTGTGAAATCTGGAAAGTTACTTGGAAATACGTTGGTTTTGTATCAGGGACCAAACTGCAAATTATTTTGTAGTTTTGGTGTTGTTCTGTAATTTATTAAAAGATGATATGTAATTATTGAAAGTTCAGGGCCAGATTTATAATTTTGGGAAATTGATGCCTTAAACGTAAATTGGATTATTCTTTTGGAACAAATAGTAACATTTTTGAAATGATTGGACTATGAATCAGTTGCCCAAGAAAGAATAAATTTGAGTTCAAAGGTGTAGAATGCAAGTTAGGCATCAGTTTTGGATTCCAGGTAGGGGACTCACTCTCGGACTTGCATTTTGTGTATGTATGACATGGTATATATTGTTGTGTGCGAAAACTGCACTATTTATGATTGCCATATGTGCTTGGTTTTATGAATGTTTGGCTTTGGTTGTTCAAAGTTTGGAGGGTATACGCCTGTGGGTATTATCCTCGACGACCTGAGGGTGAAAGGGGCATAGCGACTTCCTTGGGTTTCGATTCCCTAAACCTCCGGAGGGGTTACACGGACAGACTTTACCAATACCCTACGCGTGAGGTATAGTCGACAGGGTGTAACTGTTGAAATGGACACTCTCACTACCATACCAGTAAGTTGGTTATATTTTTAATTTTTGGTAGGGGTAGTTAGCCTTAAGGGATCGGTTGTCAAACAAGCAGATACAGAAACGTTCCGAAAAATGTTTATGAAAGTTGCTTGAGCATGCTAATGGATTTTGGATCCACAATATATGGATACGGTTTGTGTATGTGCATTTTCTTTCACTGATTTTGAAATAAATCTATGGCCATTATCATTGTTATTATATTCATTATTTATTTTGAAACCTGGTCGGGAGCCCCCTATTGGGCAAATGAACGTATGTGATGCTCACCCCTACTTTTGTTGTAGATTCCTTTCATAGGTGACATCTTGGTGTAACCTCATTCCTTGTCAGCATTTGGCTCGTGTCTCACATTGTTGTTAGGTTGTGAACCCTATTCACCACAGCTGATCATGTATCGCTTCATATGTATAAACTTTAATTCTAGATGGTTGGTATATTTTCATTATTGGTTTGTAAAATAATTTCAGAGGTTGTAGGTACTAATCCATGACCTCTGGGGTTGGTTTAACTCTCAAACAAATTTTGTAAAATACTACAAATTATTTTTCCTCTGTTATTAAATACTCTGATCCAAACCGTTTTAATTTATTTACAAAGGCTTAGCGTATTTTGGGAATCTTGGGAGTATAACCCTCGGACTTAAGTGTTATATTCTCGGGATCCTCAAGGTACGTGCCGCTGTCACGTGTCTCGATTTTGGGGCGTGACAGGCAAAACTTACATACTAAACTCAATGGTACGAGTCAATTTCATTAATAAACATAAAAAGATACGGGGAACGTAATAAGCCTTACCCTTAAAATGCATCTCTATACATATCAACATTTTTATATGTAGAAAGAATTTTAATCAAAAATACCAACAACAAAATCAAACAAATTGTCATAGAGCATCTCAGCAATACCAACAACAAATCAAACATCTCAACAAAATTCCTAAAATCAAAGCCTTAATTAATTTTAACAAAATCCCCAAATTATAATTGATCCCTGACTAATCCCTAGAATACTTAATTTTAAATTAAAACTATAATTAAAGATATATAGAAGATGGGAGAATGAGAATAATATTTTTTGTTGACAATGAGAATGAGAAGATGTTGTTGACCACCCAAGATATGAGAGAGAGAGAGAGAGAGAGAGAGAGAGAGAGAGAGGGATAATTGGATTGGACTTATAACATATGTAAGGTATTTTTTGTTTTAAAAAAATTTGGGATGGGAGAGCACCCACCCTGCCCTATGCACAGAACCGCCCTTGATTCTCACATCACGTGGTGTATCCGGAACATATAGAATAGAAAATTTGATATAGATTCAAATTCTCATTAAGAAGTTGGGTTTAATCCTCGGATTTGGTGACTGTCTGAGTCCTTTGACTTTTGTGCGTATAGGATTACATTCCTTTTAAAATATTTTCTGATGTAATCTTTAAAAAAAAAAAAACCTTTTTTATTCCAATATTGCTCCTTATGACTTGAATTGGGTAATAACAATTAGCCATTTACGACATTTGTCGTTGAATCGAAAGGAAAATATCGCAAACATAACAATTAGCAATTTTTTGTATATTTTTGTATCTCACTTATAAGTATTAATATAATTTATGTTCTTAATTTATAGGTAGTATTCTAATTTATGTTCCTAACTTCTAGGTAACACAACTTATCACTAAGTTTTTTTCGTTGTTAATAATAACACTATTTATATGTCTAATTTCATGTAGAGATCGATTGGTATAATATGTGGATCTTTATTTTTCATTGATTAAATTTTATTTTATTCATATATTTGGTCACTATTATCAAGGATTCAATTATAAGAATAATGCTACTATTACCACATTTGTATACAACATTCCCACACCATCTTATGTGGCAGCTGAGGTGGACAACCACATCAATTAAAATTATTTAACATTTTCTTTTCTTTCATGATTTATTCCATTATTTGTTTTTCTAATTTTCTTAATTAAAATATATTTCATTGATTTAATTGATGTGGCATATGATATGGACATGCCACATCATGTGGTATAAATGTGGGATATAAAAATATGGTAAGTGTAGCATTACTCTTCTTATAATAATCAATCCAACGTTGCAGTCGCTTATTGGTGAGACAATAGATAGATAGCAACCATAAATTAGTGTAGATGGTCATTAATCGCGTGGGTCCGGGAAATTGTAGGTTTATTTGATAGATAGATAGATAGATAGATAGATAGATTAGGTGTGTACGTACTTCTCCTCTTTAATTCAATATTTATGATATACAAAACCACGATATAACTAGTCATAAATTATCTAAAGTAAATGAAAACGTAAATTCAATTTCAATAAATAAAACGAATGCTATAAGGTAGATGATAACACTACGTGACAATAGTATTATGGTTTATTTTCTCGAGAATTACTTAGAAGTGTTTGGGGCCTGAAAGTTACTGGAAAGTGTTTTATATAGGTTTTCAAGCAGCCCTTGATGACCATCTTTCAAGTTGAAAATATCTATAGGATGGCTTAACACAATAAAGAAGTAAAGTCTGTGTGTTGAGTGGTCAAGAGTAATATGTTAATACAAATAAATCACGCCAAAGGGATTGATACGATGTATCAATCCTGTATAGTTCAGAACGTAAAAACAGAGAAAACACAGAAGGTATTTTACGTGGTAAAACCCCACCTCTGGGGAAAATCCACGGGACCAGTAGTCCAAGGCAAATCCACTATAGAACGATAATTACAAAAAGTATACAAACTTGTCCTAGACACATTCTAGACAACGCACCAACTTCTTCGTAACTCAACTTCTCACGGGATTCCTCCTTCTCTCCTTATGTTGAATCCGATACTAGACGCGATTGATTCAAGCTCGCCGGAGGTATGAGAACCTTTTAACTTATGCAAATGGATGCAAATGAATGCAGGGACAAATCACCAAGATAATCTTACTCTTGATGATTAACCCTTGTGAACCACAAAAACACAGCAGCCTTTTTATGAATAAAAACTCATGAAATACTCTTGATAGTTAAAAGCTGTGTGTATGAAAGAAACCAACGTTTGCTTTTTATAAAGGTTTTCACAAGTGGAAACAAGATCAATTGATTTCTAATCAATAGACTAATTTCCAAAAATAGGTTAATTGATTTTCAATCAAGGAAGACTTTTAATATTAAAACTGGAAACAGTTTATAAATTGAATCAATCTTCCTTAAATAAAAAAGTCTTCTTAATCAAAAGGTTAATCAGATTGTGAATTTGAAATCATTCTTGAAATACCACAATCAGAATGCATGATTGAATGAAGAATTTACCTTAGTGATCGTTGGTTGCCATATGAGTCTTCAGATCATATCTTCCTTTTTAGGCAACCACAATTGCTCTTCTATTGCAGCCAATTTACCATCTGTACTAACACAAGTAGCTCTTGATTATAGAATATTATGGTAGTACATCTTATACACGTGTTATAATATAAGTGGAAGAAACTAAACAGTATCGTCCATCCATTTTATAATATGTCTAAAAGATGTACCACGTGACCCTAATACCGTATACTAGATCCAATATTAAAACGTCGTTTCTTTTGGCAATTGTTTTTAAGAGAATCTTTTCGCATTGGGTAAATTAATGATAGGCTTTCTTTCATTTCCTTTTTAAAAAGGACAAGATAAATTTCGTATTATCTTTTTTCACTTGACGTTTCCTATTGAAAACCAGACAAGGTGGTGATAGTGATAGATACTATACACAGGTCACGGGATGAGATGCGTGGGATGTGGGATAGGAAAAAAACTTTCATGGAGCGGGGATAGGACTGTAGTCCTATCCCCTCAATCATCGTGAGCCATGTGGACAACTTTGATGAGAGAGAGTGTTTTTGTCCACAAAGCGCCCGATAATTGGAGGGGATAGGACTACAGTCTATCCCGTTCCATGAAAGTTTTTCTCGTGGATAGGCAAATGCCGAAAGTCAAGTGTATTGCTATAAAATAGAAGTGACTGGTGGTACGGTACCAACAAGAGGCAAAAGACATGAGGCAAGTAAATAAGGAAAACCACAGGTCTATGGTCAGATATTCTTGACCCAAAAAAAGGGTGCTTTAGTTTATAGACACTATATATTTTACTAATTAGGAAAATACAAATTCAATTCACTTAATTAAGAAAAGGCCAAAGAATAAAAAAATATGATGTAATATTACAATCATGCATTACAAAACTAAAAATTACAAAATATGCCATTATCCAAATTTTAAGTAATTCATTTTAAACCAAAAGACAAATATTCCATTCTAATTCCTTCTTATTCCTTCCTGCTCCACCATTTTGAGTTTGTTGCTGCTTCTTTTGTTTTGCCTTTTCCACCCCACTTTTTTTTTTTTTTTTTTTTTTCTGTTTTATTGTTTTTTCTAACTAGTTTATGCTTTCCAAAAAAAAAAAGACCGATTCTCTTACTCAAAACCATAAATTAGTCATACATCAATGTAGAAGAACTCAGCCAAAACCATTATAAAAAAATAACATAAGGAAAAGTTATGCTATTCCCATGGATGAAAGCAACAGAAAGAGACAAAATCAAATTCATTTTAAACCAAAACATAGTACCTAATTTTACAAAAATGTAATTAAAAAATCAAAATTACACAAAATGTCACTCCTTCTAAGGCAAGCACACTATGAAGAAACAAAGTCAAATTCTCCTCTGTCTCGTAATCAACAACTCCAAAAGTAAGAGGATAAAACCCCGCAAAACAAAACCAAAAGCACAGTGTAAGAATAACATAAACCGTATCAAGAAAAACATAAATCGCATCAGAAGATAAAACCCCGATTCTATGTTAAAGTCTGTAAGAATCAACACTTCAACCAAGAATCGTGTTAATCGCTTATGGCTCAGGGTATATCCCTTATATATAATATATTTTTCAACTAGGTCAACTTATGCCAAGATTACCACTACGTAAATGAAATTTCCTTATTCCTTATTTTGTGAAACAATGACAAGTTTTTTCCGCCCTCCATCCCACATTTCCCTGCTTGAGATCAGCTTTCCAGCAGTCTACCCCCGATCGAGCCATGGGCTACCCGCCGCGCTTTATATCCTCCTTACCCAAAGTGAATTAGTGATTAAAGGTAGCTAAACCCAATGTCATCCCATAGGTTGTGTTTCTACTATCCCAAATTTCCACCGACAAACATTATCTAGTTAAAAATTGACTCCAACTAAAAAGGAATGTAAGATTTCAAAATTCATAAACAAGCATTAATTTGCCAAAGGTACCAAGTTTTGAACAGACTCAGACATAAACCGTAATGCAGAAAACATAAACCTGCATTGCAGAAAAACATAAACTCGCATTGCGTAAAAATATAAATCGCAATGCAGAAAAACATAAACTCGCAATGAGGTGCTTTCATGTTTGTGATAGAGAAAGATGAAAATGAACAAAAATAGAAAATTGAGGTGCAAAATTTGAGGTTATATTAGTAGTTATGGCCAAATAAGAAAAGTTTTAAGGGTTATAGTCACCTTGCAAGCAAAGGTCAAACCAAAACTTGTGGGACCTCTTTACACTCTCAGCTTATGAGCAGCTCTGGCCATGAGGGGATTGAAGAGCCTACTCTAAACTATGCAAACACTCAATGAACCACTCGATCTATATGTTTACATACCATCTTAACAATCTCTCATGGTTTGTATTGTAAGGAAGTAGATCTTTGTCAAGGTAAATGCTTAACCTCCGAAGCTTAAGTGGATCAATCTCTTTCCAAAAAGTTCAATAAAAACTAATATTTACCTATTCCCGTGATTACAACTAAAGGAAATCACAGATCTAATCATATTCCAATAGAGAACACCTATAACTAGCCCAACATCCAAAACAAACACATAAAATTTTCCTAAAGATGCTGAATTTCATGCATCTAAAGCAACTCACAAAACAAGTAACTAAGTAAGCAAAAGGAATCGGATCCGAATCTTACCGCTGCTATTCACAAAGAGCAAAACCATCCTCATGCACCATCTCTACGGTGGAGGAAGTACATGACCGTCCGATGTGAAAACGCTCATCATCGATTATGCGTTTCGCCACACCATAGCTATATTTTCCATTACCGCTTCTCAACGGGTACCGATCGAACGTGGTGGAGTGGAGTAGTTAGAGCTTTGATCGTCGACCGAAAACATCCGCCAACGCACCAACGGCTTGGTCACGACATTTCATTAAGCCAAAGTGAGCTCCACCGAGAAGCTAGAGTACTTGCCGTAGTCGGTGTAGTCTTCGACGATGACGCTGCCTTGGTCAAAGTGATCATGGAAGCATTGAGATCATCGCCATGCCGATGCCGAATGCGCCGAACGAAGCCATTCTTCATCAGAGCGCTAAAGACGATTCAATGTAAAATGTGTTTAAATGTGAGAGAGCTGAGAAAGAAAGAAAAGAGAATGGATAAAATGGCTGAAATAGATATTTAATTTGATTTTTTATTTCAGTTTTTAATAAGAAGGGTAGCATTGTCTTTTCGCTTTATTTTTAAGTTCTACCCAACAAAATGGGCCTCCTCTTTGGGCTAATCCAAAATAACAATTCTTTTCTAGGGTATTAAAACCCAAATGTAAATACCCAATATCTCAAAACTAATTAGTAAAATTATTTATGTCTAATACCTAATTTTTCTATAAAAAAAGGTTTGTATTTGTTTTGTTGACTATTGGAATTGGCACTATGCACCCAACGGTTGGTGTTTTAGGTCATGCATGCAAAAGCTCACATTGGTTCACAAGGTGGGTAGATAAAAACTAGGATAAACTATAGTAAATCCCTCAAACTATAAGGTCATTTTCAAGTTCATACCCACATTTTGAAAATTCACGAGTACATACTCAACGTCACGAAAACCCTACAATTTGCCCTCTCCGTTAGCCAAACTATTAGTTAATCTGTTAAGTGCTGACGTGACGATTATGGGACCCATTTTTTGATGACGTGAACTTCCACGTGGATCAAAAATTAATAAAAAATTATTATACTGTTTAAATTATTTAAAAATTCTCTAGATCTCTCTCTCTCTCTCTCTCTCTCTCTCTCTCTCTCTCTCTCTCTCTCGATTTCTTCTCCAGATTTCTTCATCATCATCATCATTTATCATCATCATCACCAACCCCCAAACCTCTTAAGACACTTCCTTTCATGATCTCCAGCAATAACCCAAATTGTAAATTACTAGGTAAAGCAAAAGTCTATCTCCTTTGAGAGTAGTCGTGCTCGCAACCCAACCACAAACCACAGACTCGGAGGCACCACCTTCACGCATGAGAACAAGATGGTGAAGATTACAGAGTTGAGGATGCGGTTGACGATGAGAACTTCGACAACCAAGTTCAATTGGAGGGATCATTAGTACTCAGCTCTTTGATTGAAGATTTGGACCTTCGCTTGCCTATCCCATTTCAAACACGGGTTGTGACCTTGTTTTTGGTATGATAAGTCTTCCGTGAAGGGGTTGCTTTTGATGACAAATGCCATCACCACCTCGCACCTCCCCCACCTCCCCACCCTCCCTACAGACTTCGCCCCACTTCCATTAGATCCGACTCTCTCTAACCCGGATCAAGTCGCCATCCCTCTCTCTCTCTCTCTCTCTCCTAGTTTGATTCAAATTTGTTCTTTGATTCAAATTTACAGATCTGCAACTATGCCTGTTCTTTGATTGATTTGTTTTGTTTATTTTTTTCTGTTCAATCAGATTTAAGCAACGAAACCCCAAATCTGCAACTATGCCTCTTATTCGAAAACGACCTTGTGCCACCCAGATATAAGCAACAAGTTGAGTCGAGTCGCGTCCGTACATTGATGAGGTCGAGGAGGCTTTGGATCGGACGACGAAAACCCTAGGCGTGCATTATGGGCAGCTCAACGTTTGTTCAATCATATTTAAATTTCTATAGTTTTGGCATCTCGTTATTTCTTCAGAGCACAAAGTGCCAGCCTTTGCATTTCAAATATGGATTCAAAGCCATGAGAGAGAGAGAGAGAGAGAGAGAGAGAGAGAGAGACAGGAGAGACAGAGAGACAGAGCATTTGTTTGGTAGATTGTGTTTGTGAAAAAGGCTTAGCCAAATTCGAGAGAAAGATTGGAGATTTTATTGGGTTTGGACAGCCTCTGTGTTTCATTTGGGACCGCGAGATTTGGGTGAGATTAGAGGAAGAAGAAGAGCAAAATAACCAGGAGTGAACAATATGAACCTGTCATGAAGGCAAATGATGTAGAAGGTGTTGACGGTTCGGATTTGAGTAATTTTGCAAAGTTCAAAATGGAGATTCTGTTCAAGGTGAATGAGAAGAATATGGGCCAGTTATGGTGGTTCTGGGAGAGAGAGAGAGAGAGAGAGAGAGAGAGAGAGATTTTTAAAAATAATTTAAACATTAAAATAATTTTTTATTAATTTTTAGTCCACGTGGAAGTCCACGTCAATTAAAAAATGGGTCCCACAAATGCCACATCAACACTTAACAGATTAACTAACGGTTTGGCTAACGGAGGGGGCAAATTGTAGGGTTTTCGTGACGTTGAGTATGTACTCGTGAATTTTCAAAATGTGAGTATGAACTTGAAAATGACCCTATAGTTTGGGGGTTTACTGTAGTTTATCATAAAAACTAATGCAGGGAAGATCTGTTTTGTATATTCTCTTTGGGCCTCAAGAAGATTATTTCAATTCATCAACTCAAAGAAATAGCAATGGGCTGGAGAAATCAAAGGTGAATGAGTCAGCCACATAAGGGGAATTGTAGAAAGAGTCTGAAAGGTCGAGTTTTGGGGGTGGGGGTGGGATTGGGGGTGGGTTGGGGCCGGTTAGCTGGGGAAGGAGGTGAGAAAGAAGGTGACCTGAGGCTGCATGGCGAAGGCCAAGTGATGCCTTGTAGTTAGGTGGTTCGTCCCGACACGCTAGACTTGCACATTTATTGAGAGCTCATAAATTTTCTGTCAAGATGATGCATCCTGACTACTGATTCATATGTTAATTTCAGAAAGAAGAAACGGCCACATCCAAAAACAGGCAATGATAACTGAGAGATTATAGTCATCTCTGCAAGGGATTGGGGATCAAGACCACATCAGTTATTAAAGCCATTCACACAACTGAAATTTTCTTTAACCATGAACAGTAAATACCAAAGTTATGAGTTTCAAATGAAATGGGTTTTGGCCACCCACCAAATAACAGGCATACTTGGTTTCTAGCATTAATGTCAACTAGAATCGATTGTTTCAAATCACTATGATTATGAAGTTCAAAGGGATGGAAGACAACGATACAAGAACCTAGCTCTTCTCAGCATTGTTCTCAAGTTCCTTCTTCAGCTGCAGAGAGAAGTCATCGTTGACATCATCATCATCCCAATCATCCTCCCATTGCTGTGCTGAATCTTTTCCTTCTTCCTTCTCATCCCACTCTGTCGGCATAAACAAAGCAACAAAGTCAATAAAGAAAAAATTATCCATCGAAGATGATGATTTATCCTATTAATAACGTGGGGGTAAAAGTTACTATGCATATCCTGTCACTTTTATCCATTTCAACATAATTTTTTTTCATAAACAGTTTAAAATGAAGAGGTCAAGCCCCAACACAGGACATTTACTCCACCAAATACCAATCCCGTAATCATAGGTAGGTACAACTAAAAGCATCGTCATTCGGCTTCTTCATATTGTACATTCCAAGTTCCAATCTGTTATTTCTCAAAGCAGGCTGTTGCCAGTTCTCACAACCAAAGACAAAGATCCCATAAACTCCTAAAACAAAACGCAACATCCTATTCAACAGAGAGTTTCAATGCCATGATGCCATCTACCTCCTTTGTATCATTGCAGGGCATTGGTGCTCTGATACCAAAATCAATTTTCGGCTTGGATGATTCATATTACAATCAAGATCATTATCTCAGTAGACCATAATAGATGGAGTATATACTGGGATATATGAATACATGCTCCTTAACACAAGTTTGTTTATCAAATGCATTAAATTTAATTCAGAAACAGCTCGAGTAAACTAGTGGGAATGACTTTTTGTTAATTAAAAATAACCAGGAGGCAAAGTGAAGCAAAACCCACTTCAGATTATCTCTCATGGAAAAGTAATTTGGTTTACAAAAAATCCTATTAAGTTCAATGGGAAACAAACAACTATAGAGGCACTGCTACAGACTAACTAATAAATATGAATATAATTAATTTATGATAATTAACAAGAACAGACCAGGGTTCCAAAATTACCTTCGTTGATGTTGAATTCTTCGAACTCGTCGTCGTCTTCAAACAAATCTATCTTCGGGTCTTCGGATGCTACCTTCTGATCCTTCTCCATTTGGCAAACCAACCTGAAATCAATTAACCAATAACCACGCTCAGATTCAGAGCCAATTAAAAGATACTATTTACGGCATAAAGATATGAATTTTGAATTAGATTATCGTAAACCCTAATCGTATTCAGCGTTCTCTATCAGAAGCTACTTAACATGCGATGCGAGAGCGAACGAGAGAAAGAGAGCGAGTGCGAGAGAGAGACTTACTAGTTACTTACTACTCAAGATTCAAGAGTCAACACAATGAAGGGCGATCCACTGGTTTCTTCTTCCTCTAATCTCAAGGGACTGGTTATGTGCTCGTGTAGTGTTTTTAGTCTTTGGAGGTTCCTCTTTTTTCTTTTTCTTTTTACTTTTCTCATCCCATAAAGAAAATTCTGAACACAATTACTTAAAAACTTTTTTTTTGTTGGGAAAATTACTTAAAGTCTTTTTTTTTGGGTCAAAAAATTACTTAAATTCTTCAAATGATATTGTTACAAAAACGATAAAAATAATAAATGTGTATTTTTAAAAATACATATGATAGTCTAAATTACTTTAAATTAATTTAATTTATAAAAAGGAGAATATAAACTTAAATGCAAGGGGTTTGGCTCATTGCTCGAGTTAACTCGGGTCAACTGGCTTAACCCATATCTGCCTAATAGAAAAACTTAGATTTTGATGACATAAAAAATATGAAGTCACAGACCAATAGCAAAAATATGCAACATTTTTCTTGACAACCAAACACATAACGAGACATCTTGAGTAATAATACTAATAATTAGGGTAATTATTTGTTTCTTTTTTTAATAATTTTTTTCCACTGGCTAATTAAGGATCAGGATTTTTTCCCCACCGAAGGGCTTTCTTTCACCATTGGGACTAAAGTTGAGGTTAAAGAAGCAAGGAGCTTGTAGCTTACACGACGTCCTCAATATTGCTTGTATAGAAAATAAAAAATAACAAAGTTGAGGTTAAAGAATGTGTGCCTGCTACAGAATGGCAATGACAGGCACTGATTCCAATTGGGATTTGGCTTGATAAAAGACAAGGAGAAGACTTTGTTGGAAAGATAATGCTGCTAAGTCAGTCTGTCCGCCTTCTATGCTCGAGAAGATTTTATATCAACACAGAGCCAAAACTTAGAATGAATCAACAGCGACGTTTTCTCTTGTTATAAACGACCCGCCATATCTCTCATTTGATTGAGTTGTTTTTGCTTGCATTGGATTTGGCCGGCACGGCAGCAAAACTTTCTTTCTAATAAGGGAAAGGGATGGACAGAAGATAATTTACATATTAATTCATACTTTAATGAATTTGGAAGAAGTATCCAAGCCTTTTTAACCCCACTTCACATTAAACACAAGGTGGGATTTATCAGCCTCCCTTCAAACTGTTCAAACTAGGAAGGAATTGTTACACAAGAAGTTGTCTGCTCAAGTTTCTGTTTTGATCAGTTTCAGTGACACATTTTGAGTCCATAGTTCAATCCAAATGTGCTGCAAACTAATCCCCGCCTTGGTCAATTATTCTCAAATTCTACAGATTGGGTCTACCTCCAAGAGACCACTTGGTTTTTGATGTGTTTTTGTTCTCCACATAACAAGTATAATACCATGGATGAGAGCAAGCTTTTAAACCAATATGTTATCATCTTCATCCTCATCACCACCATCTGCCATGCAGCTTCTCAGCCTTCTGCGTCTGATTGCAGCCTTCATTTTGAAGCATTTCCTTCTCCAAATTCAACTTGTGAAGAGGGAGACTGGGGAGGGTTTCTGCGCAAGAACTGCTGCGC
This sequence comes from Prunus padus, assembly GCA_024362665.1. NCBI lineage: Eukaryota > Viridiplantae > Streptophyta > Magnoliopsida > Rosales > Rosaceae > Prunus > Prunus padus. The sequence continues at coordinate 27,910,844 of JANFAM010000013.1, forward strand.
TTCGGCGTTCAACGACTACCTCTATGCGCTGGGGCAGAGGGCAAATCAAACCGGACAAATATATCTCAACTCTGCCGAGCAGGGGAGTTGCTTGGCTTCGATGAAGGATTTGCAGAAGAATGTTTTTGGCTGTGGGATTGAGAAGCTAACAAGTGGTGCCGGGGGTTGTTCTGACTTCTCTGTTGCTGATGTTACTAAAAGGTTGGGTGACAGGTTGAAAAGTCTACAGGGGAACTGTAACTTTCAGAGTTCTTCTGATGGAAAAAATGCGCAGTTGTGTGGTTCCTGTGTGAAGAGTTGGGAAGACATAGGAGCATTGCCTTCCACATCCTCCAATCCACAATCTATCGAGGTCGAGACCAATGTTTGCCGTTTTGCAGTCCTGGTGTCACATACAAGCATTAAACTTGAAGATAAAGCACATCTCCTTGCAGTTTATACCTGCCTTGGGTCACAAAAATTCTTCACCTGTATGTAGCCTCATGAAACTTCTTACTATGTGTGTGTGTGTGTGTGTGTTGATTTGTTAAATGTTGCAAGTTCTCAACCTTATATCTGCTGATCAAGTTTGTCTGTAAACCATCTCTTTCTACTGGGCAGTTAATAATCAACTACCACCAGAGGGCAATAGGAAAATAAGTACAGGTAAGGCTTCCATCACTGAATTATCACTAGCATTTTCAGAGCTGAAAATATATACTGAATTGGTTGCCTTTGCTATCCATTATGGTATTCAATGGAGCTAGGTTTATGGATTGTGATTGGATGCAGCATCGTAGGTGTCTTCGTTTTAGTAGTACTAGCTGTATGCATTCTATCAAAGAAACATATCCAATCAACTCCACCACCAAAAAAAGACGGTATGCCAAACAATAGTATTGTATCAACACCAAATCTAAGTTACACCTTGCATATGGTGCATACTAATTAAGACTGATTTGTATGTAAACAGCACCATTTAAGGATGATCTTTTTGAAGAGTCAGGCTGTCCAAAAATTTCTATCAAGGAAGTGTATTCTGCTACAAACAACCTAAGCCAATTAAATTTCATTGGTGAAGGAACTGCGGGTGAGCATTTAAATAAAACATAGAGCAAAATGGATCTCATTTTCTTCTCGAGAAAGCATATATCAAAATTTGAATTCAGCATTCTGCAGCACCAGTAATCTGATGATTGGTTGGGTCTTTGATTTTCTGGTTTTTATATTTTGTTCTCAATATAACAGGGAAGGTGTATAAAGGCAAACTGTCAAATAATCAGCATGTAGCAATTAAGCACATTATCAATGATGGAAATGTGGAGACATTTGCCAGAGAAGTTACAAGCTTATCACACATCAGACATCCCAACCTCGTTACTTTGCTTGGTTATTGCGTAAACGAAGATGAGTGTTTCCTTGTCTACGAGCTTTGTCCCAATGGAAACCTCTCAGAATGGCTTTTTGGTATGTATATATATTCCCCTGCCTTAACATGAAGTTTTAGCTTTTTGAACTATAGGTTTGTGCAGGCTAACCAATTTAAATAAAATGGTAAACAACAGGGAAAGATAGGAACCTTCCCTGGATCCAGAGGCTTGAGATTGCGATTGATGGTGCTCGAGGTCTATCATTTCTCCACACATATTCAGAAGGCTGCATTGTCCATCGCGATATCAAGGTCTGAGGCTCTGAGCTCCCTACTTCCTTGTACCTTTATACCTGATAATATATTGTCACCTAAATGAATGAGAAAGTTGGACACTTACATGTTCTGAGATTTTTTTGTTCTCCCCTGGCAGCCAACAAACATTCTCCTTGGGGAGAACTTTGAAGCCAAGCTATCAGACTTTGGACTCTCTAAGATCATTGAACTGGGAGAAACCTATGTGAGTTCAGAAGTGAGAGGAACTTTCGGTTACGTTGATCCTAACTATCGGAGCAACAACCATGTAAATTCATCAGGAGATGTGTACAGCTTTGGAATCGTACTTCTACAAATCCTATCGGGGAAGAAGGTTGTCAACATGAATCTGAACACACCAATGCCATTAAGTAAAATGGTCAGAAACCATTTCCTCCCATATATTTTTCTATATTCAAATTGATTGTGTTCTCCATGTTACTGATATTCATGTTTCTACTTGTTAGGCTAAAGGCCTCAACAGAAATGGCAGCATCAATGATTTTGCTGATCCTAAACTTGAAGGAGAATACTCAGCAGAAGCTTTTGATCTCGCACTTCAGTTGGCTCTGTCATGCACAGCACTTAAACAACGAAGACCTTCCATGGAGCAAATTGTTGCAACATTACAAGAGGCCCATGACATGTCAACAGAGGCAAAGGCCTCCACTCCTGAAGTTTCAACAGATACTAGCATTCAGTATTGAAAGTTTAAAACCACGAAACCGAATCAGAAACAATTAATTACTTTAATTCTAATGAGAATATTTGGGTTTCCACTGTAAGAACACGTCAATGCCATTAGCTAATATTTCAGAATGCAAATGCATTTGTGAATGTAACTTGAAGTTCATGTTGGTGTGTGGATTCCTGGTTGAGTTCTAAACCAGCATTCTAAATTCAGGGATTGTTGAACTGAAATGATACTAGCATCCTTAATTAGAAGGATTTTAATACTGGCTTGTGCCGTGCTTTAGACGAACCCGTATGGATTTTTGGGTGCCTAAGTGACAATTTATAGAAGCTAAATAGCCTAATGTATTCCATCTAGCTAGGTCAGCCTACTGTACTGCTTTCTTAATGCTTCTGCTCCTTTAGTACAATATATTTCATCTATTACCTAATATTTGAGAGCGAATGATTCAACACTATAGAACTTGGAAAATTGATGGTCATTGCTAGTCTACCTGAAGTATAATTTACATCCACGTCACAAAACTTTGTTCCTAACTATTCTTTCGTTAGTTCATTTTCCTGTTCCCTGAATACAAATCTTGAACTAACTAATTGTTTTCTCATTCTACAGAGAAATCAGGTTCATCTGGCTTAAACAAACGAGGCATCTCCAAACTGGTAGAAGCAGCCTCAACCGCCTGAGCTTTCTGGGCAATCCCTCTTTTCGTATTTGCAGCAAATTTGGAAGCCAGAAATGTGACCCCAATATGCGGGCCGGTATTGCTTCTACTCTCCCTTGATCTCCCACCTTTCTCATTATTCTCATAATTTCCATCTGCTTCTTCTTCATCATAGTAGTAGTAACCCTCTCCCTCTTGGCCTGGGATTTCCATATAGTAGAAGCTCTCCTGCATAGCCAAGTCCCTTGCCATCTTTCTCTTCTTAAACCTTCTCCAAGCAGCTTGTATGAAGCAAGCACCCCATGTCCTCCATTGGTGGGAATAGTACCTAAACGCATGCTGTAGTTTCTTGCTGTGAAGGCGCTTGAACTGACCTGCAACGAATTTAAGGTCCTCGGCTCGAAGTGCAAAAGCTTCAACTTCGGTTAGGGCTCTCACAGTCCGAGTGGAAGAAGGCAGATTAAGGCTAGAGCTTGGCATCAAGGCCCATGTCAAGAGTTCCTCACCGCAGAAGTCACCCGGTCCAAGAGCGATGGAGTTAAAGAACCCGGACCTCCCTCCATTGGTTGTGGAGCTCTCAAGTTTCCCTCTAATGATAAACAACATCTCAGTTACTGGGTCACCCTCTTGAACTATATATGTGCCTTCGATACTCAAGGATGAGACAAGACGTTCACATATGGCATCAAGAAGCTGGTCGTCCATTTGAGAGAAAAAAGGGACCTGCACAATGACAGAACAAGATTTATCAAAGTAGGGTTCCTCCGTTGGCAAACATTCAACTGCTATCATTGCATACATGATCCACTGATTGCTTTAGAAATATATCCCGTTATGCAGTAAAATTACTATTTTTCATATGTGTTGTATTAATCATCAACTTTTCTATGCTGTAAATAGAGAAATCTGGAGTTGTAAATCGAATGGAATAGTGGAAATAAACGATAGGTCCACCAATTTTGGACCAGCTAAGCTTCCAGATAGGACTGAAAAGCCAGAAGAACTTAACTTTTTGCATGAAACGGAGTAGGCTTAGAAGGGGGAAGAGTATCATTTTGCACTTAGAATGACATCCAGATCAAAGGAAAACAAAATACATAAATACCATAGTAATATCCAAAAGGAGAAACCGTCTCCCTGAACTATAAGGGTGGGTCCTGTAACCAGATACAGGGTTGAAGCATCACCAGAAATAACAACATAAGCTGGAAGATACACTTACACGACGAACAAGGTTAAGGCATAAGTGTCGCTGGATTTCATGGCAGAGGTCTAAAGGCAATGAGCGCAATATGGATTCTTCATCAACTCCTCGTGTGGCAAACCATTTGTATTGCATAAATCGGCGTACACGTTCTCGCAAATCCTCAGGTAATTGGCGATGCCTCATCCACTCCTCAGTATCTTTTTGCTTAATCCTCCATTCTTCGAATTTTATCGACATCGATTGCAGATAAGTCTTCAACAAGGGGAAAGAAAATATTATTAAACAGCACCAGTATTTGTAAATATTACTCATGAAAACTTGCAGGTGAGTAGTATACAAAATGTCACAAGTCGGAGATTGGAAGAACATGAATCCCCATTGGAGGCGCTATTCTTACAAAACGAGTTCTACTAGGAAAAATAAAATCCACACAACCGCAAACCTGAAAAATCAGCTAGTGTAAAGCAATCTGAATGGATTTATATTAATCTAGATGATCTCTACAGATCTCTCAGTGAACTGCATGGTCAACTACCGGCTAATACGCATGGTGACTGTAAGAGCTCTAGTTTATGACTGATTTGTTTTGCAGGGGACTTCTAGCTTTAGGTGGCATGAATTTCTTCTTCTAAGCATTTTGAAGTTTTACAAATTAGATGATGGCTCTACTACATTATCGTTTCTTTCAAATGTAAAAACCAAACAGATGAAGTATATGTCAAGTACATTATGCTGTTTAAATGTTTGAAAGGCCACAAATTACCCTGCTAGCGACATGAAAATCAACAATAACATAATGAGTAGTGGTATCGTAAAATTAACTCTCATGTAATACCTGCATGTTGCCAATCAATAGTGAGAAAAGAATTAAACCAGTAAGACAGAGAACAATGGAAAACATTATTTCCCAAAGATATGTGCTCGTCTTCAAAGTCTGCCCGTATGAACTACAGAGAGAAACAAATGATCAGCATTAACAATAGGAATGCTACATTGCCAAAGTGAATGTAGATGCAGCAGCTTACACTCCTCCACAGAAGGCCAATTAGAATCATACCTTAAGTTTCTTAAACCCCACCAGAAACAATACAAGTACTTCTCAAAGAAGCGTGAGTTCGCAACATCATTCTTGAAAGCATCCCCAAAGATTCCAAACTTAAATTTGATATTTTTCTCATTCTCTGCATTACAATTCGAAACAACTTGGGTGACGTTGAGCCAATATTTCCGTTCTGGTAGCTCCATGCTATTACAATCCAGAAAACTAGTAAGGCAAGACACAATCATGGACTCGCTCTCACTTCTACACTCCTGTCTCCAACAAGAGAACTGCCGCCCTATGGACGATAGATACCACACAGCTCCAACTATCTGGACCATTAACACCAACCATGTAATAGATTTAGCAAATTAATTAAATTTTCTTAGGACAATATTTACATGAGTGCTTTGCTTGGAATGGTTGGTTGCTTACATGACTGGCTAGCATGAAAAGAAGGAGATTGTATGCAGCTCCTGCCCACGCAGTCTTCGCCACCACGCCGGTGGTCTTGATGATGCGCTGATTCAGAGGAAAGATGAGGAAGATTCGAGGAACATACTGAGTCAGAACGAACAGAGCCAGAGTGTTGTTGGCATGATCAGCTCTCGAATTCCTGGTCGCCGGAATCACTAACCAGATAACAATCTGCGCAAAATTCAAACCAAATCCTCAACTTCCACTATGAAAATACTCAACTGCAAATTAACATCAATTCATCAATTAATTGCAAATGCCATGCCTGCGGGACTGGAATGGTGGCAGCAAGATCGACGACGAAGTCGGATTTCAAGTAGCGGATGGCAATCTGGCGGGGGTCCGTGACGAGTTCGCCGCGGCCGAAAACCCTAGAACTGGGATTGACGTAGGCAGTACGGAACTTGATGATCATGTGGAGGAGGTAGAAGAGATCCGTGAAGGTGCGAAAGCAGGTGACGACGACGGCGAGTTTGTTGTTGGTAGACAAGCAGGCTGGGCCGTCGACGGTGGGGAGGTAGAAGTAGAGAGGATCGATGAAGAGGGCAAAAATGCAGATGACGAGGAAGACGTGGTTCCAGTGGGCTACAATGTCGCTGTCCGGGTCGAGGACTTGGTGGTTCCATAGGATTTGGAGCGGGTGCTCTTCCACTGGGATGGCTACGCTGGAGCTGTCGGCGTTGTTAGGGTTGCTGTTGGGGTGGAGGGGGCGGAATTTAGAGGCCGGCGTGGCGATTATTCTATTCATCTTCCATGGCGGACTCCGGGGTTAACTCGGACTCCACGGTATAGAACTCGTCGTACTGGTCCACGCCCGCACACGCACACCCAGTCTCGAAGGTTACGGTGGATTAGGAAATCAAGAGAATGAATTTCTAGTGTCAATTTTGCTATAATTAATTGGGGATACAAAGTTTCATGACCTTTCCATTGAAAAGGAACAAGTAATTGATTTAATTCCACCTCTGATCAAACAGAGACACAGACAGGGAGAGAAATCCGTACAATGTCATTTGGGGGGGTGAGACCGTGAGAGAGAAAGGCCGCGAATTCGTTCGCTATTTTTTACCGTTGAGATTTTCGCGGGAAACCGGAGAAAACGCGTAGACTTCGGTTAACATTATGTCCGCTGTTTCATTCAAATTCAACTCGAATTTTCTCTCATGAAGGTCCTTGGAAATGGGCTCTGTTATTCGGGCCGATAACGATTGCGAAATATGAAACCCCGTGTTAATTGAGTCCGGCTCGTTATGGTCGACTTTTATTTTATTTGTAGAATTTGTGTTTTAAGGCAAGCAAGAATAATTAGTCAAATAAAATGTTGAAATTTTGGTTGGTTTTTTTTTTCGGGTCCCAGGCAGGGAGAGAGAGAGGGACGGGGAGGGGCTTGGCTGTGGTGGTGGCTGGGGGTGGAGGAGCGGTTGGGGATTGGGGAGGAGATGTGAGTGAGTAAGGGTTGAGGCTTTGTTTTTTTTTTCTTTTTTCGTTTTAGTTGTTTGTTAATTTTAAGGAACGGTAGATATAGAACATTTCGGGGTGAGTGGAAAATTTCTAATTTTTTTTTTTTGGGTTGGAGCCTGATGTATATGTGCAAAATTTCCTAATTATCACTAAATTAATTTTAGTTTACATAAATTGTTTATTTCATAAATTTAAATGTTATCACTAAAAATTTCTCGATGGATTGGCACAAAACCTAACTATAGCTATAGGGCCAGAACCTTAGAGCCCATGCAGGATGAAGGATTGGCCCACTTTGTAGTTGTTTTTTACAATATTTTGAAGTAATTTGTTGGACATGGCATTGGTGATTGGACATGCACTTGTTATGCATGCTTCAAACTTATTTTAAATGTTACATTGAAAATACATTGTATAGAAAGAGAAATTTTTTAATGGGTTTTGTGTAAATTGTGGAAAACATGCCAAAGAGGCAGAGGAAGGATCGATGTGCTGTGCATATGCATTTTGTTTGGTATTCATGTCAACTCTCTTTTTTAAAGAAGAGTTGTGACACATTTAGGGTTTATTATACTTAGGAGGAGCTGCTGAGTCCGAGATCTAACCCTCTAAAGGTTTATTCTCAACGGCCAAGAACTAAACCTTTAAAGGTTTACTCACCTTCATCTTCATTCCCAATTGAAAAAGACAACAACCAGCCTTTGGTGACACAAGAACAATAGGTATTTTGATTGCTGGAAATTGTCAATCTAAATTGTTTTGGCTTGGTTCTGCTTTCATGTTAGGATTCAAGCTTAGCTATTACATATCCAAGCGTACACCCATTAGAACGCCTCCTCTCGGACGCTATTCCATGACCCTTTGCCTTTATACAAGACTTAAGTGCTACAATGCCCCCTGAAACATTGGTCAATTCCCACTAAACCCCCTAAAAGTTAAAGTGACTCACTTTGTCCTTTGACCGATGTTTTGTGTCTCACTTTGCCTCTCACTGCCAAGTCTGTTAAAAATTTCGTTAAAAATGCTGACATGGCACCAATGAGACCCACTATTTTATTTTTTTTAATTTAAAAAATGAATACAATATTAAAAACCAAAAAGTAAAAATAAAAATAAACTCTCTCTTCCCCCTCCCTTGCAAGGTTTCCCTTGAATATTTTACAACACATACTGATTTAGTACGAAGGCAACAAGAAGCAATACAACGAAGGAAAGCTGTCCGGAAAGGTTTGCAATCGGACAAGGAGTGGACAGGAGACGGTTACGTCAAATAGACTGAAAGCATGGTTCCAACTAAATTACACAACCATACAGGCCTTGGCTGGTGATAGGATTTTTAGTACCTGCAAAAACAGGGTTAAAATCACATAAAATACTTGCAAGAATACAAGGTTATTGTAGTATAGATGCTCATGCAAGGTCGATCTCCTCAGGGACTATTAAGCAATTTATGTAAAAACGGTTTCCAATTAACTAAAATTAAAAGTAGAGAAAGTTGATTTGGTTTTGAATTTGTGAAAGCGAAAAACAAATTTAATTAAAAACACAATTAATTGAAAAGAGTTTTAGAAATCAATTTATAAAAGCACTAGGGATTCACCGTCACCTAGCAATTCTATGAATTTTTACCAATTACTTATGATTTGCACATGCCACTTTGAAGGTTAGGTTTTCCTAATGTATATTCTACTTGGAACCTCCAACATAGAACGTATATCTAACATGCAACCCGTCCGGACGTTCGGATCAAATCTGAACACGAAAGACTCATTATGTTTTGTGAAAACCCTTTGAAAAACCATGCAACCCTTAAGAGCGTGGTGTTCGCCTTAAGTGAACTTACAATTATTAATCACAAGAAGCCAGCGTCAATTCCAGGGAACCTTCCGACCAAAATTGCATCAAATTACTTTTCTAAATATCCTAATGGTGATCAGGCATCAAGACAAGTAGATAGTTTAAAATAATGAGTAACAATTCAAAGTATGCATGCAATCAACCATAAGCAATTAAATAAAAATCACATATTCATGCTAAGGCTAAGGTTTCACCCTAGCAAAAAGAAAATTAGTTACGCATATTTATCATTGAAATTATAGAAAAAGATTGAATACACCTTGAAGTTGGATCTTCAAGAACCCTAGAAATTACTCCCCACAATGTCGCGTTTTTAATCAGTAAAAAGATGATAGAATAGAATCCTAAAATTGTTGTGAAAAGGAACTTAAATACTACCTAAAACCTAGCTGCCTAATGCAGCTTTTCTTTTCCCACAAGGAAACTAAGTAAAATAAAGTAATACTAGGAAGTAAAATCCAAATAGGATTAGGGAAATTCGCTCAAAATCTGCCCAGCCATGTTCTAGGCTCAAATCTGCTCCAAATCAGGCCCAAGATAGCTCGTTTTGAAGATAAAAATATTCTGAACACATCCCCAGAAGGTCACGAACCCATCCGAGGTCATCTTGGGCTCCAAAAACGCAGAAAAGCCCAAAACGTCACTTTTCCAGCACAGCGCACTGCTCCTTTATTTGACTGCCAGAAAATAATCGCTTGGTAGAAAAATCTGGAATTTTGATACGCTCAAGCTAAGTGACTCACGCACGTCCTCCAACTGGAATTACTCCAAAATTCATCCATTTGATTATGTTTTGCTCCAGATGAAGTCGAAAGTCCTATATTGCAAATATAATTCAAAGTATCAAAATTCTTCCAAAATATTAATCAAAATATACTAAGAATAGGGTTAAATATATAATATAAAATATGCTCATCAGCTGGCACAATTTTGTCTCTTCTCTATTATTTGCACTGGTTAATTGTTATTGTTTTCGGTGAATTTTTGGTTTTTTCTGGTGAAATTTTGGGTTTTTGATGAATTTGGAAATTACCCAGTTGTTGGATATATTGGTTTGATTGATTATGATGGATATTTCTTAGAATTTGGTTCTGTTTGATGAAGTTAGGGATTCCCAGTTCATAGGTTCTGTGTTTTGTTTCATTTCTGTGAACAATTTGTTTTTGAATTTGATTTCTTTTCTGAAAGTAGAGCCAATTAGTCATTGCCTTGCTGAATCTTTTCTTCTTTATCCATGGTTGATATTTGTATTTATTATTAAAAATCTCGATATGCTTGCATGCGTGTGTGTGTGGATTTCATTATGTGCAATCTTATTATTTGGTGGGGTCTGACTAGTTGTTGGGTTGGGGTTTTGGGTTAGTTGGAGGGTTTCGTGGATTTTTTTTCTTTCTTTTTTCTGTAGTGTAGGCTTGGGGTGGAGGTGAGGGGCACTACGATTCTGGGTTCGTGGGGGTTGAGGTTGTTGGCTGGGGTGAAGGGTGGCTGTGAGATGGGTTTGGGGGTTGGAGCTTGTGGGGGAGAAGAAATTGATGGGTAAAAGGGAGAACGCAGATGGGGGAGAGAGAGAGAGAGAGAGTTTTTTTTTCTTTTTTTAAATTTAAATTTTTTGGTTTTTAATATTTTAATCAATTTAAAATTTAAAAAAATAATTAAATGTGGGACCCATAGTGCCATGTAGGCCACTATGGGTAGGTGGGCTCCACTTTGCACACATGGCATTTAGTTTAGCAAAAAATATGGGTCCCATTGGTGCCATATCAGCATTTTTAACGAAGTTTTTAACAGACTTGACGGTAATGGGCAAAGTGAGACACAAAACATCAGTCAATGGGGCAAAGTGGGTCACTTTAACTTTTAGGGGGTTTAGTGGGAATTGACCAATGTTTCAAGGGGGCACTGTAGCACTTAAGCCTTTATTCAATGACCCGCTTCGAACGGAATTGCAAAGACTGAATAAACAAATATGTGATCTTGTTAACTCTTATAAAGATAAAGTGAGTTTTGAGTTAAATATCTTTAAGTTTTAAAATAATTATGCTTGCCCAAAAACCACAACTCGGATTTAGAAAGAAAGAAAAATAACAGCCGCGCTATGGATACACATACCTATTTGGCAGCATAGAAATAGAAACTCGCAAGCTCAGCTTGCGAGTTGCGAGTTGCAATGTGTCACGTGTGGGGATGGAAAATCAAATTCCACATAGCATGGCCAAACACTGGCGCATCTGTTAAGGCGCAAGGAGGTGCACCTCCTCTCGCCAGAAAAATCATTTTAGGTGTTTCAAATTGCCCCTTTGCTTAGCTGGTGTACAGATTACCTTATTTCCATTTTCAACATTTAAGTAAATGTCTTTGTCCTTTTACTTTAATTTATTTTTATATTACTCCATTTACTTAAGTTTACAATGTAAATAAGGAAGTACCCCCCATTTGGATTCAAATAAAAATACTAGAAAATCAAATTCCCACCAAATCAAAATATGAAAAATCGGTTTTAGTGCAAAATACGACTTAGGCTAAAAATGATGGCTCATTAAGTCAATATATACTTCATACTAAAATCCCATAAAATCAAGTTTTCTTATTTGATGTGTAAGGAATAAAAGCTGCCAAAAATTATCTTGAGAAAATAATTATTCCGAAAAACCATTTTTCATACTTAGTCAATATTTTTACATGGCTTAATATCACAAAACATCCCTAAGGTTTACGAAACTATCAAATGACATCCTTACATAAAACAATTTTTCATGTATGACATGAATGCATGAATGGACCTAAGGTCAATTTAGATAAAAAAAACCTTAGATGTTCAATATACAAAAAGTTTTTAGCCTTTTCAAATTGCACCTCCGATAAAACATTCTTGGGTCCGCCAGTGTGGCCAAACCCATATGTCACGATTAAAAGCAAGTGAAGACGTGGGTTAGTTGGACTTCCCTCCCACTAGAGAAGTGCGAGGCATGGAGGGCATAACCCAATCAACGACTCTCCACGATTATGAAATGGAGGATGGGATGCGCGAAGCCAGGGAGGTGGAGCTAAACCCAAGGGCTTGAAGTGCTATAAAAGCCCAATGGAGCCTCAACCAAAGGTACGAGAAATTCAACTGTGCATTAAGAGTTCGTTGCACAAACATTGACTTGAGAGTCAGAGTGTCTTTTGCAAGTACTCCCCCCTTGTGCATCACTAGTTTCAAAGAAGCGGTCCGGAGTTTTTTACAATCAAGGAAGCATGCGGACTCTAGTCGAGAACCTGTGGAGGCATTTCTTCTTGAAAAAAATCCCACTCCAACACGATAGCAGCTCTTCCTTCGTCTCTGCGAGTGTGCTTTAGGTTTCTCCAGTAAAAAGTTTTTTTTTCTCGAGTCAAGAGAGAGATAAAACGCGTTAAAATCTCAACCCGCCACACAAGGCTCATTAAAACAGATCCAACGCCCATCCTCAAATAACAAGTGCAATCAACCAAGCATTTATGCCAAACGGGTCTAGCTAAGTGGATAAGGGATTTGACTTGCAGACCAATATTATTCAAAAAATCAATTTCTAATTAGATCATACCACATAAAATTAATGGGGTGTTAATTTACTAATTTAGAGTTTAGACTTTCTTCCCATCTTAATTATCGCCACATATGGATTAATTTGTTATCATATCAATATGGAATTATGTATTTGGTGCTATATATATATATATATATATATATATATATATATATATATATATATATATATATATTATAAAGAATAGGTAGATTTCATTCCATTAGAAAGTGGGAATAATGGGCATGTTATTTGGCGCTATTTCTAATTAGATTCAACGACGTATAATTAATGAAAAATGCTAGGGATACCAACTTTGTGTACCAACTCTCTAATAGAGTGTGAGACACATTGTATTAGTGGACTCCACCTTTATTAGAGAGTTGGTACACAAAGTTGGTATCCCTAACATGACCCTTAATTAATTGGCAGTGATCCTATTCCATATCATTATTTTTATTATCATAAGTGGATTAGCCTGTTTGGGGTGGAAGTTAATCAATTTGGTTTATTAGGAAATATGAGCATAAAATAAAACTAAGAAGAATATCAGTTAATGGCAGAGTAAGTAATTAACTAGGAACTGAGACCCATTCCGTAACTGCCGTAACCACCTCAAAAGGGTCGGGATTCCAAGAAACTCATGCACGCGCCGCGCTTTGCTTGGACCCCAAACAATCCAATAGAAGGCTGTGATCTAATCAGAAACCAGAAAATGAGAGTCCACGTAACGCATCAGATCATGATCATCAGTCAGGACACAGATACATAATTAACAGAGTCCAACTCATCAACAAGTAATTAATTTTTGAAACGAAATTCCAGGAAATAAACCCAAAAAAATATAAAAATTGAATTTTGGATATTAATCCAATTTATAAAAGTTTTTGAATTGCTAGGTGGCTACGCCAGAGCTGCTATATAAATATCAGCTGTTAGATTCTCGAAATCTCACACTCTCACTCTCTCACTCTCTCATTCTCGTTCTCGTTCTAATTTCTCTCTGCAAATTGGAAGAAGCAACTCGACTCGACGCAAAGATGGTGAACGCTGACGCAGCTCGAAATGTAGTCGGCATCATTGGTACGTGTTGCCTTCCCCTTGTTCTCTCTGTAGCTATATATATATACGCGCAAGAGTTCTCTTTCTCTCTGCAACAAATTCAAATGCTACTGATTTTTGCGTTTTGTTCTTTGTGAATTTTTCTGTTCGTACTGGAATTTCGTGTGTATAAAGGAAAGAGATGATGATTTGAGTGTTCTGATTTTGTGTTTGTTTGGCTAATCTGATTTTCTGCAGGCAACGTCATCTCCTTTGGCCTTTTCCTCTCCCCAGTGTAAGTTGTAACCTCTCTCTCTCTCTCTCTCTCTCTGTTTCTCTCTCTGGATCTGATGGTTTTCTTGTTCAAGTTTTTGATTGTAGAGAAGATTATAGCATATGTGATGTTCTTCATTTGTACATTGCACCGCTTAGCTTATTGTGATTCAGTATTGTTACATAGATTAATTATTCATATATAATTCTGAATCTACAAGATATTTGACGTGTTCTGTTTTCCAAAACTTGAAAAAAAGAAAAAAGAAAAGGAAAGAGATCGAAACATGAGATTTTTCTTAGGTGTGGACAGTGGAAGGAACAATTAATTTATTACCTAATTAAGAGCAAAATAGGGAATATTCATGAATTGGCATGGGAAAAATAATCGAATCATGGTTTTGGACTGTATGCATTTTCTATTTGCAAGTAATCTGTAATTGTGGCTTGTTCTTTTTCTCACTGACTCTATCAATGATAAATTGAGATTGAAATTTTTTGGAATGCAGTCCAACATTTCACAGAATCATTAAGAAAAAGACGGTGGAAGAATTCAAGCCGGACCCTTACATTGCAACAGTGTTGAACTGCTTGTTCTGGTGTTTGTATGGCATGCCATTTGTTCACCCAAACAGCCTTCTTGTGGTCACCATTAATGGAGTTGGGCTTGTTCTGGAGCTCGCATATCTTGCCGTCTTCTTCATTTATGCTCAGAGTAAAGGCAGGGTAAGTTACATTACATTACAAGGCTAGGAGACAGAGGTGTTTGATAATTTATTCATGAGGCAGAGTAAATATAACTAATGTGCTTTTGTTGTTGAATTTTGCAGAAGAAGGTAGCTTTTGGGCTTGCCCTTGATGTTGTTCTCTTTGTCGCCATTGCCGCAATATCGCTTACAACATTGCACGGCGCAAAGAAGAGGTCTATGATGGTCGGCATTGTCTGTGATATTTTCAATATCATAATGTACGGTTCTCCTCTTACAGTCATGGTAAGCAACACCTTCTAATTCATTCCAGTCCATAAAGTTTTAACTTTTCTCTCTAGCTAGTAATAATAAAAAGTTAGGCAATTTTTTTTTGGTTTGACAGGCAAAGGTAATCAAAACCAAGAGTGTGAAATACATGCCATTTTACCTCTCATTGACCAACTTCCTAAATGGTTGCTGCTGGACAGCTTATGCTCTCATCAAATTTGACATCTACATTCTGGTAATTATAATTAACTTCACGGTTCTCTGATTATTTCGTTTTTAGTTATTGATTTAACTTATGGTGCTTAATTACTTTGTATATATCTTTATGATGTCATGCAGGTCAGCAATGGTCTTGGTGCAGTTTCTGGTGCTATTCAACTCATACTTTATGCAGCGTACTACAAGTCAACTCCAAAAGACGACGATGACTTTTCTGGAAAGCCTACTACAGAAGTGCAGCTCTCGAATACAAATGCAGCAGCTGCTGCTGGAGTCTGATAATTACTCTGCATCTACACATGAACTTCCTAGTTTTAACTTCTCATCTCCTTCGGTTAATTTTGATATGGAAAAAGCTACTACTTTCTTTCTTTTTGGGATTAATTTTCTGGTTTAGAATTGTAAATATACATTTTTGCAAATGTCTCAATGTACACCAACTTTTTCAGTCCCCATTGTTTTTATATTTTTCAAGTGCTTACGTTGGTTGACCAGAAAAAAAAAACAGAGTAATTTTGTTGAAAATAGATAGAGGGACGCTATTCCTACATCTGAAAAAAAAATCAGCCCGTGACTAAAAATAACAAAACCAATCCATTTTTGTCAAGGCCTTAAAGCTACAAGAAAGCCCTAAACTAGCCATAAATAAAACTGTGCAAGTGGGCAACCTCAGCTTGACCCAAATCACAACAAACTTGACATTGTTTTAATATGGGCCCAGACAAAGCTATTGGAAACAAAATAAAAAGGGGTCAAGAACAATCAAAGATTCAGACTCCAATCCATGAATTTCAAAATCTTATCCAGAACTTGGGGAGTATTTTTGCTAATCACTTTAATCATAGGTGTACCTTCATCATCATCCCCAATGCTTGACACGTGTTCATATGTATAACTATAGTTAACTTTTGCTTTGTATTTATGGAACCATGGTTATACATATGGACACGTGTCAAGTATTGAAATTGGTGGTGAGGGTACACCTATGATTAAAGTAGTGAGCAAAAATGCACCCCAGAACTTGAAGATTGACGATGATGATGACCCAATCCCCATGTGCCTGCCAGGCTGCCACAAATCTCCCATTATTTTGTTATATGAGTGAAAATGAGCAACAAGCAGAGCGAGTGTGCAAGACCAGCCCCAACTCACCAATCACCTTATCTACTCCTATCTCTCTCATTCTTCAGTCTTTTACACAAAAACAGGCTAATGGTAAGTTAATAGTGGATACTAAAAAGTACTGAAAAGTTTTTAAGTCCAATGGCAGCCATTCTCTCCTGCCACTTCTCTGCTTCTCCAGCTACCTCTTCCAAATTCATCAGTCCCAGCATACCCACAAATCGTACTCGCTTCTCAATTTCCCATAAACAATTTGGAACCCGCAGTTCTTCCCCACTTCCTATTCAATGCCAGATCCAGAACAGACAGGTGCCCTTTTCGTTTCTGGTTCTGTTTTTGCACAAATTTAATTCTTTACATGTTCTTTGTTTCATTGGCATTCTTATTCAGCATGTAGTTGAACACTAGAATGTATGGACTGTTCAGAATATAGGGTACTTAAATTCATGAAAATGTATATAGTTTTTTTGTAGTGGATGCTAAACAGGCCAAGTAAACTTGAAGTTCTTTCAGAAAGATAAGATCTTTTGTTGCAAAAGTTGATTGTAGATAAGGCCCACTGAGCGTTTTCACTTGTTTCAGCAGAAAGGGAAGTCATTTTACATAAAGGAGTGTGCGATTTCTATAGCTTTGGCCGTTGCATTAGTAACAGGAGTTCCTGCATTGGATTGTTCTAGCAATGCCTATGCGGCTAACCCAGTGTTGCCTGATCTTTCTGTACTGATCTCCGGACCCCCAATAAAGGACCCGGAGGCTTTGTTGAGATATGCTCTGCCTATCAATAATAAAGCTATCAGGGAAGTACAAAAACCGCTTGAAGATATCACAGAGAGTCTCAAGGTAGCCGGAGTCAAAGCACTCGATTCTGTTGAGAGGGTAATTCATCAAACCATTTCTTTTCTTTGTGTTCATTATGTCTACATCTAAGGAATTTCAATAGATGGTAACTGAGACTTGAATTTGGATATAGAATTTGAGGCAGGCATCTCGTGTGCTGAAGCAAGGAAAGGCTTTAGTTGTATCTGGATTAGCTGAATCGAAGAAGGACCATGGGGTTGAATTGCTTGGAAAGCTGGAAGCTGGAATGGATGAACTTCAACAGATTGTGGAGGATAGAAATAGAGACGGAGTGGCAGAAAAACAGAAGGAGCTACTTCAGTATGTTGGTGGGTGAGTATGGCAGAAACATTGCTTTGTGGCACAGTGAGGAATGGCTTTTTAATTTTGTTGCACAAAAACGGAAAAAAAAAAAACACACCTCTCATGAAATACTGGAATGGTTGTAAGAAACTCAAACGGTGTGAAAGATAGAAAGTAGGAATGTATGTGTGACTCTAACCTTTAAAAATGTCATAGAGGATTTAGGAAATTGCGCATGTTCGCTGCCTATTTATTTTTAGCACCTACCATTTTCTTAAATTAAGAGGGGAGGTCTTGAATTCCCAAATGTATGTTTTCTGTCTCAAATAAGCTGCAAGGAAGCTGGTGTAAGACTTTTGGTGTTTGTGAGAAGACATTACCACTGAAGACTATACGTTAATGATACGAGTGATAGGAAGAAAATTAGTAAACTAAAGACTTAAACAGCTGGTATTGTTTGAGTTAACTATTAGAAAAAAACACCACCTATGCTCTAATGTTGAGTAGAGCTAGAGCTCAAAAGACATTGAAGTGTGAGGATTGTCAGTTATAACATGTGTATCCTCATATATGCCCTTGTCATTGACTGCAGCTGAGATCTTCCTGGGGCATTGGGTTTCTGCAGTGTTGAAGAGGATATGGTGGATGGATTCCCTTATGAAGTTCCTGAAGAATACCAAAGCATGCCTCTATTGAAGGGGAGAGCAACTGTGGATATGAAGGTCAAGGTTAAGGATAATCCTAGCCTTACTGATTGTGTCTTCCGTATTGTTCTTGATGGTTACAATTCTCCAATAACTGCTGGGAACTTTGTAGACTTGGTGGAAAGACATTTTTATGATGGAATGGAAATCCAAAGAGGTAACACCTCACAGTAAATATGTAGTCTTTTCTTTTATTAATCTTTGTTGAAGTATTGCTAATCTAGAAAGGAAGAAATTAAGTTCTTAGGCTACCTCGGAGAGACATTTACTGGTTCATCTGACCTTTAAACTTAAAATTTTACTTCTCAACCATGTTTAAAGATCCCCTTGCTTTTTGCTTGCAGCGGATGGTTTTGTTGTACAAACTGGTGATCCTGAAGGACCTGCAGAGGGTTTCATAGATCCAAGTACAGAGAAAACCAGGACAGTACCATTAGAAATCATGGTGGAGGGAGAGAAATTACCTTTTTATGGATCAACTTTGGAAGTAAGCTTCTCCTGCCTCTGTCCCTCTTTGTTGTTCTGATATAATGTTTACTTGTCTTAAATGTTTCCTTGTCATTGTTATACACCGTATTTGCTTAAATTGTTTTGGCATTGATTATGAAATTGGTATTTGGATAGGAGCTTGGGCTATACAAGGCTCAAACAAAGCTTCCCTTTAATGCATTTGGAACAATGGCTATGGCCAGAGATGTAAGATCAATGTTTCTGTTCTCTAGAGATGCATTTGAAGCTAACCAGAGATGGCTCTTTTGATTTAAATGATTTTCAATTTTTGTTGACAGGAATTTGAGAACAATTCTGCATCCAGCCAGATATTTTGGCTACTGAAGGAAAGTGAACTAACCCCCAGTAATTCCAATATACTGGATGGTCGATATGCAGTGTTTGGATATGTAACACAAAATGAGGACTTTTTGGCAGATCTCAAGGTTGGTGATGTGATAGAGTCGATCCAAGTAGTCTCTGGGCTGGAAAATCTAGCCAATCCAAGCTACAAGATTGCTGGCTAGAGAGACCATTATCCAATATAATTTGAGCAAATTTCTTGGAAGCTCCACGTTTAAGTTTGTAATTTAATTCCAGGATTCGGCAACCACCATATCATTTTGACAGAATTGTAGCATTTGGTTGGAGATTGTATTCTTTTTAAGACTGCATCACCGAAACCAAGTTCAGATTGATTCTTATTATAAACACCACATCTTTGTATTCACTTGGTATTTTATGGGCTCAACCTCAACTAGCAGCAGCAACAATATTCTTAACAACATTGGTCCTGCCCTGTATTTTTTTTGTCATAGGATTGGTTCTACGACTCCTACCTCCCAAATTTATATCACAGAATTGTTCAATATCTCCATGTTAAGTCACTAAAACCTCCCAATTCATCTACCAAAGCTCGTCTCATGAATTGATATTCTGCAATTCGGCTTGTAAAATTCATGGATTTTTATGAAGTAGGTGATGATCTTGGCAAAAAGAAAGAAAATCTTTACAAATCTATAGTCCAACAAAGTAACAGATACTGCAGAGCTCCTCTTAGACAACAGCCTCCAGTTTTGTATTCACTCAACTCTTCTTAATTTTCAACCTATTCAATTCAGTAAAATACAAATTGAATATCCAGAACCATCGCATTCCCCACTCTCTATTGCCTGAAAAGGAGCAAAACTTTCATGGTCCTCGGTACCTGCGGAAACAGAAACAGCCCTGAGGCTGATCTCCAGGGATCATACCTCCACCTTTAGATGTGTCAATAGCCTCCAACATGGCCACCACCTCATCCATCTCCGGCCGCTTATCAGGGTTTGCATCCCAACATCGCTTCATTACATTTGCAAGAGAGCTTGGGCAACAACGAGGTATCTCAGGCCTTAGATTCTGCAGTTTCATATAAGTTTGATTTCTCTTTTAGCTAACTTTGACAATGAATGATATCCAATTATATTAAGAGCATTTATGTGTAGATGATTATTTCTTTAAGGCCAAGTTTCACGCAATCATTAATCTCATGGATTATAAGATATCTTAAGGATTTTATCTACCTGGCGGACAACGGCTGATGTCACTTCCGAGAAGCTAAGATCAGGATACGGCATGTCACAGCAGTATATTTCCCACAAGCAGATACCAAAACTGTACACATCACATTTCCTGTTATATGGATTGCCATTGAGAACCTGTTCCATCCCGGGTCTTGCGATAAGTCAGATACAGAAATATTGAGGAAATAGAAGGAAGCGATTTCTAAAATATTATCTTATGATTGCAAAGAAACTCATTGATCATAAACAGATGCCCAAGTGCTGAAACAAGCAGTAACAGTCTAAATAAAGTAACTCATAAGAAGATCCATGAAGATCCATGAACCTCAAAAGAAGTAGCTTGAATGGACAAAAGACGCAGTGAGCAAATTATATTGGTGTCATGTAATGGTTTTCTGTCCATCACAGCACAGCCAAATAGCGGGAACAGCACTAAGGTAGGTTAAATTATGGCACTCCGGCTCCATCTGCAGTTTTTTCACCACACACATATTTTTTCTGCTTATTTACTGATGTCACCTACGAAGCAGAGTTTCTATCAGGAATGAAGTTGTCAGGATACACAAAGCATATGCAAATGCACCCATATATGGCATAATAATAACAACAAAATCTAGAGAGAGAAACATCTCATCCTTTATAGGACAAATCCTTGCACATGTCAGTTAGAACAAAATCCAGTAAGGTAAGCAACACAACACCCTTTTATTATTAACTAACAGAGAGAACTCTGAAGCTTGAAGAATTCATATAAGAATTAGCCAGACTACAAACCCAAACAACGTTGCAGGTATGCAAAAGAGATGCATTGGAGAGAAAGTTCATTACAGTTTAAATTAAAGTTAATCAAAGGGTATACCTCTGGAGCCATGTAACCAAGGGTTCCAGTCTCGCCAGTCATCTCATTAGGATTTGAAGCCTCAACACGAGCAACCCCAAAGTCGGCTATCTTTACTGTTCGTGTCTTGTCCAGAAGCATGTTTTCTGTTTTAACATCTCTGTGAACAATCTTCTTCGAATGAAGATAGCACAAACTACAAAAATACAAAGAATGGCAGTTCAATCCTCACGTAAAAAAAAAAACATAAACTCTTCACGTTCAAAGAACAAGTCCAATGTATTATATAACACCCTAATGTATGCTTGGAACTAGAAAAATCTTAGATATATCAAAAGATCTGAAGAACAAAATAAAATACAGATGGGGTGTGGGAATATGACCCTCGTGCAAGATCTAGTGTCAGTTGGACAACTAGTTTGAACGCAAGCTTCCTTCTGCGGTTCTTTATGAGGTAAGATTTCAGTGCACCACCAGGACAATATTCGACAACAACACAACAAACGTTACTTGGCATACCAACTTGGCCATTATCTGTCTGTATGTGTAGCTCTGATGTTCCCATTGTAGCTCCTATAAACTGCAAAGAAAGATTTGGTATGAGTAAGCTAAACCACGTTGACGTAAGCATCCCAATTCATATAACAATAATAATCCAATTGGAGAAAGGGCGGGTGCCTGACACAATCTTGAGTGGGGCCAAGAAAAAGCGACATTCAACTTGAGAACTGACATCCACTTTAAAGTTAATTGTGTTTCAACATTGCGTCAGCTATCTTATTTATGTTGGATACTAACACCGACAGTGCATTTTCTTGATACATAGGTCTAACCAAGAGGTTACGAGTGTTAGACCTATGCTTTTCAATGTTACATGAAGGCTCACAACATTCCAGTGTGAAGACATGGAAATGTTACCTTGGTTACATTAGGGTGGTCAAGCTTATGCCAGACAGCGACTTCTTGAGTAAAAGCTGCTCTTAGAGAAGCTAATTCAGCGTCTGATCTATGCCCCTCTTCTCCCCAATCTAGAAGTTTAACTGAGTATTTAAAAAGGAAGGAAAGTAAAGAGTTAACAAAAAGATAGTTATATGGTTCAAGTTAGATTACAAACACAAATAAACAAAAGTTCTCTCCCCCCTAAAACAATCACGCAGATAACAGAAATAAAATGCATAACGTCAAACTTAATGAGACAAGTATCATATAATGCATCTGGCATTGATCCAAATCTAAATATGGCTTTCAACATAGATCAATTTGGACTATTCAGTTCTGTTTTTGGCTTGAACAAATTAACACGAGAGTTTTATGAATGTTAAGATGAAAAGTCATATGGCAGCTTAGTAGCTAGCCAGTATTGAGTCAATTTTTTCTACACATTTGCTTCCAGCTGTTGTCATGTCACCAAGTGAGAAGTAAAAATACTGCATATCAAAAAGGGTTTATTTCTCTTTTTTCTTTCTTTATAGAAAAACTGCAGTTATTACTGCTAACTGCCTCAGCTGCTCCCAATCCGTGAATCACGGACATTGTGGGGATAGATCTGAAAGGCTTTATCACAAGCCACTCTATGATTATTAACAAAAGTGCAAAAGAAAGAGTTCACGAAGAATACTTTCCCTCTGGTTGTAGGTAATCGAAGTCAGGAATATCAAGAAGAAGAAGAAAAAAAAAAATTATTTGGAAGCCTTCAAGAAATCCCTCACTTCAACTTCATGCCTAAGAAACATTGGAGAATATTGGTAGAGATTTGAGGAACTAGCATAAGTAAAAGTAGAAGAACCCTTCACCACTAAGTTGCACAGAAGCCTGAAACTTCTATGACACCATCGAGACAGAGCCTAAAGGAGCGATTTCTTGAGATACTTACTAAAGCACTGTGCAAGGACTTCTATTTCATTTACGAACCAAAAACCAATGAAAATTTCTTATTCCTTACCCACGTACAGTAAATACTTCAAAAAGCTAGTTAAACATTGTTTGAAATTTCAATCGCCCTCAACCAAAAAGTTTCTATCTTCTCCATCATTCATGTAAAAATTGTAATAAAAAGAGTCCTACCTTAGCCAAACACCTTGAAAATTTTATCTTTTTCTGCAATTCACCTACTGCAAACCAATACAAAT
Source organism: Prunus padus (assembly GCA_024362665.1). Classification (NCBI taxonomy): domain Eukaryota; kingdom Viridiplantae; phylum Streptophyta; class Magnoliopsida; order Rosales; family Rosaceae; genus Prunus; species Prunus padus. The sequence goes on from JANFAM010000013.1 coordinate 27,933,942, forward strand.
GTCATAATCTTCTTCCTAAAGATAGAAAGCCTCATAAGTCATGATGACAATGCCATCGAGGACAGCTCAAGAAGAAACGAATTTTGAGACATGGGCATTAGTTTTCATCACATGGGCACCCTCAAGAGTAAGAAGCCCAAACAAAATGTCAAAGACCTCAAAACAAATTCCATAAGAAAGAGCGAGCAAAAAGGCCAATACCTGCAACGTCTTGGCCATCATAAATGCCACGGTGAACAGTACCAAAAGTACCTCGAGCTATAGCACCCTTGACGATGAGTTTGGAGGTATCAATCTCCCAGTCTTGCCTTGTAGCAGGAGTCTGCCTTGATGCTGCTTCTTCCTCTTCCTCTGTCCTCTTGTTCTTCTCCATAGTCCATGCTCTGCTCCGGTGCCTCTGGAGCTGCTCGTCCAAGCTCTTCAGATCTATCTGATCCGCTCTCACATACCCACCGCCACTCTCACTCTTCTCCTTCATTTTCACTCTTTATTTTCAAATACCGACGCACCCTTTTGCCGTCACAGTGAGGAAAGGGCAAGCCAAGGAGCAAAGCTCTCCGCTTGTGCTTGTGCTCCCTATTAATGTTGAGAAGGTACTCAGAAGGAAGGACATAAATGGTGTCACCAAAACCAAGCAGTAGTTCTACTCTGTTTCTGTCACTATCATCCGTGCGGGCACATGGATTTTGCCTGACGACGACGTGTGTTTCTGACCCACCTCGGTCTCTCTCTCTCTCTGTGTTGCAGTCAACATACCTTTTACGTCCTTTTATATTTTCTTTTCTTCTAATGCTTGTGCCTCCAATATAATACATTATTTACCACACCGTCTTGTAAAAATGTGATTTTGTGATATATCCTTTTCAGGGACCTGCATTATCTTTGTTTATCTCAAAGTTAACTAATAATTTGGATTATACTAGGATGCATTCATTTATGTATTTTAAATACAATTAATGAGGTTATAAAATAAAAAAAGAGATTTTACCTTCTGTTAAGAGTTTTCTAAACCACCAGCATGCAGTGAAATCTGTGATGATTACATTATTTTAGGGTTCATTTGAGAGTGATTATGGATAGACCAATAATCACTTCTTCATATTTCAGTAATTTTAAGTGATTTTATGGATAATCACATACTTCTCACCATAATCACTTAAAATCACTAAAAGTGATTATATGAAGAAGTACATAAGAGATATTTCTTTCCAAAAGTGAGAACCACTTTCAAACGAGCCCAATAAAGTGTGATTTTATATTTTATGTTCACGATAGGGTGAGCCAATGATAGAAAGACATGTAATAGGCACATGGTGCATCAATGCCACCATGCAGCCATCTATTCAATGGCAGCAAAAAATATTCAATCTCTCAGCAACTAATTCTTTATTCTGTTTCTCCATTTATACAAAAAGGCTATGGTGTGTGGGTGTGGCCAAAGTCCTTGAAATTGAAATATTACCTCCCAAATTTGCAAGGGTTGGCCAAGATTTTATGATTTAAAAAAATGGAGCTGTGGTTGGCGTGGAAGAAAAGGGAACTTGGGTCGTGTGGTCAAAGGGCTGTCCATGTAATGTCTATGCCAATTTGGGTATGTTCGGTTTCATGATTGGAAACATATATGGAAGAAAGAGGGGCACTATGGCTCCTTTTCTGTACACCAATGGTGGTTCTGTGGCTGTTCTTTGCATAATTCAGATTCAAGCACACATTGTAGCAAGTTTTACCAGCTGAAAAGACTTTTTACTTTGCTCAGTAAAAAGGAAAACGGTAAATCGGAGTTACCTTTCCCATGACTTAGCATAGAGGGAGCTGGATAAAAGATGATGTTGAACAAAACATCAACATGCCCGTGAAGCCTTCTCTTTTTGACTTAATTGGGTTAGGCATCAAAAGCAGAGGCCATTACTGGTATAGATTCAAGGGGTTCACGGGGCGAGTGGGTTTCATAGATCAGAGAAAGTGCCCGTGAGTTCTAAGGGTCCTTTCCAAAAGTCCAGATTTATTTCTCTACGGATAAATATATCTGTATCTGTGACATAAATATTTCAGAACCATAAGATAAAAAGGTTTCAAAGTACATTTCATGCCGACATGAACACATTAGAACAAAAGAATGAGCATGAACTACACCTAACACCTTGTAGAAGCATTACAGAGTTCAAAAGCCGTTCAACTATTATATTATTGAATATAATTTGAGAGAGTATACAAAATCGCGCCTTGTGGTAATCCCAGTTGAGAATGGCCATACCTATACAAAATATATCCAGCTTGATTGACAAAACTTGCTCTCATAATTCCAACTTAATAGATAACGGGGCCTTTCTTTCATGATAAGATACGACGTTTCTTTTTCTCTGGTGTTGCATGTACTTGTGCCTTGATCCCATATGTTTTTAGCTGAAAGTTTTCAAAAGCCTCAGAAATTGCTCCAACCTGTACATTTGCGTTGAAGAATATGAATATGTTTAGTCCGAAACAAGAAAGGTGAAGATAAGAACAGTGATCAAACTGTGGTAATATTTTATTTGACAGACCAGTTCAGGCTTTTTGGAGTACACCCTCACTATCATATCTTGATATGATGTAGGCAGCAAGTGACTAATGTGGTCCTCACGTATAGTGAATTTCTCCTCACTGTCATAATCCTGAATAGACACATCAAACTTGTCTAATTGACACAAACAAGACTAACCATATATAAAACATTCTTTAACCAAATATATATAAAACAATTCAACATTGACCTATTTGCACCCTACAGCTATCAGTTGATTCATAAAACAAATTTGAATTTTGGATCATCATGACTCAGTATAGACGTATCCATATAAAAGGTTAGATACTTCCAAACTAGTGCATAGGTTAAGTAACGTACCTGGAAAAAGTTGATACTGGAAAAGATACATGCATAAACAAGAGAGAGAGAAAGAGAGAGAGAAAAAAAAAAGTCATTTGATGCTTAATAATGGTTGCACCAAAATGTAGAACAGAAGGCTTGCTAAAAGACACCCTCAAGTACCTTTCAAGAGGACTACGTCTCCCACGAGTCAAATCAATCCTGACGTTGCAAACAGCAACATCCTCCTCTTTCAATGTCACTCCATTTTTCTGTGAAATAAGTAATATGGCATTAGTATGTTTAGCAGTGAAGCAACAAAACACCGAAATGGAAAGGACTGGCTGGATCGTAACCTGAGAACAAACAATATCTTGAGCAGTGACATTTTTGAAATTTTCCATTTTATCCTTGGGTACAGCATACTCATTGCAGAACTGCCATAAAAAATTATCAAACCACAAAAGAGATTCATAAGTTACCTTCTATGATTTTTCATTGAGTCCAGAAAGGGCGCGAGCAGCAAAAACTTACCTGATAAAGATTTCTCCTCCTAATCCGCAGGATTAAGTCCCTAGCTTCCTTTAGTTCTTCGTTTGGAGCTGTCTCAATAGTTCTAATAATGGTGTCATCTAACTGCATTAAATAATTTCAAGCTTAGCATTCTAAGAATCAGGCAGTCAACTGAAAGTGAAAACAAATTTGGTAAATTGCTTCTCAAAACCTTCCAGTATTGAGAGGGATCCTCAATGTGAGAGGCAATGTCTAGATAATCATTTGCTTTCACCAGGGCATCAACCACCATAAGCTCTATGGCCTACAAAAGTTATTCACTTCAGATAAAATCATTTTCAAAGTCTAACAAGGCAGTTAAACAGGGAAATAGAGAAAAATGTTATGAAGATGACGAAAAAAACTGGGATGCTAAATAAAATATCTTTTTTATACCTTTACTTTTGGATGTGTATAAACTGTTCGATACAAATCAGCTCGAGTGGCAAATAACTTGTGGACAGTGAGATCTAGACAATAGGCAACCATTAGCAGCAGAAAACAAAATCAAATACTAATCTGATAAATGAATATACTGACAATCCTTGGCACGATAGCAGATCTCATCATCCATAACCCGCATTGTCTCCATTAATCTGATAGAGGGGTAAAATATATGATGCTAGAAGATATCATTCATGTATCCTTCTTAAAAAGAAAACTATGAGAGGCACCAATAACTAATGAAGTCAACTTTAAGATCAGATAAAAACCTTTGAAACTCAAAGTTACATCCCAGCCCACAAGCGCGGCAGTCACGGACAATATAATCAAACCTGTTAATGATTAACATCTCATAACATTAGATTCCAGTATGAAAGTTACATAACAAGCATTAAAATGAATTAAAAATGAGTGATAACAGAAAAGCTTGTGTCACTTACTTGTCCACATCAATTCCATTACGGCCATTTGCAACAATTTCATACAGAAAACGCTTCTCCCTTGAGCTCTACTTATAATTTAAACGGAAGGAAAAGGTAACGTCAAATATAATGACAAGAAAAAGAAAAAGTTCTAAAATGAACAGATGCAATACTAATGCTGGTTTTTAAGCATCTTACCCTTGGCATTGCAAATTCAGAGCTGGCCAGTATCATCTCCTGCAAACGGAAAACAAAAATCAACCATGCAAACAGTACCATCTCCTGTCATAAGTAAAGTATCATTAATAGTTTCTCTTAAGGAATAAACTACTAACCTTAACTCTTGTAATCATCTCAGGGTCAATATCAATATGATGCTGATTAACAATGTGGTCAACCATCTTCACTGACATATCCTCATGAGACCTAGAAAGTAAATATATGAGATAAAACATACATCGAATGTACAAAACCAAGAAGAAAGAAACTTCGAATGCACAAAACCAAGGAGAAAGAAACTTCTACAGCATAGGCTCCACTACAGGTTCTTTCTCTCCTAATTCTTTTTGTGATAGGAAACAACACCTGACAGAGAAGGCATTCCCCCATATAAAAGGATAGTGAATAAAAGATGAAAAACATACCAATGGAAACCACTCCGAACTTGGGGAAGAAACTCGCGTTCAAACAAGTGACTGAAAGGCCCATGGCCAACATCATGCAAAAGTCCTATAATTTCAATGAACATAGGTACTCAGACAACTCAACAAAGGGGCAGTATGTTAAAAACAACTATAATCACCTGCAATTTTTACGGTCTGGAGATCAAAGCGGTCAATATCAAGATCCAAGCCCTGTAAGGAGGCAAGCATATATAAGAACATTTTTAAAAAAAATTACATTATATTTAATTACCAGTACTAAATGACAGACAACAGCTTTATACCTGATGATTTTTGAGCTTCTGAACAGCTTCACCAGCAAGCCAATAGACACCAAGCGAATGCTCAAATCTGGAATGTACTCCCCCTGGATAAACCATGTGCGTAACTCCTGAAACATGTTAAAAGCTTGGCAAGTAAGCAAACAGCAAGCTCAACATGATGACATACAAAACTTCAATTACACAACAATGCCAACACTCTGTTTTTTAATAGGAGTACAAATACAAAAAATCATATCCTAATAAAAAAATTCAGAAGCCTTATTCACAGTATATCTTGCATTTTGGGCAGGACACTAACAATTCCTTGGATATTCCCAAAAATGTCGGTCGACAACAACTTTCAGACTGAACAGATTTTTTTTTATTTTTTTATTTTTAACTTTAAACAAATATGATAATGTTACAAAGGGCATAAAACTTACCCAGTTGTTTGAGGTCACGAAGCCTGTAGAAACTCAAATCAAATCATTAATTACATAGCACACAGCAACAGTTACTGATACACATTAGATGTACAAACTCAATTTACCTCTGAAACTCCTCGGTATCGATGAACTTCAAAGAGAGCTGCAACAACAACAAAAAAAGACAGTTAATAATATTCCATTCAACTTCATTAATTTCAAAACTTTAAAAATAATGCCAAAATCTTCAAAATTACTCCTTTCCTATTTATAGATTCAAAAACCCATTATCATTTCATAAACCCCCCCACATTATACATACATAAATATAATTTTGAAACCAACAAGCAAAATAGATATTCCAAACTCGCAGTGCTTAACACAATGGGGGCATCAAAAGCGAAAATGGAGAAGAGTACTGGATCAAGGTAAATGTTGCCATGGACATTGTCGTGGACGTGCTTGGAGATTCTGACGTCGTGGGAGGAAGCGAGACTGTATATCGGCGACAAAACGCCGTCGTTGTTGTAAGCCCCCATGCTTAGTAGTGGCACTGATGGTTTCGCACTTCACACGGACACACAGAGAAAGTGGCACGGAAACAGAGAAATAAGGTCAGTTCCAGATATAGAGGGACGCATAAAGAAACGTATTAAGTTGAGATAATTACGGTTTAAAGTTTTAACTCCCATAAATTAGGGTGGGATATAGAAAGACAAAACAGAGAATGGAACGGAAGATACAAAAAGGAGTTTCATGGGGGGGTGGGGGGGAGAGGAAGCAGTGCCACTGCCGCCAAATTCACAGTGTCTTTTATTAACGTGGGAAGAGGAATATTTTTTCCCTTTAATTTTTAATTTTTAATTTTTACTCTAGGGCTCGTTTCGTTGCAGGCGAAACGCTGCGTTCTGGATCTATAAATCTCCAGGATGAAAAAATGATGGGCCTTTTATTGGTCCCGGCCCCTTTTTTTGAGTGGCGGCCACATTCGCATGGGCCTCTTTTATACAATAGATATTCGGAAAGGGGAGAATCAAATTTAAGACTTCGAATATAAAGGTAAATACTCTTAATCATTTTCCTTGCCAAAAAATAAAAAAAAAAACCTTTTGTGGCAAGTAGAATTTTTTTTACTTAATATTTAATTTTAAATTTGACTCTAGGGCTTGTTACGTTGCAAGCGAAACTCAAAAAGGGTCTATAAATCTCCGGGCTTTGACATGAAAAAGGATGGGTCTTGAAGTGGGCCTGGCCCATATATTTGATTGGGCCACATTCAAATTGCGGATAAGATAACCTATATAAATGAGAGGCCAATCAGTGACCAACGAGATTAACTTCCATTGCTGCAAAGTTGCACACAGCCATGGTGGTAGTGTCATCCACTTTGCCTTCTCTCAAAGCCAACTTCAACCCCCAAAGCTTCACCGCCACAAGCCATCTCTGCAACTCTACCTGTAAACCCACTTCACCTTCTCTGCTATACCTCGGCCAAATTTATGGCGACACCACGAGACCCAACAGGTCCAAAGTGCCAAACTCAAATGGGTTCTTCTCTGTTAAAGCTTACATGGACAATCCAAACTCCATCTCCAGCTTCTCCAGCAAGGTCATTGGCTCTCTCCCTGTTGTTGGTTTAATAGCAAGAATTCTGAGCGATGAAGGTGGCCTTGGTGGAGACACCGTTGATTTTGCAGAGTTTCGAAGGCGGGTGGGGAAGAAGTGTACAACTACTGATTCTCGAGCTTTTTATGAATTTCAAGATCGACGTGGTCGGGTATTGATTTTCGTTGACTTTAATCACATTCTTATCTTTAATTTTGTGTCTTTGTGCTTGCATAAAGTTAAATTGTAAAATTGAAATGGATTTTTTGTTTTGTTTTGGGTAGGCAGGGGATCCTCTATATGTTCTACTATGCTGCTGGGTAGCAGCCATTGGAGCTGGTCTTCTGAAATCTGAGGAGATTTTAGAAGGGGCGGCGAGGCTGCGGGTTTCGAATGATATCGAATTTGAAGAGCAGAATTTCATTTCCTTGATCAACGAGGCAAAAGAGGTTGGTTGGTTGTTTACCCTCTCAAGTACCATCTTGTTCATGTGTAAAATTGCATGCATTATATTGAGTAAGAATTCAAGATGTATGCTTGATGCTGCTAAACATATGTGGCTTGAAGTTTATATTCATGTTTCTAAGTGAATCTGATATATGAAAATGCAGAGAAGGGCAAAACTAAAGGCTGCTACCCCAATTATCCCGTTGGAGATTCGAATCGAGAAGGCTCTTGAAGGGATCTACCTCTGCTGCTTTGGGAAGGACCCTATTGAAGAAGAAGACGAGAGACTTCTAAATGTCATGCTTAAGGCTGTTTATCCATCCGTTGAGCAGTCTGAGATACAACGGATTGTCAAGGACAAGGCACAGAAAGTAGCTGAAGGCAGTGATGAAGGCAGTGTTCGAGAGCCGAAGCCCCTATCAAAAGAAGCTGTTAAAATGCAAATGAAGGACCTCCAATTCCTTCAACAAAATAGAGAGACTTGATAGTACAAGTTCTTGCCCTCACTTGCAAGAAAATTCATGACTGAGAAATTCACAGGAGAACTGCACAAACTGGAAAACTGTACGGAGAGCTTGGGCTAATGCATGTATCTAGCAGACTTGATTGGTACTTCGGTGGTAACAAATGATGCTCATGAGATAGAACAAAGAGTTCCTTCTTTTATCAATTCTCCCTTGCTCGAGGATTTACCGATTTTGTTTCGAATTTGAACCGTAGTGCATGAATTTTGCGAATCAACTGAACTAGAAAACCTTCCTCTTAGGCCCTCTACTTTGCTTTGATTCCCAGCCGAGAAAAGAAATGACATAAAGCTTCCAACTTGTTAATTGAGGATTAACCATCCAAAACAACCCTCATACTTTGAAAAAGAACGTGGTAGGCGATAGAAGAGAAAATACCACAAATTTTTTATTTAAAAAAAAACATAGGGCAGAAACTCAACTTGCTTATAACCATACGATGTCTCATAATAGTAACAGTTCATAGGGTAACACAAATTTTAAAAAACCAAGCAAGTTCCTTTTACACTATTTGACTGGAGTTACCAGCTGTGCAGCAGGCCAGAGTAAAGATGGTAAAACCAGCAGCCTCCCCTTGTACGAGTAGACTCCGATAGAACAGCTTCAAGATGTCTGCTAAACAAAATATTTTCTTAGGCATCAATTGCATGGACCAAGAAAAACTACATATCAATGTGCCACCACATTAACCAAAAATCCATATCTTTACTGATTGAAATATGATCCAAGAATTGCAGGGATGTGCATGCGCTAGGGAAGGTCACTTTTCGACAACACTAACCACTTCACGAGCACCAGCATTAGCCAGTTCATTAACATCAATCAGTTCATACTCTACCAGCGACAAGTTGTTCTCTTCCTTAACAGCAAAGCTAGCTGGTTCAGTTACTTCAACTCGACCCCACTTGTCCACAGCAAGTCTCATAGAACCCTTGAACATGTCTATTTTTGCATTACGCAGAATCACTGTAGCGCCAGTTGTCATCAAATCAACTGTCCACAAGAAAGGTCAAGACAGTGTAAGATAAAAACTCATCTGATATTTTTGCAACCAAGTATCAACAAGTTCTTTAGGACTATTGTTCCTCAAGGACTCCTCTCCGAATAATTAATGCAATTCTCAGTATAAAAAAGGGAAAAGAATTAATGAACAAGCAAATAACTTGGAAAAGAAGACTTGTGTAGAAATTTATGTATGCATGATGCATGATAATAATGTAAGTTGTAACAGCAAAAAGCAAACCGCGGAAAATCAAGACAAGATAAAGATCAATGGCTTATAAAAAGCACCACCTTGGTCATTTCTGGCAGTAAAAATGATGGTTCCGGTTTCATCACCAACCAAGCATTCAGCAATCCTCATCTGACGAACTTGGATCCCGTCAGGTCGGGCCTTCTGCAATACCATCTTCGAACTAACAACCTTTACAACCAGGGTGTGTCCCTTGGTGTCTGGTTTCAGCTGATCAACCTTTTTGAAAACGGGTTTCCTCTTTGCTGGTTTTGTTTCCTCCATTTCTAACAAGCTCTAAGCTACCCAACACAGAGAAACACATCAACAACTGTCTTCCCAGATCGCACGCAAAATGCAAAATACAAAATACAAAATGAGATGTACCATTTTGATACAAATGCCAACTGCTTTCTCAAATGGAATCGTACATATATGAACAGAACAGTATCAAACAAACCTCAAAAGAAACTCTTAACAATACAAATAAAACGTCATGGATCTAGTACTTCAAGTTAACCACATTTTCCACGAGAAACTTTCATAAAACTTAAGAAAACAAAATGAACCCGATAATCGCAACGAATTCAAGCAGTCACAATTTTAATACAGATGCAATGCAATTTCTATCTTTGTTTCTTTTTATTTTCAAATTATAACATTTGTCACATTGTCATTTAGAATGTAGACCGTGATGAATGATGATGAACACACAGCAGAAACTAATAAAAGTGAGAAGCTAAAAAAGGAAAGCTAATAACTTTTTCTTTTCCTCTGAAAGACAATATCTGATCCTTGAAACAACTCAGAATCCTGAATAACAAATGTTCTTTACCTTCCTTGTACTTACAGCCGTTTTCAGGTCAACAAAACAGGTTTGAATGAAAATTAAGAAGCAAATGCAGAAAAGATTGAGTTCTGAAATTTTACCGTTTAGAGAGAGAGAGAGAGAGAGAGAGAGAGAGAGACAACAATTGCAGATCGAGAGAGATAAACAGAACGGTGAATTTAGTTTTGGTTTTGGGTCTTTTTTCCCTTTGTGTTGTTTGAACACTAGTGAGATGGTATGTGTGGTGGTATTTGGTGACCGTCGAAATCGCCTTTTGAAACGAAAGCTTACTGGACGAATGGCCGTTTGATCTTCCACATTTTATGAACAAATCTTGTCCGTACACATGTTCAAAACTAGTGGTCCGGTCCAGATTGACTTTTCCACTTTTCTTTTTTCCTTTTTGTGTTATGAATAAACACAATTACACCAAAATTAATTTTCATGAGATGAAATAAGGAATGGATAAAAGTGTAAAAAAGATAAGTACCAAAAGCTAACAAGTTCTTATTATTGAAAGGGAAACTTTCCATCCAGGCAGCATATACTCACAAGTAGTCTCACATAGACATAATACAGCATGCTAGGAGGAGGAAACCACAACAGAAAAAGGAAAATAGGAAAACATTGGGTGCACAGACCCTATAAAAAGCTTTCGGTTTCGGCTACTTTATTTAGGAGGAGCTCACTCATAGTTAGTGTCTGCAAGAGAACACGAACTAGCCGACTTTTTTATTACTGATACTGGCTTGCTATTTTACCGTCCTTGACAATGTAGTTTTGTGCAGGAAAGTCTTCTCCCTTGAAGTACCTGTCAAGCATGTCCTTAACACCGGCAGCATAACGTAACTGCACAAATTCCATCATCGGTTTGAGTTGTTGGAAGGAAGGAGAACAAATTAAGTGAAACCACAAGCGTAGAGGAGAACATGATTAAAAGCAAAATGTACCTGTGCATCAATTGTGGTACCAGATATATGAGGGGTCATAGCATGGTTTGGCATGTAACGCCATGGATGGTCTTTTGGAGCTGGTTGTGGATTCCAAACATCGCCGCTGTAACCTGGCAAATCATAGAAGCAAATTAAACAATTAGCCAAAGTTGAAAGAGTGCATTGACATGGACCTTTTTTCTTTCGTTAAGTAACCTTTTAGATAATCTATACATTCTTCTTATGCATCTCATGACAGACCTGTTTTTTCATTCACAAACAAAGGAATGAGAATTTGAAGTCAAATTGGAATCATGAGAATTAGAAGCATATGTTCTTTCATGCTGTCTCTTAAGTGGTTCAGATAAGGAAATTTCTATAAACATCACATATTCTTGTAATCTAATCTCATTCTTTTAAATATAATCTACCAGAAAAATGGTAAAGTAGAGGAACATTAGAATAATGTACTGCAACAGTTTTCTCCATTGTTAAAAGTTCATTAATTTTGACCTGATTATGAGTTACCTGCAATATGTCCACTGGAGGAAGCGTCAACAACTGCCTGGGTGTCCATGATTGCCCCTCGAGCATTGTTAACGATCAGGACTCCCTTCTTACACTTTGCAATTCTTTCTTTGTCAAACAGTCCTCTGAATCAAAAGATCAATATCCAATAAGTTTAATTCAAATCTCAATGCTTGAATAGTATTACAGTTTGCAATTCTATCTTTTCAAACATCCCTCTGAGTCACAATATCAAGATTCTAATTAATTACAACACATTCACTGTACATGCATCCCTCAAGGAAGCAGGGGAAAAAGAGAAGATTGTCCGTGGTTGTATTCATCCTATCAGTTTGTTAGCAGCAGATGAGGTGCTAAACACAATTTTATATTAATATCAGAGGATTGGTCTTCTTTAATCAGAAACTTTAAATTTTAATTAGTCTTGGCATAAGTCCATAACACACAAGTTTTGATCTTATCAGCTTGTGAGTCATAGATAAGCTACTAAACACAATTATATAGTAACAAAGTCAGAAGATTAGTCTGGTCTCTATCCAGAAATAAAGAAATAACAATAAAACAAAGAAAAAAAGAGCCAGAAGATTAGCCTTGACTTATTACCTTGTTTTCTCAGTAAGGGGTGTGTTGATAACAATAACATCACATTTTGGAAGCATTGCATCCAGATCCTCCTCAAACTTAGCCCCTATCTGTTGCTCCAATTCTGGGTCAATCTTGACCCGGTCATGATAGAGGAGATGACAGTTGAAAGGTTTCAACCTTTGGAGCAAAAGCTTGCCAATACGTCCAGCACCAACAGTCCCCACTGTCTTTCCTTCCAGATCATAAGCTCTGTGGGCAATACCTGCAACTTTCCATTCCCCATTAACAATCTGATTATAACCGGGCACGAAGTTCCGCACAAGAATGAGGATTCTCATGAGCTCGTCTTCTGCAACCGAAACCACATTGCTTCCTGTGACCTCTGCAACTGTTAATCCAGCAGCAGCAGCAGCCTTCAGATCAATATGATCAGAACCAACTCCGGCCGTGAGAAGCAATTGCAAATTCTTGGCCTTTTTTATCCTTTCAGCAGTGACATAGGCAGGGTGGAAGGGGGTTGATATGAGAACATGGAGATCTGGAATGTGTTTGTCAAGTTCTGCATATAATGCAGCAAAAGGAAAAGCAAAAGACGAAAATTGTCATTAGTTTGAAGTATGAACAACTTGAAGGACAAGCTTAGGCAAATTTCAAGGCCACAAACATGCTGCCAGGACAAGCTTATCATAATTTTTTAAGTCTAACTGAGGCATCTCTGTTAATGCACTATAACCTTTTTGTACATAAGAAAGGTACTGGATTTATATGCACTAACCACAATCTGGTCCTTCTTTGTCATCAGTGACAACATACTTGTGGCCTTGTGATTCCAGCCAGTCCTTTATGCCCAGCGCTCTCTCCTCACAACCCAGAAAATTGGGGTTCAGTTCTGCATATTCATTGGCCTTGTAAAACACCCCAACAATCTTCTTGCTTCCGGCAGATGCCTGATCATATTCAAAGCAAATCAATAGGACCTAAAATATGAATTTTTTTTATATTTAAAAATTAAACAAAAAAACACTAGGCCAAGAATAGTTTTTTTTATAAAGGTGATCAACCAGATTTTTTTTCTCATTAAAAAAATTGGAGGGAAAAGGAAAAAAAGAAAAAGGAAGCAGCTTGTAAGATGGGGCTTACAATTAAGCAGCATATCCTGATCAACACTTACACAATTAAGCTCAATTATTACAATTAGTTGCTGAATTACTTATTTGAAACTATAGAAATGGCTTACATGGAGGTGCCTGGTGAAGGTGGTTGATGATGCTGAGCTCCCTGATGAAGCAAGAGTTCGAACGGCAGATGCAATCACACCCTTCATCGCCATGTTCCTTATGAATTGCCTGCTCAAATTGGTCACCAAAGCCTTAGAAGAAACCAGAAATTAAAGTGATATAAAGTCTGAGAAGCCTCTGTGCTGTATGCAACTCAGAGCCCTCTTCCCATTTATTTATAATGAGCAAAAACTAAGCTCAGTCTCTCTCTCAAACTTGTGTAGTGTGTCCTCCGTTCGAATTTTAACATTGTCAGGAGTTCGAATCATAGTGTTGTATGTGTGAGTTTAGCATTCGTATTGTGTGTTGTGTGTGAGTTTAGAATCCGTGTTGTTTGTTGTGTGTTATATATGTGAGTTTAGCATCCATATTATGTGTTGTGTGTGTGAGTTTAACATCCATGTGTGTGAGTTTAGTGTATTAAATGTACTTTTTTTTTAAAGTCTTATCCGGAGATGACGAAACGCTCCTTACTTTCTTTTATTTGTTCTTCCCTTCTCGACTTTTGTCTTTTCGCATCGTGCACCTGATGTTTTCCTATGCATGCTGCGCACGTGTAAAGTGTACTTGTCGGAAAACACTCTGTCTTTCCTTCTGGCAAAATGTCCGAACCCAAAAGTTGGTCCTTTCTAGTGTGCTGCGCAGTTCGTGTCTCAGAAAAAGAGTAAGTCTAGCTGAATTTTTACTTGGAGAGATGAAATAATGCAACTTCCCACGCTTCTTTTATTTGCTCACATATAAAAATAATTTTTTATATACTCACCTATAAGACATTTGCGTGAACGCCATCTACAAATTTCTTAGTGGTTTGTGGGAGATAATTTGAACTTAAGTGTAAAAAGTCGGGATGCTAATTTCACCAACTAATCCAACTCACATATATGCAGACAGTTTTAATCAAATTTTAATTTGACGATTGCCTTTGTGTTTTTTAGTGACTTTTGGTGAAAGCTGTTTGGAGGTACCCAAAGGCACTCACTCACTTACCCGACACGGATAAGTGCAACTTGGGGAGGTGAAGTGGCTAATAATTTGCTCATCTCATGTTTCCAACTTGTACTTGAACTTGAATTATTAACACGGGAGGGAATTCGAAATTGGTAGTAATCAACAAGCTATCACAATCACAATCATGATCACAATCTTCTCTTACGTGGCAGATGCATCTTCTATTGGACCACATGGGAAGTACTCTAGTTGCCTTTGTCTTTATCTTCTTGTGGAGATTGAGGTGGCATTGAGGCGGCGCCGGCAGAAACTACTTCCCGACCGTTCTTCAAACTCAACTGTGTTGTGGGATGTACCAAAAATCTGAACTTTGTGGCTTCTTGTGATAGCCCACTATACTTGGGCTCAGTTTTCACGGGCGAAACTTCACAACTTTAACAAACTAAGCCCAAATTAAACTTGGGGTTTTTGTTCCCTTTTGTATGTGCTTGTGGAGATAAAGTGAAGTGAACTCAAACTGCAGGACGGTTAATTTCTGTGGAAGGTCAGGTTGGAAGGTGGAGATGGAGCTTCCGGTTGCAACGGTGACTCAGCACGATCAATGGAAGGTGGAGAGTCAGGTCTTTCGAATCTACGATCTCTTTGGCAACCTTCCCCGCAACGCCCAATCCGTAATGTAATAAAGCTCCAAATTTTTCACTCTCAATCAATCCTAGGGTTTAGAAACAATTTTTCTGTTCTGGGTTGGTTCTAGAAACTTAAATGGTGTTTTTTTTGGGGTGTTGATTTTACAGGATTGAACTTCAGCGTGATAATCACATAGAGTACTTAACGAGAGGCCTCAGACAACTCCCTCCCTCATTCTGTACTTTGGATGCCAGGTATAACTCTCTCTCTCTCTCTCTCTCTCTCTCTCTCTCTCTCTCTCTCTCTCTCTGTTCTGGTGATTTTGAGCTGAATTTTAAGGCTCGTTTTCATTGAAGTTTTTATTTTAATGACGTGTACATTTGTTTTCAGTCGACCTTGGCTCTGCTACTGGATTCTGCATTCATTGGCTTTACTAGGGGAGTCTGTTGACGATGAACTGGAACATAACACCATTGACTTCCTTAGCCGTTGCCAGGTATGTGAATATTACTGATTGGGAGTTGTGTTGACAATCTTACATTGCTTAAATGGAACATAATTGAAAGGCCGGTGCTTTAGTTTGTGATCTTTTGTGAGTTGCAATGGAATGGTGAGTTTAAGTTCTCATGGAGCTTTCCTTTGCTTCCAGGACCCAAGTGGTGGATATGGCGGCGGACCTGGACAGGCAAGTAAATGCTCTCACTATATCTTTGTTGAACTCTGTTGGTGTTATTTGTAATAGCTTGACGAGAACTGCTATTTCCAACCTTAATTTTCTTGGTTGCTTCCATTTCGAGAGCTGTAATTATGCAAAATTACTTTTCCGTTCTACTATATCATGCAGTCTTTTGCTTACAATAGTTTACGTGTTCAATGTTTTCTCAGCTGCCACATCTGGCAACAACTTATGCTGCAGTCAATGCACTCATAACTGTCGGTGGTGATCAAGCTCTCTCATCAATTAATAGGTGGTTAGTTTATGCTCCTTCAAATAATAAAAACTTATTTTACAACAGTGCAATTCCAAGCCTTTTAGAAGTGATTTGACATCATTTTTTTTTCTGTTTAGAGGTGAGCTGTACAGGTTTCTGCGTCGAATGAAACATCAAAGCGGGGGCTTCAGGTTAGATATCACATTAATTTGTGTGGTTTTCTATTTTGAGATTAGATTATGACTTCAATTTCCTAAATGTATACTTCACTTGGAACTGTATTCCCTTACTGTTCGCTACTCTCTCTCTCACCATGCAGCCTTACAGTTTTTGTTTTTATCAGTATTTGAGTTTGTGTTGCCTTTATCTGTCTGTAATATGCAAAATTTGCAAAGAATTTTTTGGTGCTTATTTATTTACACGAGGGCGTATATTTGTACAATGATAATTTCAGTACCTTTGATATTGCTTTTACCAGCACTAATTACTTTTCCTTAGGATGCATGATGGTGGAGAAATTGATGTCCGGGCTTGCTACACTGCGATTTCTGTTAGTCTCTCTCTCCCTCCATCTCTCTAATACACACACAAAGACATTGGTGCAGATTCTTAGTGGGCACATCCTTTTTAATGCATTGTAGTCCTGCTCTTCGTTTACAATATGCTTTTTTATTTTTCATGATGATGCTTTTACTCATTCTTGCAGGTAGCAAGTATTTTGAACATTTTGGATGATGAACTGGTTCATAATGTTGGAAGTTTCATCTTAAGGTTTCTTACCTAGTCTTTAATTTTATTGGAAATTTAGCTCAGTTCACACTTTGACGTACATAGTTATTCTTTGCATATATTTTTTTGATCGAGTCATTGACTGAAGCTTGCCTTCTTGATATGAATGGCATTATATATTGGATAAATTAAATTTTTTCCCTTTGCAGTTGTCAGACTTATGAAGGTGGCATTTCTGGGGAACCTGGTTCCGAAGCTCATGGCGGGTAAGTTTCAGACTCGATCAAAAGTAATTAGTGCTGGTAAAAGCTCATTGTTTAAATATGATAAACATCAATTTGCATCAATATCCTCTTTTCCTGGTTATGTGGATGAAGTGGAATCATGAGTTTGAGTATTTGTTTTTTATACTACTGAGTAGTAATGCGATTTCAGATGTACTAGCAAAAATCTCTGTGAACTTTTATTAGGTTTCCTATTCCATCCACTCACATGTTAAATTGTCCGTCTGCCTATTTTTATGCCCTTTGCCATTTACCTATTCTGGAGATTGTATATTATTTTGTCAGATTACGTGAAACTTTAGGGTAATATATTCTGGCTTCCTTTTCCATTTCCCACCCACTCACCTCTCAACATACATGTGTGCATGTCGTGGGCATTACTTGGGTAATGCCTTTCATAGATCTGACAATTTGTTTCTTCAGGTACACCTTTTGTGGGGTGGCTACAATGATTCTAATCAATCAGATCAATCGTTTGGACGTGCCCAGACTAATTGTAAGAAAACTTTGCATCTGTTTTGTGTAGTGATATGCAGATGATCGTAAATATTCAAATTGGATCAGTATTCTTTTAGAAGCCTTTTATTCAGCTGTTTGAGTAGTTGGCTATTGTATTAGGATTGGTTGGTATTTCGACAAGGGAAGGAGTTTGGATTTCAGGGGAGGACTAATAAATTGGTTGATGGTTGCTACTCCTTTTGGCAGGTAATTCTCTGCCTTTTTCTTTCTCTTCTTGGGGATCCTTTTGAGTCATAGTTGAATTATTTATATTAATTGACCAGGGAGGTGTTTTTCCATTATTACAAAGAGTGCGTTCAATTATTGATGAACAACTCGTGCTCCCGGATGTTGGAGGACACTGTACTACCACATCTAGTATATCTGAAGCGGGGAAAAGTTTTGAAGGCACTTCATCTCATGTTGATGATACTTGCCATTCTAGGCAGGACGGTAGGTTGACTTAGACGAGTTTAAGGTTTTTGACTATCTATTATTTACCCGAATTAATTTGCTTTTTTATACCCGTGTTTTCTATTTTGTGTTATAGTTTTATGTGTTGTGCAGTTATCTTATAATCCTTCTACTCTTGTATGAATGGACGAATGCTCCCTGTGCAGTGAATTTCAATGATATCGGTTATAATTTTGTCAAGAGGCCTGTAGAAATGGAGCCACTTTTTCACAGCCTGGCTTTGCAGCAATACATACTCTTATGCTCACAGGTGTGGTTTTCGAATGGATTGCTCATAAGCTTAATATTGCGTCTGCATTAGTTTGCTCATTAGCTTAATATTGCATCTCAATTTATAGATTTCTTGCTCCCCTGATGTTAATGTTTTAATTTTGATCTGGTCGATGCAGGAGGAGAAGGGTGGGATGAAAGACAAACCTGGGCTATCTAGGGACTTCTATCACACGTGCTATTGTTTGAGTGGTCTCTCTGTATGTCAACATATGTGGTCGGATGAAGAAGACTCACCAGTGTTGCCTAGAGCATTAATGGGTTCCTATTCCAATTTGTTGGAACCAATACATCCCCTCTTCAATGTTGTCTTAGAACAGTACCATGAAGCCCGGGAATTCTTTACAAGAGACTGAGCAAAGCATTCTCCTCGGATGTCTTGTAATAACTCAAAGGGCTGGATGAAAGATGCATTTTTTGTTCTCTGTAACATTTAATAATTATGCGTAGTCTTTGATACATATGTATATGAAATTTGATCAGTCATTGGTATTTCAAGACAGCGGAGGCAAGCAGTCACTTTTATGAATAATCTATACTTATTTATGTCCACAAAAAAGAAGAAGAAAAAGGAAACAAATTTACTGCTCACATGGAATTTACTTGGTTTTGTTTTATTGCCCCCACCACACACCGCCCAGAACCTTTGGCTACCAGTTTTAGCGCTTGGCTGCGTCTGTGGTGGTGGTCCAATTGACACCTACCGTGAAAGTGACATGAACAACTTTAAGGGAAGGATTTTTAGCCATTTTGCCCCCTGAACTATTAGGCATTTCGAACTTACTGAATTATTTCATCTGCCGATTTAGTCACTCAACTCGTAATAAATAGTCGATTTCTATAGTTAAGTTTATCTAATTCCATCAATTTTTCATAATAATAAGGCAAATTTGTAATTTTAACTTAAAATTCATAAAAATATTGTAAATAATTAACTTTTAGAAGAAAAAAATTTTTATTCTCCCCACAAAACCCCCACCCCCACCGATTTCTTCTCCCCAAAGATTTTTTTTTTTGCTTCTAAAAGTTAATTATTTACAATATTTTCATGAATTTTAAGTTAGAATTACAAATTTGCCTTGTTATTAATGTAAAAATGGATGAAATTAGATAAACTTAACTGTAATAAATCGACTATTTATTACGAGTTGAGTGACTAAATTGTAAACGAAATAGTTCGAAGTAAAGTTCAATCGCTTTATAATTCAGGGGCAAAACACTTTACCCTTAAGGGAATGAGGAAGTAACAAGTAACTTTTAGTTTATTTGATGCACTGTCACACTGATATTCTATTATTTCCCACTGGCCTGCCTTTAGGAGGCTCTCAAAGTCAAATCTCCTCCTTTTTATTTACCAGGTTCTCAAATTGAAGTCTTGAAAAAATGGAAAACTGTCAAGTTATCGATGCAGAAGAAGCCCGTTCTTCAACTTCCTATCCATCTCAATCTCAGACTCAGAATATGAAAACAGAAAACCAACCACCACCACAAGACAAAGAGGAAGAAGAAAAAGTGACAGAAGAAGAAGAAGAAAAGAAAAGAAATAGCATCTCAGAAACACCACCCAGTATCATCAAGTCTTATTCACCTCCTCTGTTCCAGTCCCCATCTCCGCCATCCGATTCTCCAACACACTCAACCCATCAAGCCTACCACACGCATGAGTTCAGAGTCACTCCTTCGGACACCAAGCCGGCATCACCACCGGCCGTGCCGGCCCAGTCTTTCAAAGTCGAGCCCAAGTTCGTGGATCCCAAACCACAAGTTGGGTTTTCTGGGCACGCAGAGGTTCAAGAAGAAAGTGGTGGTGCTACTGCTACTGGTACTAATGGTGGTGGTATAAAGATGCGAACTTTGAGAACCAACTTATCGATATCGAACAAGTCGAAGAGGGAGAACATGGTGAGGAAGGCTTTGCTTGGGTTTAGGATTTCTGCGTTTGTGTTCTGCTTGATCTCTTTCTCGGTTATGGCGGCTGACAAGAACCAGGGGTGGGCTTTAGATTCCTTCGATCGTTACAAGGAGTTCAGGTCTGTCAATTGTCAGCCCCTCCTCTGTTTCACGACAAAGTATTGCTTACTTTTTTTACTCTGGTTTTATGCTCTGTCAGTTTCTATCTGATGACTTGTTGCAAGTTGCAACATAAACGAAGCTTTGAACCTTACAATTTTAGAGTCATTTTGTTGAATGATTTCGTCTCTTTTTTCTTTTTGGGCAAAAATGGTATGTGGGTTTGGGTGATTATAGGGAGGTGAGCAAGATTATTATTAATTGAAATTGTGAATTTGTAGGTACTGCTTGGCAGTGAATGTGATAGGATTTGTGTATTCAGGGCTGCAAACCTATGATTTAACCTATTTCTTCACCAGCAGAAAACATGTAATGCAGCATCATCTCCGCCACTACTTTGATTTCTTGATGGATCAGGTAAGTCACAAGTCTTTAACTCTTTGTGTATGTATAAACAAGAGGCTCTTACATTAATTAATATTTTCTAATTAATTATCCTACCTAACGTAGCCTCATGCACACTCTTTCCCTCTCCTGGCCCCTGGTCTTTGATTATTTGATGCTACAGAAAGTCTTTGCTCTCTCTCGCTCTCTCTCTCTCGGAATTTTTCTGATAATTATGGGGACCACACCCTATGAAGGTGGTCCTTCAGCAATTGGATGGTCATTTACTTATTGGTTGACGATACTTTTTTCCTTTTAGTTTTTGGTTTGTTGATGATTTATAGTGTCTACTACTCACATCTTGGCCCACACGGAATCGCATCATCAGATATATTTGGATCAGTTTGTTCTTGACTTTTTTTTTTCACCACCTTTTTTTGAGTACCTTTTTTCTGGCATTTTTCCCCAGTAATGATTCAACTTCTGTTTTCTCTGTTTAAAACTGTAGTCTGTATCCATTGGTAGAAAGTAGAAACGTTACCTCGTCTAATAGCAAACATATTGGAATTAACAGCTTAAGTACATCATAATTGGAAAACCCAAAAAAAAAATTCAGATGGATTTGTCCCACTTATGAAACTTGGTAGACAGGTTTTCCTAGAACAGAGGTGGAATTCTGCATTCTGATTACCTGTTGTATGCTATATTATATAAAACTTAATGTGGAATTTGGCATGGCAGATTTTGACATATCTTTTGATATCGGCATCTTCATCAGCTGCAATTCGGGCTGACGACTGGGAGTCGAATTGGGGCAAAGACAAGTTCCCGGGTATGGCTCGTGCGTCCGTGGCATTGTCCTTCCTTGCCTTTTTGGCCTTTGCCTCCAGCTCCCTCATCTCTGGTTACACACTTTGTACCCTGAAATCCATCTAGTTCTTCATATACTTAAGGATTTACTGAGTTAGATTAGACGGACAGTTAAAAGGTCACTTAATTTTTAAGAAATGTTGCAAATTATGTAGAGAAAGTTACTTTTATGTTACATCTGCGTCATGATTCATGGATGATTTGGCACAATGTGTTTTTGGACAATTTAAGATTATTAAGATTTGCTTAATTGTTAACTTATAACAGTCTAACTCCTAACAGATGCTTGGAGTCATTCTATAATGAGGGCTTTATATATGACCCTTAAGTGAGGTTTTATGTTAACCAATCTGATCAAACGCTTAAGAGATAAAGCTTCACATAAGGGCCATATATAAGACTCTCACTGTAGAATTCTTGCAGACACCAGCATAATGAGAGAGAGAATCACTGGCAATGTTCCCCAAAATAAAATAAGGAGTTGGCCAATGGGCTTGTTCGGTTAAGTGGGTTAAGCCCGAAACGTTTCAAATGCCGATTCTGCAAGACTTGCACATATGGGCATGCAGAGTCGTTCTATTGAGAATGAGAGAGATGATATGGGCTGACAATTGGGCTGGATATTAACACATCAACCAAATACAATCGCAAAATTTTAGATGGGTGTTTTTTTTGCACCCATTTTTCTGCTAACCAACCATACTCCAAAAGGCAAACTTAAAAAGTACTGGTTTTTTGCTCTTAAGCTTGCAGTGATTAAATGTCTGTCAAAGGTGATAGTTGAGATGGATTCAGAGGTAGCTGTCCACCTTCTTCATCAGCATTGTTTGATTGATTCCCACCCCCTTGCTGCCCTAGTTGTTAGGTGTGGGGAACTTATGAACCGTCTTGTGTGGTGCAGCATGTTTTTAGAGAGAAATTGTGTGGCTGCTGGTATTGCACATGGGATTTACAATATGGGGCTGGAAGTTTGCTATTTTGATTCAGCTCCAGATTGGATAGTATCTTTATTAGTTGATGATTTAGGGCTGCTATGTAGTTTCTGTGTTTGGGGGTTCTTCCCCCCTATTTCATTTTAAAAAAAAGGTACTGGTTTCTCTTTTCTTTCGTTCTTATTTTTCTTACTGTGGGTGTGAACCATGTGAAAAACAAGAAGCAAAACTTCAATTTCCCTGAATTGCATTGTTTTTTTCTCTTCTGGCACAATGAATCTCAATCAATAATGCATCCCGATGCATAATTTGAACTTTTTTTTCCTTTCTTCTTTCTACGGCCACGTAGCTTCCACGTCCTTCTCCTTTATCAATAAAGCGGCACGCTGTCAAGGTCTCATAGGTCCACCCTCCCATGATATCCATCCCATTATGACATGGTTGATGATATTGATCTCTTACTATTAAAGTGGACGAGCTATCTGAGTGTGTATACTCATCTCACTCATTTGCTTACAAGAAAAAAAAAACCCTTCAATTCCCCTCAAAGTTTGGTTTTTCTGTGCATTTTAGTCATCAATGGCTGCAGCTTCAACTGATTCCATACCCTCTGTAAACAAGGCTTGGGTGTACTCAGAACATGGAAAGTCTGCAGATGTTTTGAAACTTGATCCCAATGTTCCTGTGCCTGAAATAAAGGAAGACCAGGTGCTCATCAAGGTTGTTGCTGCAGCTCTTAACCCAGTTGATTACAAGAGGATGCTTGGGTATTTTAAGGCCACTGACTCTCCTCCACCTGTGAGAGCCTCTCTCTCTCCCCTTCATTTTCTTTTTATGTATTTTGAATTAGGGTTTTGAAAATAATGTGTATCTTTAGGAAATTGTAGGTTTTTCTTTTTCCTTTTAATTGTTTGGCAGTCCAGTTTGATAATATGGTATGGCCTGCTGTTGTTGGATCCATTTTGCTGTATAATTGGCCTTTTTTCTTTTTTGATACAAGTAACAATTTTGTGCAAATCAAAATACTTAGAAAAAGTGAAAGGAAAAAAAAAAGGTAGCTCCTTTGAAGAATCAAAGTAAATTTCATCTACTTGATTGCATGTTCCCATTAGCATGTTTATATTACTAGTAATCCGCTGGGCTAGCAAGTGACAAATAATGTAGCTAGAATTTTTTTAATTAAATTATTTTGTTTTGCAGACGGTTCCAGGGTATGATGTTGCTGGTGTAGTGGTGAAGGTGGGAAGCCAAGTGACTAAGTTTAAGGTGGGGGATGAAGTATATGGGGATCTAAATGAGAAGGCTTTGGAGAACCCAAAAAAGTTTGGGTCTTTGGCAGAGTACACTGCTGCAGAAGAAAGAGTTTTGGCTCTCAAACCCCAAAATCTGAGTTTTGTTGAAGCTGCTAGCCTTCCCCTGGCTATTGAGACCGCCTATGAAGGGCTTGAACGAACTGAATTTTCTGCTGGTAAATCCATTCTTGTTTTAGGTGGTGCTGGGGGAGTGGGAACACATGTTATTCAGGTAAAGTAGTTTGATTTCTAATTCCAAATTGTCCTCATGCTTTATATAACTCAATCTGTACATGGAATTAGTCAAGAAGTGCAAACATTTCTACTCATTTGGGCAGCTAGCAAAGCATGTTTTTGGTGCTTCAAAAATAGCAGCAACTGCAAGCACTAGAAAACTGGACCTATTGAGAGGCTTGGGAGCTGATTTGGCTATCGACTACACCAAGGAGAAGTTTGAAGAACTGCCTGAGAAATTTGATGTGGTATATGATACAGTTGGTAAGATTCTTCATTGTTGTTTCTCAACAATTTCTATACATTATGTCATCCATATATGGCATGCACCTACCAACAGGGGAATCTATTAGTTTATTTATTTACCAGGAATGAATCAACGACTGATATTATTATATGATGTTTTTGGAAAAAAACAAAAACAAAAACAAAAACAGGGGAGTCTGACAGGGCAGTGAAGGCAGTGAAAGAAGGAGGGAAGGTAGTGACAATAGTACCAGGTCCAGTAATAGCACCACCGGCCTTCATATTTATACTGACTTCAACTGGGACTATATTGGAGAAGCTGAAGCCATACTTGGAGAGTGGGAAGGTGAAGCCGGTGCTTGATCCCACAAGCCCATATCCCTTTTCCAAGACTGTTGAAGCATTTGCTTACCTTGAAACCTACAGGGCTACAGGGAAGGTCGTTGTGCATCCC
Source organism: Prunus padus (assembly GCA_024362665.1). Classification (NCBI taxonomy): domain Eukaryota; kingdom Viridiplantae; phylum Streptophyta; class Magnoliopsida; order Rosales; family Rosaceae; genus Prunus; species Prunus padus. Next base: position 27,958,694 of record JANFAM010000013.1, read on the forward strand.
ATCCCATAAGAAAGATGATAGAGATTGTGCAGGCAGGCGCAGGCAGGCAGGCAATCAGTCAGTTTGTGGGTTATGTATTTGTAATTAATCTGCTGGTAATAAAATAAGGGATGTGAGATGCTTAGAGCATGTTTAAAAGCATCTTCAACTGATGTGTCTTAAAAGTACCACATAGACATTTAACAGCTAGAAATAACATCTCATATCACTCCAACCGATCAAAGCTTATGTGGAATGAAGGATAGAAGTTATCTCAAAAGCAAGATGTGAAATAAATTTTATTATTTTTTCTTTTCTTTTCCCTTTAATTAAAAATAAATCAACACTAAAATGTAATAAAATAATAATTTAATTTGACATATCGGGTGGAGTTGTGTAAGATGTCAAATTGCCACATTAGCTATCAAATTTAAATTTGATGTTTTGTATTTGACGTCTTTCTTGAAGATGCTCTAAGAGCATTTCAACCCATATGTCAAAATTGCCAAAATTGCAATATGGGGATCTCAATGAGAAAGCTTTGGAGAGTGCGTGTGTGTGTGATATTGGCAGAAGGGCGTGAAATATTTTCTCATTGTTTTGCCCTTTTTTTTCCCTTTTTTTTTTCACTGTTCTACAAGTTTATGAGTTACACACAAAGATATTCCACTACGGATACAGATAAAGGCAATCCATCAAAAGATTATATTATGTTTGATAACATAACAATTAGGAAATCCACCATCTTTTAACTAATAATATACTGTATAATATTTACATGATGGACTAAACGTTTCCACCCCGCCGCCGGTGGGATCCACCACCCATCTTGTTCTTCCTCTTTCTGTCTTAGTTTTTTTTTTTCTTAAAATCACCATTTTCAATAACCATGGTAGCCACAACCTTCGAGCATATTGAAAGTTCCAAATTAGATAGTAAAGTAACTATATTAATGACAGCATCCGTGGTTGAAATGTCACACATCCAGTGGAGATAAAAACATATAGTAGCAAAGCAATGATGCATGTTAGAGCTCCAATAGAAACAACATATCACGCGCGGGTTTTGATTTTCAAGGCAACAAGAGTAAATGTCAAAATTTGATTGCCCGTTGCAGCTTTGTTTTACTCTACTCTTAAATGCGATCAGCACTTACGTTATTATTTTTTCAGTGTCAAACTTTACTCATATGACTCGCGTCACAATCATATACGTGTCAAGAATAGCCAATTTAAATTTGTGTCACAATCATATACGTATCAAGAATAATCAATTAAAATTTAGTCCGTTTAATAAATATGTTGTGTTGAATTGACATACTAATTTTCGATGGAGATTTCTAATGGTATATCAAGTTAACCCACTAAATGGCATCAACTAGTAACTTGAAAGAGATTACTATTCAAAGAATTTTGATGACATATTTATTAACTTGATATACCATTAAAAATATAGACCAAAAAAAAAATATAAAAAGAGATGACTATTCAAAGAATTTTGATAATTTAATTAAGTAATCACATATTTTTATTATTATTATTTTGTATAAAATAGTAATTATATTTTGCATCTTCTTATGAAGATTGAGAAAGAGAAATTTAAAAATTTTAAAAAATTAGAAAAATGAAGAAAATGAGGAAGAAACAAAGAAACTGATTGGCGGGCTACATATGTATTTTAGCGGGTTGGTGGGTTGACATGTTTAATAAACGGATTACATAAGTATTTTAGTGAGTTAACAAATTGACCCAAAACCCACTTGTTTATTAAATAGGTCATGATGGATTGACCCGAAAATTTAATCGTGCGAGTTAACACAATTTTTCGTGTGAATTTCAAGTCATATCGAAAATTGCCACCTCTACACTATCAAAACAAAACCAGTAAATTGTCAGAGCTTACGTTATTATCGAAAATTCTAATATGCTCTAGACTAGAGTATGGATATATCAAGGTTCCCGTTATTATCTGCATGTTACTGGATGAACGAACCAATTAACAATTTGTGTTCGTCTTTACAGCCGTGAATAGTCAAACTATGCAGACATGATTGAAATTTGAATGAAAGTTCAAACTTGAAACATAGATAAATACCAATTTTCCATCACAACAGATTACACAAACAGAAGGAACAGAACAGACAATCCCATCTCATTCTTTGGCTTTCTAAAAACCAGGCTCTGTTTTTTGTCTTTGTTTTAAAAAAAAGGGGTTTCTATAAAGTTCCTTTCTTGTCCTACCACAATTCTTTCTTGTACATCCAACATGGCTGAGGCTTCATGTGTATCTACACCACCCTCTGTAAATAAGGCTTGGGTGTACAGAGAGCATGGAGAAACTGCACATGTTTTGAAATTTGAAACAAAAGTGGCTGTTCCTCAAGTAAAGGAAGACCAGTTGCTGATCAAGGTTGTTGCTGCAGCTCTTAACCCAATTGATGCCAAGAGGGTCCTTGGCTTTTTCAGGGCCACTGACATTGCTCTGCCTGTGAGCTCACTCAACTCAACTCAACTCAGCTGCCTCTTCATTTTTCTCTTTTCATTTCTTCTATAATTAAATTATCACCTAACTAAACACTTATCAAATAGTCTTAATTTATCATTATGAATTGATTAATCTGCTTTGTTTGCAGACAGTTCCAGGGTTTGATGTGGCTGGTGTGGTGGTGAAGTTGGGAAGCAAAGCCAGCAAATTTAACATTGGGGATGAAGTGTATGGAGATATCAATGAGGAGGGTAACATAAACCTGAAGAAGTTTGGGACTTTGGCAGAGTACACTGCTGCAGAAGAAAGATTGTTGGCTCTTAAACCCAAAAACCTGAGCTTTGTGGAAGCTGCTAGCCTTCCAGGGGCTATTGAGAATTGAGATAGCCTATGAAGGGCTTGAACGAGTTGGGCTTTCTGCTGGCCAGTCCATTCTTGTTTTGGGCTATTCTTCATTCTTGTTTTGAACGAGTTGGCCTATTCTTCATTCTTCATTTCTATTTGTTTACTAATTATGTGAAATGAAAGCGAAATAATTCTGAAATTAACAAAAAACCAGGTGAGTCGGACAAGGCAGTGAAGGCAGTGAAAGAAGGGGGAGGGTTGTGACATTAATAGGTCCAATAACACCACCAGCCTTCATGTATGTGCTCACCTCAACTGGGACCATTTTGGAGAAACTCAAGCCATACTTGGAGAGTGGGAAGGTGAAGCCAGTGCTTGATCCCACAGGCCCATATCCATTTTCTAAGACCCTTGAAGCATTTGCCTACCTTCAAACTTCCAGGGCTACTGGAAAGGTGGTTGTGTATCCCATCCCCTAAGCTGAGATCAATTAGAGTAGGGCTGGACACCTAAACCCGAAATATCGAAACTGTACCTAACCATATCGTACCATACAGATGTCATACCATTTCATTTGGGATGAGGAGATATTCTGCACGATACCGCACCGTACCAATGGAGTATGGTATGATAAGCGATTAAGTATTTGGTACCGGTCAATACCGTCTTGCATCGAATACATGAATTGAAGTATATATATTTTTTGTATGTTATGTTGTTGTTGTACGGTCCTTCACTGCAACTTCATTTTTGAAATTTTTTTATTTTTATTTTTAAAGTGTTATGAAAACTAGAGAGAACTTGTTCTCATCAAGACAAGAACAAGAATCTTTATGTAAAAATAAACAAGCATGCAACGTTTGCTTTGTTATTATGTTAATAATTTCCATTCTCACTTTGTTAAAAATTGACTAAGCTTTGTTATTGGGTGATTAGGATTTGGATATTGAATTTGTTGAATCTTTGAATCTATAACTTAGGCATCACTTATTTTGGTGAATGAATATGTTGAATATTGAATTGGTTCATTTTTGAGTTGTGTCATTTTGGTACGAAATGGTACTGCACCATACCGATACCGATTTTTGACGCGGTATGTAAGATTTGCATCAACTTTGGCAAACGATAATCCCATATCGTACCATACCGCTTTAATTTCCGGTATCGGTATTGGTACGAGCTAAATCTGCACTGCATCATACCGTGCCCACCCCTAAATTAGAGTATCTGTCTCATATAATTAATATATGTATGCTTAATCTTGGTTTAATTAATTACTAGCCACTTGTATGTAGTAAGGGAATGCAATGTTGTATAATATAAGTTGGAGAGTTTGTATTTGTATTCCCTTCGTTATGGAAGAAACTTCTCTGTCTCGGTGCCAGTCTATACTCCTCTCTCTCTCTCTCTCTCTCTCTCTCTCTCTCTCTCTCTCTCTCTCTCTCCTTATGTGAGAGAAAATAGAGGGATATTGGCTCCGGGCATATGAAGTATTTTCATTTTGTTGCACACTACTATAATAATAAGAATATAGATGCCGTCTTATCACGCGACATACGTGTGGCATCACAAGCGATCTTTCTTCCCTTGGTCTATCTGAAGTCGTTATTGCATGGATTGAAGACTTTTCTCTTTTTGGCCAATACAACTTACAAGAAAGAAATAATGAAAATGAAAATGACGTGGCACAGACAGACTTTTGCTTCTTTTCCGGTCAATCCAAACTTCATATCTCTCTTTTGACTGCCCTCTCAGCCTCTCTCATTCTTTTGCTATCTTGTATAAAACCCTCAACTTCAACTAGGTTCTTGGACATATCCATCCATGCCTGCAGGCCACAGCTTCCACTGTTTCCTTACGTACTCTCTAAGAGTGGGACAAATTTGAAACATGTTTTGAATTTTGATCTACTAGGTTTGCTCAACAAGGTTGTCGCTGATCATCATCATCACTTGCTGCAGCCTGCAGGGGACCTTAATTAGGCAGTTGAGGATGCAGCTTGGGCTTCTAGCCACTGATTTTCCTCCACCTGTGAGCTAGCCTCTCTCTCTCTCTCTCTCTCTCCACTTTCTTTGGTGTGTTTGTTTGTTTATTTTGGGATCATGACCTATATAAAATTCTCTATTGTATATTTCTTTTGCTAGAGATTGATCTGTGATCAAATTCCAAAAATAAATGACAAAACATTAATCCATGAGATTATGGTTATTGTTGCTGTTGGTCCATGCCCCTTTGCTGCCTTCTCATTTATTGAAAAAAAATTATCTAATTATAATGAGAAGGGAAAATTTTGAGAGATGCAAAATGTTTAAAATTTTCCTTTTTGGTTAACTCGGAATTTCAGGAGTTAGTTTTGTTTTTAATAATGAAAATACATAAAAGGGAAAAGGGAATAAAGAAAGGAATTGGAAAATTATAGAGCTCTAAAATAACCTCAAAGTTAAAGGTAAGTATAAATGTGTGCACCACTTGACCTAATGATGTGGGCTTTTACACTGGAATCTTGAACTACTTGCCTCAAGTCAAGATCAACCTCCGTTGACTCTTTGACCATCTACTTCTAACCTAAACCCTAAACCCACTACATATATAGTCAAGATTGCAAACCAAATGTAACAAAAACAATAATAGAACAAGAACAATCACTTGAAGAAAAAATATATGTAAACACCAAACTACAATGCGGTTCACCTCCAAACTAATTTCCATCGCTAACGAGGATAATTGTTAGGAATTGTACGTCAAATGTTCATATATAAAAGTGTTTATTATTATAACAGTTGTTTTTTGTAAATTACATCGAAACCTTTTGAGATAAAGCCCCACATCTAAATTATTGGGCGAAAAGTTCTTCCAATCACACTGCAATAATATAATCGAATTGGATAAACCAATTAATTATTAAATTTAAGGTTTTATATATTCTTTTAACATTGTTAGTTTAGAGTTTAGAATCGAGTTTTACACACCTTTTAGTCGTTACCATGTTATCTTATAATAACTTGTAAAATTTACATAGTCCATTAACAAGATTAATAATATTTATCATAGACTAACTTGATGATTGACATGTCTAGGACATGCACCAGAACACGCATGGCGTCGGGATTAACACGCCTGATGGAAACTAATACAATAGGGTTGATGATCATTGCATGGTTTCAAGTTAATCGTCAAAATGTTTGAATTTTTCTACCAATTGTGGAAAATACTCTTATGTATATCTAAGTTCATTTATGTTCTTTTCACACCATATCTAATCTAGGGTCAATATATATGTCCAACATTTTTATGAATTTTGGAGATGATCGATTAAACGTGCAATCCTGACTTTTAATTAGTAATTTCTTCTGGGGCAGCTAGCTAGCTAGCTATAGCCTATAGCAAAGCATGTTTTTGGTGCATCTGAAGCAGCTTCCGCAACCAGAGGAACAATATGTTGTTGAGAATTTGGAAGATTTTCAAGAGAGAAACTCGACGCATGCAGCACTGCTTGATATGCATGGTTGATCCAGTATGTTAGTATGAAATTTGTATTGCCATTTCCTAGACTCTAGCATAGGTTGGGAATTAGTGTGTGAATATTGTTTACTGGAAGATTTGGCGCAACACATTCAATTCCGGATTCTCAAGGTTGACTGGATCCATATGAGGAATCTAATTTCAGGTAAATCATGACATAATCATGCATTCATTATAGGATTCCTAATTGAAGTTGTTTTCACTAAAGCATTCTATTTTTAATAGGATTAGATTTAATTCAAGAGTCCATAATTGAATAGAGTTCATATTTGTGGTTGAATTAAATTAGTTGTTGGCGTCTGCTGTGAAGTGAAGTGATTGAATTAAATATAGTCCATATTGGACTATATTTGTGAAGTCATAATTGGGTGGAGTACAAGTTACAAGATGACGAAATAGTATATGTCTTTTACTGAATCAAAACTGATAATGAGGATTAATACTATTTGTGGTATGCTGTTTGGTGTTTTCACGAGAGTCATATTGGATTACAATTGATAGTCATAATAGATGAGGGTTGATGGACTCTTTTGCGGCGGGCTGACTAGGCAAAGTGAGGTTTGAATAAAAGAAGGGGTTTTTCTTTTGAAAAGGAGAGCTTTCGACATTTTTGATTTTGAGCATATAGAATTTTCAAGAGAAAGCTCTGTGCATATTTGAGATAAATCATCAAGTGTTCCATGTTTACTTGGTGATTTATCAAACACTTTAATCATTCATATTGCATTCATTTGCATTGTTCGGTGACTCATACGATTGAGGGCATCGAGACCGTGGTGGCGGTTTTACTCCAAATGAGCTTGAAGCAATCGTGGCTAGTATTGCGTTCAACACAAGGAGTGTCGAAGATCATCCCGTGACAGAAGTTGAGTTACGAAGAAGTCGGTAAACATTATCTAGAAGGTGTCTAGGATAAGTGTGTGAGTACTTCTTGTAATCATCGCTCTATAGTGGATTTGAGTTGACCGAGGAGTCCCGTGGATTTTCCCCAGAGGTGGGGTTTACCACGTAAAATAATTCTCTGCGTGTTCATTTATTTTACGTTCAGCATGTTTCGTGATTGATAAGCCATATCAATCCTGCTACCAAAGTTTATTTTTGTTTATTGGTTATAATCGTTAATTGGCCTAATCACCCTCCTCTAGGCATCTTTAGTCATCCTACAGGTAATTTCACAGTAGTACTAATACTCGGTAACTACTCTGGTAAGATTACAATTAACGTCTAATTCATTCAAATATACGTATTAAGCTTCTGCTCGATCTTTTGTTTGTTAAGCATCTGAATCAGATATGTGGTACATGAAGCACAATACAGTACTTGGATAAAAATTCTAAGCATTATATATAAATTCAAGCGTAGTCCAGGAATTTGGTGAAAAAGATACGGCTAAGTAGGATCAAATGGAACTAATCCATCGATCTTAAAAGTTATTTCTGAACATCAATTATTTATACGTATGTAAAAACAACTAGCTCTTATAAGATAGTATATTAATATTGCTCATCATCGTCTACCGATCTCCTTATTATTTTATATATAACTAGTGCCTCCTTTCACTTTCAGTCACTGCACATCCCTGGAGTCCAGACACCAACAATAGTAATCAGACCTTGAGGCTTCCAGCATTTGTTCTGGGCTCATCCTCTCGAGCTCATTTTGGCGCCATGATGCAAAGTTGTTCCTGTTTTGTGGGTCAGAAGCCAGTGGGTAAGCCTCTGTCTTATGAACTTGGGATCTCATTCTCATGTAAAGCTTCATTGTTGCAACACAATCCTCATAAGGGTCTTGAATGCCAGTTTGAATGTCATACCTGTAAATATGTAGAAGTTCCATTAGTATTCACATGGCTAGCTAGGTTTATATTTAGAATTTGAGATAGACGAAAGCCAAGGAAATTGCTATAGTAAGGTACTTGCCCAAGATATGCTTGTGTTAGATACTTGAGTGAGTTGCTGAGCTTGCTTGTTTTCATCAATGGAGGGTATTTTGCAGTATCCCTACATATAGTCACATACATTTTAAATCACCAACGGAAAGTTCTATATATATATGATGCTTCCCAAGTTTTGGGCTCGATCTAAAATTATATATGATCCAATCATCTCTTCTGATACTAAGAGAACATATAGGATATGATTAGTAACACAAGTAATTTTGTGCTTCTCTTGCAATTAATTTTGGTAGGGTAGAAGAAAATGAAAATTACCTGATCATTGGTTGTGGATATTCCACCTGCAGAGAGTCAAGATCGTGATCCAAACCATGGCCCACAAGAATCCTAGCTCTTCCGCCTCTCGGTCGAATCTTCCACATTGGTTCCCCATTGCAGAGGAAGTCTTGAATCTTCTTTTGCACTTGCCTCAGAGGTATTGCATCCCTTAAGTATTCAGGACGAATGCCAGTTGTTTCATACCTATATACACACACAAGCATTTGTCAGCATACCAGAAGAAGCTCTCTAGCTATATATATGATACTTTCCACAAATATATAATATAGCTACCTATAGTTTGTGACTGGAAGTAGTGGCTTGACATAAGACTGGAAGATGATGTTTTCATATTCATCGATGAGGCAGACCTTTGCGCAGAGATCAAGGGAGCCATCACTGCCCCCACCAACCATTTTGCAAGCAAGTGCAACAACTTGGGTGCCTCTTGTGTTACCATTTTCAGTATTGTCACGAATGCCCAAATTGGCAAAGCGACCAAGTAGGCCCTGCATGTATGAATAATATTAAGACTCGAGCTAATTAGCATTGACAGAAAGAAAAAGAAAGAAAAATTCATAGTTAAGTTGGTGTTTGAGGATTATTACAGCATTTACACCAGAGAGTTGGCATCTGTCCTGGTGAACCCTGAGAGCATGAGGGCTATCAAGGATAGCTAAGCAGAATTTGCATCCTCTGGTGCTGAATATATTCCTGCATTCTTGTTTTGGCAATGGCCCTGAACAAAAACCAATTAATGTAATCTCACTGCTAGGGGTCCATTAATTGTCTATATACAGTAATTAAAAGAATTATGGGAGTATCATAGAATATATGTGCAAGAGTAGAATTAAATGGTTTGATTACCTATAAGATGTTCCCTGAGAGATTCAAAGGATCTGCAATGTTTCTTACAGATTCCACATGTGGGTTCATGAGCTGAGTGGTATGAGGTTCTCATGTGCTCGACTAAGTGCTCGATTTTGTTGAACTGTCTGTAGCATGCTGCACACTTGTTCCTGATCATTAAAAGTCACATAAGATTCATCAAAAGATTGATATTCTGATGGTTAAGCTGAAAGGAAATGTGCATGCCTCTGTGTGTTGTGAGAGAGAGAGAGAGAGTCAAGTACCTCAGAGTTTCTGAAGACTCAACTCTATAGTCCATGATGGTTGCAGTAAGCTAGGTTGAAAGACTACTATACTCAAACAAAAAGGTAATTAATTAAGGAAGCTGAACAAGACTTGAATGGAAAGGAGGAGGGTGTGGAAGGTATTTATAGCAGTCTAGGATAGCAGGAAGAGAATAGCCTCTGAGTGGGAGTGTAAGCCTCTAGAGAGAGATTGAATGATTCCTTGAAGAAATAAAGTAATTAATAATATTTGTTACCCTTCTGTTTTGGAGAACTCTGGTTTTTCCCACACTATAGTACTGCTGCTATAAGTTCTGATTTTAGTTTTACCATTCTGTAACTAATAACATTCGTTGTGATCCAAAATCTTGGGGCCCACCATTACTTCACCAGAATATCCTGCTTAGCTACCTGCTGCTCTCTCCTCAGCTCTCTTTCAGAATGACTTCCATCTGCATCAAAAGTATTTAATTTATGGAGCATTATTGCCCATTTGTTTCCTCCCTCTCTTTCAGGTCAACATTTCTACCTTGCAGCAAATGAAAAAACAGTTTAGGCCATAATCTCTTCTTCATATTGTACTTCAGCTTCCAAAGTATATTTGACAATTGTGGAATCATTCAACTGAAACACAGGGACTCACTATGTATTGGCATAGGATTTCAGTACGTATGGTAATTATATGCAGAACATTAAATACTAAAGTCAATGGTTTAATTTGTAGTTTACAAGACTCAATAGGATTAACAGGGCTAGTCCCCCTGCCCAAGACATGCATATACCCTGGTCATTATGTTAAGTAAGGGACACCTTCGGTCGCCATTTTCCTTGCCAAAGGAGGTCGGTCAGATATGGTACAAACAAGGATATATATCAAATATCAACCTTTTGATACATATTCTAGTCAAAGATTGTTAAGTTATAGCGTTTGCTTTACATCTATCTCAGAAATGAGAAACCATAAGCATGCTTGGTTGCTAATTATGGATGTGAATGAAACTTTTTCCTATCTTGGGATATCGACATAAAGCATGATGGCTGGTAGCAGATAAAAGTTAAAGGTTAAATCTTATTTACTTTCGGCAAAGGTTTCAATATTCATGGAGCTACCTGCAGATAAGATTTTCAACCTACGTAAGGTAATCTTGTTATGCAATCTGATCTGATCTTTATTGTAACCAAAACAAAACAAATACTTTGATTTTTGTGCTTTTGTTTTTGGTTATGTTATGTATGGCTAAGGCTAAGGCTAAGCTTATTGTATATGCATAGTATAGCACTAGTGCATGAGGACAGAGAGTCTGAGAGACAGAGACGGAGGATTTTGACTTTAGAAAAAACAGGGCATGGGGGAATGTCAGCAGGAATTTCTTTTGACCAGAAAGGGCCCTTGTAGATTCTTAATTCATTCGAGCTTTGAAGATATTCTAAAACCAAAAGCAAAGTTGTACAGAGAAAGTTGGTGTGAGATCATTATTTTCATGATTCGGTCGGTCTGGTCCACTACCACTGCCATGCAATATGGCATTGGCATGGCACCACTGCATGGTTCCTTGACCAAAATTATCAAGGCTCACACATGTATTTTTCTTTACGTCTCTCTCTCTCTCTCTTATTTCGAATGTCAAAAGGAAGAATGAACGGAGATGTGTATTCAATTTCAATCCATCCAGGCCTACCAGCCACAGGAGAGAAGAGAAAAGTTTAACCTCTGCTTTGTGCGGCGAAGTGAAATAACCCCAATTCACTGATTCTTGCCATCTTCAAGTCATGTTCTGTGACGGCAACCATAATATATTGACAAGCAAATGCTTCGGCATCAGCAATTCACACCTGACAAAATAAGCATCTCGTGTTTTTAGGGCTACATATATCTGGAGGTTTTCATCAACAGTTACTTTTGTAGACATAAAACTCTGCAATTAACATATTGATGTTACATATATTATATCTTTCTTTTTCGTAAAATTCATGGTGCAGAATAATTTGCGGGCAAACTCGTGCATGCAGTACAAAGCATATTTACATGAACATTATTTATTATTCGACTAATGTTTATGAATATGCATATGGGATCCATTTTAAACCATTGCTTTTGCTACAGCTATACATGGCTCTGCCTCTACAAACTCATACCATATTATTGCTAGGGTCCTAGAAATTACATATTCATATAGATGTATAGTGCAAGGTCATGCATGGTGGTGTCTGGTGAGGCATAAATTTATCTTGATTGTTAAAATCCAGATAATATTGATAAACAAACAAGTTTACTTTATAATGTCATCTAAATCCATAAATTTAGAATCCGTTCAAATCAAGCGCAATAGATTTTATCCTTTTTTTTTTTTTTTTGGGAACATGATGGATTTCATTAAAGAATCTGAGTATTACAAAAACAAAGCATGTATAGAGTGACCTCGTTAAAACCTCGCTGAGGAAAACTCAATGGGACAAAACCCCAGAAAGAATAGAGTACCACACACGCCAAGACTACAAGAGAGTCAAGCACTTTGGACCATTACAATAAAAGAACAAATCAAAACGAAAACTAACACAAAGACCTCTGACAAGACCGCAACCAGAGACCAACACAGTAGACCCACATGAGAGGACCACATAAACCCCAAATAATAAACCCACATGAGAGAACCGCATAACATCCAAATTGTCAAAAGAAGCCTTCTATGAGCAAAATTATAGTCCTTTGACACCCACACAAACTGCAAGGCATACCATGGCAAAAATCAGGAGAGAACACAAAGGAGGAATACAGAACCAACAGTAAAATGACCCCTGAGAAGTACTCCACTTCAACTCAGACCTGACAAAGAAAACCTCCCATGACACGCAGAGTAGAGATGAACACCACATCCCAACAACTACCACCAGTGTCGCTGTTGCAGTCGTCGTTGAAACACAGACAAAACATCAGCCACCATGTATCACAACTCTAGCGAGAAAATGTGTGATACAAATTACCTATCAAATTGCCTAGGAAATAGATTTTATCCTTTTGTCTATCTTTGACTATCAAATTACCTAGGAAATGTGTGTTAAATTTCAGAGAGATGGGTCAGCGGCCCACTACTAGCAACACCGATATTATTCCCAATTCAACCACTTACAAATCCCAGTAGATATAAGGTTTTATCACAAAAGGTCTCAATATTATTAGGAGTGAAACCACTTATTATATTTTATATTTTATTTAGTAAAGTTTGTGATGTGAGATTCATATTCTTCAACAAGGCGGTCATAGATGTATCATGAGCCCATCGTGATATGGACCAACCTGCCTTTATTTGGCAATTATGTGATCCACATAATGCCTATAATGTTTGTCCACCGCACGATTTCAGAACAAAGTCAAACTCCACGCAAAAAGGAGATAAACTCCGAAAAGCTAAAGCTGAAATGATGCTTTTTTACTTCTTCTTCTTCATCATCCTGATGACATTGACGACCAAAGAATGAATAATGTATGGTGCTTTTTTCACACGTGCAAAAAAATTAAAAATGCAGGGCCAGCCAGCCAGGGCTATCTTGGTAAGAAGAACAAAACCAGCAGGCGCCAGTGCTCCACAATGATTTTGCAAAATAAAAAAATTTTGCTTCACATATTTTTCTGAAAGCAAACCTTTGAAAAAAAAAAAGACAAAAAATATCATGAAAACAACCAACGGGGATGGAAAGAAAGAAGGCCCATAAGTCTTAAGGTCCAAGAGAGGCTCTCATACCAAGCAAGTCGGCGTTTGTCATTGTTGTTGCTGTTGAAGAAGATGAGACAGCTCCAACTTAATTAGTTGATAATTTAATTTAAACATCTTCTCTTCTCCCTCTAGTAAGTTTATATAAATATAAACTTGTTTGTTGCTGCATCAACTTTAGATTCTCTATCATGGAATTGGTGGCTCACCTGCTCAACTTCATTAAACTCCTTTTTTTATATAAATAAAATAAAATTTTAAGCCAAGCAGAATCATTCATTTTAATATTTTAGGCCAAGCAGAATCATTCATTTGACTGGTTAATGTTGTTATAGTTAGATCAACTCGTCAATATTATTAGAAGGTGTGCGGTTGGCATTTGACCATCACAAGACAGAATATATATGGTGATTGAATTATTATTATTATAGTAAATTGAATTTAGACCCATAAAATTCACTTTAAATCACGTATAGCTTTTTTCTTTATTTTTCTATTTAAAATACCCAATATTTAAAAATAATACCCGATGACTAGGATCCAACTAAGTAAGTTACCTAATATAACTTAAAATTTGATTTACTATATTTTTCGCATTCCAAAACTACCCTTATTTATAAGTTAACGTGTTATGTGGGGGTGTAACTAATGGCACACGTTAAATTTGGAAAGATCTCCAAATGATTGTAATGGATGTAGGAATTAATTTAGAAACTTATTTGAAATTAAATATTAAATTCAACATTAACGTATTAGTAATAACGTTTTGGTTTATTTAATAAAAAAATTATGTTGTTTTCCTGTTATGAATTATATGACTAGTAATCTATTAAATTCAACACTAAAGTATTAGTAATCAATATCAATATCATTATCAGTATTAGTAATCAATATCAATATCATTATCAGTATTAGTAATCAATATCAATATCAATATCATTATCATTATCAATATTGATATTGATATTATCAGTATCAATATTAATATTGAAGTGGACATTATTATTATAAACAAATAGGTCGATTATTGTCCATAAAAAATAGGTAGATTATTATAAAAAAGACAATAGGTAAAAAACTGTCAATATCAATATTGACAGTTTTATATTGATATTATCAAGGGTAATTTTCACTTTACTACGGTAAAGTTGACGTTGTTTTAGAGTTCGATACAGCAAGTATTTTTCGTCTCAGTCGTATCCGTAACCTTTAATCCCATATCAGTTTCATACAATCGTTAGTCAAACCGTCTGAGCCTCCGTTAAAAGCTGACGTGGATCATCCAATGGACCCCAAACAAAACGATTCACGTGACATGGCTGACACATGTATTAAAATTTCTTTAAAATTTTAAAACCCAACCCCCAAAAACCAAAAAAGCGTTCCCTGAAAATTTGAAAAGCCATGTCCTAAAAGCCCAAATAATCTCAAATCGAAACTGTCCTTCTGAAGACGACGAAGACGAAGACGAAGAAGGAGAACATTGGTATCGAAGACGACGAAGCTTGATTGAGAGAGAATAAATCCCTACATACCTTAGCCATGTCGTTCATGTCTGGGTCTTCTCAGTCGGAAGAGAAATGACTGTGAATTGTTACTATGGGTTGAGGGCGAAGAGATTGACGTCGTGGACTAAAGCGAACCCTGGTAGGAGGTTTGATTCGTGTGCCAAGGTAATTTTAACTCTGTTTCATGTGAAATTGATGTGGCTTGCCTTTGTTTTTGGGTGAATGAGAATAATTTGGACTCTGTTTGTAGAGAAGTGATCGCTGCTCTTTCTGGGTGTGGTATGATGTAGAGGACTCCCCACGTACGAAGAAGTTGATAGGTGGGCTGCTTAAGAGGATTCGGAAGAAGGATACTGAGATGCTACAAATTCGTGCAAGGGAGAAGAAGCTCTGGTTCTTTTTAGTTGTGTCTTGGATACTACTTGTCGATGTGATGATGAAAGGGAAATAGGCTTGTTGGTTTGATGATGAAAGGGAATTAGGTCTGTTAAGGTTTAGGATTGTTGGTTTGGGTTCAGGAATGTGTAAACTTGCAAAGTATTTTGGTGGGTTGTAATGGTTTGTTGGTTTGTAAGGGATGTGTAAACTTGCAAAGTATTTTGCTAGGTTGTAATGGTTTGTTGGTTTTTCTTAACAGTTGTGACCAGAAAACTTGTGTGTTTTGGTGCACAAAACTAGCATTGACCTGAAATGGTATTGTGCTGCACAAAACTTGTGTTTTACAAATATAAGCTGCTCACATTCCAAATTACAAAATGAAATCATTGAAATCCAATAAGCTGAACCACATTCCAAATATTTCATATCCATTGCTAAGCTGAACAACAGTTGCTAAGCAAAATATACCATATCCATAACCTTTTTGCTGGGACCAAAATATCCATCCAACATACTAGTTAACCAAAATTCATCCAACTAGCTAACCAAAATATGCAGCATCCTAGTTAACCAATATATCCATCCAACATACTAGTTAACCAAAATCCATCCAGCTAGTTAACCAAAATATGCAGCATCCTAGTTAACCAAAATAACAGTTTCAAGTTTCCCTCAAAATACCCTACCTACCCTATTCAAAATACTAATCCAACTATCTAAATCATTCATTCAAAGTAGCCTTCCTCTTCCTGCCACGCCCTTTCTTTGAATCAGCTCTTGGGTTGGTTTGGGATGCCTGAGTTAGTTGAGATGATGGTGGTGGAGCCCTAGAAGTAGATGGCTGAGATGCTTGTGGTTCTTGTCTCATTTCCTGCATATGAGATAAGACTTGGTCATATTTATGTGTGAAAGCAATACAACCCTAAACAAAACCAAAACACAATCTACCTTTTTTGACTTTCTTGTTTTTCTCTCTAAATATTGTACCTATTTTTAATTTATAAAAAACTATTTCAATTATACAACGTACCTATTTTCTATAAATTATTGCGTACCTATTTTTAATATGTGAAAAATGTACGGAAATTTCAATTACAAAGTAACTGACCTAGTTTTTTTTAATTTAATTTTTTTGGTAAATAATATACCTATTTTTTATACGTATATATTTATATTTATATTTTCCATAGGTACATTATTGGATATGTAATTTACATTTTTTTTTTTGGTTTGCAATTTTAGGGGGCGATATGTTAGAGGGAATGACAACTAAAAGAAATGGGGTGATTGATATGCTAGTAATAGGGAGTATTAATTACAATTATGGCAGTTAATGAAATGCTTGAAATAAATATAAATAAAATATGAAGTCTGATGGCAACGATGTAAAAACATAGGAATACTATGACCTCTTATATCCTACTAGTCATTTAAGTTTGAAATTGGGGTTTACACATATATTTATAGAGTGATTGGTATATGTCTAGAACATCAAATCCATTTGATTTTGTCTGAAGTTTTGTTTCATGACCCTACATACATAAGAAGATTCTCCTTAATTTAAGTGAACCAAAAGGGTGTCTCATTTTGCCCATAATCATGGGGATCTCAGGCTTCTCATAAATCTTTTATGGTATTTTATCACTTTGATTATTTGCAGAGCATGCATGTGCTTAGTGAAGTTGATTAGAGCGGATATGATATACATTCCGCACTCAAATTTAGAATATCGCTTGTATATAAAAAAATTACATTGGCGTTTATGGTGCTGTGAAAAAGGGCATTGATTTACAAATTAGTTGTCTTAATTTCGAACCTCCATGACACCTTGATTGTGTGTGTGTTTGTGTGTGAAACTCCATTCCCCTTATAGTTTAGACTATCACTTGTATTTCGACCCAAAAGAATAAAGATGACTATCACTTTCACATGTATTCAAAACATTATTGTATTTAAGGCGCAATTTAACAAGTCACATGTTACTCATATTATTTTCTATAAAAGTTTTTTATTTTGTTCTATAAAGTGTTTATTAATATCTGCTATCCCATTTGCCAACAATTTTTACAAAGCTTATTTTGCTCACTACTTGAACACAATGTGTATCATTATCACCTTTCTCAACACTTGATATATGTCCATGAGCATAACCATGGTTTAACAAATACAAAGTAAAGAATTAACTATAGTTAGGCTCATGAACACGTGTCAAATATTAAGAAATGTGGTGATTATACAACTTGAGTTAAAGTGGGGAGCAAAAATATATCCTAATTTTTATAGAGTGCTGCTACTTCCACCCGTCTATCTTATTTTCTCACCCACCTTATCTTCCTACCCACAAAATAAATTTTAAAAAACACAATCCTATTTTTCCACCCACCAATATTCCTAAAATACCCTTTTAATTATTACCTCATTTCCTCTCTCCCTTTATTCTCTCTGTTCATCTTCTATCAGTAGGTAAAAGATGACCAACCCCTGAAACCAAAACCTGGCTCTAACTCCCCAATTTCTGAACATACCCAGCAACCTCTCTACCCACCTTCCAAACTTTCTGGTTCGCTGTCCAGCAACCTTTCTATCATGGTCTTGACCCAAGCCTCAATGGAAACCACACCATCTCTCAAATCAAACTGCCCCTGGTACAACAAGACGTTGCTCTTCTTCACCAAATATTCCACCATGTATTTCACACTCTTCATCACATCTTCATGCAAAATATCCCCCACCAAAGCACTGCATTCCTTAAAAACCAACGACCATTAAACCCCAAAGCCTTCTTCATCTTCTCATGCCTCAAAAAATCCTCAACCAAAATGGTTTTGTAAGGAACGTTCTTTCTTTGAGTAATCAACAGAGCCCAAAGAAAAAATCGGAGTTTTAATTTGTTTAAGAAAAAAAATCAGAGTCCAAGAAATACTCATCTCCCAATGCTTTAAGTAATCGTAAAGATCTTAGAAATTCTGTTCAAATAGGATTCCCTTATCTTTTCGCCAAAATCGTTCTCTTCAACATCCATTCTCTTGTTGTTTTTTTTCTTCATAAACAATTTGATTGAATGAATAGAAAAGAGAAGAAAATTGTTTGAGAATTGAGTTCTGAGCACTGAAAAGTCATAAGAGCAACTAAGAAGTCATGAGCAAGGAGCGGTTGTTTTTTTTTTCTTTCTTTCTGTCAAACAATAGGGTTAAGTGAGAAGTTTACATTTTTTTTAAATCTTTCTTTTTCCTTAAGTCCTTTTAAGTCATTTTACAATAGAATTAAATTTGTCTTTTAAAAATTTAAAAATAAGGTGGGTAAAAAAATAGAACAGAGGAGTGAAAATAGCATCACTCTTTTTATAACAAGGCCCCTTGAAAAATACAGTGGGAGTGTTGTCCAACTCTCCAATTTGGACATGTTTGGGTCCACAAAGTCCAGTTGGCTGATAGCCCATTATGAAATTATCATCGAAGGCCGAAACTCGCGACCAGCCGAATCCAGCTGTACGTGATCCACGTGGAATCGTACAAAAAGCCGACCAATCATTAAATCACCGTCCACAAAAGCCGAGGCTTCTTCCTTTAAATCATGCCACGTGTTAAAGTGAGATTAAAGTTTGATATTCCCGTAACACACAGCACGTCATCCGAACATTTCCAGCGCCTTTTGGCGTTGCAAAGCCGTTAATCCCGCCAACTTGCGACGTCACAGCGAAAAAATCAAAATTAATTAATTTTTTTATAAATATCCATTAATAATAAAAATCACAGAGAGAGAAAGAGAAGAGTGGGAGGGAGGTCGCCTTCCTCATTGCTTCAACATTCCAACTCTTCTGCAACCCCACACCTAAGACTAAATATACACTTATATATTACCTGTATATATTTATTTATCAATGACCTAATTTACCCCTCACCGTTCTTCCATTGTCCCAAGTCCTAACCCCCCCTTCCTCTCTGCCTCTTGGTCTTCTTCTACCCCTCAAACTTGTATATATATATTTAAGAAAACAGACACACATCATCAGTTCGTCTCTGTGTCTATCTGTTACATAACACCCACAGAACAGAGGCGCCTTCAAACTTTGGCATTGTCTCAGCTTCGCTTCTCTCACAATAATATTCAGGTAACACTCATTTATTGTTTCTCTCTCTTTTGTTTTCCTGATTCGTGTCATGTATTTATTGCTGCTAAAGCCTTGAGCTTTTCCTTATTGGCATTGGCTCTCTGTTTGTCTTTGTTGTTAGTGTTTAGTTTCTGTGTGGCTCTTTAATGGGTTCTGCAGTTTTTTTTCGTTTATGTATTAAGGACTTCACTCGTTATGGAGTATTGAATTCCATTCTCTTCTGGGTTATCTTTTTCTGATATGAAACAGTTTTTAGGTGTAATGTTTATTTCGTTGACTTTTTGGATTATGTACTTGGTTTGTCAAGATTATGATCAATTTTCCAAGTCAATGACTTGATCACAAGTACTTTTTTTGTTTGATTTATTGGTTATGCTCTGATTCCATTTGTTCATACTCCAGAGCAAGCGCAAAACAATGCCTGGATTAGCTATGGATGCACCGAATGGGAACAGTGAAGTAGATGAACCCAATGGAGACTATGCGCCTCAAAAAGAAAGCTATAGTCAACAAGACTCTCCAACAAGTCCTTTGAGTCCTCATAGTGGCTCCATTGGTCTGGCTATGGATGGTGGGATTGACACCTCCATTGAGCAGTTGTATCACAATGTCTGTGAGATGCAGAGCTCTGATCAATCTCCATCCAGGGCTAGCTTTGGATCATTCGGTGCGGAGTCGAGGATGGATTCCGAGTTGAACCATCTTGTTGGATATGTTCATGAGCATTTGGAGATACGAAAAGAGGTTGTGATAGAAACTAAAGAGGAGGGTACTGGTAGTGACTCAATACCCGAGAAACCAAATGTGTCTGCTGCTAAAAAGTCCCCAACAACAAAGGTAAAGACACCGTCTCTTAAATCAAGTCCTAAGACCAAATCTCCACATGATAAGCCTCCGCTTGATAAGAGGTATGAGAAGAATCCGAAAAACTCCAATGCAGCTTTCTCAAAGAACAAGCAGAGAAGTTTCGCTTTACATGGGGTAAGGTTTCAGAATGGAGTCCAGGATCCTCTTGAGGCGGGATTGGATAATCCTGACCTTGGCCCGTTCTTGCTTAAACAAGCAAGGGATTTGATTGGTTCTGGTGAAAATCCCCAGAAAGCGCTTGAGTTAGCTCTTCGGGCAGTGAAATCGTTTGAGACATGTACAAAGGAGAACCCCAATTTAGAGTTGGTCATGTGTTTGCATGTTTTGGCAGCAATCTATTGCAGCTTAGGCCAGTATAATGAGGCAATTCCAATTCTTGAGCGTGCCATTGATATTCCAGCTATAGAAGATGGCCAAGACCACGCACTAGCCAAGTTTGCAGGGTGCATGCAATTAGGTGATATTTATGCAATGACTGGTCAGATTGAGAATTCAATACTGTTCTATACAGCAGGTATGGAAATACAAAGGCAAGTCCTGGGAGAAGCAGACCCTCGTCTTGGTGAGACATGTCGGTATGTTGCTGAGGCCCATGTTCAAGCATTGCAATTCGACGAGGCCGAGAAGCTCTGCCAGATGGCTCTTGAAATTCACAGGGAGAATGGTTCCCCTGCTTCCCTTGAAGAAGCAGCAGATAGAAGACTCATGGGACTTATTTGTGACTCAAAAGGAGACTATGAAGCTGCTCTTGAGCATTATGTTTTAGCAGGCATGTCTATGTGTGCCAATGACCAGGAAGTAGATGCTGCTTCAATTGATTGCAGCATTGGAGATGCTTACCTATCCTTGGCTCGGTATGATGAGGCAGTGTTTTCTTACCAGAAAGCACTCACTGTGTTTAAGACAACTAAAGGAGAGAGTCATCCAGCAGTAGCTTCTGTTTATGTTCGTTTAGCTGATCTGTACAACAAGATAGGAAAGTTTAAGGAATCAAAGTCATACTGTGAAAATGCACATCGAATTTATGGAAAGCCCAATCCTGGCATCCCCTCAGAAGATATTGCCAGTGGTCTTATTGATGTTTCTGCTATCTATCAATCTATGAATGATTTGGAGCAAGCCCTGAAGTTACTCAAGAAGGGTTTGAAAATCTTTGGTGACGCCCTGGGCCACCAAAGCACTACTGCTGGAATTGAGGCTCAGATGGGGGTCATGTACTATATGATGGGAAATTATTCTGACTCTTACAACACCTTCAAGAGTTCCATATCAAAGTTTAGGGCCACCGGAGAGAAGAAATCTGCCTTGTTTGGTATTGCTCTGAACCAAATGGGTCTAGTCTGTGTTCAGCGTTATTCAATAAATGAGGCTGCAGACCTGTTTGAAGAAGCCAGGAATATCTTAGAAAAGGAGTATGGGCCATATCACCCTGATACATTAGGGGTGTATAGTAATTTGGCTGGCACATATGATGCAATGGGCAGGTACTATGCTCTTCCTTGTTCTGGCTTTCACTTTTTCAATCATTTGCTGTGTTTTTTTAGTATCTTATGCTATAAGGTTTCTCACCCTGTATTTAGCATGCTTTAAGTTTCTTCTTCTTTTTTTTTTTTTTTCAAATGCTTTAAGTCTTTAACGCCTCTTTTGTAACCAACACAGGTTGGATGATGCCATTGAAATTCTGGATTATGTTGTTGGCATGAGAGAAGAGAAACTTGGAACAGCAAATCCTGATGTGGCCGATGAGAAGCGGAGGTTGGCTGAGTTGTTGAAAGAAGCAGGCAGGGTTCGGAACAGGAAACCCAGATCATTAGAGACGCTTCTTGATACTGCCAACTCGCGAATTACAGAAAATGGCATCATTGAGGTATTATGATGCAATGAAGTATATAGGCTCGTCGTATATGTAAAGGATGTCCTAGTAGAGGTTTAGTTGGTTTGCGATTGTTAGGTTGTCTTGGAAATTTTTAAAGAATAAGTAAATGACAGCAGGAAAGAAAGAGATTCTGGTATGAGTTTAATAATTCCAATATTTGTAACTGTCAAAAGAAAAAGGTTTGCTTATTATTGCTTCAATTGTTTCTAAACGTGATAAAATTCCTTTGTCAGATTCTTCTTTGTATGTCTCAATATCAATACTCAATAAAGAATTGGTGGAGCATCATTTTCTTTTGTTGGTGCACCAAAATGCCTGTTAGACAACATCAATTGCTTCTTACTACATATAGGTGTGTGTGCTTTCAGAGTAACTAAAATGGCTTATTTGTCTTCCAAGCCTCAAAAATCATAGCTTATCAAAGTAGTTGGGCAGCAATTGTCTTTGAGGTGAATGAACATCTGAAATTAATGCCAAAAGTACTTTTTTCAAAAGTAAATCCGATCTAAAGTTTCCTAGTGGACAAATCACTTAAAAGGCTAAAACAAACCTTGTCTGAGATTTGACCCAAAAAAAAACCTTGTCTGAGATAACACTAATGCCAAAAGTGTAAACAATAATCACAGCTAAGGATTTTAATCAAACAAACCGTGGTTATCGACTCGTGGCATGGTGTTCATACATTCTTGTAGCGACGACAAGCCTCCATGACTGAAACTGGGGGGTTGGAGAATGAGCCATTGAGAATGCGCTTGGCAATCAACAGGTTCGCTGCCTGAGAGTAGTGTATGCCATCCCAACTAATATGCCTTGATGGATTGTTACAAGGATTACCATAGACGGTTCCATTCACTATGGCTTTCTTTCCACAGTCAACATGGTAGCCATAGTAACTACCACAGCAGAAGTCAAATGGATCAACAAAACCTGTCATCACCATACGCAGAATTATTAGACATAAATTCTTGAATCACTATCACATGTTTGATAATGGTAACTGAAGTTACCTTGATTTTTTGCATTGCTAATCAGTGCATATTTAGCTGAATACACATCGACGTATGTAAATACTGCAAGAGGGAGCTGTGACCTTAACCGTATTACGCTGTCCTTAAGTTGCCGATTGAACTCCTGAGCCACCTCATTCAGAGGCTTCACACAGCCACTCTGGTCCAGATTGACAGGCTTTGATTGATCATAGATGACACTATAGGGCAAGCACCCATGTGGGCCTGTGTTATGCACCCAAAAGAACCTTGCCCCTTCCTTGTATAGTTGCTGAAACATATGGCACATATAAATCAGTACATGTCTACGTTTTGGTCACGTCCAAGGTCCAAGTAAGTTAATAATGCTGATGCATACGTACAGAGATTGCTTGGGACAATTGGCTCAGGATTGCAGGAATGGAGGCTCTAACTTCTTCTACAGTCCCGTGTTGAAATCCATAGGAAAGATCATTCTGACCAATATCAAATGTGTACAGAGCTTTCGAGAAGTCCTCCGGCCTAGGAAGTCTTCCTGGTGCCAATATATATTCAATGGAATGAGACATTAATAAAGTGATTAAAATTTGCTGCTGTAGAGGGAAAGAGAGAAGACTGACTGTTTGAAGTTGAACTAAGTTGGTTATAGAGAGCAATGCTGTGAGACTTGAATCTTATGAACTGGGAAAGCTGAATGCCAAGATGAAATGGGCTGTAGCCACCCGGCCTAATGGATGAACCACCGGTTGCAAAATTTGCACCATGCCTGAAATTGGTCCCAAGGGAGTCCAGGTATGGACTGAGGTATGGCAACTGCAATTTCTCAGCTGCACAAAGTTAAAAACCAAATAAGAAACAATAGGTCACCTATTATTTGCCGGGTATAGTCGAGTGGAAAAGGTCGTGACTTGACATGACAAATAGAGAAGTTGCTTACCTATGAAATCTATTATAATACGACCATCAGAAACACGGCCAGCAGGATGTCCAAAGAAGCTTTCACCATTTGGAGGAGGAACCTCAGATATGGCTACTGAGATTGCCCCTGTATCAGAGTTTGAGTCCCCAAAGTTGTATATTGCAGGAAACCCACAACTCCTAGAACCACCATCAGCCCCAGCATTCACTGCCTTCAGTTGCTCAGGCAGAAGCAAAACTAAAAGCCCAAGTGCACCAAGTAGCCTGGCAAGATCCATGGTAGGCTCAGCAAATAATCAAAACATATTTTGGGGTTAAATTCAATTGGCACAAAAAGTATGTATGTACAGAAATATCGAAATTGGTTTCAGGAAAAACGATAGAGAACATGACATCATGGTCCACCACATCTATCTTGACACAGATTGAATCTATTCATTCACATGTGAATAGATAATGCAGTTTTCCTTGGGAGAAAATAAAATAAATAACAGTGATGAAAAATTGTAAATCCTCTGTAGATTCTACTTGTGTAAACATAATTAGCACATATTAATTCCTTCCCAGTTACCCACATTACCATCTTATCATGAGGGTTATGCTGTAATTATAACATTTTTGGCAGGATTATGATGTAATTGTCACTAAGTAATATGCTTTTAATTTGATCCCAGCGGGGAGGAGAGGGCTGAAGAAACGAACAAGAAGGAAGAGGACAAGCAGAACTCAGAGTAGCTAAATATGTCCTCAACTGCAAAAGGATCAGTTGGCAATTTTCCAATACTTCCGAATAAGGCAAACGACCTTGGGGCCAATTCATGAATAAGGTTAAATATGTAATGTGTTTTTTACCCTACCAGATTACAAAAACAGTAAGCGCATTATTGTCTTTTCACGTTTCATTTGTTCTCTCTATCTGGTTCATCATTTGTTCGCTCTAAATGGATGTAGGAAGTCTATTGAAATTAACAGTATCAACTTCCATCGAAACTCTTGTAATTCATCCCCTTTTTATACCATCCTGATCATCATCAGCTAAGATTGGAGCTTAAGGGTTTCTTCCAGTACAACTTTGGGTTTTGCCCTGCTTCGTAGCAAAGTTGAGAAAGGTCTCCGTGTAGTTGGGGATTGCTTGCATTAGGCTTTAGCAAGACCTCCTGCAGGTTCTACAATGCAATCATCAGAAGGCGAAATGAAAAATGCAGCAGACGTCCCAGCATTACTCGTATTCGGAACATTGATAACAGCTAAACCTAGAAGAAAAACACATCAGGAGCTCTCTGAAACTGCAGGCCATCTTTTTCAGTTGAGAACATGGAGAACCCACTTACAGGTTATACAGCATATGTGAACAAACGATCTGTCTTAGGGTTGACACTCTTCTGATATCAATAATGTATAATGTGACAATGGCATAATGCCAAAATAAATGTCACCAATTCTGCTGAAATTTTCTTTCTTTTATTTAAACAAAGAATCAGTAAACAAGTATAGAAGGTAAAAGGAATTATAAACCAAAAGTAAAAAAGTACAACCTGGTGCGGCTTTCACCAGAAGCTGCATAAATTGCGGATGCTTCAACCCCTAACCAAAACAGTTCTGGAAGCCAAAACTTGAGACATTGAAGATCATGAGAACCCTATAATTTTAAATTATTTGCATGACAATTGCACTTTCTAACAAATTGGCTGTTTGTGTAGTTGTCGTGAACTCCATGAAGTCCGTACAGATGAACAAGGGAATATTACAGTAGGTAGCCTCTTACTTTCCTCAAGATGAGGAAAATCAATTGTGTAGTGAAGTCCACGGCTCTCATGCCTAGCAAGGGCACTGCTCACCACTAGCTTTGCACAACAGAAAATGTTCCTCATTTCACAAGCCTCAAGCCCCACCATTGTGGGTTCCCATCCTAGCTGAAATAAGTATTCCTCCCATTTAACCTCTAGATCACAAATCTTTTGCTTTGCTGCTTCAAGCCTTGTCGTAGACCGAACAATTCCGACATACTTCCACATGATTGATTGCACTTCTTTTCTTACTTCCCTGGTCATTGTCAAAATATTGTTGATGACATTGCTCTCAAGTGATACAGGCACAACTGGTCTGGACCACCAATTTGAAGCACTGGAGTCGAGGCTAGAGCCCTTCATGTGATCAATTGAGGGCTGGACTGCTCTTCGTGCAAAAACTAGAGCTTCAAGCAATGAGTTACTAGCAAGACGGTTTGCTCCATGCAAACCTGTGCAAGCAACTTCACCTGCCACATACAGGCCCCATACATTTGTCTCTCCCTGGAGTCCAGCACGGACTCCCCCACACATATAATGAGCAGCAGGAACCACTGGAATTGGCTGATGAGTTATGTCCAAGCCATACTTAAGGCACTCAGCTGCTATGTTGGGGAAGCGTGAGAGAATGTTTTCCCTCGGCTTGTGACTTATATCAAGTAGCACATACTTTTCATTACGCTTTTTAAGCTGGTCGTCTATGCCTCTTGCCACCACATCCCTGGGAGCAAGTTCTGCTCGTTCATCATAGTGTGGCATGAACCTTTCCATGTCTAAATTGTACAGGATGCCTCCATCACCCCTGACGGCTTCAGTGATGAGAAATGCATTTTCTCGAGCCTTGGTAGGTTTGAAAGGGAGCCCTTCATCAGCTAAGGCTGTAGGATGGAACTGAACAAACCTGTGGAAGAAAACCAAGCCATAAAAAACATGAAAGGGGGATAGCTAACAATTTCAAAAGCCTACAATATAACACTTAAGAGCTACATAGCTTATCCAATATCAAGTTCCACCCTTACAAATGATAACCACACGGTTTTGCCACTGGAGGATCATTCAAAGATAATTTGCCAATTTAGGCACCAGCGGAGTGTTATATGTTTGCACCATACTGGAAGACAAACTTGTGAATGGAAGCGGTATGGAACAAAGTTGTAATGTTTTTATCAAATTTTCAAAATGATCAGTTGATTGTCTCACACAATCAGTTAACCCATATTAGCAGTACCTATGTGGTTACTCAACATTTCAAGCAATACAGTTTTTTTTCCTCAAAAATATTTCATAATAGTGATATATGTTTACTTACTCCATGTTGGAAATCACAGCTTGAGCTCGATGAGCCATAGCAATTCCATCCCCTGTGGCTACCTATAAGAATAAATCGCAAGCAATCAGATAGAGCATTTTACTTATGATAAAACAGGTAATCATTCTCTGCTTATAATTTTCTACAATCACTCCATTTTGTCTTTTAACTGCTTAAATAAAAGGAATTGCATCTTTCTTCTAGAATATATAGAGGGAAAAACAATTACAGGGGTACTTCAAAAACATAAAGTACCAGAGGATTTGTAGTTGTCTGATAGATTTGTCCAGCCCCACCTGACGCAAGTAAAGTCACCTTCGAAATAAATCGTATCACCTGAAAATACAAAATCAGGGAAGCTTGTTTTCAACTATGGATATATGCTTCCATAAATGGACAAAGGCAAGGAAGATGATGGTATAGATTCCTTCTAGCAAAATATTCCCCTACAAAACCTATAGAGAATATGCGGGATATTGTAGTCACCTCTTGTGTTTCTGCATTCAAAGTGTCAACACCAAGACAAACTGTATCAGAACCATCCTGTATTGCCAGAAATACATTTCTGTTAGTAAAAAGCGGAAAAGTATTCATACAATTCCAAACGTTGACCATATCAAATCAGCATAGAGCTACTTTAGACCACCAAAGCTTTCACTTAGTTCCTAGGTGTGTGTTAAACTTAGTACTATGATACAACCTAGTGGCCTTTCTGAAAGTCAATCCACTAAAGCCAATTTGTGCAGGAGCAAGTGAAACACACTTCCAAAAACAAAACATGAGGAAAAAGAAAACCTGACAAGTTAGCAAATCTATTGCAAGATGGTGTTCAAACATGAAGATATTAGGATCCTTAAGAACTGCCTCCAACAGAGCCCGTTCAATCTCCCTTCCAGTCATATCAGCAGCATGAACAATTCTGCGATGAGAGTGACCCCCCTCTCTTGTTAGGTGCAAGTTTCCATCCTCCCCATGGTCAAATGATGCACCCATTGCAATTAATTCTCTAATTCTTTCAGGTCCTTCTGTACAGACAACCTGGACCAAATATCACAATAATTAATTATCATCTGCAAGTTATTCACAATAATCAATTATCATTTGCAACTTATTTGTGTCAACTTATTAGTCCAATAACATACTCTGACAGTCTCCTCGTCACAGAGATAAGCCCCTGCTACAATTGTATCCTGTACATGACTCTCCACAGAATCCGAAGGGCACAACACAGCACTAACACCACCTTGAGCATAGTTTGTATTGCTCTCGTGAGGCTCAGCCTTGGTAATCACAGCAACAGATCCATGTTTTGCCACTTCAAGGGCATATCGAAGGCCAGCAACTCCACTACCAATAACGGCAAAATCAAAAAACTTGGTGGAATCATCTCTCAGGCTTGATACAGTGACTGTTCTTAAGGACTTTGAGTTCTCATTAATTGGATATTGAGAAAAGTTACATCTCTGGATCTGCAAGAACTTTGATGCCCCAGCTGACCTGGATAATTGTGGAATAAAGCATAAGTGTGGCATTATACAACCAACATGTGTGCATAAAAAGATCTATATGGTGGACCAGCAGGGACGTCAACTTCAGAAGAATGTGGAGTTTTGTACATGAAAACACAAAGCAGACGTCTTATATAAATTAACTACAGGACCAAGGCAGTCATCAGGTACCGTACAACGAAAGCTCTTTATGTATGCTTCCACTGAATGTCATACTGGAAACCCAGGAAGCCTTTCTACAACCTTGTCCCTTGAAGTCCTTCACCCTATAATGCAGTTTGCCACTTCCAGCAGGTGTACAAGTTGTCATTGCAATCTTTCTGTAGGTTAACAAGATTAAAGGAAGAAAAACATATCAGCAACTGTAACTAGGAATCTGTATCTTGTTGCATCTAGAAACAGAATATAAAATTTACACACAATCTGATAATCATATAACTGGAAAAAGAAAAAAAAAGTAAAAGAACCTAATAAACAAAGAAATAAAATTATAAGCTGATTCATCATCAGCAAAGATGTACATAAAACGGACAAGAATATCACCAAGGTTGACACTTTTTAGATCCCGTTTTGTATCTAGCCAAAACTAGTAAAAAGAAGTGCAATAAAAAGAGAAGAAACAAAACAGCTGGATTAAGCAGAACTTATGCTCTGAATTAACCAGAAACTTTGATCACCACCCGGAAAACAGTCACCCATTATCCAAGCAGAGGTGTCATGACTCAAAACATTCAACCCAGAAAGTTATTTTACCCAGAAAGTTATGTCAAATAAAGTAGGGCAAATATTCTCATATATTCTCATATTTTCTCATATGCTCATATTTTCTCATATGCTCATATTTTATTCTTCTCCAATATGGAGGTATTTATAGAAGTACAACCCTAAATAAAATAGGAAATAAATCTAAATTACAATAGAAAATAAATTTAAATTACAATAGGAAATAAATCTCAATTATAATAGGACTAAACAAATAGGTAAGTAACTAAAATCCTAACATAAGTAAGCGAACCAAAATCCTAACTAAATAAGCGACTCGCCAACACTCCCCTCAAGTTGGAGCAAAGAGGTTTCGCATGCCCAACTTGACAAGCGAGTCGCATAACACCATACTTGAGGCAAATGCAAAGGCAAGGGCAAAGACAGGGCAAAGGCATAGCAAAGGCAAGGCAGAATACGTAAAACCCCGCGAACACGAAAGCGACACGAAACCCCGCGAACATGGCAAAGAACACGAAACCCCGCGAGACGGCAAAGAACAGAAAACCCCTGTGAACACGGCAAAGAACACAAACCCCGTGAACACGGCAAAGAACACGAAACCCCTGTGAACACTGCAAAGGCAAAGAAAACCAAACCCTAAAAATAGGGTAAGGCACGATAAAGGCAAAGGCAAAACCAAACCCTAAAAAATAGGGTAAGGCAAAGGCAAGGCAAGGCAAATCAAGGCAAAGACAAGGCAAGAGCAAAGCGAGGTCAACGGTATGATCGCAGTAAACACAACAGAGGCACGAACATGGCAGGAGCAACAACACTGGTACTATCAAGAGCAATACAAGGTAGGGCCAATCGGTGGTAGCAGCAGCAGCAACAACTACAAATTCTTCCACATCAATTTTAGCAAATTCACGCAGACACAACTTCTTCTTCACTCCCCGCCTCCCCGAAGAGAAGGGGTCACGAGTCAAGGAATGAGTAATATCTTCATGGGAATACATCAAGGTAATGGAGATACGTCAATAAACATATCCTTTTTCACTCCCCCTCCTCAAGAGGAGGAGGAGCAAAGACAAGGTCCACAAGAAAGGCTATGATACTATGTCAAATAAAGTAGAGGCAAATATTCTCATATTTTCTCATATGCTCATATTTTCTCATACGCTCATATTTTATTCTTCTCCAATATGGAGTATTTATAAAGACAACCCTAAATAAAATAGTAAATAAATCTAAATTACAATAGAAAATAAATTTAAATTACAATAGGAAATAAATCTCAATTATAATAGGACTAAACAAATAGTAAAGAATTAAAATCCTAACATAAGTAAGCGAACCAAAATCCTAACTAAATAAGGACTCGCCAACAAGTTATTTTACCCAAAAAGGAAAAGAAGAAACAAAAATGAAAACTGAACATATCAGCGTACTGATGAACAAAACCCAGATTCAATAACCCACCAAAAAGTTTTGAATTTAGACAAGCCCACACCATATTAGCATATTCAAGAACCCATTGAAAACGTAGAACCAAACAGTTGAACCTCAGTACTTACAGAGATTGTTCTAACCAAGTGTTTCAGACACTCTTCTTGACACAGAGTGACAGACGAAACGTATCTGAATTTGGGCTTTGCTGCTTCTCAAGGAATGAATCTAACCCCAAAGAAACAAATAGATTTTGAACATAAGAAGAGAATTATGAGATTGCCGATTGGAAAAGAGAAATATGAAGAGGAGGAAAGAATCCCTACATTCACGAGATTCAACGCCCAAGCTTGAAGCTTTTTGTAGCTAGAGAAGCATCGTCGAACTTCGCGCCGTACTTTCCTTATGTGCAGCCATCCCCTTCCTTTTACCTTTTTGTTTTTTTGTCCTGAGATTGTTTCATTCTTTGTCCTCATTATTAACGGGAAAATACTAGAGAGATTAATTTGAGATACCAACTTATGTGTCATCTTTCTAATGGAGGTTGGGGACCTTTTGTATTGATGAAACAGTTTTAATTGAGATGGTACAATTGATATCTAAAATTGATCTCTAACATATACATTTAATCATTATAAAAAAACATTAAAAATTGTGTTCAACTAAAAATACAAAATAAAATATCATTAACTATAAGTCTAGCGGTATTTCTCTACACTTTATTTGAGAATTTCTAAATTAAAATTGAGCTCCTAATATGAAATATAAACATAAAGATAATAACTCAAAATATGAGGAACTTCTTGATATTATTTAGAATGTTCTACTAGAAAAAACTTATCCTCCTAATTAAATCATAATTGACTTCTAATATAAGTGATTCACTAGAAATTAAAGGGTGTAAATAAAATGGGAGAACTTTTTTTGTTTCCATTGAACCATTTGAATTTATATATATATTAATTAAACAAGGATATTATGGTAAATTCACATTTTTATATTAAAAATTTTTAATTAAAAATAAAATCAAATAATCTGTCATATTTTTATAAAACACAACTACTCAATATCTTTTTAATTTTAAAATAAAATTAAAAAAATTTAAAAAAATGAATTGGCACACACGTGAGTGGGTAGTAGAAGTTAAGAATAGACAAGACAATGAAATGAATCTTTAGGACTTGGACCATAACATTCCACTTATGCAAGTATAGAAAAATAAGAAAAGAGTGATAGATTCATTTATTTTCTTCTTTTTTTCCTTTGAAAAACCAAAATCTTGTTAAATGATAAAATAAAATAAAAAATTTGGTTGGAATTAATTGGCGAAATCAGTGATGTTTAATTATTTAAGTCGGTGGCTAATTGTAAAGCTGAGGAGGCAGTTGAAGTTGATCAACTTCAGCTTGGTAAAAAAAAAAGACAGGTTCGTGGTATAATCAAGAGAGATTGGAGCCACTAGAGCATAATCTTGAAAAAGTGATCATGGATCGGCCACCCAAAGTTTCAAAAAGTGGTAAAAAACAACCAATGTGGTGGGTGGGGTTTCATTTTGTTGACATCTACATGCAAATAGAAACCTAGTCCAGCTGTTCAAGTAGGACCGTAACAATGTATACCGCATAATTTTACTCGTTAGGAAACGAAGTCGAATTGGAATTCTATACATCATTATTGACATTTTAGGTTATTTTATATTTTCCATATATAGAACTTAACCATGGGTTCAAACTTAAAATGCTGAATAAACTTCCATGTGACATATGCAATGATTTTCTATGTTTCTCTCTTTTTTTTACGTGGTAGGTCACTTCAGAAAAGAGATAAAGACAAAAATAAATTACGATCGGAGTCAAGAGGAACCTTATTTGAAGTTTGAGGCCAAACAACGCATTAGGCTTTTCTTATAGACGTTTAATGACAGTCACAAAAGACTTGTAGCTCAAGGGTTAGTACCCATTTTGCATTGCTTATTTGGGGTGATAAGTGATTTTTAAAAAAATTTGGAAAGCCCAACCCGTTTGGTAAACTATGAGAAAATCACTTATTGTTAAAAATTGTTGTGAGAGAAAGCTATAAGGAAAAGCAATTAATGTGGTCTTTCGTTTTCGATTATCTTGGAATCGACGTGAGTTTAATGATTATGCGAATCGATCAACAACACTTTTAACAAAAAGTTTACCAAACGCCAAATACTTTCTCTCACAGCAAATCTAACATCGATTATTTTTACAACACAGTAATGCCAAACTGGCCCTTAGTCATATCCCTAATGAATTCGAGCACTTGCGTTTGATTTCCTATTTTCCTAATATCGTTTCTATTGAAGAAATTGTTTTAAAAGTTTATAATAGCCAATGGGCTCCAGGCCTCAATGAGTTTTATTCCAAGATGTTTTGGATCACGGGGCAACAAGTATTTGTTATTTGAGTTTTGGGCCCTCTGGCCCTTATTAGAAGCCTAATAGAAGTGAAAAAGTGAACCTTTGGGCTTTAGAGTGACGTGTCACTTGGGAGCTTGGAGTAGCACCTGGACCTACCACGTAGGTGCGAGCGTTGAAACGGTCATCGAGGTTTGAGCCTTTTCCTCTGCAGTCTAGAGTGGAGATATGCGCGGGCGCGGTTTCGTAATTTCATTTTCTAATTTTTTATGGTAAAGGCAATTTCGTAACTTTCGCTCCTAAAAACGGAATCACAAGTGACAAGCAACAATCTCTTCACTGTTTTCTTCTTCTTCTTCTTCTTCTTCGATGTCCATGTAACCATTCAATACTCAGAAACCCTAGCATTGACATTGTTAGCAAAGCAAAGCAGACAGATATGGGGAACTTGATGAACAAGGAGCCACCACCGCCTATGGTGCTGGTCCCACCTCTCTTCGACTTTCCTCCTCTCGCTGCCCGCACCAGGTTCTGCCCTAATTCAACCTCCTATGATCCTAGTCTCCACTCAATATTTATATATATATTTTTACATCAAGGCTCTTTTTGCCAATGCATAAGCCATTAGCTATGTTGAATTCTGCAACGTTTAAGGGCTACACTGCTTACTTATGAATACAACTCCTTGTTGAAATTGGCCAGCATTTGATTTTCAGCAATTAAATTGTTATTTTCTGAGTAATTTTGATGCAGGATGTTGGAGTCATCATATGACTTGTTGTTTGGGAAGGTTGCTTTGAAATGTCTGTTTGACGATTATTTTGAACAAGCAAGGCATTTTAGCACAATAATCATGCTAAAGCCCATAGATGATCCTCATGTCGATTTGGTTGCAACTGTATCCTTCATGATTTTGCTTTCTAACTCTTACTCATTCTTGTTTCTCTACTCCATTACATATTTTTAGCTGAATCTGATATTGGAAAGTTGATGGTATGAATCCAGGGGAAATATCTTCCCGTCTTCCTTAACATGTTTAGGTTTCAGGCCCACTTGATCACAAACCTGAGGAGAGTATTGTTGGAAATGCATTTTTCCGCTGGCAAAGGTATTAGAGAACATGTTATCCACCAATCTACCAACTCAATATTTACCAATATCTTAGTTTTATGTTGTTAATGTTTGTATTAGTTGTATCCACCATGTACCACTTTGTATTGTCTCTTAGTTTATTATTATTGTTGTTGTATAAATACCTCCTATATGGAGATGAATCAATCAAGCAAATATCATTCAATCATCAAATCTTTCATGGTATCAGAGCTAATGGCTAACGCCAATTAGCGATCCTTCATTTGCCAACATTGAGAGTCGTTGGCTCTCCTCACCCGAAAGGGTGTTTGCTTCTGTATAGTTCTCCAGCTTCTCATCCCTTCTATAATCAGTATTTTTTTCCTACACAGTCCCTATCCCTGCCGCTCCCATTTCCTTCTATTTTTAACCTTCCCTGTCTACGCCAATCAGTCCCTATACCTGCCGCTCCCATGTCCTTTTTGTTTTCAACCTTCCTTGTCAAGCTCTCTGCTCATTGATTGAGCATTTATATTTCACTCTCTGTGTCTAGCTGTCTGTTGAAGATTGAGCCCTTTCTCCCTCTTATGCTCTCTGTTGAAGATTAAGCAATTTCTCATTCTTATGCTCTTTGTTGAGGATTGAGCCTTCCCCCTTGTCATGCTCTCTGTTGCTGTCAGATTGAGCCCCTTTCTTTTACCTTTTGTTTCCTGCATTTGTGACTGTCGCGCTGGCTTCATCTTTCACTGAAATATTTCCTCCATCGAGCACTCCCGTGGAAACCTGCGGCTGCTCATCCATGTCCTTTGCAACCATGCCTATGACCCTTGTCACCACTCACTGAGCCCTCCATTTTTATTTTCTCTCCATCGAGCTCTCCCGTGACAACCCCACGGCAGCTCCATTCATCTCTCTTGGCCACGATGGCCCGATCTCTGTTTCCTCCGTGAGCCTTGTCCTCACCGGCCTTTGTCCCTGACCTGTTGTGCTTCACTGTCATTGGTCCCTTTACACAACCGTTGGTCCCTTAACTGGTGTTGTTGCTCTCTTGCACATGTGCTGGCTCTCTCCTTAGACTCTCTCCTTGTATTGCCGGCACTGTCCCGCTCCTTGGCTTGCCTATATGGCTCATGCAGCTCTGCTCAAGCCCTCTTGGCTCCTTTCAACTCTCTCTCAGTCTCTGGTTTCTCTTGTATCAGAGATTCTCTCTCTCTTTGGTCTCATGTGCTCTGTTTTTCAAATATCTCTCTTCTCTCCACTCATGTTTCCCCTCCATTCCCTTAAACTATTTTACTCTCTCACCTGCCCATCCCTTTTTTATTTATTTATTTTATTTGAAGCTCATCTCTCCTCTCTTTTTAAACTTTCTTTCACTTTTCGTTCCTACCCCTCTGTTTGCCCACGTTATCTGAGTCCTCCTTCTCTCTTTTTTATTTTTTATTATTCCTAGTTTTAATGCACTTTCTCCCACTTGGTTTTTCTTCCCCATCCCTTTACTTGTCAAATTGATTTTCTCTCAATGTGCACGTCTCTCTCTTGCCTATTCCCATTTCATACTCACCTACACTTTGTGCTCTCTCACGTGCTCCTCACCTTCAATGCTTCCCTCCTCCTTTTATCCTCCCTCCTTTTATCCTTACTATATTCACTCTAACACCACATGTGCTTTCTCTCTATACCTCACTTTGTCTCCCTCTTTCCCACTTGCTCCCACGAATGTGCTTCCCTCTTTTCATGTTTTTTTTTTTAACATTCCACTTCTTTGTGTCTTTTCTATTATGTGTGCACATGTACTGCACTCTCCTCTTCGATGGGCCCCTCTTTATATTCTGTTTCTCTTGTGAACTATGAGTTCTTCACTTTTGGGCGTGCCTTCTGGACTACTACCGCAATTGCTGCCATCTTCATAACCATGATGTCTACAGACTACACAGTGCTTACAACTTCTTCATCCAAATCTTGCTCTGCTCCGCGCGCTCGATTTGCGGGGGTGTATTAGAGAACATGTTATCCACCAATCTACCAACTCAATATTTACCACTATCTTAGTTTTATGTTGTTAATGTTTGTATTAGTTGTATCCACCATGTACCACTTTGTATTGTCTCTTAGTTTATTATTATTGTTGTTGTATAAATACCTCCTATATGGAGATGAATCAATCAAGCAAATATCATTCAATCATCAAATCTTTCAAAAGGTACTTTGAAGTAGATTCAGATTCCCGTTGTACATGAATTGCCATTTTTCTGGGCGATACGTTGGACTTACATGTAGTGACATAAACAATTTCTTAATGCTTGTTTCATTGAGCAGTGATGTTGATGATCCTCATACATTCATGGACCTCTTCGTATCGAACACTGATCCGTAAGGAACATCTCTCTGACGTGTCATTATTTTCTTTTAATTTCTCTGTTTTTCATATTCATAGCCATGATTATATACTTACATATTGCCATATTTTCTGTCACTTTAGGACTTTGCAGATGAGGGCCTGTGCTTACTACCCTAAATATGGATTTGGAGCGTTTGGAATTTTCCCAATGCTACTGAAAAAAAGGTGTTTCATAGAGGAAACCTCCTAATAAAAATTCCAATGACTTTTGGGATAGTTGGTGCACATACACATGAATTTTTTTATGATATTTACAGAGCTCATTACTCCTGCAGAATAACTTCTGAAGACTTTGGTGTTATGGGATTGAGATATGGCTCCTCAAACTTGTCAATTGGAGCCACAGCCATGCCTTTCTCCAGTATGCAATCTTGAATTTCAATTTTATGATTTTTCTTCCCGTATGAGTTATACTTACTTGTATTGTTGTACTGAACAGTCAGTTAATTTTTGGTAATTTCTAAATTTTGGCACAGCTTGTTACTGAAAAATAAATATTATGGCATAGCTATCAACTTTATCTGGTAAGGATGTGAAGTAAGATGTTATAAACTCCTCTAATAAAAAGCATGATAATAAAAAAATGAAATGTTGCTGGGTAGACTCTTGTTTGGCTGCTCTGGAAATTTTGGAGAATGGCTATTTTATAACCTGTGATTGCAATTTTGCATCATCTGAATGTTAGAATGGGAGAGAACTCTGGAGTCATCATTTCTATCTGCACTTACTTGGTGCTGTGAAAACCTTGTGTACTATGTAACTACCTTATTCTGCAGTGAAAGATGAATGTCCAAGAAGGGCATGGTTGGTGAGCAAGATGGGAAGACTAACAGCCGGGGTGCAGTATGAGCCTGAATGTAAGTCACTCAGATGCCTTCTCATTACTGGAGGCTTTGGCCTTGAATGAATGAATTAAGTTCTTTTGTCTTCTCTTGCTGTTGCTTATTTATATGTTAAAGGATCTTAATACAATTTTATTTCAAATGTTAATCTTGTTGGTCAATTCTCTTTAGATGGGAGTAAAGATGGTCAAAAATACAGAAATTTAAAGAATTGGAGTTGTGCAATCGGTTATGGAGTGGGATCAAGCAGCCCTTTGAGTCCATCATTCAACTTTGGTCTCGAGCTATCGAAAAGTTCCCAGGTTAGTTTTCATTTAGCTTTGATACATTTGTGAAGTTTAATTTATTCTAAGTCTCAAGTGTTTTAGCTAACATTCAATCGTTTTCCTAGCACCTTCAAAACTTGAAGTTAATTCGTTTATCTATGCATGGTTGTGTTCCAATGCCAGATACTCGGAGTTCTAAATCATAATTGATAGTATGTTATAAAACTCTTCATTGATCTCAAACAGTAATTTTTATACTGCAGTTCATTGCCTCATTCTATCAACATGTGGTGGTCCAAAGACGGGTATTGTCTGTCCCTGGTTTGTTATATGATACAGAAAATTTATTTTTGTATTTAAATCAGCATATACTGTACTGAATAGCTTTGAACTGCTTTTACTAAACAGGTGAAAAACCCCCTCGAAGAAAATGAAGTAGTTGGAATTACGAATTATATCGATTTTGGCTTTGAATTGCAGACCAGGTAAATAATCAAATATGTTTGATATGCAACACATTTGGTGATAACTGATTATATTATTGTGATTCTGTTTTAAAGGGTTGATGATACTAAAACGTCAAATGATGTACCAGAATCAAGCGATGTACCTCAAGTCCCAGATTCCACCTTTCAAGTAGCTGCATCTTGGCAAGCCAATAAAAACTTCTTGCTGAAGGTAGCATATTGAATGAAATCGTGTGCTTGCAATATTGGATCATATAAAGTTCATGAAACACTCATTATTCATCCATGCAGGGAAAGGTGGGCCCTCTCTGCTCATCGATAGCATTGGCATTTAAATCATGGTGGAAACCTTCTTTCACATTCAGCATTTCAGGTATCTTTAATTGGTAGACTTTTATGACCTAATTATAAGCATAAATAAATATCATGATTACTATGCTATACAAAAATTTACCAATGGTCTTCATGCCCTTCGGGCATTGTCTTGGATTTGGGCCTGAATGACACAGAAAAAGTCTTGCTTTGCATGTGAATGTGTGTGTCCAAGTACTGGACGAGTACAAACTGATCCCTTGTGTTTTGCAGCTACCAGAGATCACACTGTTGGGGAGACAGGTTATGGTTTTGGCATTCGCGTTGAGAATCTTAGACAAGCCAGGTTCATTCATGTGTTTCTTGTTTTTTGATATTTAGATGAACTATCCTATTTTGATGCATGTGCATGGTCGATGGCCGGCCATTGGATCCTAGTCCAGAGTGCCTTAAGGGCATATAATGCATTTTGTTTCGAAATCGGATATGAGACACTCATCATTTTGCGATAAATGTTCCTGAAGGTATATATGAACTTGTCTCACGTAAAATGAATTGATTGTTTAAACCATTTTGCAGTTATCAAAGAGCCGATCCAAACTTTGTAATGTTGACGCCAAATAAGGAGCACCTGGCAGAAGGCATTGTTTGGAAAGTTGGTAAAAGACCGATGCTACAGTCAGATATAAATGCTGGAAATTTTGACGGCATACCAAAGGAATTAAGACCCCTTGGGAAAATATTGTAACTTGCATTTTTCGCTGTGATTTTTATGAGCATGCCAAAACCACGAGTTTGGACTTGAAGCTTGCCTGTCTGTTTCTTAGAAGACTAGGCTGTTTCTTCGATTCATGGGGTCTTGTGAATATGCATGCTGCTGACTTCTTCTGGGGGCTCATAGGATTTACTT
Source organism: Prunus padus (assembly GCA_024362665.1). NCBI lineage: Eukaryota > Viridiplantae > Streptophyta > Magnoliopsida > Rosales > Rosaceae > Prunus > Prunus padus. Next base: position 27,998,124 of record JANFAM010000013.1, read on the forward strand.
TTAACTCCATAACTGGGTTTCATATTGTAGAATTTTACAATAACCCATCCATTGAAGTCATCGAAATGAATAAGAGTGATTGATCTGGATGGATTAAATTGAATCTCAAACATCCTATTAGTTTGTTACGAAAAGGATACGAAACTTCAAAATGTCTGTTGTTACGAAAAGGATTTGAACCTTCGAATATTAATATAAGACAATGGCTGAGGACAAATATAAATCTTTACCCAATTCAAAGAGCGTTGCGTGTGGACAAAGACCTCAAAGTGTAAGTGTTTGGTGTCTTCGTAAGCATGAAGTTGCCTGGTAACATAAAATAGGTTGAAAAACAGTTGTAAGTTGCTGCATTGGACATAACGGAAACCCCTCTGGGCTTAGCCGCAGTCTCTTTCATTTTCGTATCAAACCGAAAGGGGCTTAACCTGTCTGGGCCGGCAGTTTAACCGTTAAATATGAAAAGAAAAAATCAATAAATTATTTTTATATATAAATTATTTAGCAAAAGGTCACCTTTTCAATCCCCGTAGTTTGTCGGTTATACAACTTTAGTCTTTCTTGTTTCAATTTTGTTAATTTTATCCATATAGTTTCGAGCAATTCAATAATATGATACAAATTCTGTTATATTACTCCCAATTTTGTTATGTGTTGTCGAGTACGAGATTTGATAAAAATTGTAATGGAATTGGAATGATTTTTGTAACGTGTCATTGAATTACTCAAATTTAAAACTATAAAATTGATAAAATTAGAATACGACTAAAGTGATAAAACCGACAAATTATTGGAAGAAAGATAACTTAATTGCCAATATATCCAGTCACTCTCTCACACTCAGCTCAGACAAATTATTGGAAGAAAGATAACTTAATTGCCAATATATCCAGTCACTCTCTGACACTCAGCTCAGACTCAGACAGTCCCAACTCTCCCACTAGAGTACAATCTACACTAATCTACAATGTTCGTTCGTTATATGAACGCTTGGCTATAAATAAGAACTGAATCAAACTAGGCAATCTTTCAGGGCAGCTGTCCCAAAACCCAGATGGCTGCTTCTTCACTCGTTTCCACAAACTTCCACTCTTCCCCAACTTTCTCTCCCCTTCCCTCATTTTATCGCTTCCCAAACAGAAAGCTCGTTACTTTTCCTCTCTCCAAATCCATTTCCCTCCACAAGACCCCCAGCTCAACAAGCTCACCTATCCTCTCCCTTCTTCACCAGAAAACCCAGAAAAGGTCTTTGATCCCGTACAAGACTTACTGTCCTCCATGCCTTCACAAGCTTCTGCTCACCACCAAGAACCCCTTCTCGTCTGCCTTGGATTCTCTGCTCATCCTCTGCACTTCGGTAGCTCTATCTTTGTCTCTATTCATCACCGATGTCGATCCGGCCTCGGCTTTCGTCGTCACTCCGCCGAGGAAGTTGCAGTCCGATGAGCTGGCTACGGTTCAGCTCTTTCGGGAGAACACTCCCTCTGTTGTTTACATCACCAATCTTGCAGCCAGGTATTTTTGAACTTTGACCACTCTCAGTTGTGCTTTATTTTCATTTTATATTTGGTTTGTACTTTTGGGTTGGGGTTAAATTGTGATTTTGAAGCGGTGGTGGTGGGTGGTTGTGGATTTTAGGCAGGATGCGTTTACTTTGGACGTGTTTGAGGTACCGCAAGGGTCTGGGTCAGGCTTTGTGTGGGATAAAGACGGTAACATTGTCACCAATTACCACGTGATTCGTGGTGCTTCTGATCTCAGGTTAGCTGGTTTCTGATTCTTTCTTCGTTGAAATGCATTTACTGTTTTGTTACATCAAATTTTGGTTCGGCAATTCTAATTTATTTGTAGCATCAGAACAATCTGATGATTTAATATAGTTGTGCTTTGCCTCTACATCAATGTCGTGGCAGCCAAAGTGTGATAAAGATATACGAGTTCTATATACGTTTGGACCTCCTTCAATTTTGATAAGTTCGTTATAGTTTAAAGCCTGCAGGCTAGATGCCATTGTGGGTTGTAAAATGTGGCTCTGTGATAGCCCATTTATTCTTTAACATAAGCATCATGTCACTAGAATTATGGAGTCTGGAGAGTACAAGATGTGTTTATAAGAATGAAGAGGGATTGATAGAATCCTGTCAAAAGTTTGTGGTGGGGATATTATGGAACTGTATGTTCGATTAATTGATTGGCTTCACCGTATTTGGTGGCTTCATCATATCACTCTTCTTAAGGGCCGTTCTTGAGTATAATTTTTACTCTGGTCATGTTTGAGACATCTTTTTCTTGCAAATTGAGCTAATTTTTTGGCTTGACGTCGTTAGATTGTTTGAAAATATTTTTTGGTTTGACTGAGATTCATTCTCTGTTCTGTTCTTTTCTTTTCCTTTTGTGGTGTTAATTGAAAAAGTGACAATGGCACCTCTCCTCATGGTTTGCATCTAAATCACTGCTAGTTATTTACAGGGTCACACTTGCTGACCAGTCAACTTTTGATGCAAAAGTTGTTGGATTTGACCAAGACAAGGATGTTGCTGTTTTACATGTTGATGCACCCAAAGACAAACTAAGGCCTATACCTGTTGGTGTCTCTGCAGACTTGCTTGTTGGTCAGAAAGTGTTTGCCATTGGCAATCCTGTAAGTATAGTTTTATTTCCTACATGTTTTGGTCATCTCTTTATTTTAAATACATTGGAGATATCTTTCTTTCAAATACATTGGAGATATCATGAAGTTTTAAAAGACCAAGCAGATAGACAACCTGTGAATTACTAAGATACTTGATACACTCATTTGGTTCACTTAAAATGTATTGATTCAATTGTCCATAGAGAATGGGTTAAATGTAGTAATTTTACCCATCTTTTCTACCAAAATATATGTTCAAGTAGATGGTAAAGAAAATCAGTACTCAAGAAAGGCTTTTCCCACAGCATGCTTGTGCACTAGTTACCTAGTATCAAACAGGAGAGGCTCTATAGCTATTAACAGAGTTGATGTTCTTCACTCACAAAAGTCTATGAAAGGTTTCAGTATGATGGTCAATCTCATCTGACAATTTGATTTCGTGTTGAACTTTGCAGTTTGGGCTTGACCATACTCTTACAACTGGTGTTATCAGGTACATAGTCCGTTGATTCTATGTTTGGGTCTTTTACTGATGACAGTGATGAGTCATGCATAACTTCTAGCATTCAATTGAGTGCAATGGTCTTGCATTTCTATTCATTGGGTTTACATTCTGCTGGTGGATTCCTGTCAATGAGAAACTATGCATTTTACTGATGCATTTTTCATGTTATCTATAGTGGGCTTCGCAGAGAAATTAGTTCTGCTGCTACTGGCCGTCCAATTCAAGATGTTATACAGACAGATGCTGCCATTAATCCTGGTAATAGTGGGGGGCCACTTCTAGATAGTACAGGAAGCCTTATTGGGATAAATACGGCTATATATTCACCTTCTGGTGCATCATCAGGTGTTGGATTTTCAATTCCAGTTGACACTGTGAGTAGACATCATGTGAAGGTCCTTCTGTTAACATTCGTTCTTGTCATGCTTTGAGATAATTCTTTTGATTTTCTTTTGAATTTTTTTTACATATTCAGGTAAATGGTATTGTTGACCAGTTGGTCAGATTTGGGAAGGTCACTAGACCTATTTTAGGAATTAAGTTTGCACCTGATCAATCTGTTGAACAGCTGGGGGTTAGTGGAGTGCTTGTCTTAGACGCACCAGCAAATGGTCCAGCTGGCAAAGCGGTATTCTTTCCCCTTTCTGTTTTTCCAATCTAAGTTTTGTGTACTACAGAAATTAATTTCCCTTTGGTAGATAATATGATTAAACTAGAACCGAACTGTGAAAAGATGTCCGTTGTGCTTCCATTCAACTGGATCTGATAAACCTCCAATTTGCAGGGACTGCTACCAACCAAGCGTGATGCCTATGGCAGACTCATCTTGGGTGACATTATAACATCTGTGAATGGTAAAAAAGTCAGCAATGGCAGTGACTTGTATAGAATTCTCGACCAATGTAAAGTGGGTGATAAGGTATGGCCCTTATCCTATTGCATTGTCCCTTATTATTTCCCAGATTATATGTAGCCTGTAAAAAGTCTCGATCTATCCTAGTACAAGCAAACTTCTCTCCACTTATCTGGTGCTAGGTTTTCTAGTATTTCTGGTCTCAGATGGGCTTCCAGTTGGCCAAACTAATGTAGATCTGAGCTTGTTTGGGACTTAAAAAGAATAGGGTAGTTTTTTTTCTTGTTTTTTTGATCTCGAGCTTATATCTGTAGTTCAACATAATAATATGTTGTATTTGAACGCAGGTGATTGTGGAGGTATTGCGTGGTGATCAGAAGGAGAAAATCCCTGTTCTACTTGAACCAAAGGCAGACGAGACATGACCAATCAAATGCTTTGTTTTGTGTATGTAAAAAGCAGTACATATTGGACGAATTGCCTTTGATCTAATGGAATTCTCAGTTAACCGAGAAAAATGGGACAGATTGCCTTTGTTTTTGGGCATTGATGGTTTTATGTAAAAGGGTCTGTTTGTACACATATATATTTGAACTATTGTAATTAATAATCATCCTTGATATGGCAGTTCCATGTTTATGATGTAGAAGAACTCTCCAAGCAAGTTTTGTGTATCTGCACAGCATCGTGTTTATAATGATGCTATTACTTTTGACAAGAACAGGGATTGTGTTGACAGGGTACGCATTGTCCTTCTGAGTAAACCAAAAATTCAATACATACATTATTGAAAGTGCAAAAGTTGTGAGCTTGGAGTTAAGGGGATGTTAAATTTCAACTGTAGACGGGCACACGTATTGATCGGATTCTATCGCGTAGGGTGGTTTTTCTGATATAGTCAGTAGACAGGGCTTTGAACGAAAGCTGTGAATGCTTTCCATCGCAGTTTATGTTGGTTTTATTGCCCGTGCTGTCTTCATTTCAAGTCTTTGATTAGTTTGGCTTGAATAAATGGAACTTGTCTGTCAGGTAGGAAGCATCAAGATTTGGTTTTTGTGGTTTCGTGGTTGGCTTCAGCTCTTCTATAAGACGTGCTAAAATATTTCTAATAACCGAACGACGCAGAAGCTTAGGAGAAATTAAGAGGAACTTGGGATGAACAGCATAACACGCAAACTTTAGATAAAAGAAAGATGGCTTAAATTGTTGGTCTACATAACCCAATTCACTTCATCATATATGCGTAATTAGATTGATATGGTGAGGAGATGGAGGCACGCGTGTTTGCAATGATCATCACCTCTAAGGCTCACTCTCTCTCTAAACCATGGAATGGAATTGGTGAAGATGTGTCCCTAGAGCTTCCACTGCAGTACGGTGGCCACCTCTTTTACCTAAACAAACAAACAAGAAAAAAATTGCAGTATTCTCAACGAATATAAACCAGAAAAAGTGCTTTTATTTTGACAGACAAACAAGGTGAAGTAGGGAGCCAAGCCAACAACCAACGTGGTCTCCGTTTATATATTTATTTGCGAACCATGTAAATACATACACACACAGACGCGAAGAAAGGGAAGGGAAATACGGTAGATTTTACATTGCAGTTGCAGAAAGAAAGAAACATAATGGAAGGGATACTTATTAGGGCAGAAGAAGAGAAGAGAAGAGAAAATGGATGATGGTTTGAAGATGAAGATGGGATCATACGGAGAGAGAGGGAGAGAAGCTAAAGTCAACATCCCACAACTCAAAACCTCCCTTGACAAAGTCGTAGTAGCCTCCCTTGATTGCCAGAGTTTTCTTCAGCAAACCATCTCTCACAAATGGATAGCTCAGCAGATTCCCTATCGACACATTCACCGCCTCCTGCATTAATTCATTCATTCATTTATGAGTTAAGTAATTCATTAATAAGAAGTATGCATGCAATGCAAAAACAGAGGAGGAGGAGGAGGAGGAGGAGGAGGAAGAAAAGCAGAGCAGAGCAGAGGACCTTTTCACAATGGCCGCATAATTCAGCGAAGGGAGCATTAGCGCCATGGTCTGCCTTCACCTTCTTCCCTGCAGGGCCGGCGATGCTCACCCAGTCTTCTATGAAGTCACTGCATCATCATCATGACATGATCAAGCAACAAGGTTAAATAAATAATAATAATAATTAGCAAAGGCGCGCGGCGGCCTTCTTCTTAATTAATGTTACGTACGTGGAGGTTTTTCCATCTTCTGGGATGGACAAGAGTCCCTTAATCCCACCACAAGCGCTGTGCCCAATCACCACAATGTATTGAACCTTTTTGTACACAAATCAAGTTAGTTAGTTTACCCAAAAAGGAAGACAAAATTGGAGATGAATGAAATTGATTACCTTAAGATGCAAAACAGCATACTCAACGGCCGCCCCAGTCCCAGAGTATCTAGTCTGTTAAAATTCCAGGTTTACAAAATTAGAAACTATGATTGATTCATTCATTTGTTTTGTACAAATTTAGAATTGTTAATGTGATAAAGAAGGAAACCTTATCAAAGGGTGGGACCAAATTAGCAACTGTGCGGACCACAAAAGCCTCCCCTGGCTGGATATTCAGAACGTGTGATGGGCAAACCCGGGAATCCGAGCATGCAAACAGCATAAACTGCAAAACAAACAACATTCATTCATTCATTCATTCATTCATTCAACATATTATAACGTGCGGATGTCATTGTAAATAAGGAAGAAAGCAGAGAGTAGTAGTAGAAAATATATGGCGTCCGCATGATAATATATAACGTCTGAACGTCCGCATAGAAGAATTTCTATATATAAATATAAATATACCTTGGGCCATTGGCCTGTGGCAAGTTCATTGAACAGAGCTGGGTTCGTGCTGTGAAAGAGAAAAACACAAATTTACTCATTTAATTAACAAACAAATTAAAATGCATGGCTAAATATATTTATATGTGTATAAGAGGATGAGCTTGATTGAAGTGTACATACTCATATTTCTCTTTCTTGAAGTGAATGAAGCCGCTCTTGAGTCTTTCAACGGCATCATAAGTCTTGGTGCCGCTGCCATCGACTGTCTGCAATTGGGCTGTTATCTGCTCCACCTTGGATGCTGCTTCAGCTTTCAGCTCTGCCTTCTCACTGTATTCATTCATTAATTAACCCAACAACCATTTAACTGATTTAATCTTCCCTCCCATGCATGATGCATCCCTTCCCAAATATGAACTAAATATAATTACTTGAACAGAAAGTAGGTACCTGAGAAGTTTCTGGAGAGCTGCAATGGCCTCTTCATATTCCTTTCCCATTTCTTCCTTCTACAAAATATCCGCAGAGAAATATAAGATGTTGTCAGTTAACAAGAGATTACAGTTGCCATAATCACACACAGTAAACAATAACAAGTGATTATGGATTTCTAATTAAGATGTATAACTTACATAGAATATCCTCTAGGGATATATTTTCTTACTTGTTTAACTTAACGACACCAATGAATGAATGGTAAGTCCTTGAATGCATGTAATTCATATTTATACATGTTCTTTCTCCAGTCAATTTAAAAATAAAAATGTTAGTCATATCACATTTGTATACATATTCTCTTTCTAATAGAAGTGAGTCTCGTAGTATTGGCGGACTCTACCTTTATTAGAGAAATAATAAAAATGTTACATATGCAAATGTTTTATGATTAGCAAATTTTTTTTATTTTATAGCATGATATGACTAGCATTGCTCATTTAAAAATTGGATAGGAAGTGTTTGATAGTAGAATTAGTACCACATGTGTCATCTTCTTTTTTCTTTGTTTTTTTTTAGATTTTAACCATACACGTGTCACTTCTGAGTGATGAAAATCAAACAGCCGGAACCAATGACCAGCGTCCACGTCGTCCCGGTAAGCAGAGGATTAGTTGGGTGACAACAACACAGATTAAATATAAACAAACGTGTTCAAGGCTGGAATGGAAGCTTCCATTTATAAATAATTTGACACGTATATATATACCAATTAATTCTCATTCTACTACTTTATCCACGTGAACCAAAGACCAGAATGGAAATGCCATGAAACCAGTTAATCAATTAAATCACAGTTGTTGTAACATGTCAGTTTGATAACCAAAACCAAAACCTCTGATCAAATGCAGACCTTAGCTAGGTTTAGCTAGTCACATTGTCATATAGTTATAGTACTAGTTGAGAGAGAGAGAGAGAGAGAGTACCCGAGTGAGAGCAGGAACAGAGACAACAGGCTTGTTTTGGATGAGATTAGGGGGAGGAGATCGAGAAGCAGGAGAAGCAGTGGTGAGCCTGGCAGAAACACTGCAAGGACTAGGTTTCCTGCTGGTAGCAGGAGAGAAGGGTGAGGAGGAGGAAGAAGAGGTGAGGTTGAAGCTCTTAACTAGCGAAGCTGTAGACATGGTGGGCAACGAACCCTGGACCTTCCTGCCTTTATACACCCCACCAACCCACCACCTCCTCTATATGAATATGATATATCATATATCCACCCAAGGACGCTAGCTCTGCATTGAAATTGTGATAGCGAAAGCCAAGTAAATGAGAGCTTCTAATCTTCAAGGATGAGGTTTGTACGTTGGAGATGAACCCATGCATATCCCTCCATTCTCTCTCCATCCTCCGCCTGCCGCCACACAACACAATTAATAATAACAAACACCAACTATTTTCTTCCTCCCTTCATCATCTTCGTAAATTGCTGCTTCCATGCAATTGGCTGTTTGTTTGGACACGTGCCACTATGCCGTTGGTGTTTTTACCTTCTATCTTTAACCTTAGAGTGTCCACCCCACTTGGTCCCATCCGATTCCTTCCTATGTGTGTGTGAGAGTGAGAGTGAGAGTGAGTGATCAAAATAAATATGATCCAATATGTAATGTAATGTATAATGCAGTATAGATGAGTTAGATGCATCCCATTTTTATATACTAATGCGATAGTGATCACTAGATACATTATCATTTCATTCCTAATCTCCTTCCTAGCTAATAGTTTGAACAAGACTATAAGACGTACAATTTAATTCATGAAACACTCCACCATTCTGTGAGAATGTGAATGTGAAAATGTCTCACATTGGAAAGTTAGAAAACCTTGTAAGAGTCAGACAAAACAAAAACTTTGTAAGAGCGGAGTTGGGCTATTTCCTCCATTGCCAATTGATTTTGGGGTAGAACCTCAACTTCCAGGGGCGGAACTGTGTATAGGCCAGGGGTGGCCTTGGTACCCCCAATTTATTTAACCCCCTTGAATGTATATATTGGATGTGGTAACAAATGAAAAGAAAAATTGCTATACTTAAGCCTATGGCCCCATCACCACAAATCAATACTTATCAAAATTGTATTTTCAATATGAATATAATAGTAAAATCAATTTAGTGCTTTTGTAGGCAAAAGTTTACTCAATAGGCCAAAAAAAATATACAACTAAACTTTTTGTGTTTAACATTTTGGCCCCCTCAAATATAAAATCCTAGCTCTGCCCCTGCAACTTCCTTCACATCCATCCCGATCCTTCACTTCTTGAATTACTCAGTGAGTCACATATAACGTAATATATATATATATATATATACATATTGAGTAAACATGGAGAGTGTAATATACATATATATATATATATATGTATAGACAAGTTCAAGTATATGTTCATAAAGGAAGTAAAGTAACTCACATTTCCCTACTCAACAATCTACTGCATTGTGATTCATTGTAAAAGTTGGTGGCTGGCAATATGCAGGGACTTTTGAGCCTATATGAACCTTCTGTCTTGAATTTCCAAAGCCATAATAGCTACATATCTACACTCTCCATATATTCGATGTGGATAAATTTGACTAATTAATTACATCCTAATCTATGAATATTTTACTACCACAAGCTAAATGTGGGTTTAAAAAAATAAATAATAAAAAAGAAGACATGGTTCTGGTTCTAGGGTTGTCTATCGTACAGTGAAATGGAATGAATGGCTGACATGTGACAGACATGATGGGTGTGGGTGATAGATTACAGAGATAAGGTCCTATCCTTAAAGCTTCAAACTTATGGTTCTGGTGGATTCTCTTTTTTTTTTCTTTTGTCGAATGTGGATTCCGGTTTTTTTTGGGCAAAGTGGATTCTGATTTATATGACTAATTTCTCACTTTTCTATCTGTGTTTCTGGCTCTGGTTATATTTTATGGATTTTGTCAGCATCTCCCGTATCGTCTTTCTGGATTTGTAAATAAATTAAAGAGTAAACTGGTGAATATCCTTTCAAGTTGTAGGATACTTTTGATTTGTGGACAATATTGTCAGGTCTATTCTTTTTTTCCTTTTAATTTTTGCTTTCACTCTCTCACCTTTGTGGCCTTGCAATTTGCTTTGGGCTGCCCAACTAAAGCGGCAATTGCAAAAAGAATTGAAGTGGACAATAGAATTCGCAATTTGACTACGACTACCCATCCCAAAATTACATAGTTAAATTAAAGTGCAAATTGCAAAAAGAATTTCATGCAGGAAGTAAAAACAATGTAAATGAGTTCATGCCTGTAACCATTTATTTTCTTCCGTTTTGCTACTTCACGATGCATATCAGGAAAATACTAAGTTTATCACATTTTTATACCACATTATGTACAACATTTCTAATAGAGGTTGTACACAATATGGTATAGAGGTGGTACACAATGTAGTATAAAAATATGATAAACCTAACATTACCCATCATGTAAATCACAAGTCTTGCAAAATAAATCATTTGGATCCTCCTCTCTCGGCACGAAGAGTGCCATCAAATCCCAGTGGTTGCTGGGTTGATGGGCCTCATACAGTTAGACGATAAATTTTGAAGTGGCATTGTCACACCGAAAAATTACTAAGAATCAAACCGAATTAATTTAAGAAGTTGGGATTGAAAGTAGTGAAAGCAAAGCGCTTCCCTGCTCTTGTGCACGTCAGCTGGCCGGACAGAATGCATCATCACTAGCTGATTGGCAACCGCGACTATATGTATCAAGAATCAAAAGGTTCAAACCAAAAGAAAAGAAAAAAGAAGTTAGAAAACATTTCTTAGTTTCATTTGCTTAGAAATGGAAAGAAAATATAAAGAAAATTGAAGAACCGGGACAATGTAGGTTTGGGCGCAATTGTCACAACACCAAAAAGGGAGAGGGAGAGGGAGAGGGAGAGAGAACAAGGGAGGGAGGGGGATGTGTTCAGTAAGTTCATGTAAACAAGTATTTCTATCTTTCTATATGTCGTCATTTTTCTTTTCTAACAAACATTATGTCGACATTTTTGTGTCATATTATATACATGCGAGTACGACATATTTACAATTTAGCTGCAATTTCTCTTTTTGTGTACAAATTTTGAATAGATGCTGGTCCCCACTTCCCAGGTCTTGGATTATGCTCCTGCTCCTCTCCCTTCCATTTGGAAACCTCTTATGTCTCAGCATGAAATGAAACAACAATTCATTTAGGCTATTAGTTCATCCATCGTGCACTGCGGATCAATCTCTCTGTTCTGTCTATCTCTTGTCTAAAGGGACATAGCCGGGCGGCTATAGTATTAAAATATTTAAATATATTAAAAAGAGTATAGCCGCGTTACCGAGTTGCTAATGATGAACTTGCACTATTATATGTATCCTGAAAGATATATCATTGCATGACTTAGGACACTTTTTAAAGCAGACAAACTTGCCTCTCGAACCGTGAAATCAAGAACTATTGTACAATCAAATTTTGAAATTTAAGTGCATCAAAGATCCTAACTAACAATCACCTGCAAACTGGATTCTTCCCTAGGTTTCTCAACGTGCAATCAAGTGCTGTTAACCAAGGAAGAAAATATCGAAGGTTTCGGAAATATCGGTGGTTCGGAAATACGAAAATATCGACGGAAATATCGAGAAAATATCGATATCGATAAAAATTGGATAAAAACCACGGAAAGTGTAAGAAACACTTGGAAATTTTTATTGAAACTTTAGAGAATGTTTATTTAGTCAATTATCTATTAGTTTATCAAAAAAATTGGAAGGAAATGCATTGTATGATGGATTTAACTTATATAAGTTGATTATATAATGAATGACAAACACTTGTATTTGTAGAAAATATGTTGAAATTAATGAAAGAAGATTTAACACATCATAATCATTTATATATAATGATTTACTATAATATTTTATACTTTATACATTGCATTGTAAGATACAACATATTAAAATTATCCTAGAGAATAATTATACAACATTACTTAATTACTTCAAAGAATTAACATGCAATTATTATTCAAGTATAATTTTTTACTTTAATAAACTACAATAATATAAATATAAGTTTAATTTAAACTTACCTCACAATTGGTTTTGGTTGGAGTTGGAAAGCTTGAGAAAGAGACGGATGGGCAAGATGAGACCATTTCATGTTATTGTATTTGACTAAGTATGGAAAAATGGTTTTTCTAATAATCATTTTCTCAATATAATTTTTAGCGCTTTTATTCCTTACATATCAAATAAGAAAACTTGATTTTATGGGATTTTAGTATGAAGTATATATTGACTTAATGAGCCATCATTTTTAGCATAAATCGTATTTTGCACTAAAACCGATTTTTCATATTTTGATTTGGTGGGAATTTGATTTTCTAGTATTTTATTTGAATCCAAATGGGGGTACTTCCTTATTTACATTGTAAACTTAAGTAAATGGAGTAATATAAAAATAAATTAAAGTAAAAGGACAAAGACATTTACTTAAATGTTGAAAATGGAAATAAGGTAATATGTATATAAATATGAGTTTTGAAACATAATAAACACAAAGGACCCATCACCGTGGTGGAAAACTGGGAGAGCATAACATGCATGGCAGCAGGGGTTCGAACCCCAAGGGTGAATGGTGTTTTGAGGTTTTTTTTTCCCGAAACTTTCGACAATTTCGCGATAATATCAAAAATTTCGATATTATCGCGATATTCTCTCCATTTCACTACGGAAATACACGATAATATCCAGCGAAATATCTCCGAAATTTCGCCGAAATATTGGCGATATTTCAGAAAAATTTACGAAATCGTGTTGTACCCAGCCGATAATATCGGCATCCAAATTCCAGCGAAATATAGGTGATATTTTCGATTTTTTATTCTATGATGTTAACTATTGGAAAATCAAGATAAAAACCCTAAGAACTTACCCGAACATCATTTTCTGAAAGTGTATCATGTGAATACGGTATGGAAAATTTTAAAGTAATTAAATAAGGCTAAGATATTACTTAATTACAAATATTAAACTAAACAAACTAATTTGCATGAAATTAATTAAAATATTTAAATTCTCATTAAATAAATAATAATTAAATAGGCGTATTCAAATAAATATATTTAAAGAGTACAGATGCGCGGCTAAACTATTTAAATATTTAAAAATATTTAAAGGGTATAGCCGTGAGGCTATACTCTTTAAATATATATACGATCCCCTTCTATTGAGGATCCCTCAAATAATTTTATTTGAGGACGCCCTTTAAGGTACCCTACAATTTTTTTCAATTGATCCAAACCATCTATCTTTTAGGTCTTCATTCATAGATCATCCTTACAAAAATTAGACAAATCGGAAACCGTTTGACATTCCAATTGTGTCTACAAAATCAACGATGACGGTCTTCGAGAAAGTACTAAAATTTCAATAATTCAATTGAGTGCTCAAATGATATCGGATTCAAGTGATTTTTGTAGAGATGATCTTTGAATAAGTATCCACAAAATAGACGGTTTGAATTATTGAAATTTTAATCTTTCTTGAAGCGTCGTATTCATTGATTTTGTAGGACACAATTGGATATCGAAGCGGTTTCCGATTTGTCTAATTTTTTGCAAGGATAATCTATGAATAAAGATCTAAAAAATAGATGGTTTGGATTGTTGAAAAAAAATTTGTATGATACCCTAAAGGGTGTCCCTCAAATTAATAAAAGGGACTATATATATATATATATATATATATTTCCTTCTTTATGTATAACCATCTCGAATTATAAAATATTTAAAGGGTCCTGTCAATAAACTTCTTATAAAGGGCATTTATGTTTGACACAACTATAAAAAAGGATAGATTGTGATGAAAAACGCAAAAGCATTTAAAATATTTGAATATATTTAAAGAGTATAGCCGCTCGGCTATACTCCTTCAATATATACATATTTTGATTTATTCGTATACATTAAAGAGTATAGCCGAGCAATCAAAATTGAAAATACCAGTGGTGCAAAACCCTCCAAAAGGTTTGATAATTGAAAATCTCTCCGCTCGGTCTATCTCTTGTCTGGTTTGATAATTTTCTTCTTAGTTCTACTACTACAGGTGCAAAACCCTCCAAAAGGGCCCATCGTAGGAAAATAACCTGGCTCGCATTTTAAACATAAGATATACTTACCAACTCTTTAGATGTTGTGCAAGTGCAAATACCAACTCAATTTATGAATATTATACACAACCACCGCAAGAATCGAATCAAGTTACAATTATGAAATGTCTTTTATTTTGGAAACTAATTGCATGATATGTTCTAAGCTACCAGCCTCAGAATTTCAGAAAAGAAAAAAAATGAAGGACGACGATATGATGGAAATCACCAGCCATCTACTTTGGAGCTAATCTAATTGGGCATATAGAGAATGAAACACAACGAGCAGCTTTTGCCAGCATGAAGCGCTCATTTTCTGTCAGTGGCCTCTCAATCACCTTCACAACATTCACATCCTATCAAAAAAGTCAAAACAGCCATAAGAATTGGAGATACAACCCCCACAACAAGTGAAGTGATCATAGTCATCATAGGATATATAAAAGGAGAAAGATCAATCTTTCCCGAATAGGACATCATGTATCATTATCCTCTGGGTAAGGAAAGCATACGGACTGAACAAGTCCAATTTCTGCTTCTTGGAAGAGAAAACAAGTCCAGAGATTTAATGTACTAATACTTGTTTAAATTTATATGAAAATCAAAACAATTGACGAAATAGAAATGCACAAGTGCAATGACTGACCTTCACCTGTTGTTGAACACAAGGTCTTACACTGGCAGTATCGCCGATGATGATTATATTGTTCACATTTCCCCTTTGATCCCTTTCAGAGGGGGAGGATGTCGAATGCCGCCATTGCCCATTAACAATGAACTTGTAGTAATACCTGCAGGTCATGAGCATAATACCGTTTAAAACGAAATTTAGATAAACTCATCATGTGATACTTCCCTGCTTAGCTAGTCTAAGAAAACTTGAAAGTTTTAAACAACAAACGCAGGCATATAACTCTACACATATACATATTAATGTGTTTCTGAGGTTTAAGTGATAAAGTTAATTAAGAAAAATAGAAATCACAACGCATTAGCTTTACAAGTTTTTCAAGCACTGGAGTTAACCAAGGGCATCAGGTCTCATATTTTGATCCCTGTGAAAATAACAAAATAAGTAATACAATGGTTTTTACTTACTTTCCTTGTGAAAGTCTAACTTCTGCTTCCCATCGTGATCCACCTTTGTGATTTGCCCGAATTGGTTCTTTCCAATTTGCAGTGAAATCTCCAACCAAGGTTACATCCTCCCCCTGTAAATAGAGACAGAGACGAAGCACCAACAGACACAAAGTAGTTCCATTACTGCTCAAATATAGAAGGTATAATATGCTTTAAAGACTACATGTTTAAAAACTATTTACAGAACTAGTCCTAGGCCAAGTAAGGCATTGCAAAAGAAATTTCTTTCATTGTCCCTTCAGATTTATACAATGACCATTGCCACTGCTAAATTATACATTATATACTTGAATTGAAACTGAAATTGCCAACTACCTCTTGCCCATGCCATACAAATGTCACAGCATGTGTTGGAGGTCCTTCATGCTTGCCATTTTCCACCATGGCTATAAGATCCCATGTTGCCCAAGCAATTGCCGGTCTGCATAAAAATTTCAAGAATACCGTTCACCATTTAGCAATTACAAAGTGCCCCTAATCACAATAAGTGACTTCTTTCTTTTGATTAGTCAGTCACAAGAGAGGGAATTTTGTTCTTTTCATTCTGTATAGAACTCAAAAAATGAGGAGGGTTAACGAGAATAACCTGTCAGGCCTGCATAAATGCAACCCAGTTACAAAATTATAAGCTGCGTGAAGGGAAGTATCAGTCATCCAGTGCAGGTATGCTATTACGCAAGCAGGAGACCGATTAAAACCAGTTGTACAAGTCACAAAAACACGATGATTCTTTTTCAGTAAGCGTAATAATAAGCCCACACCAAATGGTAGTTTCTTCCTTAAATCAAAAGAATCTCCATCCCTGCCAAAAAAAATGTTCAAACATTTTATGAGGTCTAGCTAGTGAGTTATAAGCAACTAAAGCATTACCCTTTGAAACATTCAGAAATTCCTTTCCATTTCTGAAATTCGCATTACATTATAAGGAATATCATCCTAAATTAATTTTAATTCCTTCTTTGGTTGAAAGTATATGACACTAGTAATGCATTTAAGCTAAATGCCCAGAAACTAGTCAGATGCTGAAATTTAATCATTCATCAAAAGTGCTAACATTATTCCTAATTAATATTTGATAAAACGATTGTAGAAACTACAAAAAGCAAGCACATGCACAACCTCCATGATTTGAAGTGACTTCAAAAGAAAGATCTAGTAAATTTCTATCATCAATAAATAGAAGATTGTACAGAATATTTTATTCGTTTTTACCTTATTGGATAGTTGATCATCAGAATGTTGAATTTTTGGCACGACTCATTTATTGAGTTGGAATTTATTCCCCAATTTTCTGTCTCAGTTCCACTTTGGAAATTCAGTATAGCAGTAACTCCCTGTATGACGAATTAACATAAAAGTTAAGTAGACTACAAATTTCCAATGACATAACAACGAAAAAAAAGTTATTTTGCATAAAAATACATGGCGTAACAGCACTCACCGCGACATTGGACAATGTCTCCACATCATCTTCTGTTTGTATACATGATCCAACATATATTTGCTCTGTAATCTAACAAATGAAAAACATAATGAATGAGCAATTCAACGAAAATTGCAACTCATACAAACGATGCTATCGAAAGAACAAAAACTTATTCAGTACAAGTATATAGTCTAAGAATTTGATGCATATCACACCTTACTGTAGCGCATGCCAATAGAGTGATTATAGTATAGCTCGCCTTTAGAGCGATCCAGTGCCTTAATATATTCCTCAAGAGGGAAATTTCCATGAGCCCATTCTCCATGTTCCAACTCCTCCTCAGAAAATATACAAACAAGTTTGCTCATGGGTTGGGCAAGAGTATTCTTCTGCATTTGTGATTGAACACGACCATTTTGGTCATTCAGCAAATTCCATCCTTGTGACTTTAGAAACTTTGAGGAGAACGTAACAAAGCCAGAATTCCCACCGTTTTCGGTAGCTGACTGCAAACTTGAAGCCAACACAGTCTTGTTCCAAGTGGCAAAAGGAACTCGACCTCTATTGAATAGATTATCAAGATCATTCAAAAGAAGCAGCTGCTGAATTGGAAAAGGTGAGAATGGTCTCTCAAGAACCAGGCTAAAAGATCCTGTTTTCTCCTTGAACATCTTCCTGAAGAAACCAAAGACTGAAAAAAATAAAAACAAAAACAAAAACAAAAATGAACTGACAATCTTTCGCAGCGAAATCATAAACAAAATTGGAAATTTTTAAAAGGCTAATTGGGACATTTAATCCAAAATTCATTCAATGAAATTATGAAATGCAAAAAGTTAATAGCATACTGTGTATCACCAAAGTCCTTGGCCTCAATAAGCCTCCCTCCAGACGAATCACCCGCCCTTTTCAGTGTGTCACCCACCATTACTATCCTCGACTTCTCCGCATTGCCCTGAAAAATCGAATTCAAGAAAACAAATAAACCAATCAATCAAATTGGTCACGGAAAAAGAGAAACAGAATCAGTCAGACCAAAAGCTCTGAACTTTGGTTGAAAGAAGAGAGAGAAAGGACGGAAATACCCCTTTCTTGAGGGCGTGGACGAAGATTTTGCCGTCGACGGAGAGCGCGAATCGAATTCCGAGCGGTTTGTCGAGAGTGACCATGTACTCGTTCAAGTTCATCTTGAATGAAGAAGAAGATGAACCGTTGGACATCGCAAGAATCCTAACCGCTCCTCCATTGGAGCGGAGCTTCTCTGGACCACTCGTCGTTGCACGGCCATTCTTGAAAGACACGCGTCCGCCCCAAAACGAGGAGGAGCAGCCGTTGAGCAGCGGCAGAGATGAAGGATCGAGAGCTCTGCAACTCAGCAGCTGCAGAGTGACCATGCTCTTGAGGAATTCCTGACAGTTTTTTTCTGTTGAGCGAAAGTGTGAAATGGAGCTTCAGATCATGTGCTGGAAATGGAAGTTTCAGCCACATCCATTGAATTCAACTCTTCAATGCGTGCGCCTTTTTGCCTCTTATCGCACACCTCACCAGCTTTCCAGCGCTTTTTGTTTGTTTGGCGTTTCCCGATGTCTGCAGTGCCACGTCAGATGAGTATCAAAAAGTTTGCACCGCTCATGGCCCCGTACAAAAGATGAAGTTGATTTGAGTAAGGACAATATCGTAATTTAAAATTGATGATAAACGAGCGTATATCTTCAATCACGAATTTCACGACACGAGAAGCATGGGAATATGTTTTCCCACTAGATATTTTACGATGCATTTCTGACCGTTGATGCAGCGTAAAGTTCACAGCTTATCAACCTTGACCTTTCAATGTAATGTTGGCATTTAGGTAAAGTTGGCTTGCTTCAGAGACTTGAGTGACTAGATTAGTGAGTGGACTGCAAAATGCACCTTTTTCCTTCCTTTTTAGCCAAACAGCAGAGACCATCATCTTTGTGGCTTGGATTGAGTTTTCTCCTGTATTAAGAAGAAATTGATAAGCTAATAATGTTATCACACATGCAATGCAATCTCACGAGGCATTTGCCACTGCCACCCAAGAAATTCATCACTACATCATCATTTTGACAAAGTGATGACACTGAAAAGTACGAGATTTTGCCTCCAACATCAAAAATTTCTGGAACCGCCAATGCCTATAATAGACATATTTAGTGAAGCAATCTTCTGAGATAATTTAATCACTTTAATAACAAATTGTGTTCCTTGAAATGTCACTTGGGATGTCATAAGAAGGTTTTTTACACTCAACCCATAAAAACATTTCTTTAATTTATAGAGAAGACCAATTGTAGTATAACTTAGAATTGATCAACAAGAAGAAGAAGAAAGGCTATTCGAAGCCCTTTCTTTATATATAATGCTGCACAATTTTCCAAGCCCTTGTATTGCGAAGCATGATCCTGACCTCTCGGATCACAAAATTGATAATCTTTTAGGCGTTAGTTAATAATAGAATGTGCGTTTCCAGGCATGTGTCCACAAATGAAGTTAACTTGATACACACTCCAAACTACGTTTTCAAATTGTTTTTTTCTTCTCTTATTTTATGTAAACAAGATCAAGGTGAGGTGAGGTGAGGTGAGGTAGGTGAAGGTATCTTTCTCAGGATTCACATTCAAATCATATTTTGAAACTGTCAATGAGGATTGAGGACGTAGCTAGCTCAGCTTGAGATGAGAGACCGATGACCCAATAACCAGTAAACTCCGGCAGATAGTTAAGGATTGTTAGATGAGATGGTGTTTTCACTCACTCACTCAAGGACAAGGTGGTCTGAAAAATCAAAAGGAACTCGATGGAGACACCCACTTTATTCTGGAACCAATCAGCTACCCAACCCAACCACTAATTATCATTTTAATCTTCGATTATTATGAGCCGTGCGTTTCCAACTGGGAATTATTTGTACCAAGGAAAAGGAAGCTAAATCAAACTGGGGCTCTCAGCTTAGCAGCTGGCTTCGATCAAAAAAGGCTTAGCAGCTGGCAGATTTGCACTCAGAAACCCATTTTGTCCACACAAATTTCAGGATTGAAGGTCTCAATCTCAGGTGAAGATTCCTGCTTTTACTTTTTCAGATTTTCCAACATTAGTGCGAAAGTGGTGGAATTGGAAAATAACAGCAGCAGCAGCAGCAGCGTAACTAGTTCACTTGGACAAATCTTCTCTTTTTTTATTCTTACAAATAATAGAATTCAACCTAGAAAAAGATGTTTCACTTTCTCATTTTGTCACTACTACTCTCATTATATTATTGAAGACCGAGGACAGGAAGCACAGGACCCACCATCCATTTAATTGTAATTACTGGGTCCCTCCAATTTTAAGCAACATGCTTTACGATTGAAATGGCTCAACTCGACAAAACTCGGAACCTCATTCACTCTGTGTGCCACATCACATTCTCATTTCACTGTCTCGGATTAACATTGAAACCCTAATAATTTATTCTTCGTTAGCGTGGCGCTGGTGTGGATGATGTGAACGCTGATGATTTCGTTTTTGTTTGTAATTACGACGCGCAAATACCTCTCTGCTTTTTCTAATTACCTTTTCTTATTTTCTTTGGCTTTTGTAATTTTCAACTGAAACGACAAAGCATTCATTAACAATTTTGTCACACATCGACTTCTTCATGCCTTCATACGTCGTTTTTTAACACTGTGCATTTGCGTCACACTCGGGCCATAATTTCGTACGCAACCTAAAGCTAAAGCTACCATCCAAATCTGCGGCAATTAACAAACATTGAAAATCAAGGGTTATATGAGTGAGACAACATATGTATTGAGAGTAGTTACTCGCTCAGCGAGGGCATTGCGTAATATTTTTGTTCACTTTTTCTCATTGACTTTTTACAAATATATCAACTTAAGGACTCAAAAAAGATACATGCACGAGTAATTACTAACCGTTGATGTGCCTAAACCTTATACATGATCGGTTCTATATGTAGGGTTTGGGGTTGATAATTTTACCAATATCATAGCCCAAAAAAGATCATATATGTGAACAATAACAAAAATATTGTACACGACAAGAGAAGATTTGCTAACAAATTTACAATAACCTTAATGCAAATCCGTCTTTTGCACCCAAGTTTGATTCTCATTCTCGTAATCTATTATAGTATACAATATTGCCTGTCAAACAAAAAGAATTGCAAGCCAAAAAGACCAAATTCATGCCAAAATGAAATACAACCATACCATAATTGATCTGATCACTATCAATTAACCTTAAACTCACTCAAACTTTTAAATACACTATAACCTGTACATGTACGCGAAGTAAATTAAGTCCAAATTTAAGCAAAATAAGCATAAGTCGTCTAAAACTATAACTTAGATATGGTTGGAGAAAAAAAAAACAAAACTATAATTAAGCTTATAGTGAGGACAAAACAATGATTAGGAACCTGCACCTGCTGATCACAGAGCAGGGAAGGTCCTACTCATGGCGTTGACGCTAGCAAAGAAGCCAACGAGATCTTGCCTATACGGAAGATAAGACCGTCTCTTGTTATACCCGTCCTTGGCCACCGTCTTGTTCCTCACGTAGAATGCCTCATGAGCCATCGACACCGCCTTCGACCCTTTGGGCTTGTTCGGCCCCCCTGCCGACCCGGACCCGGAGCTTTTCTTAATTTCCTTGGGTTCTTCTGCTGCCTTTTTGGAGCTCGACGACAAAGGGGTCAAGAACACAAACGAGTCCTTGCTACTGCTTTCGCTGTTGCTCCGCCGCAGCAAATCCCTGATGCTCCACCGCCTAGACGACGACCTTCCGGTGGACTTGCTCTTAATCTTGCACTTTCCGCGCGCGTCCTGTGCCACCGCGGATTTCGGCATCCAAACGCAGTACGACCCCTCTGGGACCCCGTCCAGTTCGTCCACGTCGGACGACGACGATGACGGCAGAGCAGCATCATCATCGTCATCCTCCTCCTCCGCAACAGCCTTATTATTAGGGGCTGCCACGAGATCTAGTTGACTTTTGTCAAGCAGAAGGTCGCGGTTGAATACGGGGAAAACAGGACCGATCTGGTTGTCGTAAGAGAATACCTGATCGCCGGAACTTTGAAACGACACGAACTCGAAGTCGTCGTCCACGTCGTCGTTTCTATGATCATCGTGTTCTTGCTGTTCAGCTGAGTTATTGGATTTATCGAGCAAATTGAGGTGGTCAAACTCCAGGCAGACTTTGGCTGCGACGTCTGCAAGTTTGTCGGAGCAGTAGCAGCTGAAGCTGGGACAGACCAGTCCCTGTTCGAAATCGTCGTTTTGCATATTTTTTGTTTTTGTCTTTTTTTTGTTTGGGCAGAAATAGAAAGGTTGTGTGAGCCAGTTGGTTTTCCCGTATGATTATATATATAGATAACGTGGGCCAGGAGCAGAGGAAGGTGGTAATTAAATCAATAAGTAATAAATAATTAGGGATTAAATAAAGTTGGGATATGATTAATGGTGGAGTCTTTGGGTGTGTTTCTTTCTTGTTTCTAAGGTGTTACGTGTGAGCGTGTTGGTAAACTTTCCTTACTCATTCTCGCTCATTAATTTCACACGTGTGAGCGCGTTACGGCACTAACGTGTCCGCGTGTCTGGACTCTGTCTGGATACAAACTACAAAGGCAAGATGCACGAAAACGGGCAATATGCATCTTTCCACACAAAAAGACAAAAGGGAAATAAATCAACAATTCCTTGGTAGCGTTGGATGCTTAATTGGATTGGAAACAAGGAAAGCAAAATAGGCAAGTTAATAGGAATCTGATATTTTTTCTTCTCAATTTTAGAAAAGTTATTTTTTGGGATTGATTCTTTCCAGATTCGTTTAAACTTTTTTGTTGGCTCGTGTCACTAAGGAACGTTTTGCCAATATCCGCTGATAGGGGTGGGCACGGTATGGGATGACACGGGATGGAAGTCATCCCAGTGTCAATCCCG
Source organism: Prunus padus (assembly GCA_024362665.1). NCBI lineage: Eukaryota > Viridiplantae > Streptophyta > Magnoliopsida > Rosales > Rosaceae > Prunus > Prunus padus. The sequence goes on from JANFAM010000013.1 coordinate 28,021,079, forward strand.
AATAGGAGAATCGGGATGGTATGACACGGGATGAGAGATTTTCAAAACACGTTCAAACCATACCGGCCCCAACCTAATCTGGTATGGTTCGGTATCAAAACTAATACCGTTCACCTCTAGGCTAAATTTTGAATTTTTTTTTTCTTAAGTTTTTAGCTGCCAAATAATCAGTTTTGCAACTGCCAAATAACTTCAGTTTTTGCAGCTATCCAGTTTTGCAGATGCTGGGTTATTAGGGTTCCACTGAGAGAGAGAGAGAGAGAGAGAGAGAGAGAGAGAGAGAGAGAGAGAGAGAAGATGAGATTGAGATATGAGATGGATGGATGGATGGATGGATGGTGAAGGGAAGGGAAGGAGAGGAAAAAATTATGGATCTGAAAAATATTTCTGAACTTTCGTTCATTCCCGTGGGAGAGGAGACGAGAGAGAGATATGTAATTCGGATATTTTGGAAATAATATTTTATTATTTATTATTTAATATTAATTAATTACTGTTGTTGATGCGGTATGACACTAAACGGGATCAAAAAACTGATACCGGTATCGTGCCAAACAATAACGGGATGACACGGTTTCATCCCGTTTCGGCATCAACACCAAACAGTTTGGCACGAACTTGGCACGGAATGGTACGGTTTCGGGACGGTATCGGTATTTCGGTTTTGATGCCCACCCCTATCCGCTGATATTGGGATGACTCCCTTTACAATTTTTTTCCTTTATACTTTTTTGTCCGTTTCATCTAATAAACTTCTATCATTTTTTATCAACCAAACAAAAAAGTTATTAGGTTGTTAACATTGTAAAATGCAATGTTATTAGGTTGTGCCTTTCTCAATTTCTTAATATTGAGAAGATAAATACTAATATACTACCAATTAAGTGATAGCAAGCTACAAAGAATTGACGAGTTTCTGTATTTAATAACGAAAAATAATTAAAACTTGAAAAGAGAATTAACTCTGGAAAATCAAGTATTGGAAGGGAGTGGAAAATAGCAAAAGAATTTACTGGGGGATGATAGACAAAAGAATGAAAGAAGGCAATATTCAAACAGATAAGTGAAATTTGGTGGTTCTACAAATACAGAATAATCCCATGCCAACCCCGTGGGGCGGTACCCGTTGATAAAAGTGACATGGAAATTAATAACGGGGATAGGAATAGAATAGAATAGCTAGAAAACTTTGCCTTGGAATTGTGCCTATTTGGAGAAATTTTTAAATGTTCCAGGTACATCACATGGCTGATGTACCATTCACTAAATGTAGGATATGTGGAATTTTTATAATGCAACCCGCCCATATGTCATAAAAAATAATGCAATAAATTAGAAAGTAATTCCAAATGTCTTAGGTCTATTGGATGGTATACCAACCACGTGGTGTATCTGGAACATTTAAAAATTTCTCGCCTGCTTGAAGCCATGCCAAGTCACGTTTTTTATATGAATAAAAAGCCGACTAATAGTGTGGACTTTTTAGGTTATATTACTATCAATTTCAATTCAAAGTGTTGCCTAATCGATGACCTTATGTGTATGTAGCTTTCTGATTCTCATATCTAAGTGTTTCATTTGAAGCATACATACCTTATACATACGTATGCACACACATCATATCATCACATGCTTTGTGGTGGTAGGAGCGGTTGATACACAATATATTTCAATAATAACAAGACTTTGCCATTGTTAGTAGAAAATGCACGTGGCCAGATATAACCTTACATTATTAATTTGCAAGTATTGTTTAATTACTGTTTGACTACGAGAACATGTATTTCATATACGAGAGATATGATCAATAAATATGATACATGTAGCATTGCTCAATCCCTCGTTTCATTCATAATTACAAAAGTGACAATATCCTGAAAAAATAAGAACGAAGCCAAGTTCAAAGTCCAACTTAATTATATTCCAAGGACTGAATAATCAAACATTAAAAAGCTTTTGAAGTCAGGCAGAAGCCATCCATTGATCTTGAATGTCAAGGTATGCTCAGTCAATTAAGGAACATGAAGCACACTATAGATTATTATGAAATCCGTTAAATAACGTGAAAAACACAAAAGGGAATATATCTCCTCCGGCCACAAGCAAGCACAACAACCCATTTGCCAAAAGTATCTTGGAAAAAAGATTGTGCTGAAGAAAGTGATTACTTGAAAAGCGGAAGCAATGGCAGCAAATTGACCTTCTCATGCCAGACTAGCAATTTGTGTTTCACACACAAATAAACAATTGAAGCCAGGCTACTGCCACTGGCCAGCCTTGAGTGAGCCTTTCAAATCAAATACAGTAGCCTCTCCTATTGAACAAATTAAAACGCATCTGCACGCTAATGCATGCTAAACTTCTCTTAATGGCTTTGCTTTGTGGAGGTATTAGTGTTAATTATAAACTAATAATCCTCCACGTGGGTTAACTTTCCTCTGGTTAATAATGCATATATTACATCTTCTGATAGCATTTGATTTGATATCTTATATCTTGATTTGCTATCTTATATCTTGATTTGCAGTAATCACCCTCTATCAATCTTTTTAATTTTTAATCTCTGCATCATGTTAATCATGGTTTAAAGTAATCACCCTCTATCAATCTTTTTAATTTTTAATCTTTGCATCATGTTAATCTTGGTTTAATTGTTACTTTAATGGGTGCAACTTGCAACATTAAAAATTGGGACATGGCATGGGTATATCAAACTGGATCTTCTTTTTGTTTTCTTATAATTTCATATATCATCAGCTATACATGGCTAAAAACCTACAAGGGAGGTGAGTGAGTGGTATTCAAATGCCTCTCTCAAACTGTTAAACATATACACAAACAAATCACCAACTATCCTCTCATCTGACTGATCACATAAGTTCATTACCCCCTACACTACTACAGTTCGGCCGTTCACAATTCTCTATTCCTCAATCTCTGCTTCAGGTGCTCTAGTTTGCTACTCACTCTCAGAGGCAACTCACCAGAAGTCTCATCATGGTTTGAACCTTCTAATCGTTTCTGTTGTATTACATCATGACGCATTGGTTTAAACCGTGTCTGGAAAGCCCGGTATGAGAAATACGGTAGCAAAGTGCAAATGACAACGAGGAGGGTCACCAGCCAATACAGAGGACTGGGAGCACAGGCTTCCACGAGAACTTTGTGCGCTGTTGTGGAAACATTCGGTGAGACGGAACCATATATCACCAAGAATATATACCAGAAGGCGATACTTCCCCAGATGAAGAAGTGTTGGATCCAAGTGAAGTAGTTGATGGAGAGTGCCATTTGGCAGTTTACAACCCACACTACGCAAGTGTACATTGTTACCCCTAGGACTTCATAGTCCACCACTTTACCATCTCTCCGGAGAGCCTGGCCAACCATGGAATTGGTGGTGAAGAAGAAGATAATTATGGAGCTCAAAACGCCATTAATCATCCAACCAAGTATGCGGGTCCAGCTGAAGAGGAGGTTTTCCACTCCCTCCAGATACAAGGAGGGATACTGTCAACAGAACAAGCATGAACAATAAATAACTCTTGTAGCGCCAGAAAGCTTCGAGGACTATAATTGCTAACAGATATGAAGCACATGTTACTAGAGCTGATAATTGCTAACAGAACTCTTAAAATGGAAATACCCTAATTACCAAACGCTAAAGCTATAAAGCAGTAACATAGAGAATATATCATGATTTTGCAGTCAACTGTCACCTTAGAGCTATAGCTTGTTCAGTATCTTTTACCCCCTGAATACCCATTCATTTTTCCTTATTAATATATTAAGCTCTTCAAAAGAGAAAAATCGTATACCTTGAGGCATAGTCGTGCAGAAACATCCTGATCAAAAACACCAAGAGCAATCACAGGAAGGGATGTGAAGAAGACATTGTAGAATGACATGTACCAATCATTGTAAGCAGGTTGACCAGAGAAAGAAGCATGGGCCTCAAACCAAAACAGAGTAAACCCAAATGTAATGTTCTTGTAGAAGAAGTAGCATATCTGCATTAGCCAAAAAGAATAGAATGGAACGTATCAACAGGGCATGCATAAATTTGTTGATTCTTTGTTGCCTAAGCCTCCGGACTATGCCAAACATATTACAAATTACAACGAAATTATATTGGCAATAATCATGCTAATAAGGAAACTAAACGCCCGAAGATTAAAAAGAAACAAGGATTGTCTACTTTGAAAGGGTGGCTTTGGTTCCTCAACTTACTGAGGGAAGAGCATTTTTATTTATTTCTTTTTAATTTTGCTTTTTCGTGACAATTATAAGAAACATGTTTTACCATCATTGATATGCGCCTGTAGCACCAGTGCCCATGTACAAGCAAGAGCCGCTCCAAAAAACGGAATTGAGCTATGGAAAAATCACTGGCCATTACCGCCTGCATTTAAAAAATAAAAATGAATCAGAAGCTGGGTGTAAAATATAAAATTTTCAATTTACATTCCGAGAGCTGTCAGACCAGAAATCAAAATAAACAACTATTGGTAAATAGTGTGATAGACAAATATATTCTCTATTCTCACGGCTTTCATAAGATGCCGAAAAATTAAATTTATCCACCAGCAGCAGATCAAATATAGATTACTAAACACTGGGAAACAGACATACAATATGGACACTAGCTTTAACTACTTTGACAGAAGTCTGGGCATATAAATCTTTTACAAGGAATATAAACATGTGAATCTATTAAAAGAAAATAGAATACTAGAACAAGCATGCACTGAAGATGTTGAATTATAGAAAAATATGTATGTGAAATGCCATATTTGTGCAGCCCCAGACAGAGGAGTTCGGAATGAAGGCATGCTATGTTGATTATTATTGGAAATCATGCAAAGGTGTACAAATCAGATTAAAACTACAGTCACCTGCATCCCTTCAACACCACTAATGCCAACTCCAATATCAGCTTCTTGAAGCATGCCAACGTCATTTGCACCATCACCAACAGAAAGTGTTATTTTACCTGTTCCAAGTTTTACCAATCTCGTAACCTGCACATATTTAATAGATTTTTGATGCCAGCAACTGGCCATATGAAAAAACTTGGATAATTTGAATTGACATGATCAAGAGCATGATCGAGGTACTTACAAGAGCTTTCTGTTTGGGTGTAGAACGGCAACATATAACAGAAGCACAATTAATTGCAAGCTCAAAAAACAATTTTTCCACATCCTTCTTGAGTGAAAATTCTAAGGACTTTCCATCAATTATCAAGCCAAATGACTTAGCTGGGCTAGAACTTTCTTTAGCTTGATTCATTTGCCAAATACCTTCTCCAATTTGCTTCCTTATGCTTACAAGAGAAGCCTTACAACAATCAAGGTTTCAGAAATTACCTGAGGGAAAAAGAAAAATAAAGGAAAAAGACAATGTCATGGTTTTTGCTTTAGGATTCTGTACCTTCTCAACTGCCTCTTTATCCCCTTGTTTCTCCAAGGCATGTATATCTGGCAAATCAAGACTGATGACAATCTGTTTCATATCTTGTCTAAGTAAACTGCAAGCATGCCTGTAAAATTTACAAAAACTATTAGTAACAAAAAATTTACAATAATTATATGTAATTTGCAGAAAAATATAATCTAGCATTAAAACTGCTGTCATACCCTATGTTAACTGCAGTTTCCATCTTATCCCCAGTCAATACCCATATCTTTATCCCAGCCTGGGCAAGCTTGCTGATACATTCAGGAACCTGTGTCCCAGAGAACAGTATCAGTATGGAATTATTAATCTAGGAACGCAAACAAACCTTTATGAATATAAAAGTATGCTCTAGTTTTGTTTTTCTGATATGAACTTCCCATTCACATCAGTATCGAATTGTACAGGGCTCTAAATTCAGGGAGGGCATAATAACAATTATTGCCCATAAACTAATCCAGGTGAAAATACTTATCACAAAATATTATCAAAATTTAATATTCACCCCCTTTTGCAGTTTGTCTTCAACAGCTGTAACACCAAGTAGAATTAAATCCATTTCAATCTTATCAGCAACCCCATCCACCAATACATCTCGACCTTCGGTGACAGAAGATTTGGCCTTCAGAAACTCCTTTTCCCATATGTTATATTCTTCTTCACCAAGCTCGCGGTATGCAATCACCAAAGTTCGTAAACCAGCTTCAGCATATTTATGAATGTGCTCCTTGGTCTGATCCTCAAACTGCCGCCCAGCTTTTGCAACCCTTTCAAAAATTACACTGGACATATGCAGATAAATGAAAATCATGGAATCAACAGACCCTACTGGCAACTTCAAACGCTGAACTGTAAGCATGAGCAATCAAGAGTCTAACCTGTCTGCACCCTTGCAAAGGAGCAATAACTTATTTTCTGGACTCCTTACAATTACTGACATTCGTTTCCGTGAACTACTGAACTCTAAGACATAAAGAAGCTCGTATTCCTGGGATATAGAAACTTAGTCACATTATGTATGTATGTACGAGCTCGCAAAATATATATATATATATATATATATATATGTATATATTATACAAAGAATAGGTTGTGGTAAGTAACTAAAATAAGTAATTAGTTACTGTATGTATGAGCGCGCACATACATACGCATGCTGTAATTGTTATGGCCTTCCAGCCGCTTAAAGACTATGAGGAGCCTGAATGTAAAAATAAACAGGTCACAGTACAGATGGAGCTAACCTGTCAACCTTTTTTCCAGTTTCAAAATCCAACTCATGCAATGATATGCTTGTTTGTGTCCTTTCGAAAAACTCAAAGCCAAGCTCCCTGGCAGCTATGACAAAAGCTGCTTCATCTGGCGATTCAGCTTCATAGGTTATTTCTCCTGATTCTTTATCCACAACTGGAATGGCTGTATGACACATGGCTAAAACCCGAAGGAATTTCTGTATTGTGTCTGAATGAGGTTCATTGACCCACTGGCCATTCATGATGCGTTCGTCTCTAAAGTTAAAACCCTTAACTGACTTTCCAGAGGCAACAGCATCACTAGTATCCCCGAGTACATCAGATGATATGTCACCAGTTTTAGGCAGTCCATCCCTTCTGTTTGCCAGTGCCCTCTCCACTTCTGTCATACCATGGCCATAAGCAGTGCCTGCAATCGAGCATTTAATAAACTCCATGGAGTTACATGTCAATGTACCTGTTTTGTCTGAAAGTATCATATCAACCTGGCCAAGTTCCTCATTCAGATTAGACGTGCGTGCATGAGCTGGCCTATCTGTTTCCTCATAATACATATCCTGATCTTGGTTAATGAAAATACTCTGTAGCACCTTCACGATCTCAATTGATACATACAGAGATATTGGTATCAGATATCCATACAACATAAGGGCAGTCAAGAAATGGAAAAAAGCAGCAAGTGCTGGTCTTTTGGGGTCATAAAACACAGTGGTATGATCTGGACGAAGATACCACCTTCTATACTTTCCACCACTAATATCTCGTTTAGTGTAAATTCCAAAAAAGACAGATCCAACAAAGGCTATCACAACCAGAGTACTGAAAAGAATGTAGATTATCTTATCCATTTTCCTCTCAATGTTACTTCTCTTTGAAGGAGGATCTGTAGCATTCTGCATCACTTTTGTGTCATGACCAGTAAACACAACAACACCATAGACATATTCAGTGTTTTTCAGCTTAGAGTCTCTTAAGAGCATCTGTTGTAAGGAAAGTGGGTAAGGCTTGCCATCATTGTACAAAGTCCCAACAAATGAATACAGATTTTCATTTGGGTCCTCACACTTGATCACTGCTTTAAATTTTTCTAAGGAATTTTCATCACGAAGATGGGATGTCACCTCCAATGCATGCTTCAATTTTAGATTAGTTTCTCCATCAAGGTTCATAGTTTCAACATAGCAAATCCCATCCTCATAGCTCGATGAAAGCAAAAGCAGATCAGCAGGGAAGTACTCATCCTTGTACACCTTCACAAAATCACCAACTCGGAGTTTCTTCCATCTGGTCTCGTAGAATGTATAATTCCTACCATAAACTCTAACCTTTCGATTGTTTGCCTCAATATCCTGAAACCATTTCAAGATATAGCCAACTTAATGAGGACAAACAAATAAATAAACATCAAAACATTAATTTGAAGGTATTCCTAATAATGTTGCACTTTCCAATTATGCTGCACCCATTTTGGATATAGACAGTAAGCATCAATACATAATAAAAGGTTGTACACTATCTCCATCGCTACAAATGCTCAAAAGACCGTTTACAACAAATATGACTACATAATGTAAGTTGTAACCTTCCCTGCAAATCATTAACAAAAATATATCTTGATTGTCTGATTAACTTTTACTCTTTCAAACTGCTGGCCCCCCCTGCCCACCCCAGCGGGAAAAAGTTACAATTGTGGACATTATACTCCAAATTCTTTACAGAGTTATTCAAACATGACTAAATAAGCTTAAGCTATAGCTTGTAAAATCAACAGTGCAATGCATCAACATGTAGATAATTACCTGTTTTCTTCGCCTCCAATCTTCAACAGCTTCCTTAGCCATAGTAGCTCCAATCACCACTAACAAGGGTGCAAGAACACTAACAGCTTTAAAAGGCGCCAATGGACTAAATGAAACACAAGCTACAACAAGAAAGTATATATTTGCAACCCTCCTAAACTGCTCAAACAAGGACTTGGGAATAAAATTAGCTGCCGTATACTTGGTTGTCGAAACATAATTTCCCCTGTATCTCAACTGAAGTGCCTCGGGATTATCAGGGTCATTACAATGCACAACCCTCGAGTACCATCTTTCCCCAATTTGGGAATGACTATCATGGAAAGGAGATCGAATACACGAAAACGAATACAGTTTGCTAAAATGTATCCCTCTCCTTGTCTTCCGCCCTTCTGTCATTTTTGCAAGGTGCACCTCAAACTCAGTCACTAAATTCTCCCCTCACTCAAATTTCCATCCACATTCTTCTTTCACTTTCCGGGAAAATCACCAACCAACCAAACAAGTCACACCTACTTCCCAAAAAACAAAATTTCCACCATTCCGCAGTCAATATACCCGGAGTTAAGCAAACACAATGACCAATCAAAACAAAATTCTCTACCAGTCTAGAACAATGGAGTAGCAGATAATTAACACAATCTACCCAAATTTGACAAAACCATTGGAGGGACTAAAAGATCATAACTTGAGCGACACATAAGAGCTTTGAATGCCTTGCTTAGCCAGAGACACAAAGTCGGTGAACAAAGTATATATCTTAAAGCCCCATTTTGAAATCACTGACTATTTATTTCAAAAAAGAAAAATAGCAAAAGTAAAGAAAGGCTGATGATTTTAACTTAAAACAAAAATGGCAACTGCTACAGAGCTAAAAGTAGGACGGTGGAATTTTAGGAAACCCTAGAAGTTGTGTTTCTGAGCATTCCTTACTTCCATTTCCAGGCTGCAGAGATCTCTTTCTTGTGGTTGCTTGCTTGTTTGGTTTCAGCTCAAATGTAGAGAGAGAAAGGAGAGAGAGTGAGTAAAATAAAAAAAGTGAGCTTTGTATGAGTAGTAGTTAGCTTTGCCGCTTTAATAAGCAAAAGCTGGGACAGAGGGGAAGAGAGATGTATATATATATATATATAGGTAAAAATAGGAGGCGAAGCAGGTGATCATGGCTGTACACACTGTAATGTAGTGAATGAGTGAGACCCGAGTCGAGTCGAGTCTGCAGACGACGAAAGATGACGTAAGGTAGATGAAGATCGGTCTCAATCTTTGCCGCACACGTGGCTGATTGCGCCCCTGGGTCCTTCCCTCTTTGACTCTTCCCCTTTCCCTTCACCTTCACCTTCCCCTTCTCCTTCCCCTTCCCAAAAGCAAACAAAACAATTCCTTATCCTCCTTTTCCTTTTCAACCTTTAGGCTCCGTTTGGTTCACGGAACGGATTTGATGTCCCATGTCATTTTTCAATGGATGGGAAATGAAAGATTCATTTCCCACGTTTGGTAATAACGGGAAAGTAACCGGAAGATTTCACTTTGTTTCCTTTCCTATGTTTGTTTTGAGTATGAATGGAAAATAAAGTTTGCATAATTTTTCAATTATACTCATATTAAATCAAATAAAAAAAATACATTTAATGATACATTGTAATTCTATATTGTTAATGGGGACAAAATAATCATGAAAAATGTGCATTGAATGTTGGCTCATTTTCCTAAACTTTCCTATAAGGAGGGAAAATAAAATCCAAGTTGAGAAGAGGGGTTCACTTTCCCCCCTACTTTCTCATGTGCCAGACAACCATATTCTCATGCCTGGAGTTAACAAACATGGGAAAACAATTAATTTCTCATTCCCAAGCCTCTTTTTCCATGAACCAAACGGGGTCTTAATGAATTATTTTGGAAATAATACAAAATACAAAATAATTTTTACGTTGAGAAAACGGACGAAGAAGAAAAAAGGAAAAAGGAAAGGATGCCTTGGACGACGTCGTTTTCTGTTGAAACAATTGTTTTGTTTCACGGTTTCACGGTTTCAGCTGCACAACTGCACCACTGCACAAAATTTAAAGCTTGACTTGACACGGTTTGCCTCGTGTCCTTCTACTATATGGTCTTCTCAATCTCAACTTGTGGTCCAAAATTAAAATATAAAAAAGGTCAGGATCTGCCCAGCCATCTATTATATTGCAGCTTAATTATATATGCGTGGAACAACCATATTATATACGAAGGAAATTAATTACTTCACAAAAACATAAAATTATGCTTAAATAATCAATTTTAAGAAATTAAACTTACGTAACTTGTTGCTCAAATGCTTAATAATATTCACTTATGCGCTTATGATTTGAATATATGAATTAGTTGAGATTGTGCCAAGCTCTAATATATAATTAAAAAATAAAAAAGGTTGTTAAGTTTAACTTAAGTCTCAAGTATTGTCGGTTCCTTTCCTTCCTTAAAGGCTTGAATTGAAGCCTTGGGGCCATGGCTCGTGGTGGAAAAATGGAAATCTCACCTTGAGACAGGTGGCTCGAGTGACAGCGGGTGGGTGCCGACAAGAGTGGCATGGTGGGACAATCAAAGCTTTAGGACGTGTAATTTCTAAAGCCGGATTCCAACACTGTGCCACGTGCAATTTGGGCTCCATTTCATGTCCTTGTCGCCGTCGCCGTCGGCCACCGTCTCCACCTTCACCTTCGTAGACTGCAATCTAGATAGATTATAATCCACGATCCATGCACTCACTCCCCATACATGATACATCCATGCATTGACGCCACTCTTGTCTTGTGTACAAAGTCATTGGCCCACCTAATTCAAAGGTACCAATTCAATCCCACGTCCTCAATTATTCTACATCTTTAATCATGGTGAAGAACATACACATCTCATACACGTGTCAAAAATATATGTGTGCTCGTCTTCATCGAAAATTAATTATTGTGTGTTACTGAAATACCGTCACGTGATATAACCAAATCCGTTAGATTATATCATGTTACATTTTGCATCAGCAATATCATGTGTCGGTGTTTTGTTCTTTTAGTTGCACCCAAAAGCTTCCTGAGATAAAGGTTTGGTCTCCTCGTGGTCCCCAACGGAAAAAAGAAAAAGAAGATAAAGGCACGCATCAAGCAAATCTTAACTATCGGGGTTAGGAAAGTAATTTCGACTCCAGTCAAGGCCCAACCCATTGGTATGGGACCAATTGGCCCAAGCCCAAGATCGTCAATTGGGTTGAATAAGGCACCAAAGCGGACGGGCCTCATCAGAGCCTTCTGTTCTAAAGCCAGCTAATCATGCACTGTCTCTCTCGTGACCCAAATTTAGGTCTCTCTCCTCTCTAAAGGGGCTGCGATCACGATAAATACCCGATACTTGTAGTTTCCCCCCAGATACATTGACTAATTGAGCTAAAATCTCACGGTTGGCCTGGCCTGGTCTCGCCTGTGAAAATATATTTTATCGTGTGGTGCGGTTGGCAACTTGTCACTTTCAATTAGCAAGCTATCTAGTGCCTCAATTACAGGAATTCGAAACCCGTTGAAATCACCTTGTAGTTAGGGGCAAGCCGCACCCCAAGCGAGGATTAATCTCATCCTTCAAGTATGGGGACACCTATTTGTATTTACCAAAAAATATATATTTTGTCTGCAATGATATTTGATTTTGATTTTCCCCACAAAATTGAAGGCAGAAAAAGGGGCTTTCCTTTTACTTATTGTATTTATTTATTTATTTAAATCTCGTTTAAAAGATATAAATTATTTATAGAAAAAAAGAAAAAAAATTGCGAGAGATTCGATCTGAGGACCTAAGCCTGAGCGACAGTTGGATAGAGAGAGAGAGAGAGAGAGAGAGATAGAATAAGAGAGACAATCGGGGGACTTCAATCGACGAGCAATTTGAGCTGAATCGACGTCGTTTTGTGGGGGAGGGGCAGGGGTTCTCATTTTGTCGAATCTTTGTCAGAAGAACTCAGATTCAGTTCTGGACCTTCTGGTTCGTCCTCTTTCACGACGAAACATAACGAGCTCCACTTCGCTGGCGAAACCCTATGTCCGTACGTACTCGGTACGCCCGCTGATAATTCTTCAGGTTCATCATCCGCCCGCCCAGTTAAAGCAATTGAATTTAACGGATTTTTTTTCGTCAAGTTCATAACTTTTTTAGCAGCAATTAAAAAGTTTTGTTATTTTTTCTGTTGTTTTGCTTAATTCATTTCATTTCTTCATGTTTATATTAAAATCTAATACTCCGGTTTGGTGGAGCTGACAAATGGGTAACTGGAATTCAGTTTGATTATTTCTTATGGTTCTGCGGTGGCAAGTTTTAAATTTGAATGTGTAGATTGTAGAATCACAATTTTAATCCCCCGCCCCCGCCCTCTTCTGTCTTAAAAATGTAAGTTGTGATGACTTATTGCAAGGATGGTTTTTTATTTTCAACTTTTCTAATGAGTAAATTGTTCCATAGAACAATGACTGTAAGGAAGTGGGAATTGTTCAGAAACTGATCAAACAAGAACTCTTGTAAGATGGTTTGTTTTCTGGACACAATTTTAAGTAGATTTGCACTTTCCAATACAGTTGGTACTTGAAGATCCAGAAAGCAAATGCGGTTACCCATTACTGAGCTAAGATTAATTTTGGGATTTTGTTTGGTGTTTCACTAAACCCATTGGCGGGTTAAGTTATGTTTTATTGGAATTTTATTTGTTATGACTTATATGAGAAATGTCATGGCTTCATGTTTGATATTTTCCATATTTCTGCCAAAATAATAATCTAGATCGCTGAAGTAGCCTTTTCTGGTTTTTTTATTGCGTTAATATGGCTAACTTGTTCCTCCTTGATTTTGTAGGAATTTTTTCTTATTTTTTTCCGAAGACATCAATCTTCGCCATCAGCATGCACCTTATATGATAAACACTCAAGTTGGTCTTGTGAGAATAGTGGGCTATTGCTGAGGTTACTAGATATGGCTTTGCGCTCTCAGTGCTAATTCCTTCTAAAAGTGCTTCAGATTGATATCTTTCTTTTGTCTTACGGTCTCCTGCTCAATTGAATGGTGTTACCTACTGGTTCAGCAAGTTCTATCCAGAATTCTTGTCAGTGTATGTAATTATATTGTTGCCTATTGTATAAATAGATAGTACTGTTTTAGAGTTCCTGAAATTAATTAGGCCATAAATGGAAGCATTTGGTGAAAGAAATATCTGAATGGAGTTACTGGATGAACACGCAATTTTTTGTTGAACCAAGGGAAAATGCTATCAAATTGGAATCCCCGTATTAATTTGATGCTTATTTCCTTTGGGTACACTTTATTCATGTTCTTTGGGATATCTAGAAGTAAAGAGGGTTTCAACAGTGTGATATAAGAAGAAAGCATGGAGTATGTATCAGACAAAAGATTTCCTCTGGATGCAAAAGATTATAAGTTATATGAAGAAGTCGGTGAAGGTGTTAGTGCTTCCGTGTACAGGGCACTCTGTGTACCACTTAATGAGATAGTTGCTATCAAGGTTCTTGATCTGGAAAAATGCAATAATGACCTGGTATGTGGACTACTCTCTTTTGTAATTCTCAATTTATCTGTCGAGTTTATTTTTAAATGCACCTGATTGGCATCTAAATGGTGCTAATATTTGGCTTGTCTTGTTCACTTGGGTTCTATGTCTTAACATATTTGGACTAATTGAACTCTATGCATGTTTTGCATACTATTTTGAGAAGGAATCCCATCACATCATGGATGACTTCTGTAGTTTATAGGAGAGTTATTCTTCATTATTTTCATGTTGAATGTGCTCTTAAAGTTTTGGGTACAACTGTGAGGCATTTATAACAGGATTTATCTGAGAAGAAAATAAGTTTCTGATTACGACACTTTTAAGGTCATCATACGTTTTCAAATGCCCTCCAAGAACATTTTCTGTATAATTGACTGATTTGTTGTCTTGAAGCTGTCGATGGGATGATTTAAGAATAAATTCAATTTGAAGTACCATCTAAAATTGTATCTTTCTTGTCAAATTATGCAGGATGGTATCCGGAGGGAGGTACATACGATGACTTTGATTAATCACCAAAATTTATTACGAGCACATTGTTCGTTCACTGCTGGCCACAGCCTTTGGGTCGTGATGCCATATATGGCTGGGGGATCCTGCCTGCATATAATGAAATCTGCATATCCTGAAGGTTTTGAAGAGCCTGTTATTGCGACTTTATTGCATGAGGTTCTAAAAGCTCTTGTATATCTACATGCTCATGGCCACATCCATAGAGATGTGAAGGTATCATACTCGGCTTGTTGATCCTATCATCTTACCATCAATTTTTGTGTATATTCTTGCACGTCAGGGGTATTTAATTGTTGATTGTCTTCATTATGTAATAATGTGACAATGACTTTTCTAGGAAACGAGTGAAATTTGTATCCTTGGAACAAAGTGTTCCTGGTGTGAATTAATGTTCAATGCATGAGAAATTTATTTATTTATTTGCTTTTGAAGAGATTAATTATATGCTTTATGATATTATGTTAAATCTTTGTACAAAACCTCTTACAGTGTGATTAGCTGGCCTACATGTGTGTCCTCCGTATATGACAAGCTTGCGTTCAGTTTGCTTTTTTCTTTTTTTTTGGACGAAAGCGTTCAGTTTGCTTTATATTTCTTAGCATGCTGTTATTCATGTCTTTTTTGTTGAAGGATGGTGTGCACTAGGTTTTAAAAAAATAATAATAATCGAGAGACGCACTGGTTTTCTTATTCATGTTCCAAACTTCCATTTTCAGGCTGGGAATATTTTAATTGACTCTAATGGTGCAGTCAAGTTAGGTGACTTTGGAGTGTCAGCATGCATGTTTGATACTGGAGATAGACAGCGTTCCAGAAATACTTTTGTTGGAACTCCGTGCTGGTATTTTCTCAATCTTTTCCTTCAGACTTACACATGATGCTTTAATATGATGCTCTAATATTAAAGATCCTATTGCCATTGTTGATTCACTTAAAGCCAATTGAAGTTCTACATATGTTAAAATACTATCTTTTTGTCTCTTTTTCCTCAGGATGGCTCCTGAAGTTATGCAGCAACTGCATGGCTATGACTTCAAGTGAGTGGGTTGCTTAGCCGATCTCTAACTTTCTTTGTTCTCATTTTTCACTTGTTTCTCCACTGCAATGTATTTTTGGTTGAAGACTTGAAGTTTCTTATGTTATGTTTTACCTTTTTCTCCATGAACAGAGCAGACATCTGGTCATTTGGAATAACAGCACTTGAGCTTGCTCATGGCCATGCCCCATTTTCCAAATATCCACCCATGAAAGTAAATATCTTTATTTTTTTATATTTAATGAAATCTTCCTGCTAGAAGTGTTTCAGTGGTGCTTATAATGAGAATGCACAACTTTTCTCTTCACTTTTCCACCCTTATTGCAGGTTTTGCTGATGACTTTACAAAATGCACCCCCAGGCCTTGACTATGAAAGAGACAAGAGATTTTCAAAGGTTTGTGTTGGCCAGTTGAAACTTACATCTTCCATTCTCAAATTTAATTCATGAAGTGCTACATTTTCCAGTCTTTCAAAGAGATGGTAGCTGCTTGCTTAGTGAAGGATCCAAAGAAACGTCCAACTTCAGAGAAGCTTTTGAAGCACCATTTTTTTAAACATGCACGACCAGTTGATTATCTGGCTCGTACTATTCTTGATGGCCTTTCTCCACTAGGTGATCGTTTTAGGATGCTGAAGGTCTAGTGCTAGTCTCAGACTCTCTTCTCTGCTTGATTATTTAGTTGTGATATGTGGCATGATTTCAGCTACATTTTTTACTTGTTATGTTTTAGGCAAAAGAAGCTGATCTCCTTGTGCAGAATAAGGCTCTGTATGGGGATAAAGAACACTTATCACAGGTGAGAGTTGTGTACAAAATTATATAAAACTGGTTAGGTGTTTTCTTGTAGTCTAGATTGGCCTTTTAGGCTTCAGCATTTCAAGTTTTCCCTCCACATTCTAGTCTTTAGCACTTTAGTGTTTAATACGTCTAAATGAGTCCATATTATTTAGTAACTCATAAAGTTACAGTAGAAATAAGTGCAGAAATTTTCTGATATTTCATTCATCTCCAATGGGAGGTATTTATAGCTATACAAAGGGTAGAGATGCAGCTGTACAAACACTAACACAGCTGTAAAGATAGCAGCTGTACTAACACTAACATAGCTGTTCAAACAGCTATACTAACACTCACTAACACAGCTGTACAAACACAGCTGTATATTCTAACACTCCCCTCAAGTTGGTGCATGGATATCGCACATGCCCAACTTGTCTAGTGAAGAGTAGAGTTCCTCTGCTAGAAACAAAGATGAGTCATCATATCTGCAAGTTGGTCTTCACTCTTTATATACGGTACTGAATGACATTTTTGCCAAGTTGTCGCCGATAAAGTGTCCGCTAATATCAATATGCTTTGTTCTCTCATGATGTAATCGGATTATTTGCTATTTCAATGGCAGCCGTATTGTCACAATACAGTAATCATAGGCTTCTTAGGTTCAAACCCGAGTTCCCTTATTAGAATCTTTAACCAAATAAGCTCAGGTTATGCCATGGCTGAGTGCTCTATACTCTGCTTCAGCGCTAGATCTCGACACAACCCCTGTTTCTTACCCTCCAAGTTACAAGATTACCACCAACAAAAGACACATAACACGAAGTTGATTTTCTATCAAGTTTTGAGCCTGCAAAGTCGTAGTCGGTGTAACCTTCCACATCTAAATGCCCATGTTTTGAAAACAATATACCCTTGCCTCGAGTATACTTCAAGTATTGAGAATCGATCCACCGCACCTTGGTGTGCTTCACTTGGATTATGCATGAACCGGGCCGACAACACTAACGGCGTAAGACAAAGTCGTCTTGTATGAGCCGGATAAATCAGCTTTCCAACCAACCTTTGATACCTCTCCTTGTTAGTAGGCACGACTGGATAAATTGACAATCCATGGTTAACCTCCATTGGAGTATTAATAGGTTCGCACGCCAATTTTCCGCCGCTAGCAAATCAAGAACATATTTTATTTGAGATAAGAAGATGCCTTTCTTCGAACGTGCAACTTCAATTCTTTGTAGAAAATACTTGAGGATCCCAGATTTTTCATTTCAAACTCTTTGGCCAAGTAGTTTTGAAGATTCTCAATCTCCTGTTCATCATTACTCAGAATAACCATGTCATCCACATAAACAATTAGCAAAGTAATCTTGCTGCCAACACGCTTAAGAAATAGTGTATGATCGCCTGAGACTGTTTAAAGCCATAGTTTCTCATGGAATGATCAACCCAACAAACCAGGTGCCCTAGGTGACTGCTTAAGGCCATATAAAGCCTTCCTTAACCTCGGCAAACCTTTCCCCTTTAGGTGTAAACCCTGGAGGAGGGTCCATGTAAACCTCTTCTTGTAGATCTCCATGTAGAAAGGCATTTTTGACGTCAAACCTGCTTAGCGGCCAATCTAAGGTTGGCAGCCAACGAGCAGAAGAACTCGATCGCACTCATCTTGGCAAACGGAGCAAATGTCTCCTCGATAATCGATCCCATACGCCTGGGTATAGCCCTTTGCCACAAGTCGTGCTTTATACCTCTCTATCGAACTATCCGAATTCGCTTCACTGCGTGAACACCCACTTGCACCCCATACGCTTGTCTCTTGGTAACTCAACCATCTCCCTATGTAGAGTTTTTCTCAAGAGCCTTCATTTCTTCTACCATAGCAGATTTCCATTTAGGATCATCAAGGGCTTCCCGAAACTTATTAGGAATAGACACGAGAGACAATTGTTGTGCAAAAGTCAAATGAGACTTAGAAAGACGGTGGTATGAAATATAGTTGGAAATGGGATACTTAACATTATTGGATGAAGGGAAACCAAATTTTTCGTGAGGGTGACGATCACGTATAGGATATCTTCTCCCTGGTCCTCATCATGTGGAACCAAGGGAGTTTCTAGTGGAGCTACATGATCATATTCGTAATGAGTCAATATCAAGAAAGAGATAAGATAGGGACAGGCATGTACCTCGAAGATCATTCTCAAGAATCATTCGATTGGATGGTAGTATCATGGAGAGAAGGATCCTGGAGGAGGTGGCAATGGAACATCCACATGTTTCTTTTTCCTTCTTTCAAACGTTTCAAGGTAATGTGTTTCTCCCTCACTCTTGAGTAGGGAGAATTGAATTTGATTCAATTTCAGTTCAACCACGCCTCCCCTCACCTTGAGTAGGAGAACATAACATGGTCCAATTTCAGCTTCAAACCACAACTTCTCTCTTCTTCAGATTTAATCTCCCCATGAAGAGGAGAAGTAGAGACTCTGAGAAATAAGATTCTTGTTCACGTAATTCAACATCCATAGTATTGGCACATATGTCTTACCGTAAGGAGGATGAAAACACTTATATCCTTTTTGTGATGGAGGATATCCGAGAAAGACACATTTAAGAGCATCGTGGATCTAATTTGTCCCCTGAATAGAGTGAACATGGACATAGCAAAGACAACCAAAGATTTTAGGGGCAAATTAAGCAAGGAAGGGATTGAGTGGAATTGAGACAATACTTTTATGGGTGTTTGATAATCAAGAACACGAGTAGGCATTCTGTTAATGAGGAAGACAAGAATCATGACAAGACGCCTGAATCGTTTGGGAACTTGCATAGTAAAGCATAAGGACCTGGCCACGCGAGGAGATGGCGGTTCTTACGCTCCGCTATACCGTTCAGGGTGTGTAAGCCGTGGTTGTCCGTGGATAATGCCATGTCAGCCGAAGAATTCAAGAAGAGAATGATTTACAAACTCACGCCCATTATCGAATGAAAACCTCAATTTGGACATGAAACCGAGTATTGATTAGTTGATGGAACTTAGGAATAACAATACTAACTTCACTTTTGGATTTCATCGTATAAACCCAACACACTCTAGTGCAATCATCAATAAAAGATATAAAATATCGAGCACCAAGAAGTAGGAATTGAAAACTGACCCCACACATCAAGATGAATACGAGAAAAGGACTCACACTTTTATGAAAGTCGGGTGGAAACGAGACACGATGATTTTTGCATAAATGCAATGTTCACAGTAAACTAGAAGCTGAAATGTTAGTAAATAACTTAGGAAATAAGCTGCTCCAAATAGATAAACGAAGGATGTCCTAAACGACGATGCCATAGAAGAATTTTTTTCTCGGTCTAAAACATTGTCTCTTGCACGCTTGAAGCCCACGGCCAGATTGAATTTGAGACTACTTTGGCGTCTCCAAGTAGTAGAGACCTCCTCTCTCCTTACCAATACCAATCGTCTTCTTCGTGAGAAGATCCTGAAAAATACAAGGAGTAGAAAAAAAGATTACGTAATACTTTAACATGTTGGTAATTTGACTGATGGAAAGAAGATTATTTGAGAGATTAGGAGAACGTGTAACATGTAAGATAAAGGTAAAGTTGAGGAAAGAGAGAGAGGAACCAGCCCTTCAATCAAGTGATGGGATAATTCGCAATGCTGAACAGTAATGACGTGACGGACGTGTAACACATGTAAACCGAGATGACTTCACTCGGTCATATGATCATTTGCCCCTGAATCAATTATCCATGGTAATTTAGACATGATAATAAGCGGAAATTTGAATTTATTGTAAGAAGAAAAATACTGAATTGTTTTCTTGTTGGGGTAGAAAGTCTGCTACAGTAATCTCGGCAGCTACAGTGCTTCGATCTGCTACAGTAGTCTTGAACCTAACTGAATGTGCAGCAGGCTTTTATGGTTTAGAATAACAACACCAAGGTCAGTATACCCTTGGTGAAGATGATAGAGAAAGAAGGAAAGAAAAAAAAACTTTGGTAGAAATGTTTGTGAGAAAGTAAGAGAGCAAATCAGATTGTTTTGCTCTGATACCAAGTAGAAATAAGTGCAGAAATTTTCTGATATTTCATTCATCTCCAATGGGAGGTATTTATAGCTATACAAAGGGTAGAGATGCAGCTGTACAAACACTAACACAGCTGTAAAGATAGCAGCTGTACTAACACTAACATAGCTGTTCAAACAGCTATACTAACACTCTTACTAACACAGCTGTACAAACACAGCTGTATATTCTAACAGTTACAGATATGAGTCCATCGGCCTCCGTAAGGGCTTTGATATTTATATTTTATGAACAGGAAGTTTATGTCTAATGCTGCAAACAAATGGAACATATTAGGGCCTTCGGTTAAGTTTGTATTCTTCATCATTGTTAAATTTTTCTCTGTGTGCATGCACTATAATGTGTAATCAAACCTTCCTCCTTAATATCTAAGATCATTATTCCTGGAGTTTGGGTAGCCAAATATCAACACTATCCTGATATAAATGTACTCACTTGCAGCAAGAGTATATCCGAGGAATCAGTGCCTGGAATTTCAACCTTGAGGATTTAAAAAATCAAGCTGCCCTTGTAAGTCATGTGAATTTCTAGCCTATGTATACTTCATTATTCTTAATTTCTTAAAAAAAATTGTTTTATTCGTCAATGGAATATTCATTTATCATTATTGTTTTTTATATTGTTATTTTATATTATTTCTGACACAGTGTTGCCTGCAGATTCAGGAAGATGGCATGCCCAATGCATCGAGTAAGAAGCAAAATGAGAAGGATGAAGATTTTAGTTTTCCAACTGAGAGGGCAGCTATTGAAATGGAAAACCAACCAAATGCTGCACCTGATCAGGAGGTATGGTAACTACTGTGAAAAATGATATCTGTATTGATTTATTTTAATCTCCCTTGTCTCTCAGATTTTCGATTTATGAAGTTCTAATTATTCTTTTGTGTTTGGCATCTGCCTTTTTAGGACGGTTTCAACGATCTTCATGATTTGGACAGCTCACTTGCTTCATTTCCTATTAAACCTCTTCAAGCACTTAAGTATGACTGCTTTCCTTTTTTTAGTCATATTTTCCACTGATAACACATTAACTGATTTTGTGGGCAGGGAAAATAGTTGTCTAAGAATTATCATTCTGCAACAGTTTTTGTATTGCAGTCTGAAATTATTATACAATATATTAAGATGTTTGCTGCAAGTTATTGCATTTTATGTAACATGGGATTTCCCAAAATTTTATTGAGATACTTTATGTGTTTATTTGGAGTAATTTTTTTTAGCATTTTCATTTTCCTTGGGGTTGTAATTGCTTCCTTTTTAGAAACTTTATGTTTTGAATGTAAAAGTTGTTTTCATTTTACTTGGCTGTTTGAACAACTTAAAAATTCATTTAAATTTTTTTTATTATAAATTATGTAATTAATTATGTTTTCTGATGCAGAGGCTGTTTTGATGTTTGTGAGGATGATGGGAATGCGACTAGTCCTAGAACCATTGTTCAAGAAAATGGAAGAAGTGAGGGTGAGACTTCAGGTCAAAGTAGTTATTTACCACGTCATGTCATTCCTGAGCCTAAAAAATTTTTGAGTGGTTCATTACTACCGGATAGTGTGCTTTCTCCTAAAAAGGTTATTGGTGATGGGGAGAGGTAAGCTTTCTTCAGGATAAAGTTTTTTGGTTTGTTTATTATGCTAGGTTCTCTAGAATAACCTCATTGGTAGAGTGCTCTATTGTTCTTTCCCTTTTTTCAACCAGAAGAAAGTGAGCTTTGCCTCTCCCCTTCAATGCATCAAGCATTGTTTGCATGCTCATGCTATCTCTGACTGAATGAAACGAAAGCTCCTTGAATTCCAGATGTAGTTACTTGTTGTCTTATATAACTGCATACGTGATATTTTGAAGGGATCATCTACAATTAAAACATCCACTTGAGCGGAACTATAGTGGTCCATTGTTGTATCGCCAGAAGGGTCATGCCAATAACCCTGCTTCTGGTTTGTCTCTTGTGGTTCTGTGCCTCTCATTTATTCCCTATGTCTAATTTATGATGCCATCACCTATTTGTCCTTATTTAAAGCTATTATGGTATTGCATTTATTTATGCAGCTGAGGATATGTCTGAAGGAGCAGTTGTCCAACGTAAGGGGCGCTTCAAGGTCACTTCAGCAGACGTCAGTCCCAAGGTACATATGAATAAAGAATTTATCATCGCTATGTGCTCAGCTTGTGGTTAACACAAGGGCAGAGCCATTAATCTGATATCTTATCTTGAAGAATTTTTATTCTCTTTTACCAGTTTGCTTATGCTATAGCTACCACTTGTAAATTTTTATCTTTATGAGGCCTGGTTATTGGAAATTGGTTTGCAAAATTGATTGCATTGTGGTTTTATAACATATATACTTTAGATTGTTCTCTGCTATTCATCAGAAGTTTGGTTCTCAAGAATGCAATTGCATTTTGTTTGATCCATCTACTGGTTTCAGTTTTTCATCAGATTTTTGCTCAGCACCCATTGGGGTTTTATGTCTACTTTGTGAATTTTGAATCTAACTCTTAATTCTCCTCCTAGTTTATCATATGCTTAATAGCTAGCTGCATTAAATTTGTTTATTTATGATGTTTCACTTCATAAAATAGTAGGGATGCAACTTAGCTGGATATTTTTTAGGCAATGGCCTTATAACCGTTGCCATTCTAATCTATTTTCCAGGGTCCTTCGAACTGCTTTTTTGGTCCTGCTTGTGGAGGTTCAACTAGTCCAGCAACCACAAACCTTCCAGCTGCCACTGTTCTCCCATCATTACAATGCATTCTGCAGCAAAACAGCTTGCAAAGGGTATGTGCCAGTTTCTATTTCTTACCCAATTTTGTAGAGGAGATACTATGTCTCAATTTTTCTGTTTTCCTCATTTGACAGGAAGAAATAGCTAAATTGATCAAATATGTGGAACAGACCTCTGGTAATTTCCCAACTTTTCATCTCACATTTTTGGCCTTGAACTGTGTCCACAAATTTTTGTTGGGTTTGATACATTCAGCTTCACACAGGAACACAAGGGGAGTCCACAGATGCAAGCAGCAGTGATCTTTTGCAGGTAAAGGTTGGGTTTAGTTACCTTTAACAGTAATTATAAGCCATTTTTCGAAATCATATTGGTTGTACATGAAGTGACTTTATAATATCGGTGCTTGATGAGTCGTTATTAATTGAAAATGCTTATAAGCTACAATAGTTTTCTCCCCATTCTAGTTGTAGTTTGTATTACATCTGATTCTTGAAAGTAATTTGCTCTTATGGACTGTAAGCTTTAACTAGATTTTGACAATGCCACATGTCATATTTGACGCAGATGCCTCCGGCCTCTGGGAGGGAGAGAGAATTACAGTCTCTGGTGATTCATCTGCAACAGAGGTATATGAGTGATTAAGTTGTTTTTGGTGATGTAATTTTGGATCTTCTTACCAACGTTTTACTTATACTCCATCTGTAATGTCAGTGTCGGGAATCTCGTTGAACAATTGCAAAGACAGAAGTTGAAAAATGCCCAGGTTTGTGTATTTATCTGAATGGCTTTTGATGGAGTTTTTATATTCTAGGGAGAAAAGAAATATATTTTTGGGTTATCTGTTAATCAGAATGTTTCTTGTAAGTGATCAGAAGATGTCTTCTCTTACTTTTGCAGTTAGAAAGACAATTGAAAGTTATGACCAACAAAGATGAAAATATTAGAAACGGAAGTGAAGGATAATGGCAATGTCATGTCTGCAATCTACCATTGTCAGCCATACAATTGCTTTGGCGGAATAATAGAAAATGTTGCTGAAAGAAGTTGAAGTGTGACGGCGGTGTTGTGGCCACCGCTGGATGATTTTGTTGGTGCTTTGATGGTATGTGGAGTCTGCAACAGGAGCAATTTTCTTCATCTTCTTTCTTTCTTTTGTTGTACCCTAGTGTACCATATGTGTGAATGTGTGTTAGCGCAGACGTCAAAATTTTGAGAATGCTATTCCTTGAATCCCGTTGTGTAACATGTAATTTATTGAACTGATATTGTAATTATAATTCATATTAGTTCAATTCTCTCTTTTTTCTGTTCGACCAAAAATAAATTCTCTTTTTCTGCACGTAAATTTCATAGTCAGCTTCAAGGGCTACCAGAGACGTTTTCTGCACGTTAAAATTCCCTCTATCCGTTTTGTCAGATTCAAGGGCTGCACATGCAACTTGTTGACCAAACAACTCTCAAAACAGAATAAAATTTGGCTGTAGAGTTGATGCTAAGTTATATTCGCAGTCTTATATACCGATCCAAGCTGAGTTTTTAGTCGGATTAAAAAATGAACCAAGTTTCAAATCAAATTCAATATGGATTATAAAACACCAAAACAGATTGTAATTCAATCGAATGAAATATCCTTCCAATTCATTGGTTCTTCTGAACCATCAAACCCTATTTGTCAAGTGTTAAGTCATATCAACACCCTAAATATATAATTCACTAAAAGTTATCAGAATGTGCCAAAATACGAGAAACTACAATTGAGCTTACATAATCTGTTTCATCAATCACTTCTCATCAGTTCTTCAGTTCTTCAGTTCTTTGAATTGTCTCCAAGGTAAGATGTGTGCAACTCGCCAAGCAATGAAATTATAACATGATGACACCCTACTTGTAACTACTGATTACATGTGGTGAGGGGTGGATTGAATCTTGCTGGAAAAGTAATTAAGGGTTTTGATAGCAAACTTCATTTGTCAAAGGAGAGGCGAATCCTGATCACAACTTCACACTACTACCAGAGACGATTCCCGATCACAGCAGAAACAATGCCTTTCAACGTCTCCTGCATGACATAATTGGAATTACAACAAATTTATTGAACAAAAAGCATCTATAGACTTAGGGGGTTGGTTAGTACCACTGAATGGTCTTTGATACCAAGAGAAAGCATTAATGGCCTGGAGGAGCCTGAGTTACTGCAAACACAACCTGCTGTGTTAGAACATTACATGTTCAGCTAGCATTTTCTGAAAGAAACAGGCTGTTCAATACACGTATTAGATATAGAACATTCACAAGCGAACCTTGCTTCACCATATTCACCAATTTTATTTTTTTACAGGATCAGTAACTGGTATTGAATAAGGAGGACAGTAAACTCCTATAAATGGAGATATACCTGATGTGTTCAATAAGTTGACGAGCACAGGACACTAGCATTGGCTGCAGATGTTAAAGAGGATAAATGAGCACGAAAGTCAGTCAGCAAGGGATGTATAAAACTAACAGGCTAAAGTGCACCAGCAAGCTTACCTCATCTCGCTTGCCGAAGATTACAGACACGTTGAATGTTGGATGGATTGCCATCCCTTCCTCCTTCCTGAAGATGAAAATAATATACACCACATAAGCTCCTTGACGGGACACTATACCATTCATTGCCAATAGGCATATAGCAATTTTCTGGTATCAAAAGGGCAAAGTACAAATCAATGTAAACAACAACAACACTAGTAATAACAAAAGAAAAATGAAATAATGAATATGCAGAATACCTGGCTTGCAGTATGGTGCCCATAGCTCCAATTTGAGTTGCAATAACCTGAGCAAGTGTTTCGAATATCAGAAGTTGACACAAAAAGATTGCGGTCTTTCCATGCACCCACCACCCCCAATCCCAACAAAAACAGAAGAAAAAAAAACCCAAAACTCACAAGGAAATGATCATCATAACTGCAAATGACTACATCTGTTTTGTTCCCCTGCCAAGCAGAAACCATGGCAATGCTTGGGTGAGTGAGATTCAAAGTCAAATTAGAAAACTCAAAATAGCTCTAACAACCAATGTTCGAAAAATCGCTAGGCGGTAGGCGGGCGGCACGCAGGTGCCTAGGGCCTAGAGGAGTAATCGGGGACTAGACGAGGGGTCGTCGACTCGTGAGAGAGAGAGAGAAGGTGGCGACTGCCTGAGGTTTTCTTTAAAGTCAGTAAAAATAAATACCAGACCCGCCTAGGCGGCCGCCTAGCGCCTAGGCCGATTTTTCGAACACAGCTAACAACAAAAATAGCTTCAGTAACGCGGAAATCGCAGAGTAGCAGAAACAAAATTGGAGAAGACAATGTAGCAAACAGGTTATGATCAAAATCACAACACAAACCCAACCAGACATGAATAAGAAGAAAAATAAAATACCTTAATTTCCAAGGAGAGCTTCTTGTGGGGGACAGGGAAGCTGCCCATAACTATCTCTCCGCCTTGAAGTTGAACACCAGCAGACTCGATCAGTCAGACAGACAGACTGCTGTAAATTTCCATTGTTATCTTTTTGGGTTATTTATTTATTTTCTGCTGCGGTGTGTGGGTCGTGGTCCAAATAGAGGCCTCAATGGGCCTAAATTTTTCAAGCCCAGCTTAAAAGTTTAATTAGAGTGTGGTGGGCCACACTTGGAGTATAATTGTCACATCAGATGACGTGTTCGTTACGATCTTAAATTAATACATTAATTGCGGCAACTAACTCTCGTCTCGCGGGTGTGGCGTGTAGATGATATCCCGTGCTCACTTGTCATTCAACACGTGAGGTTAGGTGCTCAGCGCCACCCGTTTCCACTCTTGCCGCCACAAAACCCGCCCTTCTTCTACGTAAGCCCAGCCAAGCCAAAGCCATATCAATTTTCTCATTTTTAACATTACTTTTTTTACTTAAAAAAAGCCTCACATCACATTATTTATTGATGTATCCTTCTTCTTCTTTTTTATTTTTTATTTTTTATTTTTTTTATTTATAAAAAACTTAAAGGAGCCTTCTATTATTCACAGCACTCCAAATTTAGTATTTTATTAATTTAAAAAACACACAAAAAGAGCGAGACTGTATAAAATTTTCTTAATAAGTGCTGTTATTTTCATTCATATTATTTTTCCACCTATTATATAAATTCGAATTGTATCTTCTCACCCATTATTTTTCTTAATATACCGTTTAATTATTAATTCAGGATTTACATGATCAACCCTAGACCTCGTGCCAACTACTCCTATTCAATCCAGGCTGGCTGGAATCAATGCTGCCATTGACATGGTAATCAATGTTGGCTGGTTTTTTTTTCCTTTCTTTATTCTTGAATTGAATAAACTTGTTGATGTTAGTTATTTGTCATCTAACACTTATTTTTATGCATGTGTACGGGTCATGGTTCTATACAACTATACAAAATTCATTGACTGTTTAACCTTCATGGTAAATAAAATAAAATCATTCCCATGAGTATAATTAATTATGCAGTAAAGAGAATTTTATGGGATTATTTGAGGATCAGTTGGCTGATCTGAGCTTGGTCAACCAGCTTGGCAGTCATGTAGTTATTCATAAACTTGACACCATTCTGCAAGCAATATTAATTAATGTTTGAAATTGGTTAATCTTATATTTTTCTGTTACTAAGAGCAAATGAGGAGTCATAAGAGCAATTGAGTACGCTTTTTTTTTTTGTCAAATGGTAAAATAGGTGAGTTACGTAAGTTTTTAGAAGTCATTTTACAAATGGGTAAATTTATGTTTAAATTTTTAAAAATAAGGTGGGTACGGAATAAGACATGAGGTGGAAATATCAGAAGTCTTCTTAATTTGATTTATTGAAATTTGCAAATACTAAAGAGTAAGAGCAACTCCATCGAGTAGCCCAGCAGAGGCAGGCATGGGCCCAAGCCCGGTTTCGGCGTTCCAGCGGGCCACTCTTGCCCAGGCAAGACGTGGGTCCCACGAGACTAGGCTGACCCTCAGTGGATTTCGGCTCGTGAGTCAGCCCGAAGGCTGGGTGACGTCAGCGCGTCGTTTTGAATTTTTTTTTACCGTTGGCTCGTGCGCTGATGTCAGCCCTGCCTCTTCGCCAACGGTAACTTGCCAAGTGGCACGCTGAGGTAGCTCCGATCGGTTTTGTCATCCAATCCAACGGCTGTGGTTTTTTTTTTTTGCTAAAAAAATTCTGTAATTTTTTTTCTATAAATACCAACCAATATCATTCACTTTCAACACCAAATCCTCATACATTTTCTTCTCATTCTAATATTATTCACTTTGTACACAAAATTTTCTTCACTTTCAATTTTCATTTTTATTTACTATCTTATGGCATCTTCTATTGAAGCCGGAGGGATTGGTCAACCATGGAAGATGTTCTGTTGTGTGAGTATTGGGTCCAAGTTGGTCATTGTCCGATCACGGGCAATGAGATGAAGTTCTCTCATATGTGAATAAATATCGACACGTGGCACATGATAATCTTATCTGAAATTTGATATTTGTATTTTACAATAAATGTCGACACGTGGCAACCAATCTTATCCGAAAATCTTATTCGAAAAATTCATTTGAATTATGAGATATAAATTTTATAATAAATATTGACACATGGGAACCCAAAATTTTATCCGAAAATCTTCTCCAAATTAATTGTTTAGGTAAAAAAACAAAAAAACAAAAACAAAAACAAAAAGTGAATAGTATTTGCCATTCTTTATGTGATGGGTGAAACAATAATGCACTGCGAGGCTGCCACTATTCACGTAAATAGTGACGATCATTCTCACTTCGCTTTCTGTGGCAAATGGGTGGAGTTGTTCTAAGAGTAAGGCTAACTGGGTAGCTAAGCTAAGCCAAGCCAAGCCTGTTAGCTTAGCTAGCCTAGACTGTTAGGCTGTTAGCAGTTTTTTTATGAGGTGAGATGAGATTAAAGTGAGCTTTGCATGACTAGGGATTATAGAATATTAGTTAGATATCATATAATAATAATAATAATAATACTCTGTCTCTCAAATATATTGTCTTGTGAGTTTTCTAGCGTGGTCACTGCTTATTGTCTGTCTCTGTGCCAGAGAAAAGAAGAAAAGAAGAAAAGAAGAAAAGAAGAAAAGAAACAGGGGAAGGCAGAGAATTAACGGCCAACTGAAATTATTAGCCTTAGATCAAATCCAAAATGGGGATTGTGGGTTTAGAAGAGAGGGACAACATTGAGTTACAGGAATTCTGTCGTATGCTGGTGGCCTCCGCCGCAGGCCTCCACCGCACAAAACACCAACCCAACGACCTGCGTTTTCCATCCAAAAACAACGACTTGACCGACGACCAAGAAGAAGACAGATTGGTTTGTGTAACTAGCGGCGTTTCCTTCTTAGGCCTCGCCATCGTCAACCGTCTCCTCCTCCGTGGCTACTCTGTCCGCATCCTCGTCGCTAACCCAGGTAATTAATTCATTAACAAACTGCACTGCACTGCACTGCACTTATTTGGTTGCTTTCGTTTCATCAATACTTCAAACAATTTGGTCAAAACTTGGAGTCCCATTTTTACAATTTAACTTCATTTCGGATTTCGATCCAGTTTCCATTGTCTTCTTCATTTTTAATTTTCTTTTTTCTTTCTGGTTTGCTTGACTTTCATTATTGAAATTGCAGTCCTATTGATTTACCTTTTAACTATTCTTGTAATTGTGTTCTTTTTACGTGTATGTATCTATCTGCTTTTGGTATGATTGCAAGCAAACAAGTTTTTTATTTATAATAATATATATATCATGTGGTCTCTGCAGAAGATGTAGAAAAGTTGGGGGACATGAGGGCAAGCACCAATAATAATAAGATATCCGCAGTAATGGCTAATCTAGCAGATGTTGAAAGCTTGTCTCAAGCATTCCATGGCTGTCGTGGCGTCTTCCACACCTCTGCATTCATTGACCCCGCTGGCCTCTCTGGTTACACCGTGAGTGACTTGTATCAAATTTATGTGTACATTTAGGCTAAGACAACATGGGCCGGCTAGGCTAGAGATGTGTACATTTTACCAAATTCCAAACCATTCAGACAAAACCAATTATACTTGCAAGTAATTGGAATTCCTAGCGCACACTCAAACACAAGTATTTGGACTTTAATTATACGTATAATACTGCAATTAGTTCACATTGTTGGCATCATTATTCGTTAGATCCATGGCTGAGATTATTTGTTAACATTTTTTAAATCATGTGATTAGAAATCGATGGCTGAGATAGAAGTGAAGGCCAGTGAGAACGTGATGAATGCATGTTCATTGACAGCTTCTGTGAGAAAATGTGTGCTGACTTCTTCACTTTTAGCCTGCGTATGGCAAGACAGCAGCAACCAGAATCACCCCTCCCCTGTAATTAACCATGACAGCTGGAGCAGTGAGTCACTTTGCATAGACAAAAAGGTGTTGTTTTCATCCAAATTACAGCTCTCTTTTTTTTTTTTTTTTTCTTTTTCTGCTGCCAAATTATTAGTGTTTTAACTTCATTTGGGAAAATGGCAGCTCTGGTATGCCTTGGGCAAGCTGAGGGCAGAGAAGGCGGCATGGAGAATAGCTGAGGAGAAGGGGTTAAAGTTGGCAACCATCTGCCCAGCTCTCATTACTGGTCCTGAATTTTCTACCAGAAACCCAACAGCAACAATTGCATATCTCAAAGGTACCCATCATACATTCATCAAATACCCTTTTGGTTTCCAAAATGCATACACAAACCCAAATTATAGTTGCCATTTTTTGACTCTGTATATATATGAATACAGGATCCCAAGAAATGTACCAAAGTGGGGTACTAGCCACAGTAGATGTGATGAGATTGGCCGACGCGCATGTGGGCGTGTTTGAGGCAATGAACAAGACAGCATTTGGGAGGTACATTTGCTTTGATCAAGTCATTGAAACAGAGGAAGAGGCAGAGAAGTTGGCTGCGGAGACGAGCATGTCAAAGAACAAGATTATGGGCAATGGATCGATCAATGTCCCAGTTCGATATGAATTGTCCAATAGGAAGCTTATAAATCTTTTGTCAGGATCACTGAGATGTTGTTATAACCAAAGCTTATAAATTTTTAGGTTCCATCCTGATATTATTATTTCTCGTTGAGGTTTAGGTTGAGCAATGCAAAATGGAAAGTTTTGGAAACTTTGGACATCAATGGAAGTATCCGTGTTTGTTTCGTATTTTCATCTCAAACCAGAGGGAAACTTGCG
This sequence comes from Prunus padus, assembly GCA_024362665.1. Classification (NCBI taxonomy): domain Eukaryota; kingdom Viridiplantae; phylum Streptophyta; class Magnoliopsida; order Rosales; family Rosaceae; genus Prunus; species Prunus padus. Next base: position 28,052,575 of record JANFAM010000013.1, read on the forward strand.
GCATGCCATTGTAAATCTTAATGAAGATGATCAAATAAAATTGTGGCAAGAATAACCTAAGTTGGGTTTTCATTCTACCAATCCAAAAGGCAATTACTTTCAAATTTAAATAAAATTAGGATGGAAAATGTGTAGTTTGTTCAGTATTTTTAGAGGACAACAAAATGTTTAAAAGCAAAATGAACTTAAAAAAGGATCTTTGCAGATCAAAAAAATTAGGGCAAATAGACAAGGGCAACGTTCTAAATCAAAAAATGAATATTTCAGAGAATAAAAGAAATATGAAACAAAGTATTAATAACAAATTATCTGGGTGATTGCGAAAACAAAAGTAAAGAAAGAAAGACAGAGGGTGAGGCTCAGAGAGTTGCTAACTGTGCTCAAGGAAGAGCCCTTTTACAGGCCCTTCTCATACAAGAGGTGTCAGAAATTTAAGCACTCATCATCATCGATGCCATATTCACATATAAACATCAAGCCTATTCAACTTAACAAAATCAAATTCAAAATAACAAATAAAGAAAATAAAGAAGAAGACGAAGAAGAAGCAGAAATACAAGCGGCTGCAAGCAGGCAAGCTAATTGGTGTCCCAAACGAAAGTTAAGAAGACTAGGGTTTTTCAGTATGAGTCAAGGAAGGAGGGCACGCTTGCGATAATTTATAGGCATTTGTTTATGGGCCCGTAGGGTTTAACATCCCATTTGAACCCAACCCTAAAATACCAAAGTTGGAGATGCCAAATGAGCCCATTTGTTATGGCCCTATACCTCCTTAGGCAAACCTAAACCTACTAATTGAGGCCGGTTACCCGTCAGCGTTTTGTTTCTTTAGATTAAGGTGGGAAGAAAATCAAACAAAGATATGGTTGTTTGTTTACAAATGCCATTATAATTATCAAAAGGGGAACACAGCACATATAGAGATAATAATCGAAAAGGAGAGAGAGAGAGAGAGACATGCAGATGCATGAGCAGATGAGCAGATGAGCAGAGAGAGAGGCACACTCTCCAGTCTCCACACAGGGACATGCATTTGTGGTGGTCATGATTAAGATTAAGATTAAGTTGAAGTTGAAGAGAATAGAGATATTGAAGTTGAAGTAAGTAATATATATATATATATATATGTGTGAGTGGTGGGGGAGCAAGATTCGTTTGACAGCAGATAGGACGTGATTCAAACTTGACTTGAGAACAACCATATGAGTCATGACGCAAACTGGTGGTGACATTGTGCTGCCACTCATTGGTCAAATATCCCTCTTTAATTTATTAGGTTCAAACTGCAATTAGGGGTTGCATTGCATGCCATGCATTACTTACACTAATTAATAAATTCTCATATGAATTGACAGACAGGTAAAATTAGAAAGACGAGGAGGAGGAAGTAGAGCAGCAGGGGAGTGGAAAAAGAGCTTGGTTGATGAGGAACAATTCCCTATATTCGCTGTCATCGGTACTCATGAAACCAAATGCCTATGCCCCCCATTCATCTCTCTCTCTCTCTCTCTCTCTCTCTCTCTCTCTCATTGTTAACTTATGAGACTGAGGATGCTAGTAGTACTTTTTTTAATTTGTTTATTCTGTCTTCCACAGAGTTTTATATAAGGAAAATCTTTTGCTTTCATTACCAAATTTGTGTAAGTCAGTAAACAATAGATTAAAACCAGAGAGAGAGAGAGAGAGAGAGAGAGAGAGAGAGATTCTGGTTGCAGTTGCAGAAATGTTAGACAAAGAAAAGATTATATATATAGTGTGTGCATTTGAGATCAGATCGGTCAAGCTTGTTGTGCTTCCGTTACTATTACTACACATATACATAGACCACACAGTCAGACTCAGAGAGCTTTCTGATATCACAATCAAGTCAATCAACCCAACGCAACCCAAGAGCTCTAATCTATCTCCTGGACTGGAATTAATCCATCACCATCACCATCAAGAATCTTCCTTTCCATATCAATAATCAACCTACGCTTATTTGTTGCAGTGAAAATGAAGAACCTTTGATCTGCTTGCTTGCTTGCTTGCTTCTCCAGTCCAGGTCAGTTGTTATTATTTTCTTTCTTCCCCTCCCCACCTGCTGCACTGCACCTGCATTAATGAATGTTGCTTCTGCTATTATGTCAAGTAATTAAGAATGTGCTCTCTGCATTTCAATATATTCCTTCCAATGTGCAAGCCAGTTCTAGCACAATGGCTGATTGGCTAGAACTGGCTTGCACATTGGCTGATTGGCTGATTCTTTCACTGTGTATCGCTCCATCTGCTTGAGCCTTTAATAATAATAATAATAATAATATACCATGCTTCTTCCTTCAAATTCTAAATCTACCTTTTCTCTCTTCTTATTATGTGATAAAACGACAGTGACATCAACTCTTCAGTTTAGATCCAAGATCCAACCAGTGTATGATAGTTTGTTTTTTTCAAAATTGAATCAATGACCTTCCTCTTTTTCTCTTATTCAACAACCCAAATCCACAAATCCCATCTCTTGATTTTCGCATTCGAATAGAAAATCTCTTCTCTGACAGTGCCAATCTTGAATATTGTTTGTGTGGAATGAAAATGATTCTTTCTGCTTCCAAGACATGGCAACTTGGCAAACAGGATCATGGAATTTAATTATATTGTTTGCATTACATTATACTTCACCTCAAAATTAACGCTACCCATTTACAACTTGTTTTTTTATTTCTTCAATTTCGGTCTCGTCTCTTTTGATTACAATCCCACCTTTTTTTTCCTTGTGCTTCTTCAATCTAGTTCCAAAATGATTAGTTGTTGAGTTTAATCCACACGTTTTTAGTTTTAGATATACGTCATTTGACATTTATTACTTTTTTTGTTATGTCGATTTTACCCTTTAAAGTAAATAAGGAAAATGTATCATTTCATTATAATTGAATTTCAGAATTTAAATTTTAAATTCTTTTCTTGATAATATTCCTAATATATGGATAAAATACAATTTAATCAATGAAAAGTAAAGACCTATATAATATACCAATACAAACACCCACATGAAATTATGTGCATGACACCCAGGTAAATAGTGTTATTATCAGCAACGATAAAAAACTTAGTGACAAATCGTGTTAACTATAAGTTAAGAACATAAATTAGAAGACTACCTACCTATAAGTTAGGAACATAATTTAGAAGACTACTTATAAGTTAGGAACATAAATTAGAAAACTACCTATAAGTCAGATATAAAAATAGACAAATAAAATTGTATGTTACCTACAAAAAATAGCTAATTATTATTACATAAATGATTATTATCCGATTCAAGTTATAAGAGGCAATATTGGAACTAAAAATGTTTTTTTTAAATAAATGAAATAAAATAACATAATAAAATATTTAAAAAGGAATGTAATCTTATGTAACACAAAAATCAAAGAATTTGGATCAAAGTCACCAAACCTGAAGATTAAACCCAACTTTTCATTGAAAATTTGAATCTATATCATTTTTTTAAATTCCTGTGTCAGTGTCACGCTTTTAAGGTATCATTTCCAATTAAATTCCAAGCGGACACAAATTTCAATTTTCATAACTTGTCTTTTTTTGCATAAAGAGACCGACCTCCATTTTCCTTTTGCACATGGCTTTTGGCATATGCTTAGAGTTATACTTTATTTTTATTTTTAAATTGCTTAACAACTCTGTTTTGGAAGGTAAAGAATGCCCAATTGCATGTTTTTTTAATATAAATTTTATGCATCACTGGTTATGATTATCATTAACATGCAATTGATAGTGAAATCATCAATTGAATAGTTGTGTGAAAAATATGAAATTCATATTCCTTAACAATTTAATTCATTGGTGAAGATGAAGTCATGAAATATACGGCACGAATGGGGTAGCTTTTTAGACCCCTAAGAGATACCAACTAGGTTTGAAGCTCTCCTCAAGGAATTAGGTTCAAGGTCAAGTTGCACAAGAGATATGCCAAAATAGTAGATGATCTTGTTTATATGCGAGATATGGCTCATATGATCCATAATGAGATTTAGAGAATGTCGAATTGTGATTTATTTAAGGTGGAGATTGTTCATAAATTGATTGCCCATAAAAGAGCTGATTAAGCTAACCATCTTTCTAAATTGTGTCGAGACTTTTTGAGATAAAACTCCATATCTTTGATGGATTGATAGGTATACTTACACTTTGATGGACCTAGGAAATTAAGTTTGGAGCACCTAAATAAGACGACAATGGGCCCAACACTAAAGGGTGTGTGGGCATAATAGGGCAGAGCAGGAATTGTTTCAAAGCTAAATTAGGCATGGGACATGAAGTGATCGTTCGTTTTACGAAAAACACATTGAGGGAAACTTATTCATAAACTTGGCCTCTGCCTGATGTGTCTCGTCTCACTCTCATTTCCATTTTCAACCTCACCTTTTTCATTCAAGGAAAAAACAGAGTTACTGCTCTGCAATCTCTCTCTCTCTTCTTTAACACCACTCCATTTTACCAACTTGCCCTGGCCCGCCGGTGAAGTAGTGAACAGCTGCCTCATTCACATGAAAAACCATGTTAACGGGGTATATTTGTCATTCAAGCCCTTTTAGGTTTTATTGCCCCTTTGTATGTAAGTTTTATATGTAATCTCTGTCACAGCATGGATATTTGGTACACAAAAATTCCAAGAAAACAAGGGCTTTAGGTGACACCCTAGAGTTATCTAAAATGCATACCCACGCTCCCCTAACTATTAGAGCATCCACAATGGCCTCTCTAAACCACCTCCTTAGCTAAAATTTAGGGAGGAATTAAAACCTACCTCCAACCATGCTCCCTATCTAACTCCTAAAATAGGAGGCTCTAGGAAGCTCCTAAATACGAGGAGAGAGAAGAGCCTCCTAGTGACTTCCTATAATTAAATGCTTCTATATTTAATATTATTTCAAGCATTTATTTAATGTCAATTATTTTTAGCTAGGGAGTATGGTTGGAGTTGAAATTTTATAGAGAGCTCCTAAAATAGCTTTTTATTGTTTTTAGCTAAATTTTAACTAAAAAATAGAGAGCATGATTGTGGATGCTCTTAGAGTTTGAAAACATTCTGAGCCAGTCAAATGGAAAATCGCTCTGTCCCAAAGAAAAAAAGTTAGGTAGTATTAAACCTTCCTTAATGACCAAAAATGTTGGTAAGATTGTAAATTTTTTGGATTCAATTGTATATTATTTTCTCGACCACTAGATTTGTACATATCCTCAATACTCAAATCTAAGGACATATTCGGGTTAGTAGATAGATACCTTAGTTAGGACTTATTTGGTTTAGATGTGATTTAATTAGGAATTTAGCGTATATATTGATTTGATGTGTTATCTTTGTTTATTCTTCATAAATCGTAGTTACGCCGGAAAAATTTTGAGGATAGAAAAGAATATATTTTGTTTCACCTTTAAAAAAAAGTACAATTACAAAGAAAATCTTCAAGGAATCTTACAACACATACAAGTCAAACTTAAACTTACGTAACGATTTGAGCGAAAAAACAAAACCAAATACAAGTATTTGAAGAAAGATCATTGAATTATAACTTATACCTATCAAATATTGGTTAGCTAATCCAATAACCTATCGCAGTGGACTCAATCGAGTTGGCTGCGCGTGAATCTCTATATCACTCTTCCCTTCAAAATATTCGCATGGACCCTTTTACCCTTGTGTAATTACCAAGATAAAAATGCATGAAACAATATCTTTCATATCTCTGCTTCCCTTACGTGGTATAAGGCAAAAACATGTTGGAAAGCCCTCCCTAATATAAACTTGGAATCAAGATTTATGCTAGTCATTCCAAAGCCAGCACCCGCGTAGAAATTCATCGGAGTTGAAAGTTTTCTCATCTTTTTGTTGCAGGTTAGATAATCCAATGGACGAGATTAACCCACCTCGGTCGTCACGTAAACGCGGGACGTCGTCTGATCATCAGAGCGACACATCATCAGCGGCAGGACCTACCACAACCACAAGGAAGAGCCGGTACGAGGTGGATGACGCGGAGGACCGGATCGAGTGCTCGGGCAAGTATTGCAAGTCATGCAGCGGCGCTTTGATAGCCGACTGCGTGGCACTCTGCTGCTGCCCCTGCGCTTTGTTGAGTCTTCTCACTCTTGCCTTGGTTAAAGTGCCCTGGATGGTGGGCAGGAAGTGTTTGGGATTGGGGAAATCCAAGGGGAAAAAGCGGAAAAGCAAGAGAAAATGCAGTATTGATCATCATCATCATCATCATCATCAGTATGAGCATGAGGTGGAGAGAGAAGAAGAAGAAGAAAGAATGCCAGAAATTTCATCATGCTATGGGTTTGGTGAGGAGGACCAAATGGACTGTGTGAGTGCCAGGCTGGAGGCAGAGAGGGTTTGGTTAGAATTGTACCAGATTGGTCATCTGGGTTTTGGTAGGGTTTCTTTCACTGGTATGCAATCTCTGGGTAAGGCCAATTAGGGAAGATAATTTATTGTATTCCTTTGTTGGTTTTATTTTGTACACTTTTTTGGGAGATAGGTATATCACTATTATTATTATTATTTTATTTATTTTTTGCAGTAGTTTCCTCCATATATTCACAATGTAACATTTATGGAGTAGAGATAATTTTATAATTGGAAGTTTCATAAAATTTGAATTTAAAAAAGAAAGCTCAGTTCCAATTTTTCAATTTGTATTTTAATTTTCTTGCAGTTACAGTATCATTATCATATTTGTATTTCACTGGTGGGATTGTATTGCAGAGACTCAGAGATGAATTATGGTTGCCTTGCCTGCTGCTGTATTGCAAAGTCAAACTTCTTTCTTCTTCATACCAAAAAAAAAAAAAACTTCTTTGTTCTTCAATTATTTTTTCACTGTTTGGAAAGAATGTAGTTTGTTGAGTCTTAATAAATGAGAATTTATGAATCCGATCAATTTGAAGTTGAGTTCGGATTCTAAAGATTTCCCAACGTCAGCTTATTTCACCTCTAATCATTTGATTTTCATAGCCTTTTTTGTAAAAAAATTTAGTACAAGCGAAAGTCTAAACTAGAGAAGAGGAGGATTTCTTACCTACACAACTATGATGCGATGAAAATTTCTGACTCTGTAAGTCAATGTCATTTTCCACTAAATTAAATCTCGTTTGCGTTCATCGGCTTTGCTTTTGTCTTAAAACACGAACAAACCATCCGATTATTGAGGACAATGACCAAGCCCAATTTTGGATTTTTTTTATATTAAAGAAGGCCCAATTTTCGATTAGAGATACAAGCCCAATTTGGATTTTTACCATGCCCGAAGGCCAAATAGAAGGCAAATATTTTGAGGGACACACGTTCCTCCTTGTGTCACAAATACCATGATGTGATACACGTTTGAAGTTACCTTGATTGAACGATTAATTAAAATAAAAATGGTAGGGCTTTTTTTTTTCTGGGGGGAAAATAAAAAGAAAGAATGGAGGCAAATTTTCCAAAAATACAGAAAATTTGACGGCAATTTGGTAATTAACCATGATCGGACTATCGATGATTCATTGAGACGAAAAAGACACCTCACGCCGCGCCAATTTTTGGCGATCCATGGCAAATGACACCTGTTTTTATATAGAGCCGGGTGGCGTACTGGCAGTAACAGAAGAGCGCAGGTTAGCACCTTTTTGTTAATGCCCACTATCGTACACCATATTGAGTGGTGCGCCCGCTCGGGCTTACGGCTTGCAAACCAATACAAAACGGGGAAACAATAAAGCAGCAAATCTTTCAGCTACGGACTTAGTCACCAGATAGAGAGAGATAGAGTTGGAAGCGAAGGGCGAGCGAGCGACTCAGTGAGCGAAGAAGATGGGTGAGCCAACTCGGATAATGCTGGCAGTGAACGAGTCGACGATCAAAGGGTACCCGCACGCCTCCATAAGCAGCAGAAAGGCCTTCGAGTGGACTCTGCAGAAGATCGTCCGCTCGAACACCTCTGGCTTCAAGCTCCTCTTCCTTCACGTCCAAGTCCTTGACGAAGACGGTCCTCTCTCTCTCTCTCTCTCTCTCTCTCTCTCTCTCTCTCTCTCTCTCTCACTCTCTTTCTGTTTTTCTTTTTGTTCCCCTTCAATAATTATGTTTGTGCTTATGCTTGATTGCAAAGAAAATGGAGTAAATTGAATCGAAAATTGGGAAATCGAAACCGAACCTATAGTTTTCTAATGGAAAATGTTAAAATAGTTTCATCAAGGGGATTAAAGAATGGCAGATTACTTGTGAGTGCTAAATTAGCTTTGCGATCAGTAAGTTGATGTCATTTGGTTTTGTAAACTGAAATTAGTCGGTGATGATCATTGATTTGATCTAATCGTCATCGTAATTAAGCAATCGTTAGTAAGTTTTGGTTCCAAACGGGAGGCATTGAGTATGAAGGTGCTTCATAACGCTTTAAGCTTTCTGCCACTTATTTCAATTTTCTAGTTCGTTTAAGCGGTGAGTGTTTGTAATTTGAGTTCAGTATTGAGTTTGATCGGTTACAAGATCTGACCTCTTTTTGTACAATTTCCCTTTGGTTATGATTGTTTCTCAAAGTTGGCTTGTTATGGTGACTTCATTTTAAATCGTGTAGTTTCTTGTCATTTTAAAATGAGTTATGTGACCCAAGCACCATCATCATCATAATTATTGTTATTGTGTTCCTCAAGGATCGACCATGATCAAATCATAGAGAAATTATGACCCTGAATTGATTTGAGTTCATTGTTATGTGAAAAATGTGAATGAGTATGCATGTAGTCCATTTATATTGTATCTAGTTGAGCTTTTGTATATTATTGTGTTTGAGCATGCTTAACACTTCATTTTCCATTGCTTCAGAAATTTTCTTATCATTTTTCCTTCTTATTTCGATGTGATCCTACCACTTGTTCCAAATTTCAACCATTGTTCCTCACTATACTAGTAACTTCAACTAACTATTACTGTGCATAATATGTTGTGCCCTGTTTCGATAATAGGTTTTGATGACATGGATAGTGTCTATGCATCACCTGAGGATTTCAAAAGTCTGAGGAATAGAGACCGCGCCAAAGGGCTTCATCTGCTGGAGTTCTTCGTTGAAAGATGCCATGCAATTGGGGTACTGAAGTGTGTCTTTTGGGACAGCATTATTAAATAATCGCATCTGAAACATACAAAACAGTATTCTGAAGTTTAAATCTAAATATTGGAATGCTTGTAGGTTGGTTGTGAAGCATGGATCAAAAAAGGGGATCCCAAGGAAGTGATCTGTCATGAGGTGAAGCGTGTGCAGCCAGACTTTCTGGTTGTGGGCTGCCGGGGTCTTGGTCCTTTCCAGAGGTGTGCTTTAAATGCTTGCCTTTTATACACATGTGCCTGATCTCCACCACAGTTATTAGTATTATTACATTGCAGGCATCCTTTTCTAACAGCTTTTGCAATTGACGTATTTAGCAATTTTCATATATATTCTGATAGCATTGAAGCAGAGTTAGCTTATATATATATATATACCTATCATATTGAAGGCTATTCAGTTAACTAAGAAAATTCCTCTGTTTTATTTGATCTGCAGGGTTTTTGTTGGGACTGTGAGTGAATTTTGCGTGAAGCATGCTGAGTGCCCTGTGATCACAATCAAGCGCAGTGCAGAGGAAGCACCTCAGGATCCTGTTGATGACTGAGTTTTCCCGGAATGTGTATGCTTGAATTCTTTAATTCTGTCCACACACTTCCTACACCAGACCCTTGTACCTAAACACCAACTGGGAACAAATTAGACGTGTTGCTTCTGTTGTGGGAGTTTTAATTCTTTGCAGACGAAGAATTACAGCGAAATGTAGGAAGGAATTTGGATATTTTGTGTTGTATTGCTATTAGTTTGGGAGTTCATTTTGGGAGCCTTCTTGTTTATCATCTAACATTGGCTTAATATGATCTCTTTGCGATACTTATTGCTTTTGTGAAACGGAGATCTAATGTTCTGAGTTGTGGAAGAAACCAACCCAAGCAACAGGCAAACTCGTTGCCCAACTTTTTTGAATCAAAAGCATTTTGGCTCACCACTTTAACTAAAGATGTACCATCACCACAATTCTCAACACTTGACACATCTATAGGCATAATCAAGGTTATGCATATGGTTTGCTTTTGAATCATGATTAGGTAGCCACTATAAAGGCATTGTTTTGTAAAGGCACTTTTATCTTATGGCCCACTTTTGAAAGTTTGGCTACAGGTGTATATGTATTTAAGACAGATCGACTGATGGTCCTAAAGCAAATTATTTCCAAACGTTTAAAGCATTGTGAACCGAGGGGAAATTTACATCCAACTGAAACTGCTGAAATCAATACTGACTACCGAGAGTTGCTTCTCACCAAAAGCTCCTGTTGATCTCTATATTGATAAGTTGAAGAAACTAGTTACATAGGCGTAGATGGAAGAGGACATCCATCTTGTATTGCATAAACTACTACATAACTTCATCCACAAGCATCCCAAAAGAAGGTAGAAATATTATTATCCCTAAACCTACATATTGATCACTAGCTATATGACATAACTGGGGATTGTGTGTAGAAACAAAAAGATTCATTATACAAACAGTGAACCGATCTAAGATGAAGATTCAACCATCGTGCTTACCGTCTCCAATAACTCTTTTATCTCACGCTCCAGCTTGGATTTGGTTACAGCAGACACTTTACCATCCGAATTGTGCAGCATTGAGGTCAACTTCTCAAGTTTATGCCTAATGAAGTCGAGTTGTGACGCCTCACCATCAACAGGGGGCTGTGAGTTTGTCACTACTGGCTGACTTTTGGTCTTGCCCCTGGACTTAGCTGGAGGAGAACTGGATATTTCACTCAGTTCGCGAACCTTTGAAGCAGCCGAGAGATTGTGGAGTCGGAAGGTGACATTGGAAGCTCCAAAGGGACTGTCATTTTGCGAATGGTTGAAGGCTTCTTCCGCATCAGAGATCCTTAAGAAGGAAACCCGAGCACAGAAATTGTTGTAGAACATCTCAGTTTCCATTTCATTCAGCTCTCCAAATTTACAATATATCTTGATAAGTTCAGCTTTCGTGGGCAGAGAGGAACCAGGGCCAAATGTCACAAAAAGGGATGCAGGTGAAGCTTTCTCATCCCTCTTCTTATGCCTTGTCTTCAAATCCGATGTTCCAGCAGCATGCTTTCCTATAGGCTTATCAGAGCTCTTCTTGATTTTCTTGTGCCCAGATTCACCGTCAGGTAGATTTTCTGCAGTTTGACTTTGGTCTTTCCCTAGTGACCCAGGCTCAGATGTTAAATTCTTTCTCTTCCTATAAGGTTGGCGGTTCTTGTAAAGTTCGTAGTTGGAGCCATTGCGATAAATTGAGTCCCTGAATACGGCCATAAAGTCCCTAAAAATCTCAAAGGATTTCCTTTTGATTGGATATGATGGGTTAAGAGCTGCAGAGCGGAGTTCAGATAGCACTAGACTAGCTGATGCATTAGCTTTCATTGGATCAATGCTCTTCTTCTCATCTTCTGCTGGCGCTTTAGGACTGAGTTCTGTAGAGTGTTTCATCTTTAATGTCTCCGTGTAACAATTCAACATATGAGGGGACCCAACAAGGTTAGAAGCTGCCTGTTTCCCTAACTGAGCTTCATTAGAAACTTCAGATTCTATTTCTATGTCTTGCATCCTTTTCACCACATTAAGATTTGTGAATGGAGGGGATAAGTACTTGCTCTTTCTCCTTTCCCTCGACAAGGGGCGATTATCAATTTGGTCTTTCATGTCACTTTGTAAACCACCACCGCGCAATTCCCCATCTCTTGAAAGAGGGCTGTCACCAGTTTCTGCTTTCATCTTACCATCATTACTACCCATGCCAAAACTCTCATCCTTCTTCCTTCTCCTTGATAACCGGCCTTTCTTACTTTCTTCCTTGCTGCCACTACAATCATTTTCAACACTCAGATTTTTTTTGGTAAGAGTGCTTGTTGGTGACTTTGAGAGTCTGAGCTTTCTCTTTACTACATCAGAAACCAAATTACTCTCATCATGACTCTCACTGCCTTTCCGCTTCTTCTGCCCTGGTTTCTCTGATACTGCTCCCTCATTAGCCATAATCCTGCCATCCTTAGTTTTCGCCTGAATATCATCGTCCTCTCCCATAAGATCAGCAATGCTTTTCTGCTTCCTCCTTTGGTATTGCCTATCCTCTAAAATTTTAGGTGAACTTTGCGAAAATGTTTGATCAGTTTGGCCAGTCTTTGCGCTTCCGGGAGAAGAAAGCCAGTCTTCAAATGGCCCTTGGACAGGGACTTCCACTGCCTTCTCATCATCCTCAAGACCAGGAATTGGCTGGGCTTCACAGAATATAGGCAATTGATACCCCCCTTTTGAACAATAAAATGCGGACAGACAACTCTTTAACACAGTGAGCTCAAGCACACTACTCACGGATGTAACTTGTGCAGCATGCTTCAACTCAGCAAGAAGGTTTGCTGATTCAGATAGATGACCCAAAAATTTCCCAACTTTACCTTCAGGCACAACAACTCCGTCCTTAATTCCAGCATTCAATGCCAAGGGTTGACTAATATCGCTCAAAATCTCTTTCTTCACGCAACCACAACTCACCTTCAACTTCACAAGTCTTCCAATCTCATCCACAGCCTGCTGCACGGCATTAACAAAAGCCTTGGAGCTACTCTGCTTCGACATCTCCTGAAAATTTTCCCCAAAGGGTTTTATTTGCGACGGATGGCACCAAGCGAATGTGCCATCCCCAAAATAAGCAACAAGGAGTCTGTCCTTATATTTCAATTTCACTGCATGCTCCGACGCATCAGAAGGATCAAAAATCTGGGCAGGCCACCATGGATGGCTCTTAATCTTACCCCACACAAAATCTCCCACAGAAAACTCATGTCCCTCGTCACCCATGTCCTCAGTGATCTCAGCTTTCCCATCTGGGTCTTCCTCAATCTCATCCAAAAAACTATAATTTTCTTCAGCCCCTCCTCCGTTCACACCAGTTTTACCCTCAATGATCTCATGTTTTCCATCTTGGTCTTCTTCAATTTCATCCGAAGAACTCCCATTTTCTTCAACCCCTCCGTTCACACCAGCCATGGCCATAGTAGCATCAGTCACCGCCTTTTTCTCATTACACGAAAAAGGCTCCAACTTTTGAACACTGCCCTCACCCCCTCTCAGTTTCAGCAAACTCGACTCTACAAGCCCACCCTCCTCAGTATCCGAGAGACCAACATTCAGGTCCCGAAAACTTCTCTCAGTCGAACTTTTGGGCTCAACCACCTGAGTCTTGACCACTTCACCGACCCTACTGCTACCCACGTCACCAACAAAGCTTTCTCGACCGGACCCCCTTGGACTGGGCTGGGTTGCGCCCGAGTCATTGATAGCTTCTCCGATCGTGTTCTCCTCTGCATCTGGACCTTTAGCTGGTACAAGAGGAGAACCTGAACCCCCCTCTACGGCTGTAGATCGTGTTGGGGCCGCACCCATTTCCAGGATAATCTTCTATCGAGAAAATCAAACTCAGACTTTGATTTTACAGCTGAAACGAATTGCACACAAACTCTAGAAGCAAAAACAAAATCAAGTATGTAAATCAGCGCATTCTAGGGTTTTGGTTTCGTCAAGAAAGAGCTCGAAAATGGGACTAATATTACTAAAATGTGCACTAGCAGACGAGAATAAAGCATACATGGAATAAAATAGTCGTATAAACAGTAAAAAACGAAATGCAAAAATATATACATACCTGAAGAAACCACAAGCTTGAAGCTCAGGAAGCGATTCTCACAGAAAGATTAAAAAAAATATACGGAAAGGAATGGAATCAAATTCCACACAGAGAACTAAAAATCAAATTTTGAAAACGCCGTGAGCGTGAGAGAGAAGATAGAGAGAGAGATAGAAAACTGAAATTTGTGAAAGGGAAAATATCGTGGCAAAGTGGCGGCGAGAAATTGGTATATGAAGCGGTGGTGTGGGGAGCTGTGTAGCAGAGAAGGGAGCGAGAAGAAGCGGCTATTTTGTTTTTGTTGTCCTTTTCCAACAGAGCGGCCATCTCCACGTTTTGTACCCGGCAAGCTGACATTTGGGTTTGAAATATACGTACCCGCGAGAGTAAGTTCATGAATCATACTCGCCGGGATTTAGGGCCATGTATGGTTTGTTTGTGTAGCGATTCAAAGGGTTTTGTTTCTCCACGAGAGTATGCATGTGTGTTGCAGCTTCGATGTGGCGGCATTGGGGACATCAAACGGCTCAAAAGCTATAAAAAAACATAGAAAAAGTTGTTGTACTGTACTACGTTTGATGATTCGCCACGTGTTCATTCTAGCATTCGTTGAAAAGACCCCATAATAAAGGCGACGCTGATTGGCGATCCCAGCGAGCGTTTGCGAAACGACGTCGTCGCCTCCTTTATTTATCTCGTGCGGTGTGCTCGCTTTTTATGCTACTTTACTGACCCCAACCCCAAGTAGGTTATAGTTTTTGCATTTTATGTAATTGGCCGAGCTTCCCTTCCCAGCATAATTATTTCTTAGAAGCTGTTGTTTGTTGATTGGCTTAATATCCACGCACAGGTTTTTCTGGCCAATCCATGGAGAAAAACTCTCATGTAACGGTGATATTCATGGCCAATAACACAATGATATGTATGTTAATTTTTTCACATGTCATTATGTTGGGGATAGCAAAACAGGGATCCCGAGCCTCTGTATTTAGAGACGATGCATTTATCCGCATTTCATAAAATTTGAACCATTCAACTAATTCAATGCTTGTGAATATTCCACATCGGCTACAATAAATTTGTTTCATTTTTTAAAAAATTGTTGTTTAGTGCCTTTGATAGGAAAAAAAACGAATAACAATCCCTTTGACAATAAATTCTATAGTTTTGCATACCACTCTCTCGATTCTTCCTCCGTGTTTTTATTTGACTGAGTTCTTCCTTTGTATTTGTAATCTGATCTTCTTCTTCTTCTTATGATTTTTTTTTTTTGGCTTCTTTTGGCTTCTTCTACTTTCTTCTTCTTTCTCACATACGTCTTTAATTCCATGGTTTGCTGACGATGGGTAGTGTAACCCAGCATTGAAGAAAATAAACGATCAAGCCCGTTCGTCAGTCAGAATATATAGCAATCAATTGGGTTGTTTTTCTTATCAATTTCGACTGATAACTACAACTTGTAATAACAATCAATTGCAATAGTGTATTTGGAATTTAAAAGCTACTGATTGGAGCATATTTGCAATAGCTATAAGGTCAAAAGAAAAAAGAAAGAAAGATCAGCTTACAAAGACACAAGAGGGAAGAACCATGAGAGCGGTAGGCGAGATTGGAGATGGAGGGATTTTTTTTTTTTTTTTGGGTCAGAGACGCTAACAACGTTAGTTTTTAAAAAAAGGAAACAAACTTACTATAACTGATGTGGCATATCCACAAGCATTGGATTAGATGAATGGTCCAAATTTTATGAAATGGAGTAAACGCACAATTCCTAAATGCAGAGGCTCGGAATCCAACAAAATAGTGCATTTTTTTGCAATCGATGGGATGGAAGGAAGTTGGAATAATTACAAGCCATCAATTAAAACACCTCATGTCCTGTCAATGCATTTGCAGCTATATATGAAGCTAGGCATTTAGATTTGGGGCATCTTGCCTAATATTTTACCAAATTTTTTATATTTTCATTTTCCAATTTTCCCCACCTTGGTTGGTTTTTCCAATTCCAAATGCAAATTGAAAATGAAAGAAAGGGAGCCTTTATGAATAATGTGGACCACTCAAATTGTACATGAAAACGGGAATTAATATAATGAGAGGTGTTGATGCCTAAATTTGATTCAACAGAAAATAACATCTTCGAAATCGAGGTCAACAATCCTTCCAAACCAACTTGGCATGACCAAGCGGGTGTCCCATATAACGAGTTCTAGTGTTTAGGGATTGCCCTTGTAAATATAAATTGAGTAAGAACATGCAATCAAGAGACACGAGATTTATGTGGTTCACCCATAATTGAGCTACATCCACGGGGTGTTCGGTATTTTCACTATTGAATGATGAAGTTACATAGGTGCAAAGTGTTTGATCCTCAAAACTCATATCCAAATTACACCAAAACTCTCATAATCATGATGAATATCGATATCGTAGGGTTGAGTTATCGTCCGAAACCCCCTCCAGTTTGAGAGTTGCATTTATATAATAACTCGAAGATAATCAAATCCTAATTAGTCTCAAAATAGAAGTCCATCTTTGAATAGAATTTCAATCCATATGAAGTTAGGCCCTGGGGTAATTTTATCCACAAACAAGAGGATTCAAACTTCAGTGTCCTAATTTACTGGCCTAATTCTAAACAAAAGCTACATTAATGTTTTTTTCATAAGAAATTCCTTCTTGAGCACAAACATAATCCATATAGAGTGGGTAGCTTTTTATATACAGATGTAGCATACATAGTACATACTGCATACACATTCAATTCAATTCAATTCAATTCTACCACCACCAAAGCAAAAAGTATTAAACAAAGAAAAACTAGAGCGAATAATAAACCAAACTAAAAAAGCAGATTAATCAAATTCTTCACCTTAAAATTACAATTCCAATTGCATTGAAATTGAACTTGAACTTGAACTTGAACTTGAAGAAGAAGCAAGGAAGAGAACAATCCCATATCACTAACACCTACAAATGCAAATACTACACAAAAAGCGCAAGCTCATTTACTGAAACCCCCAAACCCGATTACTCAAATTACACAATGGCAACCTTCGCCCCAGCCGCTTCCAGCTGCTTCTTCGCCTCATCGGCTTCGTCCTGGGAAATCCCTTCTCTGAATTTCTTAGGCAATCCCTCAATCAGCTCCTTGGCCTCCTTCAGCGCCAAGCTTGTCAATGCCCTAACCGCCTTAATCACCGCAATTCTCGCGTTGCTCGGCACCTCCTCGATGACCACGTCGAACTCCGTCTTCTCCTCCACCACTGCCGGTCCCTCGGCGGCTCCTGGGGCAGCGGCCACCGCGGCGGCTGGAGCCAGAGCTGCGGCGGAGACTCCGAGCTTGTCTTGGAGGAAGTCCACGAGGATGCGAGCCTCTTCGAGGGTGAGGCTGGAGATGTCGGCGCCGAGCTTCTCAATCTTCTCAGGGGCTGAGACGGCCGCGAGGGGGCGGAGGTGCGTGGCGCGGTGGGTGAGGCTAGGGTTTTGGGGGTTGAAGGGGAATTGGAGGGTGGGTTTGGGGGTGTGCGGAGGAAAAGAGGAGGTCGCGGGTGTGTTGAGATAAGATGGGGTGCCCAATGTGAGTGTAGAGAGAGAGGCAGCCATTGTTGTGGGGTGGATTTGAGTTTTGGGTCTGAGAGGGAGAGAATCGATGGTGTGAGAGATAGAAAGAAGGAAGCGTGAGTAGAAGAAGATAGGATAAGGGGGAATTCTGAAACTAGTGTTTCCATGGGGGTATGTAGCTGGTGTTTTATCTTGAGTTGACGGATTTACCCTTGTAACTTCATAAAAACTACCAGCAAATTGTAAAATACTGTTGTCGTTTGTATGGGGGCATATAAAGAAAAAGTAAAGGCCGTAGGCTTGGGGGCATTCCGAGAATCGAACTCGGGACCTCTCGCACCCAAAGCGAGAATCATACCACTAGACCAAATGCCCGCTTTGAAATTGTTCTTTATAATTTATCATAAGTAACAAGAAAAACAGGTTTCCACACTCATCGTTCTCCTTTTCTTTTTTCGTTGTTTATTTGTACAGCTAGCTAGCCACGTGCGTAGTAATTTTATTATATATTTTTTTTAAGAAAAGGAAAAAGAAAATACAAATGATAGAATGGATACCTACAATACAAAGATATTTTTATTTTCTACAATGGTGTACCGAGTCGGTATATGTATAATTTGTATTCGCGTGTTATGAGTAACGATTCACTAACACATGTCAATGATATATAAGGTTCGAAAACCATCACTTATTTGTATTCGCAAAATAGATGACGAGGAAGGGAAACAAATTTTGGTGTAAGGAAAGTATGTATATAATTTTTGTATTCATTAATTATTTTCAACTACAGTTTTGCTTCAATAAATACGACCAAATATTTGAAGTGTGTACATCTCCTACACCTATCAATGCCACACACCATGGGGGGCATAATACATCAACCCAAACAAACAGCTGCTCACCACCTTCTGCGCTTCCTTCCGTACCAATATGCAAACGCAGCTACTGATGCAGCCAGAACAACACCAGCGGTTGCATGCAAAGCATATATTGGTCTCTCCAGAATAATGCCAGAACCAGTAACATTACGAGACGGTGACGGTGACGGTGATGGTGGCGGTTTCTCACTAACAGTCGCAGCAAAACCCAAGCCTTGCCTTTCCAACTCAGCCACGTCCTCAACCGCTGGCTTCACCCTCGTGGCCTTGGCTATAGCTTCATACTCTTCCTTGGTACCGCCTTCAAGGAAAGAACCAACAAGATGGCCGTTTCTTACCCAATAAGCTCCGAATGTGCCTCCTGAGAAATCTCCAAAATGGATCACATCTCCTACATTGTCCCCATAAAACTGCCATGACAGGGTGAAGACTCTGGAGTAAAAGAATGGTAGATAGTCGAATTCGCCCGCTTGGTTTCGTTCCATTATTGCACCCACAGCATGTCTTGCGGATTTTCTGGCTGAGTCGACGTGTTCAAGCCTTCGGGACTCACCAAATACTTTGACTGGGAATGTGGCAACATCTCCCACTGCATAGACTGAGCTATTGCTCGACTGCATCTTCCCATTCACTTTGATCCCACCTTTCTCCATTGTAAGTTGACCTTCAAATAGGCTTGTGTTGGGACGGATTCCTATTCCCACCACAACCACGGCTGCAGGAAGACTACTTCCATCTCTAAGATTAACAGCTGTGACCTGAGCAAGAGTTTACCAGCAAACATTTAGCAAATCAATTGGAAGATTGGATTCAAAGAAAATTTACCTAACATGCATGTGAGTACAATCACTCAGGTGAGGACATTTGCAGTCAATAATAACTCAAATTAGAAGCATTTTAGCATTTACCTTCCCATTTGAGTCAATATCAAACGAGGACAAAATGGTTCCTTTAATGAACTTTACTCCTTTGGACTTGTAAAATTCTTCATAAAAACTTGCGATCTTGGGTGTGAACAATCGGGCCACTGCAAAATTAAAATTAAAAGAAAAAAGTGATATATTTGCTTACAACTACTCTTTCACCACAAATGGAAAAGGTGCATTTGAGAAAGCTCGATGAACAAAGAAGATACAGTATCGGAATAAAAGTACATACTGCAATGTTCTTCTGGAAAAACCATTGTTACACTCATCCTATTGATCACCAACGATGCAGCACACTCCATGCCAATGTAGCCACCACCAATGACAATAGCATTCCCACCAGAGCAAGATTCCATCAAGTTGACGAGTCTATTTGCATCAGCCAAATCTCGTAAATAGCACACATTTTCAGAATCTGATCCTTTGACTCCAAATTCTTCCAGCTTCAGTGCCTAGTTTCAACACATGCGCACACACACACATCAATCCATTAAGGCAAGAAAGCGAATTTTTCGTAACATACTATCATTTGGAAATAACCTTTAAAATGATAAGATCACATTTTCTGAAAATAATGTCAAATGCAACTACATTAACACCGATGTAGAAAAGTTTATTAGCGTTTTATCGGTCTAATACAATATCCTTATTTTTAATCAGTATTTGACATTCTAATTGTGTATATTATAATTGATTTTAACATTCTACTACTTTTAGCATTAACAGAACATATGCAGCACGAAAAGGTAGAACACAATTATGAGATCAGTTTCAATACCCGAGCACCTGTTGCAATGATGAGAACTTTGTAACTTATAGTCTCCCCAGATCCTGTCAACAGTGTCTTGCGTCTCACATCAACAGACTTAACTCGACTTCCAAGAACTAATTCGATCCCTATAAATAAAAGCCCAAATTCCCCAATGTGAGAGAAAGACAGAGAGGAACATGCAAAAATGTCATACACAAGGAAAATGAAGGATACTTTCTTCAACTTTATTATTCAAATATCTGCTTGTGTGTTTTGATTTTATCTATAGAGAACCAAGTGTCAAACCAAATGCGAAGACAATAATAAAGTCAATTATGGAAAGAAAAAACAACATTGTACTTCATAGCACATACGCATCACACATATTCTCACAATGAAATACCACATCCTACAATTCCCATTAACATAAAAAATTAAGGAATCAAAGAAATCATAGATAGTTACCATTCTCCTTATACCATTTTGGCGTTAACCTTTCCTCATTAGCACCAACACAAGTGTGAAATGATGGAAGGCGTGCAGGCGCTGCACATCACAGTAAAAGATCATTCAATTTAGAGCTGCATAAATAAAAATAGTTCAGAGCAATATACAATGAAAATATTATTATTGCTGAGAAATACACTCTGTACCTTCAGGAAGTAGGAAGCCTTTGCTTAAAGCAGGTCTCTCATAAGGCGCAACCTGAAAAAGATATTCCCAAATCAAGGAATTTACTTGCACAAACTTTATCACTTATATTACAAATTAATGCAAGAAAAAAAGAAGAGTGGTATATGTAAAACAAAGACACAGGGAACGGGTTATTTACTTGATATGAATTCTCCTCACAACACAAGGTTTGATATATAACACAGGGTTCATTTAGCAAGGGGAAATGGATATGACCAGTTCAGGAGCATCTCACTTAATAAGGCGGTTCATATGTTTAATCATTGTTGCAGATGCAGTTCATCATATCTAAAGTTTAAAGGAAAAACCTCAGTGGGTTTTTTTTAATTATTAGAAAGATGTGTTTTGGACAAAATCTTCCTAACATGCATATCATCTCCCCTCTTCCCTTGAGTGAAAAATTTCACTATGGTTTGAAGAACTACCCAAATAATTTGCAATGATTTAAAACTATAATAGTACATATCATGTAAGTGTGTTCATAGGTGGGAAGGTCCACATTGCTATATCCAATAAGCTAACCGCAGCTGTAAAATACTATTTGGAACATAGATTAATACAAGCGCCAATACTGTTCTTTAGAATATCAACCATTCTCCAATACAATTCTAGGCCCTTGGTTTCTCTTCCATCAACTTAATTCATATCTCATAGAATGGAATGTGAAAAATATAAGAATTCATGATTCTGTTCCAGTTTTTTCTTCGAATACAGAATTAAATGTTCGAAAGAGCAATAACCCAATTGTGAAGGGCATATATACCCATCAAACACATGAATTGTTTAGCTCTAAGCAATTGGATACCATGTAAAAAAAGAGAAGAAATGGAGGAAAATACTCACTGGTTCTTCAGAAATTATGCAGAGTTCACCGTGAGAGATGCCTCTCTTTGTGAATTCAAGAGCCGCATAGCCAGCAGCCACCCCTCCTCCGAGAATCACATACAGAAATGCCCTTCCCATCTCTTTCGTCTCTCCTCTTCCTTTGTGTGGTGTGTGTAATTTGAAGAGTGATTCTAGGGAGAGCTTTAGGCTCTCCCAAGAAAGATGAAAAACACTTTCATTAATCTTCAATCCAAATGTGAATGTGACTCGTGAGTGTGATCTCAGACAGATCATGAGACGCGCGGTTTTACCATAATACCCATGTAGCTCTTGTTTCTTTTCTGGATTGGATTAATGGGGATTGTATGCCATATACCGTTGATGAGGTTTATATGTGGGACCCCCTCTGTGATCGTGGGTGGACCATTCTTTTGTTCTTTTGGGTCGGCCCACGTGTTATGAGCTTATCACGCCATGTTGTGATGGATAACATAGCAATTGTTGTTACTGGGAATTGTGACGACGAGCATGGAAGGAAGGAAGGAAGCGTGTAACTGAATCATGGATGAGCCTTGTGTCGTGTCTCTGCCACACGTTTTATTTCTTCAACTTATCCTCTCTAACCCCCAATCTTTTTTTTTGGTTCTTGCATTTTGAGAGGTACAAATTACAATGGATATAATATCGTTTTCTTATATTTCTTTGAAAAGAAAATATTTGGCTCATTAATGTGTGTGAGTGCTTAAATCATATATATACAGTCTCTTATAGTCTTTAATAATTTAGACTATCGCTTTAACTTTTTTTAAAAATTTAAAATGTTCATTAACGGGGTCTAACACATTGGAAAATGACTTTGACTTGCAGATCAGGTCTCAAGTTTGAACCCTATAGTGTGTGTGTGTGTGTGAGGAATTCTCCTCCTTTTATAGTTTAGATTATTACTTATATTCAAGAAAAAAAAAATTAAAAAGTTCATGATTATTGATCATGTAGCCACTCTTTTTTTGGGAGGAAAAATAATATATGGTGTTGTTAAATGAACCTTAAAATTAACTGAGTACACCTTATGATCTAAGTACACAATAATATTTAAATCAAAATATAAAATTAGCTAAGTACATCATATTTAACTACCAAAAATACCCTTGGTACATCCTAGTACACTCTATCACACAACATCAAACTCATTCGAGAGTTGAATTCTAAACACTGTCAGACCACCAAACTCACCAAACTCATTCGATAATTGGTTGTCGAACACTATCAACTGACTCATGGCATCAATGTCGCTGTCACGACCCGACTCTCCTAACACGTGCTAGGAAGATACGTGCTCACACATATAAGACACTTCACCTTTCCCTCCTCGAGGGATGTGGGATTGCTCACTATTCTTGCTTCCCCAAGCTCACGGGTCTTACAATCCACCCCCCGTAGGGCCCAGCGTCCTCGCTGGCACACTTCCGGTCGGGGTCCAACTCTGATACCATTATGTCACGACCCGACTCTCCTAGCACGATATTTTCCGCTTTGGGCCCCTGTCCTCACGATTTTGTTTCTGGGAACTCACGAGCAACTTCCCAGTGGGTCACCCATCCTGGGATTGCTCTAGCCCCAACTCGCTTAACTTCGGAGTTTCAAGGAATCCGAAGCCAGTGAGCTCCCAAAAGGCATCGTGCTAGAAAGATACGTGCTCACACATATAAGGCACTTCACCTTTCCATCTCCGAGCGATGTGAGATTGCTCACTGTTCTTGCTTCCCCAAGCTCACGGGTCTTACAGTCGCCCAGCCCACAAACTTGATCACCATAAAAAAGATTCATTGTAGTGCCAAATCCAGGAAACCTTTTGCTTAAAGTATCATTCTTGGTGGGCTTCCAATTGCCCACAAATGCATCGTGTGCTGAGGGTTATGACTTCTTGATAGCGGTCATCCACCTTACAGCATGGAAAGCTAGAGTAGCATTCTGCTCAATGTATTCTAGATGATTCAACATATCCACCTTGATTGTTGTGGGTAAGGTTTGATTGGATTTGAGTGTGATTTGTGAAGTTTGAGTGAATTGGCGAGGTTTGAGAAAACATCAGATCGGATTGTACTATAAACATACATTTTCCAAACATATCATCTCCAAACCCAGACTTGGGATACATGGGCAAGCCAGAGCCCACCTCTGATAATTTTTAATGGGCCGTCAGATCAAATCCATGCATGGATCAGTTTTATTTTCCTCTCTGGTAGTAGTTGGTGTGGAAGAGTCTTTTCCTTATGGCTTTCGTGACATGTAATGTTGTCGGATTGTGAATTAAAAAACGTATTGAAACATAACTTGCCGATTTAATTTAAGCATCTAACAGCTTTTATCCGGAATACAATAGTCTATTGGTCTCTGCACTGGCGGATCTAGAAAATTTTGGTGTTGGGGGCAAAATGTAGTAGTTCAAATCACTAACAGACTTGAAAATTTTCTAAAAAGTTCATGCCTAAAGCAAACAACAATATTTTCTAAGTAACCTGAATATTGGGAAATTCCACACTTGAACTAAAAAGTCTAAAGTTCAATCTACTTCAAACGTGGATGAATTATATAAGTAACAAGGAGAGCCAAAGAAATTTTTGGAAATTTTGGGTGTTTAAGTAACATTTCCCAGTCATAAAATGGTGAAGTAACAAGGAGAAGAGCCTAAAATAACTTGGAGATGAGAGTGTTGGGTGTTAATAATTTCGGTTGATTTAAGTGACAGCACAAAAGGACCTCGTTTTTGTATGGCAATTTAAACAAAAAAACATCTGAAACTTAGTAGTCCACACAACTTTGCCCCTCCATGTTCTCTCATAGGACTTTTATCAAACACTTTGCCCCCATTGCAACATACTCGAGTAGAGCTTCAATGAAAATTCTAGGAACTTCATGGATATGAAGAAAGGTGAGTAGGGGCAATAGCCTTCACTGGCTCTCAAGTGGATCCGCCACTTCTCTGATCAATAGTTTAACACTTTCAAAAGTGTCGGTAAATCCAAAATTTCCTTGCGTGTGCGGTGTGCCTATAAGGCTATAAGAAATGAATTAGAAACCTGGTTGGTTGTTGTTGCACATGCTCACCATAAATTGTAGAAGACGAAAGCTAACCTTGATAGGAAAAACATCCCTTCCCGGTTGCATGCATAATTCATTGTGTATTCAATGTCGACTTTCCGACTACTTTCACTTTCATCCAAGTAACTACAATTTGCTATGCGTCCTCACATCACATATGTCCACGACTAGTCATCATCGAATCACATAATAATAACTTTGCATGCCATTTATATGTTCCTTGTCGGCACCATTACCAATTTACCATACCATCCCACAAATTAATCACAAATATTGAACCCTATATTATTAAAAGTGAAATGAGGAGAGAAATAGGAAGAATGAAGCAATGAAACGGAAATAGGGAAGTTTCTGGAATATTTTTGGTGTCAACATGTTCACATGTTAATTTTTCCACATTCATGGCCGACCCAACATGTGATTTTTCTCAATCTTCCACGTGATAGTTATCGTTTGTGCTCTGCAATCAATTCCAATTGCGCACTTAAAACATGTGACTGAAAAAAACGAGTGGCTGAGAGAAGAAGTTCCTTTTCGTATGACCTTGGGCAACAACCAAAGATATGTCCTCCATTATATTTGCCATATTTGGCAATGCAAAGTCCGAAGAAATGGGCCCTCGAGCTTCTTTTATGAGCCATGTCTTTGAATGCTAAAGTTTAAGGTTGGTTGTAAATTATCGTCCTATGTCATCCAGGACGATTCGACCTAACTTTGTTTTTTTTTTTTTTTTTTCTGATACTCTCATCTCATCCCACAAAATATCTGAAGAGTTTAAAGTTGTTAATATCAACTTAACAACTTAATTGAAAGTCTTCAAATTATTTTTCAAATATAAGCGATAGTCTAAACTACATATCAGAAGGATTTCTCTCACACACAAAACTATAAAAACAATAATGAAAGCAATAATTATATTGAGCGATGAGTGTTGCCATGTGGAAGCTCGTTAGATGCCATAAATTTATTATGAGGAATTTATTTTGTGCCGAAAAAGAAAAATGACGATCCAGGAATTGATAATAAAGAGAGCATGTGAAAACTTGCTTGCAGTGGTTGCAAGTTAGGCTCACGTCCAACATCAGTTTTGCATGGCCATGCACAACTCTGGAAAGCCGATATGGAATCTTGCAAGAATAGCGATAAGCTTTCTACGTGTCGATTTCTGAGCGGTTCAGTTTGGTATGTGGTGTGTGTAGGTATCTTCATTCTTCTTCTTCATATCTATCCATCATCATATCTTCAAATTCTCATGTGCAAGACACATCCTAAATAAAAGCTGTGTTAACTCAATTTATTTATTATAAATATATTTAAAAAGAAGCATATATATATATATATTTCATATAGACAAACCTAATAATTAATGATCCAAATAAGAATTTGGAGCATAAGATCTCATGATTTGGGTTGCTTAATTACTCTCCATTTAGTAACTGCATAGACCAGAGATCCTCAATGCTCCAGTAGTTTTCATGGGACTGATAAGCGGGTAAAGAAGAAGGATAAGCATCCATATTTGGTGGGTAATTAGCCGGTGCGGCGTGGGTAATTTCCATTGTGTCCACAGCAGCACTGGAGATCGACACCTGACTTGTGCTTGCTTGATCATTCACCTCGGAGCTTTGTCCAGGTGTAATATTCTCTGCTTGCTTAATGTGCTTTTGAATTCTAGTCCTCCAATAGTTCTTGATTTCGTTATCGGTCCTTCCTGGCAGATGTTTTGCGATTTTCGACCACCTGAGTTTGCAACAAAACACAATATCAAAATAATTTCAATGTTAAAGCTCCCACAATAAATGATTGGACCAAGGATGTGTACTGCCAGTAATTGCTACAGAAACTCCTATAAGAAAAAGTAGCTGCTGTGGTCTGTGACAAATAAATGGTATCAATAACCTATAACTATCAGAAGCATTAGCAGAAACAACTGCAGAAAATAATGGAACATCTCAATCTATATGCACATCTATATATAAACACAATTAATTAAAACAAAAATTACCTTCAACTTGCAATAAAATATTACTGAAAATTCCAAGCCAAGCATGTTCTATGGGTGAGAATGAAAGCCTTCCAAGGCTCCAAGCTGGACTCATTTACACTCACACACACATATATATAAGGCAGATCAGGACACAGGACTTGGTCATCTAGAAGAACACAAAACATATTTACTTTGCGTACGTGTATGTATATACACAGACTGCATCTCCATCTCCAAGCTAGTTTCCATGTCCAACAACTTGTCCAATTCAGGCTTAGCTTAGTCAGGCAGGGGAGTGGGGACTCTATATCCTTGAGCTTCAAAGGTATAGTAGATATATATATTCTGAATATTGTTCTTTCTCATAGCTAATCATATATATATATATATATCTAAATCAATGGTTCTCTTTTGTCCATATATATAATACCAGGTGAAGGGGGGTTGAAAAAATCAAACCAAATTCGGCAGAAAATTGAGCCAACTGCTGCATGCTGGACAAGAGAGGCTTCAAGTTATCAATATAATTTAGTATTATTATATTCTAATTACTAAGTAAATTTCCATTTAGTATTAATTAATCTACTGTCCTAGCCATGCAGGTGCCTTGTTTTGTAAGATTAATACTTCGATTTGCAGTTGGTGACTTGGTAGAAAGATCGGTGTGAGCGCTAGCTGCCTCCCTCCTCCTCCTCCATGCATCCATGGATCGTTTATGTATACGAACAAAATATACAAGGGGGGCCAGTCCTTGCCTTAAGCAGCCAAAACAGCATGGTTCACGTCAATTTCAACCCAAGGCAAAAGAGTTTGTCCTTTTCTTCTGAATGCGAGGGTTGGCATGTGACCAGTTTGCAAGGTTCACCTATAAATGGAAGGTTTTTATTGCCTCCAATACTTTTTGGGTTCCAGTTCAGAACGCGTCTTAATATATCACAACTTCACCACCACACACCACTAGTTTTAAGGTATTTCTTCTCTTTCCTTCCCAGCTAGACAACTATTTCCAAAACCCTTGGATTTTTATTTTATTTTATTAATTTACTTAGACTGGGAGAACATTTATAATTGTTTTGACTTCATTACCAATTTTAATTTCAACTTTACTATGGAGAGGGGTTTTTTTCTTAATTTTTCCTACTTTCTCAAATGGTGTATGCCCCACAATATCATGGGTCAATCACATAGAAGAGAGTAGACTCTTTTTTCGCAAACTAGAAAGAAATTTGGGTTTCAAATATTTTTCGTTATCTATGTAATTATAATATATACAGTTTTTCACACACATAGACGATTATGATCAGTTGTTGATTTGGAGGGTCCAAAGCACACCAGACCCAAGATAGCATTTTGTAACCACATCTTTGAATTTTGAATACAAATATCATGCTCTTGGTCCTCTTAATTAGCTAGCTTGGATATATAAATTTTTAAAAATGATCACGAAGAAAGAAGAAGGGTTGATGTTGCCCTTGAGAGATCTAACAATCTTCTTAATTAGTTAAAGGATAGGTCCACTGCAATGATTTGGCCCAGGCCTCCACTCTCCCGTAGTCCATCCTATAACACACATCTAAGAGAGACTACTATCAATTAAGCGCGCGCGCGCGCGCACATATATATGCACTTTTTTATGATTTAATTTTTTTCAAACTTCCGTGTAAATGAAATCAAAGTAATGGATAATACGTAGAATCAAAATGAAGACAAATAATTAAAGACTGATCTTTGGTAGCCATGAAACTACAAGAAACAGATCTTTCTCCGGATTTTTGCCGGCCATAAGTTCCTCATGTGTTCTATATCATTTTCGTAATCACCTAAGGATGACTCAAATTCCCCACACGTTCACGTCGTAACTCTCTCTCTCTCTCTCTCTCTCTCTTCCCTCATAGGTCTCACACTATACAAATAGGGCTACTATCAAGGTCCTATGTATATAAGATCAAATCCTACTTAGTCATCCAAATTAAGAAGGAATAAGAATTTGATCACGGAGAGAAATATATAGGTCAAAACTTATGAAATCCATATACTATAATCGTTCTCATATAATCATATGTATATATTTGTGTTTGTCATTAAAATATCAAGGTACGTGTATACCTATATGTTGATATTTTACTGTATAATAAATAAAATAAATAAATAAAGTGATGATCACCTGTTTCCCCACTTGGCATGCAGTTCCATAATCAAAAGTTGTTCCTCCGGTGTGATATTGCCTCGCCTAACATCAGGCCGGAGATAATTTAGCCACCGGAGCCGGCAACTCTTCCCAGTACGTTTGAGACCTAGTGACATAATATACACCTAGTGACATATACATAATATGTATGTAGCTAGGGTTTAATTTTATGTTATATTACTAATATTTAGAGATCAAACATATGTTATACCAGCAGCTTTGGCTAGGGAGTTCCATACACCTTCACCATGATTTGAAATATAGTTGATCAGAATCAAATCTTCCTCCATAGTCCATGGCCCTTTTCTCACTTCAACATCCTGGGATGAACTATTGCATGGTTTTTTATCCATCTTGTCTGTGTGATTGTGCGTTTCTGAGAGAGAGAGAGAGAGAGAGAGAGAGAGAGAGAGAGAGAGAGGACAGTTAGGCAAGATAATAAGAGATAATGGGGTAGCTGGGGATTTTTATAGAGGGAAAGCAAAATATACTTCCCCAGTTATATTACTGTATTTAATCGGCATTGGAGTAGAGAGATTTTAATCCAACTCGTTTGATTAATTATGTAATCATGTATATTGTATGCATGATCATCTGTACTTAATAATCTCTCCATGTCTCAAGCCAACATAAACACATGCACTCCTACGTAAGCATAATGTATTTAAGGGAAGACAAGTGTGAACGTTGTGGTTTGAACAACAATGCATGTATTGAGTTTTTTATATTTATTTAAAAGCACATATATATATATATATATATTTAAATTTTCACATAGATATATGTATATATATTTCATTCTTTAACTTTAAGCAACAAAATTCTTATTCATATCTCATCCCAACAGAAAGCAAAAGAACAAAAGAAATTTACTCTTTATAAATCTTCTTTTTTCCTTTTCTCATCTTTTAAATTTAGATTTTTGTTGATGTATGTCCTACCACAACAAAATTGTATAAGTTTTTTTAGTACAAGCGATAGTCTAAACATGAAGGTTCAAACCTAAGACCTCTTGCATGTAAGTCAAGACCCCTTTTCCAATAGGTTAGACCATGTTGACAAAATTGTATAAGTATTTAAAACACATAATGTTGATTATCAATTCACTCATGTTATTACAGTCATGTATCAATTTATTATTAAAATCATGTCCTAAGTTTAGCAAAATTTTAACTAGGTTACTCATATTACACCATTCTTGGATTTCGCGGACCGGCCATCTTTTTGTTGGATCTTGTTGTAAGTTCAAATCTAATAAGTCTCTAAACTCTAATGGATTCTTCTTTATTCTTCCTTTTACCACCAATAGAAAAAGAGCTTGACCTACTCATATAATTGTTTGAAGAAACCTAAAAAAACAAATATATACTCGTTGAGAGGAACTACATTAACCCGTGAGAATGCATATTAACCTTGAGGACAAAGAATGACAAAAAAAAAACAAAAAGAATGCAACATGATAGTTTGTTTTGTGATAAAAGTATTCAAATTTATCAAAAACGTTTTATTTCACTCCTCAATCTAGTACTGGAGAAATTGTAAAACACATCATAACTTATGAGAAATTGGCTTATTCTGAATCGTGATCCTCGATTTAGACAAAAAGAAAAAAAAAATAGACTTAACCAATCTAAATTAAATACCTAACAAGCGTAGTATTAGCCACTCATTATATGTCTAAATAATAAAGTCTTCTCCCCCCATCCCCACGAAAACCTTACATATATGTGACACTTCGTGCAAAAGTCATACGGAAGCATTCTAGAGTTAGAAACCCATGTTGTTGGTTGTGGCTCCATGAGATCAAGACGCGTAGTGTTTATATATATATATTAAAATATCTACATAGGTTATCAATTATCTCATATACGGATATTAAAGCTTACACTCTTATATTTACGTAATTTATATGAGATATGTCATAAGACTCAGATCGATCAACAGTTATCAATCGTTGCATGAATAATTGACATTAAAGCTACTAGTTGAAGTATTAACGAAGAAGAAACAAGATAGACTGATTAGCACCGTCATAATAATACAAAGAATAATACAATGCATATGTACATGTATATAGTAATTGGGAAGGACCTTGGAGTTGGGAGATACACGTACGTATGCTTTTGTTTCTGAATTAGAGAAAGTTTAGACAGAATCAAGTGCTCAAAGAAAAGAGGGATGAGGGATTAGTGGCCATGAGGTTGTTTGAGCACCACCATGATCCTTTGATTTAGAGCACGACACGTGATCACAGCTGACAATCTGAGTTTTGGGCCACTAGTTTTGCCACCGCACTCACAATAACAAATGAAATATAGATACTTAATCTCAGCCACGAGATTGATTTTGTTTATGTGGCTGAGGTCAAGGATTAATGCGCTAGCTGTCCTCAGCCATAAAAGGTAACAAAGACAAACTCACATTGTGGATTGATGGTGCTTCTCCTTTGTGCAAACCTCAGCACTATCCATTAGGTCTTGTGCTGCCATAAGATTGATGGGATTTCATAGATTTGTTTCAAATTAATTAGGTTTGGATGACAGCAAGTTTCATTTATGTTAACTCACTTATGGCTTGTGACTTGTCATGTAAGTGTTAACAGGGCGAGTAAGATCGCTTTCCTGGCCAAATCTTGTGCATGTACAGAGATAAAGATAAGGGTTAGCTTAGATTCTTAAGAAAAATAAATTGTAATCTTTAAAGAATATATGATTTTGCAGACATAGATTTAGCCAAATTGACTAGAACCAACGCATGTGCTCCCCATTCTGCACATGAGTTCAAATCCCCCTTTGTGTAGTAGAGGTTAGATTAAAGTAAAATATCGACATATAAAAACAATATATATATATATATATATGAGATATTTAGTTAAATACCTATTCTCAAGACTAATAATATAAATAAGCACCTACACCATTTAATTTCTATAAACAAAACAAAACCCAAAAATGAATTTAATGCCCTATTGAATTTAATTTTAATTATTAAATTACTTTAATGTCCTATTGAGTGTTTTGGGTTTTTTTAATGAGGTTTTGGGGTTGGGCTTGTTTTAAAAAAACCATGGCAGTTTTGTAATTATAGG
Organism: Prunus padus; assembly: GCA_024362665.1. NCBI lineage: Eukaryota > Viridiplantae > Streptophyta > Magnoliopsida > Rosales > Rosaceae > Prunus > Prunus padus. The sequence goes on from JANFAM010000013.1 coordinate 28,084,346, forward strand.
AAGTTTGAAGTCTCTTTATTATGTTGTAAATGAATTTTGGGTGTGTTTAAAAGTCCATTTCATGTAGGATTTTTATATATAATTTGTACCCCAATATTGGGTATAATAGTGAATCTCCTATATTATTTTTATTAAATTTGAGTGTTAGATTAGATCTTTATTTTGGTCGTTTGACTTCATATCAAACTCACATCTTTATTGTATATTCCATCTCAGTTTTTTTTAAAATAAAAAATTGGCGCGGTATGCTTTATTTATTAAGATTCAAAACACGAATATTTTTTTATCATTTTTATATTTTTGAGCAAATTGCTATTTCAATTTGATTTCTCATCTAAGTGCTATGATATATGATTATCAAATTATGCATGCACATTATAGGTTTAGGAGTATTTTAGATGACAACGTTTGTCAATAATGAGATGGTTCTAACTTCTAGAGGTACTTTACAATGGAGTTTTAAATCTTTGACCTAGAAGCTAGAACTAGAAAAGTAATTGTGTTATAATCTATCTAAATGCCCTAGATTTTTAAGATGAACACATTGTAAATTATAAGCCATGAAGAAAAAAGGCATTTGTAAATATTTGTAAGAGAAATTAAGCATGCGACAAGAAAGTAACTCGAAATCATTATCCAGAGTCCAGACCCAAGAGGAGAGACTCAGGAGAGCATGCGCCGACTTCTTTAGCTTTATTCTTATAATCCAAGAAAGAGAGCCAGAAAGCCTCTCCCTCGATATCTTCTCTCTGCCGTACAGTAGCTTACAGTGAGCTTGAAGCCTAATGGGCTAGCAAGGCAAGAAGTAGAGCCCACCGTACAATATAATTGGGTTTTGAAATATTTTTGGGTTTTGAGAGCAGACTTCACGTCGCGTTTTGAATCCATATGCCCATTCTGGGCCCAAAAGAGTCTAAAGATTCCAAGAGCCTAGAACTGAAGCAGATGTGAAGTGCCGGACCTATTGCACCCGAGTTTTATCCCCCTCCAGTACTATTGCACCCGAATTTAATCCCCTCTCGTACACTAGAGTAGTTAGAATATCCCTCTGTCAAAAAGAAGAGCCTAGAAATGAAAATCCATAAGAGGTTTCCTTTGCCAGGAAATACAGCCACGCATGATCTCTAATTCTGTTTTTCTTCTTTTTAACTTAAAATTTGATGTTTTGGTCGAAACATGAAGAGCAGACAAGTGAAGGAAGGAAACAAGATAAATATGAACTTGGCTCATGCGTCAAAACGATTGTAACAACATAGCAACTTCGTTTACAGCTAAACATTATAGCTAGAGTAGCAAATACACACACGAATTCAGACAACGTCTCGCCAAAGCATTCTGCTATTACAACATTCATCCAAATAAAGGAAAACTATCCTCCCCAGAATCTCCAAGTCAAGCAATCAAACTCCTTGACCTTAACTCTCACGCCTGTAAATTAACAGAGGGAGGGTAGTCAGAAATATAGAATCGAAAGAGTCATGCAGACGCAGCAAATATGGATGGTAATGGTATCATGGGAATTGAAAAAAAACATTGTTAATGTAATTCGTCCAACATTTAAGAATGCTGCGTAGTAAAATACTCCACAAATGAATACCACGATCTGATACTCTTATTAAATATAAATATAAATAAAAACTTAAATTGGGTAAACTTGCCTTGCTAGCAATGTTGTTGGAAAGCCAGTCTAACCCCTCGTACAGACCCTCTCCAGAGGTTGCACAAGTGCTCTGGATGTACCTGAAAAAGAGCAACATTACCAACAATACTTCCGGCCAAATTTTTCTATATTCAAAACCATTATATCCAGTATTCTACTTTATCCAATATCTTCACATGACATTCAAGAAAAACGCATTCCAAATTTCTTAGTTGTTTAGTTTGAACCATCCATAGCTAACTCAACGTGCCACAGAGTTTTCAATACTCCTAGCACCTATATAAGAGAAACTAATGAGTAAACTTTCCCATGTTAAACAAATAACGCCACAATTTCAGTCTCAGCCATTAGGCCGGCACCCTATTCAATTTGATCAACCATATGAGACAAATTAACAAAAAGTCATGGTCATAACTGATGTTCAATTCAACTATGAACAAACAGTTGCAGGGTGAAAATTAACAAAATAATTTACCAGTGACGTTGGCGGAGAGAATGAAGACCAAGCTTATCAGTTATTTCTGCGGCATTCATTGCATTAGGAAGATCTTGTTTGTTAGCAAATACAAGCAGAACAGCATCCCTCAGTTCATCCTGAAACCATATCAAACATTTAACTTCAAAATCTAGTGCCAAGAGTATGTGCAACTGTTGCATCCTAAACAAGGTTTGGATCACTTTCAGGAAACGTAAACAGAGCTCTATCTGAATACAAATGAAGCAACTAAGGCATAAGGGAATGGACAAATGCAACTTTGGGAAAGTATGTCGCAAGCCAAACCAAAACTTACAAGGTCAAAAAATCCAAGTAAACACAGAACAATACAAAACAAAAACTTAATTTAGAAGCATACAACCCCCATGGCTCCATTAATGACGAGAACTTCAGAAATCCCAGCATAAATAAGGAAAACGAAAATATAAGAGATAAAACGAGTAGTTACCTCATTCAGCATCCTGTGCAATTCATCCCTTGCCTCAACAACTCGATCCCTATCATTGCTATCAACCACAAAAATAAGACCTTGTGTGTTCTGGAAGTAGTGCCTCCACAATGGGCGGATCTGTATTTGAAATAAGTTAGATCAGTCACTGGCTATGCATAATTAGAACTTCAGAAAAATGTCCTCATAAGATGAGGATACACAATAAAAGGTAATTTCAAAATCTCTAATCATTCCGTGAAAATAAATTATACAAAATGTTATTGCACCCATAATCTACCAACATGAATCTAACTGCTTATTTAGAAGACTTTCAGAAACAATACGCAGATTCCTACAATGACTAAAAACTTGTTGCAAAATCCAGGATAAAATCACAGTGTGCATCTATCGACGCACACATAGATGCATGAGAGAGAGAGAGAGAGAGATAGTTACTTTGTCTTGACCCCCGACATCCCACACAGTGAAGCTGATGTTCTTATATTCTACTGTCTCCACATTAAATCCTGCAGAAGAACCACTCCCGTAATTAAAATGACAAGTGATAACAATTTTGATCCAGAAGAATTCAGAGAAATAAAACAAATCCTCATCTTTCACTACTACAACAGATGGTTGGGAGAAAAAGCATCAATGAAACCAAAACCAACAGACAATTCTTCATGTGCGGAAAATTTATACCCCACAACTAAATTGATCTAAATATTTGAATCAAAATATTGAGCTTTCCATCAAAATATCGGATTGGGGCTTACCAATGGTGGGGATGGTGGTGACAATTTCTCCGAGCTTGAGCTTATACAAGATGGTGGTCTTACCAGCGGCATCGAGACCCACCATGAGAATTCGCATCTCTTTCTTGGCAAAGAGCCTGCTGAAGAGCTTCGTGAAGGTAAGCCCCATTTTTATCAAATTATCTGCCACATACAAACAGACCATACAGTAAAATCAAAATTAGCAAAATTCTCATGCTGGGATTTCGTTTTACAATAACATGAAGCAAAAATCAATCCAATTCTTTCAAATCGTAATGAAAAATTCAATCAGATCCATCTCATTTCGTGAATTGAAAAAACGAAAAGGGATTTCATTTTACATGGAGATCAAGATCGATTAGGCAGATCTACGATTCACATCTGATAACGAAGAATTCACAAAACGGACAACGAAATACTTGAGAGAGAGAGAGAGAGAGAGAGAGAGAGAGAACGAGAGAGACTCACCTGGAGGAACTAGGAAGGAAAATGAGAGGAGGAGCCAACACAGCAAGCCGCGATTTTTATTAGTATGCTTTTCTCTCTCCTGGACCCTGGTCAGTTAGTTAATCACCACGGTTAGGCCCAAAACGGTGTATTTGCCTTTAAGAAGCCCAAAAATAGGCGAGACACATATATATCTTCTCAGTCGTTGAGAAGGCAACACCACCGGGCCAGCCAACTATCTGCAGTTGTTTGTTTTACTCCACCTTGGGCATGGCTTGTGCGGCTTGGCTCCAGCCATTGTCTTCATCCCACGCTCTCCTTCCAATTCTCTGCCGCCGGTCGACTTTTCCCGCCATCTTCCACCGGCTCACGCGTTTCTCCTCAACCGTCCGGCGAGTATCCACCATGAACTGGTCGACTCCGGTCCACGCTCAGGCCAAACGAGGCTTCTCAGTCAAAGAAGATGAAGTGGCCACTGGTAAGCCAAACTCCAATAAGTGTTCCCAAAAACAAAGATTGTTCTTATATGTTTAGTTCGTTCCTAATTGATTTTGCAATGGATTGAATATAGCTGCTGATGTTGAATTCGAGACACCTCTGAAAATCGTGGAATATCCGGACCCTATATTGAGAGCGAAGAACAAGAGAATCGATTCTTTCGACGAAAATTTGAAGATTTTGGTAGACGAAATGTTTGATATAATGTACAAGTGAGTTCCATCTGTTGGCGTTTGCTAATTGCTAAGTGCCAAATAAATAAATAAATAAATAAAATCAGATTTTGAGAAGTTCTTGCAATTTACAGGAGTTGTTGGCTTGGTTTTTACACAGAACCGATGGCATAGGGCTCTCGGCACCCCAAGTAGGGATCAATGTGCAGCTCATGGTGTTCAATCCAGTTGGTGAGCGTGGTGAAGGGGAGGAAATTGTGCTTGTGAATCCAAGGGTTTCCAGATATTCCCAGAAAACGCGACCCTTTAACGAGGGTTGCTTATCTTTCCCGGGGATTTATGCTGATGTTGTGGTGCGTGCTATTGCTGTATGCTGATTTCAAAGTTGTCTGCTTTGTTTGACCCTGCTATTAATGTCTTTCCGTGTGCATTAGCTATGATGTGAGCTTTAATTTATCCCCAATTGGTTTCTAAATGAGTATGAAAAATGTGCAAGAAATTGAATCTTAATATAAGTCTTGTTCTCTTAATACAATTTTCATACTGTACAATGAGTTTTTTTGGGTCTGAATTGTACAATGAGCTTAAACTGCTTGCTCTGTGCGTGTTCCTCTGGATGTCTCTAACTTTTTGTGATTGCAGAGACCAGAATCTGTGAAAATAGATGCACGGGACATCAACGGTGCGAGGTTTACAGTCAACTTGTCGGGTCTTCCAGCACGGGTGTTCCAGCATGAATTTGACCATTTGCAGGTTCGTTATTGAGCTACTATTTAGTAATCTAACAATGGAGTGTCAACCGAAAAAAAGAAAAAAAAGAATTTACAGTGGAGATTTGGTTCCCTTTTACATTAGGGAAAACAGAACATACGGAGTTAGGTGCAAGATTTCATTGGATTTGATGACTTATAGTTTGCATAAGCTGTGGCATTGTGGGGGATGGATCCCCATGCTATGGAGATTAGGATTAGTCACAGACATTCGGCAGGCGAATTGTAAAATATAGAAATATGGAAACCAAAAGTATGAATGATAAAATATAGATGAGACATCTGCATGCATGCCCCTGATTACTGGGTAAACGAATGAAATTGCCTCGAGGCATCTAGTATACGGAGAATACGAATATATGATATGGGCATTCTGGCAATCTCTGTCATTGTTTGAGGATCTTAGTGTCTAGAGATTTGTGTATGGTTGCTCTTCTTTTCCCTCCTCTTATATTACTCCTTCATCTGCAGGGTATTCTCTTCTTTGATAGAATGAGTGAAGGAGTTGTTGAAACCATTTGTGCACAGCTACAGGTTAGTAATCACAAAACTCCAAATGGGCTTTCTTTACCTTATGTTAGTATTAGTATTATATCAATTTGTTTTTTATTGTCTTATCTTATGTTAACAGGCCTTAGAAAAGAAGTACGAAGAAAAGACAGGACTTCCAAGCCCTGAAAGGATCCAAACCCGCAAAAGGATGAAGGCTGCTACTGGTTTTGGAAAATCATAATTATTAAATTAGTGCAGGCCAATATTGTAATTTATGATTTTGTTTGTTAACACAAATTTTACATCTTCCAGCGCTTGCTTAATTATAATTAGGCACCATCATGAATTTGTATTCACAGGATGAGATTAAATTTTACAGCACCACCATTGTTGATCTCAGTTATCATGACCATCCATCGCCATAGATGCTAACTGCCCATCCATACCAATTATCACCCTTCTTCCCCGATTTTAATCAAATATTAAGTGGACCAAATAAAAACATAATCCATTTTTCATTGATTAATATCTAATTAAGTTCAATCCATCCAGATCAGTCCAAACTCCAATCCCGCTAATTATATTGGGCGGGCGGAATGTAATCGATCAAATAAAAACTCAACTTGGTAGCTGGAAAAGCAACAAAATACATGAAAATGACATTCTAACTGCAAACGTCCTTTTTCCATGGCGGTATGTATATATAGGTTCACGAAGATCAAGGCTTCGGAGACGGGCCGTGCAACCATTGAGGTATGCACACGTGTTTTTTATTTTTTACTAATCTACTCCCTAGGCTAAGCTAAGCCTGAGCTTAGCAAGAACCACTACTTTCAGACTGAGCTCCTTTGCTGCTTGAATATGGCTTCCCCTTCTTCAAGCAGTCAATTTCAGGGACTGTGCTTGTTTTGAGCTCTCCGTACGCCTCCCAACAGAAAGGACCATACAATCGCTTGCCTTCATCGACTGATTTCAGCTGTATGGTGTCTAGAGACACACCGGTGCACGGTACGCTGTCACTGCATGCAAAATGTACAGGTTTCGTCGTATACGTTCCTTGTATGTTTACATAGTTTACACCCGAAACTGCCACGGCTGATGTCTCATTTTGGCATTTGCTCTTGTCACAGTAGAATTGGTCAATCATGATTGGGGTTGCAACTTCTGATACTTGAATGTTTGAAAACATGATGTTTTGGACTGACCCTGATCCTCCCTGCAGTAGAAAACCATATATAATTTGGTTCAGCATACATATATGTACGGACAAATATAGAATCGTGATAGCTCTATTTGTAATTTAATTAAAACTTACAATTATTAGAGGAGGGGCGTATGATGTATGTATTCTAATATGTAACATGTAACAGTACCTACCTGCCAGGTCTTTATTCTGACGCCAGTCAGTGTATTGTGCATTTTAACATCTCGGACTGTGACGTTCGATACACAAGCTCTAGTGTTATCCTTCCCTAGCCCTCCGATGCTGACTCCATGTCCGGGTCCACAATTCACGTTGTGTACGTATATGTTTGAGCATCCAGTTTGTATGGATATACAGTCATCCCCTGCAGATCATATGTTTAAATGTCATTCACTTGGTAAATAAGTAACTTGTGCTATACACGTTATGTTGCTGGTCAACATGCCTGCTAGTTGGATTCTGATTAAGACCATGTATATATTATCTTTCAACTTTATGTTGAAGTTTTTCTGCATTCATTAAAATTTTAGTTCTTTATGCTTAATCTCCTTTGATTTGGCTTTCTGGTTTGGTCCAGCCCTACTCAATGATCCAATTTTGAAAAATTACCACAAGCAATACTGGTGCCAAAAATGACAACACCCTGAGAGTTTTGGAGGTGGATTCCATCTGTGTTGGGGCTGTCACCAGGAGAGGAAATACTTATATCAGAAACCTGAACATTCGTGCAGGCGTCGAACTTGAGGTGGGCTTGAGGGCTGTTTTGAAGTGTTATACCAGTGACGCTCACGCCGTCGCTTCCATAGAACCTAAGAGCCTGCAGTACAAAACAAAATATATGGCACCACCAGTCAGAGTAAGTAATTGATTTTGTAAACTGGCCAAGGAGCTGAAAGGTGATCAGATTATTACGGTTGGTTTGGTGCTTGGCATTTTTCCACTGTCACTTTCTATGACCTGTGGATGAAGTTGACATGAAAAGGCATGCGTGCTCAGTTAGTTTCACTAGAAATAAAAGTGGCAATGAGGTCTTTTTCAGCATAATAAAACACAATGGCCGGCTGCTTTTTGGCTTGACATAAGATGGATGAATACTTAATTACCGTGTCCTGGGAACTACTATATGTTTGATCTGCAGGAATATTGTATGTGGGTGAGTCATTCCACCAAACTGAGCCTTGCCCATCAATTACTCCTTTGCCTTTTATTGAAATCCCTTTTAGCTTCGTGAATTCGAGCCATTGTAGACCACCTGAACTCCAATCTCCTGAGCTTGTTGGAGCTATGATCTTGCCATCTAACTGCATGACATTTGACCAAACGTATATATACATCAGCAAAATTACGGCTCATGATACTGGAATGCTGCTGCTACTCTTAATTTTGTGATAAGTGGCAACATGAAGTGGGTTTAAGATTTGAAAACTCACCTGAAATACAATATTTGTTTTACAATTAGGGCCAGAAAAAGAGATTGGTTTGACGAGGAACACGGACCCGGATGGAACATTTATAGTTGATGCCTGCACATTGCAAGCTGCTGCCCACGCTGCTTCAAAAGCCTGCCTTGCAATGCAAGAGAACTAGTCAATATTATAATACAAATAGTAGTGGAACATAATGAGCTATGTAATTTCCAAACTCACCTTGGTATCATCTGCTTTTCCATCGCCTTTAGCACCATAGTCCAACACATTAAAGATGTTCGAATTCCCACCGCTGTTTTTTTGCAGTTCTGCTGCAGTTTCTTCTGGTGTGATGTAATTGTCTCCCCTTGATGGTGTCATAGACACACTAGGGCCTGCCGGGTGGCGGTGGTGATTGCCGCCATAACCCTCTTGTTCCTTCCTCAATGCAGAGGCAGAGGCATCCTTTTTTTGCCTCCAGTACTGCTTGCCTCCTTTTCTAGCATCACAAGGTTCTAATAAGCTTGAACACCAAATAGAAAAGGCAATGAGAACAAAGAAGGTGAGGCTTTTAAGTTTAAATGTGCTCATCATATCTTAATTTGTTTTGAGATCACAAAGGCTTTAACTTAAAGTTTCTGTCTATGGCTAATGACAGAGGATGATGTGCAGGGGTGACATTATATATAGGTACAGAGCTCATTGCACTGTGCACACACATGAGTCTACAGTTTACAAAACGACAACGTTAAACCTTCCAAGGGTTCCATTTTCAACTCTTAATTTTTTGTCAAGTCATTTTGAGGATTATTCCAACTCCATTTTATTGTATTTTTTTTCTAGTTAATTCAGCCGTAATACTCACACCACATGCTTTAGTTTTACCTTAACAACAAAAATACTCAAACAGAAAGAAAACGTGGATGACCGGCCAACTATAAATTATTCGATAGAGAATATACGCTGATCTAAGATTTCATACCAAACAGCTTATTTCTTCACGTGAGGACAGGACATTTCTAGTTACTGTCTTAAACCTAATTTTTTTTTGCAGCTTCTCTTCTCCCAACTTTAGCTTGTTTCAATCAAACCATATCAAAGCTTGCGTTGCGTTCATCATTTTGCTTCATTCGCATGTGTCCAATATCTCCATATATAGTTGCCCCCCTTGCTTTGCTCCTGCCATTTTCCTTCCCAATTATGTAGCATACATATGCAATGGCAAGGGAATTGTAGCTCAAATGGTTAAGAGCATTTATTCTGCACCTGATATCATGTGTTCGATCACTCCCCCAATATTGCTAATGTCAGGAAATTGTCTGGGTTAGGGGGTTTTCTTCTCTACCAAAAAAGAAAATGGGGCACACATCAATATAAAGACTTAAAAGATATTAGTCATTTTAGAATTCAATGAATATAGTGGAAACATGTATACATCAATATAAAGCTTGGTAGATTATTATGGGCATGCGAATGTATGTATGTATATATTTAAGAGTGCTGCTAAATCAAAATATAAAATTAACTGAGTACACCCTATAATCTTAATACACCCTAATATTTAAATCAAAATATAAAATTAACTAAGTACACTCTATTTAACTACCAAAAATACCCATATTACACCCTAATACACTCTATCACACAACATCCTAATGCCAATCATAAACCAAGTTTCTCTTTTTACATGAATTCGTGTTATCTTTTTAGATTTTGAGTTTGCATCAAAATCTTTAATTTCGTAAGCTGCTGTATGAGTAGATTTGATAGTTCCTTCAATTCAAAACTCGAATATTGTAAATCCTTGTGATTTTATTTATTTATTTCTTGTTTTTTGATTGAATTTGTTGCCCTCTAAATATGTTCTATGATCTTATGAAAGTTTGGTAAATTAGACCGGATCCAGGCTGTTGTGAATTGGGATCGGGAGCTCTTCGTGCAAGAAGATTTGAGTCATTCGATTGATTGATTTGCTTCCTCTGCAACGTTAACAGAATCTTCTTCTTGTGATGGAATAATAATACAAAGGAAATATAATAATCCACGACACAGTTTTGGATGATGACGATGGTGATTGAATTGGACTTTGTATATAAAGCAAACGAGAGAGAATTGTAGTAGTTTAATGGGAGGTTGTTTGTTGTTGGGCTTTTCTCAGAGAGAGAGAGAGAACGGTCGATGGGAGGAGTGTCGCACAGGACAGAAACGATGATAAAGTAAAGGCTTAAATGTCAAAATGGTCCTTGTGTTTTACCACGTTAGTCAATTTAATCCCTGTGTTTTTAATTTGGCCAATTTAGTCCCTGTGTTTAGCACCGTTAGCCAATGTTGCCCATTCCGTTAATTTTCTATTAGAATAATTAAAAAACTATTTAAATATTAATTAAAAAACATAACTATTTGAATACAAATAAATAAATAAATAAGAACTAAACAAAACAAAAAGAAAAGACACCATCCAGCCGCCAACACCAGTCTCTCTTCACCCTAACAACAGCCCACCACCACCCCATGTCCGATCCCACCCACAATCGCTCTATCTTTCTCTTTCTTTCAAGAACAACTCCTACCCCCCAACCACACCGCAGATCTCCAACACCACCCCCCTCACAGACCCTCCCATCCCCGACAACCCACATCTTCTTCTTTTTTTTCAAGTTTTTCTTTTCTGTAATGTTATGTTTTACTTTAATGAAATTTAATACCCTTAAAATTAATTCAATTCTTTTTATTAATTTCAAATAAGTCAAATAAGAAGTTTATCATGTTTATTTAACAACAAATTTAAGGAAATGGACAACTTTGGCTAACGGTGCAAAACACAGGGACTAAATTGGCCAAATTAAAAACACAATGATTAAATTGGCCAACGTGGTAAAACACCATTTTAACATTTAAGCCTAAAGTAAATTTATTAAAATTATATTTGTTTTACAATTTAATGTCTTGTTTGGTCATTTTATATTATGGTAAATTAGTAATTCAATAAATAGTTTGATAGTAGCGTGTACTCAGTTAATTTTAGGGTTCGTTTAGCAGCACTCTATATTTAATTGGAATCGATAAGCAAATGAGTTGATAAATTAACCATTTCCTAAACCCACAATTAACAAATTAAACACACGAGATTCTTCATCCATAATCTCAGTAATTATGAGTGGATATTATTTTAAGTTTGTAACATGAACAACTTAATAGTAAAGGTGTTCATATTTCCTCATCAACTCTTAGTCAAGAAACAAATAGTGACTTGAACAAGATTTGCATATCACACCACACCACGACTTCCTCTGGATGAAGTAAGAAATTCAAAGAAAGAAGGAAAAAAAAAACTGGATCATATCAAACGGCTGGTCAGGATCAATTAGGAAACCGATTTGGCGTGGCACGCGTGTCAAATCAAATTCTAAGCCAACTGTCATGCAACATCATGCGTACGCATATCAAGTGCGTGATCTTATAAATTAGACTTATTCAGCTTTTTTGAAGAAGAAAAAAAGGTCAAGACTTAAAATCCCAAAATCATGGCCTCCCAACACACGCAGACGTGATGCCAACATGATGCATTAAAATTTGCTTGGGAGCTAATGGAAGCGGCAGAGGACATGGCACAATTATTAATCGTAATCGTAATGATCTTGTTTTTCCCTTTCGCTTGATTTTTTGTTGTTGTCAATCGATAGAAATATCATTGATAAAAGTTGAAAGATAATGCTTCCCCTTTTTTGACCATAAGGAGGAACTCTTTCTTATCTACTAATGTGGCTCAATCACAACTAACACTTGGTTCTTTTTTTCTTTTTTCTTTTTTATATATTCTCAAATGTGCATTTATTTTCCACTTTAATTATTCTTAACAAGATAAACAAATGTCACATTGTGGCTGACTCACATCAGTAGGCAAGGAGGAGTTCCTCCTTAAGAGGGAAGTATTATCCAAAGCAGATAGACTCGATTACAATAATCACAAAGGCAACCAATCACTTGAATCCATATTCAGACTCAAACAATAACTCATACAGGTTTTAATGGGGTACAAAAGATAATCATGGCTATGGTACTTCGCCAATCACAACCATAAAGGCTCGAATCTAGCAGCAAACCAATATCACATGACTTTATTCTAACGACTTTTTCACGAAAATAAATACAGCAATATTAAAATAAATATGAATTTGAGTTATGTTTTTTCGGGGTTGCCTTGTACCTTTAAACACAGGCAACTAAAAATTCTTGAAATCTCGAGTGAAAGTGACGGTTGCGACATGCATGTGAATGGTTGCTCTTATTATATATCATCAAATTCAATGACAACAGAAAACCGTTAAATGGGTTACTCCAGATATCATGGCATTGCTTTTGGGATTGGCATATGATATACGTAAGAAAATTGGGCTGGTTTTTTTTTTTTTCAAACGAAAGAGATATTTATTAAAGACGAAAAGAAAGGTTTATATCACTACCAAGAATATCAAAAATCCACTCAAGTCATACTTAGTCCCATACGTGGTTACCTTCTACTTTGGAGACAAAGGCCGCAATCTGGTGCGCTGCCTTATTACATTGTCGAGGAGTATCCACAAAAATTGGGCAGGTTTGATCACACCACATGCAAATGTTGTTGATGACCAAAAAGAGCAAGTAAGACTTTGTGTGTTTTGAGATTAAACGGTTACTCCTTATTTGGTGACCTTGATTAGTCAAATAAGATACATATTTGGTAAGCTTTTAAGTCGCTAATTCAATCCCTTAATAGAGATGGAATTCTATTAAGTGCATATTATGTTTGTTGATAATCATCATGTACGTATTAGAAGAAGATTGATAATTAAATTGTATAATTTGTTCATAATCATTCTATCGCTTTACTAATTAATCACGTAGTAAAAGAAAGATTGTGAAGACGCAATGTTTGAAATATAGATCACTCTAGACCGTAGCTTACTCACGCGTGAATAATATAAAAATGCACACCCATCACGCCGTATCAGTAGCACTTTAATTAGGACATTTAAATTATTTTATTTATCATGATTCATGAGGATGAGCCGTATTTTACTCTTGTTTGTTACAAATTCAATGTTTCTCATAAACAGTGAATTTGATGGATTTGGATTTTTCTTATTTTTATGAAAACAAATTGGCCCCTTCAAGAGGGACAGACTTTGTCATTATCAAGAAATACTTTCCTAATTTGTTTGTAAAAACTATTCTTTTGACTTTTGGTTACTTTGCTGCTATTTTTTCTATAATTCTATTGATTGTACAACATTCTTATACACGGAGAATATATAAAAGCCTAACTAGGAAAATAGCCTAATTAGAAAACGAATTTTACAGTAATTCTAGAAAAAGTCAAACATTTACATAGAAGTTTTTCCTATTTTAGTTCCGTAGAATCGGGTATTTATTACATTCCAACAGAAATCTTCATCACCCAATAGCATTTGATACAACTCCATGTTTACATCTAGTTTAACCTAAAATCCTTACTATATTATAAGCTCATAGCCTCAAATTACACTGATTAAAAATCATCACAACCGTCAATTGGGATCTAGCTCATTGAAAAATGGTCTAGACTTGCAGACTAGTGATCTTAGATTTGGATTCCATGACACCTTAGTAGGTGTGTGTTAGAAATAACTCTCCCGTGTTTAGTATGTTATTTCTCTCTCAATATGAAATGTCATTAAAAAAAACAAACTGTAGTTTGTATTAAAAGGAACAAAAACATCACAACCGCTCCAAAAAAATTAAATAAATAGAAACCATGACAACGTTTACGTGCGTGTTGGCCTAATTGGACAGGGATTTGCAGGCTTCGCTAAGCTGTGGCATGTTGGTGAGCTCGTTGACAAGGACGACGGACCTGAAAGACAATGAAGACTCAATCGGCCCATTCTTTAATATAAGGCCCATATCTTACGTGTCACCTCAGGTTTTTTATTTTATTTTAAATAATTATTTTGTAGGCGTGTATGAGAGAAACTTTCATGTAATGGAGATAACACTTTTTCTATCCCCGACTAATAACGCAATAACACGTAGGATAACTTTTCTACGTGTTATTGTGTTACTAGCTGATTATAGCAAAGCAATGATATTCTCGTTACATGTAAATTTTTTTGACGCATGAGGTGTATCACCGTACACTTTAAGAGGCCCTATAACTCAAACATAGGCTCTCCGTGACACTTGTTGGATGCACCGATTTATAGGTATGCTTATGATACCTATGATTAAGTCTTGCTACATTTTCTTCTACCTCACACAGACAACGGCACCTTAACTATCACAACTTAAGCATTTGTCCAATTTCATGCCTAAGTCGCAAAATCTTTTGTTTCAAAGAAGAAAAACAAAGATTTATGTGTCAATATATACAAAAGTTGTTCAAAGTAATTAGTGTAGTTTGTTCACATCAACTTGAGAGTGTCTTATCTAGCCAGACACATGATGATGTTAGGTGACTTATCTAGTCCGACACATGATGAGGTTAGGTGATCAGATTCTTGTAGTAGGGATGCTTTAGTAGGATGTGGTATAAATATCAGTTGTCGACTCAATGACGAAATATGGCTATATTGTGGTATCAAAATGCGATAAGAATAACATTATTATTAAATTGATATTCAATTCTAATAAGATATATGTGTTAATAGATTTGTAGCTTGTAAAGGACTATGTATCAACACTACTAACTACACATGTACTTTTATGTTAACATGCAATTTTAATAAGAATATGTGTTAATAGATTTGTAGCTCTAATAAGAGGATCTTCTAAAGAATCTCTTAAATCAAATTTAACTTTACAATCTGAATTAAAAGGAAAATTACTAAACCATATATGCGGCTAAGCATTTATGTCCATCATTCACCAAAACATTTGCTATCAAATTTGCTACACAAAAGATATGTGGAAAACTAGTTAACGTTGAGATTACTCACATGATCAGAAATTCTTCAATGCGGATGTTTAAACGTTATTATTGTGCGGGCATCGTATATTTCCTATTACCCCTCCCTGTTTTCCTCATTATTTACAATGACATCCGCACCATAATAACGTTTGTAAATGACATTCGCACCATAATAACGTTTTTTGAAGAAGAAGGATTAATGTTCATGTGTCTATACAGACACCCAACCCTGGCGTCAGTCTTGAAACGGTCCAGCTCAGTGCCACGTATGAAATCAGTCAGAAACATGGACACCAACTAACTCTTAACTAGATTTGATAAAACTGGTTGGGTCCCGCTCTGTTTATTCAGAATCAGAAAGACAAGAGTATCCAAAGGGGTCTCGCTTGGTCAAACTCGTAAGAAACATCTCTGAAACTGCCAAGAGTAAAAAGACTTTCTCCCTCTTTCCCTCTTTTCACTTTTTTTAATCATATTTTCTGTTGCTAGAAAATCGTTAGGGTTTATCTCTCGCTCAACTCCCCAGTATTGAAGTTGTTCAGATCGACGACGAGCTCAGGTAGCTAGCAAATGTAGAATGCGAGGCACTTGCAGCTTCCCAGGTTTTCTCCTTACTTATACTGTTGTTGTTGTAGTGTAGTTCTGTGATTTATAATTTTTTTAATAAAAAAATAAAAAATCAGGTTATAAATCTCCGTAGCTCCCATAGAAATTGCAAACTCGAACCTGTTGGTTCCTACATAGTACAAGATACATGGCTTCGGCTGGTACAGCAGCTGCTACGGCTGCTGAAAATCCTAGTGGCAACACAAAGTTTGCTGATAAGCTCCCACAGGAAATTAATGAAATGAAGATCAAAGATGAAAAGGTGCTTTCCTTAAGTTGAATTGTTTCTGTTGTGCAGCATTTATTTATTTATTTATAGTTATATAACTTTTAAGAACTTCAATTTATATTTCATTTGGTTGTTGACAGTGTTATTTATTTTTGTTAGGAAATGGAAACAGCTGTGGTGAATGGCAATGGAACCGAAACTGGCCACATTATTGTAACTACGATTGGGGGTCGAAATGGTCAGCCTAAACAGGTGCATTTTGCTCAATTTAATAATCACAGTTGGAATTACTTGATTGTTAAGATGTGGGATGAAGGAATAGATAAATTAAATTATTTTCTGACATGAATCATTCAGGAAAAGAATTGGATAAATGTCATGAAGTTTTTATGCTTTTATCGTGGTTATTAAATTATAGAATCACTAATTTGGAAATTGGAGATGAACCCATGAAGCATATGCTGATGTGATATATACAGAAAATATGTGCACATAAATACCCATTTAGATATTAGCTACAGCTGTCCATGGCCTAAGTGTTGATAGACTCTTAGATTAGAAAAAGGCCATAAGCGCCATATTGAAGTTTTGACAAACAGATGCAGTACTATAACTAAAAACCAAAGGAGATACAAGGTCTTCCAACTCAGTATTTTGTATTTTGTTTAACCTCAAATAGCGAGTGTTTCAATTTTTTGTCCTTGCAAGTTAAGATACTACATTGTGCTAGAAACCTGATCCATTAATAGTGCTATTAGTTAGATATAAGTTACAATATCTTAAACGCATATTTGACATGTTGAAGCTCTTGCATTAAATCCTCTCTGATTCATTATGCAGACCATAAGTTACATGGCAGAGCGTGTGGTTGGGCAAGGCTCATTTGGTATTGTATTTCAGGTAATGTCTGAATTACAGATTCTTAGTTTTCAATTTATGAAGAGAAAAAAATCTTTAATAATAGGAAGGCTGACCTCTTTTGACTATCACATAGCACATCCTCGAAGCCTCAATTATCTTATTTTGCAGGCTAAATGCCTAGAAACTGGAGAAACTGTTGCAATCAAGAAGGTTTTGCAGGACAAGAGATACAAGAACCGAGAGTTGCAAACAATGCGTCTTCTTGACCATCCTAATGTTGTGTCACTCAAACATTGTTTCTTTTCAACCACGGATAAGGATGAGCTCTATCTGAATCTAGTGCTTGAATATGTACCTGAGACTGTTTATCGTGTGTCAAAACACTATAGCAAGGCCAATCAGCGGATGCCTATGATATATGTCAAACTCTATACTTATCAGGTTTTTGTTGTTCTTTGGACTATCTCTAGAAACTAAATTGAAAAATCAGATGTTGACTAATATATTATTGTGCAAAAGATTTTGACAGAACTTTTAGTGTTTTCAGGTACAAGTTCTTTTGGTAACTTTATTTTGTTTGGTTTTCATTCTTGTCAGATTTGTAGAGCTTTGGCATATATTCATGGAGGGATAGGTGTTTGCCACAGAGACATTAAGCCACAGAATCTCTTGGTTTGTAGTTCAATATATCCCTTTTTTTCCCCTTTTCTTTTACTTAATCTTATCTTAGATTTTGCCACTACAATTTGTTGTTTCAGGTTAATCCCCATACTCATCAGGTTAAGCTGTGTGATTTTGGAAGTGCAAAAGTCCTGGTATTCTCTTCTTCTAGTGTCTTATTTCTTACAGTAGAACATGTATTGGCGATATAGCAATATATAACGCATGGATGAATGCATAAAACTAGACTTGCCGTACAACTTTAAATGCATTACTACACTTGTGTTCTTGTTCATGCTCATGCAGATGATGCCAAGTGTCTTGACCCATTTTCAGTTGCATGCATGGTATGTTTGGGTCTGCCTTCCTTGTTTTGTCTAACTTTTTCATCATTATCCATGACAGGTCAAAGGCGAGCCAAATATATCATATATTTGTTCTCGTTATTATCGAGCACCTGAGCTTATATTTGGGGCCACTGAATACACTACTGCCATTGACATATGGTCTGTGGGTTGTGTTCTTGCTGAACTGCTTCTTGGACAGGTTTTCTATACAGGATAAAAAGTTCTACTTATTCTTTTATTTTTTAGCAGAAAATGGATTCACATTTTGTTGTTTTTTCCTCTCTGTTTTGGCAACCCTTGTTGTAGCCTCTATTCCCAGGTGAAAGTGGAGTTGATCAGCTTGTTGAGATTATTAAGGTAATGTTCTAGTGACCTTCTGCATGGTGGAAAGTATATATCCTTCTTTCGATCAACTTGAAATTTTGATCAATCAGCTTATGAAATTTGAACTCTTCTCTGAAATTAGGTACTGGGAACACCAACTCGTGAGGAAATCAAATGTATGAACCCGAATTATACAGAATTCAAATTCCCACAAATCAAGGCTCACCCTTGGCACAAAGTGAGTTTCTGGCTTCCTTGCTGACAATTGCTCCTCTGAAGGTTTTGCGTGCCTTTTTCATTCGTATTATCTTCTTTTCATGTAGATATTCCACAAGCGCATGCCCCCAGAAGCAGTAGATCTTGTGTCAAGACTACTTCAGTATTCTCCAAGCCTAAGATGCACTGCTGTAAGTATCTTTATTCTTTTGAAGTCTTCATGCGAAAATGGCAAGGCTGAGATTTAGTTCTTCAGATCTTCTATTTAATCCAGTTTCTTATGGACATTAGTGAGACATTGGAGTATTAAACTTTTAATTCCATTGAACTTGAAATTCTTATGTCTGTATTAGATAGCAATTATCAAATGTAGTTGTTTATTTTCTTTCTTTTGGCAGCTCGAGGCTTGTGTCCACCCTTTTTTTGATCAACTCCGTGATCCTAATGCTCGTCTCCCTAATGGGCGCCCTTTGCCACCTCTATTCAACTTCAAGCCTCAAGGTTTGCTCTTCATTTATGTGATTGCATATCCCTGTATATGTGTATATATATATGCTGCTGATAATGTGTTTGGAATGATGATGATTGTACAGAGCTGAAGGGTGCAACTTTTGAGCTTCTGTCCAGACTGATACCTGAGCATGCCCGAAAGCAATGTGCTTTTCTAGGTATCTAGATAACGCACACCAAGGCTAATTCGTTTGCAGCGAGTGACTGTACTGTTGTAATGCTAGCGAAAAAATTAGGGACATCCTAGTTTGTTTCCCAGAAATAGTTCCAACACTTGTTTTTCTGGTTTTTCAATGTGGCACATTACGCTCTCGAAACTCCTGACTGACTATTGATTGGATCATGTATGTACTAAGATTTATCTGACTTAATAGAATCTCTCTCTACCTCGCTCCCTCCCTTTTTATGTACTTCCTTGGAGATATCTCATGATTTAGAATTGGTTCGAGTGCATATAAGTATATTTACCATATGTTACTGCGGCCTGCTATGCCAATATGCCTAACATTCATTGGTAGCCTAAACTCTGCAGATTTGATAACTAGGGGACAAAGTGATATTTCGCAGACTGAGTTTACTTGAAATGTTTGCATATCGTGATTCTATTTGAAGCCAAGAAAATTACTCGGGTCTCACTCACTTTTGTTTTTGTTAGATTTGTATTCTCATTTTGCCCATAAACAATTTTTTTTTTTGATCGGGCTTTGCCCTTAAATATTCGAACACACAAAAGTTTTTAATCTCCCACCTCTGCCCGGCCCTCTCCTCTAGTCAGTCAGCCGATATGGTCAGTTTCCAAGCTGGCCGCGGCCACCACGGCGACCATTGCTAAACATGATGGCTGGTTTTATGTCCTAATGTTTGGAAGGGAAGATAAGATAATTAATGAGTAACAAAAGAGTAATTTCATTAAAAACAATCTACAAAACATACCTACACGGGACTATATAATCAACCTTAAAAATGTATCGACAAAATCATATAAATATGGAAAATTGGAAACTTAACTTTTTAAACAATTATTTGCTTTTCTGAATTTTACCAATATATAAAACTGATTTTTCTACTCCTTTTTATCTACTTACACTCCATTTTATAACTAAAAAGGAAGTGTAAGTTGACAAAAAAAGAGTGGAAAAATCATCGCCCTATATATATATGGATTATATGTAATAAATTTTTTTTGGACAATAATTGATTATATGGAGTATATACAAGTGCTATTGACACCTTTTTTGAGTTTCACTTAAAAAATAATATATATTTTTCTTTTGCTTGTACTCACTTATACAATGTCATGTGAGGTGGTTGAGATACGTGTTGGGATAACTCTTCATAATTATTGCCCTGACTTGCTTATGTCATTTTCCACTGAAAGGAAAAGAGGAATCTTAATTTCATACTCGTGAGAGTATGAAATTAACATACTTGCTCATCCCACCACACAGCAAAAGGTGAGGCCCATTGACGGGACCCAACTTCTGCTTTTCTAGCTAATATACAAAATATGAATAAATAAAGAGAAACGCTATTCACACTCGTATAAATAACGCAAAGAAGGTTCAAGAAAAGTGATACTAAAGAGAGAGAAAATATAAAACTAATTTCTGTAATGAATTTATATAATTTAACACAAATTTACTATAAAATATACAGCGGGAGTTAACCGATTGAGTTTGAGCGAGCGAGTATTTGAACGTTTTTCACATCACGACGTGTCGTTGTGCGTTTCTAAACGCACCAGGCAGGCACCATGTTCCTCCCTCGAGTTCTTCAGCGCTGGTTCTCGCAACTCTAGACTGCAACCAGTGTCTCTATCTGGACCGACGACTTTCTCTCTCTAGGTTTTCTCTGCAAGGAGCTCTTCCTGTTTCCCTGCAGATTTCCTCGCCCCTTGGCCCGTTTCTCTTTTCAACGGGCGGAGGCTCGGAGCTCTCTTCATATTCACCGTACAAAGCCACAAGGCGAATTTTTGGGGGGTGAAGTGCATTTCCGATATTAACAAGGAGAGCTTCACGATCACAGAGGTCCTCTGCATTTTCACCTTGCGTTGGTAAATTTTCTTTGACCAAGGCTACTTATTTATTTAAAATCGCGGATATAAGTTGTAGCTTATTACTTTCTCGTCGTGTTTGTTGTTGATTAGGGTTTTTTTCAAATTAAATTTTATGTTTCTGTTAATGATTAAGAGTTTCTTTATGCAACTGGTGTAATGTAGTGCACTGTTTGGTTGCCGTAGAAGAAAGTAGGACATGAAGAGAACTTGTTAAAGATTTTGTTCCTCATTTTCCTCAATTGTCTCAGTAAACAAATGGGGGGTTTATGTTTTACATTAATAGAGAGTAGAGATTGTTTCCTAATCTGCTTGATGTTGAAGAAAGAGGGGGTTTTGTGGATGTTATTATATGGCGGAGACTGTTGTAGCTTTCAAATCCTGAAATTAGGAAGAATAGGGGATAAGAGGGGTTTGGTCCATATTGAAATCTACAAGGTCTGGACATTTATTGTTTAAAGAATATATGAAAAATCAAATATTTCTTTTGCAATGCTAAATGAATTTTTTACCTTGTGGCCTCATGGATGTTATACTCTTTGCAACCCCATTCACGATAATGGTGATAATTGAGTTTTGTCGTCTTGTTGCTGGGTTGTCGTGTTCATGTCGAGTACTAGTCAAAGTAGTTGATAACGTCCTGTATGTTACTACTATTTGAATATTGGTTTTATACTGTTTGTAAGACTTAAACTCCCTAAGCATGATTTTTCACGAAGTTTGGAAATTATCGTTTAGAATCTTAGGAGATAGAAATACATCAATGGTGAAATTGAATTCAAGTATAACATACAAAACGATGCACGTGTTTTAAAATGATTCAGCCATAACATACAATGACAACATAGCTTTTACATTTAAAAGTATTACGTGTCTGCCATGAATCATAAGATGCTAAGAATGATTTCCTGTGATGGTAGTCACGGCAACTCCCCTGAATTCATTCGCTACCAATTTTGGGCTACTTTGTCTTTACGTACAGTTTTTCCAATTTAGGTATTATCATGAGAATTTAAGATTGTTACTTTATTGTTGATGGTGATATTTTTATTTCTTGTTTCCTTCATTAACACTATGCTAATTAATGAGAATCTCTTCAGCAACGGTTCTTGCCATAGCTCCGCAGCTGGGTTCATCTGGGACACGATTACTATTGATTAACCACCCATGTAAACTCTACATCATCAATCTTGCTGTAAAAAATATCCGTATGCCGCAGCCAATGGCTTGGTTGAGTCATTCTTTAGACGGCTCAACAACTTGCATTACTTGATCTTTTAAGTAATATTTTTTTTTATCACAGATATGGTACATAGTAGTATGAGTATGTAATCCCAGTTGTCTATTACAAAGCCTGTTATGCAAGTTAGGGAATTAAATTATATATTGCTTGTATAATTAAACTTTGCATTTTTTTGGCACTTATTCCTTCTGTGTATTACTTGGACAGCTTGCAAACCTCTGTGTGGGCCAAACATAGCTTGAAGAGAAATGGTACTAGTTTTCTAACTAAGTTCTGTCTTCATTAGTCCCGTGTTAATTTTTAGTCACTCTTCATTTTGAATTTATTAAATTCTTGCGGTTTGCAGACCCTTTTGGTTATTGCACACAATTTGTTAACACCTGCTGTTGTGGGGTCTGTTTTTTTCCGAATTTAAAGATTGATCTTTCTTACCGAATGTGGAATTTAGGCAGCTATTTATTGGGTTTTTGTATAATTTTTTACAGTCTGGGCTGTTTGGCTGTATTTGATTGTTGTATTGTTAGTTCACTGCAGTTGTAATGCTTGTGTGAATCCTCAGTTGACTAAAATAACTCTGTCTAGTATTTGTGAGTCCAGTTTACTTCTTTTTGTTGTTCACGTGTGTTTATATAAACTTTGTGCAGGATGGAAATACTTCTGGCGAAGATGGGAATGATATTGACTGGAATACAGAAGATGAGCTGGAAATTGATAACTTCACTTTATCTTCTTCTTCAAGTCTGACAGTTCCTGGTGGAGAAGCTGTTGTGGGCTGTGGGGAGGTAAACGTTTTTGCATCAGTTTTTCTGAAATATAATATATACCTGATGAATATCTTGATGGAGTATTTAATATATATTACATAATTAACGTGCAATTCCTTTTTCTTCCTATAGACGAGCTCATCTCCAGGTCCTTCCAATTCCAAAGTTGTTGATCATTTTATTGGGATGGGATTTTCTGGAAAAATGGTTGCCAAAGCTATTCAGGAACATGGTAAGAGCACTGTATCATGTCATTTCAGCACGAGTTTTCTCCTGGACTGTTTCAATTATAACACTATATAACATCACTTTTATGGAATATCCAGGAGAGGAGAACACGGATTCAATTCTGGAAACCCTCCTCACATATTCGGTGAGTCAACATTTCTTCGTTTGCCAATGCTTCCTTGGATACTTATTCTTGGAGATATAGATAATTTAGGTTTTGAGCTCAATAGAAAACGCCCTTAAAAAAAAAAAAAAAAAACCTTATAACCCAAACCCATTTTCCAACCTTCCCTCAATTCTTTAGCAAACCCAAGAGCTTTTGATACAATAATGTATTTTAAACAACTATCAATATAATGTATTGGTAACGACTGTATAAAATTAATCATTTACCCCAAATCTCTATATTTAAGTTAATTATTTGCAAATGGACCCTCATGATCAGTTGATATCTAAATTTGATGGTATTACTCAATTCATAAAGGAAAAAGATAGGAAGAAAGAAAAAAATGAACAAAAAAGTTCTTTATACATAAAGCAAGCTTGAGTTGTTGAGGACATGATCAGCACTACCGTATTCTCACAAGTAGGGGAGGGGCATCTGTGTTTGTTTTGAGGGAATAGGGGCTTAAGAATAATTAAAATTCAGCTATCATGTTTGGTTTGCAAACTAATTTCGGCCGGACTGGCCGCTAACAAAGGTATTGTGGCTCTTCAATAGATATGATTGAAGAAACAAAACCATATCTAGGATGGACCTGTATCTTATGCCCTTTGAAATATTACGAATATGAATCTCTACATTTAACATCGATGCATTTATTTATATCAAAACAACTATTTGAAGAAAATCTTTAACAATTGCAAGCCAATTAGCTACCTAGCTAATGATTTCTTACATTATCAAGATCATGTGTGAGATGTAGGAATACGATCTTGATGATAAATGACTGCACTGTGTACCTCATACATCAAATACATAGTGCAGTCATTTATCATCAAGATCGTATTCCTACATCTCACACATGATCTTGATAATGTAAGAAATCATTAGCTAGGTAGCTAATTGGCTTGCAATTGATGATAAATGACTGCACTATGTATTTGATGTATGAGGTACACCATAACATTGGTGTACTAGCATACACATAACTAAGGGGTCTGATAAGATGAAAAACTTTTCATAAGAGTTATAAACTGTCAATAGGGGATGTTTCTTGGCAACACAAAGCACATATTTTAAATTTTGTTGCCAGGTGAATGGGTCACAGGTATCCTGGGTCTCATGTTCCCATACTTTAAGAGCATAAATTCTTCCGGACTTAAAAGGAAAAAAGAAGGAGAAGAATTCACACTTGTCTGTTTTCTTGCTATATTTTTCGCAGGCTCTTGAAAGTTCTCCACAAGAACAGCAACAAGTTGATTGTAATCAATGTTCTTCTGATAACGAAGGGAGTTTTCTGGATGAATTTTCAGATATGGATAGCTTTTCTGATAATGAGGTAGTTATTGGCCTCATTAATAGGTTGTATGTTATGGATTTCTATGTCTTTTAGATGGTTGTGAGCTGACATTTTCCTTTTATTTTTGCTAAGCTTTATATTTTGTTTTTCCCCAATCCTCCAAGCATATATATATTATTCTGCAATATCATTAAAACTTGTGTCCACGCTATATTATATGCTAATACGGGAATGTACAAGGGATAGTGGGTTCACAACAAAGATATTTTACTTGCAGGTTACATGTGTGCCTTTGTTAGTAATTTAATTTAACTATTTTGCAGGAAATCATAAATCCTACATCTGAGAAAGAGAAAAAGATATTGTCCTTGGTCAATATGGGGTACACGGTAGAGGAGGCTTCAATAGCAATAGAAAGATGTGGTATAACTTTACTTTTGCTTTGATTCTTTTTGGATGATTCTGCTAGTTGAGTCAGTTGATTATGCCATTGCCATCCTTTCTTCTCAGTCTCTTTTTCAATTCTAATAGTTTGTGCCTTCCTCAGCCCCCCTTTTCCTCTTTCAAACACTGCAGGTCTTGACTCCACGGTTGTTGAGTTGACTGATTTCATTTTTGCTGCTCAGATGGCACGGGCAGAAGATGCCAATTTTCCTCTTGAAGAGAAGGTATTAGTAGTATAGAATATAATAGTTTCTTGAGTTTTCTACAAAATCAGTTTTATCTATTCATGCCATGTTCAGTAGATTGTGATTGGTGGTTCTACTTTTGCAGCCTAGACCAAATCATTCATACAAGAAGAGGAAACTTCTTGAGTACGAGATGCTGAAAAAGAAAAGGCAGATGCGACTTGGGAACCAGACCACAGGCGAAGATGATGAGACAGTTCATCTCCCAAATCCAATGGTTGGGTTTGGCATCCCATCTGAACCATGTTTGAAAACGCAGAGGAATCTTCCAGAGGCGGCTAGAGGGCCACCGTATTTCTACTATGAGAATGTGGCACTTGCTCCTAAAGGGGTTTGGACCACTATATCCCGCTTCCTTTATGACGTGCAACCGGAGTTTGTTGACTCCAAGTACTTTAGTGCGGCCGCGAGGAAAAGAGGTTATGTTCACAATCTTCCTCTTGATAATAGATTTCCTCTTATTCCGCTTCCTCCAAACACCATACATGAGGCATTTCCCTTGACAAGGAAGTGGTGGCCTTCATGGGACATGCGAACAAAGCTGAACTGCTTGCAAACTTGCATTGCCAGTGCAAAACTAACAGAGAGGATCAGGAAGGCTATTGAGGATTATGATGGTGAACCACCACTGGGAGTCCAAAAGTATGTTCTTGATGAATGCAGGAAGTGGAATCTGGTGTGGGTAGGAAGAAACAAGGTCGCCCCACTTGAGCCTGATGAAGTGGAAATGCTTTTGGGATTCCCAAAGAACCACACAAGGGGAATAAGCAGGACTGACAGATACAAATCACTTGGGAATTCATTCCAGGTAGTGAATTCTGATTGTGTTTCATTGGAATTTAGATCTCTTTAATATTCATTTTTAATATATGATGCACATCATTTATATGTGCTGGTAAATCCTGAAAATTTGAAAAAGTTTGTCTTTGCCGTTTGTTCTTTGTGTGCAGAAGCATGAAATAATTTTAATTTCAATGGCTGGTTGTTTGTTTTTTTTCCCTTGCATACTTTTCCTAGTAGAGTTTCAAGTTAGAATTTTCTGTTTGTCAGATAGTATCTGCATTTTGATCACAAGTTCAACTTATTCCAGGTTGATACCGTGGCATACCATCTGTCAGTTTTGAGAGAGATGTTTCCTAATGGCATCAACCTCCTCTCTCTTTTCTCTGGGATTGGCGGGGCAGAAATAGCTCTTCACCGGCTTGGTGTCCCTCTGAAGAATGTTGTGTCGGTTGAGAAATCTGCAGTGAACAGAAGTGTTGTGAGGAGTTGGTGGGAGCAGACAAACCAGAGAGGGAATTTGTATGACCTTGATGATGTACAGCAGCTGAATGGTGACAGCCTGGAGCATTATATGAATTTATTTGGTGGTTTTGATCTTGTAGTTGGTGGGAGTCCATGTAACAATCTTGCAGGCAGCAACAGGCATCATCGAGATGGACTCGAGGGTAAAGAATCTTCGCTCTTCTATGACTACTTTCGTATACTAGACTTGGTCAAGTGTATAATGTCAAAGAACAATTGATTCCATGTAAATCATCTGCTTAAGTAACTTAACTTTATGGCATTGAAACCGCGACAAGCAAGAAAAGATCTTGCATTTTCATTTTTCTCAAGTTTGGATGTTTGGTTCTGGTAGTTGTTATCAACGGACTTTTAATTCAAATTGTCTTGAAATTGATGCTCTCAAGTCTTATTTGCCTGGTTTCTGCCCCATCTCCCACGCGTCTAGAAAAAATGGAGAGAAAACGAGTGGGTTAATGGTCTTATTGCACCCAAGTTGGTCCCCCTTTCAGTTGATCAAAACTTCTGTCAGGGCCGACTTTATATACACTGAAAAGCAAAATGCCAAAACGATGTCTTTTATTTTCTACTTTTTGGTAAAGCTGTCCTTTTAAGCATATGCTCTATATCTAGTCCTTTTTGTTTTCTCGCCTAGAAAGGATGCAAAATGATCTAATGCAAATGAGTTAACTGTCGATTTACCCCAGGAATTTGTAGGCTATTTTTAATTTGCAAATTGGATGAAATGTTGATATTTATACGGTATGAGGGAAATTGACAATAAAAATTAGTTTTTGTGTTTAATTTTTCAAAAAAAAAAGTTGATGGTGCAAATTGAAAGTAGCGTAGCGTAGAAATTCAGAGTAAATCAATAGTTAACCCAATGCAAATTGATGATGAATTTGTTTGAGTCGCTTTAAAAAGAAAAACAAAATATTGTTCCATTCCATCCAAACATATGAAGGCCCACCCACTGACCGAAGGTTCCAAGTGCCAACGAACGAACGAGCCTGATATTTTTCTTGACGCGCTGTAAATAAATAAAAGAGGCCCATAAAATAAAATAAATAAAAAGATTTAACCCTGGTCAAAATAACACACCCAAGTTTCTGGCCGATAATTCTATAAATAACCTATTGGCTCGTCTCCTTCGCTTCCCACTTTTCTCTACGCTTCTCACCCTTCGGAAGCGTAGTTTTCCTCTTTCATAGAGCCAGGGGGTTACGCCATCAGATCCCATCGCAGCTTTTCTCATTCCTTTACTTTCCAAAACGACGCCGTCAGGTCCGATTTTCTTCGTCTCGCTAACTCCCTCTTTATAGATCTCTTAGATCTCGGTGTGCTCATTGTATTCTTTTTAGGTCGCCTGCATGATTCGTCTGAGTTGGTTCTAGGGTTTATGCATCTCTGATTATCTTAGGGCTTCTCCGATAACGCTAGGTTGAGACCTTAATTGCATCCTTGACTATAGGTCTTTGATTATTTGGGTTCCTTTAGGAGACAGAATTTTGTTGGCTTTTGTTTCGTTTTATTTCGTATGCTCGAGTTTTCTCGTAACGGGGTTGGTGTGAACTCCATAAATGTAATTTTTCCTTTTCATTTTGCTATTGGGAACGGATTTTCTGCCTTTATAATTATGAAATTCTTCATAACTTTGGGTTTCCGATGTCTTGTATTTATTTCTCAAAATGTTGGGGTTTAATTTGATGTCCTCTAGCGGTCGTTTCATGCATGTCACTTGTCCTATATATTGATTTATTATTGGAGATATTGTTCTTCTTAATTTGTTTGCTTTGTGTTTGTATTTGTTGCTAATATGTATATTTTCCTTTTTTTCCTTGTAATGTTGTTATAGGATAGTGTTCCCTTGCCATGGCTGCCACTGCAACTGCCTCTAGTGGTCCTCGATATGCTCCGGAGGACCCCACTCTTCCCAAACCATGGAGAGGACTGGTTGATGGTAAAACTGGGTATCTTTACTTTTGGAACCCCGAGACTAATGTTACCCAATATGACAGGCCTATGGGCTCAGCTCCTCCATTAAAGCCCTCTTCGGCACAATCTATAAGTTCTTCAGTTCATGTTCAACAATCTTCACAAGGACGTCGTCCTGATGAGGGAGATGATAGGTATGGCAGAGGCAGCAATGGTGGGTCAAAATTTGACGCCGGACCAAGAAATCAGCAGGTAGATGTCCTACTTGGCTTTGCTAGTGTGTTCATGGTACTGGTGGTAGATTTTCTATACAGATTTGACATATATTCAGTTATATAGACCATTTGTGTTGTTACCTTTAACTTCATATGTTTTCCCATATTTCTAGTAGAATGCTTTGTTGTGTTTTCATGTTTTTAGTAAAAATTTCCGTGGAAGTTTTGGACTGGTTTAAGATTGTGTTTAGAGGAGCTGTTGGGTGACTTCTTAATACTGTTGCAACTCCATTCAACCTGCTTGGTAAGCGCTTTCATATGGGAACTGATATGGTGTTCTTATTTGTGAATTAGAGTACAAGAAGTGCAACAGTTTCTTCTCATAATACCCCAAATGGGACACTTAGTGCACTTGGAGGATCTTCTCTGAGAGGAAATGTATCATCAGACACTGGAATTGGTTTGTCTGCTGAGGCTTATAGTCGCCGACATGAAATATCTGTTATTGTGAGTATGAACGAATTTCTTATATATGCTAGGTATCATAACGCTTAAGTTGGTTTTTGTTTGTGATGCTTTATGCAGTACTCTGTCATTTGGTGCAATATCTTTTTCCTTCTATCTTTTATCCATTAGTAATTGTTGGTTTAGTTTGATTCTTCAATTAAAGAATTATGGTGCAAAATGCACACTTTTCTTGCATGTGTTTCACTATGATAGAGGCTTCTCATGTCGTATTAGGATTCTTCAATGGAGTTATGTCATAACTTCTCTCTCTCTTTCCCTCTCCTAAACACAAATCTATAGACTGACATGCATGCACTCCTATATTATAATTGTTGTTATTATCAACTTGTCTAGTTATATATACAATCTATAGATTGACATGCATGGTACGAATTCGTGATTGCATCAGATAGTTGGTTTGTTTAGAGCTGCGGTGATTTTGTTTACGGTTCTCTTGTATGTGCTGAATGATGTTTTGTTTTCTTTTTTGGCTGCCTGACATCTACTACTTGATTTGATCTGTTGACAAAGTCTTTTGATTTGCCTCATTTGTTAGGGTGATAATGTGCCTCCACCCTTCACTTCATTTGAAGCTACTGGCTTCCCATCTGAGATTCTTAGAGAGGTATTGAGTTATTTTTATCCTTTTTGGTTTTTTTGTGTGCAATACTGTTGGCCATTAGCTGCTGTAAGTAACCCGAGTGTTTTGTGATTGCTGGAGGTCCAATGTTGAGTTTCAGACTCATGTTAATTCTTTTGCCATCTGTACTTTTTGTCGCAGGTGCGATATTTGCTCCTGGGAGGAGCTAATGTCGTACGCTGTGCTGCCCTCTTTGTGGGGGCTTGCATTTAATTTGGAGCGCCCTTTTACGGTGGACCAATTTTTGGAAAGGGCTTTCCGAATCACCCAAGTTTGTGGCTGGGACTGCCGTTGGTCATGATTCAGTCTGCCACTCGGCCCGAATGAAAGAAGAGGCCTCCTCCTGCTCCAGCTTGCTGATGCAAGCTTTGGTCACCTGCAATGGGGGGTGTTGCTTCTTCTGCCATTCCGCTCTTCTATAAGCCCAAAAAGAAAACAAATCACAAATCTTGAAGCAAGTACGTCTGCTTATAGGGGTTCCCGGAATTTTTGCTTTTTCCAGGTACAAAATGCAGGTTTTTCTTCCCCGACTCCAATTCAGGCACAGTCTTGGCCAGTTGCTCTTCAAAGTAGAGATATAGTAGCCATTGCTAAAACAGGTTCAGGGAAGACCTTGGGATATTTACTTCCAGGATTCATCCATCTCAAGCGTACCCGTAATGACCCTCAGTTGGGTCCAACTGTGTTGGTGTTATCACCAACAAGGGAGCTGGCAACTCAGATTCAAGATGAGGCAGTGAAGTTTGGGAAGTCGTCAAGGATATCTTGTGTGGTATGTTACTTCTGGTCCTTTTTGCACCTCCACTGTAATATTCCAGTAGTTGTCATTTCTTTTTAAATGATTCTTCTGTTTTGTTTTTAGTGTTTGTATGGAGGAGCTCCAAAGGGTCCACAGTTGAGAGATATTGACCGAGGAGCCGATGTTGTGGTTGCCACTCCTGGCCGGTTGAATGATATTCTTGAAATGAAGAGAATCAGCCTCCATCAAGTTTCGTACTTAGTCTTGGATGAAGCTGACCGTATGCTGGACATGGGTTTTGAACCTCAAATAAGGAAGATTGTGAATGAGGTACCTGCTCGCCGCCAGACCCTAATGTATACAGCAACTTGGCCGAAGGAGGTTCGAAAGATTGCAGCAGATCTGCTGGTCAATCCAGTTCAGGTTAACATTGGCAATGTTGATGAACTGGTCGCGAATAAGTCCATCACACAGGTATTAAACTCTATCTGTGCTGGCCGCACTAAAGTCTATAGCTATTAGTTGACTTATCATTACCTGTTTTCTTACTTGTTAGAATATCACTCTAGGTGATCAGAATGATCACTTAAATGTTCTACTTAAAAAGAAAAATTATTTTACATATTTGATCTTCAGCACCAATTGAGGAATGAATAATGAGTTTGTGTTTTATGCAGTCTTTAAATGTTGTCTTACAGCTTTACCAAAACAATATTGTGTCTTACAGTATATTGAAGTATTGGCCCCAATGGAGAAACACAGGCGACTGGAGCAACTATTGCGATCTCAAGAGCCAGGATCCAAAATAATAATATTTTGTTCAACCAAGAAAATGTGCGATCAACTTTCTCGCAACCTGACCCGCCAGTTTGGAGCTGCTGCAATTCATGGTGACAAATCTCAGAGTGAGAGGGACTACGTGTTGAATCAATTTCGCTCTGGGAGGACTCCAATTCTTGTAGCAACTGACGTTGCAGCTCGGGGATTGGACATCAAGGACATAAGGTTTCTTACTGCCCAGCTTATAGTCATATATCTATATTTATGTTAGAATCGTGGATCTGTGGATTGGTGTCTGGCCGAACAATTATTTTGGATAATATGGTGCTTCTACCATGCATGGCATACCTGCTTAATTACTTGAACAGACCTCTTACGTTAGCTTTGTGATTCATAAGAAATTGGTGGTTAAGATTGCAGTGTTCTTTTTGTTACAGGGTGGTTATCAACTACGACTTCCCCACTGGAGTGGAGGATTATGTTCACAGGATTGGGAGAACTGGAAGAGCAGGTGCCACTGGGCTGGCTTACACATTCTTCGGTGATCAGGATTCAAAGTATGCATCAGATCTCATCAAAGTTTTGGAAGGGGCAAATCAGCGTGTCCCCCCAGAAATTCGTGAGATGGCTACCCGTGGTGGTGGGATGAACAGGTTCAGACGTTGGGGTTCTGGGTCTGGTGGCCGTGATGGGGGTCGTGGTGGACGAAATGATTCAAGTTATGGTGGAAGGGATGGTGGGAGGGGAGGCGGATGGGGATTTACTCCCTCTTCTGGCAGGTACTTGGCTATTTTTATTAATGCTTTTATTTTATGTGTGTTATTGTGGATCTGATTGCTCCCCAAAGTGGATTGAATTATTTGGCTAAACTTTTTGCTTTGGTTTTAAATAATTTGATATAATATTTGCGTGAAAGAGTTGTGGAGCTTTTAGGCACAGAAACAAGTACAAAATTAAAGTTTTCAATAATCAATAACTATTCAGGCTGGTTGATCATATGTAATTAAACTTTGATTTCTTGTGGTGTCAAATGTGCTTTGAGGAGTGACGGTTGGAATGCATTTTGTTGTATGGGACAGGTATGACCGTGGTCAGAACAATGGGTATGATAGAGGCCGAAGCCCTGACAAGGGGTCAGGACACAGAGGTTCTAACCGCAGCCGTAGTCGTAGTCCTGAGAGGTTCGACAAGGCTCTGCCGACAGGTGGAGGGTCTGCAGGGTGGAGTTTTCACAAAGCAATGATGGAACGTGAACGGTCATCGCCGCAGCCACCTCAGCACTCTCTCCCGTATGGCGGTGGGGTGGATGAAGCTGAGGAAGGTATGATACCTCAATAAGAGGATGGTGGATTGCAAATGCATAACTTCACCTATCCTATAGGGGGGAAAATATGCTCTGCTGCTGGCTGTCCCATTGTTTTGTGTTTCGGGAGTGCTGTGTAACCCGAAGTAGTAGGGGCAAGCTTTACAAAGAGCAGCCAGGATGTGACAGACTTTTGACTTTTGACTTTTGATTTTTGATTTTGAGGTGGGCCTAAAACTCTTGATGTTAAACCTCCGTATCTCTTGATGAACTTTACGAACCTCTTCTCTCCTGGTCTCCATTTTTGTTGTTAATTTTTGGGTAGAAAAGAAAGGGCACAAAAGAAGATGTAGCACTGGTTAGCTTCATATTTATAAATGTAATCAATTTGTAGTTGTATGAAATGAAGTTTTATATAGTGATTATTTATCAGCAAGTGTATGATCTGGTTCTGATGTATTATTCTTTGTTGTGGCTGGCGGATGGATTTGTTTCATAACTTGTCATCCGTAGTGATTATCAGCACGATATTGATTGCTAGCTACGTGGACAGCAGCGTGACCAAGTAGCAGCCTGGCCCTGGAATGGGTGGTGTTGGGTTGGGCTGGGCTGGTTGGGTTTGATTAAGACTTGCAAGTCTCAAATCTTCAACTAAACTGGGCTTTGTGTTATTGAGAATTGTATTTCCTCTTTTGCTAATTCTTTTTATTTTCTTAATAAATGATAAATGATAAATGATATACAAATACAAAAAGCTTCGAGGTTATTCTATTAAATTTTAAAGTCCAATCAATTTGGAACTAAAATGTTTGTTAAATTTCAGGTGGAAGGAAGGTAAAATATTGCTTTATCTATTTCAGCGGTTAAAGAGACAAAAGGTACTGAATCTGAATCTAGGGTCCTCTACTCTTGTTTGTCATCAATTAACCACAGCGCAAAATAAAGGTTGCAGTGCAGTTGTGCTTGAGTCTGACTCAGCGATTGTGGTACACCTGCTTAATAAAAATGTGGAAGACCTCCATCCTCTTGCTGTTGTGTTGTGGGGATGCCAAGACTATATAAACAGAAACTGGGGTTTGTTCTATTCATCATGTATATCATGAGTGCAATATGGTGGCAGATAGATTAGCTGAATTCGGTTCATGTCTTGAGTTGGCTCTGTCAACCTTCCATGATCCTCCTGATAGTATTAGGTCTCTTCTTAGTGAAGATTTACTTGGAGTCTATAGGCCTTGAGCCATTGTTTACTTTCTCTATTGGGCATTAGCTCCGTTTCTTCACCAAAAATAAAATAAAGCTAAAGCATTTTTTTAAACATTATTTTATAATAATTATTATTGATTAAGCCTTTTACTGAAAGTAAAGCACATTAAAACTAATATTCAATTATCATTATGATTTTATAGAGCTAATTACAATTTCCTAAATTCAGTCCTACATACATGTGACACTCACTATCCAGTAAGATGTAAGACTCAGTGGAGTCCAAATAGTCAAATAGATTAAGCCCAAAAAAAAGAAAGTCAAATTCAGATTAATTTTGCTAGAGTAATTGGCTTTAACCATGTGAGCATATTGTGCTGTAACTGAACAAAATTTAAAGTCCAAAGAAAAATTTGGCAAGACCTTAATTATTATTATGAAAATAAATAGATATCTATTCAATCAGATGCCAATTTAGGATGCATTAAAAGTTCAGTTGCAGAAAAAGTTGCATTTCCTTAATTGGACACATAATTAAGGAAATGAGATATAATATATATATATATAGTAAAATAATTATTTTTAAATGAATTTAATTAATAGGTTTTGTCCCTCAATGAAATTGAGAGTTTTTTTTTGGTTACAAATGAAATTGCGAATTGTTAATTCCTAGCTAGCTTGACTCTTTTCATAATTAAGATGCAGCTTTTAAAGCCAAAATTATTTTAAAAGGAGATGTAAATTTGTTTTTTCCTAGTTGGAAATGCAAAGAAATATGCCTTTCATGCAAAAGTGAATTACTTTGCTTGTCCCATGTTAACTCGCAAGTGCACGAGGCGTTGGATAGTATAGCTTGTGTAAGTACGAGGTCGATCTCACGAGGATTGATGATAGATTGATTCAATTTGATTCCCTGCACAAAACAGAAATCCAAAAGAAAATAAATAAAACAAGAAAGAAAGAAAAGAAATTAACTCAAGCAAATTAGTTACCAAGTTCAATTTAGATTCACGGATTGATTCTAGCTAAAATATGATTAAGCCATGGTGTTTGGTCCTAACCTTGTATTCTTAATTCCCTAATTAGATCCTTCTTGTCGAACCTAAATTAAGCATTAGAAATCCATTAAGCATAGAAGAATGTTTTAAACAACCAAGCATGTATCTAATCCATGTTGTCGAATGTCCATACATACTCTTCCTATTCATAGTTCAATTTGAATTAATGCATGGTGTCTACTGTTAATTCAAACCAAGATAGCTAACATACAAGTTTTAATGGTGATTATTCATTCAAACAAGCATATTAACTTATAAGCATAATGAATAAGAACAAGAACTATAATTGAAACTTGGAAACTAATTAAACTTGAAAACTAAAGAAAAGAAATTGCATTACAATGAAAAATAAATTACAACTAAAAAGCAAAATGGTTTTGTTACAACAATTGAGAACTAAAAAGAAAACTAAGAGAATTTGAGGGAGAGAAGGGAGAGGAGCTCTAGAGAGATGTTTGAGAGCTCCCCCCCTTCGGGTGTGTTTACAAGTTTGGAGAACCTCACTATATATAGGCCTAGGGGAAGTGAAAATCTGAATTAAGTATTGCTTCTACCTACAAAACTCACTTCATCAACTTACAACACTTAATTCACCAACTTTACCTAACACACAATTGCATTTGAAAACAATTCTTCTTGTCTTTAAGCTTAGTGTTGCAACTCCCACTTCATCTTCTTTTACTTCATTTGGCTGCTGCAAAACTCCACTCCAATTATATGTATTGAATATGCTTCACCAAACTTTCCCACAATCAATAACATTTCATCATGCATATGTCATGCTTGACAATGCATTGCAGTCTTCTTTTGGGCTCGTTTTGGGCTTGTTTCTCAATTCTGAAAAATCTGGAAAAATATGTATCTTGAAGCTCTTTGAATTATCTTTCCATGCATATGCAGTCCAGCTCAAGGAAAAATCGGAAAGACCTTCAAATGTGATTTTTGGCCCAGTAACGCAGATCCTGCCGAGTTTGACCTTAAGCTGCCAAAACTTGCATAACTTCCTCTAGAGGACTCGGAATCATGAACCGTAAAATGATCCAGAAAATAGACTTCCGTATCTTTCCAATGATGTATGGCTCATTATCTGGTTCTTCTTGAGCAAGTACAGTCCAATCCGTGAAGTTGACTGATCTGCAGACACCGTTTTGAGCTAACTTGTCTCCAAAATGCATTTAATGAGTTTTAAGCTAATTATACTGAAACAAACACAAAATAGATTAAAAGCACAAGTTTAACTAAAAAACATAACCAAATCATAAGTTAGAAAGGTACAAAATGATATGTAATTATGCACCGATCATCCCAGCCCAAGACCCAAGTGCATCCAATCCACCGTTGGATTGTTTATTGTTACCCTGAAGCGCTGCGTTTCATCAAGAAAATACAATACAACTTACAAGGGTAATGTCACGCCATAAAACATAGGGGGCCCTAAAACGTAACGAAGGGCAGTACATGTCTGCCACGTGTCGCGAAACCCTGTCTGAGAATTTTCCTAAAATACAAGACCGTATAACGACCTAATGATTATTATGCATATGTTTTTATTGTTTTCAAAATATTTTTATTTTAGTTTTTGCTTCGAAAATGAGAGAAAAACCAATGTTAAAGAAGATGAACAGTCACTGAAGGGAAGAAATATGAGCCCTTGGATGGCTAGATTGGGCCCTACAGGTTTGGGAGGTAGTGGGTCCACATGAACCTTGCTTTGCTCTCAGACTCAGACAGACCTCACTCATAAAAAACCACATAGAGCCTAGAAGAGAGCGCACCCCCCATTTACAGCACAACATTAAACCAGCCTTCCTTTCTTGAGCTTTTGTTTCTCTTTACTCTCTCTGTCTAGACTCTCTCTCTCCACTGCATGGAGTTGGAAACAAACTTGAAAGAATTAGATAATTTTCCTTTCCTTTCAAGCCTTTTCTCTGATTCTTCAACCCCTATGAAATTGAAACCAGAGCCTCCTTCCAACAACAGCAACAATGGGATTAATTCCCTACACCCACAAGTCTCTTCTTCTTGTCCACCACCACCACCACCCAATTGCAAGCCTTTGTTTTCCTTGGTCTCTCATTTTGATCCTCATCATCAGCATCTTCATCTTCATCATCACCATCATCAACACCTTCATGGGTCCCATTTGAATCTGAATTCTCATTCTCATGATCACTTCAAAACCAGTTCTGATCATTTCTCTACCATTGAGGGGTCTTCATCAAACCCTTTCAGTGGGATTTATTACAACACAAATCCTCATGATTTTGTGGCTGTTCCGCTAGCTCCTGATGGTATCGGCTTTCATGGTACTAGGGGGACCTATTGGGGTGCTCATCATCATCATCATCTGGATGGTCAGGAAATTCCAGATGACCAGGCGCAGATGGGCCCACAAAGCTCCATACAGCTTCCGCCGTTGATCAATTTTGGAGAATTCGGATCATCATCGGCTATGGCCATAAGGTTGCCTACAGATGAGGTCACATGCAATAGCAGCAGCAGCACGGAGAATGAGCTTTGCAAGAGACTCTCAGCTGATGATGAGAATAAGACCAAGAGGTTGTGTATGAGAAGAGCCACCGGTAGTAAGGTACTGCAAAAGAAACCCAGCATCATCAAAGGCCAATGGACCCCTCAAGAAGACAGGTAGAGATTTATTTTTTCTTGCTCTGAATTTGTAATTTTGTACGATATATGGTCGTCTTTTCTGCTGTTCTTTTCTTTTTCTTTATAGGTTGATCGGTATCGAATTTTCTAATTTTGATGTTTCTGTAATTTTATGTGATGACTGGTAATTCAATTAAATCTCTCTTTGCAGACTTTTGGTGCAATTGGTTGGGAGGTTTGGCACTAAGAAGTGGTCTCAAATTGCTAAGATGCTGAATGGGAGAGTGGGAAAGCAATGTAGAGAAAGATGGCACAACCATCTGCGGCCTGACGTTAGGGTTATATCCTTTTCCCCTTAATTCTTCACTACATATCCAACTCCACTAACATAACTAGATGCAAGCATACCTCTAGCTCATTTCTTAATT
This sequence comes from Prunus padus, assembly GCA_024362665.1. Taxonomy (NCBI): domain Eukaryota; kingdom Viridiplantae; phylum Streptophyta; class Magnoliopsida; order Rosales; family Rosaceae; genus Prunus; species Prunus padus. The sequence continues at coordinate 28,122,515 of JANFAM010000013.1, forward strand.
TCACTAAAGTTTTATTTTTCATTAAAATTTTGTTTTAATAGGTCTTATTGAGTAATAATTATATTTTATTATTATTGCGGGAGCGGAGATTCGAACTTAAGACCTCTTTCACTATTAGACTAATCTAATAGCTGACATGCAAGTTCTCAACTTAGGTCCTTTAATGTATGTAGACACATATATATGCATATAGCTATATACATATATGGTTTCACACATATTTGGTTATATATTTATTAGAAATTATGATAAATTTACTTTTTTGACGCATGTCGTGAATTACATTGTGCTATTTTGTCATTGCCATTTCTCCATTTACATATTTTGTAACGCATATTGACAAAGCACATCTGATCTGAGGCAGAGGCACATATAGGCATGAAATAGTTGTGGCCCCCTCAAGTCCCAAAATTCCGTTGAAGTTTTATATCAACATGAAAATATTTACGCAAGTTCATAAACTTTTCAGCTATTGCAAAAAAAACTTACATGTAACGAGGTTAGCACTGTTTTGTTATCCCCGTTCAATAGCACAATGACACGTAGAAAAGTTATCTTACGTTTCAATGTGTTATTGACCGGGGATAACAAAAAGTGCTATCCTCGTTACATGAGAGTTTCTCTCCAGCTATTGGCCTCCATAAATATAGAGTCTAGCTCCGCCTCTGAGTCTGATATTTGTCGATATCTGCTTGCCAATGCCAACACATGAGCATGCGTTTCGACCGGTGTTAGATTGGATTGCAGGATTTTAATTAGACGGTGACAATTAAGCATAATATTGATATATATCATGAATTTTCAAAACTAGCCTTGTTAGGGTTGATTCACGAGTATAAATAATCCAAATCCGAATACAAATTCATTTAAATTTGGATGGCTAAAAAATGTCAAATTATCATCCATATCCATTTTAGCATAGAATTTATTACCAAAGTTGGGTTAAAGTCAAATTTATTTAGAGAACCAAAATTATATAGTTAATATGAGATTCGGTGTTGTTCTTTTCTTGTATATATTTTGAATTTTTGTTTATAGATAAGTAAAATAGTATTTTAGTTATATAAAGTTTGATTACATGTAAAAACTTAATTTACTCTTTCATATCTATATTACTATACTTATTGATTCATGATCGAGTTAGTATATATTGATTTAATTTTTATTTACTAAGTTAACAAATTACTAAAACAGAATTTACCCTTTTTCATCTCTACTTCGATGCTTTTGAGGTATTGAACTCTAAGGTGACACTTTTATCATGACTATACTTGACCTAGTTAAAAATGGCTGCATATTGATATAAAACCCTAGGACGTTGGAATACGTGCATTGGTTCATATGGACAGGTCAAACTAGCTGGTTCATATATATGCATGATCACATATATATATTATAATATATATACTTACTGCATGCATGCAAATTTTGCAGAAAGAAATGTGGAGCGAAGAAGAAGACAAAATACTAATCGAAGCCCATAAGCAAATCGGGAACAAATGGGCCGAAATTGCGAAGAGGCTGCCGGGGAGGACCGAAAACACAATCAAGAATCATTGGAACGCAACAAAGAGAAAGCAAAACTCAAAGAAGAAAAGCAACAAAGACCCCAACGACAACAACAACATGAATCCTCCCGAGAGCTCTCTCTTGCAGGACTACATCAGGAGCATTGTCTCTTCTTCTTCTTCTCCTTCTTCTTCTGCTACTAAGACTTCTTCAGCTTCAACCGAAACAACCGAACAGATAAACGCTCTCTCATCAGATCACTCCAAGGGCTTTCACTTCAACCAAAGCAATGCCGAGCCCGAGAGCGCAAACTGGGCCCCGACGGCTTATCATCCTGATCATATCAGTAATGAGACGTCCAATAATATGTACAGTCAGATGGATGGTTCTGTTTCTAATTTGTTCAATTTTGAAAGTTATGGGTTTGGTGGATCTTTCTTGGTGGACCAGGTAACCGGGGTTGAGGAATATCGGAGCAGCATGGAGGCTGAGATGCCGTTGGCGTTGGAGATTAAGAGCCTGATGCAGGGGCCTGATGATGACCATGTCAAAAAGGAGATGGATTTGCTCGAGATGATTTGCCAGGGAAAGCTTTTAGCCTAAAGCTTTTCGTGCTGTGTATGAGTGTGCCTAGCGGTTTACAATATCCACAGGTACATGGGTGGTGTTGAATAAGAATGCCATGGACAAAGAAGAAGAAGAAAATCACATCATGTGTTTGTCTTTCTGTATGTTTAGGTGGTTGTGTTTAGATTAAGCGTTCAGACTTTGTATTTTCAGCTTTTTATATGGATAGTTTGGAACAATTTCAGCTTTAATTAATTTAGTTATATATATATATGTGTGTGTCTGTCCAAATTTAGTATTATATATATTTATTATATCTATGCTATATAAAGGAGCTAGGTTTTTATATATATTAGCTAGAAATTATTCTTTCTGATCCATTTTTGAAGTCACGTAAGTAATCAGTGTCTATTAAAAAAAAATGTGTTGAGTTTAACGCTTAATTTTTGGTGTTCTTGGTACACCGTGTACCATCTAATTGATGTAGGACATGTGTAATTGTAGAAAACTGATTTTCCCTTATTGAATAATAACATGATACAAGGTATATATATACAACTGTGTTGGCTGTAACTATAGGCCATTATCATCAACATTAATACAAAGTTATGAGCAATAACAACATAATCGATAACATGTCATTTATCTGTCATTAGGAGACTTAACTACTGTAACGGAAATGTGCCTGGACTGTTGTAATTCCCTAACACTCCCCGCAAATCGAGCGCACGCAGATAGCAAGATTTGAATGAAGAAACTACATAATGATGGAGATGGCGGCAAGCTTACAGTAGAGCTAGTCCAAGCAAGCTTTTAACCAAAAAAAGAACCCCAATCTCCGCAGTTACAAATGGGGCATGAGACAAACAGTAAAACATAACGCCCATTAAAAGGCAGGAAGTGAAGGAGTGCATGGGCTCATAAAAGGAAAGAACAAAATAACGGGTTGACATACAAGTCAAAATGGACCTAGGAAACAACTCTAGGCATTTGAGAAACATAACTCTACCTAGGAATCACCCTCCGTGTAGGATAAAGAGCATATGTAAGCAGGAAAAGAAGTAGCCATGTAGAAAACTAAAAGTTGCCCAAAAATTAATAAATAAAGTTACACCCATAGGAAGAGAGGAAGTGGAAACAAAAGAAAATTCATCACATGGTCAACTGAAGGGATGCGGCAGCTGTAGAGCAAAAGGAATATTTAAAGGAAATAATGGGGTTAAGAGAGGGTGTGGCACAACTGTAGAGTATAGGGCGGGAAACCAACTTGGGACACAAAGAAAAGAAAAGAGAGCATGGGAAAGTTTGAATTTCAAAGTACCATAGAAACAATAGAATAAGGTATGGGGAAGAAAACCACGTGGGAACTATAAAAGTAATAAAGAGAAGATCATCACAAGAGCATAGAGGCCCATAGAGAATAATAAAAAAGAAGATTATTGACCCCAAAAAAAAAAGAAATAAAGGAGGAACCAAGTGAGACAGAGAAAGGAAAAGAGAGTGGGCAAAACACCTAGAGAGAAAATCCTGTCAAAATAAAGATGCAAAAATGAGAGAAAAAAGAGAGGAGAAAAGTTAACACCCATCAAAAGGAGAAGGTAGTCAAGAGAGGGAGAGAACACAAGATGCGAGAGACAAGCCATTTAAAAAGAAGGGAAACTCAAGATGCCAGAGACAACCCATGAAGGTGAGAGAGAAAACACAATTGAAAAGAAAGGAAGAGAATACATCAATAACATAACAGAATTATAAAGAAAAGAAGACAATATCCAAGTAATAGAGAAAAAGAAAGGCAAACAAGAGAACAACAAAGAAGACATAGAATCAAATAAAGAAAATCAAAGAAAGAGATTGGGCTTAAGAGGGGAGGAGAACACCGATTGAGTAGAGATAGAGCGTGAGGCCGATACCAAGGCAGCAACATAGTGGATAAGGCTTGAGTGGCCAATACCAAGTCGGTAACACAGAGAAGAAACAGGATTTTGCAAAGGGAATAAGCAGCATTGTAGCAAGATGAGAAGGCTCATGAGCATTGACGAGGCTCAAGTGAGGAAAGAGAGACGATTAGGTGAACGATGACATGCATCATCAACAAACAAAAGAAAAATATGGAAACCACGATAGAGAAACCATCAGGGAAAAACATGAGAGAGAGAAACCACGATTGCGTATCAGATAAGGCTTGGCGAGAGAGACGGCATGACAGAGAGATGTATGGAGAGGATCTCCGAGGAAAACAAAGATATGGCCATCATGTCAAGAGACTGACATGGATGAAGAGTGCGACTAGGTATCCGAGGAGTGGAAGAGGCACTAGTCATGGAGAAGAGGAAAAAAAATATTCATCTTTTAGAATTGGAAAGGAAAAGGATTATACAAAACAAACATCCTTACGGGTGAGGAGTGCCAACGACTCTCAATGTTGGCAACTAGAGAATCGCTAATTAGCGTTAGCCATTAGCTCGATACCATGTAGAAAACTGATTTTCCCCTTATTGAATAATAACATGATACAAGGTATATATATACAACTGTGTTGGCTATAACCATAGGCCATTATCATCAACATTAATACAAAGTTATGAGCAACAATAACATAACTCGATAACATGTCATTTATCACACAGGAGACTTAACTCATCGTAACGGAAATGTGCTGGATCATTGTAATTCCTTAACAGTAATATTTTCAATACACACACACGTCATATGCAGTAAGTTGAATAATAATAATTCCACACGTCTACAAGATTGAATTCGCATACCAAAGACATTACACACTTTAATATATAAAATTTTCTCCAATTTAGAAACCTTTGTGGGCCTCACTAGACGTTTTGGTGCAAAGTGCTCTAGAAAGCCCATCTGCATCTGTGGGTTTTGTGTTGCGACGAAAGTTGTATTGGATCAAAATTTTCAATTGGCGACATTACGATGTTATTTTTGACAGATTCTGATGTCTATGCCCCTCATCAAATGGAGAAATTGATCCAACCAAAATCCTCATCCATAACAAGGGAATGGGTTGTAGTTGCAGTGGTTAAGAACTGCACTCGAACTCATCCCTCCAATATGACTTGTATATATGTATATCTATATATATCTTGCATACAATACAAGTACACGATGATGACAAGACTTAATGATCTTTACAGTTGATGATTTTCGTTTTGCTTTTTTATCCCTTGATACAATAATTACACTTGTATAATTTATGCAAAGATTAATTTGGCTTTGGCTTTATTCTCTTGGTTCTTGAATACAAGAAGACTCCAGCAAGAGCCAGACCAGTCCCTGCAATGCAATGGAAGTCAAGACAGTAATAATTTCTATATTAATCAAAGGAAAAGGAACTCGATACTCTACAACATTTATCATTATATAAGCCATTATAGTGATTAGAACAGAAATTAATCTTAAGCAGGCAATTAATGTATTGATAATTAAGGAAAGTGTGACTGAGACTGACCGAGGGAATTTATGGGTGAGATGGATGTTTGGAAGAAGAGGACTGAGGAGACTATCACCACCACACGCTTCACGCAGTTCCCTACCGCGTGGGTCACCGGCGATACCATCTCCAGTATCATGTAAGACACCTGCTTTGCTTTCCCCACCCAACATATCCAACACATTCATTAATTACATACAAAGAATTAAGCAATCACAACAAACTCTCTGAAAAAGTGTCACCTGCTGATACGTATGGAAGCAGAAGCCAGCCAGAAGTGATCTCACGCATAACTCTCTGATATTCAATCCTTGGCTTGCCTGAAATTAAATTAATAAACAACATTCCTTGGCTTACAATAAAATACAAGAATTAACGCTTCATGCAAGGAAGGTGTTTTGTTTTAGAATTAAGGGTACTAGTGCTCACAGCTGAATGCAGGTATGCAGGAGTAAATTTAACGCCTTCCAAGAGAATCGCCCAAGGAACCAACAGGATGAAGGAAATGATAGTTATCACTGAGAAGAGATTGATATTGTCCAAAGATTCCTGTACAAAGCTCATAATTTATAGCAACATAACATAATAATGGCATTAGCTGGTGGAGCCATGTTTGGTTTCAAAGCATTCTGTGAATGAAAACAAAGAAATCCACATCAGCTGGTGGTTACTAATTTTACCTCTTTCTTAACCATCAACTTCTTGCTGAGTACATTACGCGATTGGTTAGTAAGATTAGAGGCCATTGCGCTGCCGAAACCAATCCTGTTTCAGAAATGGAATAATAGTTAAAGCACTTGTAAGAACAAGCCAATGCAATACAAGGAGGTGCTTATAACTTGTAAGGGAACTCTTGTTACCAATTAAAAGAGGCCTCCGTGAAGGATGCCAATTCCACTCCACCTACAATTGGCACAAGAGACGAAACCACCCAGACAGTTGGCCTCTGTGTGCACAGAGCAATCAGCAGTCAGCATGATCAATAAACTGAAAGTCAAATAACTTCTTCACATCAACAACACCGCCTTTCGCTGATTGCGGGGACAAAAACTTGGAGAACAAAAACCCCTACCTCGGCAAGAAAGAGGGCAGAGAACAGGACCGTGAAGAAGGGCTCCATGGCTTTGATTGTGTGAGTGAAGGAAACAGCAACTCTCCCAACACTGATGTTAGTCAATAGGATGCCCATTGTGTGTACCACAGCCAGCGGTAAAATTGCTCCAAGCTGCGGTCCAAGTCAATTAATTAAGCAAAAGGAACAAAATTGTGTAAATCATGCAACAAAATTAATTAAGCAAAAGGAAACAAACAAACAAACACATGGCTCATCTCATGGATGAACAAATTTTATTTTGTGGCAAGGAAAGAAGCAATAAGTAGGTACCTGTGAGCGAGTGATGTTTGGCCTGGGGTAGAGGTTAAAAGCCCACATCAACAAAATCATCACAGTCCCGCAGCCACACTGAAACGCTGTAACCGTTGCTGGAAACGGATAGACTTTCAGAACCTATGAACAAGCTCTGGCCTTTTAAGTGTTCTAGCTTTCTTGATTTAGGCCAAAATGATCATCTTATACCATGCTTCTTAAACAAGAAAAAGCAATTCAGAAATGAGAGAACAGATATATAGAGGTAGAGCAATGAGCAATGAACCTGTTTGTTGTAGATGTTGAAGTAAATATTCAAAAGGTACCAAATTCCAAACATAGCACCAAGCTGCCAAGTCTTAACCATCCCGCTCGGATTCGAAGCCTCATCAGCACTCTCGGGAGCAGCCCTGACCTTCAAATTATCATATCTTCGAATCCAGAGAAGGAAGGAAGCAGAGATTTTGTTGAAACTCGGAAAAGAAGAAGATGCAGAAGAAAACGTGTAAAAACGTGTTTGCCATGAGAGCCTATGAACACAAGTGAGATTTTCAACTTGTATCAAAGACGTTGAGGCCGAAAGTTGAGAGGGTTTAGGGATAGAGTTTCGACACGGAGGTTTGAGAAATGAGGTGGAAGGAGACAGAGCAAGCGCAGTGCCCTGCATCTTAGTTTGTGGGATTGGAACGCAAGCAAGAGAGGGAGAACACAAGTGTTTCAACGTTGCATGAATACAAAACTGAAAGACGACTGCGTTTCTTTCCGGTTTCGTGTTAATTAATTTTTGGATTGTGGTTGCTTAATCCGATTATAAACTTGAATAACACATTTTGATAAAAATACAAGCGCTTGTTTTTGGCCCAGAACGAGTGAAATTTGTCATTGCAGGGTTTTGTAAGCTAGCACTGCGTGGTGCTAAGCTAGCAGTGGAATGAATGGATGGCATGGATCTCAGCATCTGTGTACTAAATTCGCTGAGACAAACATGTGGCCTTAAGCGCTTATATTTTGAGGCTGATTGCCTTCTGAGAACCAGTCTTCCACAATCCACGATTTGGTTTTCTTTTCTTTTATCATTTACCATTTATTTTTCAAAATAATTGATCACTAAGATACTGAACCAAAAGCCACTGATAGTTGAGAAAGGGGCAGAACAGAACGGACCTGCGTTTCTATCTAAGATACTGAGTTTTACTACAAATAAATAATTCAGCATTTGGCACATCATAGTGATTACTTGGACTTTAGTTCACAGGGGATGGAAATAAATCAGAAGTTAAATAGAGAGAATGTTCAAATTAAATAGCAGCTAAAGAAAACTAGTATGCATAATATAATGTTTTGGAGAATTCTTTTCTCGGCTCTGAATGGTTGGCATTTTCGCCTTGTGAAATTTGTGCTTAGTAGCCGTCTAATGTGATTTCACTCAAAACTTTCATGATAAAAAGAATTCCCCTTACAAAAGATGGGAAATGAACCAGACTCAAGAATCAGACTATATCTCATACATAGATTAAAAGTGCATACTTTATGACAGGCATTTAAGTCTTGCAAATGTCAAATAGCCAGTGTGACCTTTGGCATCGCTGCACGGCCTAGCCATGACTGTGGGAGGACCAGTAGTTTCTTGCACATTGCTTCCTTCATTTGATCGCTGCCGCCTTTTGCGCGGAAGAGATCCAAGAGAACCAGCTTCATCACCCTGGAAGTCATCCAATTTCCCTTCTCGAACTTCATATGTCCGAAGGAGAATCTCAAATGTCCTTATATCTATACACAAGCAGAATATACAGATCTTAGACGTAAAAAATAGACTTACATGCTCCATTAGGGAGGAAATTTAATGATAAAAAATGTAAGAGAAAACACTTGGAAGAAGCAAAGTAAGTCCAAAAGAACACTCAATAGAAAGTACAAAGGAGATAGTTGCATCAAAGCCTACCTGTAAAGCTTGATCTCATAGTCTCCGACGCTCGTTCCACCTGTTCAATACATGGGGAAAAGGAGCATAGTATCCCATCTTGTTTCAGCATTTTGCCAGCTGATGGGATGGCCAACCAGGGTTGGGGTAGGTCCAGGAAGACAGAATCTGCCATCCCAGAAAATTCATCTGGAAATCCTTCACCCTGAATATCTCTAACTCCTACTGTGACCAAGTTGCTTAATCCCGTCTTCTCAAAATCCTCCCTATAAAAGTAAACGATCATGTGAGCCTTTCAATAATGATAACCTTCTCAACAGAGTAAATAGCTTAATCTTAGTACGGAAGCCTGGTTTTGCGGAGAAAGTAAGCGACTGGTTTAAGTTTCTTCAATTTTTATTTGAGTTGACTGAGTTTATGTGAGGCTACATGTGTGGCAAGGTACCCTCTCAACATGATAAAACAACATGACAAAAAGTAAATCTAATCCTGAATTCAAAGTTTGCATGTTCCGGAAGAAAAGCCTAAATAAATCTAATTTGTACATGGAAGGGGATACCAAAGCATGGAAAGCTTTATAATCATAAGGAACAAGGAAAAAAGTGGAGATCTCCACTTCTTACCTAGCAGAGACAGCCCTTTGCTCATGGAAATCAAATGTATAGACATGTCCTTTAGGAGCTACAGCCCTTGCAAGTGATGTAGTTAAAGATCCACTTCCAGTCCCTGACTCAAGAACCAAACAGCCAGGAACTATTTCCAAGAACATGATTACAAAGCTAATGTCCGCAATATAGAGAATCTGAGTCCTGTGGCTTAGAACCAAAGTCCAAAGTTCAGGAGTAGGAGCTAACAAGTAAACAAATCCACCCTTGTTGCTGAGAACCTTGGAACCAAATTGCTTTCCTACCCAGTCTGAATGTTTAAACACACCAAACCGATTTTCGAGTACAGAACCAGCACATACTTTAACAGCTTTCATGTTGTCATACCTCTCATAGACAATAACCAAATCTCCATCACGAATACAGCGAGTAAAAGATAATTTCTTTGTTGAATCAATAGGCAACATCCTCAACCCTGAAATTGTTAATATGGATTTGAGTTTAACATTCATGGAAGTTGAGCATTTGGCATTATAACAGTCATGGAAGTTTCGTTTCGTTTGTTCATCAATGTTGTAACAGTTAATTACAGGCATAGGTTCTCACTAAAAGGGAAACCTGTGTGTGTTAGCACACAACAAAAAGGGCACTCCATTAACAATAATATAAAAGGAGGAGCAAACAAACAAACCAGTTATCAATTTATCACCTAATAAGAGTATCAAAAAGAGATAATAACAAAGCAGTTGAAGTAAAATTACAAAGTGCTTACCTTCTTCAATCCACCAGATGTTGATATCTAACCCCTCAGAACAAGAAGAGCCGAAGAAAGAGGACTGGGTAACTGGATTCACGTGGAGAGCTGAAGAAGAAGAGAAAGAACCATACAATCAAAGAAGACAAACTGATTCGGTGTTTCAGCTTCAAAGCTTCACACTGAACAAGAGCCGGCCGAAGAAAAATAAAAAGAAGGGGGAGGGGTGGGCTGGATCGTAGGTTTAAAGAGCACTGGAGTTTTGGGCCTTCCGATTGGTTTCAGCCCATATGACCCTTCTTTCATGGACATAAATAGTAGCTCTGTTTTTTGGAGAGTAATCTAATCTCTGCACTTTCCCTTTAATTTTTTTCCTATTAGTATCAAATCAAAGATCAGAGAACCGAGTTGAAAGCAACCGCTCTATAATTATTGAGCCAAAATGAGTTATCCACAAACATGAACTTCAGCAGAAGATATATACAAGGAGCTGGCCAAAAGGGTCTCGCTTTCACACTTTACCATTAGCAGAGAAGCATTCTTTAAATTTTGGGTCCGTTTGGTTGCTGAGGAATTTAGCTTTCCTGAGAATCTTAGCCTTCTCTTAGCAACGAAACGACCCAATCAGGTATGCTGCGTGCTTATAATTACTGTTTCAACCACAAAGCATTTGTTATTGGTTTCTGCATTTCTATTTATCTCAAATGAATTGCCAATTGAAATCTGTTTTCTCTTGAGATAGTGGGAGGAATTAGGAATTGTTATACATATCAATCAAGAAGCATAACAATGTAAACTATGTAGCTCTACACATTGTCGAACAAAAAACCTACTGCCAAGTTTACAGTCGGTCTTTATTGTGAATTGTTGCTTTTGTATGTATTTCCAAGTTGAGGACATGGGTTGTTTTATTTTACTTCAAATTTCTTTGCAAAACATACTTATAGATGATGTAACAATCAAGAAACACATGAGTAACGTCATCATTGCTCTGGCAGGATGCAGCTAGAGGTTACGGCTGATACTACTAATCTGAGCTATTGGTTGAACTGGAGAGTCTTGCTATGTGCAATTTGGGTATTCACACCGATTGTTATAGCATTATTAATGATATGGAAATATGATGGTTCAGGCCATTTGAAATCTGACAGGAGAGAAAATCAGCAGGATGTAAACCAGGATTTATGCGGTGATGAAGCGTGGAAGCCGTGCCTCAAAGAAATTCACCCAATTTGGTTGCTGATTTACCGCGTTACTGCATTCTCTCTGCTTTTGGCAACACTGATTGCCAAAGTTGTTATCCGTGGAGGTGGCATATTTTACTACTATACTCAGTAAGCCTAGTCTTATGTTTGGGCTCATCTAGTGCAATGCATTGAATTCTGGGGTCATCTATAGATCCTGCAAAACCCAAAGTTAAACATAAAAACTGAACCAGGTTTCCAACTTCATTCTTTTCTTTCTTGAGCAGTAGCCACTATTTCCTATATTTTATAACACACATCTGTTCAATCATGGACATTTTCTTTTAAAACGTACATATGTTATTATGTCACAAGCAGCAGCTTCCTAGTTAGTATGAAATGTGTTTATTTTTTATTTTTTTATGATTTCCAACTTCAGGATGTAATGTTTTCTGGATGCTGAACAGGTGGACTTTTACCTTGCTTACCATTTACTTTGGGGTATGCTTGCTTTCTGATCTTCGTTTTGCCTTTCACTGAATCACCTCAATTAATTTGGTGGCACACTACAGAAACTCCCAGTTTATCCGTGTAGACTATGCTCTTAACTCTTTTTTTTTTCCTCTTTTGCCTCTCTTTTTGTAGTGTGGATCTCTTCTCTCCATATATGGTTGTTGGTGGTACAATAAAATCAGCAGCATGGGTACTTTAGGTGATTATCATGTTGGGACAGATGCAGAGGATGGAGCATACATTCCCCTTGAATACCAGGAGAAAGACTCAAATCCTGAAGAGGAAAGTTGTCTTCACATAGCAGCAGCCAAATGCAGTTATGTCTTTGAAGCTATGTTCCAGGTCCTTTTTTTCCCCAATGATTGATGAATGCAATAGCTTTGTTCATAAACTCATTATATCAGGCAAGCTTGCTTTTAGTTGTGAAAAGCTATTAAAATCTATTTTGCCTGTCCATGGGGTGGCATGCATCCTTTCTTCAGTCCCCTCCCTTTGTTCTCACTATCTTTACTGTATGATATTCAGATGAATGCTGGGGCAGTGATGCTTACTGATTGCATTTTTTGGATCGTTATATTTCCGTTTCTCACCATCAAAGATTATAATCTGAACTTTGTAAGTACCGGATACATATTTCATATAGCATCCTCTACCACTATTTGCTTCATTATTTGTCTTGCTTTAGGCACCGAAAAGACATGCTCATGGATTAACTGTTGATAAGTTTGTCTTATTTTCCTATCTATCTTAAGGTTTATACTTCTTGTTTATGTTCCCTTTTATGTCAGATGACCGCCAACATGCACACAATCAATGCTGTTTTACTCCTTGGCGACGCAATGTTGAATTGCTTGGTATGTTCACATTTTTCTCTCCCGCACTTTAAACTCTTACAACACATGTCTATAGCTTCTTTCATGGTTAACTTCTGCAACTTTTGCAGCGACTCCCCTTTGTTCGGATATCTTTATTTATTTTATGGACGGGTGCTTTTGTCATTTTCCAGTGGACAATTCATGCTTTTGTATCAGTACGGTAATTTGGGTTATCTTATCTTCCTGTATATCCATATCTACCAACGTACTAATTTCAATAATATTTTTTTATAAAATAGAAAGAAAGTTAATGTTCACTCTGTTTTTGCAGGTGGCCATACCCATTTCTTGACTTATCATCTCCATATGCCCCGCTGTGGTATGCTTGTTTGTTATCTATCTCTCCACCCATTACATTAGGACTTAATTGCATGTTTAGTAGTGTATTAAATTAATGCATTTCATTTTGTAATACCGAATTGCAGGTACTTACTGACGGCATTGATTCATATCCCATGCTACGCTATCTTTGCCCTAATTGTGGGATTAAAACATCACCTCCTGTCAAAATGGTTTCCCCAGTCTTACCAGTTCTAGCTAAGTAACAGAGATGAACTAAAGAACTGCGTACTTAAGTTTCCTCCATATCCAAAATTGTAGTTTTTCTTCATTCAATTCGATTTCCTCTAAATTAATTTAATTTACAGGAAGGGGGTTGGGTGCAAGTGCAACAAATGGACGGGATATTCGCAATTTAAACCACACCATAAAAATCAGGATAAGCAATCTAAGCCAAAGTACTGATCCTGGGGATAAGCAATCTAAACCAAAGGATCGATCCTGGGTTTATATATTCGCAATCTGGGGCATGACCATCAACAAAATTCAAAGACACGCTCAAATATCCAATACAAATTCAAGTCGAAAGTGCGTTTTGTTCTGAAAAGTAACACAGATAAAAGGGAAGCACATAACTGAAAATTATTATAGTTCACAAATTATTCATCCAATTCGCCAACTCCTGCTTTAAGCAGAAGTTTTGGCAACAGCTCAGCTTGAGACAAGAGAGGCACCAGTTTTCCTTCCTTGTGCAAGGCCGTCGTTGCTGCGGAACAACATCATCAAATATATATTAACCAATAAGATTAAAAGACTTTTAATAACGTGGAAGACACAATTAAACCTAATAAATTAATAGCCATGGTCAAGGGATTTTAAAATCTTACCGTCACATCCACCAATGTGGTTTCCACCAATGAACACATTGGGCACAGTCCGCTGGCCAGACCACTCACCCAGTGCTGACTGTATCTGAGCTCCATCACCTTCGAATGCCAAAACAAAACCACCATTTATAAATAAATAAAAAGCTCAAATAAAGCACATACTTGAAACAAATCCTAAACATTTCATAACATCAAAACTAATTCCTAAATACATGACCTAATCACCAAATTTCAAGTTTTACCATGTCCAATCCAATCCAAGCATCAAAAGTGGGTGGTTTTTTTTTCTTTTTCTCGATAGCATCAAAATTGAGTTTTGTTTTCAATATTTAAATGTAATTAGCAACACACACAATCAAATAAAAGAATGATACAAAATTCTAGCTTTTGATGGGGACGTGTTTATAACTCAACTCCAAACAACCAAATAAGGAGGACTAGAATCTTTGTATATATATATATATATATTAAAAAAATTATATAAAAAAAGATTGAAAGGAGAAAGTGAAACTGACTCTCAGTGTCCAGCTCAATGGCCTTGAATTTGGCTCCCAGTTGAGTCAAGAGCTGCTTCACGCTCACGCAGTACGGGCAATACGTCTTGCTGCAATTGCAAATTAATTTACAGCTCCATTCATATCCATATCCTTGGCCTTTCTTAATTCTTAAAACAATAAACACACGCATAACAATTCATCAAAGTTCGATAAAAAGAACCTGAACACGACGACCGAACTGGACGACACGATCTCCTTCGCCTTTGTCAATGCCATATCTCTCTCTCTCTCTCTCTCTCTGCAACCCTAAATTCCAAAATCCTCGCGATCTTCTTCTTAGATTAGAGAGCGTTTCGGAAAATGCAGAGCGTCAGAGCGGTATATGTAGTGGGCCGCAGTCGTAGATGATGATAGACAACCAACCTTCCACGTATGTCTTCGATTTTACTTTTGCTTCTTCTTGTGGACCGTAATGGGCTTTTCTTTTCTTCTCTTCTTTAACCACCAATGATTTGTGGAGTAATGTTCTCTTGGTCACGTAGTGACCAAGGAATTCGTGATCACTCACTTTTGAATTTAAATTTAAAACCCACAATTGGATTAAAATCCAACAGTAGGTGATCATGGATCCTTGGTCACCAAGTGACCAAGAGATCACTACTCATGATTTGTGGTCAATAGATTCGTTTGTAAGTGTAACGCCTAACGTTGGTTGCTGTTAGTTTCACCTTGTATCACTCTGCCACGTCATAACGTTCGTCAATAGCTTTGTGAGGAACCATCATGTCGTCGGCGAAGTTCCGTGATTAAAAATCTAAACGTCTCTATCTTGGCTTCTCATGTATCCAAGTTTTATTGATTTTTCAATAGAAGATTATGGTGATCAGGACGACATTAATAATAGCAAAATCACAAACATTGTCTGCCCCAAATGGTGATTATTTTTAATTTGTTTTGTAATGAGAATGGAACATTGCTACATTCACCATGAATTTGATTACTACACCCAGCAACTTAAAAAATTGGCGTAACCATTCATTAGAATATTGACAAATATTAAAGTAAACTCCATAAATAATGTCAATTATGTGGATTATTTCCTCCAACTTATGTGACAAAATACACATAATACGGAGAAAAACATTACATATATGCAGAAATAATTTACCTGAAAAAGATATTCATGAGTTTAATTGAAATATATAAACCCAGATTGAACGAAGAAAACTTGGTCAAACACTCCTCTTATTGCTACTAATGATCACCAGTCATTAAAAGTAAATTTGCTTCTTGGCCTTGACAATGGCTACATTTATACAAGGATTTATAATTCTAGTTTTTACCTCTGCCAATATATTCCAGGGAAAAACCCCCCATCTCGAATTGAATCGCTAATTTTTTAAAATAAAAACAGATTCACAAATCCCCACTGAAAAACTTTTCCTACATGACCATCTTATAGATTAGCATCGTTATAGTTAAACCACAACAGGTTCCAGAAGCTTTTGCTTAACATTCTTTGCAACAGCGTCAATAAATTCTTCGGTGTTCAAGTACAACTCCCTCGATACCCTGCATGAAACAGAAGCTTCTTAGTTTAGTCCCCCAAGAACCATCCCCTCTGGCTAAGTTAGTCACCTCCATCAGATGCACATAACGAAGGAAAATTAAATTGACCATTTAGAAAGATAATGCGGATGGTCCCAAACAGCAAATTCAAGGAAGAAAAGCCGATTTATGCTGTTGCTTTGGACTGTGGTATTTCATTTTCTCTTTATCGCACACCCCAACTACCTTGGTAAACAGAGCCAAGAATCTACTTACTTGGAACCATGGGTCAAAATGGCAAGATCCTTGGTCATTTTTCCTGCCTCCACTGTCTCAATGCATGCAGCCTCCAACTTGCGAACAAAATCCAGCAACCTATCATTTTTATCTAATTTGGCCCTGGAAACAGTAAAGATTTTTCAGGTTATCTGATTCAGAAAGAAAAAATGCAAGCCCAAATGATTTATCTAATAGTTCAATCTTGAATGGTTATTGTTACACAAGGCAGATTGCCACTCTAAAGCACGTTGTCACACTTCATTAACACAGTACCTGTGCTCTAAGCCTCGTGTCCATGCAAATATAGAAGCAATACTGTTTGTACTGGTTTCTTGTCCATTTTGATGTAACCGAAAATGACGAGTTACTGTCCCATGAGCTGCTTCAGCTTCTATTGTCTTCCTATCTGAGGATAACTGCACAGACTGTGGTTAGAGTTTGTGGCATAGAAATGATGAAAGTTACTGTTTGACGCATACCAACACAGAAGCCATGAGGCCCAAAGAGCCAAATCCTGCAAAACAAAAACAAAAAACAGAACAAATTATTGAACTCTAGATCGAGATCGAGAGAGAGCGAGAGGGGGAGAGAGAGAGTGTTCAACAGCACCTTGAGCAAGCAAATCACTCTGCACATCTCCATCATAATTTTTGCAAGCCCAAACATAGCCACCCTCACTTTTGAGTGCATAAGCCACCATGTCATCTATTAGCCGATGTTCATACCTAAATGCCAATAAAATCTTCAATTAATTATTTCAATATATGCCATGCAACAATGCATGATTCCATATTTACCAGAGACAATACACACCATATAGAGTTTTCTTCAAACTTCTGCTTCCACTTCTCTTCATAAACCTCCTCAAATATGTCCTTAAACCTGTGGCAGTCCTAGAATTCAACATTTTGTATATTTTTTCTTTAAAAAATTAGGCTAAATTATACTTTTGGTCCGTATAGTTTAAGTCTGATTCCGGCTTAAGTTCAACATATTATAATTTGCTAATGCTTTCAACGTGGTCCAAATTTTCATTTCAGTCACAGTGGTTGACAGAAAATGTGAACGTTTGCTTTAGTTTTGTCAAGGCAGAAATAGCAATGTGAGAAATGTAGAAACAAGCCACAATGAAGCACAAATTCGTCATGTTTTGATAATTTCTGTCAGCCAGTGTGATATAGCTATAAATTTTTGGGCCTCGTTGAAAATGTTAGCAAACTATAAGGATAAAGTCGCTGAAAGTAACTATAAGGACTAAACAGAATTACACCTAAACTACAGGACAACGTACTTAAAAGAAAAAAAGAAAGAAGAATTGAAAATTGGATTATTCCAAGAAAGGTAAATGTACCTGCCATCGTATTTCTTAAGAATTGTGTTTTTGGTGCTCAAGTATAGTGGCCACTTCTTGGAAAATGCGAACGACATTGACGAGTCAGCAAAAGCTCGAATAGACTAACAGATTACACAAGAGTTTGTTAGCAGAGTTGATCAACACAGTTGCCTAAATGCATACAAAGGTATGGTGTGTCCAAAATGTGGTAAGGCAAACCTCATCAACGTTATACATAGAAAGGGCCACACCAGGCCCTTTGAAATCATAAACATCAAGTTCCACAGGGGCATCCCCTCCTTCTGGGACTGAGCAACAGAGACAGATAGATGTCAAGCAAAACCTGTGTTTAATAGGAAATTACTACACCAGCTCAATCATATGACCATGAAATCAACTTACCAAAAACCATTTTAAGCTTTCCCGGCCCTTTAATAACTGTATCAGTGGCTCGATACTGATCACCAAAGGCATGCCTACCAATACATATGGGTTTTTTCCAACCTGTGAATTGGACAAGTATTGAGCAGTTCCGACAATATTTTACTAACTTTGAGGATTATTATAGAGTCCAAACTATTACCAGGAACTATTCTAGGGATGTTTCTGCATAGGATAGGTTCACGGAAAACAGTACCTACAAGATCAAGCATTAAAATTTATATTTTAATTATAAATTGTTTGAAAAATATTAGGGAAAAATAAGCCTCATAAGAAAGTCAAACTAGGCTATGTACATATACAGGTCATTTTAATGGTTAACCATAAAGAAAAATAAACCAGATAAAACAAGTAACAAGCAACCGGAATGAAGCTGGGACACTTAAATAAGAAAACTGCTTCTTCACAAAATCTGTTCGCAAAAAGACTACTGTAAATGTTCATTTACAGTAGCTACTATCAGAAACCACTCCAAGAACTCCACGGCAAGAAATCTTGGTCACATATTAACTATTATACTTGATGTTCAAACCCAAAATAGAGACCAACTTGTTGGAAAATTGGCTCACATTAATGATGCAGCAGGAAAGAAACAATCGATAAACAGTATGTTGGAAATTGCAAACGAAGAATGCAATTGACAAACCGTCTGTTGGGAATTGCAAACGAAGAATGCAACTGGCGACCGGTCGCCTGTGCTGAATGTTTTCCACGCGTTTTCAAGTTTATTTTCAAGGGCTATCGCCTCCTACCTACTTGCAAGGACCCTAGGGGTCACTTCTGAGTCAAGAAGAAGGCTGGCAATCAGTTGAGAGGTTTAAGGGAGCATTGAAGGTCTATTGTTTACTTGTTCCAAGGTGTAGCTACCCTATGACTCTTTATAGGGTGGCTGCACATGTAGCCATAAATACATAGCATGTGGCTGGCCTAACCTGTGGTCCATGTCAGGTACTCAAGGGCAGAACGTGGGAGACTAAGCATGAGCCTCCTCTCAAGCCTAGAGACTTATGTATAAAAGGAAAGAAGGAGCAAGTCTGCAAAGTAGAGGTTAAGAAGAGAAAGTTGGAAGAGAAGTAGCTGGAAACTAGTGACTCAAGGAAAGAGAGAGAATTCTCAAGTGTATCAGGTGTGAGCAAGGGTGTGAGAGAAACAGATCGTGAGGGTAGTGTTCTAAGGGGGTTTCTGTGGAAACCAAAGTTGTAACCTATCTTCATTAGTGAAAGTTCTCAAGGGGATCACCAAAGAGGATGTAGGCAAATTGCTGAACCTCTATAAACACTTGTGTCATTTGTGCTTGATTTAATTTCTGTGTGTGTGTGTAAGATTCATCCATCATTGAGTCTTGTCCAAAGTCCATCAACAACAAGGTCTAAATGGGAGTGAGTTGGTTCTAATTCACAACACAACTTGCCAACAGTGAGGTAACATTTCAGATGCCAACTAATTATTTGTAAAACTATTACTGAAATGAATGAGTAAGTAACAAAAGTAAGAGCATTAGAATTCTGGTTTGAATTCAAAGGAGACAATTTATTAGATACAAACCGTTTAGAATGTTTCTAATTGTTCCATTGGGACTCCTCCACATTGATTTCAGCCCAAACTCCTTCACTCTGGTCTCATCTGCAAAGTATGAGAACCTGAAATTAGGTGAAACAGAACTACAATTTCCACAAGATAACAGTTAAAATGTCCTGGGAGAACAGAGAGATCATCTGTTTGCATGTCTTTTGGAAAGGGTTTGTGCAATTAAAGTTTTGAACACAGCCACAATGTCCCTTGGAAAGGTTTCGAGTTCATCACAGTAATAGAGACAACCACAGAATTAAGGAAAAACAAAAACAACTAACCAGGAGTTATTGTAGCACATTTCACAGCAACATTGTACCTGAAGGGCTTAAAACGTGTAAATGAAACAAAGACAAAGAAGCAAATTGCTAATCATCCATTAATCCCTTGAATTCAGAAAAGTAAAATTAAAGTGAATCAAGCTACTTACTTAAGAGCGGCTTCGGCACTCTCCACTGTAACTCTGTCATCAGTAGCATCACGGTTCAAAATCCCTAAATCATAATACTTTATATCCAAATCCAGATAGGGAAAGATAAGCTGCAATAGCACATGACGGAAAGAACCCCATTAAATTAAATCAAATTCTACAATAAAGCATTAGTAAAGTGAAATTCACATTGAAATGAATCTTCAGACTTTATCCTTAATCGTTTTCCATATGATCCTCGTCATTTCATCACCTAATTGGAAAAATAATACAATCATCAATACGGTAGATAAGCGTAGCAACAATTAAGTTCAGAGAAAACGAAACTGGATCATCCTACAAGATATGCTCCGTTTGGTAGCTGTGAAAACAGAGTTATTAAAAAGATTATTAAAAAAATCATTATCTGTAATCTTATGATCCTGACGACTCAACTGAACTTGATTCAACTACTTCGCATTGATAAAAGTTTTAGCAAAATTGAAACCAACACTAGTATTTTTCCTGTGCTTTCTCATAAACCAAGCAGAGCATCGCTAAATAATAAAGCACTATGGTTTTAGCATTTAGGGAACTGACCGTCCATTTCAACAATAGGTTTCTGAACCCGAATTTTATCGAAGCCGGAGGACGAAGCGTAGCATCTCAACGAAGTGTGACTAAAGCGAACGGAGAACGAAACACGGTTCCCGACACGCACTCCGTTGAAGAGTCTCGGGGACGAAGAGAAGGAAAAGCTAGGGTTTCTCATGGCTACAGAGGACGAAGCTGACGATGACATCATCGCAGCGCGCGACATGGGGCTCAATTGCAGTCTCTCTCTTAGGATTCAATATATCTTTATATGAGTTTGCGTTACGAGTTGCGACTGTGAAGATGCTTTGCTCAAAAAGTCGAACTCCACAATTTGATCTTTGGGCTGCGTTTGTCTCTATAGAAATGAGTTCAGCTCTAGGGCCCTACTTTTTTGTTACCGTTTTCATTTGATCGGCAGGGAGGGATGTTGAGACTTTGAGTAATTACATCGGACGGACGAGAAAATTGAGCGCTGCCTGACGGACTGCCGGGCTGGCGTCGTGGTCCCAGGTCTAATTGTAGTGGTCCAGAGTCCAGTACCAACTTACTAGGCTAAAAGGCCTATCAATAAGCCTTGGGCTCGACAATCACTAGCCCTGCACAGATCAACCCGATGCCTGACTTACAATTTAAAAAATATAAAAATAAAAACTATAACAATGCAATTTTCTAAATTACCCTTATCTATAAACTCAGGTGTAAAGCCACATGCACACTACCCTCGCTTATTGGCCTAACCCGCATATGCATGCATGATTTGCAAGATACAACCTTTAAATTTAGGCTAGTTCGAAGAGAAAAAAATTAATTATTAAGTATCAAAAATATATTCTTTAGGTTTTTCTTGTCTTTAAGAAATGTTGAAACTATATATAAGATTATTTAATTTGCACTTATGTATATATACATATCACTTATTTCAATTGTAATTTTTCTATAATGTTTTTGTAAGGGGTGTATGCTGAATTTTTTTTTTTAGAGTGTCAATAATATATAGCTCACTTTTCAAAATCATTTATATCTTTGGAATTTTGTTCTTTCCTTTTTCTGAATAAAAATAAGGCAGTCTAGTGAGAGTGTCAGAGTGACATGTCTCTTTACAGTCCCACCAACTGGATCTGTCTCAGTTGATTTGATAATCCTTCCACCCACCTATAAGTACACCTGATGAGAAGGAGAGGGAGAGGGAGAGAGAGATTTATGAAGTGTGGTGTAATCCATACTTTCCATTCATCACTTCTGTGAAGCAGGAGCACAACCTATAGTAGCAGTGTAGCTCAAGTGAAAAATATGAGGTACAAGAAATCAAAAATTGCAATTTTGATTGTGTTTATGTTACTGGAAGGGGTGTTAATGGTACATGTTAGAACCCAATCCAACTTGAAGCAATATTCTTCAAGGCCAAGCTCATCATCAGGGAGTGTTTTCTTCAAGATATGGAACTTCAACTACAGCAGCAACCAGAATAGCTCTGGGAATGGCAGAAACTTAAAGTTGAAGCACAGAAGATTTAGCAACCATGGCTTCTTCAGATCACCCCCAGCTACTGATCATCATCGTCATGCCCCTGATGAAGAACAAAAGAGAATCACACCAAATGGTGCAAACCCACTTCACAACAGGTGATCTTGAACAGCAGCATGCTCAGTTTTCACGCTTGAAGATTCCGAGTGTAAAGCTCCTTCAGCTTCTGCAGCTATCATCATTCTTATATATGCCTAACTTTCTAGCAATAACTTGTTTTGTTCCATTCTAATTGTACTCTCTGTTTATATTTATTTTACTTCCAAGTTCTGTTCTTTTAATAATTACAGTTCATTTCTAATTTGATTGAGAAAGATGACATACGTAGATGCTATGAGAATTTGTTTTCTTTTCTTTTCCTTTCCTTTTTGGACCTGTTCTTGGATTCTGGCCATTCAAATCAACAAGCAACTACCAGGATTTTTTGTGAACCATCTTTCAAAAGCCCTGTTGACATCAGTCAATCCAAACTGAAAAGTTGGAACTGAGGCAAAACTGAAAAGTTGGAAAAATGCTATGGGATGCTGCAAAATGAAAAGAAAAAAAAGGAAAGAGTGAGTTGTCACAACAAACCCTTTGCTTGAGATGGAAATTTGATTAGAGAAACCTTTAGAAATCAGAGAAAAGGACATAAAATTAAACAATAAGATGCCAAAAAAAGGGTCCTTTGGTTGGTCTGTTCACTGGCAAAAGAACAAATCTTCTGCTGCATTTAAAATTTTAAATGTGTGTGAGAATGTGTGTGAGAGCAGCAGCAGCAGCAAAGGAGATCTCCTTTTCCCAACTGTGGATAAATATTTACTCTCTGTAGCCGCCAGCGGAGAGAGACAGCGACACTACCCCACAAAATTGCAATAATACAAACAAAGACATACATTCTCTTGGGCTCGTGAGTTTGCAAAAACCCAGCAAATGAGAGAAACCCAGTTATCATAGAAAAAGACTGAACAGAATGGGACAAAATTAGTTCAGCAACAAAATGGGCTTTTGGCTTTTGCTTTTTTATTTTTCTTTCATTTTCACCGCTCAGTCTTCCAGGAGGTTCTTGTGGCCTAGATTCGTTTTCTCCTTATTGTCAGATGTGATTCTATATGTGATTCTAACTCCTGATGTATAGCTTCTCACCCTGTCAACTAGCTTTTGTTTACGAGAACATCTAACGAGGGAAGAGGCGAACGAGTAGGCAAACCTCATTTGCTTTGCCACATTTGAATTTTCATGATTCAAGAAAAAGGCAAATGAGTGGGTGAAATATATCTACTCTCCTAAACAAGGCAATATTGCCTACTCTTTTGCCTCTTCCCTTGAAAATGCTCTTGGGGTAATTACAATTTTGGTCATTAGAGTTAGAGTCGTATTTAATTTTGATTACCGAACTTTTAATTTTCCGATTTTGATCATCACACTTTGCATTGTCAGCAAATTAAGTTCAATTGGGGCTTTCCGTCAGATTCAACACGTGTTGTGTGCATGCATGGGCAATATTGCCCTTCCACCCCAACCAGCTCTCTCTCTCTCAGTGCAACTTCTCCACCCAGTGAGAAACAGAGTTTGAGCTTAGCATGATTATTTATATTCTTTCTTTCTCCTCTAGGCGTATTTTTATTTTTATTTTCTTTGCTTCTTTTTCTCAAAGGTTGGATGAACCCCAAGTCCCAAGTGTTTTCACAGAAATCACAGAAATCACAACAAACAGAACAAACAAGACCACGCCGATTCTCTCCCAATCTCACCAACTTCATCGACCCACAAACCCAAAAACAATCTATTCCAAAGCTCGAGGACTTTCTAGGCGATTCTTCATCGATGGCGCCCTATTCCGATAGCCAGCTCAACCCTGTCAGCTCCCCTCCCCACTCTTTCCCGGCGAAAGTTCGTACGGGTAAGCTATTCTTTTTTTATTTATTTTAATTTCACTTTAATTTTAATACTATGAAATTAGTTTCTTTAATTTTTGTTGGACAAACTTCTTTAATTTAATATATGTAATTAAGTAATATCTTTTTCTTTTTCTAATTACTTTGATTAGCAATTATCGTTTAATTATTTTTTTAGTTAATATTTAAATATTTTATTGATTTCATAAAATACTTACTAAATAGTAATTAATTATTTTAAATTATATTGTGGACCTTGCTTTATTTTTTAATACTAAATAATATTTAAAACATAATATATTTAAGACTTTGTTTGAAATTGTTGCTCTTATGGGCAAAGAGATTGCAAAATCACCATATTGCATTATTCTTAAAACAAGTAGGAAACAATCTTAACCTATGAAATTCTTTCATAGTTAGTAAAATGCGGAACGAGAAAAAACAAATAAAATACGTACGTGTTTTTTTGGGCAAAATTTTGGCAAGTTATGATGAAAAAGTTCGGCCACTATATATTATTTTTATTCAATAATATATGAAAATTTTGTGTGTACTATTGAAAATTTTATAAAAATACGCACATATGTGTACACTACGTGTATTGTACGTTTCCTATAAAATCGTGTATTAAACATGAAAAATACGTAAGTTTTTATTTATTTAAAATGCTGTCCCGACAAACTTTCGTTATAAAAAAAAGTATAGCCGCCCGACTGTACTTTTCCCAACCAAAGTTTGTCTGGTAAGCTATTCCTTTTTTTTTTTTTTTTTTTCAATGTTCACTTTAATTTTAATATTATGAAATTAGTTTCTTTACTTTTTTTTGGGCAAACTTCTTTAATTTAATATATGTAATTATGTAATATCTTTTCCTTTTTCTAATTAATTTAATTACCAATTATCTTTTAATTATTATTTCTTTAGTTAATATTTAAATATTTTACGAATTTCATAAATTACTTAATAAATAGTAATTAATTATTTTAAATTATATTGTGGACTTTGTTTTTTATTTTTTAATGCTAAATAATATTTTAAACATAATATATTTAATACATTGTTTGAAATTGTTACTCTTATGGGCAAAGAGATTGCAAAATCACCATCTTGCATTATTCTTACAATAAGTAAGAAACAATCTTAGCCTTTGAAATTATTTCATAGTTAGTAAAATGCGGAACGAGAAAAAACAAATAAAATACGTACGTATTTTTTTTGGGCAAAATTTTGTCAAATTACAATGGAAAAGTTTGGCCACTATATATTATTTTTATTCAATAATATATGAATTTTGTGTATATAATACTTGAATTTTGTGTGTATTATTGAAAATTTTATAAACAAACATGTGTACTAAACATGAAAAATACGTAAGTCTGTATTTATTTATTTTTAAAAAATCCTGCCCGACAAACTTTCATCGAGACATGTCTTTCCCGGCGAAACCCCAAGCATAGCCGTGCGGCTATACTTTTGCAAGTTTCGGATTTTGTTCGGATTTCTTGCTTTTCCTTTCCTCCCTTGATTTCTAGTGGTCTCGATAGTTTCTTTTGCTTTTCCCCCCGCTTCAGCTTTCACTTAATGTTGTTGTAGCATTTCTTATTCGATTGTTTTTCATTTTGGATTATGAGACTGGATTTAATAACATAGACTGACGTCATCAAGTAAGTCTTTGTGTCTTTCTTCTCATATTTTTCGAATCGAATTTAACCATTGGATTCATTCAGTGCCCTACAGACAGACTCTGCCATGCCATGTGTCTTACAATTTGCAACGTAAACTAACCCTAGTTGGCATTGATGGTGTTATAGATTTGAACTGGGTTCATGTTCCTACTAATGCTATCGACAATTAGACCACAAAAATATAAAATCGATGAAATTTTGTTTTTTATTAAGGAATATTAGAACTTGACTATATTATTGTTTTTTATTCAAGACTGCTAAGTTGACTTTGGCTCTTCAAATATTTAATTTTACTTTGGAAAAATAAAACCTACCTTAAAATGTGAAAATAATGCATTTTTTTCTTTTCATATAATAAATACATAAACTTTTTTCACATGTTTTTATATTTTTAATGATTTTCCATGATATTGTATTAATTGAATTGAATAGTCTGTTGGAGCAAAAATTATTCAAGTAGCAAATAAGGCTTTTCAATTGACATGTAGGCCAACAAACTTCAATTTAAAGAGTTTTATTTGTTACTACTGTTGGAGATGGGTTCAGATCTTCTGTCCATGCTTATGTGTGTCCCTCTATGTCCATGCCTTAATTTTGTGACACGTGGCATTATTTTATTATTTTATTTGTATTAAAAGATAAAAGCATTAATTTTGTTAAAGTATGATTAAGTGGAATACCACGTGTCACAAAATTAAGTCATGGACAGAGAGGGACACACAAAAGCATGGACAGAAGATCTGAACTCGTTGGAGATGCTCTAAATACAACATGTTAGTTATGTAATATTTTATTTAAAAAGCTAGCGCATTGAATAATACCATTAAATTAGTTTTGGGCCCATCAATGGTCTTAGATTCATCTTAGTTTGGGGCCTTCTCATCAAATTCAGGCCTTTTTCAATGAGATCATTTTCATTGGGACAGTCCAATCCGTTAATAAACAGGCTAGCTTTCTCCTCCTTTTTTTGGGGTAAAACTTTCCACTTTCCACTCCTTCACTAATCAATCAGCTTTCGATCCCGCGCTAAAACTCTTAAACCCTAAACCCTTGACAGCTCTTTCTCACTCTCATTTCCACAACCGCCATGGCGTCCATGGCTAACCGAGCCAATCCACTGCTAAACAATCTCCCTCACTTTCTCACATGGCGAGCCCTAGGGTT
This sequence comes from Prunus padus, assembly GCA_024362665.1. Classification (NCBI taxonomy): domain Eukaryota; kingdom Viridiplantae; phylum Streptophyta; class Magnoliopsida; order Rosales; family Rosaceae; genus Prunus; species Prunus padus. The sequence goes on from JANFAM010000013.1 coordinate 28,149,349, forward strand.
CCGAACAATTTGCAGCGGCCGCATGGGCTTCTCGTCTCAGTCGCAGCGGCAACTCAATCCTGAATCCCCCGTCGCCGGCACCAAGGTACTCGAGACTTTCAAAGAAGAATTTGAAATCGGAGATCGGTTAATTACACTTGAATCTGGAAAGATCGCTCGCTTCGCTAACGGGGCCGTCGTTTTTGGAATGGAAGAGACCAAAGTCTTGTCCACCGTGGCCGCTGCCAAAGGCGATGCCGTTCGTGATTTTTTGCCCCTAACTGTATGTCTTTAATTCAACTTACATTTTCGTATTAATTTCTTTATGTCGAATGCATAAAATTTTCAATTATTTGAAGTTTCACTGATCGTAGGAGAAGAGCAATGTATGGCAGTAAATGGGTAAAACTTCTATTTGATAATATGGCAATTATAATTCTAGTAAGAGCTTCTGTTTCAATACGGTCCCTGTTATGCGGTCATGTTCTTTTTGCATGCTTGTTTGTTAATCACTTTGTGGTTCTTATTGCTTTTTGGCATATTGATTACTGTAAGGTTGATTATCAAGAGAAGCAATTCGCCCAAGGTGTTATTCCGAACACATTCATGCGCAGGGAGGGGGCGCCAAAAGAGCGTGAACTCTTGTGTGGTCGTATCATTGATCGACCAATACGTCCACTATTTCCTGCAGGGTTTTACCATGAGGTTCAGGTATGGTGTTACGGTTTAGGTTGTTTTTTATATTTATGATGGGTACTCATTTGTGGTAATAATGGTCTCTCTCTGGTCTCTGAATATGCATTGCCTGATGTTCATATATAGGTAACAGCGAGTGTTCTTTCCTCTGATGGAAAGCAAGATCCAGATGTACTGGCAGCTAATGCTACATCTGCTGCACTTATGTTATCAGATATTCCTTGGGGTGGCCCCATTGGAGTGATTCGTATAGGCAGGATTTCTGGGAAGTTTATTGTAAACCCAACTATGGATGAGGTAATGCTTACTAGTGATTCTTATATGTCTTTCAACCGCCGGCATCCACATATTTTCTTGTGATATCATTTTTATGGCTCTAAATACTTTTTTCACACAAACTCACATCATCTGGTTGTTCCTTATTGTGTATAAATGCAGCTTAGCTTAAGTGATCTCAACTTAGTGTATGCCTGTACGAGGGACAAAACCTTAATGATTGATGTGCAGGCTCGTGAGATCTCAGAAAAAGATCTAGAAGCTGGGTTAAGATTGGCTCATCCTGAGGTAAGTCATGAAACCTGCAACTATTTTGTGAAGTCTCTTGATTTATGGAATTCTACTAAGAAACTGGACTGTGATTTCAGGCAGTTAAGTATATTGAACCTCAAATCAAACTGGCTGCTAAAGCGGGTAAGCACAAGAAGGAATATAAATTGTCAATGATGCCAGATAGAACATTGGAGAAAGTCGGTAAATTGGCAGAAGCTCCTATAGAAGCTGTTTTCACTGATCCTACATATGGCAAGGTGCATGTCATCTATATCTGTACATCGTCTGTTTCTTTTTGAATTCTCTCCCTTCATGCATGGTAATTCAGTATTGTATCTTATTTTGGGTTTCAAATTGTGGAATACTTTAACTTCCAGTTTGAACGCGGAGAGGCCCTAGAGAATATTACGCAAGATGTGAAAAAAGTACTTGAAGAAGAGTGTGATGAAGAAAGCTTGAGATTTTTACCGAAGGCAGTAGACACAGTGAGGAAAAAGGTAAGCCATGCCAAAATGAAGCTAAACAGAATTCAGTATCTTTTTCCTTGTCTTGATAGTGCATGTCTGTGTGCATCCTTCACCTTAGTCGTATCTTTATCTTCGAGAACCTCTACATTTTCCATTATACTTAACAAGTTACGACCTATTATACCATAAGTGGAATATGGCATTTGGAAACTTGATTTTGGGATAGACATTTATCTGAATTAGGTAGTTAGGTCTTCTATTAGGAGCTGCCGGCTTACTCTCTTTATTTTCTTAGTTGTATTCTTCTGCCACACACACATACACACGTAAGAATAGGCACATATTCTTTTAGTTCTCACATCTTTCATTATGTTTAATTAAAAAAATATTAGGTTGTCCGTGGAAGAATTATTGCGGAAGGATTCAGACTTGATGGTAGGCGTCTTGATGAAGTTAGGCCTTTGTATTGTGAAGCTGGTAATTTGCCTATGCTGCATGGATCTTCACTTTTTAATCGTGGAGACACACAGGTCAGTACGCATTTAAAATACTGGATTTTGAAGTGTTTAAAACTTCGTTCCAACTCTCAGTACATATTTGGTGTTACACACAGGTTCTTTGTACCGTAACACTTGGGGCACCTGGTGATGCTCAACGCTTGGAGTCTATTGTTGGTCCCCCAACAAAACGCTTCATGCTTCACTACAGCTTCCCCCCATTCTGCATAAATGAAGTCGGTAAACGAGGTGGCTTGAACAGGCGTGAAGTTGGTCACGGTAATCTTTGCCTACTCGCTAAATGGGAGCAATGTGATTTTGATTTTTCACTTTGGCTTTTGGGTCTGCTCTAAGCTTTGGGCTTAGTGGTTGCTTGACTTACTTTTTTTTAGCTTTACTATCTTTTTGTATTTATGCGGCTGGACTTATACCTAGTTTGTGTTTTCTAAAGCCCAAGAAAGAATGCAATTGCTATAATCTGTTTGCACATACTTCATACATAATGGTATATGGTTTTGTCTGGGGTCATGAATGTGAGATCACATTCTCAAATTTGTAAGCTTGTTGTATATATCTTGTTTTAGTATCTAAAGCCCAAGAAAGAAACACTGCGACATGCATCTGAAAGGGATGCTACTGCATCCTTTTTCGGAGTCTGATGGTTGCAATAACCTGTGCCCACGTCACACTTGATTTAGCAACTATCTAAATATGTATAATGTTTTCCCTGTTGATTTATTTCCCTTTACCAAAGAAACAGTGGGATCTAGGCTCACTTTAAACTGAAGTGAAATGCCTGTCATAGTTTTACATAAATGGATTTATTAATTGTTGTTTTCAATCCAGCGTCAGACGTTTGAGGACCTAGATAAGTGTTTTATGACATAGATAAGTGATTTCCTAGATGCTTATGTGTAAATGCACAACTTTCTTAATGACATAGAAGTTTTACATTCTAGAGTAGAAATAGAAATGATAATTGTTAAACAAGTTAATAATTATAAAAATTTGTAGTTGGTTTTGAATGAATAGGAACTCTGGCGGAGAAAGCTCTCCTTGCTGTATTACCTCCTGAAGATGATTTTCCTTATACTGTTCGTATCAATTCTGAAGTAATGGCGTCTGATGGTTCGACATCAATGGCAACTGTCTGTGGAGGTATTCTTTTGAGTTTACTGCAGTAGTAGCAATTGCCAATCTTTCTGTGTGTTTAATTCTAGTTTATTTATTTGGTTTCTGTAGGCAGTATGGCTTTGATGGATGCTGGCATTCCACTGCGCGAACATGTAGCTGGTGTCTCGGTAGGTCTTGTTAGTGAAGTTGATCAATCAACTGGCTCAATAAAGGATTACCGTATATTGACTGATATTCTGGTGAGATTTTTACTTGGCTTTATGTTGAGTTTTGCCTGTTGCAAGGTGGCCTTATGAAAATAGTTGATGGTTTCCGTTATTTCTCAAAATGAATGCGCCTTTAAATGCCATATGCAGACCTTCACTTTTTCATTTTCTTTCTCAGTTATGCATGTCTCATTTATTTTCTTCGGTTTATTTTCTTCATTGTGTTTTAAATTGAATATTTTAGAATGTATAGCCAAAGCTTTATAAGTGATAACTACTACTAGTGGGTTTATGATTCCAGATTTTATGAATTATACATATCTATGTTTTATTTATATTATTAGTCGCCTTAGAAGTTTATTTAATTTTTGAGGGTCTGGAAGATCATTTGGGAGACATGGATTTTAAAATTGCTGGCACGCAAAGGGGAATTACAGCAATTCAGTTGGATATAAAACCTGCTGGAATTCCTTTAGATATTATTTGTGAAAGCTTAGAGCCTGCACGTAAAGGTCGCATTCAAATACTTGACCACATGGAGAGAGAGATCAGCGAGCCACGCACTCAAGAGGATAGAAATTCTCCTCGATTAGGTTGAGTTTTCAACTTAGTTCTTTTGTCATTTGTTTTTAACCAGTGACATCTCTGAATATTTTGAGCTTCAAGATTTAAGATTGCTGGTGCAGCTACCTTGAAGTACAGTAATGATGCGCTTCGTCGCTTGCTTGGCCCTCTTGGTGCTCTAAAAAGAAAAATTGAAGATGAAACAGGTGTGATTCTTTTTTCTCTCTTTATTTTTAATCCATAAAGAAACAAGGATGTTTTGCACTTCTTTCTTACAAATTATTGAGCCCTTTCTGTTGATAATATTATCTGGCCTTTTGATTTTAGTTTTGTTATCTATATTCAGAGTCATTTGGTTTTGTCAGCACTGTAGGTTTGGCACATTATACAATGTTTTCACTCCTAAAATAACACATAGGGAAAACAGTCTACAGCTATAGTACTTACCTCAATGGTCTCCTGGAATTTGGGTTTCGTTTATTTTGTTTTAATCTTCATGTATTTATGTTATGTGCATGTTCTTCATGGGTTTGGTTTTTTTTATTTAAAAAAAGCCCTTCTGGTTGATTATTATGTTATGCGCAAATTTTTGATGCCATCATAGAGTGCCCATGATATAAAGTTTATGCATGTTGATTAACTACAACACTTGCTGCTTATTTCTTTCAGGAAGTTGCTTGACCCACTCTTTATTTCTCTCCATTTAAACAAAAAATTTGTTTATTGAGAAATATATATTTCAGGCTGTATCTCTGATTGTTAGTTCTGTTGATCTCAGGTGCACGGATCTCCGTAAGTGATGGAACACTCACCATAGTTGCTAAGAATCAATTTGTAATGGAAAAAGTACTGGAAAAGGTAATTTTCCACTCAATCAGCTATTATATTTCTTGGGTTGATTAAAATGTTGTTTTTCTGTGGTATTGAATTCCATTCAAAGCTAGCTTTACCACAACCCCTCCCCAAAAAAAATCTCAGTCATTTCTTGTGTTGAGGTACCTTTATTGGTTTATTCTGTCCTTCAGGTTGATTTTATACTTGGCCGTGAGATTGAAATTGGTGGGATCTATAAAGGAAATGTTTCTTCAATCAAGGAATATGGTGCATTTGTGGAGTTTAATGGTGGTCAGCAAGGCCTTCTGCACATTTCTGAGTTGTCACATGAACCAGTACGTAGAACAATGCATTGCTTTAAAATACTGATTCCTCCCCACACCCTCTCTGTATAAAAATGTTTATGGAACAACTTTATAAATATTACAGTAGATTTTTCTATTTCTTCGTGACATTTATAGCATTCTTTTTATCAGGTATCTCGGGTTTCAGATGTGGTATCTATTGGGCAGCAGCTTTCCCTGATGTGCATAGGCCAGGATGTTCGCGGTAACATTAAATTATCCCTTAAAGCTGCTTTACCTCGACCGGGATCTGAGACAAATAATGTGGTTGAGGAATCTGTTTCATCCACCAAAGAAGCACCTAGTATTTGGGCAGCTGCTGGAGACCTTTCATCAAGTGGACAACAAAATCAGAGCTCTATATCTGAGAAATTGCCAGCGAACAAATATGAAGCTGGCGGGATTAATGCCTCTACTTCCTCTAGCCCACCAATTCTAATTCGAAGTGCAGCAGAGTGTGACGAGGAAGAAAAATCTGCTGGTTTTGTTCAGAATTCTAAGACTACTTCTAAGCCTGTTGGTTCTTCGGAATCAGATCACAAGACAAAAAAATTCCATCAAGATAGTACAGTACTTGCTAAGTCTGGTCTCCTTCAAACTATTAATGATAAGATGTCAAAATCTTTCTCACAGAAGGAAGGAGATAAAACTGAAGTTAGAAGCCCTGTAACTGCAAAAACTCTGAAGATAGGAACAAAGGTTACTGCCACGGTTTATCAGATCCGCACAGCAGGGTTGGTGCTTGACCTAGGTGGGGGAATTCGAGGAATGTATCGGTTTGAGGTATGTGCCATCTTGTTTTTATAGGACAGAGAAGTATTTTTCTTTTTCTTTGGGTGAATAATTAGATTCCTTCCTAGTAGTTACCCTATACCCTCTCCCTTTAGATTGTATTCAAGGCCATACTGTACCTTGGTTTTGGTTACAAGAATCTTGTCTTGCTAGTATAGTCATCTTTCAGGCATTTCCAAATGTTGCCTTGCACTGATTTGTCTAAATATCCACATCTTGTTGTCTAAGCCAGTTGCTCAACACAGTTCTGACTCATGTCACTCATCCATCTCAGTCGCTCAGTCTGTAAGTGGGAGTAACATCTCCTTTACTCTCCCTTTGGCATGATATATTTTCCACTGCTCACTCTTGTGGGAAAGACTAGCCTGTCGTGTGGAAGCAGTAAAAAAATTCGGTTATTATTGCTTGCTAATACATCTGTAGTTTATCATCTGAGGGAAGATTGAAAAACAGCTACAGGCAATTAGCTAGAATGATCAGCCTAGGTTATGGTACATTATTTTGCCTTACATTTAATGGCGTGACATGACCATGAACTCCAACAAAAAGATTGGTTTTTATTTTATTTTGGTGCGATGGAAAATATGCCCCTTTTTATAAGTGACGTATTTACTAACCTTTGTTTTGCCGTGCAGACCAATGGTAAGAATGACTTCGAAGTCGATGATGAGTTACAAGTTGTGTGTGTTAGTTTTTCTAGTAAGGGGATTCCAGTAATGTCCCTGGTGGATGATGAGTAGCAATGTTTGTCACATAGATGACTGTCAAGGCAATCATCTTGAGGAAATTCTGGTTGCAGTGGCAGAACAGAGAGAGGGTCGTCTAGCCAAACAATTACCGAGAAGCTTCTGCAGGTTTCGTACAAGCTGGTTGGAAGATAATATCTTGAAACCACTGTTCATATTTGGAAATGCCAGGAACGGTTGCTTATGAGCTGGTTTCCCGTGAATTAGTTATCGTGTTTTAGCCATGCATGGCCCCAGTTTTCTTTCTCTATTTCTTTTTTCACTTTCATAGACTTCTCTTGTACATATTCTACTGGCCTGTCATTGCTTTTTTTTTTTATTCCCGCTATTCCATTATTCAGGGATTGCATCCTAAACAAATCTTTAAGCCCTAAGATTACCCAAGCTAAGTACAAGCAAACTCTTAGCATTGAGAAACAAATGTAACCTATCGGAAGCCGCTTTATTATTTGAGCTTAAATTGATGGCAAGAAACTGGAAATTGCACGAGTATAACGTACAAATTCAGGTCTAGAAGACGGCCAATAACGTAAAACGGCCTGAGAAGTAGACCCAATAATGTGTTGGAAACACGTACAAAAGCCGGCCCAATAAAAAGTGGACAATGTCGTTTATGCCATGCTAGTTTATAAAGAAGAACAAGGACAGTATAGACTTTTCAGATTTCATTGCGGCTCAAACAAACTCAAAGTCACTCATTGCAGCTCTTCTCTTCTCTTCGACTGATTCTGAGTTTACTTACAATCTAGTCCAAATTCAAACCCAAAATTCCAAAACTTTGTGATCTATCGGAGCCAACTTGTTACATTGTTATGTGCTAAGATAGAAGTTTGTTTTTCAAACTTATCTAGCTACAAGAGTTTAGCTTCTCTATTTTTCAATTTTTACAAGGCATAAATCTCTGAAAGAAAAAAAAAAAAAAAAAAAAAAAAAGAGAGTAAATTTTGGGTGGCTGAAACTTGATCATCCTCAACCCTCAACTGGTTTTGAATCAAAAGGCATGAAAGGCAAGCGCGTCATGTAACATACGCTATCAATGTCAAAGGCCTGTTTTTCCAAAAGCTCAAGATTCCTTATCAAAAAGGTCTGAAGACTTTTGTATACTAAACTTTAAAAGCCATACATTATACATATATGATATATGCAGGGATGGAGTCAGGATTTCAAACTAGGGTGTGTTAGATTTACCTTATATAAAAACCTTAAAGGGAGGAATATAATCAGTGGGGTCGGTGTGTACAGATTTCCAATTTTTTTAAAAACACAAACCCTATATTAATTAACAAAATACAAATTCATACTAACCAACCAAAGAAATAAACTCATACTAATTAATCAAAATAATTAGAAATGTAGAAGTTATTAGGATTAAGGCTTTATGGCATAAAACATGAATGATTACGATTAAAAATATATTGGAATTTTAGGGCACTATAAGGGGCTGTCCTACTTTCATTTATTTATTTTAAAATACAAAACCTGTAGAATCAACTGTTTTGGCCAAGCCAAAAAAAAAATTACTGAGACTTTTTTTAAAATAAAAAATTGCAAATCCTTACTTGATACTTCATAAACTCTAAAAATTCTCCAAATTTCAACATCAACAAATTGAGTGAAAAAAAAGAACATTAATAATTGAAGATTAACTTGGTTTGCTTTAATTAAGCCTTGAAGGGCATGGGTGATTGGCGTGCAGAAGGGGTGATTGGCTTGCAGCAGGGTTGATTGACTCTTTCTTCATGTTTTTTCTTTACATGCAGATAGGAGTTGACTAAGGGATATTTTATGCGCAAGAGGGTGTGTGGGGTTAGCTTGAGTCATAAAATTCTTTCTTCACGTGTAATTGACGAGCAGCAGGGATGATCGACTCTTTCTTCATGTTTGTCATGTAACAGATGCTATCAATGTCAAAGGCCTAATTTTCCACAAGCTCAAGATTCCTTATCAAAAAGGTCTAAAGACTTTTGTATACTAAACTTTAAGGGGTCATTTGTTATACAGGCTTGGCTTACTGACTGACTAAATTTAATCTACGTTTGTTTCATCTAATCCTAGTCTTAGATGGGATTGCTAATACCAGGCCCACCAAAAACACCTCCTTAGGAAGGCTATTATATACACATATTTATATATTATATTATACTTACATACACATATACTATAATGTACATATATACACGTATATACACATATATATAATATATGTATATATCTATACACATATATACATATATAATATACATATACATATATACATGTATATTATTATTATTATAATATACCCATATACACATATACATATTAATATTATAATAATAGTATACGTGTATATATGTAACATATATTATATATTATAATACGTATATATACGTATATACACATACACATATACATTATACATGTATAATATACATATACATATATACATGTATATTATTATTATAATATACCCATATACACATATACATATTAATATTATAATAATAGTATACATGTAGATATGTAATAAATATTATATATTATAATACATATATACGTATATATACATATACACACGTATATACACATATACATTATACATGTATAATATATATATATATATATATATATTATATTTACACATATATATGTGTATATGTATTATACCCATGTATATATTAATACATATATACACGTATATATATATATATGTATATTATTATTACAACATACCCTTATATTATATATATATGTATATGTATATGTATTATACCTACGTATATATTATAATATACATATATACACATATATATTTATATATTTATATACATATATTTATATACATATATGTAATATATGTAATATATATATATATATATATATATATATATTTATATTATTTATAATATACATGTATTCATGTACATCACATATATGTTATATATACATATTATAAAATACATATATACACGTACACAGTATATGTATTTATACATATATACATATATATATATATATATATTTGAAAAATAAAAATTCTAATCCTAGTCCAGACATACAACAAACGCAGTGATAAGATTATCCAACTTAGATCAAGCCAAGCCAAGATACCCCAAGATAAATTACGCCAAGACAAATTCACAGAATAAACGGAAACTAAAAGCCATACATTATACATATATCATATATCATATATGTACTAGTTAAACAAAAAGGTTTGTTTGAGAAGCTGGATAGCACTTAGACATTGCCTTTATAGCTCATCATTTTTGTTGACCAACTATATATTTAGCCGCCACCAGAGATCAGACCAAATGAAGATCACTAGTGCTTAAAACCCAAACATCTTGACCCTTGATCTTCAAGCAAAATGTCATATATAGAGGTTGACAATGACATTACAAAAAAAGTGTCTTGCAGAATTCATTTACAGTGATGAATAACATGTAATTATATTGAAATTTTCCTAAGGAACCTATGAATAACATGTAACTTGGGTGGGTGGAAGGTGTTGAAATATGAGTGTCTTAGCTGAGAAATGTTACAGCTATACTGTTATTACAAGTTCAAATGTAAGCCATTGGATCATAGTCCAAATGGACAGTCCAGATGTAATAGAGTAAGTTTGCCATTTGTCACTATCTCATAGGATAGTTGTATGAATGGTTAGATTTGGATGATGTAATAAGGAATATTCTATTCCTAACGGTTTTGTCAGAAATGCAATATATGCGTGTTGCCTTGGAGCTGTGCAAGCATTCTGCTAGCCTGCTTCTTCTTCTTCAAGTTTTCTCTGTACTCTCTCTCTCTCTCTAATATTTCTGCTTCTCATTTTTTCTCTCTATGATGTTAATCTGAACCAATATACAAGATCACAGTCTGTATATGTTAACAGAAGGAACCTGTAGTAGACTCTATAGACTATACCTGCAACTACCTCCAAGTCCAAACATTGAAGAAGAAGAAGAAAGAAGACGATAAGCTCATCATCTCACTCACTTTTTCTGCCAACAAAATCACTTTTTGTTAGCTTTCAAATTCAAACTTGTAAATTAAGCCCAAATTATTAGTGCAATTTATGCTCTCCATTTTTGCAATTCCCCACATATCCAGAGGGAGGCTGGCATGTATGCCAAAACCACAACATGGGTCTTCTTCTTCTTCTTGGTTTTCTCTGTTTCGCTCTCAGATCCAAGAACCAACCAAGCAAGACTCTCCTGTGGCACTCTCAAATCTCCACCAAACACCAACTTCATCCCTACTTTTATCAAAGCAATGAGAAGCCTTTCCCAGCTTATCACCACCCAAAATTGGGCCACTCACTTTGTTAATTCCACGCCGCCCATGTACAGCTTAGCCCAATGCTTCCAAGACCTCTCTCACACTGACTGCCTCCTCTGCTACGCCGCTAGCCGTACTAAGATCCCTCACTGCCTCCCCTCCCTCTCCGCTACCATTTTTCTCGACGGTTGCTACCTCCGTTATGATAACTACAGCTTCTACCAACAACCCACAGACCCTTCTCGTGACGCCGTGATCTGCAGCTCATCATCAAAACACGAGCTTGAGAACGAAGATCGAACGGAGTTTGTGAAGAATGTCGGGTTTGCGATTGGTAATGTTACTAAGGCGGCTGTTGATAATGGTGGGTTTGGGGTGGCACAAGTGAAAGGGTCGGTTTATGCTCTGGCTCAGTGTTGGAAAACTGTAGGGCGTGATGGGTGCAGAGCTTGCTTGGAGAAGGGAGGTGAGGCAGTGAGAGGATGTGCACCAAAGAAGGAAGGGAGGGCTTTGAATGCTGGGTGTTATTTGAGGTATTCAACTGAGAAAATCTATAACGATAAGGAACAAGCAGAGCATATGGCAGATCATGATCATGGTAATATAATATAAGCCTTTTTCTTTTTTCTTTTTTGCCTTTTTAAAGGTTTTTATTTTCAGGGGTTTATGAACTAAATTAATGTTTTTGAGCATAACCTATGTTGTTTTTCCACAAACTCAAATTTGTGAAATCTAAATGGAGCGCTACCTAGAGATAGCTGTGTTAGTTAGGCTCCCTTGGTGTAGGAGGATTTAGTTTCTTTGGTCCAGAAATCGAACCTCAGTTTCTCTTCTCTCACTTTTCTGGGTGACCAAACAGAATATAAAAAGTTTGACTTTCTTCAGTTGAAAGATGGAAGTGTTATTTTATTAGCAAATCTGTCTTCTTTTTTTTTTGTAACCCAAAAATCTGATTTGCATATTTTCTTTTTTCAGGGTTGTCAGTAAGTAGAGGAATCATCATAGCAGTGGTTTTGGCAGCAGCTGCCTTCATTTTGCTGTCTCTCTTTGCTGCTTATGCAGGCTATGCAAAATTGGTACAGATTAAGCAAGGTATATACATTTATATATTTATATTGGTTTGCTTCTGAAAAATTGTAATTGTTTCTACAATATTTTAACATATATTCTCTCACATTCTTTATCCAGAGCGCAGTGATGTAGGTCTGGCTTCCATAAGCATTAACAAGTACTCTAGCTTGAAGTTCAAGTATGTAACACTTGAAAAGGCCACAGATTATTTCAACTCCTCAAGGAAAATTGGGCAAGGGGGAGGTGGTTCTGTGTTCAAGGGGACTCTTCCAAATGGAAAAACAGTAGCGGTTAAGAGATTGGTCTACAATACCAGGCAGTGGGTAGATGAGTTCTTCAATGAAGTAAATTTAATCAGTGGAATTCAGCACAAGCACCTTGTCAAGCTTTTAGGTTGTAGCATTGAGGGCCCTGAGAGCTTGCTGGTTTATGAGTATGTGCCTAACAAGAGCCTCGATCACTTCCTTTTCGGTAATCGTCCTCTCTCTGCATGATTTTTAAATCTCTCGCAAATTAAGTGGATCCTTATGTCCTCCCTATACATATGCAGATAAGAACAAGGTTCGGATTCTGACTTGGAATGAGCGGTTGAATATTATTGTTGGAACAGCTGAGGGGCTTGCCTATCTTCATGAAGGCTCCACAATAAGAATAATCCACAGGGACATAAAAAGCAGCAATGTTCTTCTGGATGAGAATCTCAGCCCAAAAATTGCAGACTTTGGCCTTGCTCGGTGTTTGGCTGCCGACCAGTCTCATCTTAGCACTGGCATTGCCGGAACGCTGTAAGTTTCAGCACGAATAGGAATCCTGCTTCTCTTCCTTCATGTCCTTTACTTGATTGATCCGAATAAGTGAATTTCTGAACACTTTTATCTCTAATTATGCTATAAATCAAATCATATTGTCATGCAGAGGTTATATGGCTCCCGAGTATCTTGTTCAAGGGCAATTGACAGAGAAAGCAGACGTTTACAGCTTCGGCGTACTAGTTCTTGAGATTGTGTCTGGTAAGAGAAACAGCACCTTCAGACAAGACCGGGATGACTCGGATTCACTTTTACAGAAGGTAAGTTTTGAACTTTGGACATAGCAATTAGCTGAGTGTGTGTGACTTGTATTTTCCAAGTTGAAATGTTGAAACTTTGGTTTTGATCTCAGGTTTGGAAACTTTACATATCGAATGACCTAGCTAGAGCCGTTGATTCTTGCTTGAGAGATGATTTTCTTGCAGAAGAAGCATCAAGAGTGCTTCAAATTGGACTTTTATGCACGCAGGCTTCAGCTGTATTAAGACCATCCATGGCTGAAGTAGTTGCAATGCTGACCAATAAAGAAAGGGCAGCAGTACCGAATCCAAACCAGCCTCCTTTTCTAAATGCCACAAGCAGCAGCACAATTAACAGATCTTCTTATAGCACAAACAGCTCCATATCAAATGCTTTAACAAAAGTTGGAGCCTCCTGCACCTCCACAGAGTCCCTAGCATGCCTAGTTCAGATGGGGATTTCAAGAACTGAACAAGTTTTGCACAAGTAGTAAATTCCAACCCAATTGGCAATTTCCATTTTCAAACACAGGCAGGCAGGCAGCTAGCAACTTTTGCAGTTCTTCTCTGTGAATCCTGCGACTGCTAACTTTAACAATCAAGATTGCGGCAAAAGACCAATACATAGATGCCATGGTGCACTACAAAGCTGTGCATTTCTGTTTTTTCTAATTTATTTTTTTCGGCCTGAAAAAGCTGTTGGTAGAAATATCAAATATTTATATATCTTATATTATGTTTACTAATCCGTAATCGGGTAATCAGGTTAGGGTAAGCAGCCGAATTGAGAAATTGCAGATAGATATGCTGAATTTCTGATAAATTTCCAAAATTAAAAAGAATAAATTAGGTGGCCGCCAGGGACCCGATTACACTTATTACTAACCCGTAATCGGAATGAGAATAAGGAATCCGATTCCGATTACGGATTATCGTGTGTTTACTAAAATTGGGAGGAATCGATAGTGCGGGGCCCACAAAAATGGAATTCAATTCCAAGATTTGGGTGATTTGGATTCCCAACATTGGGGTGGTATTTGGATTAGGATTTCATCCGTAATCTAATGATAATTTTTTCCCTTTATGCCCTCACTTACTTTCATTATTTCCAAGATTATCCTTAACCCTAGAAATAAAATCAAAATCATTTTAGTATTAAGAATTAACTAATAGAAATATTTACATTTATAAAAAAAAAAAAATACTTAATAGAAATACTTACATTTATAAAAAAAATATTTATTAGAAATACTTAAATTTATAAATAAACAAATAAAAAAATCATTTTAGTGTGTCTATGAAATAAAAAAGCAATTTAATTTTTCTTACTATTATATACTAGATCAATTTTTATTAAAAAAAGTATATAAAATATTTGATTTGGGACAAGGGCATTTTAGTAATCATATTGGTTTATATTATTCTATTTGAATTAAGTAACAACTTTATGGAATTCTATTCCGATTCCAGACAGTTTTAAGTAACAACATCAACAGAATCGATTACGATTCGCAATTTCAATTCCTCCTCAATTCAATTCCTCCTCAATTGATTCCTCTCAATTTGATTACGGATTAGTAAGCGTCACATTAATGATGGGGTCCATGAAGGGTAATGTTTTGTTAGAACCTACATCAGTGAGGACCTTTTCAGAATTATGACAGGTGTTGACATGATATGCCAGGTGGCGATTGGGTCAATGCAGAGATTAATGATCGATGAGCTGCTTAAATTTGTTGAAAGCTCCTCCTTACATTAATCCCAACATGCAAATCTCAGGAAATAAACATATATACATAACATGCCTGCAAAGCAATGCAACTAACCAAAGAAAAGTTGTTAACTATATAATTAAGAAAGTAATTAAGCCTAGCCTAGTCATCTTCGACAACAGTGGAGATTTCACCTCTATCGAGCAGATTATAAAATTCCTTGCTGAATATTCTAGTGGGAATCTTTCATTTTTAACCAATAAAAATGAAAATATTTAGGAAAAAGCCAAAGTACAAGGCAAAATATTTTGCCCTGTAGTTTGACATTTTCCTAAATATTTTCACTTTTATTTGCTAAATCCTAATAATTCCTAAACTAGTACTACCTGCACCAAAAGCCAAAAAATAAAAAAAATTTCATTCGTTTGATGAGATCACCCGCCAAAGTTGCAGTAAATTTTAGAGAGAGAACATACAGTACCTGGAATCGGTGGCAGGCCAAGAGAGGATGAGAGCTGCAGAGTAAACCAGAGAAAGCAGAGAGCTGAGGAAAATGAGAGACCCCCCAAAAAAAAAGGTACTAATTACTCTTTAGAAATTTCGCGAGCGCATACGTCAAGTCAAGCACGTGATTCGGGATTCCGACACGTCGTCCCCAGATGTTGAACGACGTCGCTGCGTTGTCACGTGCTGCTAGCGACACATCATCGGTGCGTTACCATTACCAATACTAAATGCAGAGCACATCACGTCGTTTTTTGAATTACTTTTGCAGGCTGCCACTGATGCCTACTGGTGAGTAGCTTTTGAAATAGTTAAAAGCATCTTAAGATAAGATCACCATTAGCGTTTGAAAGGAAAATTTATATGGGTAATTTTCTTGCTCCTCTTTTGTCAATTTATATTTTTTTTTGTTGAAAATTGTATGTTTTTCCTTTTTTTTTCCACTTACATTCTCTTTTTTGTTAGTGTAAATGGACAAAACATGGGTGGAAAAATCAGCACCCAAAATTTATAAATACTTCTACGTCATTAAGGGTTTTCTAGAGAGTGTTTCTTTAATAATCACTTCTAAGTGCGTCGGAAAAAAGATTTATAAAGAATCACCTACTACTTACTTCCTTCATAATACTTTGGATTTTCAATAAATTGAAATGGCTTTTCAGTTATCATAATCCTTGAATTTATACTCGATTTGCATTTTGGCCTCGAATTTTCAAAATGGTTGTTGTAGTCTATGAACTCCACTTCGATTAGCAATGTTGGTCCATCATTAGGTTTTTTGTCAAATTTAAGGACAAAATAACATTTTTACATTCTTTCTAATGGGCAAAATCGTATTTTTACATTTATCTATGAGAGGTGGTTGGTCGAATTTGGGGTATGTTTGTGTTGAAATAATAAAAGCCAACTTATTATGAAAGGTATAATTAGATTTTAAGGTTTTGAAAAAATAATGGGGTGAACTTAGATGTTTGATGGGTGTAAATAAAAAAATTCAAAAGAAAGCAACTGAGTTTTGTTCTTGTGGTGGTGGAAATGATGGATTTGAGTATCAAGTGGTGATGGGAGTGGTGTTTGGTGTGGGTGATGGAGGTTGGAGGTTGGATTTGAAGTGACAATTTTATTCCTAATTTTGACAAAAATTTTAACAAATATGACGACATGATCAACACTATAAACGAAAGTAGAATTGAGGGACTACAATAACCATTTTGCGAATTCAATGACCAAAAGGTAAATCCGATCTAAGTTCAAGGAGGATGACAACTAAAAAGCCAATCGAAATTTCTTTTACGATCTTCTAGTAAAGCACTTCTAAAAAAGCCTTCATGAACAAAACGTTTCCTTCAATCCCAAAGGAGCCTAAGAAAGCAAATGATAATCCAATTCAATTTCAAACCAGACATTAATTAAGGCGATTAATCTTAATTAATCCATTGGTGTTCCTTCCTAGGGCATAGAGAACCTGCAAAGCGGGCAGGAGCCTCGGCTGCCGAGCCAAAATTCGATACAAAGCGAGTGAAACCTGTGTTTGCAGGGCATCTCTCTGGCTTCAGCGCCGACCTCCAAGCCTTCCAAGCAGATACTGCACTCGGTGCCTTGGCTCGTGACGGTCACTCTTGGCATGGCGTCTATGGAGGCCTTGGATGCCGCCGCCGCCGCCGCCAACGGCCCATTATTACCAATATTATTGAAATTATTAATACTTGTATTGATATTGAAGTTGTCGTCTGCTAGAAGATGGCGCCGTATGTAGCGTCGTCCTACCTCCATCTGCAAACGAATTATGAGACGACTACGCAAGCCATGGAGATCATCAGACTCTGTATCTGATTCCATCCATTCCGCAATTCTACGGATCCGGGACATTTCGGCGTTTTCCGAAGCTTCTGAAGACATCGATGGTTTGCTTAGTGGCTAATTGGAATAGTCTGTGCTAGCTGCTTTTATGAAAAAATTTATGTAACATATATATAACTGCAAATGGGGGCGTGGATATAGTGTGACACTCATCCACAGAGTAAAGAGTTACCGGATGTGACTGTGTCAGTATTCCAAGCAAATCACGAGTTAATGGCGTGTTTTACTTTTTTTATGCGTTTTACGCGTTGTATGTGTAGGGATTTCAAACCAATCACGTATTGTGAACCAATTGTGTATGACATAGTGGGTGATTGAATTGAAATATTTACGTTTTTTAAACTTCTTACATGACAATGCGTGAGAGTTTAGAATGCATTACAAATGGTTGCTATTAGGGTGCGTTTACTAATCCGTAATCAAATTGAGAGGAATTGAATTGAGGAGGAATTGAAATTAGGCGGAATCGTAATCGATTCTGTTGAAGTTGTTTACTAAAAGCGTATGGAATCGGAATAGAATTCCATAAAGTTGTTTACTAATTCAGAATCGAATATAAACCAATATGATTACTAAAATGCCCTTGTCCCAAATCAAATATTTTATATACTTTTTTAATAAAATTTGATATAGTATATAATAGTAAGAAAAATTAAATTGCTTTTGTATTTCATAGACACACTAAAATGATTTTGTTTATTTATTTTTATTTATAAATTTAAATATTTCTAATAAGTATTTTTTTATAAATGTAATTATTTCTATTAAGTTTTTTAAAAATAAATGTAAGTATTTCTATTAAGTATTTTTTTAAAATTTATAAATGTAAGTATTTCTATTAGTTAATTCTTAATACTAAAATGATTTTGTTTTTATTTCTAGGATAAGGATAATCTTGGAAATAATGAAAGTAAGTGAGGGCATAAAGGGAAAAAATTATCATTAGATTATGGATGAAATCCGAATCCAAATACCACCTAAATGTAGGAATCCAAATCACCCAAATCTTGGAATTGAATTCCATTTTTGTGTGGGCCCGCGCACTATTGATTCCTCCTAATTTTAGTAAACACATGTATAATCCGTAATCGGAATCGGATTCCTTATTCTCATTCCGATTATGGGTTAGTAAACGTGCCATTAATAGAGAAGGGGACTGACACCAAAAAAACTTTGGGTAATAAAAGTTGAGATGAAACTTTGAATAACTTTAAGGGTTAACTACAGTAAATCCCCCAAACTATAAGGCTATTTTCAAGTTTATACCCATAGTTTGAAAATTCGCGAGTACATACTCAACGTCGCGGAAAGTTACGAGTACATACCATTCGTTAGCCAAACCATCAGAAAATCCGTTAAATGCTGACGTGTCAAAAGTGGGATCCATTTTTTGATGACGTGGACCAAAAACTAATAAAAAATTATTTTACTGTTTAAATTTTTTAAAAAAATATATTTAAATTTTAAAAATCTAAAAAATCTCTCTCTTTCTTTCTTTCTTTCTTTCTCTCTCTCTCTCTCTCTCTCTCCCGATTTCTTCCCCTTCTCCGGACTCCGGATCTCTCTCTCTTCATCCATGACCAAAACCCGAACCCCATCCCCCACCCCACGAACCCATAACCCACGTAACCCATCCCCCCTGCGATTTTCTTCTTCCCCTTCCTTGCATTCCCCATGTATAGCAAGGAAGGCATGACCTCAAGAGGGTGGTTGTTGAGTCAAATCACATACCAGTAAAATCGCTTCGACGCTGTTCCTCATTCCCTCTTTCATATAGTTGTCGATTCACACACCAAAACGAAAACACTGGGGTTTATAGCCTAAACAACTTTCAAAATCTAAAAACTGTTGGAACAAATTGAAAGGAGTAAATAAATTTTAAAAAATGAGGCATAATTAATTTTCATTCGAGCGAGGCGATCATCGACAGAGGTATCCTTCTCCATCTTGGGCTTTTTGGTCCTGAACGTGTAGCTTCACAGTGGGTACGTGTTCACCATTGCCGATGTCACCATTTTTTTCGCTCTCTCTAGGCTGCTCGGAAGAAATGGAGCTACCCAAAACCCAAATCAAGGCAGGGTTTAATTTAATTGGAAACGAGAACGACAAGGAGGATTCTACAATACACCGTCTCCGTCCAGATCTACGCCATCGTACCACCTTCCGCGATCACCTCGTCAGCTTCGTCGAGAGGGTTGGCTGGGTAGGAGAGGAAGTACTTTTGTGTTGAGCTCGGCGGCTAGGGCAGCAGCTGAAGCATGACCGATAAGCCGCCAGAGGCAGCTCCACCGTCGACTCCGTCATTAAAGCAACTCTCGCTCCAAGACTGCGAGTCACTAATTGACGACTTCCAGCACAGCGGCGCACAACAACACAAATGGACCTCCGCACACCCAATCTGCCTCTCCCTCCTCGACCAAGCCCTCTCCTCTCTCGCCAAGCACGACTTTCCCCTAAAACTCCACGTCATCACCTTCCTCGAAGAATTCTGTGACTCGCTCTTCACCACCGCCAGCTCCAGAACCGACGTCATTTCGCTGTGCAAAGTTCTCCACCGTCTGATCGAAACCCTACTTGCCTTGATCCAGACTGTAACATCCGTGACCTAAATTTTAATTAAATTAAATTAATTTAATTAATTATGTGAAATTACGGTTTTGCCCCTAAGGTTAGAGTCGTGAAGGTCACATTTTTATCCGTTTAGAATTTCACGAAACCGACCGCGCCATTGCGACGGGCTCGTCGAAACGAGTCCGTAGCCGGGCGGCACGTCCCGATCCGAGGTCCAGAAGTCAAGAAGGGCATTTTGGGTATTTTGATTTTTGGAGAAAACCCTAAAACTACCCAGTCTGACGCGTACACGCGTCAGACACCCGCCAGCCTCTCTCTCTCTCTTCCGTCTCTCTCCTCCCCCCGACACCGGCGCCTTCAACCCTTCGCAGAGCCGCCGTCCGGTCACGGCTGGGCTCGAGACCGGTCCCAAAAGAACCGGCGTGAGCTCACGGTTCAGACCCACCCCTTTTCCCCGCCGGTAGCCTCGAGTTTCGCCGGAAAAATCGACTGGTTTGAGCCGATTTTTCACGGCCTCGTTCAGGCGGTTCCGGCAGCCATCTCCGGCGGATCAGGTATGGTTCTTCATCTCCTTCACCTGCTTAAGCCATCTGCATACTTAGTTTCGAACGATTTAGCCTCCTTTCAATCCGATCTCAAACCCAGTTTTGGCCGGATTTCAAACTGAAATTTCGGCCAGTTGCCGGTCGTTTGAGGCGGCCACCCAGTAGGAGAAGTTGCTCAGTGAGATGAGAGGAACCCCTAGCCCAGGCGGTGAGCGGCGGTGACGAGTTTTTCCGGTGACGGAATTACTCAACACACCCACGCGCTGGCGGCGCGTGTGGCGGCGCTGCGGGCACCGTAGTGGTGCCACATTTTGTTACGATGCGCTCCTCGTGTCGCCCCGAGCGTCGGTGTTTTCGGATTTCAATTCGGACGTCGTTCGGATGTCGAATCGGGTGTGCGCCTATTGCGCGTAACCGGGTTCGACGTGTTCGAACCGTCGGATCAAACCCAAACTCAGCTACGTAGTTCCCGTATTTCTAAGACTGTGTAGAAACTGTCGGATCAAGGATTGGAGTCCGGATACTCCAATCCATTAACCCTAGGGTTAGGATATCCACAACCGTCCGATCGTGCGATCGTGAGCAATCCGACCGTTCGATCGTGACCAAACTTTCAGGATAGGTTCAGTAAGCCGTGTAGAACTTGTAGGAACTTTCGGATCGAAGATTGGGGTCCGTGGACCCCGCGGGCCCCGATTGACCAGATTGTGCGGTTGACCGCATGGTTGACTTTCGCCTTCCGAGGTGGTTTGACCTGCCAGAAGCCTACTTGACCCTAGAACCTCACCGAACGTCTCTTGTGCACTCTAAACCCCGGGAATTAGGATTTGCATTTAAATTCAATTGCGGTTGACTTTTGTTGACTTATTCCTCGTATTCGTAATAGGTACTCGGGCTCGAGGTTCACAGCAGTGTGACCCTCTCGTGGTCAAGCAGCGTGGGATTACTTGTGAGTGGACATTGTTTTGAATCGGCATTATTTTTAAAGATTGAAAAACTATGCATATGAACTTATTTAATTGAATTGTGGATTTTTATGTGAATTTAATTATTGAATTTCATATATATGGTTTATTGGGAATATTAAGGTTATATTTAATTGGTTATAAATATGTTGAGTTCCGATTTACTTATTCGGATATGATTGGTTATTTTTTTACTATGATTTTAATTATATATTTTCGTGTCGGATGTTGGCCGTCACCAATGTCCTGTGGTCTTGTGTTCAAGTTTTGGGTATGGTTTGAATACCACAGGATTTAGGGTATGTCAGGAATATGTGTTTTTGTTAGAGTGCTATTAGCACCACCTATGTACCTCCCGGTTACTTGGTTACGTAAAGGTTAAAGGATAACGGAACCCGGTTCACCCTTGGCGGGGTGTTCTTGTAGGCCCTTGCAGTGATCTGGCAGCGTAGGACCTTATTTAGCCGCACACTATTGAGGTAATTTCTTACGTGCGTGTCTGGGAGTTAGTCCCCATTTGGGACGGCTTATTCCCTGACCACGTGGTTGTAAAGGCATTTTTCTCCATGTGGTCACCAACAATCCCCGTGTTGGATTGTTTCCTGCACAAATTGGTATAGTAGTCTCTTACCTACGGGTACCTATTTATATATATATATATATATATGTATTTGTTTATCTATTTATCTATTTAATTATATTACTTATATTATTTATTTATACTAGTCCTCTTAATATTTGGGTAAAAACTCTTCCTCGTTTGTCGGGACTATGACATGCGTTGAAAGAGGGGATTCTTAGCATTGGAAAGAGGTCAGGTCTATTATGGGATATTATTGGCTTTATGTTGAAATTATTTGGATTCTTGGATTTCAATCACTTACGTATATAAATGATTTAATTGCATGTTTCTGACATCGTTTTGAAACGGTGGGGATAGTATGTTGATTTCAATTATGATAAAACTTTGTTTTTGTCCACTCACAATCTTCCTGCTTTGCGCCCCAGTGCAAGAGTTCGATCGAGCCGAGTACCCGAGCCAAGACTTGTATTCCCGAGCCCTGTACTTCTGTAGGGCACTTCTATCTGTATTGCTTTCAGTTAAACTTATACTTTGGTTGTAAAACTAAAGAGAATTCTTAGATTGCTCTGTTATCGCCCGTTTAGGAGTTGGATTCAAGGCCGGAGGCCTAGTGTAAACCGTGTGCTTTTACTTTGTGCGTGCAGCAGTTGGTGTTGTTTCGTTGTTTTTAACAGGGTGAAGAAGTTTTGGTAAAGTCCCTTTTTCAGAGGAGACTCTACCGGATTTTCGGCAGAGTCCCGCCATCTTTTCCGTACTTTAAGGAAAGGATGGTAGTTTAATTAGTGAGCGGGCCCGACATGGGTTAAATGTCGGAAACACCACAGGATCCGGCGTGGGTCCCGAGGGGATTCGGTCGGGTCTGTCGCTGCACTCGCCCAATGGGGTCCACATCACATTCGCGCTCAAGGAGCAAATGATGCTCTCCGTCACCTCCATCATCGTCTCCCTCGATGACGATGACGGTGGCGTCCCAATCGCCACTGTCGAACTTTGCATAGGTTCTTGATTGAGGCATCATCTCATTCAGACAATGATCCTTCCACCACTAGAGAGAGAGAGAGAGAGAGAGAGAGAGAGAGAGAGAGAGAGAGAGAGAGAGAGAGAGAGAGAGAGAGAGAGAGAGAGAGAGAGAGAGAGAGCGAGAGAGAGAGAGAGAGAGAGAGAGAGAGAGTTTTATTAAAATAATTTTTTAAAAATTTTAACAGTAAAATACTTTTTTATTAGTTTTTGGTCCATGTGGAAGTCCACGTCATCAAAAAATGGGTCCCACTTTTGACACGTCAGCATATAACGAATTTTCTGACGGTTTTGCTAACGGAGGGTATGTACTCGTAACTTTCCATGACGTTGAGTATGTACTCGCGAATTTTCAAACTATGGGTATAAACTTGAAAATGGCCTTATAGTTTGGGGGGTTTACTGTAGTTAGTAGTAAAGTAAAATGTACCTATTAGGATGTCACTGCCCCAATATATCATATTGCCAGTGCCTAGGAACATTGAAGCCTGCTCGAAAATGAACTTCCTCAGTTGGGCTTTGTTTTCCTTCTATAAGAAAAAGAAAGGACTATCGAAAAAGTATTAGTAATAATAACAAAAGGGGCCAAAATTTAAGTCCTAGTATTCGCGTAGTGTATATGTGAATTTAATATGTTGTCATCCCTTTCTATAGGAAGGATAATGCTAGGCTTACCATATTTTTCTACCACATTGTATACCACATCTCTAATAGAGGGCGGCGCCCACCAATACAATGGGGCCCACCTTTATTAGAGATGTGGTAGAAAAATGTGGTAAGCCTAACATTTTCCCTATAGGAAAATTCTTTTAAGAAAAGTGCCACAAAATTCAAACAATTGACCAGTCAAGATAAAAGTTTTCAACAATCTTGGAGCAGTTTCCAAATATGCTACTCGGTAAATAATAAATACATGTACTAGAGTATCAGTATACTATAATTTTTTATCGTATGAAATCGAAAGTTAGAAATTAAGAATACTAGAACAAAAAGGAATATATTTATGACCTGTGACTCTGAGGGAATCCAATGATCCATGAACAGGTACTATTTCGTATTGGAGTCTTTTTTATTTAATGACATTTCCTATTGAAATATGCGATAATATACTAAACTCTCACACACAACACGGATGCTAGGACTTGAACACATAATCTTGCCTGGGAGCAATTACTCCAAACAACTACACTAGTGGGTCCTTTGCGTATTGGAGTCTATTATTAACAAACAAAACATCTAGAAAAATCATTCCAAGGCAAGCTGCTACATTTCTTTCTTAAATTGAAACCAGTAATAGTAAAGCGGCAAACAAGCTGGGTTTATGACTTCCTTAAACATCACTCATTTAAAATAAGCTCATACGAAATTAATCTCATACCAGATAAAGCACTTTTCTGGACAGTAATTGAGAAGCCAACCAGTAAGTATATATCCATCCCACTGAAGATGGATTAACCACCTCCCATCTTGGAATTTTATTCCATTCCAACTCTTCCAAAACCTCAACTTCGTTATGGGGTTCGAGCTGCTTCTCACGAGCACGTTTTCTTGTCAAAACCAAGGACTCTGAGGATGGAGAACACACAACATTTGATGCCGCCAAGACAGGGAAGTTCTTCGCTTTCTCACGTATGTGGTCAAATACTGTTTGTTGTGTAATGATTTTGCATTCACCGTATTCAGCTTTGGCAGCAATCTCATCTCCGTGAACATTGGCAACAACCTCATCTACAAAGTTTTGAGGTGAAATTTGTTGGCGAGTAGGGGAAAAGGATTGAAAAAAAGAGAGTAAATGCTTAGCATCATCATTTCTATCAATTAAGCTCTACCTTCTTCAGACTCTTCATCCAGGAGGTTGAAACTGGGCCTGGTATAGAAAACCCAAATAATCAAGTAAAACAAACCAAATTGTCAGACCCCTGCAAAGCAATTTTAACAATCAGAAATGAAATGCGCTATAGGGGCTGCAATGAAACAAATCAAACTCAGACTAAACAGCACTATTCATTCAGTCTGGTCCGGTTCAGTTTAAGTGAAACTTTTTTTTCAAAACTGGCCAGTCCGGTTCTAGTTTTAAACAGGTTTATTAATTTTTTTTTAAAATACAAATTATAATAAAATAAGTTATTTGTTGGGTTTGAAAATTAACAAATGATCCAATTCATACAATGAGAAATATTTTGAAGTTGAACTTGAAAAAATATTAATGATTAAATTTAAAATATAGCATTAGATTTTAAAAAATTTGTAAAAAAAAAAAATCGGTCCGATGAGGTGCGGTGTGAAACTGAAATTGAAACTGGTTTCGATCCGATTTGTTGACTTTTTTGGTCAACTGGTTTTTTTTCCCCTTTTTTTCTCCCGATCCGGTTTGGTGTTCCGGTTTTCCAATCCGAATACCCACGCCTAATAGCACACATGTCACCAACCAATTCGACTCGTCTATAAAATAATGCCCAAAACTATACATTATGAGGAATGCTATCCACAGTCGCCTTGGACAACTGTGCTAGATACTGTCTACTTTTGAGCATGCCACATATTTTTGTCTATCAAGAAAGCTTTGATTTTTGGTTATTAAACTATTTTCCATTTTTACCCCTCTCATTAAATGAGAAAATTAAACGTCAGTATCCTTTACATATTTTCTCTCTCTTTTTTTAGAGTAATTTTTGGGTGTTCCCGTTACACCACATTGCTAGTGTACCATCCACTAGACGTAGAACATGTGGAATATTTCCAATACAGCCCGCCCATGTGTCATAAAAAATAATACAGTAAATTGGATAGTAATTCCACATTTAAAAATTTCTCCTTCTTTTAACATCCAAGAAGAAGAAGAACCGCTCATCTCCTCTTCTCTTTTTGTAAAACCCAGAAAACCCCAAAAGCTCGACCATACTTTGGATTCAAATCACACAAGTTATACAAGTTTTAATAAAATCGATGTCTAATTTTGATTTTCATCCATGGCCTTCCTTTTTATTTTCTTATTCAGATCCAAATTCCCAAAGCCTTTTTAAAGTCCAGTAAACAACCTCCTATGTCATTGTCATCCCATGGCTGCGACCCACCATAACTTACATGATTTGTCAAGGATGGTCGATTGAGAGATCAGAAAACAATCAGCAACACTATGAAAAGTTCAAAAATTGGTTTTTCTGCAAGCTCGTTGGCGTTAACAGATGCTCTTAGTAATTATATCACTAAACAATTTAATTTAAATCACACCATTGATAGGGTGAATAATCTAATCTATCAAATAACTTAGAAGGCAATACGCTCTTTCCGTTAAGAGGATTGATTATGTATGGAGACATGGGAGGAGAAAGAAATGGAGAAGCTAGAAGAAAGCTGCTGTTCTTGTTCTTGAGATAAGACATAAAGAAAAAAATACAACTAGAGAAGAACACGAAAGAAAAGGAGATAGAAGATAACATTTTTTATATATAAAAAAAGTGGCATTAAGTGCTGGGAAGGGCTAAAACAGGAAAACAACTACGAAGGGAAAGTGTCTAGCTCAGTCGCTTCAAGCGGCTGTGGCTAGCATTCCTCATATATTATTTATGCACCATGATTTCTTCCTTCTTTTCATCTTGCTTTCGGCTGCCCAGTGGAGCCGAGGGAACACAATGTCACATGCACATAGTTTTTATCAATCAAAAACAAAGCCACCGAAAAAACTTGTGAAGCCAACAAAGTCAAGGTAGGTGCCCATAACAAAACACATCATATGCCATCAAATTTGAGCCAATTCCAACACTTGGTTTAGCTGCCTTGGTCTGTTCAAGTGCTGGGTTTTCTTTGGAAGTTTGATGTATTCGCTCTTTCCAGGTTTGGTTACTGCCCTGCTGGATCTGTGAGCTATATTTTAATGTTTCTTTGTTGGGGATTTTTTTTTTCCCTGGGTTGTTTTCTGCTCTTTCCTTTTTGTTTTGTTTTTTGTGTTGGTTTTAATCTATTGCATTTTAGTAACTCCCTTTCATCTTCATCTTCATGCATGCTTCGTCTTTTCCATCTAGAGCTGGGTTGTGATTCTCTTTGAGTCTACCTCACTACCTCTGCGTGCTTCTGATTTATGGGTTTAGGCTTTAGCAATGGAGCTTACAGAATTTATCTTGCTTGCTTATCTGGGTTTTGGGATTGTTAAAAATAGGCGCCTAAGACACCCCATCAATCTATTTTGCAGATCAGCCTTCTTTCCGCATCGTCTACTCTCTGACAAAAATACACATTTCACCACCTTCTATTGCATGTAGCATCACGTTGGCACTAGGATTTTCGTGGCTGCTCGCATCCCCTGCTCTCACTGCCGTGCTCCTTCTTTGCACCATTTGTTTGTGCCCTTTTGGTTTGGCTGTACAGTCCTAGTTACAACTATTTTGGTTGTTGTCGTTTTTTAGTAGTTTTCTTTTATTTTAATTGCTGACCTTCTCTATTGAGTCCTTGATTTCACCTCTATTATGTTTTGGTTTGCAGACGACAATGAGCAATTCAAACATCATAGATTTATGCAGTGATGATGAAATGGGTGGGTCAAACATTAAAAAATGTAAAAGGGAGATTGAACCTGGTTTTGATTCTGCATCTGCACCCTCAGTATGTCCAACACCAATTTCTCGGCAATTTTGGAAAGCTGGATACTACGAAATAGACCAGGGACAGAGGTGCAAAGCCGCAAGCCAATGTAAGTGTTTTCACTGCTTGTAATGTATCGATTATGCTATGTGTTTGGATTCCTTACTGTGATTTAAACGTCTTGCGTCACACTACCTTATTCCGATTGCGACCCTTGCTTGAATGGACATTGCCTAATTGTTTAAGAAGTCCAAATTCCTTTAGGCGTTTGTATCAATTAACCAAAATTGGGGTTTTAAAGCTGCTTGACTGGACTATGAAGATATGAAAAGTGGTAAATTCATTGGTGTATCAAATTTCACTATTGCCTCCTCTTGAATGTTTGATGTTGACCTGTCGAAAACATGATGCCCTGCGTGAAATGGGATAGAAACTGATTACAATAGAAAAAGTGCAGAGCCCGTGCCTGAAAGATAGAGTTGTTTGCATGTCTACATGAAAGTTCCTGTCATGAGTTCCTACTTTTCTGATTTTCATTAGACCATTTTTGTCATCTTTTGGTTTACAGATGGAAAAAACCATATGCGCGTACACCCTATGTTCCTTCACTCAAATGCCACTTCACATAAGTGGGCTTTTGGAGGTATGCTCAGGTTTTGTCCCATTGGTTCCCCTTTTCTTCTTTGTGCATTGTGTTCCCTTTGCGCTCTTTCTGATAAGTTGTTTGCAGCCATGGCAGAGTTGCTTGACAATGCAGTCGATGAGGTAATTTCCAAAACTCCCTTACCTTTATCATTCTGATTCCTCTGGTTTTTCCCTTGAAAAATGCTCATTTCCGAAAAGCCCTTAAGCAGAATACCATCATTGAGATAGAAATGGCCCATTACTAGAAATCCAACAACATTGTGCTGAAGTTCATTTTTGCCCTTGAAATGTTTTTAAAAAAAAATATTTGTTTCCTGATGTGGACAAAATACGTTCTCTCTGTGTTGTCAACTCTAGATATTAAATTACTGTTATAAATCTGAGAAATAGGAAAAGCTTGGATTCATGGATAGTAAGGTTTTAGATTTGTTTGGTTTTAAGTCTTTATAAGACTTTAGAAATAGTGTTGTTCTTAAAGGTTAAGTGATATTTAGGGGAGACAAATTTTAGATGTCTTGTGTTGCCATTGAGGTGATGAGGAGTTTAGGTAGAACAAAAGCAGGGAATTTTTTTTTAAAGATTGATTTTGACAAACCTACAACTATCTTTCAAAATAAGGTTGTTTTTGAGACAAACCTGGGTGGGATTCAAATGTGGCTGATGGAGACTCAAGTCTAGGCCCTTGGAATGGAAAGTCGTTTCACTAGGCATTAGTTCCTTTTCATCTCATCTATATTCTGGTTGTGGGAATGGACGGAATAAATTGATTGGGGAATCATCCTTTTGGTCATTCATTCATTCTCGTCTTTCTAGGCTATCATCCATTCATAATATATCAATTTCTAGTATGCTTTTCTCTTATTCTTTTTGAATAGGTTGGAATTTGAATTTCAGTTGAATTTTAAGTGTTTGTCTTGTTTACCTCTGTTGCGCTCTGATAAAATTATGCTATATATTATTGCTTATAAAAAATCTATAACAAAAGATTCTTTGGTGTCCTCTCTCTTTGAGCATGCTTATTTATCGTACCTTTGAGTCTGTCTAACTTGTTTGTGTGAACTAGGTACAAAACGGAGCTACTTTTGTTAGCATAGACAAGATCTCTACCCCACGGTATGGGACTACAGCTTTGC
This sequence comes from Prunus padus, assembly GCA_024362665.1. Classification (NCBI taxonomy): domain Eukaryota; kingdom Viridiplantae; phylum Streptophyta; class Magnoliopsida; order Rosales; family Rosaceae; genus Prunus; species Prunus padus. The sequence continues at coordinate 28,178,649 of JANFAM010000013.1, forward strand.
TAATTCGAGGTTGGCCTACCTATCTTTTTACCTTTTTTCTAGTAACACCTGGACCAGGATAACATCTCATATGAACTTTTGGCTTCTGAAACATGATAATCGACAACAAAAAGATGATGGCGGCGGAATGGACCCTGACGCTATAAGGCGTTGTATGAGCTTTGGGTTTTCAGATAAGAAATCAAAGTTTACCATTGGACAATGTATATATTGTACTATGGTCATTGAATCTTGTGCATGATTCATTTTCTTCTTATGTTAACTAGGATCCTTTTAGCCTTTCAGATGGAAATGGATTCAAGACAAGCTCTATGAGACTTGGAGCAGATGTTATTGTCTTCAGTCGCCACTTGAAATCAAGGTCTGGCCCAAGAACATATTATTTCACATACTTTGCTTGTAGTATGTTTCCTTATTATTAAATAACTACTGTTGGTATGAGAGAGAGAGAGAGAGAGAGAGAGAGAGAGAGAGATGAAAGTTCTAGTTAAATCCCCTAAAGACCATACAAACAGAGTAGTTGGCAGCTCTTTTTTCTTTGGACAAGAAACGAATTGGCAGCTTCATTTACTAATTGACATTATTATATCTCACTGTTGTCTTTATATTTTTGTTTCTAACCCAATATTAGAAAGTGGAGATAACAGTTAGAATCTAACCTCTTTCTAAAATGAGATATAATACTTATTTTTGTTTTTAGCCATTTAAACTATCGATATATTATGTTAAATGCATAAGGTTTTGTTTGAATTGGTGTATAACCTTCTCAGGTCACTGACTCAAAGTGTTGGACTCCTTTCCTATACATTTTTGAGGTGGATGGGCTACAACAACATAGTTGTACCAATGGTGAGTTTGATTTCATAGCACCCTTTTATATTTATCTTTTGCAAGTTCACCCAAATTAAAAGGTAATATCCATGCCAAATTGTGGAGTCTACAATAGGTGAACTTGCCGTTTAAGTGTCCTGTCTTAAAGTTAAAAAATGGTCTTCTTGAACATGGCCAGAATTAATATCAAGGACTTCCTCCTTGAAGACTAAAAAATTAGCAGAGTGGATGTGATGCAGAATCAATAAGGGAAAAGAGATAAACTTGATTCCCTAATTAACCACATATCCCTAAAATTGTGGTTCTCATAATTCTCTGTCAAGATGATCACAACCTAGCGAGAGTATTTGGTTTTGTATTGGCTTTGATATATTTTTGTAATATGAAAATATAAATTTTCATAAGGCTTCAACATATGCTATCACTTTGTTAGGGCAGGGACCTTATAATGCCATCTTGGGTTCACTTATCAGTGTGAAATGCTGTGAGTCGATTTTTAATTTTGTATATTTGGTTAACCCAAATGGAATTCACTAATGTGCCTTTGATAGTATTTTCAGTTTCTTTAACAGTCCCTTTTTATAGGAATCTAATAATTATTTAACTCAGAACTCAGTGTGGGTCTTCCCATTACTACAGGTGGATTATGAGTTTAACTCATCAGCTAGAACGTTCGGGCCCTTAATTCCACATGATGAAGATCGTTTTTCTTCTAACCTGACCATGTTGTTGCAGTGGTCTCCTTATTCAACGGAAGACGAGTTGCTGAAGCAAGTAAGCCTGCAAAAATAATTTTGCATTAATCTTAGTGTAAACAGTAGAAATAAGTGCAGAAATTTTCTGATATTTCATTCATCTCCAATGGGAGGTATTTATAGCTATACAAAGGGTAGAGATGCAGCTGTACAAACACTAACACAAACAGTAAAGATAGCAGCAGACTAACACTAACATAGCTGTACAAACAGCTATACTAACACTTCACTAACACAAATTGTACAAACACAACAGATATTCTAACACTCCTCAAGTTGGTGCATGGATATCGCACATGCCCAACTTGTCTAGTGAAGAGTAGAGTTCCTGCTAGAAACGACATGAGTCATCATATCTGCAAGTTGGTCTTCACTCTTTATATACGGCACTCGAATGACATTTTTTGCCAAGTTGTCACGATAAAGTGTCTGTCAATATCAATATGCTTTGTTCTCTCATGATGTCTTTGGATTATTTGCTATTTCAATGGCAGCTGTATTGTCACAATACGTAATCATAGGCTTCTTAGGTTCAAACCCGAGTTCCCTTATTAGAATCTTTAACCAAATAAGCTCGGTTATGCCATGGCTGAGTGCTCTATACTCTGCTTCAGCGCTAGATCTCGACACAACCCCCTGTTTCTTACTCCTCCAAGTTACAAGATTACCACCAACAAAAGACACATAACACGAAGTTGATTTTCTATCAAGTTTTGAGCCTGCAAAGTCAGTCAGTGTAACCTTCCACATCTAAATGCCCATGTTTTGAAAACAATATACCCTTGCCTGGAGTATACTTCAAGTACTGAGAATTCGATCCACCGCACCTTGGTGTGCTTCACTTGGATTATGCATGAACTGGCCGACAACACTAACGGCGTAAGACAGTCGGTCTTGTATGAGCCGGATAAATCAGCTTTCCAACCAACCTTTGATACCTCTCCTTGTTAGTAGGCACCGATCTGGATAAATTGACAATCCATGGTTAACCTCCATTGGAGTATTAATAGGTTCGCACGCCAATTTTCAGTCTCGCTAGCAAATCAAGAACATATTTTCATTTGAGATAAGAAGATGCCTTTCTTGAACGTGCAACTTCAATTCCTAGAAAATACTTGAGGGATCCCAGTTTTCATTTCAAACTCTTTGGCCAAGTAGTTTTGAAGATTCTCAATCTCTTGTTCATCATTACCTGTAACAACCATGTCATCCACATAAACAATTAGCAAAGTAATCTTGCTGCCAACACGCTTAAGAAATAGTGTATGATCGACTTGAGATCATTTAAAGCCATAGTTTCTCATGGAATGATCAACCGCCAAACCAGGCCCTAGGTGACTGTTTAAGGCCATATAAAGCCTTCCTTAACTCGCAAACCTTTCCCCTTTAGGTGTAAACCCTGGAGGAGGGTCCATGTAAACCTCTTCTTGTAGATCTCCATGTAGAAAGGCATTTTTGACGTCAAACTGTTTTAGCGGCCAATCTAAGTTGGCAGCCAACGAAGAAGAACTACGATCGTACTCATCTTGGCAACAGGAGCAAATGTCTCCACGATAATCGATCCCATACGTCGCAGGTATAGCCCTTTGCCACAAGTCGTGCTTTATACCTCTCTATCGAACCATCTCAATTCTCGCTTCACCGTGAACACCCACTTGCACCCCACGCTTTTCTTGTCTCTTGGTAACTCAACCATCTCCCATGTAGAGTTTTTCTCAAGAGCCTTCATTTCTTCTACCATAGCAGATTTCCATTTAGGATCATCAAGGGCTTCTGAAACTTATTAGGAATAGACACGAGAAGACAATTGTTGTGCAAAAGTCAAATGAGACTTAGAAAGACGGTGGTATGAAATATAGTTGGAAATGGGATACTTAACATTATTGGATGAAGGGAAACCAAATTTTTCGGGAGGGTGACGATCACGTATAGGATATCTTCTCCTGGTCCTCATCATGTGGAACCAAGGGAGTTTCTAGTGGAGCTACATGATCATATTCAGGTAATGAGTCAATATCGAAGAAAGAGATAAGATAGGGACAGAGGCATGTACCAAGATCATTCTCAAGAATCATTCGATTGGATGGTAGTATCATGGAGAGAAGGATCTGGAGGAGGTGGCAATGGAACATCCACATGTTTCTTTTTCCTTCTTTCAAACGTTTTCAAGGTAACGGGTTTCTCCCCTCACCTTGAGTAGGGAGAATTGAATTTGATTCAATTTCATGTTCAACTGACGTCTCCCCTCACCTTGAGTAGGGAGAACATAACATGGTCCAATTTCAGCTTCAAACCACAACTTCTCTTCTTCTGTACTTCTAATCTCCCCATGAAGAGGAGAAGTAGAGACTCCTGAGAAATAAGATTCTTGTTCACAGGAATTCAACATCCATAGACACATATGTCTTACCAGAAGGAGGATGAAAACACTTATATCCTTTTTGTGATGGAGGATATCCGAGAAAGACACATTTAAGAGCACGTGGATCTAATTTGTCCCTGTGAATAGAGTGAACATGGACATAGCAAAGACAACCAAAGATTTTAGGGGCAAATTAAGCAAGGAAGGGATTGAGTGGAATTGAGACAATACTTTTATGGGTGTTTGATAATCAAGAACACGAGTAGGCATTCTGTTAATGAGGAAGACAGCGATCATGACAAGATCAGCCCGTAATCGTTTGGGAACTTGCATAGTAAAGCATAAGGACCTGGCCACGTCGAGGAGATGGCGGTTCTTACGCTCTGCTATACCGTTACGTTGGGGTGTGTAAGCGTAGTTGTCACGGTGGATAATGCCATCTTCTTTGGAAGAATTGATGAAGAGAATGATTTACAAACTCACGTCCATTATCGAATGAAAAACCTGAATTTGGACATGAAGCGAGTATTGATTAGTTGATAGAACTTAGGAATAACAATACTAACTTCACTTTTGGATTTCATCGATAAACCCAACACACTCTAGTGCAATCATCAATAAAAGATATAAAATATCGAGCACTGAAGAAGTAGGAATTGAAAACGGACCCCACACATCGGTATGAATACGAGAAAAGGACTGACACTTTTATGAAAGTCGGTGGAAACGAGACACGATGATTTTTGCATAAATGCAATGTTCACAGCGTAAACTAGAAGCTGAAATGTTAGTAAATAACTTAGGAAATAAGCGTTCCAAATAGATAAACGAAGGATGTCCTAAACGACGATGCCATAGAAGAATTTTTTCTCGGTCTAAAACATTGTCTCTTGCTGCTTGAAGCCCACGGCCAGATTGAATTTGAGACTGCCCTGGCGTCTCCAAGTAGTAGAGACCTCCTCTCTCCTTACCAATACCAATCGTCTTCTTCGTGAGAAGATCCTGAAAAATACAGTGAGTAGAAAAAAAGATTACGTAACAGGTTTAACATGTTGGTAATTTGACTGATGGAAAGAAGATTATTTGAGAGATTAGGAACGTGTAAATACGTAAGATAAAGGTAAAGTTGAGGAAAGAGAGAGGAACCAGCCCCTTCAACTGGAGTGATAGACCCGTGCAATCTGAATGAATGACGTGACGGACGTGTAACACATGTAAACTGAGATGACTCACTGGTCATATGATCAGTTGCCCCTGAATCAATTATCCATGGTAATTTAGACATGATAATAGCGGAAATTTGAATTTATTGTAAGAAGAAAAAATACTGAATTGTTTTCTTGTTGGGGTAGAAAGTCTGCTACAGTAATCTCGGGCAGCTACAGTGCTTCGATCTGCTACAGTAGTCTTGAACCGAACTGAATGTGCAGCAGGCTTTTATGGTTTAGAAATAACAACACCAAGGTCAGTATACCCTTGGTGAAGATGATAGAGAAAGAAGGAAAGAAAAAAAAACTTTGGTAGAAATGTTTGTGAGAAAGTAAGAGAGCAAATCAGATTGTTTTGCTCTGATACCAAGTAGAAATAAGTGCAGAAATTTTCTGATATTTCATTCATCTCCAATGGGAGGTATTTATAGCTATACAAAGGGTAGAGATGCAGCTGTACAAACACTAACACAGCTGTAAAGATAGCAGCTGTACTAACACTAACATAGCTGTACAAACAGCTATACTAACACTCACTAACACAGCTGTACAAACACAGCTGTATATTCTAACATAAACTTTGCCTCATGACAAGGACTCTTGCATTCCTATGTGTCGCTTCCCTAAATACACAGAGTTCTTTATTAATGAGGTGATTTGGACCCTAAATGAAGTGTTAAAAATAAGAGTCTTATTTATTATGGCAAACAATTGATTATGTGTAATTGGCCCTTGATCATGTGTGTGCACATATCCTTACATGCATACATACATCCTTACATGTGTACATTATACACCTACATGCATTCATGCAGACATGGTATGCATATAAGTATATATAAACGTATTTGATTTATTAACCCAATTGTCAGTTTGATGATATAGGGGATCATGGAACAAAAGTTGTCATTTACAATCTTTGGTTAAATGATGATGGGGAGATGGAACTAGATTTTGATTCAGATCCTGAGGTTCTGTTCATCCCTTTGCTTCATTTCGTTCACATTTGAATTAAATTGGATATGTTGCTACTGTAATCTTATTCTTGCAGGATATTTGTATTAACGGTGACAAAACTGGCAGAATGAAACCAATTCAGTATGTTGCTAACCTATATCAGCACTCTCTCCGTGTAAGTATGGAGTTCACATTTTGAAGTTGACTATTAAAATAAGTTTGTCTTCATTAAATCATGGTCTGGTTTCGTGCTCCACAGGCATATGCATCAATCCTGTATAGGCAGCTACCACAGTACTTTAGAATAATTTTGCGTGGACGAGATATTGAGTACCATAATATTGCCGAGGATCTCAAATATGTTCAGTTTATCAAGTATATGCCACAAGTTGATGGAAACATGGAGGTTTGTGCTGTCTACAATGCCACCGTGCCTACGTCCATGCTAATTTTTAGCTACTACTAATTGCACCCTGTAATTTATAAGACGCATCCAACTTTATTGTATCACATCAGTTTCCTCTTTGCTTTTCTGTGTTAATGCCTGGTTGACTGATAATTATCAATAAATGGCCGACTAGAAGAAATACTCAAGTTCCGTAAGTCGTTTTGAACAATCTCTATAGTCTACTTGGAGGCCTTAAGATGAAGCAAATTAAATGGACTGCATTTTTTCTTCTAACTACTAGAGACAACATAACCATGAATAATAGAGTATTATCATGATGAAGTCGTCTGAATTTTATGTGTAGTAAAACCATGTCTGAAGAGTAGTCATGTCTTGAAATGATAACTATAGATCAAAAAGTGCGTCTCTGTTCAGAAAAAAGCTTGTATGATGATCAATAACCCCATCTGATCCTATTCACCCCAAATGTGTTTGTGCAAGTGCATGCTGTCTTTAAGTGGTGTGCGCCTGTGTTTTGTTAGTATCCAGTTGCTGTACTATAGTTGATTGCTTCATTGTTCAGGTTGAAATTATTACCGCAATAGGGTTTTTGAAGGAAGCTCCACATGCTAATACTCATGGTTTTAATATCTACCATCGGAATCGTCTGATACTGGTAATTTTCTTCTTTTACATTGTTAAACAGGTTATCTATAAAATTAATTCACTAACCTTTTCTCTAACATCTTACATAGTGAAAAGTGATGCTAATTTATGAGTAGTGAACTGCACCAATTATACTGTATTATTAAGTTAACTATGTACTTCTGCTACATATATTTTGCAACACCCATAGAACCCATAGTAATTTTGTCTAAGGCTCTGCTGTTGCCTTCAATATGCAGTCTAGATTTTTTAAACTATGGTTGTCAAATGTCATGGGATGGATTTCTGTTTGCAAATTTGTGGAGAATGAATGAAACTATAATTTGATATGTCATTTGCATAACTTTTATTTATCGAATTCCAGAACTTATATAGACGAGGACTTTTATTTATCAAATTTGTACAGTGCATGCTATCTTGTTCCTCACTCCTATAAAAAAAATACAAAAATAAACTTGTTGTTCACCACTTATGCTTTTCTTATTTATTTATTTTTGGCAGCCGTTTTGGCGTGCAGTTAGATGTACAAACAGTACTGGAAGAGGAGTTGTTGGTGAGAACTCCGGACTGCACTTATCTAGACTAGTTCAAACAGTTGTATATGGTTGATGATTTATTATGTGATAGTATTACTATTTTTGTAGGTGTCCTGGAACCAGATTTTATTCAGCCTACTCACGACAAGCAAGATTTTGAGAAAAGTTCCCTCTTCCATAGGCTTGAAGATCGTTTAAAGCAAATGACAGTGGAGTACTGGTGAGCCACCTCTTACGTGCTTTATTTTTAATCTTAAGATATATATATATATATATTTTCATGGACGTGAAAATTTTAAATCGGTTGTTGAGTTGAGTTGCTTTAAAGATTATTAAATGATAAATATAGTATTAGCATTGTTGGGCTTTTTCCAGTTCTTGGGCTTAGGCCTCACATGCAATGTTTAAAAGAAAAACCCCATTTTGCCTAAACATATCATTACCCAAATCACATTTTAATACTATTGTCTAAGACCCAAACCCAAAACCAGATCATTGTCTAAGAAATAGTTAACCAAAAGTCGCAGACATAAATGAAACTGTGCGTTTCAGTACAAGTAGCAGTATACTGAACAAGCAACTACGACGTTTTTGATTAATAAAAAAGGGTTTTCTTCTTCTTATCTCTGTAAAAATAGACTCGTACAATGACTTGTAATAATTTCCGGTTTGACTTATTTTTCTGTTTTACCTTGGCAGGAACAAACATTGCAAACTGATTGGTTATCAGCAACAGCAAGTTAAAAAAACTCCATCGACAACGGCAACATTACCTTCTTCCGCAACTCAGAATAGTGTGGACCAAGACCAACCTTTGTATGGTTCCCAATATGAAAGCTCAAACTCAAGAGCAGGTTTGATCAAAAAGAGGAAGGATCTTCTTGATCCTCCACTGAAACTACAACATGCAAAAAGGCACATGGGATCATCCTGTGGAACTGACATTAGTGAACAGGTTTACTTCTATATTCTCAAATTTGGTTTCAAAACATATCTCTGCTGCTCTCTCATTCTGTTTGGCTTCACTAGGTTAATGTTGGATGCTTATTATACATTCCTTGATGCATTTTTTTGGTAGCCTGAAAATAGCGTTGAGGGCATGATGCAAGTTTCACAGAAGATGCTTCTGATGCAAGAAAACAAAAGGCTTCGGTCACGGTAAGTACAAAAGCAATATGGTTGCTCACCATTTGTGTAATTATCCACACATTATAATTGTTTTGGAGTTTCTCATGTATCCTGTCACTTCCAGGCTGCTCGCATTGGAGAAAATGGTGCAAGAACTTGATTTAAAGGTAGGTCTGCGAGCAACTCTCTGTGTGTGTGGAGAAAATAAACGTCAGGTTTATACCTGATTTTGTAGTTAATATAGTTAGCCTTTTAATCAACATGATATTATAATTGGTGCAGGTGCAACAACTTAAGGATGAACAAGAGAATGTACTGCTCTCTCTCTCTCTCCCTCTCTACTCTCTCTTCCTCTCTCTCTCTCAAAAAAAAAAAAAACGAGTGACTGATGATATCAGATTTTTACCTGATTTGGTAGTTGACATAGTTATAGTCTTTAATCTTGATGAAGTTATAATTGGTGCAGGTGGAACAACATGCAGGTGAACTAGAGAATGAACTGACACAGCTAACACAGACGTTGTTTGAATCGTGCAAATGGAATATATACGAGCAGCACGTTTGCTAGACAAAGGAGGATAAAACATTTCATTCTTTTCTATTAAAATCTTTTGCCCATACTCCATAGGTAACTGGAAATTACATTAACCTTAACCTTTTTAGGGGGGTAGATTACATAGCACGTCATACCATGAACGCAAGAAGATGGCAATTTTGTTTTTGAGGACGTTGGTTCTGATTTTGTACATGTAAAGGGAAGAATGAATTAGTTTCATGCTTTGGCAAGTCGACTTGTATAGTTGCAGAATCTCTCCCTTAATGAAAATTTTCTGTTTATATTGATCGGCATTCGTCAGTACGGTATTGGTAGATTCTCTTCTTTCTCATCGTATGCAAGAGAGACAAGAATACTTCAAAGGCATGTCTATTTCCGGGTGATACGAAAAATTTATAATGACATGTTAACTTCTAGATGGCTAGCATTTCAAAACGTAAAAGTTCTAAAAGATCATAAATCTCAGCCAACTGACAGTGAGATACGTCTTCTGAATAAAAAAGCATCTCATTAAGCCCGCGTTTGGGAGTGCGGTGCTTATTAAAAAAGTGGCTTTTAAAAAAAATTTAACCAACTAAAGCGTTTGGTAAAGTATTAGACAGCCGCTTATTTTAAAATCTCGGATATCTCACAGCAGTTTTTCAAAGCTGCTCCACCCTTGCTTCTAAAAATTGATTTTAAAAAAAGCCACCGGTTCCTTTAATGAAAATTTCTTTTTTCCCATGACACCCTTATTACTTTTCCAAAATGACAGCTCTTATCCTTCTATTCGTTCTATTGCGGTTTCCTCTCCAGAACTCTTCTTCTTCCTTCTTCTCCCATCAATTTATGTATTGATCATCAAATCAATAGATACGTAAACTTTATATTAAATTGATTTAAAATAGAGTAAAAAGCAGTATATTCATATTTGGGCAGTGGGTATGGCTTGATGGATTTGGGCAGTCGCTATGGCGGATCTGAGTTGGGTGGGTTGCGTCTTGGGTGGATGGAGGAGGGGATAGAGAGAAAACAGTGGTGGTTGGCTGGGGTTTGTTGTGGGGAAGGGGTTGGGTGTGGTGAGTAGATTTGGGGTCGGGTAGGAGGGCCTGGGCAAAGCTTCAGGAAAATAGAGAGATCGGGAGGTAAAGAGAGAGAAGAAGAAAGGAAAAAAGAAGAAAGAGAAACGGGTTGGGAAGGAAGAAGAAAAGAGAAAGAAATGGTGGTTGGTTTGATAAAATAAAAATAAAAAAAGTATGTAGTGAAGCTAGTTATTATTTTTTTAAAGTAGAAAAAGAATGAAGAAAAAAATAAATTTAATCATTATGTCCTTTTGGCCATTATACATACTAAAAGACTTCGATAAAAATTTACCAAACACTTTACTACTCACGTAGCTTTTCAAATATAGTTTACCAAACGCCACCGCTTTTTCACAGTTGATTATTATTAAAGACAGTAAACAGCTTTTTTTAAAAGACAAAGAATCCCAAACTAAATTTCTAAATACTTCAAATACCTTATCAAATTCTTTGTTCTCTAAGTAACCTCCGACCATAGTATTCCACGACACATTGTTCGGTGCAGGTATGCTATCAAACAGCACCTTAGCTTCTTCCATTTGTCCATTCAGACAATACCCACCAACCATGGAATTCCATGAGACCACTCTTCTCCAACATTGAGTCAAATGCCAAGCGGCCATCCTCAGTTTTTCCACATTTACAGTACAAGTCGACAAGAGAACTATTGATGAAGATATCTTTCTCATATCCAATTTTTACAACATGTGCATGGATGTTCATTCCCACTGGCAAATCCTCGAGGGTAGCCAGCGAACTAAGAATGATAGCCAAACAGGACCTATTTGGGACGAACCCATTGTGGGACATCTGAAGAACGAGCTTCAATGCTTCTTCAGGATGTCCACTCTGACTGTACCTCGCAATCATTGCACTCCAAGAAACTTCATTTCTTTCTGGCATCTCATCAAAGATTCGACGCGCTTCTCTCAAGTCCCCCATTCCCAACATACATATCTAGGATTGCAGTCCAAGAGACAACATCTTTCTTTTCCATTTGATCAAATATTCTCCTGGCCAAAGCCTTTTCACCCATCTTCAAACACAAAGTAATTAAGGAATTCGAAACTGATATATTGTGTTCAAAGCCAGTCTTAACAATCAACCCCAAAACACTCATCCCCAAACCAATTTCACCAAACCCTGCACAAGCTCTCACAACAGAAGTAAATGTAACATCATTAGGCCTGACCCCAGAATTAGAGGTGTCAAGCGGGCCGTGCCCGGCCCGACCCATTTAACTTCGTGCTTTTAAGTTATTCGTGCCATGCGGCGGCCATTAAATTTATCGGGCCGTCTTGCTAGCCCATTTAGTAAAATCATTGATCCCAGCCCAAAGCCCAAGTCCATATAGAAACGGGCCGGGCCGACTGGCCGTATTCGGCCCAAGCATTGTTTGGCCTTTTTCTCTTTCTGAAATTGGATGAGCATACTTTTTTATAATGGTAGTCTTACGCGTTCACTAATATTTTTATTCATCTTTCGGGAAAGTTCAATGCGTAAGATACCGAGAAGAAATCCTTTGAAGATAAGTGCATTCAAAATTTTGCGTGGACATAGAGCATCTGTTCAAAGTGTTGCCGCTCGGACCTCTGGAAACATGGTCTTGTCTACTCACCTCTTCTTTATTTTTTGGTTACATAGCAGTGTATGTGAGATTGGGCTCTGACGTCAAGTTTGTCACTCACCTCTTCTTTATTTTTTGGTTACATATACTTAGATCCTGTTCAGGCTCTTGGGATTGTACGATCAATTTAAGGCGCACAAATGAGCCAGTTTAGGAAGGTGACATTGTATCAACAAAGAAGAGAAAACCCACTGGTCAAGCAAAGGAATCTCAGTCGGAGGTATTTTATTTGTATTTATAAATTTATATATAGGGGTTTAATAATTTTGGGGTGACATTCAATTGAGTATGTGGGAGAGGCTTTTAAATATTTAACTCAGGCGTACACTGTTTATACAACTTCGAGTACACACAAATGGCATTAGAATATTACACTTTGTTCACAACTGAAAGTTGTCCATTACTGAATTATTGATGGTTTCTTCAATTCTACCTATTATTTAAATTTGTTCCTGTTAATGCAAAACAGTATTTTGATGTAATATGTAAAGGTAATGGAAAGATCAATTCATTTGAAGGGGATGTCTGTGTAACAAACAGAATTTAATTCATTCCTTTGAAGGGGATGCCCAACTGCATATTGATTTTTTTTAAAAAGAGTTTAGCTAGAAATACTTGAAGCGGGCTCGGGCTCGTGCCGTGCTTGAAGCGGGCTCGTGCCAAGCCCGGCTCATGTCGGGCCATGGGCCGGCCCGGTCCGGTCCACTGGACCTCATTTTTATATCCCGGCCCGGCCCAAACTTTCGTGCCGTGTCGGCCCGGCCCATTTAATATTCGTGCTGTGTCGTGCCTCATTTAAACGGGCTGGGCTCGTGCCGTGCTGGGCCGGCCCGTCCCGTTTGACACCTCTACCCAGAACCAAGCAGCTTCAGAAAAAGCTTCAGGGCTTCAGCATTCAACCCATTCTGTACCAACCCATTAATCGCCGCAGTCCAAGAAACCACATTATGAAATGGATTTCTCTCAAAGTACCACATTGACTCATCCACTCTTCCATATCTCATCAAACCCGATATTACGGCAATCCAAGAAACGTCATTTCTCTCAGGCATTTCGTCAAACAAGCGGCGAGCTTCATCAAGATTTCCCCACTGAATGTTGGCATTAATGAAGCAATTATGCACAGTAGGATCAAACCCATCAAACCCCTTAACGATCTCACTAACTTGAGCAGATCTTCTTGAATCCAGGTACATAATTAGAAGCCTAATGGCTATATATCTCTCTGATGAAAGACCCATCTTCATCAAATGGTTATGAAGGACCATTCCCTCATTGATGAGCCAATTTTCGGTGAGGTTCTTCAAGACGGACCCACATTTTTTGAACGTAAGTTTTGAAATCTTTGCTTGGGCTAGTGGCGAAGAGGGTTTTGAATTTGATGGCGCTTCTTCTCATGCTGCACGCGCGAGGTAGTAAAATTAGCTGCCTACATATAATTATATAGGTAGGGTCGCATATACGATAAATTTTTAATCGTTCCAGGTACACTATGTGGCTGTGTACCATCCAATAGACATAGGACATGTGGAATTACTGTTAAACTTATTGCATTGTTTTTTATGACATGTGGCGGGCTGCATTGAAAATATTCCACATGTCTTACGTCTAGTAAATGATACACCACGTGGCTGGACATATACAGTGTCGAGTCAAAGAAGAAAGAAAAACATGATGCTTGACGTGGTTGTGTTGGTATAACGACACGTGGCTTTCGAGGCTCCATGATTTTGAGGGTGTGTTGGTCTTTTTAGTTAATTTTGTCGTGGTTAAATGATGTGAATTCTACTTTTATTGGTGAATTCAAATCCTGATTTGGACGCAATGGTGACAAAGTGCCTAGAAATATCATTCTTTTCCCCCACACACACACACTCGTCTCCAACTCGATTGTTGTCGACACACGCACATCGATATCATTTGAATGGATGTCGTCTTTCTTTCACATTCGAAAAGCATTAATTTTCTGATCAAGGCATACAAATTTTCTAACCTGTTTAACTTTCATATGCGCTAGCGGCCACCAAGAAATAGAAACAAACTATTGTCGCTTCTTTTTTCTTTTTCTTCTCTATGAAAAACGATATATCACAACAGTTGCAACCTTCCCTGGAAAAAACAAGAGCATGCATGATGCAGTTTCAATCTTTCCATAGACCCTTCCTCAATAGAACCAGGATCGAAGAAGAAGAGAGATTAGAAGGTTGCATTGCAGCACGTTAAGTTTCACCTTAGTTTAATCAGGGAATTTTTTTTCTTTTTAGTTATAAAAGCAATTGGGTTGTGAGCAATTGGTCAACTTTAAATTCCTATGATTGAAAATGACATAGGGCAATGCGAGGTTAGCTAGCAGAAAAATTCTGAAACTAATTAAGATGCCCTATTCAATGCAAATTTGGCACCATCTTCTTATCTGTCATCCATGCATATCTAGCTTCATTGGTTTCGGTTACGAGTTTAAAACCATCCCCAGTTGAGACCTGAGCTGAAATTGTAGCATCTTCATTCATTCAACTGATGTGAAAAGATATGAGCCGCCTCTCTCACATAATTTGGGCGGGTAAGGGTAACCCTCTTTTTGACAAGTAGGGCAAATTACAACAACACACCAAACAAGAATTTAAAGCCATCAGACAAACGTCCTCCTTTCCTTATAGTGATTTTGGAACAGCCAGCTGCTGGGCTTCTGGCTCTTTCCTTCTTCTTTACACAACGCTTCTCCAAAAAGCAGAAATATTCTGAGAATCAAATTCACCAAACCAATTAATTAACAACCAACCACTATCACCATGGAAGCAGAAGCTGAAGCTGATCCTGAACATCACTTTTCATTACCAGTAGATGCTGATCAAAAGGCCACAGAGTTTAGGTTATTTTCAATTGCGCCACCCCACATGCTCGCCTTCCACCTTGCATGGCTCTCTCTCTCTTCTCCAACTTCTTCTCCACCTTCTCCATCCCTCCCCTCATCGCGGTCATCCGCGATGACCTCAACCTCACGGACACTGACACAGGCAGCGCTGGCACCACCGCCTTCCTCGGCTCTATCTTCTCCCGCATTGCCATGGGCCCCATCTACAACCTCATGGGCCCGCGCATCGCCATCGCAACCCTTTCCCTCCTCACCGCCCCCGTCATCCTCTCCACCTCCCTCATCTCCTCCCTGCACTCCTTCATCGCCCTCCGCTTCCTCATCGGCTTTTCGCTTGCCAACTTCGTCGCCAACCAGTTCTGGATGAGCTGCATGTTCTCCGGCTGCGTCGTCGGCCTTGCCAACGGCTTCTCCGCCGGCTGGGCCAACATGGGCTCCGGCGTCACCCAGTTGGTCATGCCTCTCATTTATACTCTCATCATGTCCTTCAACGTACTGTCCTTCACAGCTTTGAGGCTTGCATTTATTGTGCCCGCAGTTTTCCAAGCTGTCACAGCCTTATTGGTCCTGGCTTTCGGGCAAGACCTACCCTCTGGGAGGTACAGAAGATCGCGGAAGGTTAATATTGGCAGTAAGTCCAAAGACAATGAGAGCTTGTGCAATGTTTTCTGTCACGGGGCCAAGAATTACAGAGCTTGGATTTTGGCTTTGACTTATGGGTTCTGTTTTAGGGTGGAGATGACGACTGATAATATTATAGCTCAGTATTTCTACGACAGGTTTGATGTGAATATTGAAGTGGCGGGGATCATAGCGGGGAGCTTTGGGATGGCGAATTTCTTTTCGAGGCCGACCGGAGGGTTGGTTTCTGATAGGATGGGGAGGAGGTTTGGGATGAGAGGGAGGTTGTGGGGGTTGTGGGTGACGTAGACAGTGGCAGGGTTGTTGTGCTTGTTACTCGGGCGAGTCAACTCGCTCTGGGGATCCGTACTTGTCATGTGTGCCTTCTCTATCTTTGTTCAAGCAGCCGCGGGCCTCACGTTTGGTGTGGTTCCCCTTGTGTCCAAAAGGTAAGTAACAATGCAATGACACTCTACATGTCATCAAGTAGAAAATTATCACAGTTCATGACTCAATGCTCTCTCTCTCTCTCTCTCTCTCTCTCTCTCTCTCGGGTCCCACTTCTACTGCTTGAATCTTTCAAGACGTGACGCGAGGATGATGGAGGATCATTCCTCCCTCGTTCATGGCTTTCAATCTTCAGGAAAATAAGACAATATTGGAGTGACTAACTAGCTAAGCTAGAGATATCTCAACTGTGATTCCTCAGGTGTCCATGCGTTCACCCACATAAACGGGTGGGTGACTGTGAGCCGTTGATTGAACGAAAGATTCTTTGTCAAAGGCCACAGTCGCCCACGTTCACTTGACATGCTAACACTACTCATTTGTTTAATTACTACAAAAAGACTTTGCACTAATCATTTACATTAATGTTATACAGGTCACTAGGTGTGGTATCGGGAATCACAGGCAGTGGAGGGACTGTAGGGGCGGTGATAACCCAGCTGTTACTGTTCTCAGGCCAATTCTCCAATCAGACGAGCATTTCTCTGATGGGTATCATGATGATTGTGTGCACTCTCCCAGTCTCCCTCATCTACTTTCCTCAGTGGGGTGGAATGTTCTGTGACCCTATCTATGGCTCTGACAATCGTCTCAATGGACCAAAAACTGATGAAATAAACCATTATCGCTTGCTCCAATAAAGAATTTATCTAACAGGGCCTTCATTTGATTTGAGCCTCAAGTTTCACACACAGCACGTACAAGTGGATCCAGTTATGTAAAGTGGTCACGTACAGTTACTGTAAAGAACAAGCTTGTGAATGTTCGAAGGGGGTCACAAGACTCAAGAGCTATACAGGAATTAGCCTTTCTGAAGAACATGATTGGTCGTAGTTAGGTTGTTTTCTAAAAATGCTAAATAAAGACTGCAATTTGATAGCTAAACTGAATATGTATGATTGCTTGTGGTGGAGGGACCTTCCATTTTCCATCACAGTGCCACAAGAACATGCAAGTTCGATCAACTGAGTAATGAAGCTCGATAAAACGACACTGAACTTACTGTGTTTTCTTGCCATTCAATGATATGCTTTAGAGCTCCTTATGAGAATGCAGTAGCCGATGCTTGATTGCATCCAAAGTTGGCAAAGGCCACCAACCACCAAGAATTCCAACCAAAGTGAACTTCTGGTCTCTTATTTCAACTCTAGCCAGACACAAAAGCTGAAAGTCTTCAACTTCAACCTTAGTTGCGTACAATGACTGAAGAAAAGGAAACACAAGCTTTTAGAAGTGTGTTATCCTTAAATGTTCTAGTTTTTCAAAGTAACAACCACTAAAATTTTATAATGATAACAGGACACTTGCCTTGTTATACAAGTGAGGTTCTCGGCGCTTAAGTTGATGACACAACTGCAAAACATGAAGTTTGAAACAAAGGTTTATCCGACAAGAAGAACTATTACCATCAACACTATAGCTTTAATCAATCTATGGTTAAATTATAATGCAACGGTCACCGAAAACAAGTGCAGTAGTCATTACCCAAAACACAAAGTGCCACTTCTGAGAATTCGAGTCATAAAACAATAAGAGACTTGTTAGTTCCTACCATACTACAACCCACCCAATATGAAATTAAAGCAGCTCCTCAAATTACGTGTTCAGTAAAATGAAATCTGCATTTCTTCAGATTGCAGAAACCGACACATGGTTACCTTCCGATAGGGTAAAAGGTAGAAAGTCACTGATTAATTAGGTGTTAAGAAATTAGTACATGTATAAAAGTACCAGGGGATGCTTCCTTACCTCATCCACCAAACCATAAACTGAGAAAGGACTAGGCTTGGTGCTCAGGAGGAAAAGAATTAGCTTCAATGCAAATGGTGCAAATGTAACAGAATCATCCCAGTATGCCAACATAGTGACGAAGAAAAAGAAAGGCAACCAGATTTTCCGCAAAAACATCCAGACGGCATGTTGATCTTCCTCCGCATCTGAAGCACCAGACAGTTCCAGATTATGATCATTCACCAAAATATCAAGGCCTACATTATTAAAATTCAAATCAAGGGGAGTTAGTAAGAGGTACGCATCTACAGAATATAGGACTTCAAAATGGGCACGAGAGTTTAGAACATATAATAAATCAATCGGGTGCTTGCTCACCATCCATGGCATATGCAGCATTTGGCAAGAAGCTGATTGACCCAAGTAAAACTGACACACCAAGAATGCTTCCAAATCTTAATATACTTCCTCCTGAAAGGAATGTCAAAATTATGGGTACCCATTAAACATTATGCTGGCTGCAGAGAAAACCCAGTTTTTGTTTAGGGTTCATTAGTGAATGGCATCAACATGTTCAAGTTTTAACAACCAAAACCACCAGAAATTGACAGCATAAAGTCTAATTGAATATTAGCGCCACAATATGATGATCAACGACAAAAATCATACAATTTCCAAATCCAATTTACAGTATAAAGGTTAATTTAACATTTTCAAGCGGTAGAAGCAAAATCGAATAGGAGACTTGCCTGAAAACCAGAATTTCTGAAGAGAATTTCTTTGTATATTCAATGAACAATAACATGCTGAGGCACGGTTGTGTAGTACAGGTTGAACGCCCTTTAACAACGCCTTCAAAGGTTCAAACTGGGCATAAGCTGAACACGTAATTACACCCAAACAACCAAATGTTAAAAATTGAATATGAAAAGCAGACAAACTTTCCCCACAAAAAGCACTTACAGAATTGCCTCGAATCAGAGATTGAGGAACGAGAAGAGATTAGTAAATCTAGGGATTGTCGAAATGAACCAAGAAATTTTCTTGCATTCGCCATTTTTGCGCTGCTAGAGTGATGCTGTCATCTTGAGACTGAGAGTGCTTTCCAGCACTCAAGAAATGCAATGCGAATATACTTGCGAGAAGCATTGACGTAATACACAACACGACGTCGTCATTTCCTCGGAACTTCCTTTCCTTCGTAAGAGCAACTCCACCTATTTGCCCTTTGCCATGATAAAGAAGTTTGGGCATTTCTATTCACGTGAATAGTGTTGAATAAGTTTTCAATGATGTAATGTGAATGAGAAAGCAAGTTGCGGCAAATGAGTTCTTGAAATCTACTCCAGCTGTTAAGATATTTCAATTATGAGATATTTGTAGATACTTTACACCCCAATCTTTAATGAAGATAGAACTCATTAAAGAAATAAGGTGGCTGCCAAACTGGTTGGACTCATGTGATTGAGTTGGGTGATGGAAACCAAATCAATTAGGAATTGAGTTAACACTTTGGAAACAAGTGGAGGTGGCAACCAATTCAAGTGAGAATTGAGTTGCCATGTTAGAAGGTGGCAATCAATTCAAGTTGGAATTGAGTTGCCATGTTAGCTAGTTTTTGGATGGTTGTCTTTGATATTTTCAGATTGTTCTCTATATAAAGAGTGAGAACTATCAAGAGGAAAATAAGCTAGAACACTTATAAACTTGTTAGGAGAGAGTTTCACAAGAGGCATCAAAAGGGTTTGAGCTAGGTGAGAGAAAAGTGAGCTAAGTGAGAAAGAGTAGTGAGCTAAGGGGTTTATCTTTATAAACCAAAGTTGTTCATATCTTTTCTTAGTGAAATTTCTCAAGGGATCACCAAAGGGGATGTAGGCAATTCTTTGAACCTCTATAAACACTTGTGTTATTTATTACTTGTTTATTTTCTAGTGTGTGAGTTTTGATTCATCCTAAACACTTGTGTGTGCTTGTCATAAATCCATTGAGAACAAGGTCTTGGAGTGTTTAAATTGCACAACAAGTGGTATCGTAGTCATGCGGTTGGCGGCACACTCTTAGTTTCTTAAGAGTGCTTGCAAGTGTTTGAGATGGGGGATGACAAGAAAAGCTGGAGGTGGGAGCTACTCACATCGCTTGAAGTTACCACAGTGGTCGGCATGAAGGTGGAGTTGAAGCCGTTCACGGCAAGGAGAACTTCACGCTTTGGCAAAGAAGGATGAAGTCAGCCACACAAAGAAACCTCGGTGTTGTTTTGGAAGGCAAGGAGAAGAAGCCGACATCCATGACAGACGCGGAGTGGAGTGTTCTAGACGAGTTGGCTAGAGGAGCCCTCGAAAACTACATCACGAGATGATGTGCTCATCAACGTGATGCGAGGGCACAAGCAAACATGGGAGAAGCTTGAGCAAATGTTTGCAGGAAGTCGTTGTCCAATAAACTCTTTCTCAAGGAAGAGCTCCTCAATCTTCGGATGGAGGAGGGAGGAAAGCTAATGGAGCACCTAAGCAACTTTAATAGGTGTGTTGCGGATTTGCAGAGGATGGAAGTGACATATAATACAGAGGATAAGGCTCTTATGTTCTTGACATCCTTACCTCTGTCCTATAAGCACTTCCGCACGACGCTAATGTTCGGGAAGAGCACTTTGAATTTTGAGGATGTGGTGCAAGATGTTATGACGCATCACAGGATGTCCCAACGTTCAAAGGAGAGCTCGAAGATGCGAGGTTTAGTTGCAAGGACCAACCGTTCAAGCAAGCGTGGAGGCAAAAGAGACAAGCTGGAGGAATGATAAATCCAGAGACAATGAAGGCTGCTTCGAGTGTGGATCTTCGGATCATTGGAAGCAAAATTGTCCAGTATGGAAGGAGAAGCTAAACAAGATGAAGAATGCCGAAAGTTCAAGCGCAGCCAACGTGTCTATTGGAGACACATATGATGAACTTTTGACGGTTACGGAGAAGAGTAACGGGAAGTCATGGCAAGTTCTTCTGATGAGCGTTCTACTTCATTTTGGATTTAAAGATTCCGGTGTTCCTATCATGTGTGTTCAAATAAGTTGATGTTTGACACATATGAGGCTAAGAAGGCAAGTAAGATTATGTTGGGAGATAAAACTACATGTAAAGTTTTGGGCATAGGGACAATAAAGATCAATAGGCTAGATGGTGATGTTTGTAATCTTAGTGAGGTAAGGTTTGTACCTATACTAAGAAAGAATTTAATTTCTCTTGGCTCTTTGGATAGAGAAGGATATTCATACGAGGCCAAAGGAGGAATGCTCTTAATCACACAAGTTCAGTTGTGGTTATGAGGGGAGAAGTTCAACCAAACAACACATACCGACTTTTGGCGGGTACAACTACAGTGGAGCAGAAAATTCTACCAAGGAAGACTCGGATGAAAGCAAGGCTGATTCGGGTGTGTCTTGTACCAAGGAAGAGCAAGCAAAAGATCTTATTGTCAAGGAGCCGGTTCAACATAATGCGATTGCGCAGTCACTCAAGACAAGTTGGGCAGTTCATCATCAAGGATGCTTGATTTCAAAGGTGTAGAAGTGGCGGAGGTCCACAAGGTGAAGTCAAGACAAAGGGATGATAGGGAGAATGTTGTTGAAAGGAAGCTTCTTGCCAAGGTGGTCATGGAAGAAACTCCACTTGAGGTGGAGCTTGACACAAGGGCTGAAGAAGGAGGGTAACAACAACAAACTCACAAAGTGGTTCTACTTGAGGTGGAGCCATCATCAATTGCAAGGTTCAGGCCCAAGGAATCCATCAAACCGCCTCTAGGTTTTGGATGGATGGACCAAGAGGATTCAACTACGTTTCGGAGTGCTTAGAGGAGTATGAAACGGGAGAGTTGGATGGGTGCATTGATGAAGAAGAAGGATTCCGAAAGGAGTCAGTTCTTGAATTCGGGAGCAAGAGGTGTTTGCATGCGGATTTGCTGAACAAAGTTGGTGTGCGAGTTTGCATACAAAAGGGGAACTCTCTTCTACACGAGAGGTCCAGGTTTCTCGTGTTTTGGCTTGGGTGGAGCACCTTCCTCCAAGAGGTGTGTTGAGGCAAGGAGTTACTTGTCAAGGTGGAGCTCTTGGGAATTACTAGAATGATTTCCAAGAGATTGAAGAGGTTCTTGAGGTCAATAATTGTTCACAGGTGATGGATGGTTCGCCAAGGTGGAGATTGTTGAATAAGTGGCTCACCAATGATGTAATGTGAATGAGAAAACAAGTTGCAGCAACAAATGAGTTGCTGGAAATCTACTCCAGCTGTTAAGATATTTCAATTATGAGATATTTGTAGATACTTTGCCACCCCAATCTTTAATGAAGATAGAACTCATTAAAGAAATAAGGTGGCTGCCAAACTTGGTTGGACTCATGTGATTGAGTTGGGTGATGGAAACCAAATCAATTAGGAATTGAGTTAACACTTTGGAAACAAGTGGAGGTGGCAACCAATTCAAGTGAGAATTGAGTTGCCATGCTAGGAGGTGGCAATCAATTCAAGTTGGAATTGAGTTGCCATGTTAGCTAGTTTTTTGGATGGTTGTCTTTGATATTTTCAGATTGTTCTCTATATAAAGAGTGAGAACTATCAAGAGGAAAATAAGCTAGAACACTTATAAACTTGTTAGGAGAGAGTTTCACAAGAGGCATCAAAAGGGTTTGAGCTAGGTGAGAGAAAAGTGAGCTAAGTGAGAAAGAGTAGTGAGCTAAGGGGTTTATCTTTATAAACCAAAGTTGTTCATATCTTTTCTTAGTGAAATTTCTCAAGGGATCACCAAAGGGGATGTAGGCAATTGCTGAACCTCTATAAACACTTGTGTTATTTATTACTTGTTTATTTTCTAGTGTGTGAGTTTTGATTCATCCTAAACACTTGTGTGTGCTTGTCATAAATCCATTGAGAACAAGGTCTTGGAGTGTTTAAATTGCACAACAAATAGTGGCTGCCCTTGCGAAAGGTTTTTGTGTTTTCATCCATTGCCATGACAATCACTATTCACATGAGATATGATGAGAGGAATTTGTATAGAGTTTTGGAATGGGAAGTGAAGAATATGACTAGGTATTTATTTTTTAAAATTCTGAAATTTTTGGTAATTTTTCTTTTTTTTTTTGGATTTTTTTAAAAATTTTGTTGTTGACATCATCAAACCCATGCCAGCCCTCAGGCTATTCTTGCTTTTGGGCCAGCTCAGGCTTGTGGAGCCTTGCTTGCTGGAAGGCTGAATTGGGCAAAAGGCTCATCTTGCCCGGGAAAGAGGCCCATCGGTGGAGTTGCTCTAATGGGTATGCGCATGGGAGGAAATAGAATGATTTTCATTCCTGACTTCCCATGTCTTTACTTGCAATCAGGAATGGAAAAATATGTGAGCCCCATCTCAAAATCTATAATCGCATCCCCTCAAAATCAGGAATCAGATCAACTAGGGGTTAGTCAATCTGATTCTCATTACTCGTTTTCCTTAATACCTTCCAAAACACCCTAAACCCTAGAAAAAATAAAAACTCGTGCCAAGAAGTTCCAAGACACTCCAACTTCTTTTTCACGTTAGTGTTGCAAATGCTAAAGCCTCCCAGAAGTAGCAGCAACGCCTTGTGCTATGTAAGTCCTTTTATTTATCTATCTTCTTCTTCTTGTCTTCAATATTAACTCACCAAGAAACCCTAAGGGTGGAATTATCATTTACTTTAATAATTTAAGAATTTAATTAAATTTTGGGAGCGGGATATTACAACCATCCCATTGGGGATTTTTTGGTTTCAGGTATCCCCATAACCGTACTCGATTTGGCCTCAGAAATTCCCCCCATTAGGGCTAGGGGCCTAACCCGACGGGAATTTCTCCCATTCCTAATCCTTGTCACTTTTTCTTTGGGGGCTTCACAATATAAGCCCTTTATTAGAGGCAAGACATGGTGTAGCGATTTTGGCTTCTTATTTATTTATTTATTTATTTTTGAAAAAGTTATTTGCGTTCCAAATTAAATATTTCATAGTTTTAAACTACATCAATCTTGATCGATATAACACAATTTATTATTAATTTTTATTTAAATTACAGGTGTGAAATAGGAATTGGCTAGTGAGAAGGGATATTATGTACCCTTTCACATCTAATTGGAGTGTTAAACCCTAAACCCTAAACTACATGTGACCTCATTCGAACTTCCAAGCCTCAAGTCAACAAATCTTCCTTCTTTTCTCTTCAACGAAGGGAATGCTTTTTAGGTGTAGGGAGGGGGTTTCTGAATGAGAGCATTTATCTTTTTTCGGAGGTGCGGCTCTTGGTGCACAAGAGATCATTCTAGTATCTCTTCCTTCTGCGAAATCTCTGAGCTTGCCTAACCTCGCCTAACAATTTCGATTTCAACTTGCAGTTGCAAAACCGTAGAGAAAACCCACCTATGCAAATCCTCATAGAAAACCCATGTCCTCCTATCTCTCTTTTCCAACTTGAGACCTCCATCATCGACCTCTACATCCAAGCCACCATGTGCGACCTCCATCGTCGACCTTGGAAGAGCAATGTCGTGAACTTCTTTATGCCAACATGTTATTTTATTTTTCTTGCTCTATTTGTATTAAAAAAATTATTCGATTTTATTTTAGTAATTTGGGTTTTGTAGGATTTGATTAACAAGGCTAAGACGACTCTGATTCTCAACAGAAATCTAGTGCAGCAGATGGAGGCATCGATGGGGAAATCCCCACTAATTGATTCGGTTGCCTAGACCCCAAAACCCACAAAATCTTCTCATATCCTAACCCCAACCACAACCCCCTGCTGCTCGTTGCCGTGGCCGGCATGGTACTATCGACTATCATGAACCAAGATGCCACAATCTTAAACAATCTTGGAGAATTGAAGTTATCTATGACACTTGTCTTAAAGCCCTTGGAAGAAATTTATCCTTTGGTTTTGCCGCTGAATCGTCGTACCTCGAGGTCAAATATAGACCTGTTAAAGAAATATTAGGTCATCTTCAGGAGATAGTTTTGAAAGCTGAAGGCAATCGTCGAGCCATAAAATTTCCCTGCTTTTCGTTGCTAAGACGAGACCGCTCTACCCAATTTTTCTGTAAGGATGTTGATCGTTACATGATGAAAAAGGTACCTATCCATAAACGCACCCCTAAATATAAAGAAAAACTTCAATAGTGCATAATTCGTCACAATAAATACATGTTAGTTAAAAAGATCCAAGTTCACTTAGAGGTTGTCATGTGTCATATTACTTGAACTTCATCGATAGGTAACCAAAATTCGTAGCTCATATACATTACATTACGTAAGTGCAAGGACTAGAAGCTCCAATTGCTTTCAACAATAGTCTAATAACAATGCTAGGTTGTCCCTCACCCGTGATCATTATACATGAATAATTTTGATCAAAGTTTTCATGTTTCAATCGAGTCAACGTCACATCTCACGTCGATGGTTTTTTTGCCATTGATCATTTCCACCTGAAGGAATCACCTACTGCAACGCCACACTTCCTTGTACATTTTATGGAATTTTTTATCAAAAGGTTGGGGAAAAAAGATGCAAGGTCATATACAACCTCAAGACCAAAAAATTATGCTTTTTTGCTCTTGATGTTGATCCTTTTTCTCTGTCCCTATCCCATGGCTTTACAAAACAAACCTATCACATCTCTCTTTTATTTATTCGGACCAAGCACAAACGCGATCCTTTTAAATGATGCATGGATGGTTGCCTTGCCACTTGTTGTGATGGGTTATTGTAAAGAAAGAAACAAAAAACAAAGACGTAGAAAAGTAGGGAAAATATCTGACAGAAATATCTGCCAGGGTTTTCCTCAAGTCAAGAGTAATATCAGAAGATTCATAGAATCATAAAGGGTTACATTTGGCAACTGTGAAAGAGCATATCCAATATGTCTGTCTCTGCAGTCTCAATTTCCCAATTTTCACTGCCAAAAGCTTTCCAAGTTGACGACCATTTCACCACAATAAGCAAGCCCATCTGGAGGTAATCTCGTGCAGATTAAGCTTTCAAGTTTGTTAAAATAAAAGGGTTTTAATTTTTTAACAAGTTGTAGAATTTTCAGATATTTTTTGAGTTTGAATTTGGCTATGGTGCGGCTGATATTGAAATTGTTGTGCTCAAGATGGAGGAGGCAGGGATGCGCTGCAAGCAGAATCAGATGTGGTAAGGGAGAGGCAGGGGAAATGCTAGCAACAAGCATGGGAAAAAATTACTATGAACTGCTTGGTGTTTCTGTTGATTCAAATGCGCAGAAAATCAAACAGGCTTATAGGAATTTGCAGAAGAAGTACCACCCAGATGTTGCAGGCCAAGAGGTAATTAATCAAACTAATCTAAATCTACAAATTTGATGATTAATTGTTGCCTAATTAAGGGGCAGCAGGGTCACGAGTATACCCTCAAGCTGAATGAAGCTTATAAGGTTCTGATGAGAGAGAATCTGAGGAAAGAATATGATGCTTCCATTGGTGAAATGAGAGGAAATTACAGCTCATCAAGCTTAGGTCGCACTTCTTCATGGAATGGACCTCTGAGACCCCAAGGTCTATTTGTTGATGAAAATGCATGCATAGGTAGGTCATTAATTTCTCTAACGAAACTCATATATTAATTTCACATTAATTCCTTGATACAAGCCTTATTGGTGGAGGGGAAATCAAATATAGAATCCCAGGAATCAATTGAGTTACAAACTCCTTCCTAATTTCGTATTAATTAAATTGCAATGGAATTATATTTGTGCAGGTTGCAGAGAATGTGTGCACCATGCAAGTAGCACCTTCATATTTGATGAGGCTCTCGGATGTGCTAGGGTTAAACTTCAATATGGTGACGATGAACAAAAGATTGAGGTAAATAATGTATGCAAGGATGTTATAGCTCAAGTAGTTAAGAGCAATTACCCTTGCACATGACATTTTGTGTTCGAATCCCCTCACCCGATATCATTTGTATAAAGAAAAACGTATATAATGTATTAATTAGTTCATGAATTAGAGTGTGGTGTTAAATTGCTGTGGGTATTACAGGTATCAGTTGATTCATGCCCTGTGAACTGCATTCATTGGGTGGAGAAAGAAGAACTACCAGTGCTTGAATTCCTGATTCAGCCTCAGCCAAAGGAGGGATTTGGGATATTCGGAGGAGGCTGGGAAAGACCTGCAAATGTTTTCATGGCTGCTAAATCATTCAATAAACAAACTCACAATGAAAACCATGGAAGAAATTGTAAGAAGTTTCACTACTTATTAATTACCTCATCAAAATTCAACATTGTTGCCATATGTATTATATTAATATTGCATGGTTTAATTACAGCACGTGCGTCGAAGGTTGAAGAAGAAACCCCTGCTCAAGCCAAGGCTCGAGCTGACGCAAGTAGGAAAATAAACATGGAAGCTGCATCAGGATTATTCTCAAGATTCTGGCACTGGCAATGGCAAAATAAGCCTTTTTGGGGCAAAAAGGTGGAATAAAAATTATACACATTACATGCCATAATAACTGCACATATATACATATATAGATTATTACTATCAATTTGTATAAATTAGTTTATATGGTAGAACCGAACATGTATGTCTCAAAATCTCATGAGGGGAATTTGTGCATATATATATTGTATGTAAATCATAGATTTCTACTATCCACATGCATATTAATTTTCCAGGTTCTCCAACTCCAATAACCATTGAATTGATCTCGTAATAAATCTTTTACATTGAGGTGTCCTCAGCCACTTTTTTCTTTGCCTCCTCTACTGTAATGTCGGATTGTGTTGTGACCTCGTCCATCGATCCAGCAAAAATACCGAATGCATGTTCATTCATTGAAAGTTTAGCAATACAATGAGAATTTCGATCACCAACACAAGACAAGAGCACCAAGAAAAGAAATGCATTGTGTACGTACAATGTTCACCTGACAATTAAATATATTCACTTTCATTTTTATGTTTTGGCAAATAACAGAAGATGTTCTTCTCTCGATCAACTAAACTTACCATCTTGCTATTTGACCAAAAATAAAGAAGATATACTACCATCCCTTGATCAATACGAGGTTACATGGCCCATGGATAAAGTAGAGGAGAAATGTTTTGAAGTACGGGTAGAAAGCCTTGTCTTCCAAAGCAAATACCATGCCCTCAAAATTTCAACCACAACAATTGCTTGCTCCATAGCCTTTATAGTTTATATGGTTAGCCAAGTTACAGAATCTCCTGGTCTTGAAGCTTACGCCATACTGTTTTGCGCTTGCATAAATCAATGGAGCCGGCATTTGTTTGTTCCAGCACAAACAGAGCACTCCTCTGCATCTCCAGCAACATGGCTTAAGCAGTGATTGATCCTATCATTCAAAACATCCTGCAACCACAGACCTCATAATAGAACGAAAGTACAGTGTAATATGGTTGAAATGCATATCAAATATAGCAAGCACAATCTCTCTTAATTTAGTGGACATGTTTCTGAAACCAGGATAAATACATTCAACCATCAATTTAAGCATTCAGCATAACTTTAGGCACAGCTTCAGAAAATTCAATGAGTGTCTGATGTGTCGGAAAATAATCAAATTAAGGAAATTCCATGGTCATACCACAAGTAGCGGATGGAGGCCAAGAGGTGCGGATACTATATACGAGACACCAGGATGCTCCTTTGCAGCTTCAGCTGTCAGGGAAGGAATATCCTGTGAAATAACACATAGCTAATCCATTTTACCATGTGTCTTGATCATCCATACAGAGAGTTATCAAAAATCAAAATGCAACTGCTCCCACTATGTTCATAGTCAATAGAAGATATTATGTTGAGCTACCTGGTTCCAATGTCTTCCAGGCAAGAGGAAAAATGGGCTCACAATTACGCGTTTGGCTCCTTGTAGAACACAGGAATTGAATGCAACCTTAATTGATGGTTCCGCCAACTCCTAATCATATAAAAATTCACAGATATATATACAATGAGAATTTCACCAACATAATAGCATCAAGAAATGAACAATGTTCACCTGAAATTTTAATCAATGAAAAAAAAAACACAAAAAAGGGTGAGAAATGTGTGCTTTTGATTTACTTTACCATATGAGCAGGCTCCACTATGGGGTACCCAGTTCTCTCTTTAAACATGGACACGAACTCATCTGAAATTCATATTAATTGTTCAAATTTCAAACTAACAAGCTTAAAAAGCCAAACTTTTTAACAGCACTATAAGTACTTTTGCAATGTTAAGAAATTTTTTTATACCCAAAATCTCAATCTTTGATTAGCTTACTTAGCATGAGATTTGATTCTTCGCGGCGCGAACCATGGTCGACGATGATGACGCCGTCTCTGTCACGAACCCCATGAGAATTTTGTCCGAATCCTCCATTGCCGCTACCCATACACAACCTTATGATCGAATTTCTACTTCTGGAGGAGTCTCTCTGCAATTTCGAGAAGTTGACGACTGCGCAGCTAGGGCTTGTTCCGATTTCGCTTGCCGGCGAGCTTTGATTGCGCAATAAAACAGATAAAACATCAGTCACCCAATACCCCAAACAACGAAAAACAAAATGTTTATAACAAAATGTATAAACACAGAAGATGATGCAGATTTGGAAGAAAATGGAGGGCTTCGAGCTTTCTACCTTTTAGCGGCAAACGGAGGGCAGATGGACAGCGACCTAATCGACATGTTTGGGTCTCTGAGCCGACCTTCAACAGTTGGAGGCCAAGAGTACATCGGTTGTCAACTCATCACTGGGCGTCATTTCGCCCCAAAATTTAGATCGGATTTCCTGGACCTGGAGATCCGCTTAGCCCATATAGCCCAGCCCGATTATTATTGGGCTCGTAGAAATAATAGGTACACAAAAAAACCACGTTTTCTTTTATTAGAAAAAAAGAGAGAAGGTTTTCTCAAAAAAAAAAAAAGAAAAGAATATATCTTATTTACTTATTTTTTGTTGCTATAATCTTATTTAATTGGTTAGTTGCTGCCTGATATCAGTATTTGAATATGATGAAGTCTCACCAAATAACTCATTATTGATTCTAACAACTTTTGCTTGCTACTTGTTGTTATGTTTCTTTCTTGTCACCAGCCAATATTCATTTACGCTTTGACCCAGAAAAATAATAATAATAATAATATTGCCTAGCCAGTTCACCACAGTGGTTGTGGACCTCCTCTTCCTTCCTATTCGACACCAAGGATCAAAACTCCATGGTTGCTTTCCTCCTGATTTAACCCCAAAAAAAAAATCAGTATTTTGTGTACAAAAACTGTTATGAAAAAGAAGAAAATAAAAAAGGGATTTGTTTGTAGCGTATTGTATCCCAACATCGAGTAATTTTTGAGCGTTCCTGATACATTATGTGACTGGTGTACTATCCATTAGACGAAGAATATGTGGAATATTTCCAATACAGTCCGCTCACATGTCATAAAAAATAATGCATTAAATTGGAGAGTAATTCCACATGTCCTATATCTATTGGATGATACACCAACCACGTGGTGTAACCGGAACATTTAAATATTTCTCACCAACATCGCACGCAAAGCAACTAGGAAAAACACTTGTCAACTTTACGACAACCAACTTTAAAAAGGAAAAAGGAAAATCCGACCTGCCACTTGCAAAAGCCCAGTCAGTGTAAATTCAACTATTATGTCTCTTCTCTTTCTTCTGGTCCCGCCTGGGTCTAAATTTGCTTTCAGCTTTAAGCAAGCAGCTTAATTTTACAATTTTGCCTTTAGCTTGCGATCGCATACAAGTCTCTTGCCTCTCCAAAGTGCAGAGCTTCAAGTGGATCTGGTTCTGATTTTCACGTGACAGAAATGATGAGAGCTTGAGCTTGAGCTCTCTCTCTCTCTCTCTCTCTCTAGCTACTTTAGCTTTGCTTGAGCCCTAAAACACCCAACACTTGGCCTTTGGGAGCTGAAAGTGGTTAATGCGGGAGCAGCTAATTAATTGATTAATTCATGAAGCGGAAGGTTGGTCCGCAGAAAGCACAGCACAAATGGAAGAGGAAGCTGTTCGCTGCGCTTTTGATGGGCTTTTGCTTCGGGACGTTGGTGTTGCTGATGCACACTCAGTACAGTCGGATTATGACACTCGCTTCGTTGCGTTCTCAGCTCACTCAAACCCCCAAGATCGCCTTCTTGTTCATTGCTCGCAATCGCCTTCCCTTGGACCTGCTTTGGGATGTTTTCTTTCAGGTAATTGCTATTTTTGTTTTTATCTAATTTCGTGATTAATCATTACATAATTGCTTGTTGGAAATTTATGTGAAAGATGCATTTTTGTTTGCAGGGAGGGGACAGTAGGTTTTCAATTTATGTTCACTCTAGGCCTGGGTTTCTGTTCAACAGGGCCACCACCAGATCGGTTTTTTTCTTGAGTCGTCAAGTCAATGATAGTATACAGGTGGGAGTTCCTACTTACTTACATGAATTCTCAATTTGGAAATACAATATGTGTTTGTGTGCTCTCATTATAGAATGAGATTAATTAAGACATGTGTAAATCTTGTTG
Organism: Prunus padus; assembly: GCA_024362665.1. NCBI lineage: Eukaryota > Viridiplantae > Streptophyta > Magnoliopsida > Rosales > Rosaceae > Prunus > Prunus padus. The sequence continues at coordinate 28,210,010 of JANFAM010000013.1, forward strand.
GAAAGGTTTGCTTTTGTTTTCTTAGCTTCTTATTAAATAACTGATACAATACAGAGACTGATGATAGGTATGACTTATGAGCATCTGGAAGATGACAATTCTTTACAACACTTCAAAGGGTCAAGTGAGAGAGTTAATGTACATGCTAGTTGAGTGATTTAAGGATTGAGTTGAACTCTGTGCATGAAGATGATTTCTTTTTCGTATATTTATCCGGATTATTATATTTATTTCATGTGTTCTATACCAGGTAGATTGGGAAGAAGCAAGCATGATTGAGGCTGAGCGTATATTACTGAAGCATGCACTTGAGGATCCTCTTAATCAACGCTTTGCCTTTCTTTCTGATAGGTGAAGATTAGATTGATCCTTTCCCCCTTAGGTTTCAGTGACATAAATTGAGTTCTGAACTTCTGATAGTTTCTTTTTCGGCAATCAATAGAACTTCTGTTTTTTTGTATCATCTAACAATATTTCAATTACTTGATCTCTTGTCAGCTGCATTCCTCTTTACAGTTTCAGCTATATATATGACTACATCATGTCAACAAGAACCAGCTTTGTAGACAGGTGAATAGACCAACTCAAATTTGTATTATTATGTATATTTGAAAGAATCAGTTGTCTGTGGTCTGGAGTCATTAGTCGGTATCTGCATTCTATATTGTTGAAATCTAATTTATTTCCTATCGTTATGAATTTCATCAATCGAGGCCACTTGGGTTTCATCTTCAGAGTTCATGCATATTATTATTAATATGCATCACAATGTGACTCTATTTTTAACATGGATCATTTTCTGTTATCACTAAAAGTTTTGTGAACTGTGTTCTACAATATATGTGTCTTTCTTATGATGGTCAATTTTAAAAGTATATTTAACTATTAACTTTTGGAGCAGCTTTGCTGATACGAAAGAGGGCCGCTATAATCCCAAAATGAATCCTGTTATTCCTGTTCATAACTGGAGAAAAGGATCTCAGGTACAGGTTCAGTATGATGGATTAATTGCCTCGTGAATTTCAGTGCAACACTGAAAAGGAAACCTAATAATATGCCTTTTATTTTCTACTGTGTGACTTTTCTGCCGATCAGCTTATTCATTTCTTTTGTTTTTTCTCATTGCAGTGGGTTGTTTTGACCAGGAAGCATGCTGAGGTTGTAGTGAAAGACAATACAGTCTTTCCTATGTTTCAACAGCATTGCAAGGTAATTTTTCATTACATTGTTGTCTGACCATTGCATGGATAAATGTTGCAGTTACAGCCTTTTTGGTTATTCCTGTAACATGGTATCTTTGTGAGAGAATCCATATATTGCATATGTAATTATTGGAAAATAGATATTGCAGCAGAAGGATGGCCGCTTTTATCAACTAAAAAAAATTGGCATATTGTGACTGTTAAACTTTATTTACCACAAACTTCAACTAAATTCACTTATACCAGTGTTCCTAAAACTGGAGAGGAAAGCTCTACTCCTTGCAAAATGAGTAGCTGTGTGATTTAGTTTCCTTATTTTGCACAGGATTCTTAATAATTATTAAGTACCCTTTTTTGTTTTTATACCAGTTGACACATTACTCTATTTATTTTTCTCTGTGATCTTACCAAGTTCTTTTTAATCTTTTGTTAATTTTGTTTCTTTTTTACTCTCATATTTTACATGCTCTATGTGTGGCAATGATGCAGACAAAGTCGCTACCTGAGTTTTGGCGGGATCATCCCATTGTAAGTACTCTTATTCGTCTTTTAAACCTTTACTTCATTTACCACATCAGCTTTCCAATCAAAGCAGTCTGGCACCAATACTAACAATCTTTTGAAATATCAAATCCATTTTCTTGTCCAATTTCTTATTCATTTGAGGGCACTGATGTAAATTTGCTGACACAGTTTTCAAGAGTTTGATGTTTGATTTTGTATTCTGTTTGCAGCCTGCTGATACATCCAAGGAGCACAATTGCATACCAGACGAGCATTATGTTCAGACATTACTGGCTGTAAGATAAATTCCTTTCAAACTATTGCAATCATTGTTTATGGCATCTGGACAGAAAACTGGACTTGTTTGTTTATGAGAAGAATTATGGTTCGTTAACTTTATACCTGAACAATATTGGTGTACAAGGAAGAAGGTATTCATAGGCATTAGGCAGATTGAGGCTTCAATTGAATAAATATATGTGGGAATCCATTCAGAAATTATTTTGTTTTTTTTCTCCTTCTCCCCCTCCCTTTTTATTTTGGAAAGCTAAAACAGCGGTTGAAGCTTCTACATTGCCATAATAGTTTAGCTTTCTGAGTAAGCTGTATTTTAAATTTCAGCAAGAAGGCCTTGAAGGAGAAATCACACGTAGATCACTGACACACTCATCATGGGATCTATCATCCTCTAAAGACCGTGAACGCCGCGGATGGCACCCTGTGACTTACAAATATTCAGATGCTACTCCCATGCTTATTAAATCTATAAAGGTATGTACATTTTTGATGTGGCAGTAAGCCATCTATTAGCAATTATATAGTAAAGGTTGGATCAACAACACATTGATGGATCTCATTCCTAATGCCACAAAAATATAGGCAAGACCCAAAATGATGGAAACGGCATGGTTGTCCAACAAAGTTTTCTCTTGATGTTTTATGAAATTAGACTATTTCACTTCTATCATTCTGATATGTTTCAACCTGAGGATTCACTGATTTTCAGAAGAAATTATATGAGGCTAATGGAATCCAAATGTTTTCTTTCTTATACAAGCATCAAACCCATTAAACCAATGCAATGGTTTAAATGTACATCTTTGATATCCGTAGAGAATTTTCTGGACTGTTATTTGAATTTAATAATAGCTTTGGAGACTGATTAAAGTTAAGTTACACAGGTTATCAGATTCAATTAATGTAGCAATGTTCCTGTTGAAAAGCATGAAAACAATTTCGATGATTTGTTTATTTTTTCAGGAGATAGATAATGTCTACTATGAGACTGAATACCGGAGAGAATGGTGTAGTAGCAAGGGGAAACCATCCAAATGCTTTCTTTTTGCACGAAAATTTACCCGGCCTGCTGCTCTTAGGCTTCTTAACACGGTACGTTTCAGAATTCATATGTAGATGAGCACTATGTTCAGGATTTTGCCTATACTCATATTTATTAACACATGATTATGCATGTTTTTCTATTTGACAGACTGCACTGGAACTTAAACGGAGTAACGATTAAAGTCTAACTATGGTAAAGTTTGTTTTCAGCTAATCCGGCTAGTCTTAGAAAATAGTAATTAGATTTGCAATGAGCGGAATAAAAGAAAAAGGTGGTGTAAATTTTATTGGGGGTGGGAGGGGAGGTGGGGAAGGAGAGGGACAAGACAAGGGTGTTATACTGTGGTATGTATTCTTTTTAGAACAAAACAAAAAATAAAAATAAAAATTACATAGAATAAAAAGGAAACTATTGCTTTCTATTTCTCCTCCGCTATACGGAGCGAGAGGGTATTATTTGTTGTGTTTGGTGTGCCTCACTAGACTGGATTATGCTAAATAGCACTTGAAACCCATGTTTGGTGAAAAGGGGACACTAACGTAAATGGGATTGTATAGTCCAAAAGTAAAAAAAACACCAGACTTGCTTGCCCAATACAATTAGGATGAAATGCGGTTCGCAAAATAGGAGCGTGCTATTTTGAACGTGCAAGTCCGACCAACACAGTCAAACTGTCACAACCTCTCTCTCTCTCTCTCTCTCTCTGACAAGATGTCCCAACGAGATTCGTCGTATTCTTTGTTGAAATGGAGGGCAACATAGATGACCTCTATGCCATTAGGAATTCTATCGAACATCTCCTTGTGCACATGGAGAAGCCTAAACACCAAAGCCAACGCCTGCACCTTGGAGTCCATTACTCTTTCCTGTTATATATATATATATATATATATATATATATATATATATTGAATTTTCATATTTCAATTTAGCCCAAAATTTCAAGTTTTCAAATTTCAATTTGGGCTTACAAGACTACAGTGATGATTAGGACGATGATGGAGGCTTTGAACAACGACAACGAAGCCAAGGCGTAGGAGGCTCTCGAGTTGTTGATCGAATTGGCCAGGACCAAGCGTAGGTTCCTCAAGCGACAGAGAGAGTGGGTCAGGGAGGGGCGGATCTGTGGGGGTTAAGTCCAGGTCGGGGCGGGTCTATGTGGGTGGGTCAATAGTAGATTTCTGGGGGTTGGTTTAAGGTCGGCGATGGGAAAGAAAGGCAACGAGAGAAAGAGGAAGGAAGAGGAAAGAATAAAAGAATGTGATCTTTTTTCTTTTTTAAATTTTATATCTTTTTTTTCACACTTCGGCCCCAATTAAATATCCCTAATTAAATTTAAATCTTTTTTAAGTCAACATTCCTAATTAAATTTAAATATTACAAGAATTATTTTTTAGTCCGACACAGCACCAAACATAGGTTTTCACTATTTTTGCAATCCAGCTTCTTAGTCTGCCACAACACCAAATGTAGGTCAGTATTTAATCCAACTTAGGCCAATCCGAAATAATCCAAGACAGATTCCTGCGATTTAGTCAGGTTACGACAAATCATTGCACTCAAACAACCCCTTAAATTCTTTATCTTCCGAGGAGCTGCAAGCATGCATGTTACAGCACGTTGTCGACAGGGGGACAAACTGGGACAGTTGACAACTTGAACCTTGACACTTTGGGTTAAGACTTGGGCCTTAAATCTGTGATATCTAATTTTGCCAATACCAATAGAGACACTGTAACTATTTTTTTATTTTTTATTTTTTATTTTTATTATAAACAATAATCTACTTTAAATTAATTTAATATATTATTCGAACTTAAGTGCAAAGGGATTTACTCACTATCATCCTCACCAACGGCCTAAAACCAAACAAACAAAAAAGAAAAGTAGAAAAAATTTGGGCTTATATAATAGAGAAAGAAAAGTTTGGGCCATGGGGTATGGGTGGGTAGCCTCAAATTCTTTCCATGGTTTATCTGGTGGGTCCATGCTGAACGCGTATTGCTGCTGCTGGCCATTGAGTGAGTCAGCACTGAGAAGTAAAGGATATTTGGATTGGGTCTCTGTGTGCTTCCATTTTCGCCGTTGGGTGCATGTGTTAGTTGTCTCTGTCTGCCAACCAAAACCATCAATGAAACCAATACAATTATTAATGGTTTCATTTCATCGACTTTGTTGAATTGTCGGTGTCCACTGTCCAGTTATTTGATAGCCAATTAGTCATTCCACTTTATTTTATCCGTTAACTAATTTGGCCAACAATATTTGCCCAAACAAATTTCTACCCAAAACCAAAATAAAAAATAAAAGACCCATCCATCTTCCATCACAGGCTTCAAAAACCACACACGTAAATGGAACTTTCGATTTTGAAACGGCAAGCAAATGCGCATGTCCTCCACTCACCAGCACACAAAAAGTCCCGCCTACCATCATCTTATGTATATACAATATATTATATATGTCATGACTTATGATTTGTGGTACCAACAAGGCATGGCCCCAATAGCACTGCTCCCTCATTTCCGACTCATAGCACCAGCAAAGACTGACACATGGCCCCTCTTGACTTGGCCATCATCTCCAACTCATGGTCTCAAACCCAAAATATCCCAAATTTTAGCCATAAAACACTCTCAACCCAAGAAAATGAAGGACTTAAAATTTGGGAAAACCCAAACTTAGACCTAAATATGGGTCCAAGTATTGTCTGGACCCAAAACTATTCATGGGCCCCGCGAGGAAGAAAAGTGTGTGTTTTTTATAATCTAATATTAAGTGGGCCTCGTGAGATGAAGAAAAGTGTGTGTTTTTTTATTTTATAATCTAATCTTGTGTGGTTTTATTTTTTTTTATGTTGTATGTTTTTTTTTAAATAAAATTATATTTGTAGAATTTCAATTTTTTTAGGTCAAATTATTCAAAAAATTTAATTATGAAGTTATTTTAAAAGATTAGATGAAGAAAAGTTATCCATAAAAAAAAAATTAGACTTAAACTATTCTTAAACAATTTAATAAAGTTGCAGACTTAAAATTTGAGTTCAGAGGGTTGGGAGAAAAAACGATTTGAGTCCGAGCAAAACCCAAATAGTTACTTTTTGGAGGGGGGAAATTTGGGTTTAGCCCCTCATGGATTGGAGAAGGCCTAAGTTCATAACTCATACTATATATATGTTTTTTTGTTAATCAGAAAAATAAATGAAACTTTAAAATTATAGGGTGGTTGGTTGGATATTGTGAGGAGGAATAAATAACTATTGCGAAGAAAATCGTTACTTCGTTGATTACAAAATTATAATTTAGGCTTAAATGTTAAAATGGTATTGTGGGGACCTTTTCTTCCAAAGACTACAGTGGGTGGGTCTGTAAGGGTAAACCGATGCAAGTGTCCCTTGTGCCTGAGTTCGAAAATCAAGCCCCAAGGATGTCTCGAAAGAGCAATGAAACCTCAGAAACTCCTTGGTTACCTTCACCAATGAAAATAACAATGAATTACAAATAAATCTTCTAGCTTGGCATGAGAGGCTTTGTGGCATGGGAGCAAAATTGTCATGAGTTTAGTGCTTAAGGAGAGAGTCATGAATTCCTATATAAAGACAGAGGTCCTAGGGAAAGAGAAAGAGATTATGAAAGGGTTTGATAAAGAGGGAGAATGATGAAGAAGAACAATGGGTGGCCTTAGTGATTTCCAGACTTGACGTAAACTCTGTCAGTGTACTGCTTGCTTAAAAGGGGAAATAAAGGGGGATTGAGAAGTGAGGCACGAAAATTACTCAATTTGCAAATGAGAGAAGGAGCTTGCTCTCTGAAGGGTGTGTTGAAATCGATGGGTTGAAGAGGTCTTATTTATAGCAATGAGTCGCTCTTCTCCAAGAAACCCTAGTGGTTTCTTCCCAAGCTTAGCTAAGCTTTCCTCTACCTTTCTTCTCCTCCTTCTTGACTTAACCCATGGTGGCAAAGTCGGCTCTGGATCCCACAAAATCGTGGATTTTGGGCGCTCGATGCTTCTCCTGCAATCGCATCGAGGAGCTTCCATTCTCACCCATCTTCTTTCTCCTCTTTCTTCCTCTTTTCATGGCCAAATCGATGAAGGAAAGGAAATCGGTTCACTTGGTTTAAGGGATGGCATCCTTCTCTGCGTGCCAAAATCCTCTGGTCCCTTGAATGCTTTTGCTTGGAACTTGTTCTCTCCGTGTGGAGCTTCCCAGCCAGCCCCTCTCACGTGACTTCCCTTCTCGGCCAAATACTAAGGGCTTGGATTTCCCTATTCAAATGGTATGAGCCTTTTAACATAGAAGGTAAAATTATCCAGTAGGTAGGCTAAGTTCACCAATTATTTGGGCTTTGTGGGCTATCTAAAGTAATGGGTTATTGTTACTAAGGTGATGGGCTATTTTCTCCTTTGCACTTACCCACATATCCTGACCTAAGAAATGGGCTTGAGTCTCGAGGCTCCCAAGCAACCCGAGCTCTTCATTTCTTGGCCCATCAATGGGCCCCATGACAATTTATTTCCATCCATACCACAACCCACTCAAGCAAGCCGGGTTTTGGAGTGGCTTGGGCCCACTTAAGCTTGTAGTGTGTTTGGGTGTGAAATAATAATAATTTCGCATTTGGCATGGCATGTCGCTCAGCATGCTTTTTAATTATGACGCTTGATAATTGGCATGAATTTATATAGCTCAATGCATTTCGTAATTTTTAACTTCAATTCCCGGCATGGTGGATTTCTTATTTGGCATGGCATGCGGAGTGTGACTTGTGCACTGCATACCTTTGTGTGCTTCAAATCGGGTCTTTTCTCAATAATATATTGTTTTTGGGCCGGGCATTTACTTGTGCCCAACCCTGGATTTTTTAGGTCTCAACAGGTATATGTATTTTATTGTGTTGGCTAATTTAGTATGTTTTAATTTGGTCAATTTAATCCTTGTGTTTAGGACTGTTAACTAACGTGGTCCAATCCGTTAAATTTGCCGTTAATAAAGAATTATAAACATTTTTTAAAATCTTTTTGAAAACCTATGAGTCTTTTTGAAATTAATAAGAGAAATTAAATTAACTTTAAATTATTAAAACGTCATTAAAACATAACATTAGAAAAACAAACAAAAAAAGATAATTGGAAGGGGAGGGGCTGCTCAGTGAGTGGAAAAATGGGAATTGGGTGACCACTGTGAGTAGGGGAGGGTGATGAGCGGAGGAACACGGCTGAAGGGGGAGAGATGGGGGGATGAGGGAAGGGTGAGTGCGGCGATGACCGACGATGGGGAGAGATGGCAGGCCAAATGGCCGAGGAATTGTCAAGTTGGGGAAGATGTATAAGTAAGTACATGAGGTGTGGGTTAAGGTTGTTCTTGAGAGAGAGAGAGAGAGAGAGAGAGAGAGAGAGAGAGAGATAGAGCTTAGAGGTCGGGTGGATTGGGGTTGTTGTGGTGTGTGTGGCTTTAGGAGTTGGCCTTGAGGTCTGGGTGGGGAAAGTGGTTGGGGGTGGACGTGGACGTGGACATTGGACAGGGTGGTAGTAGGTTGTTGTTGGGAAGAAAGAGAGAAGAAATGAGAGAATTGTGGTGGGATGGGATAGGCAGGCAGGGGGAGGTACTGATGGTGGTATCTTTAGTTTTTAGATCTCATTTTTATTTCTTTATTTCTTTATTTCTTATTTATTTATTTTTAAATTGAATTCAAATAGTTATAGAGTTTTGATAAATATTTAATAGATTTTAACGGTAATTTTAACTGAATTGACCATATTGGCTAACATGTCTAAAGACATGGACTAAATTTGTCAAATTAAAAACACGTGAACCAAATTGACCAACACAATAAAATACATGACCATTTTGACATTTAAGTATATAATTTATAAGTTGATTCTGAATGCTAACGCATTTTCGAATGATAATCTTAGCACGAATTTGTTAAATAGGACGAATTGGTAATTAATATTCTTCATACTAGCCTCTCCACACGCGCTTTCGCGCATGCGAGAGGCTTTTTTAAAAAAAATTTAAATTTATTTTAGAAATAAAAAATATAATGGGTAGTTGTATTCCATAAAAATAGGATCCATTATCTGATTTTTTTTTTAAATATAAAAAGTGTAAATTTACCATATTATTCTTATTTAATTAATAATTTCAATTTCAATATTTATATTAATCAATGGCATTTTCTGATATTTTGAATGTTTTACCATTTTCTCATTTTTGCTTTATATATAGATATTTATGACTTAATTCGACGTTATCACGAATTTGTTATGGTGTGAAAGGTGGGATGAGAATATGTGAAATATAATCCAATTACTGTTTTGTTCTCAATAAACCACACGTGTACTCTACTAACAAGCTTAAGGCTTCTCCTCCGTTTACGTGGGAGATTCTCTGTGGTCCTCCTATCCTATCCCATCCCATGTATTCTAGAATTTCAGATTACAGGCAGTACAGCGTAAGGTTTTTCTTGCCCACAGGATGCTGTATGGGTGTTCCACATAGCACACTCTAACCGTAAAAGAGCATTTAGTCGGCGGAACTGGAGCCTGAGATGTTTACAAGTGGCATTGGTCGGCACGCTATCCACTATAGGTGTACTGAGAATATTTTTTCTCACCACTTTAACTCAAGATGTATCATTATTATCATTCTCAATAATTGACACGTGTTCATATACATAACCATAATTAACTTTTGCTTTGTATTTATGAAACTATGAATATGTCTATGGACATATGTCAAATATAAAGAATAATTATACAAATACACCTTGAATTAAAGTGGTGAACAAAAATACTTCCTAGGTGTACTAGTACTATTACCTAATTCTACGGAAAAGAACAGCAAAACAGAACATAAAAAAGAGTAGAACTAGCGGACTGAATCAAAGGGCGAGCCCACATGATTTAAAAAACAGAGACCTACGAAAATTCCACACGCTTTGAATAAAAATATTCTACTTTTAACTTTTGAAGAAAAATGGTATCAACTATAAGAAAGAAAGAATCCAAGATCCAACCAATTATTTTTGCAGCAAAAAACAAAAATGAAAAACCAATTCTTTATATTTGATAGCACATCTTTTGGTACATTCAACATAAGATGTGGTAAAGAATTGGTCCAACCAAGAACCAACCACACTGGCACACTGCATATTATGATTCCCAAAAACATAAAACAAGTTTTTGGAAAATGGAACGTATAGAATATTATAACCCAAGACACAACAAAATTTGAAGAATCGCAGCATAAATTTTCCACAAAGTTCTGCAAGGCAGGCACGTAACGTAACTCGTTGTTGTTCCCTCTGTTCTAATTTCTATGGGAGAGTCTAGATATTTCTTTTGGAGTAATGCTATTTGGACACACAACATTGACACACTTAGTTGACATTCACTGATGTGTCAATGTGTCATTCGCTTGTCTTTTCTCATTGCTTTCTCTTTCTAACAAGACGAGCGAATGATACATTGACACATCAGCGAGTGTCAATGTTGTGTGTCCAAATAGCGTTACTCTTTCTTTTGTGGGTTAATAACATCGAGTGAGATAAGATTAGGGCTTTTCATTTTTTGTTTCTGGGCCCAGTTCACTTCGAGATCGTATAGGTGGATTCCTTCAACTTGGGGTGGAATGGATTTTGCTAGATCGGAGTTGGGAAGAGAAAGAGACGAAGAGAATATTTTTTATATTTAAATTTCATTGAATAATATTATTTACTTCTTTAAAATTATTTTTAAATAATATATAATTTTTTATTATTTATTTGTCCATATGTGAGTCCACTTCATTAAAAAATGAAACCCACATTCGCCACGTCAGCATTTAACAGATTCACTAATGATTTGGCTAACGGAAGGGGCAATTTGTAAGATTTACGGGAGTTTGAGTATGTACTCGTAAATGTCTCTAAAGTTGGGTATGAACTTAAAAATGACCCTATAGGTTGGGGGGTTTATGTAGTTTTTCCTTTAATTTATTACCATGAAAGCTTGTATTTTATATGTCCAAGTAAAACAACGTACAATGCATACAGATTTTCTCCTATGTGGACATCTGAACTTTATTACAATGCAAAAATAATGTATTTTATGATAACCATGGAGACGATGCAGCAGAGAAGACTAGAGAGAGAATTGGAAGTTTCTAGATATATTATTTGAATCTGAATTGTACATAATGAATATTAGAAAGGAGACTACAGCTTTTATACTTAGCTATGCTCAGAATGACTAACCGACTCTAAAACCAATCACGTGCTTAACTATCTAATTATTTACATACTTAAACATGAAGTAATCTAGTCAGCAGCTTTGACTATAGTCAACAGCTCAGAGACACTAATACTATAGCTATCTTCATTTTATACTACTCCTTTCCAATTTCCTCCCTATTTACAATGACGTATGCAGGATACTAATATCTGGATATCCACATAAGAAAAGATATTCACATGTTTCATGAACCCTAATATTTCAACCAAATTAAAACACCATGCCTACATTTTACAAGTTTAATGAACATCAGCATTCATACCCTTGTAATTTGCATGAAGGCACCAAGCCTTCATTCAATTTCACCACGTATCCTGACCTATCCTTTATTTTTACTTAACTAAATATATATTTGACATCACCATCATAGAGTAAAACGAAAAGTTGCAGAAGACGAAATTAGAATTTTATTACATATATATCCACAAAAAATAAATAAAATAAAAAAAACCTCCGTATGTCTATAACCGTTGATGAATATCTTCATCCACCATCATGAAATATATTAACTATAATATACATACATTTATTACTTTAAATACCGGCGGCCCTAGAGTGGTGCAAGTGGCGCCACTGCACAAGGTTCCTGATTTTTTAGGGCCTCCGAAAAAAATTCTATATATATATATATATATATATTAATATTATAGGAATTGTATATATATTTTATCGTGCTACACATTTGCACAAAAGTGTGTGTGGCGAAGTTGGCTTTCCAAGCACATATCCCTTAATAGAAATCCAGTGTTCGAGTTTCATTGAAGGCATTCTATTTGCATTTTTTTTTTGCATTATAACAACAAACTTTAAATAACTATATATCAATCTCTTTTGTTCAAGTATCAAAGTAATTTCTTCCACACAAAAAAAAACACAAAAAACTTCATGGCTTATTCTTTCTCTTAAACTCTCATTTTCTAGTAAGTATCATCATCATTCATCAATCTCTTTGGTTCTTTTTTCAATCATTCGACAATTTTTGTTATTCTTTCAATTTCAGGAATTTCATAAATTCATAAAAACCACTCAAAATCATATAGTCATATTCAATCAAATCTCAATTCAAACCCCAGTATGTATCTAAATTTCGATCTATATATTACATGACTTATTTTATTAAATTATTATCATGTTGATGATTCTTTATATAAGATATGTTGAGCATAATGAAAATGTTGTTTTATGACATTAAAGTATGACAAATTTTTTTATTATAGTATTTTCGTATTAAATTATGTGAGACCTCAATTTAAGTTTCGCACATAATCCTCAAAATTTCAGAAACGGCCATGCCCAAGAAATAGTAAGGGCTTTACTTTAGTTAATAAAATTAATGTATCTTTTTTTTTATTGGAAATAAATTAATGTATTGAATTACATTAAACAATTTAAGCGATATGAACGACAATTTAAGCGCGTGACGTTCTCCATTAAGGATAAAGTAATTTATTCAGACCAAAAAAAGAAGTAATTTATATGAAGAGATTGACGTGAAGCAAAGCAGCGAGTCAGCGACAACTCTTTGGAGGCGTCTAAATTCTAATGGATAATTTGTGAAAGTCCACCTAAAAATATCATAAGCTTATTATAATTTTATTTATCTAAATATCTTTCCTTTTTAAAGAAACATAGGCTAGCCTAGCCCTAAAAATATCATAACCTTGTTAGGTTGATTTATTTATTATTTTGTTTGAAAAAGTTATAATTAAAAATAAAATAAAAAGCTACCAAGATGTCAAGCGAAACTTCCACCTAACCTTCGTGGTCACTTTTCATTTGTCTATAAAAATGGACGATCCTATATCCACTCATCACAACTAAAACAGCAAGTTTTGATTTTCCTTCACACACAATCAAGGTCACCACTGATTCTTTCCCAGATAATTCTTTGATTCTCCGTTCTGAAAAAAAACCCTACCATCCATTTCTCTATATATACCCACCCTCACTCTTCTCCCTTTCTTCACCTCACCCTAAAACCAGAACCAAAACCTCTTCACAGCTTACCCTTCTGTGTTTCTCATACACATTCGGTCAATGGCTCCAAGTTTGACTAAAGCTGCCACCGGCGACACTAACCTCGCCGACAACTCTAAGCCCTCGTCATGTCCCTTCACGCTCGAGAAGTCCAACTTCAAGGCAAACGGCCATGTCATTCTCTCCGACGTGCCGGAAAACATAACACTCATCCCATCACCCTACAGCACCGCCGGCTGCTTCGTGGGCTTCGACGTCGCCGAGCCCAGCAGCCGCCACGTGGTCCCCGTCGGCCAACTGAAGGACATCCGCTTCATGAGCATCTTCCGGTTCAAAGTCTGGTGGACTACCCACTGGGTCGGATCCAACGGCCGGGACCTCGAGAACGAGACCCAGATCGTAATCCTCGAAAGCTCTGACGCCGGTAGGCCCTACGTCGTCCTCCTCCCCCTTCTAGAAGGCTCCTTCCGCGCCTGCATCCAGCCCGGAAACGCCGACTCTCTCGACATCTGCGTCGAGAGTGGGTCCACCCGAGAAGTGTCCAAGGCTTTCCAGAGCGTGCTCTATTTGCACGCCGGTGAGGATCCGTTTACCCTAGTCAAAGAGGCTGTCAAAGTCGCGAGGGACCATTTGGGAACTTTCCAACTTTTGGAGGACAAAACGCCACCTGGGATCGTCGACAAGTTCGGTTGGTGCACGTGGGACGCATTCTATCTTACTGTGCACCCTCACGGCGTCATAGACGGAGTGAGAAAGCTGGTGGAAGGTGGGTGCCCACCAGGCCTCGTGTTGCTCGACGATGGGTGGCAGTCCATTGGTCACGATTCTGATCCCATCACCAAAGAAGGCATGAACCAAGCGGTGGCCGGCGAGCAAATGCCGTGCAGGCTCCTGAAGTTTGAAGAAAATTACAAGTTCAGGGACTACGTGAGTCCCAATGGGGCTGCCTCTGGTAAAGGCATGGGTGCCTTTATCAAGGACCTCAAGGAGGAGTTTAAGAGCGTTGATTACGTGTACGTGTGGCATGCGCTGTGTGGGTATTGGGGCGGGGTCAGGCCCAATGTGCCCGGTATGCCCGCCGCTGTGGTGGTGGAGGCCACATTGTCTCCGGGCCTACAGAAGACAATGGAAGATCTGGCAGTGGATAAGATCGTGGCCACTGGTGTGGGGCTGGTCCCACCCGAGGTCGTTGATCAGATGTACGAAGGGCTCCACTCGCACTTGAAGTCGGTTGGGATCGACGGGGTCAAGGTGGACGTTATCCACGTAAGTCGTTATTTTTCTTTCAATATTTAATTCAATTGGTTGTTAATTGTTGGTTGGATTGTGGTCGGTTATGGCGTTTAATTGTCACGTTAAAACGCTAGGTGTCGTGTCATGATGTTTTGGTTGTGTTGACTTTTTTATTTTTGGATCAATGGTTATCTTGACTTGTGAAGGAGACGGACTATTTTAATTGTGTTCCTTGGGTCGGCACGTTATGTCTACTTTTCTTTTTCTCCTAATATTCTAATTTTTGTAAGAATTTCCTTTTATTTTTATATTTTCACAAATAATTAAAATTTTATTCTAACTAGTTTTATGTTTGTGCTGTAAACAGTTGCTGGAAATGCTTTGTGAGAATTATGGCGGGAGGGTGAAGCTGGCGAAGGCATATTACGATGCTCTGACATCTTCAGTGAGGAAGCATTTCAATGGCAACGGTGTCATTGCCAGCATGGAGCACTGCAACGACTTCATGTTCCTTGGAACCGAAGCCATCACTCTTGGCCGTGTTGGTATGTTTTTGCAATTGAAATTTCATTTTGTTCTAACTTGCTCCTAATTTTAATAAACATAAATTAATCACTTTGCAAAATTTATGTTAACAGGGGATGATTTCTGGTGCACCGATCCATCTGGCGACCCGAACGGTACGTTTTGGCTGCAAGGGTGTCACATGGTGCACTGTGCTTACAACAGCTTGTGGATGGGCAATTTTATACACCCGGATTGGGACATGTTTCAATCGACCCACCCCTGCGCCACCTTCCACGCCGCCTCTAGGGCCATCTCTGGTGGCCCTATTTATGTTAGCGATGCCGTTGGAAAGCACAACTTTGATGTGCTTCGGACCCTGGTGTTGCCCGATGGCTCAATTCTCCGGTGCGAGTACTATGCACTCCCAACTCGTGATTGTCTCTTTGAGGACCCTCTCCATGATGGCAACACCATGCTCAAAATATGGAACCTCAATAAGGTAACCTATCTTATATTCTTGTATTGTCAAACTGTGAATTTGAATCATCCATCATGTTACTTGGTCCTTAAGCTAACAATACGTTTGATATGTATGGAACAGTTCAGTGGAGTTCTTGGGGCATTCAACTGCCAAGGAGGAGGCTGGAATCGCGAAACCCGGCGCAACCAGTGCGCTGCTAAATTCTCACACAGGCTGACCGCCAATCTCAACCCGAAAGACATTCAGTGGAAGAGTGGCAAGAGCCCAATTTCCATTGAAGGAGTGCAAGTGTTTGCCTTGTACTATCACCAGGCCAAGAAGCTTGTCCTGTCCAAGCCTAACGAGGATGTTGAACTGTCACTGGACCCCTTCAACTTTGAGCTCATTTTTGTCTCTCCGGTGACTGTTTTGGCTGCTAAAACGTCTGTCCAATTTGCCCCCATTGGCTTAGTGAACATGCTCAACACCGGCGGTGCCATCCAGTCCTTGGTTTTCAATGAGGAGGAGAGCTCTGTTCAAGTTGGA
This sequence comes from Prunus padus, assembly GCA_024362665.1. Classification (NCBI taxonomy): domain Eukaryota; kingdom Viridiplantae; phylum Streptophyta; class Magnoliopsida; order Rosales; family Rosaceae; genus Prunus; species Prunus padus. The sequence goes on from JANFAM010000013.1 coordinate 28,226,055, forward strand.
GTTAAGGGCACTGGAGAACTGAGGGTTTTTGCTTCTGAGAAACCAACAAATTGCAGGATTGAGGGCAATGACGTTGCTTTTGAGTACGAGCAGAGCATGGTCATAATCCATGTGCCATGGCCTGCTTCTTCCACCTTATCTACTGTGGAGTACAAGTTCTAAATCTAGATTCTAAACCAGTTTTTTTTTATTTTTAATCTCATTAGGACCAAGTCTCTTTTGTATCTGCAACCTTAATCAGGACCAAGGGACTGGGTATATTTAAGCACTGTTGGCTAATTAATGACTACTTAGTGATTTCAAGTAATACAGAGACAAACTTTTGAGCTTTTCATTATAAATAAGCTTGGCTCTGTTTTTAATTTTAATTTTTTTTGTTGGGTTGTAATTTTCATGTTTTCCTCTCAATTGTATTTGAGTTGCTCAGTTTGTAGATGGATTTGGGAGATATAGAACTCCTTTATGGTGTAACTCTCCACCTTATTTCACCATTATGAATTGATTTGCTGCAAGCACTTTTGATCTTCTTTTTTGCTACCAAATGAACTGTTTCAAACACTGTGCTTAATCAAGTAAACAAGACACCAATAAATATAAAAATAATTGCATTCATAACGCAAGGGGTTTGTAACTAAGTTGGTTAAAACCATTTATTCTTGCATCCGATCCGAGGTCGTAAGTTCGATTCTCCTCTCCTCTCCCTTAATTCGTTTTTGTGTTAATTTTTGTTATATGTTAATTTATTTTGTGTTAGGCTTAATTATTTTTTCCAAACAAATTGACCTAAAAATCTGAAAATTCTGATTAGTGAAGCCATTTGTTTCATATTCCAATTTGAATGAAATCTAGCCCTCTATTTTAAAAACAAATCAATCTCAGCTGGCCCTCAAGTAGCCCAACAATGCAGCTTATGTGACCAAGCATTCAACCACAACCTTAGGCCCACCAAGCGCAACTTTTGGGTTTCTTTCCTCTCCCCTCTCTCATCCTTTCTCTCTTGTGGGGCACGTTCGTTGGATGTAAAAAGAGATTTAAACATTCATGTTTTTTTCATCTCCATCGCTCAATGTATTTTTACACCCATATACAGCTAATCATTACAAGTGTTTCTGGCCAAATAAGGTGTAAATGTGTTATACACCCCCCATTGGTCTTAGTGACCAAATGACCATATTTTAATGGGAAGGGAACCCTTTAAGTCGATAATACAGAGCTTTTCCATGTTGCAAGCTTAATGCTTTTTCTTCTTTAGAAAATAATCTTGATGGTTTTGGGCTTCAATTCCCTCTGATTGTCCAGAGTCATGTTTATAATGGGCCAATCCTTTGCCTAGAGGCTACAACCAAGAAAAAAGAATACGGGCTTTTTTCAAAAAAAAGAAAAAAGAGAAAGGGCTTTGTAGCCCAAAAGCCCAAAGAAGTAAATCAAAATTAAAAAAATTAATAAATTTCAAAGAAAAATAATAAGAAATCCAAAGTCGTAAATTCGTAATTGCTTGACATGGAAATTAAAACTCAAATTTCATAAAGGAGGAGGTCGTCTCAAACTCAAATTGCTCGACGACATTGCTAATCTTCAAGTTCAATCCTTACTTAGCATAGAAATAGATAAATAAGGAAATTAAATCATACAAATTCCAAAACCCGAAAAGGAGCATCCAAAACTTCAGGTCGCTGTTCGTATATCCTCGATGAGCACGACGTCGTTTATGGACAAGCAGATAATGGATCTGTCACAGGGATCGCCGCAGCAGAACAACAACGACTTCATCGACCAGATGAAGATGAACGACAACAACCATCCCAAAGAGGAAGAAGAGCAGCAGGTCGGCCATGGAAATGGGCTTTCCAATAAGCTATATCATGAGATGTTACCCAGCTACGATTTCCAGCCCATTCGTCCCATCGTCGGAACTTCTTCGCAGTCGCAGAGCTTCGATCCCGCACCCAATCTTGGAGGAGGAGGAGGAGCCGCTAGGGTTTGGAACTCCGGCGAGCCCAAGTCCAACACTACCGCTCCTATCAGAGTAATATTTGTTCCATTAATTGCTGAATTTCATGTTCGCATTTTCGTATGAATCAATCAAAGTGATTAGAAGTGAATCAGAATTGCATTATTTTAATTAGAATTTGCAGTTTCTCTGAAGCTGCATTAGTCTACTAGGGCAAATCAGTTCAGTAAGGACCATTTCATTAGCATATAACAAATTGGCAATTATGCCAGTTCAAGAGGTTAATAGTTATATCGTATGATGATCAACACACTCATCTTAAAGCTGCAAAAAAATTTATTTGCTAGGTTTTGGGGGCTTTTTAGTTGTTAGTTGTTTTAATTTCTTCTAGGCAATTTAGGGAATTGATAATTGTGTTTGATTTCTATCTGTTTTGAGATTTTGTAAATTGTATTTGTTATTAGCATATTCAAATTTTGTATGATATGCTTCAGGCTTCAGGTGAAGTTAAATGTTTTGTGATTGGAGGACTTTAATGAATTAGCCCGAGGGCAGTGCGTGAATTAGCACGACAACTTTTTGATTGATCTTGTTGCCATATATGTTAATTATTATTTGAGAGTAGATTGATCGAAGATGATGCTATTGAAATTATTGATGTTTTGTCTTCCATGATGGGCTTTTATCCACCCCCTTTTTGAATATAGTAGCCTCCAATTGATTTTTTAAGAAAATATTCCTGCTGTATGGTAGACTTTAGGTAGACATTTATGATTGATAACTGTATGTTAGCTGTACCATTTGGTTCATTTACATTTACATGGTGCTACCCTTTTTTTTTGTTTCTTACAGAATTATGGTTCTCTGGATTCTATTGAACCTGCAAAAGTTATTTTACAGGAGGACCGAAATGTACTTGATGCTACAGTTGTGTCAGAGATTGACCAGGCCATGAAGAAGCATGCTGATAATTTATTACATGTGTTGGAAGGTGTTAGTGCACGACTAACACAACTCGAGAGCAGAACCCGCCACCTTGAGAATTCTGTGGATGATTTGAAGGTATCTGTAGGAAATAATCATGGGAATGCTGATGGAAAGATGAGACAGTTGGAGGATATTCTTCGAGATGTATGTTGCCTTTACCCGTATCTTTGGTGTTTTAGTCAAATAGATGACTTCTGTTCATCTGGAAATCTTATAAATAGCATTGGCAGTATGATTGATGCATATGCAGGACGATTGTTAGTTTTCACCTTTGGTCTATGTGCGAGTACATGTCTCCTGATGATCCCAGAACTATATAGAGAGCTTGAAAGCAAAGTTGCCCATCTCCCATGCTTTCACCAAATCTGAAATTCTTAACAATCTTCAATCTTCTAGGCATTTGAATTGCGTGGTTTTGGAAACATTTTTACCTGAACAAAGTATATCTTACAGCAAGGTCTTCGTAGTTAGGTTTACTTGCTTCCAGGTGAAAGCAAGCATTCATTTGTTTTGGCATGAAAACTGAAGCGTTGTTTATTAGCACACTAGCCTGTGTTTATCTGTTTTTGTGGCCAATGTGTTTATGCTGTTTTATTGACCATTCTTCTCTTTTTGGTTTTTTTTCAACATCACACAGGTACAAACAGGTGTTAAGGATTTGAAGGATAAGCAAGACATAGTAGAGGCTCAGCTGCATCTTGCAAGGATACAAGTATCTAATCCCAAGGCAGACCCTCAACCAGAACCTCAGAACGCTATGCATGGGGATTCTGGGCAGGCAGCCGCCTCTGCTCCTCAACAATCTCACCAACAACGTTTGCACCCTGTGAACCTTCCACCCTCACTTCCTGCTGTCTCTCACCCAAATGCTCCTCCCCAACCTATGCCCCAAAGTGTACCACATACAGTTCAACTTCCAAATCAATTTTCTCAGAACCAGATCCCCCCTGTCCCTCAGCAAGACCCTTATTTCCCACCGCCTGGTCAAAATCAAGGAGCCCCAAATCAGCAATACCAGTTACCTACAGGTCAGCAGACGGTCCCCCCTCCTCCAGCGCCACCACATCAACAATTTCAACCTACCACTCAACCACAGTATTCTCAGCCACCACCCCAGCTGCCTCAACAGCACCCTTCGCTTGCACCTGTTAATCCCTCTCAACTCCAGCCTACATTAGGCCACCATGCTGAAGAGACACCTTATATTCCTTCCCAGAACTACCCACCCAGTCTTCGTCAGCCACCTTCTCATACGCCCAGTGGTCTTCCCCCCTCCCAACACTATTATAGTCCAGCTTCCCAAGCATATGAGCCACCTTCTAGCAGATCCAGTTCAGGGTATTCTTCTGGGTATAGCCCTCCAGCTGGGCTTGGTGAGTCATATCATTATGGTGGATCGCCTTCTCAATATGGTGGTAGCTCATCAATGAAACCACAACAACTCTCTTCTTCTGCTACAGCTCAAAGTGGAGGAAGTGGTTACCCACAGCTACCAACTGCTCGGGTGCTACCACATGCATTGCCTACTCCATCTGGGGCAGGTGGTGGTTCAGCTTCAGCTGGGACTGGAAACAGAGTTCCCATTGAAGATGTGATTGACACCGTGACAACTATGGGTTTCCCGAGAGACTATGTTAGGGCCACTGTTCGAAAGATGACAGACAGTGGCCAGTCAGTTGACGTCAATATCGTGCTAGATAAGTTGACGAATGATGGGGACGTTCAGCCAGCTAGAGCTTGGTTTGGTCGATAGTGTGGTGTTGCCTGCTTCAGACTGATGTATATGAAGTATCACTTGGAAGGAGATACACCCTTTTATGTGTTTTGCGTTTCTCTTAATTTCCTTCTGAGGGATTTACATTCCATTGCGTGCGCTTTGGCTTTGCATTGAACCTATTTTCTTTCTTCTCTAGCTTCTGTAAGTGATCACATGACTTCCTCTCATTTGTGTATTTACTCGTAATAAATGGCAGGTGGTTTATTGAGTTATAACTTATATAATCTGTTCTTCGTGTATCATTACACAATATAATTTTGTTTTTAATGCTATTGCAAATTTTCCCTTGTGCATTTTTCTGCAGAAAACAGGAATCTTTTCCCCTCGCTTACCAAAGTAAAGAAAGAGTCATTGTTCTCAAATCAATTATTAAGGTTTTAATTTCCAAGAAAGAGAGAAAAAGAGGAATATTATTGGGAGATTCACTATTATACCTAATATAGGAGTCTAAATTATAAAAAAAAATTCTACATGAAATGGATTTTAGAAACACACCCAAAACCCATTTATAACATAATAAAATGACTTCAAACTTCATATAATTACAAAACTGCCATTGTTTCTTAAAACAAGCAAAATCCCAAAACCTCAACACTCAATAGGATATTAAAGTAATTTAATAATCAAAATTAAATTCAATAGGGTTAGCTATCAATTTTTGGGTTTGTTTATAGAAATTAAATGGTGTAGAGTTTATCTATATTATTAGTGCTAAAGAAATGGTATTTAGCTAAGTAACTCAATATTATTTTCACGAAAAACATAAAAAGAAAAAAAGAAAATACTGAAACGTGAAAAATACATATGTCAAAAATAAAATAAGAAAACCCCACCTTTCCAAACTTACGCACGGACGCACCACACCACCCCACCAAAAAAGGAATAAAAAAAGAATGAAAAAGAAATGAAAAACAACAAGTCTCTTGAGACATTTCCACAATTTCTATAATCTTATAGGAGAAAATGCAATTTTGTAATTCTAGTTTTCGCCCATACTTTATTTTATTTATTCCTTTTTTTGGCACTGCGTCGTCTCTCTCAAAAATCCTGTTTGCTCCGCACAGCTCCAAACCCCCAAACAAGTCACAGTCGCAAAACCTCTGTATATCGCGTATTACTACCCCGCCAAATCTCTCTCTCTCTCTCTCTCTCTCTCTCGCAGAAGCTTTCGATAGACCCCCTCGATTACCTCATTTTTACGATCCTGACCCCTACCCGTTCCCTCTGCAGCTATGTTTCTTCCCGAAATTGCCTTCCATGCCCTCCGTGCATTGCTCCGCGCTCCGTAGCGAAGTTGAATCAATCTCTATGTATGAAGCTTTAGGCGGCATTTGTTGCTCAATTCTTTTAGAACACTCGGTAAGAATTTATCCGTAATTGTTTGATTTTACTTTTCCGTTCTTTTAAACCTAAATTATTATCGGCTAATGCAATTCCTCGGAGTTTAATTTTCAAAATTCTGTTGATTATATTGGGTTACTTATCGTCTCATATGTAAGTGTGAAAGCCTATGGGTTTTAGGAGTTTAATTTTGATAGTGCGGACGTGTATGTATAAAATTGCATCCAGTTATTGACTAGTGTTTTTCATTTGGGTTTTCGCTTACTTAATTTATTGAAGCTGTATGTGTCTGTTTCTAATATGGTCATTGCTTTGTGCATTAATCATTTATATAGAACGTTGATTTAAGTGGTTCAACGATCATCATTCATTCTAATAATCAGTGAACATGAAGTAGGTACTGATTTTGAATGCAATTTTGCATAGCTCCATAAAAACAATTCAATTCATTTTACTTCTAAATTTGCGTTGGCACATGTATGCTAATTGCACAATGTGTATTAAGTTGATACGGTTATGGTGCAAGGATTTCAAATTGTTTGCATCTCAAAATGTTTTTCATGTTTGAGTCATATTTTCTATGGAACGGGATGATTATCTGCTCTTATCATTTTTCTTTTTTGTATTTCCTTGGAAGTAATTTTAGGTTCTTTCACTGGAGTATTTATAGACAAACTAGTGATTTGGTTTCTGCACTGGGAAATTAGAGCTATTGGTGACATAAAACAACATCCTATTGATATCAAGGGATCAAATGGAGTTAAAAGTTTCATCTCCAAAACCAGGGGGCCTTTCTCCTTCTGATTGTATTAGTGATCCTGAGGAAAAGGAAGTCAGTGATGATGATGATGACGATCGAAACCACAAGCATCGTAGACGAGAGACTCGTTCTCAGTCTTTGGAGGCAGATAATCTTGACCAAGTTATAGCAAGGCCATACAGAAAGCGAAATAAACCTTTTGCAAATGGGAACTCTTTTAGAGATAATGACTCTCAAGCGAGTACAACATGGAGAAATTACAATTCCACTTCTCAAGACTTTTCTGTAAAATTTGATAAAAGACGCCCGGGATTAGCATCACTGCCTCGAGCACCTTTCGATTTAAATCAAAGAATCCGCGCAAACCAAGGATTTCTTGGAGACCTTGGTCCTGGTAGGGGAAGAGGAAGAGACTCTGGATCATGGGGCCAACGCGATTCTAGGTTTAACTCGGATATTGCTTCTCAAATGGTTCAGCAGGGATCCATTCCTCCAAATATGTTTGCTGGATGCGGATTACCAAGTGTTTCCAGTGCACAGAATGTATCCTGGAATGCATTTGGATTGATTCCAGGAATACCTAATGGTGCCATGGATACACTACATTCCATTGGCTTGCAAGGAACACTCAGACCGCCAATCCATTCTTCGATGAATATGGGGATTCCTCGTCAAAGATGTAGAGACTTTGAGGAGCGTGGGTTTTGTCTAAGAGGGGATATGTGCCCGATGGAGCATGGTGTGAATCGGATTGTTGTTGAAGATGTCCAGGTACATTTATTGTGCATATCTTTCCTGTTACTCGAACATCAGTAGCATATATTTGACATTGCATCAATGACTTTAAAAGTAGAAGATGGAAGGAGAATTGTGGCGATGCATCTTTAGACTGAGGATCACCACATCTACTGGGGTACAGGTGTTTTATGTGAAAAATTCACCTCAGTATAGTACTTTTTTCTTGGCAATTAATAATGTGTTGTTTATACCCTCGACTCTTTTAAGTATATCCAGCCAATATCTACTTGTCTGCAACCTGAATGTTTAATGCAAGTACTTAGAGGGAGAGATTATGCATGTTTCTGCCTTATGATTCAGTATTATGAATGTTTTATTGACATTCTAGCTTAACGTAAGGCTTTATTTAAATGTAATGTCTGCACCATCAACCATCTTCTTTCACATTCATTATGCCTGAATGTGTAATTTTGTACTATATATGAATTGGCATGTGCAGGTCATACCTTGGTTCCGAAGGCTGTGACTTGATACCTTTTGTTTTTGTTATATTCTTTTGTATAATGCCAATCAGTTTGTGCATGTACCCACAAACACCTGCTTCTGCTGGTCTGTTTATGGTATCCTCGTTATTGAATGATTATTAGCCTTTGGATGTTTCTGTGTTAAGAGATCAAGCTTGTTACTTTATTAGGACTTTCTGCAACAAGATCTAACTCCCTGTGTGCTAGCCATTTTTTCTTTTTGTGTTATCTAACTTGCCATTGGTCAAATGTTTAGCAGGGGGTTGGGATGGGTATATGATATATTTGATTCATCTGATCACAACTCATTCATGCATTTATTTATCATGCTGGACTTTCTCTTGGCTGGATATTTCACTCTTTGCTGGCCTGTGTTTTTACTTAAGTCCTAATTTCCCTCAATTACAGAGTCTTTCTCAGTTCAATCTCCCTGTATCAAGTGCACACCTACTGGGAAAACCCACTGGCCCTGGATCTCTACCACCAGTCAGTGCATCTTCAGCTGCATTGATGAATAGCAAAGGCTTACATGGCAAAACAAGCAAGTCTGCTGTCAATGATGATGGTTTGGTCGGTCCATATTCTGGTCCTGGTTATCTGGGTGGAGCTGATTTGTATGACCCTGATCAACCCCTGTGGAATAATAATGGTCCTGAAACCTCAAATGCACTTCTAGGCCTGCAATCACCTAGGAATGATGAAACTGAATCCGTGTCAAATGATGATCCATCTGATCGTCATCATGCCAGGTTAGATAGTGCTGATAATGAATGCCCCATTAGAAGCGTTGGGACAGCTGCCAGTTCACAGAGTACAAGCATGTCCGTGTGGGGTAGAATTGGTAGTTCAAAAAGTAAATTAGATGTGAAGGAGAAAATTGATCCTACAAATAATTCTTCAGATTATATTGAGAGTGAAACTAAGGAAGGTAAGGATGAATTAGTCAGCATTCAAAATCCACCACGTCAAGGGAAGCGTATAATTGCAGAAGATGGCCCAAAAGCCATGGATTCATCACCCAAGACACATTTTGATCCTACGCGTAACATTCGGAAACCATCTCAAAAAGCATTGCGTACTCTATTTGTCAATGGCATTCCTCAGAAGAGCAACAAAAGGGAGGCTCTTCTTTCTCATTTTCAAAAGTTTGGAGAGGTCGTTGACATTTATATTCCATTGAATAGTGAACGAGCTTTTGTCCAGTTTTCAAGGAGGGAAGAGGCTGAAGCTGCTTTAAAGGCGCCTGATGCTGTAATGGGTAACCGCTTTATCAAGTTGTGGTGGGCTAATCGTGATAGCATTCCTGATGATGGCACAGGCACTGCCAGTATTTTTCCTGGTTCAATTCAACCCCATCCATCAGTTACTAGTATAAGCAAAGATAATCTTCAATCTGCTGCTCCAAAGAGTAGTATTGTCCATGCATCTGATGCTTTTCTACCTTCCGCTGATAACTCCAAGCCTGTCATCTCAAATGGTCCCAAGGCTCCACCTCTGCAGAAAAAGCTAGAGAATTTAGAGCAGTTAAAGGAGGAACTTCGCAAGAAACAGGAAATGCTGGACCAGAAACGAAATGACTTTCGTCGCAAATTGGACAAACTTGAGAAACAAGTAAACCATCTGCCCTTACCTTGAATGTTTCATTTTCTCACAAATGCTACTTGTTTGATACGAGGCATATAACATCTTGGCATGCTTTACAAATTTTCTCATGTAATACTGCCATCTCAATGTACCTTATTTGCAAAGACAGTCTTTTTGCATGGTTTCAAAGAGATCTTAGAAAGTGTTTGAAATTGATTTATATAAAGATGTGGGTGCAAATTTATTAGTGGGGTACATGATAACAGTATTATTTCATTATCAGCTTTGCTCAAGGTTTGACTTTTTTCAGGCTACCGGACCCAAGGGTGAGGCAGACATAGAGCAAGCTGCTAAGAGACCCAAAGTGGGAATAACAGCTGATGTTGGTAAAGTTGCTAATCCAAAGTCCTCAATTCCGGCTCCTATTGAAGAACTGCATGCTGAGATGACTGATAAACACAAATGTGTAGAGAACGTTGTCTCCTGTAGTCCAAAAGCCAGTACAACTATGGTGCTGCAGCAATCCACTAGCTTGAAGCAGCAGAGTATTCGTCCATTGGGATCAATAGGGACTCCTTCTCCAGTGAATAGATACAAATTAGACAACCGTCCCACTGCATTTAGAATTCTTCCTCCTTTACCCACTGGATTCGCAAATGTAAGTCTCTCTCTCACTCTCTCTTTCTCTCTCTCTCAACCGCCAAAAAGGAGAGAAATTATTGTTGCACTTTTCTATAAGTGAATAAGTGAATAAATGATCTCTGCTCTTGGATATTTGGCTGCAATACATGTGGTATCACACATTCCTCAATGAATGGGCCTATGTGTTAATCATGAGCAATAAAGCAATGAGTGCGTTTTTTAAGTAGTACGGTAAGATTTTAGATGAGGCATTAGGACCATTTATTAGGAATTCATGCAATACTTTAGATTCCATTCCATTAGAGATCAGGATAAAGTTCTAGCAGATGCACAGAATGATTTCAATCAAACACAAACGTGCTAGTTTATAAACATAAGTTCAAGTCTTAAAAAACACAACCATTTTTTCGTCCTTAATACCTCTTCCAAATATCCTTCATATTTGCATTAATTTTTTGTGTGTGGTAAAATATAATCCATTCTGGTCCTAGGTTTTCTTTTCAGTTGCATCAAAATGAAATGGTCTGGAGTCTGTTGGTCTTGGTGTAATTTTATCTATGTACCAATGAAAGTAAACTGATGTTTTGTCCTTTCTAGGTTGGTATTATGAAGGAACACTTTTCACCCCATGGCGATCTTTCTAATGCGGAGTTAGAAGATCTGGAATCCTGTGATTGTGGTAGTGAGTTGGAGGCATCAAAAGATTGCTCAGCTTGTATAACTTTCACGACACGCCGTTCAGCGGAGAGGGCATTTCTCAATGGTAAATGCTGGGAAGGACACGATTTAAAATTTATGTGGCTGACATCTAGCATTTCCAGCAATGACCATAGTGGCAGAGAAAATTCTCCATCCACCACCACCATCCCCAAGGGGCCATTAATAGCTGATGTTGAGCCTGCAGATAAAGTAGCAGACAGTGGATCCCAGGAAGCTGCTGCTGCATCAGGAAATGGAGAACCTGAACATTCTGAAAGACAAGGTGATGTTGAGCACATGGAACCGGATGAGTATTCCCAGTCTAGTCCAAGGTCAACGTCTGGCGAGAAAGAGTCATCTAAAGGCGAAGCAATGTAATTTACACATGGGCTAGTTTTCAGATTTGTACAGTCAGGTAAATGTTAAATCTGAGAAACTCTAATTTTCCAGGAAACCTGCTTTAGCAATTGCTTAAAATTTTATTTTCCAGTGTTTCTTATTTGTATGCATGGGATTTGTAAAAAGGGAATTTCCTATTTTTGACTTTCACCTGAGGATAGTTGAGTGGTGTACCATGTTGTCTTTCTGCTTAGATATGTGTAGGACCAAATCATTAAAGTTGAAAATTCTGTTGAAACATTTAAACGGTTACATAGAAGAAAATATTAGGGATTTGATTCCCTTTCAGTTTTATGTAAGTTGATCCAGTAATTTTACTGAATTCTCTCACTGGATTGTGATGCTATTTGCTTTCTATGTATTTGCTCTGTGAAAATAGTATTTCAGTTTCTCCGGTGCTTCTTATCACTTCATTAACGAAAAGATGGCCGTGTCAAAAAATGTCCCTTTGATGATTTTGTCTTTCTACGTCAAAGAGAGTTCAAAGTGCTGAAGCCCGGGATGAATGTAACCCCGGTTTCAAGCTTAGGGAAGTGTAAACAATACGGTAATCGTTGGAAGTTTAATGGATACCAATTGAAAAAAAAATAAAAAAATTGTAACTAGCAGTTCTAGAGGGGAGGTTAAAAAACTTCTCATATTTTATTGAACAAGAATGAGCCAATCACATTCAGAGTCTGAAATCGACAAAAGAAGAAAACATTTCTTCACCAGTGTCAAATTGTGATTGGCCAAAACAAAAGAAGATAACATTTCTTCATGGTTTCACCGTTCTCTACCTTTTGCTTTATATAATAGATTAGTTGTAATTTACACAAAATGGACCCAAAATATAATATAATTTTAATTTACATGTACATATCAAAGAAAAGGCCAACTATATCTATACAGCAAAGATGGCCCCCACCCAAAAACACTAAATCATATATTCATACGGATATTGCTTGCCTCATTTCCTGTAAGGAGATACTCCTCCTTCATGTGAATCACAGTTTGACACATGCAAAAATAATTCGTCAAAAACACAAACTTCTGCACACATGTCACACTATTATTGACAGGAATGTAGGAGCTCTTACTTACATGGTAAGGAGTGAAGTATTTTCCTATTCAGACTGTCAGTGCCAAACAAGCAAATAAGAAAAAAAGAAGTTATATTTTAAAATCGATTGGTCCTAGAATTCAAACCTATGACTTCCATTTCCAGCTGGCAGTGGTAAATTGTTAGCAATCAACTCAACTGCGATGCCAGCAGCAGCAGCATCTCAAGTTTTGTTTTGTTTTGTAGACCTTGAAGAACACTAATAAATGGAAAATTGAGAGAGACATTCCAAAGTTGAAGGTCTCAGGTCTGCCATCTACCAGTAACCAGTCAGTCAGGCTTCAGTTTCTCCGAGATAGAGTCCCCCAGCAAGTAAAACAAGTAAAGCTTCAGCCAGGAATTCATTGCTTTAAATGACAGACATGCTCAATGCTTCCTGGAGAATTCTAATATAAGTGCAGAGCATGCATGCATGCATGCTACGAAAGATCCTTAAAAGAAGAGATCATCGCATGGTTGAAAAGTCACCTTCTATAGCAGCAAAGCAATTGAAGACCCCAAATTGAAAATTGGTCCTCATTTGACCTTAACTTTCTATTACTACCCCCATAACATAAGAATAGGTGCCACTGCCAAACAATTCACTACCCTGGCAGTGGCTCCTCATCTATGTCATGCTTTTCGGCCAATCCCTTACCTTTCCCTCATTATCTACCAAGAAGCACAATCACCAGATTCACCCTGGTAAACACATATCATGGTTGGCAATGTACTAGAGTGAAAGCATGTTGCATTGCACCTAGAATATCGGTCATAGGATTCAATAAAATCCCTCAGATCATCTACCTAGGACGACAATGCCCAACATTCTTCTTTCTAAGTTTATTCCACATGAAGCTTGTCTTTATCTGGTCTTGCAGTTCTCCATAATCCATGGATCACATACTTAAATGTAAGGCTATTCGGCGCAAAACCCACTTTCATCATCCTATCCTGCAACTCCAACAACTTGGCCATATCACCATCCTCACTGAAGACTTTGACCAGTGTATTGTAACTTTCAGAATCAAAAACTTGAAATTCTTTGGCAAACAAGCCTAATAATGTTTCTGCTTTATCAACATCCCTTTCTTTGCAGTACCCCTTTATCAATGACCTGCATATCTCCAGATTAGGAGCCAAACCAGATTCAGCCATCTCTTCCATTAGAGATTCACCGTCCACTGTTCTACTTATGTGACATAGACAGCATATTAGAGTTCTGTATGTAATAAGATCGGGTTTAATGTTCTTACGTACCATCTCGGCTTTCAAAAGCAGTGCCTCTGCTACATAAAGGCTTTCGCAGAGAGACTCAATCAATTTGTTATAGATATCCAAACCAGGCAGATAACCATCCTTAGAACTTCTTTCTAATAGACTTTTAGCTGCAAATGGTCGAAGTTCTTGACACAAGGCAACTATTAGATAATCATAAACATAATGAGAAATAGACACTTGAAATCTTTGAAGCTCCACAACCAAATTCAGAGCAGAGAGCAGCTTACCTTCTTTGCCATATCCTTCAATGACTATCCTACAAGTGAAATCATCTGGACAAATACCATTTCTGATCATCTCATGCAACAATGATCGACACACTTGCATCTTCCCCTCATGGCAATAACCACTAATAAGAGTGTTATACGATACAGTGTCTGGATCCAACCCTCTATCAACCATCCGATGAAAAATCTGATGAGCCTCCCTTACGTTCCCTTGTTTACAAAGACCATTCATCAAGGCAGTATATGAAACCATGTCCGGCATCACACCTCTCCTATACATGATCTTATACAAATAAAATGCATCTTCCAACATTCCTTTCCTACAATAGCTACTAATTAGAGTATTATATGTCACAATATCGGGATCAAATCCTTCTTCTTCCATTGTCTCCAAAAATGCATTCACTTTATCAACATCTCCATCCTTGCACAAAACATTAATCAAAATATTAAAAGTATACACATTTGGGTGTATGCCAATCCTTCCCATCTCCTCATATACATCCCAACACTGGTCAATACAATTCAACTTCACTAACCCATTCAAAAGACAATTACAAGCAATCACGCTGGGAATAAAACCAACCCTTATTGTCTTTTTCAAAGTGCTAAAACCATCTCCAATCATACCTGCTTTCACATAAGCCTTAATGAGCATGCCAAATATAACCGGATCCCAGTTACAATCTTCAGTACACACAACCAAATTTTGGAAAATGTCATCTTTTGGTGAAACATCTCTGACCAACTCTATCAACTCCCATAACAATTTCATAGCTTGCGGAAACTTCTTGGAGCATGCCAGAATATGAACAACAATACAATAATTCTGGGTAGTGGGTCTGAGACCCAAACCATTCTTGACCCAATTGAAAAATATAAGAGCTGAGGAGTAATTAGATTGAAATCTGAGCAGAACCCTGGAAATTTCTTGAGCACCTAGATGAGGAAGAAGCTCTTTAATGTCATTTTGAAGAAGGGCAAGATGGGCGTTTCCTTGCTTAAGGCTTGAACAGATGAGATTGACTATGTTGTTGGGGTTTTGGGTTTGGGGAAGAAAATGATAAAGTGGGCTTGAAACTGATATGGAGTGAGAGTCTGGGATGGTCTGTAGAGCTGAAGAAGAAGAAGAGAGAGCTGATATTTTTAGTTTGAAATTGATGTTCAAGAGTGGTTTTGTATGATAGGGAGAGTTGGCTGACATAACGAAGATCCGATTTATGGAACATGTTGAAGCACGATGCATCGCTAGCTAAAAGAGAGATGGATGGAGCGAGCGAGAAAGGAACCTGCTGCGAGTCTGCAACTTGGACAGAGGCGTGAATAAAACAAAATATTGACACCAATCCGCAAATATTTTTAAATAAGACAAACGACCTTGGGGTCAATTCGTTAATAATACGTAATGCCGTTTCTTCTACCCGACTAGACTTGACATTTTAGTGATCCGTAATCGGAATCAAAATAAGGTGTTGGATTACGATTACTGATTATTCACGGGTTTACTTCACATAAAGGAATGACGATTACGGATTACTCACGGATTTACTTCACATAAAGGAATGAAAGTGTAAGTGGAGCTCATACAAAATCAAGAATTTAACTCATGATTTTGGAGGAATTGAACTTTTGGGTAGGAGGTGGTATTCTTTTTTACCCATTATATCATCACATTTTTAAAAAATTTCAAATTTGTCACCCACTTTAACCCACAAGGGCATTTTAATAAGCAAACCAGTTTCAACTTCGATTTATCGGAATTTAGTAAACAACTTATAAGGAATCAATATCATTCCTACCACATTCTAACTCCTCCTCAATCAGACTACTCCTCCTCAATCAAACTTCTCATCAATTCAATTCCTCATCATATTACTTTTTTTTTTCAATGATTATAGATTAATAAACATGCCAAACCAAATCGTTCGATTTTAGAGGATCTTGCATGTTTTGACTTCAGGTTGCACTTCCGAGTGCATGACAAGAGCCGAGAGAGCTAAGGTGGAAAACGACCCGTCGTCCAACTACTACTTGCCCCCATTCCAGAATCAGAAGAGGCATGTATTTGCTCCAGGTACCAGATAGCAACCCAAGAAATTGCAATGCCTGTAGGAGAAAAAGGTTAATTTTTAATACAGAAAAGACAGAAATTCAAGCTGGCAAACAAGGAAAATGGTTAATAATTCGCACGAATTTCATTAGAATTTCAAGGGAAGGCAACAGCCCTGTAGTAGGAGTATGCCATTCACTCTACGAAACGTGTTATCACCTACCGTGGAAGGATAGCTAGATACACAGCCAATTTCAACTGCATCAACAAGCCACTGTCTTTTGACACTTCTGTCTGCATGTTGCAAAGCTGCTACAACTTCAACGAGCGCATCCCACATACCTGCAAATATGTTAAGTTCAAAGACACCAGCAGCATCGTAAGAAATTCTCATACTAGAGATGCTTTCAAATACCAGTAACGGCAATTCCTATTCTATTAAGCACTGTGGCATCAAGCAAACCTTTCACGATATATCCACTTTCTTTTCTTATGTTTTGATTAACCATTAGGTAGAGAAACTAACCATATATTACCATTTAAAAATTATACACATATAATTAGAAAGATCCTAACCATTTGAATCTGTGTTCATTATCCAAGCTTTTAGCCTTCCCAGCTCAGTCAATGGGATGGAACCAATCCTAACAAGCTTAGCTTTGGTTTGAACCTTTTTCAGAACTTCAATAAGCTGACCATCTCTTTGTTGCAGGTCTTCCTGGGAAACCTGTAAGGACATTAGGTGTGCCATTAGGTTCAACTAAAGCGTTGTATCTTAATGGTTTTCAACACAAATCAAGCTGCATTGACATATTGATAGAGCCCTATAAATTTCTTGATTTAACTCCTACTTAGTTTGTATAGCAACAGAAGAAATATTATAGGATTTTCTGAAGGATGCAAGTTGCAACTCATTCTCATTATCAGCATATTCATCAAACAACAAACTATAATAAGAGTTTCTGTAGGGAACCGCACATCAATAAAAGCAGATATTACTAATTATATATAGTACCTGCAGGAAATCCAAGTACCAACTTTTCCGAGCCTTCCTAAAGCATCTAACTGCCTTAGACCACTCCTCTACAGTACGTGACTGACCTACTCCTCCTATGGCAGGCAATTGCATTGCAGGCATCAAGGAAAAGAGCACCTCCATGCCCTTTTCTATGTGGGATATGTACTCTAGAGAGTCAAGAGAAGCCTCATCTAAACACTGATAGAGACCCTTCCAGCATGAAATCCGTAATAAGCTTGTCTCATCAGTGCCATGTGATTGATATGAAGTAACTGAAGAGAAGTAGCTACACACATCATCAAATACTTTCTCAAGCCTGGAACCTGAGAATACTTTAATGAGGTCTACAAGACGATCCAGAAGACAAGATTGCAGCTTCAACTCAAGAGTTCTGAATCTGGACAAGTCGGACAGCTCATCAAGGAAACTTAGGAGCTGATCAAATTTATTGGCATGAGCCAATGAGAACTTTACGCATTCCTCCCTAAGGGTTCCTTTTTCAAGAGATGATTCTGTTGGAAACAACTCAGCAACCTGAGCCTCATATCTCATGCAGCGTCTGATGATCGTACCCCAATCCAAGGTCGGCAACTGAGGAGCTTGTGAAAGGCACCTTATCACAGTTACTACGGTGCCAACATGAGCGACACTACCTGTCTGAATTTAAAAATTCAATACATTAGAAAGACCAATACAGGAAAATAAACAAAGAACAAAATCTTTTGCGTGTGTGTGTGCATAACTGGTCCAAAGGGAAGAGGAAAAATGAATATCCATGCTGTAGGCGACAAAAGTTTTATCTATTGGCCAATGTGGTACTTATGAATTATGATACATTATTTCTCCATACATGTAACTTGTAAGTTTGGTGATCTACACTGCATATGACCAATCTTTTCTTGATTTCCCATCCTTCAAGCAGAATCTTATTCCTTCATAAAAGTAATCAGACTATGCAATATATGAAAATCTGACATCTCAGGTGTAAAATCAGAACAGATCTTCAAATGTGAATATAAGAATTCATATGCCCCTATTTATTGATTTCTTCATATCAAGAATGTAATAGTTATATCAACACTTCAACGGTGAAAAAATTGATGTCAGTTTTGTTACAAGTATTCATGTCTGTTATCCACCAAAAAGGGAAGAAAAAAAGTACACTTATGGACCGCTACAAAACCAGTAGCAAGAGATGTACCTCAGTAGAATTGAGATGCATCAGCCATGAAGAAAGCTTCAGAACTGAACTGTCATCTGCAAAACTTTGAGAAACTGATTTTGAACCACCTCCATCACTATTGATACTATTGTCAAAATTGCAAACTTCCTTGGAGAACAGATGATTTCGAAGAAACGAAACTGCCCATGCAGCATATTGTTGCAATTGATGGTCATCAGAATTCTGTGCAACCAGAAATATATCCTGCATCAACGACGTCAAATGCTGCTCACAAGTAGGACTAGAAAGTAGAGGGCCCATGAGATATCGAGATTCCTGTTCAGCAGAAACAAGAGTATATATTTGCATGAACCAGAACAAGAACAAAATAACAAAAATTCGTACACACTTTCATAAAATAGAAAAATATAACTACCTTGTGTTCATAAGCTGTCTGCATTGAGGTTGGAGGATGCATGTCAACCAGGATCCCAGCACCTGCTCCCATAGCATTAACAACTCCAAGCATCCCACTCAAATGGACTAAAGGAGGGTAAGGATTCGAATAACATTTTCTGAACAATTCCAGTAGACCTTTTACATGTTCATCTTCAAGAGAATGCAATCCTCCATTCAGTATGCAGGCTAGGAGACTTCCTGCTCCTATACAAGATGCCATAATTAAGCTGTGATAGAAAGTGCCAGATTTTTTGACAGACAATAATTCAGAAATGAGCTCCCTGTACCCATTCACTAAATGGCGTACTTCATTATCATCCATCAGTTCTAATCTTTGGCAGAATTCAACTACAATGGGAAGTGCAAGACAGGATCCTACTGATAAAACTATCTCAGAACCCCCACTAAAAGACCAAGACCCTTGAACTGGTGTAGTCATATGTGGAATCCATGAAATGATCAAGTCTTTTATCTTGAGAACAGCATCATGTGCCCCAGCTCTGTACAGTGCACCAACAGAACTCGCCAAACCAAGAACAAGTCCAGCAACACCCCAGATATCTTCGAGGGAGTCATCAGATTTCTCATTTGACAGTTCAGCAGTTATATTCATATCTGTACCAAATGCGTTAGGTGGGAAGTATGCAGACAGACTTTCCATAACATCAGATGGCAACTGAGTGAGCTGACCTATCATGAGTGATAATGCCTTCACTATCATACCAAGCAAGTCTGCTTCCGTCATCTTGCCTGTTTCTTTGTCCATGTCAGAATTATCACCAGCATCAACCCTGGTAAGAAGATCTAGACAAGAAAAACCCAAGGCAACCCCACAGGCTCCTCTGACAAGGGTGCTATTGCTACTACACATAACCTGAAAGCATGCACTATTAGTGAAAAAAACATGGGCAAGGAAAAGGGGGGGAGATCAACACCAGCTTTTCAAAGTACAAAGAAGAAAGAAAAAAAAAAGGAATTGAGAATGTCAAATAGAACTTTACAAACCTCAACAAGTCCAGTGATATTCTCAAACTTTTGCTTATGATCTGTTACATGTAGGCAACTTGAGATCAATCCAAGAGAAATCGCAGCAGACCATTTGCGGTGTTCATGTTCATTCTGGACCAACCAATTCAACATAAATTTTGAGGCAGCTGATTTAACAGCGTGAGCAGATGGAGGCAAGACCTAACAAGCAGCAACCATAGCCAAAATTTAAGGATGAGTAAAGCATGTAAGACCTAGTATAGAGGCATTACTAATTATAAAAGTTAAACCTACAAGAGAGAATATATCAGGCCGTGGAGAGCCTTGAACTTCACTGAGTAAATTATTTTTCCTCTTTTGTTGCTATTTGAGTCAGAAATTCACTGACTAGGTTGAAGCTTCAGTTTCTGAGATCATTTTTCTAGTTGGATAATGCTGTCTATTTGTCACTCCTGTTTTTTCTTTTTTTTCCTTCAAGTTCTTTAGATCATTGTAATATCAGGTCATAGTTTCTCAAGGTGTTTCTCTAGTATACTTTGCATATTGGGTTTTGTTCCTTTTTTTAATAATGTTTTTACTTTAAAACAAAAGGTTAGCAGGATTCCAGCTACTCATGAGTCATGACACCAACGAATCGATGCTCAAAATACTACCTGTGTAAGCAAAAATAAATATTGAAAAGAAAACAATATGATGTTATGCAGAGCAGTCAGATTATGAAGTTTACATAAAATATCACACAACATAGAACTCTTACCACACAAAGTGCACCAATAGCTAGTGCAATGTTTTCAGCAGATCTAGGAATAGCCTCTTCAGCTGATTTTATCATACTCTACACATTAGACAAAGAAAAAAAGAAAAGGAGGAAATTTCAGCACAGGCTCAGATATCTAGAGGATAAATTCTGTACAATTAAATGAAAACAAGACAGTGAACCTTCAGAATGTCATTAGCAGCTTTAATGGTTTTATCCAAGAGGGCAGATGGCACTTTAGCATCAAAGGACAAGACATCTGCCCTCACCCAACGCCGGACAAACGACTTCCATGATTGCAGTGAAATAAGGGCAATAAAAATATTTCTTGAGAGCTGAAGAGATGAAGCTATTTCCACCAATGCCTTCTCATATCCAGCATGTACATCCCGCAATCCCTATACACAAAATAATGAAGATTTGAAGCACAGTAAAGAGAAGAATAATGCTAATTTTCAACTATCTTACCTTTGATGTCCCTAAGGTGTTTACATCTTTAGGAGTGAAAGAAAGACATAGCAGGGCTGCACCAGGTAACTCTCTGGTGTCACTTCTTTTCCCTACAAATGAACTTTCATATGCTCAGAGCCTCAAACCCAAAGAGAGATGCCAATATGCTATGCAGGTCACACATAGCAAGATCACATCAAGATAATTAAGTTTGATAAATCACTATCAACAATAAGTTAATCACTTCTCACTCTCAGGACATGGATTTAATGAAAATAAGTAATCATCTACAAAACTAAAATCAGCATTCAGTAATGAAAAGAAAGGAAACATAAAGTCCCTTACACATTAATTTCATGCTATATAAACCTTTCAGTTTGAGTTTCGAAACTTCAAGTAATAAAGTTTAGCATCTCTCTCTCTCTCTCTCTCTCTCCTGATACCAACTGTATTCATTTTGTATCTCTTTTTACACAACTTTCCTTTCAAAATTTGTCCAAAAAGAGTATCAGTTAAAGTAAGTTTGACCTTCTCTTTACTGAACAATCAAGAAAAGTAACTAGGGTTTGTGTGTTTAAATGTTTGTATGGGTCCACCAGCTTCTCTTTACAAACTACATCTAAGACACCGATCTCTTAATACCTGAAGAAAAGATCACATGAGGAAACACATCCAGCAGCTTCTCGATCTTACTTCCTGAAACCCTTTTCTCCTTAACCAATCTTCGCCTTGTGCTAAACCATATAAACATAATGTTCTCAATACTAATTAAATGTTTACTACAATTTTAATTTCAGCATGTAAAGGAAATTAAGGACTGGAGAAAAGAATTGATAAGAGAAGGATTAGAGAGAGAAATGTATTGCTAACAGGTGCTCATATGTAGGATTTCTACTAGGATTAGAGAGAGAAATACGCTGTATTTTCTAGTTTTCCAAATTCTAGTAGGATTTCTACTTTTTCAGATTTCCAGATTTCTAGTTTTAAGTTTCCTATTTTATTTGGGTTAGGATTTCTGTTTAAGCAAGGGATTTTTATCCTATTATGTCTAGGTTTTGGTTTGCTATAAATAACCCCATGTAATTCTTTAAAATTCAGATTTGGATATTGAGTAAACCTTCTCTTTAAACTATGTGATTCCTGTTCTTCCTTCTCGGTTCTCAGATTTCGGTCCTTTCTTTCGTCCCTTCGATCTATATTTTCGTCTCCTCAACCCCCGATATTCTTCTTGTTCTACTATTCTACCCTTTCTTTCGTCTTTTCGATCTATATTTTCGTCTCCTCGATCTATTATATTCTTCTATGTTCTATTGTTTGCGTGCTTAATCTAATACCTACAGGCTGTTCTACATCACTAGGAGTATAAGAAACATCACAACAAGAATCTTAACCTGCAAACTTCCAAAGGCACGGTCATTGGTCTCCCACGTCTGACAAAGTAAACGAATGGCTGTCGCATATAAAGTTCTGAACATCAAATGAAGGATTTCAAAAATATAAAAATTAAAATTTATTTATTAAAAAAAAAATCCAGAATAGTACATAGTACATACGGTTTGGCATCCTTCTGAAGCATTGGTAAGATAGTCTGAACTAGAAGAGGAATCATCATAGAGTGTGAAGCAAGAGCTGGAAGCATTGCCAAAAGTTTTGGCTGCCAGAACAGTTCAACGAAGTAATTAAGAAAAAAATGAGAAAAAGGAAGAGTCACACAGAAAAGCAAGTATGCCTTGAAATTGTAATAAGACATAAGGAATGTAGGATACAAAATGAAAACTTACCAATATAGTACAGCAACTTATATCTTTTCTAGTGAACATGTTATTGTAAAATAGGATAGCCAGCAATAGTTGAGCTCCCACTTTAGGATCCATAGTAGCAATAGCAGCCAAAGAATCTAGAGCAGTGCTCCCCAGTGACTGATGCATCACTAAAACACCAGAAATGGCACAGAGTAACAAGGGCATTCCTGCAAGAACGAATAGTGGGGAACACGTGAATATGATGCAAATGAAATAAACTTTTAAACAAATGCACCAAATCAATCAACTACCGGTTATTGCATGCTTAAGAACTAGGGGAAATGCAGGTGCCTTCTAAGTATTTACCAGTTATGAATCTTTCTTGAGGCTGAGACAGAGGTAGGGAGGACTTTCGTCTCTCAACAATCCATAAAGTGTACTCTCGTAGTTCAGAAGCCCAAGATCTTGATACGTCATGAATCTCTTTGCCATTAGTTTTACCACTAGAAGCAAAATTTAAGAAGAAACTGGACGATGAATAAGGATCCTGAAAAGAAGAAAATTGAAATTTTATAAAACCCAATCATCCTTTGCTAGAAAAGAGTTGCCGGTTTCTATTAGAACTTTAAAAATAATGTCAATCTACATGCAATATGGACAAATACTATTTTCTTTCTTCTTTTAAGAACAGGTTACAAACTTAGACTCCTGCAAGAACGAATAACTATGAATTGAAAACATAGAACACATTCACACAACTCTAAGATAAATAGCCCCATGATACTTCGATTTTGTAAGAAGATTAAACACCCTTATTTTAACAAACAAAAGAATTCCGGATATGAGAGAAGAAAAAAAAAAGTAACTGCACCTGAAACCATAGATGCCGTAAGATTCTAAAAACAATAGATCGAGGTGTGCTTAGAGATGGATATACTGCTTCTTTGCTTGGTTTATGCGTTGGTGCTATCAAAACTGTTACTAAGAGCTTTTTCTAACATGGCAAGCAAATCTGTTGCTGCTCTTTGACATACTTAGAAGGAGATGACAGTAGGCTAATGACAGGAAATATTAATAAAAGCTCCTCACTCAGAACAAATGCTGTTCTGTCAACATATTCTACAAGAGTAAATAAAATTTTACATAAGCAAAAAGCAATAGAGCATCATTATGGCATTGAAACATTGAATGTGGGAATGTAATCCAAGTCAGAACAAAGCAACCCAAAATGAACAGTGAGTTCATTTCCTATTACAAAACAAATAAATACATATAATATAAGTGAGATCGTAGTCACTATGAAATCATTCGAGAAGCGAAGCATAAATAAAAGGATACAGCTCTTGGCTCATTGGAAAGATGTAGTAAGATAAACAGACTAACAATTTCTAATAGATTCTTAGAGACACCAACACCTATCACAAAATTGCATAAATGTAGATATTATCAAATTGTAAAAAAAAAAAAAAAAAAGAGCATACCATCTCCATACTTCCACTTCAAGAGAAGGTGGAGAAGTTTCAATGTAGAAAGTTGTTCATACTCAAGCTCTGACTGAACGAGGATAATAAATAAGGTGAGCATAGCGGATGATAATTTAGGCACATAATGCAACCCAATATCTTTCTGGGCAAATAATAAATGCTTGGACAGTTCAAGCATGGGCTCAATCAAACCACAGTGCATGTGAGCAGCTGAAGAAATTGAAAGAATTTTGTCAAACAGTTCCAAACCACAGAGATGAGCCTCAGCAATCAGCTGCCAACAAGGACAGGACAAAATGATTTTATCATTAATTCCAGGGGAAAAAAAAGAACCACGACCAAAGAGAAAGGATAAGAATACACCAATCCAGTTCCAACCAAATGCCTCAGAACCACTGTATATGTCTCCACCATACATTCCGCAAAATATATGAAATTCCTAAAATCCTGAGAATTTTCAAGAGTTAACCTAAGTAGCATCAAGCCAAGGTGAAACAGTTATCACACCCCATCTCCCCCACAAAATTTAAATTATTCCCCCCAACCACGATACAGTAGAAGGAGAATAAGCCAATACTATGACAAGTATACTCACTTGTGAATTCTTGTGTGGAACAAATGGAAGACAGTCTGTTAACATTTTAAGGACAGGCTTTGCCTCGAGAGGAATTGAGCAACAAAGAGAGGCCATCGATGATATTAGATGCCTTGCAAACAGGGATGAAGTGTCCGAAAAAGGTACCCTTAAGATTGAATAATTTAAGAAGGGTCTTAAGAATTCACATACTACCACCATTCCCAACTGCTTATTATGTGCCATAAACAATAAAACTTGCTGCACAAGTTCAGACTTAGCTTCGGGTCGGCCTGACAAAACCTGTCAACCATCAACACACACCGAATCAAGATTCAAACTCTCCATTCATTTACCTGCATTCTTATAATATTCAAATTATTCAACAAAATCAACCTTCGAATTCTATTACTAAGTTTGGTTGTATCAATATCAAATGTGCAACACCCCATTAGTTTCCGAACTGAATTCAAGTAAAATTCCGGTTATCCAATTTCCATACAATGACATTCATCATTTCTGTTCAACCAAACACAGTCTAAATAAAAACCATTATTTTCCTATTACCTTAACAAAGGGGTGAGTTTCCGTGGCACTGAACGACCACTTGCCATTGCTCCTCTGAAACCCTAACCGAACTAGATACCCCAAACCTTTGACGAAAAGGTCGACGAACTTCGCGCCGGATCCTTCGAGTGCGAACTGGAGCTCTATTAACCCGCGAGAGATATCTATTTTGGAGTCCGTCACGAGGCTGCATAGCTCGCGAACCGATTGGTCAACAACAGCTGGGGAGGTGGAGTGGAGGCACTGAGAAATGGCTTCTCTTCCGGGTTCGGACTCGGAGTCCAAATAGTTCGGGGCGGATCGGAGCTTCGAGAAGATTGAGATTACAGCGTATTTTGGAGCGACGGTTGAGGAACCCGCGTTTTCTCCAGCAAGAGAGTGTGCGAGGCCATAGAGAGAGAGAGAGAGAGAGAGAGAGAGCAAGTTACCGTTTCAGGGAGGGAACATGAATAAGCGGTGGCGCGTAAGGTGATACGACGTCGCAGATATGTGCTATGGATTTTTGGCCCAGATGGTTTGAATCTTTAACTAACGGAGTCCACCCCAGTTCTGCCAGAGCTCATTCTTGCTAGTTAACTTTAGCGTCCAATATTTTTCTTAACAAACCCGCATGTTCTCAAAATATGGCCCAATACCATTGTCGGGAATCCTGACTCGGGATATACTAAAATAATTTTCTAGAATTTTTAAATAACTGAAACTATTTTAAAAATAATTTTAAATTCCATAAAGTTATTTAAAATAATTAAGTATAATTAAATAGTATTTATTAAGTAATTGTTATGAAATTAATTAAAATATTTAAATACTAATTATTTATTAAATAAATAAAAGTAATTAAAACATAATATATTCAAAGAGTATAGTATCTTTAAAATATTCTATACCTTTAAATCGTATAGCCGTGCGGCTATACTCCATAAATAAAATATTTTCACAGTCTAGCCGCATGGCTATACTATTTACAAAATATAATATTCTATTTTGGGGTATAGCCGTGTTAAAGGTATAGAATATTCTATTTTGGGGTATAGCCGAACGGCTATACACCAAAATATAATATTCTGTGCTTTAAATGGTATAGCCGTGTGGCTATACCCCAAAATATAATATTCTATACCTTTAAATAGTATAGCCGTGCGGCTATACTCCATAAATACAATATTTTAACAGTATAGCCGTGCGGCTACACTCCAAAATAGAGTATTCTGTGCTTTAAATAGTATAGCCGTGCGGCTATACCCCAAAATAGAATATTATGTGCTTTAAACATTACAGCCGGGCGGCTATACTCCACAAATACAATATTTTAACAGTATAGCCTAACGGCTAGAATCCAAAATATAATATGCCCTACTTTAAATAGTATCGCCATACGGCTATACTCCAAAATATAATATTACGCTTTAAACGGTATAGCCGCACGGCTATATTCCAAAATATAATATTCTATACTTTAAATAGTCTAGCCGAACGGCTATAATCCAAAATATAATATTCTGTGATTTAAATGGTATAGCCGTGCGGCTATACTCCAAAATAGAATATTCTGTTCTTTAAATAGTATAGCCGGGCGGCTATACTCCAAAATATAATATTCTGTGCTTTAAATAGTATAGCCGTGCGGCTATACCCCAAAATAGAATATTATGTGCTTTAAACAGTACAGCCGCGGGCTATACTCCACAAATACAATATTTTAACAGTATAGCCGAACGGCTAGAATCCAAAATATAATATGCCCTACTTTAAATAGTATCGCCGCACGGCTATACTCCAAAATATAATATTCTGTGCTTTAAACAGTATAGCCGTGCGGCTATACTCCAAAATATAATATTCTGTGATTTAAACCGTATAGCCGTGCGGCTATACTCCAAAATATAATATTCTGTGCTTTAAATAGTATAGCCGTGCGGCTATACTCCAAAATATAATATTCTGTGCTTTAAATAGTATAGCCGCGCGGCTATACTCCATATAAACAATATTTTAACTGTATAGCCGCACGGCTAAACTCCAAAATATAATGTTCTATACTTTAAATAGTATAGCCGCACGGCTATAATCCAAAATTTAATATTATGTTCTTTAAATAGAGTATTCTGTACTTTCAATAGTATAGCCGCGAGGCTATACCCCAAAATAGAATATTCTATGCCTTTAAATAGTATAGCTGTACGGCTATACCCCGAAATAGAATATCTCAAAAGTATAGCCGCCCGGCTATACCTTGTAACTTAGAGAACACCTGTCCCAACGAAGATTCGTCGATACAAGCCTTTGCCGGCAAATATGATTAGACCTTTCCCGACGAAATTTCGTCGGCACAGGTTTTTTTTTTAAAAAAAACAATTGAGAATATAAAATTAGTTTATGTCCTTTTTTTGGCCAACTTCTTTAATTTAATATATGTGATTAAGTAATATCTTAGCCTTTTTGAATTACTTTAATTAGTAATTATGTATTAATTATTATTTCTTTAGTGAATATTTAAATATGTTACTGATTTAATTCTATTGTGCAAAAATGAAAAATTAAATCACTTATTTTCGTTTGGGCGTCTTAATTAAATTTCCCCAGAGCCCAACTCCCATCTTTTTTTAATAATTAAAGATTATTTATTATCTATATAATATTTAATGCCCAAATCGAATTAAACTTCGTTGGGCTAGGTCTATCTCGATAAAATTCGCCGAAACATGTCTAGGCTAGGTTCGGTTACATCATACTACCCGAAGATTGAGAGCGAAACCTAAATTGTAAAGCCCTAGGTCGAGTTACATGATTATCCAAGCCTAATCAAGAGTGCCCAACAGTAGGTTAACAAGTAGGATTCGAGGCGTGCGAACGGTTATGGAACAAGTTCGGATAAGTTTGAAATCTACGGTTTTTGGTTTGAGACTTGGATCTAAGGTTTGGAGACTAAAATTCCATTTTTAGAATACTAAAATAATTTTCTATAATTTTTAAACAATTGAAATAATTTTAAAAATAATTTTAAATAGTTGAAACAACTTTAAAAATAATTTTAAATTCCACAAAATTATTTAAGATAGTTAAATATAATTAATTAGTATTTATTAAGTAATTGTTATGAAATGAATTAAAATATTTAAATACTAATTCTTCATTAAATAAATAAAAGTAATTAAAACATAATATATTCAAAGAGTAAAGTACCTTCCAAAATATAATATTCTGTGCTTTAAATAGTATAGCCGCGCGGCTATACCCCAAAATAGAATATTCTGTTCTTCAAATAGTATAGCCGTGCGGCTATACTCCATAAATACAATATTTTAACATTATAGCCGCTCGGCTATACTCCAAAATATAATATTCTGTACTCTAAATAGTATAGCCGTGTGGCTATACCCCAAAATAGAGTATTATGTGCTTTAAATAGTATAGCCGTGTGGCTATACCCCAAAATAGAGTATTATGTGCTTTAAATAGTATAGCCGTACGGCTATACTCCATTAATACAATATTTTAACAGTATAGCCGAACGGCTATACTCCAAAATATAATATTCTATACTTTAAATAGTATAGCCGCACGGTTATACTCCAAAATATAATATTCTGTTCTTTAAATAGTATAGCCGTTCGGCTATACTCGAAAATAGAGTATTATGTACCTTTAAATAGTATAGCCGTGCAGCTATACCCCGAAATAGAATATCTCAAAAGTATAGCCGTTCGGCTATACCCAAAAAAGAATATTTTGAAGTATAGCCGCCCGGCTATACCCTGTAACTTAGAGAACACCTGTCCCGACGCAGCCATTTCGTGCAGTCTTTTCCTAAGAATATGATTAGACCTCTCCACCTAAATTTCATTTACATGTGTTTTTTTAATTTTAAAATTTTAGAATATAAAATTAGTTTCTGTACTTTTTTTTTGCCAACTTCTTTAATTTTATATATGTGATTAAGTAATATCTTATCCTTTTTGAATTACTTTAATTAGTAATTATGTATTAATTATTATTTCTTTAGTGAATATTTAAATATGTTACTGATTTGATTCTGCTGTGCAAAAACGAAAAATTAAATTACTTATTTTCGTTTGGGTGTCTTAATTAAATTTTCCCAGAGCCCAAGTGGCCCAAGGCCCAAGTCTTTGATTGATATAATTATTATTAATGAAAGCCAAATCGAAAGGCGAGCCTATAGTCAAGCCCATTAGCCCAACTCTCCATTGTTAACCACACTTTTAAAACTATCATAGTGCTTTGTTTATAAACACAATTATAGTAGTGTGGATCTTCAATATGGGATTTTCACAATGGGCACCTCAAAAGATAACATATTATGGTCAAAGTTAAACTTTAGAAATTTCATATTATGCTGTCCCTTTTAATATAGCAGCTGGGAAACTTGTATCTCTTTGGGGATAAACGAGGATGCATGCATAATAATGTATAGATCACCAGCTGCAGGACCATGGAGGTTGTGATGAGTCTTCATTTTTGTTGTTTTTGGTTTCCTCTTTGTCTGAATTGCTTTCTTACTTGTTCGATTCAGTATTTGGACCACTCGGGACTTCATGTGCAGAAGCTTCAAATTGTTGATTATTCTTGACACTCTTCTTAGCCTGTTTTGGATGCAAGTCCATGGAAGATTGGAGGAGCTGTCTAGCTGTTGAAGATGATGAGCCAGCCGCCATGGTTAACGACTTTGAATTATTAAACTCTGACGGTGTAGGACGAGCAAAGTGAGGAACAACAAGCAGCAAGAGAAGCCCAATATGAAATAGCAACAGAGATAATGGTGATCTTGTTAAGATTAAGAGTTGAGGAACTGATTTTCCAGCTTTTGCCATAAAATTTGAACCGATACGATAGCAATTAATCTACCCCCCACCAGTCAAGAGGAGATCAATATCCATGCATGAACAGCTGCACCACACGGTATAGGAAGCAAATTAGGGAAGGAAACAGCAGGAAAAAATGGTGACTTTATATAGAAGGGATGAATAGGTCATTTGGGAATGGATGAAGCAAGCTTTGAATTTAGGGGTCACTTTGTCTACTTGACTTCATGCTATGAATGTATGTATATATACAATGAGGAAATTACATATGCTATATATTTTATGTTCTGAAATACCATTAGTGCCCCTTCTCATTGCAGCAAACTTCAATAATATCTAGCCACATTATGCCTAGACAGATTAGTCCAAATTATTTGTGAAAGTAAACTTCGTGTCTATGCATCGATCATACATAACACATCACATGTAACAAAATTACGTACCAACCATAACCATGACCAGCTCTATCCAATTAAACTTTTTTACTGTTGAAGGTCATGATAGCGCAATAATTTCAAAACTTCCAACTGCTATTCAACCTAGCTAATCTGGTCGAAAAGGAAAAAAGAATCTGGAAAAGAAAGCAGGCCATAATTGAACAATCAAGGTCATGAGGATGAAAGTGCAACAGAGTCGTGGCTTTTCTTGCATGGCTGCTTGTGCAAGAAATCTCCCTTTATTCATTAAAGAATTTAATTTGGTAATCTGTGAATTGCCTTTTTTTCTTCTTCTGAAAGATAAATGAAACAAGACAGAGAAAGCAAAGCAGGACGTCCTCAATCAGTATACTGCTTTTCTGTGCTTGTGAAAAATCTGTAGGGCTTTGTCTCCATGATCCGATGCGTACAGGTCCCCACTTACCTTTAAACTTTGCTCTACACTGAAAAGGGGTCATTCTTCGTATACGTAAGGTTAACATTTATCTCTCTTTCATTTTTTTTTTCTTCTTTTTCATCACCGCAAGCTTTTTGACTTGTGCATCGCAATTGAAAAGGACCTTACTTTCATTTTCATGCATGCATGCTAGTAAATCCTTTATATATATTCATTGTCTATATGTGCATGGCCTAATGCCTGTTGGCAGCTTCTTATTCCTTTGAAACTTATAACTATGTTTAAGTCTAATTAACACTTTCTCATTTGTTACTGGCCTAACTCACGTCAGCTTTTTCGTTAGTCAAATTAACTACGTATCTTATTGTTGTATCAAAACATGAATATTTTTTTGCTTTGGGCTAAGCCAAAGTGTGATAACACTAGGTATGGCTTCCTTACAATTCTTTGATAATGGCTCCTTTATGGAAGATGATTGCCCAAGAAATGACTTGATTTTCTTTGGTGTGCTTTTTTACTTTTGTCTGCGGGATACAATGGCGTGCCAATGGAGGGCCCTTGTCTCTTTTGAAATCTAGAGAAAAGGTTATAAAGGCAAAGCGCTAAAGTATATACATGGCGGAGCATTTTCGTCTACCTTACTGAAATCGTTTCACACAGTGAATGATGCCTTGCTACTAGAATACAATCACAAAAATGAAGTCATGAAAATAATATTTTAGTCCACACAAATAAAAATAATATTCCAGCACATAAAATGGACCTGATGCCATTGATAACATACAAAATATACAGAAGTAGAAGCTATAAAATAATGAAAGCACAAGTCAAAAGAGACAGGTCATCAATAAAACTATCCAGTTTGACAACCTCAAACATTATATTGTAACAAAACTATGATTCCTTTGAGAGAGAATAAGCATTCATAACAAGCATAAAAAAATAAAGATATTGCCAACTATTTTGAATAATTATTTCAGTCGGGGTCCAGATATTTAATTGAGAATAAATCAAAACCAGAGGAAGGGAAACCAAAAATTGTTTATGGAAAATGCATTTGGCAACATTAAAAATGAATCAATTGAAGTCACTAATTTATTGAATTCCAAAGTAAAAGTTTCAGACCACTTCTGTTACAAAATAGCATCAATCTAAAACCACTTCTGTTACAATTATCAGATAACAAGTACCTAAACCCAATTAGTAAATCAATTATTTAGCTTACAACAAGACTTGAACCTGGGCTCTACCCCTTCCCCATCCAACCCCAATGCCACCTGAGTTGGATCATGGGCATTTGATAAATCAACAATTGTTTTGCACCATTTCTCAAACCTTCTGATTATTTGATTGTGGATAAGGCAAAATCAAACAGGGTCAATTTGATATATCAGTTCTTCTCCTATGCGGACGTTCGGGTGTTATTACCGTGCGGATACCATTGTAAACAAGGAGGAAATGAGGGCGGGGTAATAGAAAATACATGTGGCCGCGTAGTAATAACTTCCGGACGTCCACATAGAGAAAATCTGTATATATATATATATATATATATATATATATATATATATACGTATATGTGGGTTTTCTTTCCCAAATAATCCTGCCTTGATTGCACAGGTAGTTAAAACCACAATCAAAAGTGTTTTACAAGTAAAAAGAATGCCTTGCCTCCAGTCAGAAATACTATGTGAAACTGGAAAAAGGCCATTCTAGGAGAACTTTATAAAATCGCAATCATACAGAGCCAGTGAAAATGCATATACGCCAAAGCCATTCAACCATTTTGGTAAAAGGATCTTCAGGGATACAGCGAATTCTGGTATTGATCTATTTTTCTTACATGCACCCCACTAAATCAGTGTTAACTTCAAATGTTATCACAAATATGGGGTGTAACAATCAGTAGTGATGCTTTGTTTTAGATAAATAATCAAAATAAATCAGAATGGCTTTCCCCGGAACTAAGTCATAACATATTTCCTCAAGTATCTTCTGGACCAAAATAATACAAGTTAGTAGTAACTAGTAACAACATCATTCATGTGAGGCATAAATAAATAAACACTTACAACATTATAATATAGTAGTACTAGGCAGACCAAATTTTTCAATACCACATAAAGTGGCAAGTGATTTGTACAAGCAACATCCAAAGAGAGAAAATCATGAATTGACATGGCATGTACGCATTATTTGCCACATGATGTGGTATTTCAATATGGTGCAAAAATGTGGTCTCTCTAGCATTATTGTTCACCCAGTATCTTTTAGAAATTGTAATTCATTCCCTAGAGGGAATTATACCTTCTTGTCATGCCCAGCACTGGCCAACAGTTTTCCTTTTGAAGAGAAATGACAACAGACAACTTTGCTACTACTTTTACGTATTGAACCAACTTCACTGAAGGAAAAACCTGAGTTAAAGAGAAACAGTCACTGCTGCAGTCAGTTGGATCAATTAACACTGTACTTAATAGCAGTAATCTTGGCTGCAATGAATTTAGCAAGATTGTCTCTTGGGTTTTGGCATAAAATAGTTTATTAGCAAGAAATATGGCAGCTAGCAATGAATTCAGGTTGACATCACTTGGAATAGACCATGAAGGAAGACTGCCCAGAAAGTACATGTTAGAAGGTCAAGGAGGGAAGAAAAAAATCCCTACCACTAAATGGTACAAATCTGCCAAGTAACCAAGAGTCTGGCTCTTGCGGTGCAAGATATTGATGCCCCGGAACCAAAATACCCAATTGTTGACAGGACCCGATCCAACTTCCACTTTGGAATCTGTGTCAAACCTTGTGCGTGTCCAACACCTGGCAGGTGCCAGGCACAACTAACCAAATTACTCTTCACCCTAACAAAAAAGAAACCACTTGAGGGTCGGACTTCTGCCGGAAAACCGGCAGAGTCTTCCCTGAAAAATGGACATTTCCCAATTTAACTACATGTAAGAAACACAATTTAATAATCACAATCGTTCAACATGCACAAGTTACGATCACACACATCCACGCATTAAGTCTGAATGGCCTCTGGCCTTGCCCACATCCCCGACTCTTTCTTTTTTTATAATTTTTTAATAATAATAATTATTTTATTTATCCTTTAAGGATATTTTGTAGTTTTCACACTTAAGGTATTTTGGTCATTTTGACTCAAAATTCATAAACGATTTCCTACATGTTCGAAAATTAAATTTATTCTAGGGGCGGGATGTTACAAACTACCCCCCTTACAAAAATTTCGTCCTCGAAATTTCATAAATGTCGGGGAAATTTCTAAACTGCACTTCAACCCCTCAGCTTTTGTAAAATTACACGACAACTTCAAATCTTTAATTCCCTCTGCCACTTATCCTTGTTCACATAACAATTTCCTAGTTTCTTCCTATTTCTCTTTCAATTGCCCACAAGTCCAATTCCTACTTCCTTTCAAACCGTTTATTTCCAACGTGTATACATATTCTTACTACATTCTTCAAATAAAAACCCCAACAAATTTTTCAAATACTTCTTGATGCCTTAATCTCAGCCACGTCAAGAAGGCAAGACAACGTAATGAAACGTCAAGCACTTCACCAAAATGAGGATGCACACGAGGTGCCGAGTCTACATGAATTTAACCTAATGCTCTAATACCAAGTTGACAGGACCCGATCCAACTTCCACTTTGGAATCTATGTCGAACCCTGTGTGTGTCCGACACCTGGCAAGTGCCGGGCACAAATGACCAAATTATCCTTTGCCCTAACCAAAAGAAACCACTTAAGGGTCGGACTTCTGCCGAAAAACCAGCAGAGCCACACATGTGCCATGCTAAAGTAGCAGAAGGAAGCCTATATGGAGTTGGAAAGCCTCAAATCATGAGGTGCCACATGGACAAGAATAATATATCTTAGGTTAATGATTGTGCACGATTTAATTAGCCAATTATTTAGACCAAAAATAGAGATATCATCATTAATTAGGGATTTATTTTATTATTATTATTAAGGACTTTTCCTATTGAGAGGGGCGATAACATACTAAACTCACACACACTACATGAATGCTAGGACTCGAACTCAAGATCTTGCCTGAGGGAGTAAATACTCCAAACCACTACACTTGTGGGTACTTTGCGGGATTTATTCTTATTAAAATTCCTAATTGACTCAATCTCTCCATTTAAAGGGAAAGAATAAATTCCTTCCAAATATGAATTATTCTTTGAAAAGCCCTAGATGGCAAAAGCACTGTAAATACATGGCTACACCACTTTCATGAGGTAATCCAATTTCTACCCTATAAACTCCTCTCTTTCATGCCATCACTCTCTCTCACACGGCTCTGACCACCCGGTTCTCCCCGTGAGAGAAAACTTCGTCCACTTTAGCTATTGTCGTATTTTTTAAAGATCCAATTGAACTAACTTAGGCATCGGAGGGCCTTTGGCCAACACCCCACATGTGTGGTCTACTTACTCCGGTCTTTTTCATAGGTATTGATGGAGAAGAAAGAGAAGGAAGTTCAAGGGCCAAGGAATCTATGTGCGAATATTCACCGTGCGGAATTTTGCTCAAACAGTAGGCTTATAGTTAGGGTTCAAGACTTGAGAAATGTTTTGGAACAAGTTCGGAAGCTAGGGTTTTTGGTTTGAGACTTGGATTTAGGGTTTGGAGGCTCAAATCCATTTTTGGAATACTAAAATAATTTTGTAGGATTTTTAAATAATTGACACTATTTTCAAAATATATTAGGAAATTAAAAATAAATTTAAAGTCCACAAAATTATTTACAATAAGCAAATATAATTATTTATTATTTATTAAGTAATTTATGAAATTAATTAAACTACTTAAATGCCTAAATAAAAAATAATTACTAAATAATAGAATTAAATAAGGTTAAGATATTACTTAATTTCAAATATTAAACTAAACAAACTAATTTTGTATATAAAAATTCCACAAAATAAATTTAAATAAATAAATAATTATTCATTAAAGAAATAATAATTAAAACATAATTACTAATTAAAATAATTAAAAAAGGATAAGATATTGCTTAATTACATATATTAAACGACAGAAGTTGGCCAAAAAAAAGTAAAGAAACTAATTATATATTTTTTATGAAAAAAAGAAAAAAAACCTCTCCCGAAGAAATTGAGTCGAGAAGTATATGCTGGCAAACATTTGCCGGATTAGATATGTCCCAACAAAACTGAGTTGTGCCGACGACAGTTCATCAGAAGAGGTCTAATTGGCAAATTTTCGCCAATATAGACTTCCACCGATGCAATGTTGTCGGGTGAGGTTTTTGTATTTTTTAAAAAATTAAAAATTAGTTTCTTTAGGTTAATATTTTTTTGTAATTAAATGATACTTTAGCCTGATTTAATTACTTTAATTAGTAATTATGTTTTGATTATTGAATAATTAGCATTAATATTTTAATTAATTTTTTTGGACTTTAATTTTCATCGGGAATCTCTAATATTTTTAATTGAGTAATATCTTAGTCTTATTTAATTAATATAATTAGATATTAGCTTTTAGTTATTATTTGTTTAGTGAATTAATAATTAAATATTTTAATTAGTAATTACTTAGTAAATATTAATTAATTATTTGAATTATTTTGGCACTTGAAAAATTAGTTTTAATTTCCAAAATTATTTTTAAAATAGTTTCAATTATTTCCAATCCTATAAAATTAGTTTAAGTACCCATAAATATTTTAAAAATTATTTTAATATTCCAAAAATGGATTAGTAAGATATTTAAATACTAATTATTCACTAAAGAAATAATAATTAAACCACAATTACTAATTAAAGTAATTAAAAAGCTAAGATATTACTTAATTACATATATTAAACTAAAGAAGTTGGCATAAAAAAGAGTAAAGAAACTAATTTTATATTTTAAATAAATAAATCTCCCACGAAACTTTGCCGGATTAGATCTCTTCCGACGACGTTTGCCGGCATATATCTATTTCGATGAAATTGAGTCGGGAGAGTTATTTGCTGGCAAATTTCGTTGGGAGAAATCTAATACGGCAAATGTTTACCAGTATAGGGTTAACCAAATTAAAAATTCAGCGTAGCTTAGCCCAAAAATTCAGCGTAGTTCTATTTTAGAATTGGCCCGTCCAATTATAGTTTCGATTCTGAAAAGTTTTGACCCGTTTTGTTAAGCCCAACTAACAAACTTTTTCTTTTTCTACGTATAAAATAAACAAATTTTCCTTCGTAAATTCCCTATTACATATGCTCTTTTCTTTCTCAAGAACTGACTCAACTGAGACCTCCTCCATTCACAAGGATGACGACGCCGATGACACAG
Source organism: Prunus padus (assembly GCA_024362665.1). Classification (NCBI taxonomy): domain Eukaryota; kingdom Viridiplantae; phylum Streptophyta; class Magnoliopsida; order Rosales; family Rosaceae; genus Prunus; species Prunus padus. The sequence continues at coordinate 28,263,285 of JANFAM010000013.1, forward strand.
CTCGACGACGAAACGGTGCGCAGCATGGCCATTGGAGCCGTTTTCTCAGACTTTGTGAGCTCAACAATTCCCCTTCATATGCTACTGTGTTCTTGTAGCAATTATTATGATTAGCGACTATTGAATTTTATGCACAACCAGGAAACTTTATTTGTTGCGAATTCAAGCTGATTTGATTTGGTTTGGAATTAGAGTTTACTGTTGTGATTGTTCATATATGGAGTGAGCAATTTCACATATTCATGAAATTGATTAAACTTATTCTTATCAAAGGAAACGTTGAAGAATTGAGGGTTTGAATTTGAAAGTTTAACTCGTCGCTATTATTAAAATTAAAGTATAGGTTTTGAGAGTGAGCCGTTTGTTCAAATGTTCAGGGTGGGAAGATAAATTCACTGGATTTTCACCGCAAGGATGATTTACTGGTTACGGCTAGCGAGGATGATTCTGTGCGACTCTATGACATTGTAACTGCTAAGTGAGTTAACTCTTACCTCATAGAAGATGTTTATGTCGCAAGAAATCGACTATAGCTGTATACATATATTTTTGCACACACTCACACTCATGGGTTGTATAGTTTACCGTGTACCTTGATCTTATCCGTCCTTTTGTTTACAAGGGAGCATTTAATCGAAACGGTTTCGTGTTTTTAAATTGGACGCCGCTATTGTTGTTGTCAGTTGAAGAAATTCAAATTCTTTCAATTGCATTGCTGTGCTATAATTCTTGTTATCAGTGATATGTGGTATCTAAGCTTGTTTTATGCCATAGTTTCTTGTAGCGAGACTTCCTTGATTTTAAACACTTGGGCATGTCTTTGTGTATGGCTCTGACTGTTATTAAGTGCTTGTCCACTTTCATGTTCTTTCCTTCATCTGAAATTTATGTTTTATAGATGCAGCGCACAGAAACCAATGACGGGAAACTGCATCAATATTGTTGTTTCTTTAATAACATTTCTTCATGAACTTCAGGTTGCTAAAGACCACTTTCCATAAGAAACATGGAGCAGATCGTATATGCTTTACCCATCACCCAAGTTCTGTTATATGCTCTTCAAAATACAATCTGGATGCCACTGGAGGTGACTTTTTTTTTTAACGTGCCATTAACTCCTAATTCCTGTGATATTATTTTCTAAATGATGCTGACTGTTTCCTTAGTAGAATCACTGCGGTATCTGTCAATGTATGATAATCGATGCCTTCGCTACTTCAAAGGACATAAAGAGAGGTTTGAATCCTTTGAATTTTGTGGTACTAATAATAAGCCCATGATGTGTTTTGGATCACTTGTTATCTGTTTATTAAATGGATGCCTGTTGTGATAAATTGTCTATGTAAGGCAGTAGGATCTGTACGTTTTACTGAATATCACTTTAGAAAATGACACAATTCAAAAAAAGTATCAGAGAGTAAAGTCTGTTTGCTAGGTCACAGAGTCACAGTAGTCACTTCATGTTCTGAACTTTGTGTGAAATGCTAGTAAACATGATACTTAGAAAGTCTGTGTGGTGCTAGTAAACATGGGTGCTTTCAGTTTGTTGTTTATGATGTGTAAACACACATGGCTTTTATGATGCATCTGCATGCACACAAACAGCCATGGGTTCTCTGACACACACTACTAATTCTGAGTTCAATCATAAACAATGAAATAAGGTCTTATTCCTATCTTGTAAATAGACATCATTATCACTGCTGCTAAATAGTTAAGTTTTATCATTCTTTTCCCTTTCTCTTTCTACAGACTTGTTTTACTTATTATTTCTATTAATTGCTGCTGTAGAATTGTTTCCCTTTGTATGTCTCCAGTCAACGATAGCTTCATGTCTGGTTCGTTGGACCACACTGTCAGAATATGGGATCTCCGTGTAAATGCCTGCCAGGTAGGATTTTGGTTTTAATACATAACATGATAAAGGTAGGCTAAATTTGGAAAAGTAATCTTGAGAACTTGAGATGCAGTTCTAAGACAGGATTGCAATTCATGGTTACAGGGAATTTTGCATCTACGTGGTAGACCTACAGTTGCCTATGACCAGCAAGGTCTTGTTTTTGCTGTGGCAATGGAAGGGGGTGCGATTAAATTGTTTGATTCACGTTCCTACGACAAGGTTATAACCTATGAATTACTGACTTTGTTTTGGCATAATTATGAATTTTCAAATCATGAATTTAACTAAAATTTTCCTAATTAGGGGCCATTTGATACCTTTTTAGTTGGTGGAGATACTGCTGAAGTTTGTGATATCAAGTTTAGCAGTGATGGCAAATCAATGCTCTTGACAACCACAAACAACAACATCTATATTCTGGACGCATATGGAGGAGAGAAGGTATATTTTCCTGTTGAGATTATTTTGCACTCTCTCTGGGTGTGTTACAACAATGTGCATAAAATTTAGAACTTTCCTTTGTTCAGCGCTGCGGGTACAGTTTGGAACCATCACCTAACGTAATAATAGAGGCAACTTTTACCCCAGATGGCCAGTATGTCGTGTCAGGTATATGCATTTTGCACTGCTTGTTACGATGTGGCATCTTATCTAATGTTCTGATTCTTATTTTTTACTTCATCTTTGTCAAAGGCTCTGGAGATGGAAACTTGCATGCCTGGAGCATCAACAAGAGGAATGAGGTATCAATCTTTTTTTGAATCTGCTTATGTTGAAGGTTTTGGATGAGGACCATTTACTTATCTGTTCTGATTCAATGGATAAAAATGATGTCCTGGTCATCTATTGTAGCTTGTACGAGTTTTAAATGCTTGGAAACAGAACAACATGCTCAAACACACTAATTAAGTGATTTCTACCATGAGATTATAGATGGAAAATGTTGAACCTCCAACAGTTCGTAATTTTTTAAAAATAATATATTTATTTTCAGCAGGTGGCATGCTGGAACAGTCACATTGGAGTTCCATCGTGCTTGAAGTGGGCTCCTCGCAGGGCCATGTTTGCTGCTGCATCAACTGTTCTTACGTTTTGGATACCAAACGATTCAAACGCCGAGCCTACTCCCATGGACACCGAAGCTGGTGTTGAAACTTGAATCCGAGCATCCATCTCAGTAAACCCTTTTGAGTTAGTTACTATTAATTTCATCTGCTGCCGATGGGCTTCAATTGGCATTGGTTTGTTTGTATTTTGTAGGGTCAGAGTAGTCTAGCCTCTAGAAATCAGTTTAAACTTAAATGTACCATAAAAAAGAAAAAAAGCTTATAGCTTCTCAATTCTCCTCAAACCTGAGGAATGATTTTAGATGTACAATAGTTTTTCTGGACAGAAACGGCTTTGTGTGTTAACTTATTAGCAACATTTTAGAAGAAAGTATAGTCGCGGGGTGCCTATGCAAAATGGCCCAATTTGAGAACTGGGTCGTGGTTCATATCGACATAGAGCAAAAGCATAAAAGAGAATTGTTGTTGCTGGAGTGACAATGTTAGAGTGGCTAAATAAATTGCAGAGCAAGTGCAAAATAATCTGTGCATCCAGGTGCTACAAATTGTCCCCGAGCCCCCCGGCTGGCTGGTATGTGTTTCTTTTTAATACCTTTGTACCATTGCTCTACGAGGAGGAGCCAGTCGAAGTTCTGAGCCACATGAAAGGTTGAAAAGGGGGACCATGTATATTGATTATAAGTTATTCTTTAGGACATGGGTTTCCTCTCTTCTGGTTCTGTTTATTCTTTTGTTTTGTTTTTTTTTATGTATGTATGTGGAGAGAGAGAGAGAGAGAGAGAGAGAGAGAGAGCCAATAAATTTGCATAATTTAATTCAAGGACATATACATTAAACACAGACAGATTTTACCGAATTCATAGACCTCTTACATTCGGTAAAACCCCACTTCATTAGACTCTTCTACAAAGTACATGACAAAACGAACAGCACAAGCTACGTACACCTATGAAGCCAGCCAACATCAACACTAACAATAGAAAACCACCCGAAAGAGGTGACAACATTATTTCCCTTCCATTCTCGTCCACTTTAACGACCTTCATGTCCTGTTTTCCTCTTTTCGTCTTGGGCCTTACTCTGGATGTCTTGGCCGGCCTCTTTGGTCTTCTGTCCCACAAACTCCGCCATATCCCCCAGCTGCTCCTGCACCAACCCTGTGGCCCTCCGGAGGTAGTTGATGACCCAAGACAGAGACGAGAGTGCAGTCAGTCCAAAAGCGCCCGAAGTTAAAAAACCGGTAACAGCCAGGCCGATGACAAAGAGAGCCGGGACAAGAACCGGGCTGAATATGATGAAGAGTGGGGTGGCCACCAGAGCCCCAATGATGGTGCCCATGAGTGTGAGACCAGCAAGCGCTAGCAGGGTTCCGCCAACCGGAAGGCCAGTTATGACTGCGAGGACCTGGCCGGTTGACGGGCCTTGGTGTTGTTGGGTCTTGACCCCAAGATGGCCATGCTCCCCATATCCCTGAACATCATACCGTGGCTGGGGACGAACTTGGAGCTGGTGTGGCTGAGGACGATCCGCCATTGCTAAGAGGAGAGTTTTGGGAGTGACGAAACTTTGGACAATATGTTTCAGAAGAGTGATGAAGCAAAAGATGGATGTGAATGGGATAGAGATAAGAGGAGAGGTGGTGATATTTTATAGAAGGGTGGTGAGTGCAAGGTGATGACACGTACGTTTGAGATGGTGAGTTGGGGCTTTGCATGAGGAACAAGTTTCAGTGCAGCTTTTGGGCACTTAACCAAAATACTGAAAAAAAGTTTTAATTTGAAAGTTGAGGTGGCTTTCTGTGAAGGAGTCTTTATTGCCACCACATTTCGCGTTCGGTTCTGCTACATTGTTTGGTTGCCTGCATGTTTATAAAAACGGGCGTTACTCTCTCGAACTTTTATTTTTCTCTTATTTTGCTTTCCAGTCTAGATGCATAAGCCCCTAAATAAAAATTAGCGAAATCTAAATACATGTTAAGTTAAATGGGTGGAGACACCCCTAAGTGAAGACCCAAGTGCTAATGCGGTCTAATTCAGTAAAAAAATATTTTGATTTTGCATACCAATGATCTTAAATTCTAACTTCCATAACATTTTGATAGTGTGTGTAAATTCCTTCCCCTTGTAATTAGCCTTAAAAGGTGCAAAGAAAAGAAAATGCAACTTTTAAAGAGTTAAATTTGATAAATGTTGTTGGTGTTTGAAACAAGTTTCATTTTTATGAAAACAAGTTTTGGTGTCCATAAAATCACTCCTCTCTTTTTATTCATAAAAAATGATGGGGTTTACCTCAGTGGTGGGGTCCCTCCTCCTTCCCCTGGAGAAAAACTTACTGGCACGGGGATAGGACCGTAGTCCTATCCTCCAATCAAATCGCGCCACTTGGCCTCTCTATCTCCTTTTTCAGAAAACTTGTCCAAATGGCGCGAATTGATTGGAGGGGATAGGACTACGCCTCTATCCCCGTGCGTAAGTTTTCTCCTTCCCCTGGTCACTAATTCTATAAAATAAAATAAAAATAAAAATTGATGGCTCCACTCAAGTCCTTTGCCGGTCGGGAAATAAAAAAGGAAAATTGAAAAGGTCATTTTATTTGTACATAGTACCAAGGACATACATTTGACTTCATTTTTGCACAAGTGCAAAGTAAGTACATTAAAATTAACTACTACAGTGTAATTGTATCCTGCCGTTTGCCTTTTTTATCATTGGGCCTTACTTTGGATATCTTGGCCCACCTTATCCATCTCCAGGCCCATTAAAAAGATAGCTGGCATGTCTGAAAATGATAAAAAGCAAAAAAAAACTTGTGTGAAACATAGATAGAAATGTTTAACTATTTCCTACCAATCACGATATATTAAGTAAAAAAGTTATCACGCGTGAATCGTGACATACTATTATTGGTCGAGATAGCAAAACAGAGATATCCATGTTTCACACAAATGCTTCTCCTTCTGAGGCATATTTCTAATCTGTCAATCAAAGAGATTCCAAGAACATTGATTCATTTAGGAGGAAGGAAAGGCAATCGCGTGTCTAGTATATGCTGTTGGGCCTTTTGGGTCACCTTTTTGGGCGGTTTGTGGTGGCCCAACATTTAGAGAGAGATAGACATGACCTAGGCTAGGAGGCTATAGGACTACCCCAAATCGATTAAGACGTTTTGACACTTTATTTTTTCCTATTACGCGTGCTCCTTTCTGCAGTGCTTAAAGAGACACATTTGGCATCTTTTCTGGTCATTTTACTTCAATTTCATTTGTTACTCAACTTTTTCCTCTCTTTTTTTTGGGTGAGATTGTGTTTTTGTTTTATTTAATTAATTCGCACAAACGTGAGCTGTCTTCGAAAGTTTAACTCAAGATCTTCTCCAATAAAAGGAAGACTGAATGCCACCATAAAGCAGCGCATTAGCCATTGCTCCTCAGCTTCATAACTTCATCAAGTCATAGCTTCAATTGTATTGGTACGAACTAATACAAGCGCATGAATGAAACCATATAATATTATCTATAGTACATTTATGCAGGTGAAATGAAAAAGAATATCTTTGTGAAAACCCGACATCAAAATCTTTGTGTCTAGAGTAGCATCAACCAAAAAGAAAAAACCAACAAGCAAATATGTGCACGTGACAATATTACTATTTGTTTTTAGCCCATGACCACATGATATCTATATATAGTTATTCTTTTATCCGGATGTCCGCACGTTATTAACGTCGCACGCTATCAGAATAGGCAAAAACAGGAGGGATAAGATAAAAATACATAACGTCCGCACGATAATAACGTCCGGATGTCAGCGTAGGAGAATTTCTTAAGTTATTATTTTATTCGGATGTCCGCACGTTATTATCGTGTGGACGCTATAGTAAGCTGGGAGGAAAGCACGTAGGGGAAGTACAAAATACACAGCGTATGCACAATAATAACATCCGGATGTCCATATCGGAGAATTTCTGTATATATATATTATTTTATGCTACATTGTTATCGTGCAAACGTCATGAATTTTCTATTGCTCATTCCTGTTTACAATGACATCTACACAATAATAACGTCCGAACATCCGAATAAAAGAACAACTATATATAAGATGGGGATTGGACGACAAAGGTAAAAATCCAAACATTATTTAGAAAAAAAAAGGGAAAATAATAATAATAATGGGTCCGCGAATTAATATGTTTCTGTGAAGGAGCAGGGTAGAGGGTACCCTTTCAATCGTCATCACACACATGGGCAAACAATATCCCTTTGTGGATCTTCATTCATAAAATCATCTCTGTGCGACGTACTGTATATATAGTACCTTCCAGAATTATTCAGAATGTGACAGAAGAAGTGTTATGATGTAGTGGAGAGGAGAGAGAGGACCCTGAAATTCACAAGCAGCACATATGTATCAAGGTTAAAATATTTGATTGATATAGCGAGGGGGTGAAGAAGTCAACATATTTACAGTGGCTACCACTTGTGCCTGTCCCTGAAAAAACAGATTCTGGATGGCAGAGGGAGATATATAAAAGTTGTTGTGAGAAATAATATTAGAAGAAGATCTCTCTTGTGTGAAAGATGAATTGATAGATAGATATGAGGCACACAAAAAGCAATAGGAAGATCCCACAACACAACACAACCCACATCCATCAAATTGTCATTTCTTCACACTTCACACACTAATACCTGATACAATGCATGGATAAGGAAAAAGGGGGAGGGAGGGAGCCCATATGTTGGATATGATCAACATGTTGTTTTCTTTCACTGTTGTTTTATATATATATATATATATATATATATATATATATATATATATATATATATATATATATCATGCAGCTTATATATAGCTAGTAAATAACCAGGCCATGGAGAGAGATGTTCACTCTGGAAACAAACCAAATACTTAGCCATCTAAAAAGGACATAATTAACACAAGATTATTAATCAACCAAACAAATCACCTCTAATTAACAAGAGCTATATAATCAGCTGACCAGCAATAAGATATCTGAAATTAATGCTTTCAATGTTATATATATAGCACAGGAGAGTCCATAGACTGAACCACATATATACTTATTACACCATTCGAAATACCCTTATTAAATCCAGTGTATCAACACCCGGAGAAACCCTAATATGTAACCCTAAAAACCGGGTCTACATACCCCAATGATAATAACTATTTTTATTAATAATGGACATCTATTGGCACATAACATCTCATGTCATATGAGACTATAGTTTACATATTCCTTCTCCTCATCCTCATCCTTCTCCTCTCTCGTTTCTATCTCCTCCGTAAGGGTCTGATCTATTCCATGGAGAAGAAAAATACAACCCAGGATTTTGACCAAGTGACCCTCCTCCATGACCCATATTACTATTAGTCCTAGTCCTCCCGGACTGGGATGCAATTGGAATTTCAAGATTGTTGCAGCTGCTTGCTGCATAGCGGATGAGATCAGCATTTGTAGCGTCCAGCTCCTTCTGGAGGCGAATGACTTGCCTTTGGAGGACTGAGATGGCTCCTACACATCCGTACACCGGATCTTTCATCCGAGCCTCCGCTTCGTACGCCAAAGAGTTGACTGCATCCTCTCTCTGATGAGGGAGCACCTCATTCAGAAGCTTGCTCACATTGCTGGCACCAAATATCTTGTGGACATTTGCAAACTTTTGTGGTTCCTCCGGTGGGAAATAGGGAGCAAATATGCAATCCGGCATGCATTTTCTCCTCAAGAATTTGCACGCAGCGCAAGGAGAATTCATATAACTAGAACTAGATGAAGCCATCCTCCAGTGGACCAGACCAGTTATGCTGCAGAAATTGTTAAGAAAATCAAGTCCAATATTCAAATTGAAAGTTAAATACCAGTGAGCCCTCACCAAAGCCATAAATTATATATTCTCTTGACAGACATATATAAATTAATGTCTTCTTTTGAATAAGAAAGAGATCAAAAGATTGAAGTTCCTGATTAAACTGAGATAAAATGATCATTATGATGCTGAATTAGCTGGTTAACTAGGAAAAGGCCTTTTGTGATCATTTTTGGAGGTATAGCTACTAGTACTTATAATTAGGGTAACAGCTTAGCCGACACGTAGTTGCCGGATCAAAAACCAATATATATAGTTGCTAGTTGCATGCTTTCTTGTTAACTTTCAAACTTCTTTACTTTTTTGCCAGACAATCCGCAGTTTTTCTTGAATCTGAACGCTTCTGCAGGTTTTGAATATTGAGGGAAAACGAAAGAAAAGGCAAGAAAATCAAAGTACCTAGAATTTTCCTGGTTTTATATATAGTCTCTTGAATTTGTTCCTCAATTAAGTTAAAGTAAATTGTACTTCTGTATCCCAAAAGAAAAAAAGGTAACACTACTTCCTCCCTGATTTGTTTCCTCTCTCACTCACTCACTCACACACACACAAATTAATCTGAGCCTGGCCTTACTGCAAATACTTAACTCCTTTCTTATATGTATAAATCAAGTGCTGCGCAATTATATATATATATCCATTTTATTACTGTAGGGTGCAGTTCATTTTCTAATTCCACAACCCAATGTCCTGGATCAAACCCTTCAACCTAATTAAAGTCAAGCAACAGCTCTCACCAGAAAAATGAGGCATTCAAATACAATTATAGAAAGAACAAAGAGGTCTGCTTACTTACCCTGCTTCTCTCTCTGATCTCGGTTTTCTAAACATCAGATGCAAAAAGAATAGATTAATATTTAATCAATTACCTTTTTCTCCGTGTGTGAAAAAAAATTCTTTCAAGATCTCTTCTGTGATTGTACCATGAAGTTGCAGGGCTTTTACTGCTGGGATGTGAAAGTTCAAAGAAGATCTAAACCCTAGCTAGCTATATATAGTTCTTGCAGGGACAGGAAAAAGAGAGAGAGAGAGCAGCACTGCAACCACAGTGACAAAAAAGTTTATAAAGGAATTGATGATGAGTGAGAAGTGAGAAGTGAGAAGTAAGAAGGAGGCAAAGAGCATTTTCAGTGGGGGGGAGAAGAAATGGAAAGCAAAAGGACAAGTGTAATAAATCAGATGGGCTACCAAGGAAAAAAAGGATGAGTATGTATCTGCCTTTATAATAATATCAATCACTATTCAGCAACAATTGCCAGATTAATCACTGCTTAGTTTGTGCCCATGTCATGTCCTATCAAATGCTGCAAATGTCTAAGCTAATACCATGTTTTCTCCTTTATACTAAACTGATTTAATAATATTAAACATTTTTAATTATAAAATGATTATATGGAACCCTTAATTAATAATGTATGTTAGAGTTTAATTTTGTTATTGAAACCGGAAGTGGACATTTCATACACGTGTATGTATACACACACATGGGAATCGATAGTGCGCTCAGATCATTAGAAAGTACTTTAATGAGATCACTAGCATGAATATTAGCATTCATGCACCAAAATTAGTATATATTTAAACATATTTCAGAGAAAGATGTTTACTAGTATATCTTCCCCTAATGGAACTTAGCATAGAATGAGATGATTAATTGTCTCTGTGCTGTAGGTCATCATCGAATGCTTCGGTGCTTAAAGGGTTCAAAAATTCGTGTAAAAGTAAATGCGACAGGAAATAGCTATCGATATGTAAAAGCACTTAGTACTGTTAGTAGTACTGTTTACTTGTATTATTGAATTCAGTCATGCATATGCGTAAGTTTTTCAACATGTCGCTGACAAAAGCCTGAAACGGTAAGGATCTAAACAAAAAAATTAAATGTTCTCGGGTCTATCATCTCAGTTTTAATTTCCTGGTCACTCGTTGACAATAACGTTGATGGAATTAATGTGTATGGCAGCAAGCAAGCAATGATGAATGTATATATATCTGACTCTAGCTATAGTCCAAATTTAAGACATTGTATCGAGTAATACAAGAAATTATACAAAACTGGTCAATTTACCTCATATTATCATATTTTCAGTAATTTCATTCAAAATGCTGGAATGCATGCCACAAAAATAATATTTGAATTTCCGCATTTCATAATAATTGAAGTTTTATATTCATAGAACGAATATGTAGCCAAGGATCAAGTTCGTTCATAACCAACATAAAGTGGCATGTATCTAACTTGGCTTTCTTGCAACTATACTAAAAAGTGCCCTAGCTAGTAGCTAGCTATAATCTAACTTGAAATCTTGCCGAAAGGCAGGTAAATAAGATAACCCTACTTATATATTGAAGAATCAATGAGAAGTTTGGCCCCTACCCTCTCTTTCTTATAAGTTTGGGTGGTAGGCCCTTCAACAGTAGAGAGTCACCACTCACCAGAAACTAGTTAAGAAAAATAATACCCGCTATGTATATATACATTGCTTTGCTCATCAACACATAATATATATATATATATATATATATATATATTTATATTCTCTTATTCGGATGTACGCACGTTATTAACGTCCGATGTCATTATAAACAGACAAAAAAGCATGAAGGGGTAATACAAAATACATGACATTTGCATGATAATAACGTCCAAATGTCCGCATAGGATAATTTCTATATATATATAATTCACTGCAAATTGCAAAAAGAAACATGTCGATCTTTTGATATATATAATCAAAACTGATCCCATAATATATATCTAATAAGTTATAAAACTATTGGTACCTAAATACTAGTAATCATGAACTGATCATGATCCTTCTCTTTAGATTTTTTTTTCTTTATTAAGATACATGAATTTAAAAGTGTCTCAATAATATGCCATATTTGATATAGGTCGTTGCCTTTGAAGGAAGCTTGGTGTGCCAAATTAATTTTGCAATGCATCGATGGACAATAATTGCTGATTAAAGAAAGTAATAATATATAAATTAACCAATGATCACCCTCCCTTTTTCTTATTTTATTACTATTTTATGCCATACTATATAATATATCTTTGGGGATCAAGAAAAACAAGCTAGTGGATATCGAGCTACATGTCCCTGGTGACTTATAATCAAATCAAAAGCGATATAAATATATAAGTAATTTCTAATCGACCCATAAACCATAATGTCCCCATTGATTCCATCCACTAAGAGGAGCTTTCTTTGCTTCATGCGGCATGCCTGAGAGAATATATTTATAATTCTCTTTTAGGCCTTGTGGGCTGGTTGGATATTGCGAAATAAAAGAGGAATTAAAAATATTATATTATCTTTTGGAACATGATGATCATAGATTAGGTTTAGGTACTTCAACGATTGTAGTCGTAATGATTAGAGAGTCAATTATTTGGTTGATGGAAGACATGCCCTTTAATTATGTGTGTGTGTACCTTCTAGAATTGTACACATACACGCTCATACTATAATACAATGCATTTTGAACATATATAATTTGATAGTTCTGCTTCTTCCCCTCAACTTCTGCATACTCCACGTTCATGATGATCCGTGTATAATAAAGTTCTTTACACTTAATTCAATTTTCAAGTTTAATTATGATAACTTAATTCAAGTTAAGCTACATTTTAATTATGTCATTTCAGGTTTAAATTATGAACAATGACAAACTCTGGACTTAAATTTATTGTCATATAATTCCCGGAGAATTTCGTCGGTATAGACCTTTTGAGGCGAATCCTTTCATCGGGAACAATGACAAAGTCTGCCTGTATAATGTAAATGCATGAATACATAGACTACTCTTTGGCTGCTTGCTTGTTGCAGAAAAATATATTTTCTCCCATATGCAGCTTCAATTTTATAGTTAAGATGAGGAAGACACAAGTCTGAAAAAGGAGATTCGTTTGCAATAATAGAAAGATATCTTATAAAAAAAAAATCAATAATATAAAGATGTTATTTTATTATGGAAAGATAATTAAATGAGGAAGAATGATTTAACACAGATATCTTATTATTTTTCTTCCAAAGTTGTTAGAATTAAGTAGGCCATCTTAAATTTCATTATTGGTTTTGTAGAGCCATATTATATTAGTTTTGTTGTGTGTTCATAAATGAAATTTTTTTTTTCTTTTTGAAAGAGTAAATAAATTATTTCTTTTTTTCCAAAAAATAAAAATGACTACTTTTTTAAAGGGTTATATGCCGATTTACCCCCCAAACTTGTATCATATTTTCGATTTACCCCCCCAACTTTTTTTTTGGAAAATTAAGGATACAAACTAAATTTTATTGCCAATTTACACCCCACCTAACGGTGGGGAGACATTCCATCCATACTCTGTCAAATAAATCACGTGCATGGCGCCTGACCACCTAAACCCCTTATGCCGCCCACCACTTCACATCTACCTTCCCTCTCTCTCGCACAAATTAGTAGAGACGGGGAGAGAGAGTTTGATTTTTGGATTCTTTTTTTCTGGGTTTGATATATCTCATCTTTTATGCTGTGTGAGGGGAATTGATTTGGGTGTTATGGGTGCAGATTGTGGTTGCCATGAGGGTGGTTCAGTGGATTGCAGAGAGAGAAGGAGAGGTGGAGAGGTGGGGTGGGTTGGGATCTGGGTTCTGATTGAGGGTGTGGGAGAGGAGGGGGGGCACCCCCCCACCGGCAACAGACCCCCTTCCCCATTTTTTTTTCACTCCAGACCCATCCCCCAAAAAGACCTTCCTCCCTTTCAGCCGTCGTCACTCTCTCTCTCTCTCTCTCTCAAACCTTCTCTGCAGCGACCATCCCTGTAGTGAATGCCCTTTTTGCATTTTCTAGCTTTACAAAAGGTTTGTTAAAAAAAGACAGATAACAACCAAATGAATTCATATGAACAAAAGCATAGTTCAATGGGAAGCAAAACCAGCAAAGATAAAAAGGAAGAGAAAAAGAAAAGGAAAAGGAAAGCCTTTGGCTTTGGGAATGCATTTTGGCGAAATCCCAAATGGTTTTTTTTTATGAAATGGGACCTGCATTTCATCTTTTCTTTTTGGCATTTTCCTTCTCTTTCTCTATCTGCCATTCGAGCTCCCCCAACTCTCTATTTTTCAATGACAACAAAAGAGAAGGCAGAGGTGAAGTGATGGGCGGCATAAGGGGTTTAGGTGGTCAGGTGCCATACACGTGATTTATTTGACAGAGTATGGGTGAAATGTCTCCCCACCGTTAGGTGGGGGTAAATTGACAATAAAATTTAGTTCGTATCCTTAATTTTTCAAAAAAAGTCTGAGGGGTAAATCGAAAGTATGATACAAGTTTGGGGGTAAATCGGCATATAACCCTTTTAAATTGGGAACTGCGAGCACTGCAGGAACCTAACAGCGTAAAGTGCAAGGTTGCCTCAGATTTGAGGCAAGAAGATGAACAACCTGAGCAAAACACCAAAAACAAATAAAATTGAAGCAAATTTTGAGCAATTAAGCATCCCCAAATGGCTGGCTTAGAGGAATTAAGAAAAAAGCTCACGCCTTTGTTCGATGCCGAAAAGGGCTTCTCCACGGGCTCAACCTTGGACTTGGACCCTTGCGATTCTTACACAGTAAGCTTCTTTTTGCTTTTGCCGCAATCTGCGTAATTGGATTTTGGATTTTGAATTTTGAATTTCTCTCCTGGAAATGGAAATTGATTCTTGGTTTGGCTGAAGCTATCGGACAGTGGAACGGTGAACTTGCTGAGCAGATCGTACGGTGTGTACAACATCAATGAGCTCGGATTGCAGAAATGCACGACCTTGGCGGTGGACGACAGCAACGAAAAGACGTACCGGTGTGGTTCGCATGAGATGAGGGTATTTGGGGCAATTGGCAGTGGCGCCAGCAGCGTTGTACAGAGAGCTATCCACATTCCCACTCATCGGATTTTAGCCCTCAAGAAGATCAATATTTTCGAAAAGGTATATTTTTTTCAGATAAATTATAGTTATGTTTGGTTTTTCACAAGTAAAAATGGGTATTTTGATTTTCCCTGCATCTATCTGCTGCATGTGGGTGCGTGGTGACGACCAGTCCCTAAATTCAAAATTTGGTCCCTTTGTGCTAGTTTCTATTGACCCAAACACAAATGGTGCAAAAAAAAAACTAGAAAATTTTGAGTGTGAAAATTGAAGCAGACTTTATATTTATTCCATAATAGGAGAAAAGGCAACAGCTGCTTACTGAGATACGGACGCTATGTGAAGCACCTTGCTACCAAGGTCTTGTAGAATTTCATGGTGCATTTTATACACCGGATTCTGGTCAAATAAGCATTGCTCTGGAGTATATGGATGGAGGATCATTGGCGGATATCTTAAGATTGCGGAAAAGAATACCTGAACCTCTACTTTCTTCTATGTTTCAAAAGCTTCTGCATGTGAGCATTTTCACACTCAGTTTCAGCTAGATTTTATCAGAATATGGTTTATAGTGATGTTATTTAAGCTTTTATTTTCTTAATGTTTTCACTATGGAAGGGACTGAGCTACTTGCATGGAGTTAGGCATCTAGTCCACAGAGACATAAAGCCTGCCAATTTGCTTGTAAATCTCAAGGGTGAGCCAAAAATAACAGATTTTGGTATCAGTGCTGGCTTAGAGAATTCAATGGCAATGGTTGGTGATACTTGCTGCATCTTTGTGCTTTTGTTTTATTATCATGATCCATCACTGCTTTCTTTAGTTCATTCATTTCCACTAGTGGTGGTGTCTACTTCCGTGATACATTTGGGGCATAGATATTAAGTTTGGTATTTTGGTTTTAACAATTCTCACAATGTGATTACCAGTGTGCAACATTCGTTGGGACGGTTACATATATGTCGCCAGAGAGAATTCGAAATGAGAATTATTCATATCCAGCTGATATTTGGAGCCTTGGTCTTGCTCTCTTTGAGTGTGGTACTGGAGAATTCCCATATACAGCTAATGAAGGACCTGTCAATCTTATGTTACAGGTAACACGCCTATACATGTCAACACTCAACATCATACCTCATTACTCATCTATTCTCCCCCCCCCCAAAAAAAAAGGGAGAATCATAAGGTCCCTTTATGTATCTTGCCTGGCATTTGATTCTTCTAAGGCTTGTACGATATGTTCTCAAATGCAACTGAGGTCGAGAAAAAAAGATAGAACTGTTGGACTTACATAATTACTGCATTCATATGCTTTCCAGTGCCTACATGCCAGCCTTTGTTTTACAACTAAACATTTTGGGTCTTATGGCAGATCTTGGATGATCCATCACCTACGCCTTCAAAACACAATTTTTCACCAGAGTTCTGCTCATTTATTGAAGCCTGTTTGCAAAAGGATGCAGATACTAGGCCAACAGCAGAGCAGGTGATCAAAGCCGCAGTATACACTCTGGAACATGATAGTTTGACATTAACATTGTTTAACTAGTATTCTTCTAGTGCAGCTACTTTCACACCCCTTCATTACAAAGCATGAGGATTCCCAAGTGGACTTAGCAGCATTTGTCCGAAGCGTATTTGATCCAACACAAAGGATGAAGGACTTGGCAGATGTGGGTACTAGACACTTGCATTCTCTTTTTACCATCAAAAAGTGTGCTAACAAACCACATAAATTGTCAAGTCTAAATATAATCTCAACAGTTTTTCCAATATTCTTTGGTCTCACTTACTAATATAAAGTTCATGGTATTCAATTTATATGCAGAGTTGACAGTGTACGATTTATAATGGCTAAGAACTTAAATCATGCTTGTGATGTGGTCTACTGATTTTGATCTCACTTATTATTTTCTGACCAGATGCTTACAATACATTTTTACCTACTCTTTGATGGACCTGATGAGCTCTGGCAATATACAAGGACCTTATACAATGAAGATTCAGTTTTCAGGTACTGAAATTTAAAACACAGCCCTTGCCAGTCAACGCCAACCGGCAGCTTCATGTTTCTAATATAAACTTTTATCCTTTTTAGTTTCTCAGGAAAGCAACTAATCGGCCCAAATGATATCTTTGCAAGTCTGTCAAGTATACGAAGTACATTAGCTGGTGACTGGCCTCCTGAAAGACTTGTGCATGTTGTGGAAAAGCTTCAATGCCGTGCTCATGGTCAGGATGGTGTAGCAATTAGGGTATCTGGATCATTCATTGTCGGGAATCAGTTCCTTATATGTGGAGACGGTGTACAGGTAGAGGGCTTGCCAAGCATTAAAGATCTTTCCATTGATATTTCGAGTAAGCGAATGGGTGCATTCCGGGAGCAGTTCATTATGGAGCCAAGCAATATAATAGGGCGCTACTCCATATCTAAACAAGAACTTTACATTATGCAGTAAAAAGTGGCGAATCCTACTTCACTGCAGGAATAAGTATTAGTATGTGATGTCAAACATAAAACACATGTACAGCCAAAAGTCTTAATGGGCAAACTTGCGATGTATCATTAATATCTTTGCAATCAAATATCCATAAAATTCATAGTTATTTTAGCTCAAATGCATGTCAAAAAGAGAAAGGACTGCCTCCATAATATAGTAACATAAATGATCGAACTGTCTGTTTTTTTCTCTTTAATATGACGGTGTTAGAATCCCTAGTTGCTTACTTATGAGTGTACCTTCTACATGAATGGTGTATGATATCCATACCGCACCCAACAAACCAAATCACAAACCCTAGGCCCCAATTGCATGTACTTTCCAGTAATTCACTCTCAAACAGATCATTTTGAATAATGGCACTATGCCATTTTAATTCAATAGTTTCTGGGCAGTCTTTTTTACCCCACATGAAAAAATTCCCACATAGGACCAGTAAAGCAATGTAATATATTTTCTTCTTTTACAAAAATGAGATGTTATATTTCCATGGCGTAAACAATCCTTTGCATGCGGCTTTACATTCCAAATAGAAAACCTGCATCAAGTCAAACCAACAAAATCAGCCCTGCAACTAAGAATGCCATGTCAAGGAAAAAAGAGGGTCTGAGAAAATTTTGAGAATACTTACTATGAAACATTCTGAAAAGTGGGCTGATTCATCCACTTCTGAAGCAGTAGGCTCAGAGGCACTAACGGCACTTTGTACAGTAAACCCAACAAAAAGAAAAAGACGCTACAAGTTTAAAGTAGGTACTCCAAAGTAATCTCGGATTGTTTTCCTTTTTAGAGAGGAAGGAGGGTTCAGAACAGAAGAAGGGCTCTTCAACGCAGCTTCTGGGGTCTTTTCAAAGGTTTCGATAAAGTCAGAATCTGCCATAGATTGTTTCTTCTGAGATTGGGGAGTACTGATTTTCGGCATTTTAATTGGTTTTCTTGAACTAGATTCATCCAATCCGTCGTCTGACGGACACAAATTTCCAGAGTCCTTTGACGTATGCATTGATTCATTCATTAGAAGCTTTCTACATTCTGCACCTGGGATTGCCATGACTCTCCTCCGGATGACAGATGGTGAGTTTGTGCTTGGGCAGTAACTATTCTGAGAGTTCCAAATGCGAACTGTAAAATCATCCGAAGAAGTTGCCATCTTCCCAACTTCAAAATGGGACCTATTAAAATTTGGAAACTGTTTAATCATTTGTCATGAAATATTTAAAACCGGCAGCATTAGGTTAGAAAGAAAAAAAAATACCAATCCACAGCTGTAACTTCTCCGTCATGGCTTTTCAATATTACAGGATCTTCTTGAGGCTTGTTTACCTGGGTTGAGATTGCCAACAACGTCAGTATCTAATCAAGACCAATATCAACAGCTCCCGAAAGAACAAATCTTACCTGCCAAATATAGGCATTTCCATCGCTGGAACCACTGAGCATGTGAGCAGCATCAGGGCTAATAACTGACTGCAATTACATAATTGAAACCAAGATTTGTAAATCGGCAGGAAATCAGTTGGCATGACAAACTGAGTTAGTGCACTTTTAAACAGCAAGGCTTACCTTTACAAAAAAAGATTCAATCCGGCATCCACTGAAAGATTGGGTAGGACCCCTTTGAAGCTGAAGTACATTATACAAATATATTCTGAAAGAAAACATAGGAAAAAAAAAGTGAGATCAGTTCAATGTTTGAGAGTCTTAACAATATTAGTGTATCATATATTTAGTGCATGGTAGCTGTCTAAGACTCCACAACAATACAGGGTTATTAAGCTAGGAACTACTAATCTGAAGGTTTGCATGTTACAGGGTTATGTGCTGAAACCCAAGGCCGCAATTTCCAGGTAATGTTCCTTTGAGTAGCCAATTCAGTTTACAACAGAAAAGATGCAAATCAGAGTAAAAAGTACCTGTTGTCCATACATGAGGCTGAAATAAACACTCCATTTAAATCTTGGGATAAGCTAGTTATACCATGTAATCTTCTTTCCTGAAATGAAGAGGATCGCTAGCTGTCAAGACATCACCAATATGCTACTTTACCAGAGGAAAAAAAAAACATACACGCACACCCAACATGACTAGATCTCCAGCTATTGCTGTCCACTTGCTGTCCACCCCATATCATCAAGGTGGACATCAAGGCTCAGTTCATCTTTATAACTCAATATAATCTTCACGGGTTAATGTGCATGCAACATTTAACCAGTGACAAATTAGCACCATCATAGACTTCCATACTAACCTTCTCAGTAGACTCTAGGTGAGGGGATGTCTGTGTGACGACATTTTTCAAACTTCTAGTATCCCAAAACTTGACAATGCTGAAATGAAGCATAAGATCAAATCAAACAATAATCTCATATCAATTGGTATGAAATAACGTCTGAGTAAGAAATTTAGGATTCAATTCTGCCATTTCACTGCCACTGTTCCGGATATACCTGTCCACAGCTCCAGCAGTAGCAATGGAAACCTCATCTTTAAGATAAAGAACTGATGTGATGCTCATGGAAGCGGCCTGAAAAAGCTAAGTCTGAGTAAAGAGTACGTATAAAATTTAATAAGAACTATTATCAGAAACAAACCTTTCCGCGCCTTACACGCTTTGCCCGAGGAAAAAGATGAGCCCCTTTAACCACAGCAGTTGAGCTGCATGAAAATATTATAAATTTATTTTGGAAAACAGAAAACAAACTTATCCTGATTCTTGAAAATGAAAATAACTTTACATTAAATAATTTACCATATTGCAATCTCCCCGTGAATATTTTTGGAGCTTGAATTACATCTCATATCCCAAAGAGCAAAGGAGCCATCTCTCGAACCAGAGACAATAATCTCTGTCAGATAAGAAGAATCAGTGGTTTAAACTAGTTGTATTTCTCATTAGTTATTTCACAAATATAGCATAAGAGAAAATGAGTATGAAAACCCACATACAGATGAAAATCTAAACCTACCAGGATTAGTTGGATGAGGACAGAGAGATTTCACACTTCCTGTGTGCCCCATCAGTATTGCAGTACATTTCTTTTCCTGAATATCCCATACCTTGATCTGGAGGAAGATAAAAAGGCCAAGGAAAACACAATCAATAAGAAACTGAACTAGCTGTTATATGAAGGACAATTACGTAAATATAATATATTCATAGCTTTATTTACAGAGTTATCTGTTACTTAAAAGTTATAGCATATTGTAGCTAATGTGTTTCTGCTATGATCACAAAACCTACACAGTATCCAGGCTGGACTAGAACTTAATAACTTACAGTTTGATCACCAGAAGCTGTCATAATTTGAGTATCATCCTGCAAAAACACATTAGCACTAAAAAATATGAAAAACTTAAATCTGATGCAAAAACACATAACATTCTTAAATTTGATTCTCCCACTTATCTGCTATGCTTTCATAACAATGCCAATGGCATAAACACAGGTCCCCATTGTTTAACCCTTTTACTTGATCAAAACTGAAAGTACTTTAAAAACAGTTGCCCTTTTGATTATTTCCAGATTAGCAGTAAGATAAGTTCCCAATTTCTAATTGTGCATTGAAAGCGCCCTGTTCGGCTTGTAACATAATAGGGAATACATATAAATTCTACTCCACAGTAATTTTTCCTTCCCCATCTGACCACTCAAATAACTTTTGTGTGTAGCATAATTGAAAATTTTAACACTTGAAGAATACTGGAATAATAATTCCACATTAAACAATAAGGGAAAATATGTGGTTAATACCTTAATCCAACAGACGTCAAACACAGCATTTTGATGTGCAACCCAATCACAGACCTTTGTTTTATCTGAAAACCAATAACCCAAAGATTTATTTACTTAAAATACAACAAAAACAATAGCAATCAACGATCTATGGTGGTGAATGATTTGATTTCCAAGTAACCAACCTGCATTTTCTTGGAAAGATGCGGATGCAGAGAACTTGCGACGTGTATCGAACAAGCTCAAGTACCCATCTTCGTCTGACATTGCGACAATGTGAGAGTTTTTACACGTCTGCACAAAAAGAAAAAAATAATTAAAAAAGAAAGAAAAATGCGATTCACGAATCGGAAAGGCTCCATCAGCAGATTTTGTACCTTGCCAAACGAAATCGCCATTGGAGGGCCGTTGTGTTCTGCAGCAATGGCCCCGATTTCATAGAAATCTGATGCCAGTCCATTGATGTACGGTCGCTTTGGAGCTGGAAAAACACAGAGCATATGATAATCGTAAGATACCCAAACAGATTGATTATATCACACCCCAACAAAAAAAGATTATGAACTGTAAATTTATAGAGCGAACCTCTGAATCCATGTAGCTCTCTGGATCTGATGTCTTGGAAGAACGATTGGGGCTTTGAGATCTCCATCGGAAATTTTTGACGAAGGTTGAACGTAGCAGAGCACAGAGCTGCCAAAGAGGGAACTGGCAACTTGGAGCAAACAAAAGAAATCATTAGCTGGCGCGAATAGGGTTCCAAAATGTTTGCCCTTTTTTAATCTCCCGCCCCCGCCTTTATGTATTTTTTTTAAAAAAAAATATCGGTAGGATTAGGGTTTAGTGCTAAATAAATACTACTTTTTTGGCATAATTACTGCTAACTACATTAGCTGAATCTTGGAACAAAAAAATACTACATTGGTTATGTAAATCATGAGTTTGTGCAAGTTAAGTAATACCTTCAAAACTGATGTTTTTGAATTGTCACATAGGTCTAAGCTTAACCATAATGAGGTTAATTATAAGCATACATCAATATATCATTACCCCTTTTGCATATTGCCAATTTAGCTCTTAACAATTTTTTCAGTAAATTAAGGACTCCAATTGAGGGCCTACTGTCAATTTTTTCAATTTCATCTAAATTTCCGTCCAAGTCAAAGGTAAATTCGTAATTTTATAAAAATTTAAAAAATCATCATCTCTCTCTGGGTTCAACGGGTTGCAGGGAGGTGGGTTTTAGGTCCGTTTGGGGGTGGGTCTGTGGGTTCTGGGTTCGTTTGAGGGTTGGAGCTTGTGAGTGGTGGTGGTCATGGTGGAATTGGGGGAGAAGAAATCGTCAGAGTGGGGTCTTTGGTTTGGGTAAGTGGGAATCGAGGAGAAGAAATCGATGGGGGGGGTGGGAGAAGAAATCAAGGGTAGGAGGGGAGGGAGTTTGGGTGGCTGCGGGCTGGGGTTCTGTGTTTGTGAGGGGGCTTTAGGTGAAAAATCGTATTTGGGTAGGGTATGTGGGGCGGTAGATGGCGTAAGGGAGAAGAAATCGTGGAGGTGAAATGGGTGGGTGGCGTTTTAGGGGTTAGGGTGGGGGAATAATTGAGTTCATCATCTGAGCAAACGTTCAAAGATAATGGGTGGGTGGAAGCTCAAATCCCTAGAATCTAAAACTAGATGGAGGTTGAAGGAGAAAGAGGGAAAATGAGAAGTAAGGGTGGGTATCAAGACCGGAAAACCGAGCCGGACCGGATGGAAAAATCGAAAAAAAAAGATGTCGGTTAATTAAAAAAGTCAACAAACCTGCATTGAACTGGACCAAATCAATTCAAATCTATTCTAGTTCCGGTTTCACACCTTACCAAACCGAACCGATTTTGTATTTTGTATTTTTTTTATAAAAGTATTTAAATTCAATGCTACATTTTTAATCTCATAACTAATATTTCCCCAAGCTCAACTTCAAAATATTTATCTTTTCTAGGCACAATATCTCTTTTTGTATGAAATTGGATGATTTGTAAATTTTCAAGTCCAAAAAATAAAATTTTAGTTGGAATTTGTATAAAATAATAATAATTTGAAAATAATAATAATAATCCGGTCCAAAATCGAAAAATTCAAAAACCGGTTCAAACATGACCGCCTTGTTTTATAATTTTTTTCTGAAGCGAACCAAATCAGACAGGCTAAATAGTACCGGTTCCAATTTGAGGTGGAAACCAGACCGAACCATACCTCACCTACCCCTAATAAGAAGAGATATGTGGGGTTTTTATTTTCTCCTTTTTTTTAAATTTTAAATATGTAATTTTAGGTGGGTGAGGTGTTTACTTTTGTTTTTTTTATTTTTTAAATAAAATTACGAATTTACCCTTAATTTGGACGAAAATTTGGATGGAATTTAAAAAATTAACGGTAGGCCCTCAATTGACGATTTTTAAATAATTGGAGTCCTTAATTTACCAAAAAAAATTATTAAGGGGCTAAATTGACAATATACAAATAATTTAGGGGACAAAACCGCATAAAACCCTAAACATAATGTTATACTTTTTTTTTGCTCTTCATTCCAAGCATGTGAATACTTATTTTTTAAAGGGACATTTCTCTCCTTTTTAACATATGTCAATATTATACGATGACCAAGAAAAATAGGTATTGCGTTGACACACGTTTTTGCTTTTTTGTTTTGGTTTTGTTGGCTAGTTCTCTTTTCTTACTGTTGATTTGTGTTTTTTCATTTACTTGTTTTATTTTTTAGTTTGTTTTAATTATTATCTCATTATTTACTCTTTTTTTTATTTTTAAATTTTGTGTTTGTTGTATTCTGCAAGTTTCTGGTGCTGTCTAGCAAATTGAAGGGATGTTCAGACTTTCTCTTTTTTTCTTTTTTTCTCTCTCTCTATCTTTTCTTGTTTCCCATTGAGTTGTTCAGCGCTTTTAAAAATAACAGATTTGTTCATATCTCTCATGTTTGGGTTTGGATAGTATTGGTTGTTTTCGGTGCTATCTTTTGTACATTCTTATGGTGCTTATTATTGTTAGGAAGAACTACAGTAAACCCCCCAAACTATAGGGTCATTTTCAAGTTCATACCAATATTTTGAAAATTTACGAGTACATACTCAACGTTACGAAAACCTTATAATTTGCCCCTCCGTTAGCCAAATCGTTAGTTAATCTGTTAAGTGCTGACGTCGCATTTGTGGGACCCATTTTTTAACCGACGTGGACCAAAAATTAATAAAAATTTATATTTCTGTTTAAATTATTTTCAAATCTCTCTCTCTCTCTCTCTATGTCTCTCTCTCTGTGAACCCACAGAAACCCGGCTCACCCACCATCTCTGCTTATGGGAGATACATCATACATGGACTAAGCCATATTACCGGGAATACATTCTTCCTGTTTTGGCACCACCAGTTGAAGACAAAATTGTATCATTGAGAGATGAAATGGGTTATTTAAACAAAAAGAACGTGAAGAAGCAGCTGGGGTTGGGTTATTTGGATCCACCCAAAGATTCTGTTAAAATAACTAAAAAATCAAATCAAATAAAAAACCAACAAAAAGAAGAAGAGAAAAATCAAATCAAAAAGTAACAAAACAACCCACTCACCACCCCCAAAATCATCGTCCCGACCCATCCTTATTCCCCCACCCCCATATCATCATCCCACTTCCACAACCGCGGTTGAGTGCGCACAAAACCCATATGAACTCTATTCCCCCACCATCTGTCAAATTAATAAATAAAAAAAATATATTTTGTTGTTTAATGAAATAGAGTGCACACAAAACCCATATCTAAATCTGGGTTAGGAGTCGAATCTAGAGTTGGTTTTGTCGTTGGGAGGTGGGCGAGGGGGTAACATTGATGGACGTCGGGTGTTGCAGTCGGAAGGATGGAGCTTTGGTGGACGTTGGAGATGGAGGGGAGAGGAAGGGCGTAGTTGGTTGTCTAGATTTGATATTTCTCTGAAATGAAAATTGAAATTTGAATTCCAGGCCATTAAATTGAATAAAATTTCAAATTCGAGCTAATCGGTTTGATAATACGAGACATTTCCATAGCGTTCATCCCAGATTCGTACCAGTTGTAGAGCTCTGATTGGGCCTCAAAGAGGATGCTCTCGGGTAGATTGGCGGGTCCGGCGGCGAAGTTGAAGACCTGATCTTGGGACTGGGGCTGGGGCGGTGGGCGATCCTGGATGTGGGTCGTGGTGGCTGAGCATTTGACGGAGATGGCCTTGTTGGAGTTTAAGGTGGTGGTGAGGCGAGTGGAGGTCATGGGGACAGTGGTGAAGGGTATTTTGAGGATTTGGGTTTTGGAGGAAGAGAGAGTGAGGTGAGGTTGCCATGGCCATGGTGGGCTATTGCTTCAGAGAAAGAAGAATGAGAGAGAGAGACTCATCGGGCATGAGGGTGGGGCATGGAAATCTTGAACAATAGACGATGATTTTAAATTGAAACCCATATTTGGGTTCGTCGGAGGAGGCGAGAGAGAGGAAGAGAGAAAAGAAGAATCTGGATAGATAGATAGAGAGAGAGATTATGGTTTTTTTTTCATTTAATATGTTTAATTTTTAAAATTAATTTAAACAGTAAAATAATTTTTTATTGATTTTTTGTCCACGTGGGTTTAGGGTCCTATATTCGCCACGTCAGCATTTAACGGATTTCCTGACGGTCACACTAACAGAGGGTATGTACTCGTGCATTTTGGTGACGTTGAGTATGTACTCGTGAATTTTCAAAATATGGGTATGAACTTGAAAATGACCCTATAATTTGGGGGGTTTACTGTAGTTTATCCTTATTTTTAAGAAAACATCTATTCCAACAACAACAAAAATGTTGGCTTACCAAGTTACCACGAGTAAGTCCAAATTACTTCACATTTGACATTTGTATGGATACCCAAAGTTTACAAAATAAAGTGTTTACAAACGCAAAAAGCGGATTTTATGATACATATTAATATATTATATAGTTTTAACTTTGTGTGGTTGTGGTGGTAATTTGTACGTCAATTGTGGATTGAGAATTATTCGATTCATCTAACTTTACGCCGGGGGAATTGTAAACCATACATTTTCCGGTTCATCTAGGTTTAATTTTTTAACAGTAGCAATTGTACCTTTACATTTTTGGCCTGCAATTCAATGGTGATTTGCTTTTATGAAAATGTTATAAGTATGTAAATAATAACAACCATACATACATAATTCTACCTCCAATAAGTAAACTTCAAGTTTTTTTGATGAAAACATTCTCAATATTACAACCATTGAATTAGAGGAGCGAGAATGTAAAAATTAGGTTAGTTTGTTAAACCCCTATGTCAAGAATGAGTTTAGGATTCATAAAATTATATTTCGGAAAACAAACCCATCATGTGTTATGCATTTTTATTATGTATATTTGGAAATTAACAACGTTTTTCTCTTTCTCGTAGCAGAATGTACATCCGATAAATTGGAAAAAGAGGAAGAAAATATAATACCCAATTAATCAATTCCGCTCACCTAAGGACCTAAAAATGAGGTTCCTGTGAGGTCCTCTTTAATAAAGGCCTTTGGATTAATCCGATGGCACACATAATTTAACCCTCACACATACTCCTTTTTTACTCAAACAAATCTTTTAACTATTCTAACCCGAAAAAAGGCCAAGATTGTTTCTCACTTGTTGTATAATAATGCAAGATGGGGATTTTGCAATCTCTTTGCCAACAAGAACAACAATTTCAAACGAAGTCTGAAATATATTATGTTTTAAATATTATTTAGTATTAAAAAATAAAAATAAAACTCCACAAAAGAATTTAAAAGAATTAATTACTATTTATTAAGTAATTTATGAAATCATCAAAATATTTAAATATTTACTAAAGAAATAATAATTAAAATATAATTGCTAATTAAATTAATTAATAAAATAAAATATATTACTTAATTACATATATTAAATTAAAGAAGTTTGCCCAAAAAAAGTAAAGAAACTAATTTCATATTTTTAAAATTAAAACAAAAAAAAGGAAGAAAACCTTAGCTGACGAAATTTCATCGGGATAGCTATAGCCGCGCGGCTAAACTCTTTATTTTTATAAAAAGGGGGCGCCTTGGCCCTAGGTGAGTCCCTTTTTTTCATGGTTTAATACACATGTTTAAAGCAAATGTACAACACACATATTGTACATGTACGTACATATTTTTCATGTTTAAGACACATGTTTTTACAAAATTTTAAATAATACACACAAAATCCATGTATTATACACAAAAATTTCACATATTATTGAATAAAAATAATATATAGTGGTCGAACTTTTCAGTTGTTGTATGAATAATGCAAGATAATGATTTTGCAATCTATTTGCCAACAAGAACAACAATTTCAAACAAAGTCTTAAATATATTATATTTTAAATATTATTTAGTATTAAAAATAAAAACAAAGTCCACAAAAGAATTTAAAAGAATTAATTAATATTTATTAAGTAATTTATGAAATCAGCAAAATATTTAAATACTCACTAAAGAAATAATAATTGAAATATAATTTCTAATTAAAGTAATTAAAAAAGGAAAATATATTACTTAATTACATATATTAAATTAAAGAAGTTTGCCCAAAAAAAAGTAAAGAAATTAATTTCATAATTTTAATTTTTTTAAAAAATAAAGCAAGAAAACCTTAGCCGATGAAATTGCGTCGAGAAAGGTATAGCCGCGCGGCTATAATACTAATAAATGGTATAGCCAACGGCTATACTTGGGGTTTCACCGGGAATGACATTTCCCGACAAAATTTCGTAGGGACAGGTTTTTTAAAAATAAATATAAACTTAGGTATTTTTTATGTTTAATACACGCGTTTAAAGCAAATGTATTGTACACATACATACATATTTTTCATGTTTAATACATGTTTTTTTACAAAATTTTAAATAATACACACAAAATTCACATATTATACACAAAATTTCACATATTATTGAATAAAAATACTATATAGTGGCCGAATTTTTCAGTTGTAACTTGAAAAAATTTTGCCGAATAAAACACGTACGTATTTTATTTATATTTTTCCCGTTCTGTATTTTACTAACTATGTGGGATACATACGCGTTCTTCTTCCTTCCTCCCCATCCATCTTTTTGCCTCATCCCCATATCTCTAGCTCTTTCTGAACAACAACAAAAATGGTGATATACCGTTTATTTGGACGGTAGGGATAGGGACTTTCACATCTAAGAGGTGTGGTTCTTAACGAATATGAATTGTAGGGTTATATTTTCATTCATCATTGAATTTAATTTCCGATGTTTATGTTAACAAAATTTCGCCATGAAGCACAACCAATGCATAACATGTCTCTAATTTGTTTTCTGATGAGTAATTTAATAATAAAAAGCACAGAACGGGAACAACCCATATGCACGAGCAGTATGTTATTATTTGAAAGGATTTTAAATTTTAACATTTTATTTTCTGTTTTAATTTTTGGCTGTTTTCTTTTATTTATTATGGGAGTTACAATTTATTTAATTTTCAGTTTTTATTTTCTATTCATCGCACCAACTTTTCTGGTTAAATGTGTCTGGAGGTTACGAGTTTTGGATGCCTATAAAAGGCCACTCCTCCTTCACATTTTAACACACTACAATCAGATTTCTCTATTCTCATGCTTTCATATATTCCCTATTTTCCATATTATTTTTGGGCAACGGTTCTGTGACTTGGAGATTTCTATCCGATCGTGAACGTGCTCATAGCGGACCTTAAGCCTCGCGTATTGGGGTTGTATCTTGGAGTCTTGTAGACCATCATTACCTGCACGTAGGGAGGCTACAAAGGCTTTAGACGGCGTCTTTGACGTGCTTTCACTATACCGACTTGCTTTCTTACTCTTGATTTATTTTACTTATTTATTTGTTTCTTTATTTTTAATTTATGATTTAAACTTTGTTTTACATATTGTTTATATTTAAAGGTTTATAATTTGGATTTTAAGGGAAAGGAAAAACATCAATATTTTAATAACACAGTATGCATCAAAAACCTATAAAACCAAAGAAAAGGGATCAAGTGAAAAAAAAACTTTGTCCCAACAAATATAATACTTGATGCTGGCTGGTTGTTGATAATTGTCATATTAATACACTTTACACTGAAGTTATTGATACTAACTAGAAGGAGATATATAAAAAAAAAAAAAAAAAAAAGCTGGAGAGCAGGGGATGAAGGGGAGAAGATTGATGGGGAGGAAGGATGAAGAACGTGCATCCCTCAATCTTATTTTTTTGCTGGTTAAATTAAAACATTCTCAACTCTTTCAAAAAGGAAGCTGTTACAATTGTTACTTCTCCCTCCTTTTTTCTTTCTTTTGTTCGACAGGATTGAGAAAGAACGAGAGAAGGGCATGAGGAGGAGAAGATTGCTAGGGAGGAAGCAAATGGTTGAACGTGCGTGTATTTCCTCTTCTGTTTTTTTACAAATTAAAAGGATTGTTTGAGTAAAACAAGGAGGATGAGTGAGGATTAAGATTACTAATTATTTGTACCATCAAATTAATCTAAGGATATTTATTAAAGATGACCTCATTTTTAGGTCCTAAGTGAGCGGAACTACCCAATTAATTATTGGGACAGCGGGACATGCTTGCTTGTTGGAAAAAGAAAAAGACCTAGCTCTCTATCTATCCATAATTCACATTACCATGCATAAACTCCCTATAAACAAAGCATAAGGTTACAAACGACCTTTTCAGTGCACCCTCTCAAATTGGACCGTGAGTTCCGTAATACGTCCGTCTTAGTTTTGAGCCTGCCCAAACCAGAGATTACTTACATAATTGGGCTCAAGCCCATGTACAGCCCAATAACCCGACCAAGCACAAACCCGCATTTTAGACCCGAACCATCTGACCAACGTGAAGTCGGTTCCACTTAAATTCTCTTAACCTAAACTTTTACATAACTTCAGCCTCCTCCTCGCGCGTCTTTCTCCCTGTGTCAGTCTCAGCATCACCGCAGCCATGGTTAAGCATAAGCATTACAGACCTCCTGTGAGTTCTATTTCACCTCCCCGTATTCGATAAATTCAGCTGTATCATTATTCAAATCAAACTTTCCAATATATAATTTAAACATTTTCTAACACTTTCCCTTAATTTTCCTTCGTATTTGCAGGGAAAGAAGAAGGAAGGAAATGCGGCGAGGTACATCACTAGGTCACAAGCCGTCAAGCAACTTCAAGTCAACCTACCCCTCTTCAGGTTTCTCTCTCTCTCTCTCTCGCTCTATATCCCCTATGCTTACAGACAGACACATTAAAGTTGCAATTTATATATTTTCACATGATTTTATACAAATTATGTGTACATATTTATTAGGGTTTATGTATTCAGGTTTGTTCTAGCTTTATTATAATGGTTAACCAGATGCTGGTTGAATTATCTTAGACTCTATTGTTCGGAAAGAAAAAGGAGTTTTGTTATGTATTGATTTTATTTTTATTCTTGTGGAAATTGTAGGAAACTATGTATTTTAAAGGGTGTTTTTCCCCGGGAGCCGAAGAAAAAGGTGAAGGGAAATCACCATACCTATTATCACTTGAAGGATGTTTCATTCATTCAACACGAACCATTACTTGAGCGTTTGAGAGAGATCAGGGCATATGAAAGAAAAGTAAAGAAAGCAGATGCGAAGAAGAACCGGGATCGTGCAAATCTTCTGAGACAAAGGAGACCCACTTACAGATTAGATAAAATTATTTTGCAGAGGTTTGCTAACTTTTTCTTGTTGCCAAAAAGTTAGTTGCATGTCTCTGATGGTATGCCGAGCTTCTGACACTTGTTTTTTGGTATGTTTGATTTTGCAGGTATCCAAATTTCATTGATGCACTTAGAGATTTGGATGACTGTCTCACAATGGTTCATCTCTTTGCAGCATTACCTGCTATAGAGGAAAGAATTGAAGTGAAACGCATACATAACTGTCGAAGGTAGATACCCGAATTCTGCCAAAAATGAAAAAAATGAAAAGAAGAATGGCGTTTTGAACTATGAAATGATGTTTAGATAGTTCTAAGTGTTAATCATTTCGTGGAGTCTGTCTTGATCTTTGTGTTTCTTTATTGCTAGGCTGAGTCATGAATGGCAAGCTTATATATCTCGGACTCATAAATTGCGCAAAGTCTTTGTATCTGTCAAAGGCATATATTATCAGGTGCGGTTACATACTGTACACTGCTTATTTTAATCTTTATACTGTGCATTTTGTGTTATTTGGGTATGAATTTATATGTTTGCATTGCTTGTCCATGCAGGCCGAGGTTAAGGGGCAAAAAATCACATGGTTGACCCCTCACCCCTTGCAGCAAGTTTTGACTGAGGATATTGACTTCAATATCATGCTAAACTTTTTGGAATTTTATGAGGTTATATATTTTACATTGAATTTCAATTTATTACTTATCAATGCATGTACTGTAAAATAT
This sequence comes from Prunus padus, assembly GCA_024362665.1. Classification (NCBI taxonomy): domain Eukaryota; kingdom Viridiplantae; phylum Streptophyta; class Magnoliopsida; order Rosales; family Rosaceae; genus Prunus; species Prunus padus. Next base: position 28,294,771 of record JANFAM010000013.1, read on the forward strand.
GTTTTGATAGTTGAATATATGTACTTTTCTTATTCTTCCAATGAACCAATTACGTGAAATAAAGTTTTTCTCCTCCTATGGTGCAGGCTCTTCTTGCATTTGTGAATTGTCATTTATATCGTTCCATAAATGTGAAGTATCCACCCATTCTTGATCCTCGATTAGAAGCTTTAGCAGCTGGTATGCAATTTTACTACTTTCTTGAGATAATCTACATCTTAGCTTGTCTTTTGGAGTTTTTAGCATTGTTGAGTTGGATTGTATGCTTGTGTATATCTGTTAATGGAGCATCAGTATGATTTAGTTTTCTCAACTTTGCAGATCTTTATGCACTATCAAGATACTTTGATGCCAACTCTCGGTCCACTGTGTTGGATCCTCAAGCTTCAAGTTTGTCTGGATCAGGGAATGTTGAGAGCCAGCAGATTGGGGATTCTGTTAGTGAGTCTGAATTAAGGCTTGCCCAACTTCAGCATCAACTCCCTTCTAATGAACCTGGTGCATTGATGCACCTTGTTAAAGATGTTGCTGGCGAGGAAGAAGAGGATGATGATACAAGAGAGTGTAAGAAACTCTTCAAGGATATGAAATTTTTCTTGAACCGTGAGGTGAGTCTCTGAAGTTTTAAATTGGAACTTAAAAGAGATCTTATTGACGAAAGTTAATATCCTACCAATAAATAGGTCAGATGGGTGAGGCCTTAAAGGTGTTTTAATATAAAAGAATATAATAACGCAATTAAATTTTCTTATAATAATCAAAGTGCAACTCCCATAATGATTAATATGGAAATCTTTTGTAATTTGGTTTCTTTTAGTTGATAGGCAATAGAAATTGTGCTTATGTTTCGTGTAATTTTTTTTCTTTCTATGTTCAGGTTTACAGAGAGTCATTGCTTTTTGTTATTCCTGCTTTTGGTGGCACTGTTTCTTGGGAAGGTGATGGGGCTCCATTTGAGGAAAATGATGAGAGCATTACCCACCAGGTATGCTGTTACTTCTATATGGCGGAGTTGTCGACTGATCTGTGGTACCCCACCTCCCACAAAAGAAAAACATTGATCTGTAGTATTACAGGGCTGACAAGAGTGCTTGTTTATTTTGTAGATTGTTGACAGGCCAATGCATGGTCGTCAGACCCTTGCCAGGGAATATGTTCAACCACAATGGGTTTATGATTGTATAAATGCTCGGATCATTTTACCAACTGGGGGTTATTTGGCGGGAAGGTAATATTAGGAACACAATGAATTAACTAATAAGTCTCATTGGCTAGGTTCCTGAGCTTCCGGTTAATGGGTTACATGAACTGATAGACCTTGATTTACTCCTTACCTGTGTTTATCATTGCTCTATTTGATAATAGAAGTTTATGACTGGTAATGTTGTTAATTTGGTTGCTCTTTGAACAGGGATCCTCCCCCGCACTTGTCACCTTTTGTTGACAATGAGGCAGAAGGTTACGTACCTGACTATGCTGAGACCATTAAACAATGGAAGGCTGCTGGCAGAAGTGAAGTCCTCCCCCTGCCAGGTGTGGGAAAAGAAAATTTGGAAGATCCTCAGAATTTACTGGCTGAAGGTGTAATTGACCGAGCAAAAGCAAAAGAAGCTGTTGAGAAAAAGAAGAAGGTAAACAAGTTTTAGAGAATGTAGCATGATGCTTAGATGTGTGATATTTATCTGCCAATTAATTTCATCATGTGCATAGATACATCAAAACTAGGTCTTGCTTGATGCTAACTGAATTCTGATGCTGTACAGATGATGGCTCTTGAGAAGCAGTATCATGATGAATTGAATAAGGAGCTTCATGGCGTCCCACATTCATCATCTGTCTCGAATATAGATAATCATATCTCTGGCAAGGAGACCGAGGATAAGGAAGAATTTGATGATGATAGTGAAATGGCTAAATTGACCATGTCCCGTAGGAAGAAAGGTAGACTTGAAGCCGCCGAGGTAAATTTGTTGATGCCGTCATGCTATTTTCAAGGATCTTATAAAAAACTTCAGAAATTACATGTACTATATGTCAAATGCAATAATATTTTGTCCTGGATTTTTCTTTCATGCAGAAAGGGATAAAACGAAAGAAGGACCATATTAATGTCATCAGGGAACGGAAGAGAAAACTTAAAGAATCTCAAAAATCAAAGGAAGGTTAAGGTGCCTGAGAAAATTGCCTTCTATGGTTTTGTTATTGAGTTGCTGTTTCGGAGCTACACTTGGTAGTTGGTAGTGGCCAAGGAAATTTTCTTGTTTGATTTCGTTATAGACTGCTGCTGATGTCTGTCTGGTAATGTTTGAACCTATTGGAGCATTTTCCATACAATCATTTATATTTATTGCCAACTTGCATAAGTTTTTGCGAAGTTATTTGTTCGTCAGGGCGGTCATGAGTTTTTGAGGGCTAGGGCTAAAGTAAAGAATTGGGCCCCTTCATATTGTATCACAGTTTTTTTTCACTTACATGCTAGATAATTAAAAATTAACATGTTCAAGTTAACAAAAATTTTTAACGTTGAAGATAAATAAATGATATCAATTCAAACTTCAATATAAAAAATTTAAAAACTAAGGCTATTACATTCAATTCTAATGAAAAACTCCAAGTCCTAAAAACTGGAGTTTCACCTGTTCCAATGTTATCTTAAGAGCCCAAAGTTATCTAAATTGTTTTTTTAAATATTAAATGAATTACAAGAAATATATAATATATTAAATGAAAATTCTTATTTGTTTTAAGAAAAATAAAGTATGGGTGTTTTTTTCTCTATGTGTAATATCAGAAACCTCCACGTTTGCTTGGAGATTAAGACCCACATGGACGTTGTCTCCTCTTCTTTGCTTTTCCTTGTTTTGTTGTTCTTGGTAATATATAAATGCATATATTCTAGAAAACATATATATATAAAATACATATATTAAAAGGAAAAAGAAAAGAAAATTGGGTCCCCTGAACAAAGGGCACAGGTTGGCTGCTTGATCGTTTTTTTAGCTCTTTGTATTGCAAGAACCTCCTTTGGAATGTGTTCTTCTTGGATGTATACTGGGCTCTTGCTCTGTTTATCAATAAATATCTTTGGTTCTCAAAAAAAAAAAACAAAAAACAAAGGGCACAAGGCGGTTGCACTTTCTGCTCTTGTTCAGGGCTGGCACTGTTGTTTGTTCCCATGACCAAGGGACATAACATTGCAATTAGAAACAATATGAGAAGCATACTAATAATCATAATCACTTCATTCCCATTAAAATTTCATTTGTTATCAATATTTAATTTCGAAGTTCAACACTAATTCAGTTTTTTTTTCCTTTCGTTTAACGAACATACCTACTAATTAAGGAAATATCATACAAGTTAGAGCATATAAAGGCAACTGAAATGAACAGAGAACCATTTCTCATCTTACTAGTTGAAAGGGTAGATAACAACGTGGCAACATCCTAACGGTGACCTCAAGGACCATTTTTCATCTTACTAGTTGAAATGGTAGATAGGCAACATGGCAGCATCCTAACGGCCCTCAAGGACCATTTTTCATCTTACTAGTTGAAATGGTAGATAGGCAACATGGCAGCATCCCAACGGCCCTCAAGGACCATTTTTCATCTTACAAGTTGAAATGGTAGATAGGCAACGTGGCAGCATCCTAACGGTGACCCTCAGCCGTACGGCTTAGAGAGTCACGCATATATAAGTAAACCCTCTTGGGTTTACACAACCGAATTGAAACAAATGCCATTTCTCCATCTGATAAACCTATGAAATCTCTCTATTTCTTTCAGTTCTCATCTCTTATGTTGAAGAAAATAATCAACTTAATTCATTATTGAACAAAATGTGCGCACAAGCAATATATATATTAAATGAATAAATATGTCAAACAAAAATGTTTGTAAAGCTAGAGTTTCTAATGAATCAAGAGGAATTAAAGATTTTAATTAGCTCTCGCTAACATTTGTAATCTCATTAGAAACGTTAGAAATCAAATCAACGTGCCCAGTTTTTTATTTTCTACCGCCAAAAGAGGAAGCAAGTCATGTTATAGTTTAACAAAGGTACGCATGCATCATACGAAATCTTGATGGAGAAAATATCGTATTGGGGGTACAATTCTAGTTTTATTAGGTATAGGATACCGGATACAAATTTAATTAGGAATTTCGTTTTCTAAGGACCCTTCTTCCCTTGAACTTTATCATCTAACCCATTTAAATCTCCAGACAACAAACCTTTCTCCATTACGCCGCCAAGAACAGCACCATTTATGTATATATGGACTATCGGAAATTACAAGAGCTAGTATATTTTGAATTGACTCCCTAAGTACCTTTAGTCACTGCTCGTATGTTTAGCGGAAGACAGACACAAGGAGACCGGTAGGTTTCTTTTCTTCTTTTTGTTTATTGTTTTTTGGTTTAGACAGTACATATGCAGCTTTAATTAATTTGTTTGAAAGAAATTGTTCTTCGCTACATGGTATGCATGAATTGGTATAAATGTTTATGCAGTCGTTTCAAAACTTTATAACTATTTCAGTTTGGGCTTTCGATACGATCAGGAAAAAAGAACAATCTCTACAAAAAGAACAAAAAAAGCCAAACCCTAAGCGGGAAAGCCTTAAGAGAGAAAAGTTTTAGCCGGTGTCCCCCAAGGAGATATGGCCTCCATCCTTCTCTTCCTCCTCATCCCTCCCCTCCATCCTCCTTGCATATCCCCTCTTGCCCCTCCGTCTTGGCTGAGACGAGTTTGGTGGATGCTTGGTTGTGTTGTTGACGATGTTGTGATGGGGTTGTGGTGGATCTATGTCAGATTTGTACGAATATATTCGTCTCTGTCCTCCCTTGTTTGTTTGTAATAAGTGCAACAATTCTTTGTGAGATTGCTGAATGGTTTGTTTGGTCTCCCTTCGAGAGAGCTTTAGTTTTTGTTTCGGGTTTAATTTGGTTTTCTAGGTCTCTTATTGAGAGTTTTTGTTTCGTTATTTATGTTGGTTTGTGTTCAGTTTATCCAAGTCGTGTGTTGGGATATTTGTTGACTTTTCGTGAAAAAGTCACTAGACTAAAGCCACGTTTAATTACAAGTACTACATCAACTAGCTCTTATTTTTGCCGTATTTTTCCACTCAAATTTGTTTTTCCCTAGCTACTATGACCAAAATTTGGAACTATCTTTTTGTAATTATATCCTACGTGCATGCAAGAAAACATGAAGATTAGAAAAGCGTTTGGAAAAGTTTCACAAGTAATAAGAACATCTTGGTTAAGAACCCCCTTAGCTCTTACTATACTCTAGCTCTCTTTTCTCTCTCATCCTGCTCAAACCCAATTTAATGCACTTATTTTCTCTCTTGAACTTATTAGAGAAAAAAAAACTCCCAAATTTGCCTGGAGTCCGCGTGTCACGCGTCTGCTGCTCGAGTATGAGATCAGGCCGCTCGAGCGAGACCTTTTTCGCCTGAGTCTGAGGCCGGCGGCAGTAGAACCCAGTCATCGGGTCTGCAGCCCCTTGACTGTCCATTTCCTTCCTTCCTTCCACATTCATTAGGAGAGCCAACTCAAGACTTACCCTTCAATTCCCACACTTACCCTCTCGTCCCAATCGCACCAAAACTCACGTAATAATCTTGCTGCGTATGCGTATGCCTTGATCCTCCCTCTGCGTTCACAACAGTAGCAATCTTCATCTCAATCCTGGCAACTGAAACAACTCTAGTGAGAAGAACCACCAGTGCATGGAGTCAGAGGAGGAGAAGAGCCCACAACCAACGACACTGTTTCAATCTTTCCAGTACTGCCAGTGCCAGTGCCGCTAACAAGAGTGAATAATGTGAATACAATGATCAACATTTACTGGGTTCCGATTGCGGAGGTGTCTTACTTCAATATTGTCATTTTGTTCCTCTCCGTCATTTGATGTTGGTTATGCTAAAATATGAAAATTATGGGAGAATATTTGTTTGTGGGAATTTTCTATGTATTCCTTGAGGTCATATATATTTATAATATAACGGAGCCTTATGTGTAAGGAAAGAAATAAGTCAATGGTCCACAAGTCACGCAAACAAATTATTCTTTCTTCCTGATAATCAACTTTCATAGGTACATATAATTTAATTAGGAATTTCTTTCTTACCTCTCACCTCTTTGTATATATATTATATATAGAAGTTCTTAATTTATTCCAAGGAGCCTTCTTCCCTTGAACTTTATACCTTTAATCACTGCTCGTGTGTTTAGTTGAAGACAGACACAAGGCGACCGGTAGGCTTCTTTTCTTCTTTTTGTTTATTTTTTGGTTTAGAGAGAAACATCTATATATATATATATGCAGCTTTATGTTGCTTGAAATTGTTCTTCGCTGCATGATACGCATTAATTGGTTTAAATGTTTATGTATGTTGTGGTTTCAAATTTTATAACTAATTCTGTTTTAATTATACGTACTGCATCAAACTAGCTCTTATTTTTCGTATTTTTCCACTCATGTTTGATTTTCCCTAGCTGATGTCGACGGCCAAAATTTGGAACTATCTTTTCGTAATTATGTCCTACCTACATGCATGCAGGAAAACATGCCGATTAGAAAAGTTTCTAGGAACACAAGGTTGAAATGGACACAAGTTGGTTTTGCAATTCTTCAGGCCACATTCACATACTACCGCCTGTCGAGAAAGTTGCTTTCCCTCCTTCGACATTTTAGTTGCCACAAGATCACAATGGCGATGGTGAGGATAAGAAGAGCAATTCAAGCAGTGATCAGTACCACTACTACAAGCAGGTGGTCTGATGAACTCCCAGAAGAAGTCATGCAATTGATTCTGCAACAGCTATGCCTCCCAGACTATCTCCGCTGTGGTGCAGTATGCCGTTCTTGGAGAGCCGCCCTAGCCGTTAAGCATTGCCCTCCTGCTCCTCAACTTCAGTTTCCCTGGCTCATGCTCCGTTCACACCCTTTCTGTCTCAAAGATCATTACTTTTTGAGTCTAAGTGACAACAAAACTCACAAGTCGTCGTCGTTTGGCTCTAACGATTATATAAGCAGGCGAGATTGTGTTGGTTCCATCGAAGGGTGGTTGATTATGGTTGATAGTGAATTTTGGCGTCCCGAGGGTTTTTTGTATCCCTGGTCATTCTGCTTACACGCCTTGCAAGATTATCATCTCAAGTACCCTTATACTACCCTCAACTTCTTCTTGAACCCAATCTCGGGTGTTCAGGTCATGCTGCCATCACAATCCACCATTCCATACACGTACGGCACCAGACCTTTCTTTTTCAGGAAAGTGGTGGCCTCTTCAGTGCCATTGCTAAGTACGTCGTCGTGGTCAGAATCAGATGATCATCATCATCGTCATCAAATAATAAACTCATCATGTCTTGTGGCTGGCCTTTGTGGGGGAGGCCTTTATTTGGCCTTTTGTAGACCAACAGATAAATCATGGACCCTCATTGACCCGGTGCTAGAGGGTAGACGCTTCACTCCTCTGGATATAGAAATAATTGACGGCAAATTATATGCTGCAACTCGGGATGCAGCACAGTTTTTGATCGTGTACGATCTCCAAATGTTACATGCTGAAGGCCATGCCAATGCCGGGCCTCCTGGTAATAAGTACAGCGGGCCGCCTCAAAAGTTGGTTATGCTTCATCCAATGCCAGTTCGTTCCCTGTCCTCTAACACTACGGGTGGCGTCGTGTATTTTACTGAAAAGGAAGGCCCTTGCTTAGCAAAAGATCCTACAACGAAGGAGTTGTTTATGATTTTCCATAACACTAGTTTTGCTTATGAAAAGGATCCAATAATTCCCCAGTCCCTCTTAGGTCACAATTATGTCATTCCACCTCAAACTCAAGGATTTCGAGTGTTCAAGCTTGAAAATAACAACAATGGTCCTCAGTGGGTAGAGGTTGAAGACCTGGGGGGCGATAGGATATTGTTCCTGAGCATGGCAAGCAACAAGTTCATCTCTGCTACAAGCCTCAGTCTCAGTTATGGCGATTATAAGACGAGAGTTGAAGGAAACTGCATTTGTTTTGCTTTCGATAATCCTTGTTTTGCATCACCGTGGATGGGACGCGACTTTGGGATGTTTTCCTTGACAAACAAGAGCATCCAGCGTTTTATTGTTCCCAATAATCACCCCCGTACTAGCCTATTCAATACTCAAACTGTTTGGTTCACACCATACATTGAATAGCTAGCTAGCTAGTTTATTTTTATTATTCATGTGCATATAGGTAATGTATGTTCAAGACTTTCATAAAATTTCACTCAAATAATCAAAGTGATGAACACAATGGCTCTGTACACTCCATTTTCTTGTATACATGCCTAAACAGAATGCACTAGAAATTGGCAAATAAATTACAAATTTACAATCAAGCAATTCTTTAACTCACTTTATACAAAGAAAGAATATTGAACTTATTCAAGCTGCACAAGCACACATACCACACTCAAACTCTTGAATAGCGCTGTAAAACAATCCAACTTAGAACAAGCACACCAACATAAAACCTTTATTCATCCAATTCTTCAACTTTCGGAACCATTTGCTTGGTTTTTTTTTTTAATATATCTATTTTTCTGATTGTGTCTTTGAATGAGAGGACTTACCGGTTATGGCTTTTTTCACCTTGGAAATTGAATGCTTGATACCCGAAAGGATATTATGGGATTTCTTATGTGAAATCTTAGCATCAGCATCTCTAGAGGCTTCTACAATGACGGGAGAATCATAGCCTGTCTCTGCATTTTTGTGTTCATTTTCTCCTGTCTCTTCATATGTTTTTACTTCTTCAGCATTTTCGTGCTTTTCTTCTTCTTCATTTTGCACTTCTTTGCTAGCTGTTGTATCTTTCTCCTCAGGCAACTGAATTATAGATGAAATATTCAACATTATAGGTTATGAGGATTTATGTTAAAATGGTAATTAAGAACGTTTGGTTTCTATTCACTGACCTCATCCCGATTTTCGTTTGTTCTGATCACAGAACTTCCATTGGTCTTCTGTACTTGATACTCTTCAACTATTGCTTTGTTTTCTTGATGGCTCTCTTCTCTGACAGAGTCTGCCTCAGAATCCTTTGGAAGTTCCTTACCCTCCTTGATCTGCTAATATACGCCTAGTTAGTACTGTCTCTAATATATAGACAACAGCAGGAAAAAAAATTATAGGGGTAATCCAATTGTATATTTGACCTCGTCATTTGAAAGTTCAGTCTTAATTTTTTCATTTGCTTCAACTGTTGTGTCACACAGTTTCTCTTCGGTTTGAAGTTCTTTGTCTTCAGTTTGAAGTTCTTTGTCTTCAGTTAAATGTTTAGCCACTTGTGTAGTTTCTTTAGCGGATTCCTGCATGAGTATAGATAACGGAATCTTTGAAGATTGAACTTCACATAATGAAAAACTAAGAGAAGAAGGCTTTCTATGCTCTAACCTCATTGTCCCGATTTTCATTTGTTGCAGTATTAAATGTTTCACTCTTCTCTCCTTCATATTTTTCAGCTATCAACTCATTTTCTTGTTCGCTATGGCTGATCTTTTCTCCACTAACAGAAATTGGCCGCAAATCTTTTGCCTCAAGCCTTTCGGCCTCGATCTGTTAAGTTTCCGCCCAAGTTAATACAGAAATTGCAATGCGAGAAAAGAAAATAAAGGATGAGGGTGTTTGGGGAAAGGGAAGAAGAGAATTAGAGAGATGAAATTTAATATCTAACTACGGTCCAATTTCATTATCTAACCTCTTCATTTGAAACTTCATTCTTCCTGGTTTCATTTGCTTCCATTGTTGTCTCATGCCACCTCTCTTCTGCCCTTGAATCAGATATTGCTACCTCAAGATGCTTCTGTTCATTTGAAACGTCATTCTTTATGGTTTCATTTGTTTCATTTGCTTCATTCTTTAGGTGATCTCTGTTTATTGTAGCATCGTGTGATCTGCTGAATCCTTCTTCTGAAGCACAGTCAGAAGCTTTTTCACTTGTTTCATTGTCAAGATTGGAGGCTTCCATGGTTGTTCCTTTTAGTTCTGTGGTTTTCTGGTTCCCCAATGGAGAATCATCATATCTTTTCTCTTCTTCATCTTCATGGGGCTCTACTTTTGGAACTCCTATCAGAGAGCTCTGTTCTTCCTCATGAACTTCATTTGAACTTTCCTTTTGTATTTCTTGATTAAAGTAAAGCTCAACATCAGACACTTTGAGTTCACTTGGCTCTTCATTTAGCAACCTTTTCGCTTCTGCTGTGCTTGTAGCGTTTCTGTTCCCATCATCTTGTATTTGCACATTGCTCATGTTTTCTTCTTCTGTCGTAGTGACTCTGGCATGCTTCGTTTCATCTGTGAGCAATGCAGTAGATGGAGTCTCTTTTAATATCACTTTACAGAGTGTTTGATCATCGACAACAACTTCATCTTTGGTAACTACATCAATGCTTTGAGAAGAAATTTTTTTTGCTGTTTCACAAGTTTCTTTAGTTCCTTCTGCAGTTTCATCTGCATCCAGTGTCTTCAGAGCCATTTCAGAAACCTTGACATGCTTGGGCTCTTCCTTTTGCGGACATATCTCTTCCGAGGTAGTTCCATGCTCATGTTCAGAAGCTTGGATCTCCTTTTCCTCAGGAAGCAATATAGAAGATGGTATCTGAATTTGCTCTTTTGATATCCCTTCATGGACTATCTGATAAGCAATGATCTCATCTTTGGAAACTACATCAGTGCTTTGAGAATCAGCTTTAGACACTGTTTCAAAGGTTTCTTCGATTTCTTCTTCAGTTTCACCAGCATTCAACTCTTCTGAACCCAATTCAGAAACTTTGAGCTCCTTGGGCTCTTCCTCGTGCAAGATTGTCTCTTCTACTGACCGTGCAGCAAATAAATCTCCCCCATTTTCATCAGCTGGCATTTCTATTTTCTTGGCATGCTGTTCCTCTATGGATTTGTCTTGGGTTGTAGTTCCATGCTCATGTTCATAAGTTTTGAGCTCCTCTTCCTTGGGAAGAAAACTATGAGATGGTATCTGAAGTTGCATGTCTGTTATCCCCTCAAGGAGTGTTTGATCAGCAATGATTTCATCTTTGGAAACTGCATCAATGCTTAGACAATCAGATTTAGAGACCGTTTCAAAACTTTCTTTGATTTCTTCTTCAGTTTCACCTGCATCTAGCTTTTCCAGAGACAATTCAGAAGCTTTGAGATCTCTGGGTTCTTCCGTTTGCAAGTGTGCCTCTTCTGCTGACCTTGCAGCAAATAAATCTCCCGTGTTTTCATCAGCTGGCACTTCCCTTTCCTGTGTGTGCTCTTCTTCTCTATTCTTGTCTTGGGTTGTAGTTTCATGCTCATGTTGATTAGCTTTGAGCTCCTTTTCCTCGGGAAGCAATGTAGAAGATGGTATTTGAAGTTGCTCTTTTGATATCCCTTTGTGGAGTGCCTGACAAGCAATAATATCATCTTTGGAAACTACATCAATGCTTTGAGAATCAGATTTAGGAACTATTTCAGATCCTTCTCTGATTTCTTCTTCAGTTGCATCAACATCTAGCTTTTCCGAAGCCAAATCCAAAATCTCCTTGTGCCCTTCCTTTTGCGAGCTTGTCTCTTCTGCTGTCCTTTCACTAGTTTTTACCTGTACCTCCTCTCCCAGTTCATATTTCTCCAAAGAATCTGCTGAATCTTCTTCTTCATTTGATGTCACCTTTTCACTTGTTTCTGTAACTGTGACTGCACCATTGTTGATATCATTGTCTTCAGCCACTTTGACAGAAAATGTTTCTGCATCTTTATCCGCCTCATTTGAAGCTTTTGCTGAAGTTGGACTGCTACCTTCTCCAAGCGGACCTTCTTCATATTTCACTGGTGAAGTATAAAGAATTTCTTCAGACCTTTCAGCAATCTTACTTGTCTCACATGCGGTGCCCTCATCTACTCCAGTAGCATGTAACTCTTGAAGGATCTGTATAAAAGATAAGTTTATATTTAAAATAGACATACAAATACAAACCAATATTTTCCCTAGAGACAAAGTGAGCCTTATAAGCTGACCTCTCCTTTGAACTTCACCGCTTCTTGTTTGTCATCTTTGAACTTCTCACTTCCCTCTTCCTTTAACTTTTCTGTCTCCTTGTCATTGTCTTGAGAGTTCTTACTAACTGTTTCTTCTTGAATTAATTCTGGTGAAAAAATTGCGGTGTTGGCTTCTATGATTTGTCCTTTATTGAAATCCCCCTCAATGTTCTTTGGTTCATCAAAGACCTGGTCTAACGGTTGAGGCTTCACCTAGAAAAACGAAGAAATTTAGAAATATGAGATTAATTAGTGTTTTTATATAATTAGTGATTTTTTATCTAACCTCTTCATTTGAAACTTCATTCTTCCTGGTTTCATTTGCTTCCATTGTTGTCTCACACCACCTCTCTTCTGCCCTTGAATCAGATATTGCTACCTCAAGATGCTTCTGCTCATTTGAAACTTCATTCTTTATGGTTTCAATTGTTTCATTTGCTTCATTCTTTAGGTGCTCTCTGTTTATTGTAGCATCGTGTGATCTGCTGAATCCTTCTTCTGTAGCACAGTCAGAAGCTTTTTCACTTGTTTCAATGTCAAGATTGGAGGCTTCCATGGTTGTTCCTTTTAGTTCTGTGGCTTTCTGGTTCCCCAATGGAGAATCATCATATGTTTCCTCTTCTTCATCTTCATGAGGCTCTACTTTTGGAACTCCTATCAGAGAGCTCTGTTCTTCCTCATGAACTTCATTTGAGTCATTTGAACTTTCCTTTTGTATTTCTTGATCAGACACTTTGAGTTCACTTGGCTCTTCCTTTGGCAACCTTTTCTCTTCTGCTGTGCTTGTAGCGTTTCTGTTCCCATCATCTTGTATTTGCACATTGCTCATGTTTTCTTCTTCTGTCGTAGTGACTCTGGCATGCTTCGTTTCATCTGTGAGCAATGCAGTAGATGGAGTCTCTTTTAATATCACTTTACAGAGTGTTTGATCATCGACGACAACTTCATCTTCGGTAACTACATCAATGCTTTGAGAAGCAAATTTATTTGCTGTTTCACAAGTTTCTTTTGTTCCTTCTGCAGTTTCATCTGCATCCAGTGTCTTCAGAGCCATTTCAGAAACCTTGACATGCTTGGGCTCTTCCTTTTGCGGACATATCTCTTCCGAGGTAGTTCCATGCTCATGTTCAGAAGCTTTGATCTCCTTTTCCTCAGGAAGCAATATAGAAGATGGTATCTGAATTTTCTCTTTTGATATCCCTTCATGGACTATCTGATAAGCAATGATCTCATCTTTGGAAACTACATCAGTGCTTTGAGAATCAGCTTTAGACACTGTTTCAAAGATTTCTTTGATTTCTTCTTCAGTTTCACCAGCATTCAACTCTTCTGGACCCAATTCAGAAACTTTGAGCTCCTTGGGCTCTTCCTCATGCAAGATTGTCTCTTCTACTGACCGTGCAGCAAATAAATCTCCCCCATTTTCATCAGCTGGCATTTCTATTTTCTTGGCATGCTGTTCCTCTATGGTTTTGTCTTGGGTTGTAATTCCATGCTCCTGTTCATAAGTTTTGAGCTCCTCTTCCTTGGGAAGAAAACTATGAGATGGTATCTGAAGTTGCATGTCTGTTATCCCCTCAAGAAGTGTTTGATCAGCAATGACTTCATCTTTGGAAACTGCATCAATGCTTAGACAATCAGATTTAGGGACCGTTTCAAAACTTTCTTTGATTTCTTCTTCAGTTTCACCTGCATCTAGCTTTTCCAGAGACAATTCAGAAGCTTTGAGATCTCTGGGTTCTTCCGTTTGCAAGTGTGCCTCTTCTGCTGACCTTGCAGCAAATAAATCTCCCGTGTTTTCATCAGCTGGCACTTCCCTTTCCTGTGTGTGCTCTTCTTCTCTATTCTTGTATTGGGTTGTAGTTTCATGCTCATGTTGATTAGCTTTGAGCTCCTTTTCCTCGGGAAGCAATGTAGAAGATGGTATTTGAAGTTGCTCTTTTGATATCCCTTTGTGGAGTGCCTGACAAGCAATAATATCATCTTTGGAAACTACATCAATGCTTTGAGAATCAGATTTAGGAACTATTTCAGATCCTTCTCTGATTTCTTCTTCAGTTGCATCAACATCTAGCTTTTCCGAAGCCAAATCCAAAATCTCCTTGTGCCCTTCCTTTTGTGAGCTTGTCTCTTCTGCTGTCCTTTCACTAGTTTTTACCTGTACCTCCTCTCCCAGTTCATATTTCTCCAAAGACTCTGCTGAATCTTCTTCTTCATTTGATGTCATCTTTTCACTTGTTTCTGTAACTGTGACTGCACCATTGTTGATATCATCGTCTTCAGCCACTTTGACAGAAAATGTTTCTGCATCTTTATCCGCCTCATTTGAAGCTTTTGCTGAAGTTGGACTGCTACCTTCTCCAAGCGGACCTTCTTCATATTTCACTGGTGAAGTATAAAGAATTTCTTCAGACCTTTCAGCAATCTTACTTGTCTCACATGCGGTGCCCTCATCTACTCCAGTAGCATGTAACTCTTGAAGGATCTGTATAAAAGATAAGTTTATATTTAAAATAGACATACAAATACAAACCAATATTTTCCCTAGAGACAAAGTGAGCCTTATAAGCTGACCTCTCCTTTGAACTTCACTGCTTCTTGTTTGTCATCTTTGAACTTTTCACTTCCCTCTTCCTTTAACTTTTCTGTCTCCTTGTCATTGTCTAGAGAGTTATTACTAGCTGTTTCTTCTTGAATTAATTCTGGTGAAAAAATTGCAGTGTTGGCTTCTATGATTTGTCCTTTATTGAAATCAACCTCAACGTTCTTTGGTTCATCAAAGACCTGGTCTAACAGTTGAGGCTTCACCTAGAAAAAGGAAGAAATTTAGAAATATGAGATTAATTAGTGTTGTGTGCATGCTGTCACATGCATATGCTCGCCATATTTTATATTGCATACCTCTTCAGCTATCATGTTATTGTTCTCATCTTCAACTCTCAGTGTTGGTTCTGCTTCTTCAAGACTTTGCACTTTAAAGCTTTGCTCTACGGTCTTATCCCCCGCCAGTTGAGTGTTGTAGACTTTAACAGGGGCGTCATCTAAATTAATATTTCCAAGTCCTACCTTCTCTTCACCTTCATCCGGAACCGCAACTGTTGGAATCTGGTTCTCTGAGAACTCTTTTGAGTTGGAATTTTCATCTGATTGTTCATCAATACCTTCAATGTCCAAGGTAGTTCCATCCGTTAAGATGGTTGCTAGACCCTTCTCATCAAGAGCAGTATCAGTATTTTCAACCTGCTCTTTGTTTTCTGCTTCAGCTTCCATCAAGACTCTTTGGTGCCGCACAATTCCAGACACAGAGTCAGAATTGATAACTGTGGAGCCATCGTTCTCAGATACCTCGGACTGAAAGGAATTACTTTCTTCTGCATGGGTTTCTTCCTCTGAAATAGGAGTATAGAAGTCCTCATTTGGCTTTCTTTTGTCCTCAAAAGTTTCAGAGTTTGTTTCCTCCTCTATCATATTTGTGACCTCAATGGGCTCTTTACATTCCTCATGCGCTTCCTTTTTCTGTTATAAATTTGTAAATTGACGGCTGTAAAGAAATAACATCATGGAACAATCTGCAAAACTGATTTTGTTATCATATGCAAGCTGACCTCTTCTTTCAGATTCGACACATAATTTTCTTCTTCCTCTGAGCTTTCCTTAATTGTGTTGTCTCCCACCAGTGAAGAAGTGAGTTCCTGATTGGCCTGTTCGTCTAAGTTTCCTTGTACTATTTTTGTGCTCAAATCAGCTGCCTCAATACACGCCTACATGGAAAAGTGTGAGTTTTGTGATTAGAGAGACCAAAAAGGGATCATGTATTTCAGTAAGCCTTACGCTTGTGCTCAAGACCTGATATTCCGTGGAGTTGTCTTCAGTTGTTTCTTTATCATTGAATTCTTGAGGATGAATTTCCTGTAATGCATGTTCTCCTGTTTCTTGTTCTCTACTGTTTCTCTCCAACACCTATATAATATAAGAGATGAAAGGATTATAAACTGGGATAGCAGGCATATAATGTCAATATATAACAATTTGTTTCCTTATTGATAATGGCAGGTAGCTTCTAAGGTTTCTTCTGATAGTAACAAAGGCTGTTTGATAGGAGTTCTTTCTAACCATTTTCCAAATCTACATAAACTTTTGTATAGCATTATAGCACCTTGAAGACAATTGATTAAGAAAAGAGTGAAACTATAAATATATATTTTCGCAATGTTCGAAAAATCGCTAGGCTGTAGGCTGGCAGCAGGCAGGGGCCTAGCGCCTAGAGGAGTAATCGCAGCCTAGGCGTTTCTTTTTTATATATAATTATTTTGTATTATAAATTATAAATTCATACCAAAATCATGCAAAATAAAAGGATATATAAATTATAAAGTTAGCATAAAACATGGAAAAAAAGTTAAGCATAAAGCATATAATAGTACTACATAGAAAAATACTTGAAATGAAAACCTAGGCATCGGACTCAAACTCAATAAAAAACAAACCTGTAAATAAAAAAAAGGACCCAACCCGCCCAAGCGCCCAGACCCGCCTAGCCGATTTTTCGAACAAATAAATTTTCGGTTCCATTTTAAAAATACTACATGATGTTTTCCTGTGTTCATATGATCAGTGACTTGTTTTTTTTATCCTGCGGCTAAGCCAATAAGAAAAAGTCATAACATTTTGATGCTAATCTTACCTCCTCCGATCCTGTGTCTTTTTCTTTCGTATCATTTATGGCATTTGTATCTTCTTCTTTGGATTCTTCTATGTTCTGAATTGCTCTTTCCTCCTTTGTGCAGGTAATTACTTGTGCATTTTCTCTTGATGATTCTGCCTTGGTTTCTTCAGGCATCACATCCAGCAATTTTTGAAGCCCCTCTCCTGGTTCATATTTCTGCACAGCCCGTGGTGAACCTTCTTCACCAATTACCTTTGCACTTGTTTCTATAACCGCGACTGTACTAATATCATCATCCTCGACTTCGGCCAACTTGACAGGAAATGTGTCCTCAATTGGGTCTTCTTCCTTTGAAGCTTTTGCTGAAGCTGGGATGTTACCTTCTCCCTGCTGACCTTCTTCATATTTCACTGGTAAAGTATTAAGAATTTCTTCAGCAATCTTATTTGTCTCAGATACTGTGCTCTCACCTATTCCAGCAGTATGTGACTCTTCAAGGATCTGCACAAAAGATAGTTTATATTTAAAATATACATATAAAGAAAAATAATATTTTCTGTAGAGAGGGAGGCTTATAAGCTGACCTCTCCTTTCGACTCCACTGCATCCATTTTGTCTTCTTTGAACTTTTCACTTTCATCTTCTGGAATATACTCTGGTGAGTGGTCATCATCATTGCCTTCTTTCATGCTCTCTACACTGCTTCCCTCTTCTTTGAGATTTTTTATCTCTTTTTCAATTTCTTGGGAGTTAATAACTGTATCTTCTTCAATTGATTCTGGTGAAAAGGTGACATTGCCATCTAGGATTTCTTCTTTGTTCAAATCTCTGCCAGTGATCTTTGGTTCATCAAAGGCCTGCAACCATTGCGGCTTCATAAATAATAAAGAAATATATAAATTGTATTGTATTTAGTGTTTGTACATAATTTTGTGCTTTGCATGTCACATGCATATATATGTTCATTCATGTTCTATTATATATTGCATACCTCTTCAACTATCATGTTATTCTTCTCAGGATGATCTTCTGACTCGTGACTCTCATCTTCCACTCCCAATTTTGGTTCTGCTTCCTCAAGACTTTGCACTTGAAAGCTTTGCTCCGTGGTCTTACCTGCTTCTGTTGGAATCTGATTTTCCAAGAACTCCGTTGAGTCGAAATTTCCCTCTGCTTCTACGTGAATATCTTCAATGTCTAAGGGCGTTTCATCTGTTAAGATGGTTGCTAGAACCTTCTCTTCAGGAGCAATATCATTTTTTACCTGCTCACTGTGTTCTGATTCGGAGTCCTTCAAGCCTGTTTCACCTTCGTCTGCTGCTGTCGGAATCTGCTTCTCCAAGTTTTCTTTTAAGTTGAAACTTTCCTCTGCTTGTACATCACTATCTTCAATTTCCGATGCCGTTTCATCTGTTAAGATGGTTGCTAGAACCTTCTCTTCAGGAGCAATATCATTTTTTACCTGCTCATGATTTTCTGCTTCAGCGTCCTTCAATCCTGTTTCACCTTCATCTGCTGCTGTTGTAATCTGCTTCTCTAAAATCTCTTTTGAGTTGAAAATTTCCCCTGCTTTTACATCAATATCTTCAATGTCCAAGGCCGTTTCATCTGTTGAGATGGTTGCTAGACCCTTCTCTTCTGGAGCAATATCAGTAGTTTTTGTCTGCTCCTTGTTTTCTGTTTCGGCATCCTTAAAGCATGTTTTATCTTCATCTGCTGCTGTTGGAATCTGCTCCTCCAAGTTCTCTTTTGAGTTGAAATTTTGCTCTGCTTGTACATCAATATCTTCAACGTCCAAGGATGTGTCATCTATTAAGACGGTCGCTGGACCTCTCTCCTCATGAACAATATCAGTATCTTTGACCTGCTCCTTATTTTCTGCTTTGGCTTCTTTCAAGCATGTTTCAACTTCATCTGCTGCTGTTGGAATCTGCTTCTCTAAGTTCTCTTTTGAGTTGAAATTTTCCTCTGCTTGTACATCGCTATCTTCAATTACCGATGCCGTTTCATCTGTTAAGATGTTTGCTAGACCCTTCTCTTCTGGAGCAATATTGATATCTTTTGTCTGCTCCTGGTTTTCTGATTCGGCTTCCTTCAAGCGTGTTTCACCTTCATTCGCTGCTGTTGGAATCTGCTTATCTAAAATCTCTTTAGAATTGAAATTTTCCTCTGCTTTTACATCACTATCTTCAATTTCCGATGCCGTTTCATCTGTTAAGATGGTTGCTAGACCCTTCTCTTCTGGAGCAATATTGATATCTTTTGTCTGCTCCTTGTTTTCTGATTCAGCTTCCTTCAAGCATGTTTCGCCTTCATTTGCTGCTGTTGGAATCTGCTCATCCAAGTTCTCTTTTGATTTGAAGTTTTGCTCTGCTTGTACATCGATATCTTCAACGTCCAAGGATGTTTCATCTGTTAAGATTGTTGCTAGACCCTTCTCTTCTGGAACTATATCAGTAGTTTTGACCTGCTCCTGATTTTCTGCTTCGGCTTCTTTCAAGCATGTTTCACGTTCATCTGCTGTTGTTTGAATCTCCTTCCCCAAGTTCTCTTTTAAATTAAAATTTTCCTCTGTTTGTACATCATTGTCTTCAATGTATAAGGCCGTTTCATCTGTCAAGATGGTTGGTAGACCCTTCTCTTCATGAGCAATATCAATATTTTTTGCCTGCTCCTCATTTTGGGCTTCAGCTTCCTTCAAGAACGTTTCACCTTCATCCGCTGCTTTTGGAATCTGCTCCTCCAAGTTCTCGTTTGCGTTGAAAGTTTCCTCTGCTTGTACATAAATATCTTCAATGTCCAAGGATGTTCCATCTGTTGAGATGGTTACTAAACCCTTCTCCTCAGGAATAATATCAGTATTTTTTACCTGCTCCTTATTTTCTGCTTGGGCTTCTTTCAAGCATGTTTCATGTTCATCTGCTGTTGTTGGAATCTGCTCCTCCAAGTTGTCTTTTGAATTGAAATTTTCCTCTGCTTGTACATAAATGTCTTCAATGTCCAAGGCCGTTTCATCCGTTAAGATGGTTTCTAGACCCTTCTCGTCCGGAGCAATATCAGTATGTTTGATCCCCTCCTTGTTTTCTGCTTCTGCTTCATTCGAGAATGTTTCACCTTCATCTGCTGATGTTGGAATCTGCTCCTCCAAGTTGTCTTTTGAATTCAAATTTTCCTCTACTTGTACATTAATGTCTTCAATGTCCAAGGCCGTTTCATCCGTGAGGATGGTTTCTGGACCCTTCTCTTCAGAAGCAATATCAGTATGTTTGATCTCCTCCTTGTTTTCTGCTTCAACTTCCTTCGAGAATGTTTCACCTTCATCTGCTGCTGTTGGAATCTGCTCCTCCAAGTTCTCTTTTGAATTGAAATTTTCCTCTGCTTGGACATAAATGTCTTCAATGTCCAAGGCTGTTTCATCAGTTAAGATGGTTTCTAGACCCTTCTCTTCCGGAGCAATATCTGTATGTTTGATCTCCTCCTTGTTTTCTGCTTCTGCTTCATTCGAGAATGTTTCACCTTCATCTGCTGATGTTGGAATCTGCTTCTCCAAGTTGTCTTTTGAATTCAAATTTTCCTCTGCTTGTACATTAATGTCTTCAATGTTCAAGGCCGTTTCAGCCGTTAAGATGATTTCTAGACCCTTCTCTTCAGAAGCGATATCAGTATGTTTGATCTCCTCCTTGTTTTTTGCTTCAGCTTCCTTCCAGAATGTTTCACCTTCATCTGCTGCTGTTGGAATCTGCTCCTCCAAGTTCTCTTTTGAATTGAAATTTTCCCCTGCTTGTACAGCAATATCTTCAACACCCTTCTCTTCAGGATCAATATTTTGGACATGCTCCTTATTTTCTGCTTCAGCTTCTTTCAAGCATGTTTCAGGTTTATCTGCTGTTGTTGGAATCTGGTTCTCCAACTTCTCTTTTGAATTGAAATTTTCCTCTTCTTGTACATCAATCTTTTCAGTAGCCAAGGGCGTTTCACTGGTGAAGATGGTTGGTAGAACCTTCTCTTCAGGAGCAAAATCATTCTTTTTTACCTGCTCCTGGTTCTCTGTTTCAGCTTCCTCCAAGCCTGTTACTTGACTCACTATTCCGGACAAAGAGTCAAAATTGCTAACTGTAGGCACATCGTTCACCTGAAAATGTTTTTCGATCTCTGTCTCGGGTACATCAGAGAGAAAGGAATTGTTTGGAACAAATGTTTTCTTGCTTTCTTCTGCATGGGTTTCTCCCTCTGAAATTGGAGCACAGAAGTCCTTATCTGTCTCTGTTCTGTCTTCTGTAGTTTCAGAGTTTAAGTCTTGTGTCAGATTTGCTCCCTCAGCAGGCTCGTTACATTTTGCATGTGCTTCCTTTCTCTGTTAGGGATATGAATTTGTGAATTGGCATTTGTAAATAATAGTATAATGAAATCATCTAAAGAAAATAAAAATTATGATATTGTATGCAAGCTGACCTCTTCTTTTAGTATCACTCCATAGATTTCTTCTTCCTCTGAGATTTCCTTAGTTGTTTCTTCTACTACCAATGAAGAAGAGAGTTTCTGAATTTCCTGCTCCTCTAAGTTCTTTTCCTCTATAATTGTACTCAAATCAGCTGCCTCAGTACATGCCTAAAATGGGGAGAGAAAAAAAACTCACAACAAAGTTTCTAGAGGGTGATGGGAGATTACGTATCACATGACAAGCCAGAAAGAAAAACTCATAACAAAGTTTATCCTAATCTTACCTCCACCACTGCAGTGTCATTTTCTTCTGTATTATTTGTGCTTTCTATATCTTCTTTCTTTTCTTTGTCTGAGGATTCTTGTGAGTTCTGAATTGTTCTTTCCTCTTTTCTGCAGGTAATTACTTCTGCACTTTCCCTGGATGTTTCTGTCTTAATTTCCTCAGGCATCACATCCAGCACATTTTGAAGCTCCCCTCCTGGTTCATATTTCTGCGAGGCCTGTGGTGCATCTTCTTCATCATTTGATGTTACTTTTGCGCTCGTTTCTGTAACCGAGATTGCACTGTTATAGTCATGATCTTCTTCAGCCACTTCGACAGTAATTGGGTCCTCATCTCTGTGATCCTCTTCTGTTGCTTTTGTTGGAGCTGTGTTCTTACTTTCTCCCTGCTCACCTTCTTCACATTTCACTGTTGACGTATTAAGAATATTTTCAGGTATTTCGATATTCTTATTTAGCTCCCATGTGGTGCTCTCACCTCCTCCAGAAATCTCTGGTTCTCTAAGAACCTGCATAAAGATATCTTTGAATTATATTATCACTAGGAGATTCTGCAAAGAAAATAACATTAACCAAGTATTGGATAAAAGAATCCTTGAAAAAGGTCTGAGATATATTATTAACAGAATTTTATAATCAAGAGATTTCAAAAACTTTTGAGTTCCAATAAAAAGGGGTTCAAGTAGGTATTTTAGTTACCTTTTCTTCAGGAATTTCATCTTCAGTGATTTCATAACTAGGAATTGCTGTATCTTCCTTCCCTTCTTTCTGGAAGCTTTGTTCAAGGTTCATAACTTGTCTCTCTGCTTCATCAGTGGTAATTGTTTTGGTATTTTCTCTCAAAGTTTCTGTGTCACTCTCCTCCGAATTTAAATTCAAGGGTCTTTCAATATCGTAGTGTGCTGATTCAATTTGCTCAACTAAGTTAGTCTCAGTTTCTCCTTTGTGTTCTGCCAAATTCATATTGCTGTGCTCTGTTTCCTGGATAGGTCCCACAGCAGCAAATCCTTGGCTATCTTCCTCCTCCCCTGCTTTAGCCTCTCCCACATCCGGTGCCTCACCTTTTCTCTGTGTATTTTCCTCATGTTTCATGCATGGACTGCCAAAATGTCGTTCTGAATTTTCATCATCTTTAACTGTTTCACTTGCAGTGTCACTGGCTTCGGGAGTTTCCTCAAGGAATTCATTTTGGTACTCAGGTTCTTTTGGACTCTCCTTGATGATGTCTTCTGACCTGACTTCAGGATATACTTCGAATATATCAGGATTTCCTACTTCCGGCAAGTGTGTCTCTTCTGTTTGTGTAATAATTGGAGTGTCTGGGATACCAGGGGCCTCATTTGCCTTCTTCCCTACTTCAAGTCCAGCTCTTTCCTCATGATCATCTGTCATAGATGTCTTTTGTAGCTTGTCCTCAGCACGCTCTTTAGCTTCCAAGGTTGCTTCATCATTAGGAATGTCAGGACCTGCAACTATTGTTGAGATGGAGTCATCATCTGTACTTTTATCATTGTTGAACACAGTTGCTTCAGGGTCCTCATACACTGCATCGAAGGACTTCTCTGGTGCCTTGTTCTTTAGTCCTTTGATTCCAGTTTCTTCCTCAAATTCTTCTTGAAATATGGTATTGGTGCTGGAGGTATTGTCTGTGTTTTCATCAATTGAAGTCTCTGGCTTAATATCCTTCTTGAAGCTGTTGTTCGTCAAATCAAGAGTACGAACTGCAGCTTCATCCTCTTGAACTGAGCGTTCCTCAAGTAGAACGGAAACTTGTTCACTGGATGAATCAGCAATTTCATCTGCCATTTGCCTTCCTTTCACATCTTCATGTGAACTCTTTGCCTCCTTTTCAACACATTGTGGATTTTCATTGATTGAATCCTGTTGATCTGAGATTACTTGAACATGTTCATCAAGTTCATTGGCAATGCCATGACTTTCAATATGTTGTTCAGCCTTTTTTTCTATTTCTTCCACGACTTCTTTTTCTTTACTTCCTGTTTCCTCTACGACTCCAAACTCTTTGCCTCTCAGATGCTGGTCTTCCTTGTCTAAAATCTCCATTTTTGCTTGATTTGATTCATCACCTTGGGAATTCTCAGATACGCAAGTCACTTGTTTGTCAACCTTAGAATCTGAGAGTGATGCTAAAAAACTTCCTCCCTCTGAGATTCCAAAGCGGCCATTCTTGCTTTCAACCTGCGCACTACATCCCACCTGTGTGTTTTCACCCTCTGCAAAGCATTTCCCTGTTTCCAGATGCTGATCTGACTCGCCTTCAGATTTATTCCCTTGCACAGGAGAACATTGGCTGATCGTGATGTCGAACTGCCCGCTTGTCAAATATCTGCCTTCCCCTTCTTTCTGCATTAAGAAGGAATTGTTACATTTTTTCTAACTAGGAGTTCTATAACAAAATGTAACAAAATAAGCATAGAGTTACACATCCTTCTGGTTCTTTAACTATCATGGGCTTATTGTATCTCTCTCCCCAGGTTTGTGAATTCAAAAAACCATTTAGCATCACTTGTTATCGATATAACTCATTTTGAGCCTCAAAATTGTATATCCTTTTTTATATTTATGAACACACTGAAGTTGTATTTTGTTTTCTTTCGTGGTGCAGAATGTAGGTTAAGAAGCCATTCTTTGACGCATGGATGAAGTAGCTCAATGTTTTATGGTGAATGTTAGTTTTCGTAAGCATTCTTTTAGAATACATATCTTCACTTTGCACATTTGGGTGTGTTTCTTTTCTTTCATTATCCCTTTTCTATAATTTATTTAGGTACTTTGTAGATAAAAATTTGAGCTTTGTCTAAGCAGTTTGGTCTATACACGTCAGCCTAGTCTAAATGGGAGTTGTATGATATCTTAGACATTAACTATTTCCTAAACCCTATACGATTTGAACTTTGGTTTTTGGGGAACTCAGTTCTTATCTTGGCAAACGAAGTGTTTATGAAATCTAAAAGGTAAAAGGATCAAAACCTAGACAAGTGCATAATCTAATATACAGAGGATGAAAACTATATGTTGGAGGGAAGTAAAGCTGAAAAGGCAGCAACCTTTTTATCAAAAAGAAAAACTTTATAATACTAATCCTAAATAAGAAATGATAAAGCTTTAAGCATAACCATAATAGTTAAGTTGAATTGTTCTTGTATGTATGTTGCAATCTGGTGTACCGGATTCATTGTTCTAACATCAAATTCAAAATTTCAAGCATAACAATAAAAGTTACGTTGAATTGTTCTTGTATGTATGTTGCAAGCTTCAACACTTTTTTTTAAACCAGAAGCAGAGGATCCTCTCCGTTGTTTTTTCTCCCACTTTTCAAAATAAATCCGCTTCAAGAGAATCCTTACCGGACTCGCATTGTGACATGGAATCTGGGATGGCAGGACCAAGCAGCAGCTTTAGACTATGCAACATGTCTCCAATTGGCTCCTTTAGCGCATCAATATGAGATTGCACAACTGGAGAGAAACAAGTGCTCATCATCTCAAAGGAACCCCTATTTGTTTCACTGCGAGATGGCTGAGGAGTTGGACAAGTAACACTGTTCCCGTACAAGAGCTGTTGTTCCTCACGAATTGTCAAAACTTCATTATCATTCTTTGCAACGTGTTCTACTGCCAATTCTGCTTCCAAAAAACCTTTGCTTGTATCCTCAGACTCCATATAAGCATAAGTATCATCAAACTCCAACACAATCTTGTTCAAGTCAAACAAGTCAACAGAACCCAAATTTGTGTCTCTAATTCCACTGCAGTTATGTACCTTTTCCTTTGTGGGCAACGCTGCAATTGAGTTACTCAATCCCTTGTTTTCCACTAAAAAACTTGAAGCAGCAGAGCCTCACAAACGACGACCCTTCTTCATCTTCCTCACAGACGACACCTCACAGACTTCGCGCAGCAGCACCGTATTGGGATCGTATCCTTGAAGTATCGGAGACGTATCGGCCGGTCAAACTTTCAGAAAAGTCCACGATACGCTTATAGCCGTATCAGATACATATCGTATGACTAGTATGGCTCAACTTGTTCTTCAATCTAAGAAATTACAGAAAACCTATGTTCGAAGAAGATTGAAGAACAAGTTGAGCCATAATAGTTTACTGATCACTGATTCCCAGTTGGAATTGGAGGCTTCTAGTGTGGTTTCCATGTTTTCTGCTGCTCACAAGGGATTGAGTAACCCCATTGCAGCGTTGCCCCACAAAGGAAGAGGTACATAATTGCAGTGGAATTAGAGACACAAATTTGGGTTCTGTTGACTTGTTTGATTTGAATAAGATTGTGTTGGAGTTCGATGATACTCATGCTTATATGGACTCTTGAGGATACAAGCAAAGGTTTTTTGGAAGCAGAATTGGCAGTAGAACACGTTGCAGAGAATGATAATGAAGTTTTGACAATTCGTGAGGAACAACAGCTCTTGTACGGGAACAGTGTAACTTGTCCAACTCCTCAGCCATCTCCCAGTGAAACAAATAGGGGTTCCTTTGACATGATCCAGTTGTGCAATCTCATATTGATGCGCCAAAAGAGCCAATTGGAGATATGTTGCCTAGTCTAAAGCTGACGCTTGGTCCTGCCAACCCAAATTCCATGTCACAATGCAAGTCCGGTGAGGATTCTCTTGAAGCGAATTTATTTTATTTCATTTAAGCAGAATTTAATGGTTGATTTTTTTTTTCATTGTTCTTGACTGTGTGCTGGATCTCTTGAATTGGGTTGTGTTTATTAAGCTCATAAGATTTCAATTTTGAAGAAGGATAGAAAAGAGGGAGAAAAGACAAAAGGAGAGGATGCTCTTCGTTCAACTAATACTGCTTATGGATTGAAAAATAGTTACCTGATCATTGGTTTCTGGCTAAAAAAAAGGGTTGAGTTTTTTTTGCTGGAAAAGGAAGTGTTGAAGTTAAGATACTCCTTTGTAGTAACTAGCAATACGTGATCTTGCCTACATATAATTGTGATTGAGATATTTCATCAAAGAGAACAATTATACTATAACGCATAATTATAAGATATAATTCTATCATACAAAGATCATGAGATTACAGAAAAACAGAGTAAGCTATTTGAGTTAGAGTGATCAAGATTCTAGAATACCCTACCGTGATAGATATAGCTTCTGGAATATCAGCTTCTGTTGCCATTAATCTACAGATAGTGGATTCTGCGGCGCATGAAGGAACTTTGTTTTGATCCAAACTCCAAAAGCTACCTCAAACTTTGGATTGGAGCTTTTAAGTTGAATTGAATCCACGGATGCTGCTAGCAAGCTTTTTATGTCTGCCTTTGTTGCTGATGCTGCTGACTATCTTTGCAGCTTTTGAGTCAAGTGTTTTCGATCATTAGATATTTGTATCAATCTGTTGATGGTTATATTAGCAAAAGCAGCAGCCACAGGAACAGACAAAATTGCCACTTTTTATATGGAAAGTATTTTTGACCACCACTTTAACCCAAAGTGTATCCTTATTATCATTCTCAGTACTTAACACGTGTAGGTATAACCATGATTCCATAAATACAAAGCAAAAATTAACTATAGTTACACATGTGGATATATATCAAGTATTGAGAATTGTGTCGATGATACACCTTAGTTAAAGTGATGAGCAAAAATATTTCCTTTTATATGCTATTATGCAATGTATGGATGAGTTGGCACCAATGCAATGGTCCTACAGATTGATTGATTGATAGCTCACATGGCTTTGCTAGACTCATGCAGCTTTACACAAGCTGCACATTCAATTAAATCCAATTATTCTTGGGCAAAAATTGCAGCAGCCAGACTTTTTGAAAATTCCCTTTTTTGTCAGAACACTATATAGTTATATAATTAACTTGTCCTGTGAAAATGTGGGGTTACAGCTCCTTAATTTGCTTAATATAATTTGTTCCACTGCCAGATAATATTTTTGCTGGATGAGTTTTGCAATGCTGATCACTGTGATGGTTAAAATGCAGACATCAAGTTTAGCTTTCAACTTTCTTGGAGTTGGGTTTGGTCACGGATCAAGTGATATCGTCTAAATTACTTAACTTAATTTACAATTAATAAGATTCAAACTTGAGTGTAAGAGGACGAACTCAATATCCTGATTCACTGACCTAATTCACATGCATCTACAAGGTAATGTGTATTGTGTAATTAAATTAAATTACTGTGAGAAAAATATGAAAAGCAGGTGCTTTTAGTTGGCTACTTTTATAATGAGTCCAAAGACTATATTCTCTCCACGATAAGGCAACGATCATGATTTTGATATTTAAGTCTGAAAACTATGAGAAAAATAATTTAAAATATATGACGGCCAATGTTTGGCAAGCATTGGAGGGTCCCACTGCTAGGTGTCCCAGGAAACTATCTCATTGACGGCCCATGCTGATGTGGATATTTTAGTCTTGACATGGCCAAGTTGGCGCACCATCCAGCAAAATGATTTGTGCTGATGACCCTGTAAGCCGTCCAAGAGGATTAGAATAATTTGTGTGTGGAAATAAAATTGCTTGAAATTCAAATTTTATACCTAACTTCTTGTGTGTATATGTGCACACTGTGTTCATTTCTAGTAAGATTTACTCTTAGCCAACTATAGCTTTGTGAAAAATAAAATTACAAGACAACCATCTCTATCAACAACCGACCAAATATAAAGCATTGGTGATGTTGCTCGCCGCCCTTAGTTGGATAAGCAAAAGCTGATTGTAACTCGGCTCTACTTTTTCAACAAAACAATCGTGTATTATGAGAAAAAATAACCGACTTATTTTGCAATTTGATCAGCAATTCGTTTGATTGGGATGGCATTTGATGGTCAGAATATGCGTGCAGCATGAATGATGTATCTTTGCTTTAAAATGCTTTGAAATAATATTAAATAATTCATAATTTGTCCATCCTTTTTGCTTCAAGGTGCATGTTGTTGTTGTTGTCTGGAAAAATTAGTTGGAGGAAAATTTATTTATTTTAGTACTGTACGCATAAACTTATAAGAATAATATTTAATAACAGTCGTTTATTCGTTCGTGAATAACTATATATGAATATGTTTAAGGATTCACTTTCATCAACGGGCGGATAGTCACGGGCTGCCAGATACAATCCCTAGCATATAACCTATAATCACCACCACAGTGTAGGGGTGAGTTTCCGTCGATTCGGTTTTCTGCATCGAAATCGATCTATTCATCCATTCAATTAAAGTTGAACTTGAAAAAATATTAATTATAAAATTAAAAATATAGCATTAGATTTTAAAAAATATATAAAAAGTATGATTTAAATAAGATTTATTCATTAAACTTTAAGACTTAAAAATATAACATTATTGACTTTTAATCAACCGATTTTTTTTTCGGTCCGATCCGGTCCGGTTCGGATGCCCACCCCTACCACAGAACTTGGTGATAAATTATAACTCGAGTGTTTCAAGTAAGGTGGTCAAACCATGGTCATTGTCGCCATCTACGATATATGTCCAAGTCCAACCCAGTTTTAAAAAAACTAATGTCACGTCACAATTCACCAAGGCCCTACAGTCCCACCCCATAAAGTTAATCAGCATATAATAAATAATGCATTGTTATTCCAATTTATATGGTCCAAGGGCTGCCATTCTCTCCACGGTGCTGAGCCAACGGGAGGTGATGCGGATCAGCACCGTCCAAGAAGAACAAAGACTGTACTTGTTTCAGGATGGGCCCAACGCACATGAATTGACTACTACTAAAGGATCCCAGGACGGACTTGTAGTTAAGAGAGATTGAGAAGAGGCTTATGTGGCACCATGTCAGCAATGATTTTAATCTCGACTCTCCCATTGGATGACTGAGATGGCTGGCCGCCCACTGGACCCCACTTCTGCCTCAAGCAAAATCTTGCCACTGATTTCCCCCCTCTCGGCGTCTGCGAGAGTAATGTCATGTGAATGTGGGTTGGCTTTGGCAGATCAGCATTCGAATTTTTTGCTAATTTCATAAAGGAAACGAGAATTTTGGCCATTCTAAATTCTAATTATAATTTCATTGACGTCATAAACAATTTACTGTTGCAACAATTTTTGGGATTTTTGTTAGCAGCAAGTTTCTTTATTTTCTTATTACTATGCTTCTTCTCTTGATTTGGTAAGTTATGCGGAGACTTTTGTAAGGAAACGGATATTGTGCATATCACGTCATCACTTAACAAATATTCAGACGGCTAATGAGACAGAGATTTAAAATTGTAATAAAATTATAATTTTAAATATAACAGTGTGGTGTTTTAAAGATGAGCTTGGAGAGTAAAATTTAAATAACACTTTATTTTTTTTCAAATACAAATTTAATTATACATTATATTTGTTGGCTTCTCGGCCTGGGTTCCATTCCTAGATTGGAGAATGTAAAATGTAATTAACCCTTTTTTTCAAAAAAATATTTAATTCTGTAAATATATATATATATATTTTTAGTCAGAAATTCTACACTATATTTGTTGGTTCCTAGTAGAATAGTAGAAGAGTCTATTCTGGGCCTTGCCTTATTGAACACAACAACAAAGGCTGAAGCTGGCAATAACTTTTGGCCCAAGGCCCAGGCTGGGCAGAACCCGACAATGGTACGGTGATTTAACCTTAAACGACAACGTTCTGTATGCCGGTGATTGTGCCCTGACTGGCAGCATCAGTTCCCAGAAAAGAATAATTCGAAACAAGGGCACAACCGTAAAACAACAAGTAAACCAAAGGCGGGAAAAAGAGCCGTTGCTAACCAAACCTCAAGTTTTGGCGCCAAATTCCATTTCACTCGGTTTGGGCTGCCCGCAATAGTTCGGGCAGGTCTCTTGCTCTCAATCCCCACACTGATTAGGCTTGTTTTAACTTTTGCCAAATTGGCTGTGGACACCGCCAATATATATTTATATATACCTCTTATTCCTCCACGCAAAGCTCTTTCTTATTTATTTTCTCTCAGAAAACTTTTCTTTCTCCATTAATTTCAAAGCCTGCTTTCACACTTTTTCTCAAACCGTCCTATTTCCCTCTCTTTCTCTAGCCGCCTCAAAATCTTTGGTTCACAAAGAAAAAGAAACAAAGACCCTTTCTCTCATTCTTTCTTCCAATCTTTCTCCCTGTGATTCTCTTAGCTTGTTTTCTTGGTTTGTTCTGATTCTTAGATCAAAACCTCATCTTTTCTTTTTTATTTTTCCTGCCTCACTTTGTTGTTTCATTCCGATTCCTTGCAGTTGTTCTCGATTTGTTCTGATTCTTAGAGCAAGATCCCACCTTTTGGTTTGGACTTTGGTGTGTGCTTGTTCTGTTTTGGCTGATTTTGGTGAAGAAAAGAGCAAATTTTTCTTTTTGTCAAATTAAAAGATGGGTTTTTCAAAGAAGTCCCAAGTGGATGGAGGCCTAGAATCCGAAGGCAAGAAGTGGGTAATCGCCGGAATCTCAGTACGAACCTCGTTAAAGCCGATAAACATGAAACCGAGAGCTAAAGAAAGCGAAGGTGGAGAAGAAGAAGAGGCATCTTCAACAACCCCAACAGCCAAAGAAGCCAGAATACCTGAGATTTTTTCATGCCCGCCAGCCCCAAGAAAAAGCCGGCCTCCTTCAAGATGTAACTTCAATGGTGTGAGGGAGTTCTTTACCCCACCTGATTTGGAAACAGTGTTCAAACTCCATGTTGAGAAGGCAAATTGAGTTGACAGTAGGCTACCAAGACCAAAGAATTAGAGCAGAGATTAGGAGTTTTTGTTGTGTTTTTCTCTATTAATTTTACCCTTTTACTGTTACTCTCTGTCTTCCCTGCAATGTGTAGCAGAGAGGAGCTGATGTTGTACAAAGATATAATATTTTATGTAATGGGTATTTCAGTTTAGTTTAGGTCTGGTTTTTTTCGCTTTTAGTGAAGAAGATGATGCGTTCATATATCTATCTTTGACAAGTTTTTTTATTTTTTAAGCTTTAGTGGATATTTTTGCTGTTTGAGCTGTGATCATTTTTGCATTGCATGTCTTGGAACTTGGAATGGAATTGCATTAGTAACAGTGCTTTCTATTTTTCTTGTTTGTTCCTATGTCTCTGTTCAATATCAGATGTTATTGAGGCAAGGCAAGCATGGCTGATACAGAAAGAGCTCTGTTCCTTCTTTCTGTATAAAGAAATTATTTGGTTCAAGGTTTTGCATATCTTTGTTTTCTGTAACCATGAGAGTTGCATATCTTTGCGAGTTGAGAACTTGATATTATTAATGTGCTTGTAGGAATGGAAAAATAATTACTTTATAATATAACACTGACTCTCATTGCTAGAGATTATCATGAAAGCCTTATGGATCAAAAGGAGAAATACTGCTGAGGCTGTATTATCCACTTTCTTCAAATAAATTGATGGGCTGTAATTGCAAGGATCTAAACTAAACTGAGATATCTTTTTCGTGAGGTTAATAATATTCCTTCACTGTTTTGATGTCACCGTACTATCTGTGAATGTTGAACATGGTTGGCAGCCTGGCACAAGCAGACTAGTGACCTCTCTCACTGGTCTACATGGATGCGGAATTTTGTAAAGCTGCTGAAACCAGTGGTGCTGCCAGAGTGCCTTCACTTCTCCCTCTCTCTCTTCTGAGCCCCTCCTCCCCAGAAAGAGAAACAAATGAATGATTGACATTTCAGAAGAGATATTTAGACTGAGAGCTAGCCTCTGCATCCGCCTCTGCCTCCAATGTCTTCCTCCTCATTTGGTCATCAACTCATCAACTCTTGTCCAGTGCACGAACACACGTGTACCGTGTGCATAGGTCTAGCTAGCTAAGTAGCTAAAAACCCAAAAAAAAGTTAGGCCAAGACATGTAAAAGTAAATCTTCATGGCTGAAATGAGAAGATGCTTCACAATTGACTGACTGACTGTGACAATTTGACAAACACCTTAGAGTCTTATTTAGCTCTCATCTCCTCATCTCATCAAGTACTTTTTTAATCTTCCTATATGCCCCACTCACATGTCCCCACCTCACCCTGGAACTCTATGGCAAAGCTAAGCCAACTTCCTTGTAATGCTTCTTTCATTGTTAAAAGACAAAGCATAATACAATATAAGAAGTTGATAGATGAGAATCCTATGTGGGGTTGGAGGGCTTGTTTGGTACACCTTCAAGTTAAATGTTTTTAGCACTGGATGACAAAGACAACTTGTCAATTGGTGTCTCTGTTATTGCCAATTTGATGTACTATTTTTGGACAAGATTTAGGCATGTCTATAATGCACCAAACAAACACCAAACTTCTTTCTTTTTTAATGGAGTGGAGAGGATATGTTTTGCATGATCAAGGGATTTGTTTGTTTATCTAATAATATAGGGTTCTCATTCATAATGCATATTAAACAAAGGGATCCTAGGGATTAGGATCCTTTATTAGGGTTTTTTTTTGGGGGGTTTGGCTTTAAAGAAAGTGTACAGCAAAGTGATGATAATGAATTTGGATTGGATAAGCAAACAGTGACATCCACCCCCTGAGTGGTTTGGTTAGACTTGGATGCCACAGGAAGTAGATTATCTATACTGTTTTCTAATGAGAGAAGTCAGATTGTTAATTTTGACTTTCCTCTTGTTTCTTCTCTCTCTCTCTCTCTCTCTCTCTCTCTCTCTCTCGGATTTTATAAAGATACAATACTTGATTGCATATTCTGCAGAATATTTCCATATGGGTTTGGGGGTAGTTGAAGTTTGTAATACCTGTCAAAACTTCACCACCATTTTAAATGGAAGAGGTGGCCTCACTCTGTTGGAAGCAGGAGGGAGAACATAACATATTGTCTAAGCTGAAATCAATAAAATTCTAATCCACCATTAAGCCTTGATTAGCATCGATCTAATTAGCTTGTTCTAAATCTAATTCACGTCATCAATATCTAAGTTGCTTATAATCGAATCGACACCAGTGGTCACAATCTCACAGAAACCAGTCCTTGTCGTTTCCTCTGGTATATGCCACCAAAGCAAAACACAATCCTTTTCAAACGGCAATTGGCAAATCTGAGATGAAAAATGAATGGCCTTGTGCTTGTCCTCATGGAACTGATTTGCTGTCTTTTTTGAAGAAGACAATAAGAGAGTTGCAAATTAAATTTCAACTGAACTGATTAAAGTGAATTGGCCCTTTTTTAATTCTCACCCAAATCTTACTGATTTAGGATCTGATCTGATGCATCATTCAAATCTCACTTTCAAGCCGGACTATAATATTTCTCATTATGGTCAAAATTGAGATAGGTTGACCCGTGATTAGTAATATAATTAATTCTTGTGCTTGTGTATTATTAGTTTATGGGCAGCAGAGAATAAGTGTTCCATGGACCAATTGTTCTTGCAACCCTCATCTCCCTCAAAGTAGGTGCATGTATGCATTAATGAGAGACCAAATGAGATATATATATATATATCTTCCTTTAGTGCATCCCATTTTTAAGCTAAACAAATACATTACCCATTACCCATTACCCACTTGGTTTTCACCCAAAATACCCACACACTAAATGCATGGTAGTTAGTTAGTGAGGCATATTAGCACTGATCAGCACCATATATTATAGTTTGTAATTCCTCAGTCAAGTATATGGACATAATAGTTTCAATGAACACGATAAGAAATTTTGCGTGTCACCATTTGTATATAACAAGTTTACAATTGTTATAAATTGAAGTGATGAGAGAGATAGACATATTATTTTTGTTGTATACAAACGATAACATGTAGATTATCCGACAAGAGAGAGGGGGATAAATGAGCTTAGGGGTAAGAGATAGGGGTTAGAGTTGGTGTACTATTAAATGAGAACTGAGAAATGAGAGAGTTTAGATATTTGGGTAAAGAATTGGAGCAAGAAAGGAATCCAATGGACGGATGAAAGAAAGGTGGTAGACACGTACACATGGGCTTCCAAGGAATCCTAAGACTATCAAGATTCTAATCTAAAATGTTGCGAATAATAACGTTAAAACCTTTCCTTCCCACATTTACAAATTAATTAATTGCATTTATAATTTTATCGAATTTCGTTCCCTTTGGCCTTCTTTGGCCCTCACAAGCTGACTTTTGTTTTTACGCGGTTTCAGCCCTTCCTTGCCCGCCCCAATGTCCCAGCAGACCCAACCCCCTTTTGCTGCCTGCCCGACTTGCCCGATACTTTTGGCGGGAACTTTGCCCTCAAGCCACAAATTTTGGATTTATTCGTTTCGCGCCAAAAGAAAATTGTTGCCTCGCGAAAAGTGAGCCGTGACGGCTAATGCTTTTTCTATGTATTTCTAGAATTCTAAGCTCCTCCTCTCGCACGATTTTTTTAGAGCATTTTCCCTAGACGCATTGACGTGGACAAATTTGCACCGCTGATTTTGACGCTGGGCCCCACTGACTCCTATTTCTGGCCGTTCAAAATAAGTCTGAAGTGGGCCACCCCATGATACAATGGATGAAAAGCAACATAAGATTCTAAGACTGATCATAGACATTGTCATATTATTGTTAATTTGATAAGGTTGGTTTGTCTTTTTCCTATTTTATTACATGTCATTAAGTATAGATATCAGATATCAAATGAACTAAGAACAAGTTGATGCAATGGACTCATTAATGTAGTTGTTTGAAATAATTGCTCTTTCATGTAAGGTTCTGGAGGTTCAAGTTATAGTCCGTGTTGCATGTGTGAATCGCCCTTCTTAATAGGAACGATTTTAAAAATAAAAAATAAATAAGTTGATATTCCGTTAAGTATATTAAATTATATTAATCACCATTTTAAATATCAATTATACCGTGGCATGGTATTTGTTTTATTTTTATTTTTAAATAAAATTGTTATCAAAACCAGCCTTAAAAAAGTGGACTAAAAAAAAGGGCCTTAAAAATGATACGTGGAAAAATTTCATTATCAAATCCAGACTCGAAAACAGGAACAAGATTGCACCGTTTGTTAGCATTTGGGACCCGAAGCTGTGCGTTTTGTTATGGACTCTGGAGTTGACAGAAGATGAGGCCGAACAAGTGGGCCCCATTAAGCCTTCATTTTCTTTTGCTTTTTTGGGTCTAAGGCATGGGTTAAGCCTTATGGGCTTCGCTAAAGAACTAGTAGGTGGGTGTGTGGACCAGCTCAAACTGACGACAATGTTGAGACTCGAAAGCACAATAAATTTCAGATATTTAAATCATAGCCTTATTTCTTATATTTTTATACCTTATGTTTTTGGTTTTTGTAGGAAAAGTTGATTAAAAAGAGCCTTATTACTTTACTTTTCTTATTTTAAGCTTTTATGCACTCTTATAAGGTTTTTGAAGGAAAATCAACTTTTCGGAGGAGTTTTAGAAGATCATTGTGTCAAATTTTCATAATTTTTTATGAAGCTAATTGTTCCAGAATTGTAAGTCAAAACAGCCTAAGATGCAATTCCATCTGTGCTGCTATGGGAGATGGAACATTTGAAGACCTTCCTGATTTTTCTAAATGATGTGTAATATATCTCTAGAAAGCTTAGAGATAAAGCTACGTTTCTCATATTTTTCCAGATTTTTCTAGGAAGTGAAACGACCCCAAAGATTTCGTGCAAGTCAGCTGATGTGTCTCCCAGTCAAAGAAGGATTCTTTCCTAGTTTGTTTCCTTAATTATTTATGGTTTTGATTTTGTTTTAGGAGAGTTTTTCCATACCTTTTGAGATTAGGGTTTAGTTATTTTGCAATATATAAGGTTGCCCTAGGTCTTTAGTGAATGTGTGGAGATAAAGGAGAAGAATATAGCTTTGTGCACGCCACCATGTTTCGGGTTTTATTATTTTAATTTATGTCTTTTCTCATTTTTATAACTATGTGTAACTAAATTTCTTTCTAAGGTCTATGATGAAGCCATGACATGATTATTTGCGAAGTACTCTTTGATTTCTATTCAATTATATGTCGTGTTAAATTCTTAATTTTTGTGTGAATTTTATTCTAGGTTTGAAATCCTATTGCTTGATCACCACTAGGAACTTTGCATCTAGATAATTGGATAAATCTAAGAGAGAAATGTCATCCACTAGGTTTATTGGAACTAAGATTAAGAAAAGTAGATAGCTAGGAGAGAAACGTCATCCACTAGTCCTACTTGGTTGATTGAATTCTTCTAATCTTAACGGGTTCTTGTATGCTAAATTTTAACACCTTGATAGGGTAGAATTGCATATAAGGATACACGATTTATGACGTTGACATACTTACTTCATACTTTAGAAAGAACAACATTTAACATTGGCATCATAATTGGATAGTAATTGGCTCTAAGAAAAGGAAATACGATTGTCATTGGTGGATTCATAATCTTAGATCTTCATAACTTGATTTCTTTTAAACTCTATCTTTGTTGAGTGTTTTATTTTCCTTTCTTTTAATTCTTGCAATTTAAGTTTTATTTAACTCATCACTCAAATCAATCAATCATTCGTTTAATTGGGTTTAGTGCAATTTAATTAATTAAGTTTTTTTATCAGTCCTTATGGGTTCGACCTCGTACTTGCATATCTCTATACTAGTGTTGATTCGTGCGCTTGCGAGTAATTTAATTTGTGATTTTTTATAAATTTTAAAAATATAAAATTAGTTTCTTTACATTTGTTTTCTTTAATTTAATACATGTAATTAAGTAATATCTTATCCTTTTGAATTACTTTATTTAGTAATTATTATTTAATATTAAAAAATAAAAAACAAAGTCCACCAAATAATTTAAAATAATTAATTACTATTTATTGAGTAATTTAAAAAAATTACTTAGTTTCGTTTGGGTGTTTTAATTAAATTTCTCCAGAGCCCAATAGCCCCAAAGCCCAAGGCCCAAGTCTTTGATTAATACAATTATTATTAATGAAAACCAAATCCAAAGCCGACCCTATAACCAAGCCCATTAGCCCAACTCTCCAATGTTAACCGCACTTACCAAACCATCATAGTGCTTTATGTATAAACACATTTATAGGAGTGTGGATTTTCGATGTGGGATTTTCACAAAAGGCACCTCAAAAGATAAGCCTACAAAGAAATCTATATTTTTTTAATAGTTGGTGCAATGTGGAAATATATTTAAAGCGTATAGCCACACGGCTATACTCTATACAAAGAATATTTTAAAGCTCTAGCCGAACGGCTATACTCCAAAAATAGAATATTAAGTAATATAATTCATGAAGTTAATAAAAATATTTAATACAAATTAATCACTATAGAAATAATTATTAAAATTTAATTACTAATTTAACTAATTAAATGAGGCAAAGATATTATTTAATTACTAAAAATAAATGTTTTAAAAATTAATTAACCTAAATATACTAATTTTTCAGATTTTTTTAAAAAATAATATCGCCAAAGTGCGGCTATACTCGGTTTTTTTCCAATTTTATTTAATAATAGTATAGCCAAGCGGCTATACTCAGTTTTTAAATTTTTTAAAAATAGTATAGCCACCCGGCCATACTCAATTTTTTTCCTAATTTTATTTAAAAAATCGTATAGCCGCACGGCTATTCGTGGTTTTTCCTTAATTTTTTTTAAAATAGTACAGCCGCGCGGCTGTACTTGGTTTTTCTTCTAATTTTATTCAAAAATAGAATAGCCGGGCGGCTATACTAGTTTTTCACAAAAAGACCTCTCCCGACGAAAATTCGTCGGTATAAGTCTATGCCGCAAATATTTGCCGTATTTTACCTCTAAAAAAATAATTAAAATATTAAAAAAATATTTTATATTTTTCGTAGGGATAAGTCTAATCCGGCAAATGTTTGCTGGCATATACCTATGCCGACTAAATTTCGTCGGGAGAGGTGCTTGCATTTTTAAAAAAAATTTTAAAAATATAAAATTAGTTTCTTTACATTTGTTTTCTTTAATTTAATACATGTAATTAAGTAATATCTTATCCTTTTTGAATTACTTCATTTAGTAATAATGTTTTAATTATTATTTAATATTAAAAAATAAAAATATTCCACCAAATAATTTAAAATAATTAATTACTACTTATTGAATAATTTAAAAATAAATTACTTAGTTTCGTTCGGGTGTCTTAATTAAATTTCTCTAGAGCCCAAGAGTTCCAAGGCCCAAGGCCCAATTCTTTGATTAATATAATTATTATTAATCAAAGCCAAATTCGAAGTCGACCCTATATCCAAGCCCATTAGCCCAACTCTCTAATGTTAACTGCACTTACCAAACCATCATAGTGCTTTGTTTATAAACATCTTTATAGGAGTGTGGATTTTTGATGTGAGATTTTCACAAAGGGCACCTCAAAAGATAAGCCTACAGAGAAATCTATATATTTTTTTATTGTTGGTGCAATGTGGAAATATATTTAAAGCGTATAGCCAGGCAGCTATACTCTATAAAAATAATATTTTAAAGGTCTAGCCGGACGGCTATACTCCAAAAATAGAGTATTAAGTAATATAATTCATGAAGTTAATTAAAATATTTAATACTAATTAATCACTATAGAAATAATTATTAAACTATAATAACTAATTTAACTAAATATATTATTTAATTACTAAAAATACAATTTTAAAAAATTAATTAACCTAAACATACTAATTTTCTGATTTTTTTTAAAAAAATAATATTGCCGGGCGGTTATACTTGGTTTTTTTCCTAATTTTATTTAATAAATAGTATAGCAGCGCGGCGATACTCGGTTTTTTTCTAATTTTATTTACTGTCAAGTAAAAAATACACAACTCTGGCTTTCATTTCTACAAGAGCAGGAGGAGGTTGAGATTCAGAATCCATCCCACCAACCAAGTACGAGAACGACTTAATATCGAGAAATCCAACCAAATAGGAACGACTTTGCATCTTTAGATGCTCCCACGTGGAATCAACCAACCGACTTTCCAACCCAATTAGCAACAAAATTTCACCAACATTCTAAATCTAAGTTTATATTTCGTAGTAGAAAGCTCAAAGCCAAATTATCAGGACTGTTCATTTGTTCTATTTGGCACAGAACAGCAAAAGTTGCCTCAAAATCTCTTCTTGAATGACACTGTCCAAGGCTTAGCAGATCACAAAGATGAGCTTTGTCTTCTGAAGATCCTTCTACAAGACTTTAAAAATGGATGCTCGATTACACATTGTGAAATGTTCCAAGGACGCTGACAGCAAGGGTTTTCTAACCACTCCCAACTAGCATGAGAGCCAGCCAGATATGAATTAAACTTGAAAGGATAACTTCGAGGCATGTTTTATCCACTCTTCACCAATCATTCAAGTCCAAACAAAAGTATATATGTG
The DNA here is from genome assembly GCA_024362665.1 of Prunus padus. NCBI lineage: Eukaryota > Viridiplantae > Streptophyta > Magnoliopsida > Rosales > Rosaceae > Prunus > Prunus padus. The sequence goes on from JANFAM010000013.1 coordinate 28,334,555, forward strand.
CTTAAGGCAACTCCAAAATCTTTCTATAGCCTGAGCAACATAGTACTTTCCTTAACTACACAACTAAGCAATGTGTTCTGCTCCAACAACCCAGGAAAACTTTTCGACTGATTTGGCTCTAAACAAACTGGATAACTTACCTGCAGTTCCTTTAGACATTACACAGGAAAGCTAATAGAGATGCCTTTGTATGCATCCCCGTGTGAAACATCGCTATAAATAAAAAGCTAGAACAACAAAGTGTATGTGTGTATGTGCAGCAGAAGAAAAAAGTATGAAGCCAATTCAAAGTGATTGGTAGTTCTTATTTTATTGTGTACCAAAGAAGAAGCAAAAGCAACACACTCTGCATCAAAAGAGTCATGCCTTTCTCATTGAAATAGAGAAGAAAAACATTACGCATAACTGATGCAATAATCTTATTGTTTATAAATACATCAACATTCGTGTACACATAAGTATCATTATTCAGAGAAAGCATAAGCTGCTCTTTCTGGAGTACATTTCCAGACAACAACCATTTACAATTTAAAACATAACAAGTAGTGTGATAAATACCTGTTTCATTTGAAACATTTTATTAACATAAATATACATTTGTAGCTTCGCCGAATCAAGCAACAGCCTCAATGAACTTATGTGAGGCCCAAGTCTTTGCGACATCCGATATCTTGCTTTGCTCGACCTGCACCTGTCTCAGCTGAGGAGAGTTCATAACAAAAAACTCAATTGCCTCAGCTTGTATCCCACAACAGCGCATGATATCAACATTCTCCAAATACTTGCAGCTCTTAAACACAGAAACCATGGCTGCATTAGTAAGCCCTTTACATCCTCTCAACCTCAAATCAACCAAATAGTTACATGAAACTAGCATTGATGCGAGCTCTTTGTCCACCAACATTTCATTATAAGACAAATCCAATTTCCTCAATTGCCTGAAATTCTGTCCTAATGTGGACAACAATCCTGGTTCTCTTTCAACCACATCACAATTTACTAGTGCCAATTCTTCAAGGCCAGAACTCACGGCGGCCCCAAGAGCCCTGAGGCCTTCACCACTGACAAGACAACAGCTTTGAAGTTTAAGACTTGAAAGGCTTCTGAAATTCATTGCAACAGCCAACAAATGATCATTTTTAAGGTCGAGTGGTAATCGAAGGTCGAGTTTTTGCAAGTTGCAATGGCTTTGGCTAAAGAACCTAAGCAGACCCTCTCTGCTACCACCATCATAAACCAAAAGAGAAGTCAGTGAATCGCAATTCTCGGCCAATTTCACCAGAACCCCATCAACTATCGTCCTACAAGTCCTGAGCTCCACTTCTTGAACACCCTGTAAACACCTAACAAAGGACGAAAAAGACCCTCCATCACCAATCCCTTCACAGCTCCTGAACTGCAATTTCTTCAGCTTTCTACAGCTTCTCCAAAGCCAACCCAATCCCCAATCACCAGCTCCAATCCCGGATAAATAAAGACTTTCCAAACCCAATTCTTCATCAGATTCGTCGTCTGCACAGAACCCATATTCCGTATTAGCATCAACAGCTTGTTCAAAACCTTCCCCACAGCAAACAAATATGGACAGTTCCTTCAAAGAAGGGAAATTGAGAATCCACATGATGAACAGAGGCCTGGAGAGACTGATACACAGATAGGTGAGTTGGGTACATGCTGCAGACAGAGAAGTGAGAGAAGAGTGGGAGACAGGACCCGCCAAGAACCTCAGGCTGTGAAGCTGGGGACAAAAGGAAGATACTAAGAGAAGGAGATGATCAGCAAAAGTGGTTGATTTTGTGGTGGTGGGGTCAGGAGGTAAGAGAAGAGAGAGAGAAGAAAGGAAAGGGTAGTGAGAGAGAAGGGAGGAGAGAGAAGGGATGGTGGAATCATGAGGGGTAAGGCGGAGAGAGAGGGATGTTTTGGAGGTGCGGTAGAGGTAAAGCCAGCGCTTGGAGACCAGAGAAACTGAAGAGGATGTTGATTGTGGAAGTCTTTGGAAGATTTCTTGTATAAGTTCATCACATAGCAACTTATCCATCTCTCTCGGTTTTTGTGTGTGTGTGTGTGGTGGCTGAGGCTCAATTCTTCTTCTTCTTCTTCTTCATCAAATTGCTTCTTCTTTTCTGGTTCTTTGTTTGGAACTTTGGAGTCACCACCACGTACCAAATACAAAACAAAAGGAATTGTCTTTCTAATTCTAGGGCAGGCTTTCTCAATTTGACTCTTGCCCGCTTCTTTGCTTTACCTGTACTCTGTTTTGCTTTGTTTTGGTTTAAGTGAAATGAAATGGGGTTTTAATATTACTTATTTGATGATGGAGTTTGTCTTAGGTGCAGTTCCAAGTTTCAAGTGCGTACAAGTCACACTGAAAGGGGGTTTTTATGTCATTCATTCCCACGCCACGCGCTACAAGAAGTGTAGTCACGTGTTAAGAGTGGGACCTACTAAACTAACCAATAAGATAAGAGATTGATACATCATTCAACCGCTCACGGCCGCCCCACCTTTCTATACTTTTTAATGATTGTCGGGGTCTCAAGCAAGTTCATCACCGAAAAGGAAAGGCACAACAAGGCAAGAAAAGAGTAAATTCATTTCATATTCATAACCAACAGCCCAAACCAAACCCTAAACCGTAATTCATTTCCATAACCAAGAGGCCAATATTTATAAGGAACGACCTAACTAAGTAATTACTTAAAGGAAAAAATTAATAAAGGACAAACAATATATTAGCATGTTTTTCCAACCCCATAAGTTTTTTTTTTCGTCGTAACCCACGTCGTAAGTATTTGTATTTCATTTTCTTGATAAACAAGCTCGGGTATATTTGTCATCTAGCGGCTCTGGGTACAGGTTCAAGACACACACAACAGAAATCGGTCATGGAAGCTATCTATCTACAAGTTTTATTTAACGTACCATCATACCATACGATGCTAGAGCACCACAACCATACATCTCTTAAAAATATGCACACATCCTACATATTTATATAAAGCGATACTTTACCAATCAATTGAAAAAAGAAGAAAACACCATAACCATCTTTATTCTATTCTATTCTATGGCCTAAATTCCTTCCTTACCTTTTGTGTGAGTGTGGAATATGGTCCTTAATTAATTTCTAGCACCTGCTTTGACAATCCAAAACAAAAAGAAATTATTCTGATGGGACCATCAGCCAACATCGACAGGCACCAGGTTAGAGTCATTAGACCTATCATAAAGAGAAAAGTTCTCTTCATTTTCTGATTTTCGGCAGGTCTAAACCAATCACTAATTTAGCTGATAATTGTTTACAACATGTTTGCAACGATGAAACAAAATATGAATACACAAAACCCAGGATGGCAGGTGAACTATACCGATATAGAGGTAAGTCGCACTATTCCAAGCCCACAGAGACTCCACCCAAGACCAGAAGTTGCCAACATTAACACCGCTGAAACCCGCGAATGCACCTTTCAACACTATAAAAGCAACTGGTGGGAACCCAATAAACCCTAGAACAATATTATAAACCACCCTTGAAACTGTTCTCATGCTCCTTGCTTTAACATCCAGCTTTAAAGGATGAGCCATCAAGCACATTGGGACCATCAGTAAACCCCCAATTTCTGCCGTAGCAAAGTTAATGACTGACATGAGACACAAACCAATGAAGGCAGCTGACAGAGTTACTGATTTCAAGATAGCCCATTCTCCTCTTTGAGGTTGAGATTCATTGGCATGAGAGGCTGGAGAAGCCAAAACAATGTACATGACCCCAAGGCTGAGTATTGAAAGGAAAACCCAGATAATAAAGCTGGTTGTTGGAGTGCAACTGGGTATTTGACAGATGAAATACGGGAGTAATGAAACAACAGAGCCCCACAAGTGCACAAAAAAAACTTTCTTCGCTGCAAAAAGCCATTTCCATGATTTGAGAGTGATGCAAGGTTCATCAGAAGCAGTGGCAGAAGGAGCAGGTTTGTCTATGTTTAGACTATAATCGGAGGTACTGGCATCAACATAGAGAGAAGCTGCCACCATTGGGAGTGGTGCAACTAGAAGTGCAAAAGCAATCATGTAAACTCCCACTGACACAAATTTACTCGGAGATGTTAATAGGTACAGGAAAAATGACTGGTGAAACTTCTCTAGGAGGTTGTTTACTGACCGTATGACTCCTTCAATTAATCTGCGTAAATAAAAAGAAACCTCAATCCAGATTGACACAAAAATAATGAATTTTCATATTATTGTGCTTATCATGGATACAAAGACAAGTAGAATAACAATCATGATATGACTGGATAAAAATATAATAAAAGAGTACAAACATAGCAAACTAAATTAGCAAATAATACAATCTATATACTGAAAAAAGATAGAAAATGTAGATACCCTAAGGGCATTGAAAAGCTTTAAATGCATCAAACGAAAGTGAAAATGCAGATGATCCACCTATTAAGAAAAAGTTAACAGCTTTATATATTTTCCACATTCCCTTTTCTCACAAAGAAACATAACTAAGCCTTCACTCCCCAGACCAAAAAGAAAAGTAAAAGAAAGGAACACAGTCAGTACGGTAGAAAGGTTACAGACAACTATGACCTCCAAAAAACAATTCACCAATGACAAGTATTCATTATGAATTATCACCTAGATATCAAGATTTCTAGAGAGTAGATGTTAACTGGAAAGGCAGATTAATCAATTTTCATGGGAAGAGATATGACTCAGCACTAACCGGCCACTTCGTAGAAGAAAGTCATTTTGCCTGACTTTGTTATCCAATGAAGAGACTTTGGGAAAAATTTCCAAAGTAATGGCATCAACTTGGTAATCACGGAAGGCACCGTGGGGGCCAGTGGGGACACCCAAAGCCTGACATCATGAAGAATCGGTAGATAAGTAAACATACGATCGTTGACACAGATTAGTGGGAAAACACAAATTGTCTTATATCCTTATTCATCAAACTATATAAACAAGCCATTTGAGACAGCACAAAGAAAAGTAGACCCACCTGGTAGTACAATGAACTTGCGAGTGTAGCACTACCCTCAATATAATCGGCAGCTGGGATACCAAATTTCCATTGGGGATTTACGCTTCTAGCCAAATGTCCTAGTGATTCAAATATTTCACCCAAAGTCTTAAGCCACTTCAAGCCAAGTAAAGGCCAAAATTTCTCCACCTTTACCCGCAACCCTTGCCTATGCACTGCTAAATAATTCACAATATTGATGAGGTCAAGATTTGGCATCTGCCCGTTGGATGCTTCAGCATAGATGCTAAGACTATCCTCATATTGTTCACTTCGATCTGCAACCTTGATGACAAGGGCTGCAGCCATTGTCCCAACGCGTTTAAATCCATCATAAATCGTCCTTTCTGTAAAAAGGTTCTCATTCATTCCATAAATATTATTCCTTTCCGGACACATTTCCGCATCTAGCGTGCCCAGTCCACTAAATACAGGCGTGTGATAGTCTCTTAGCCAAGCAGCAACACCAGAATACTCTCCAAATTGGGAATCTGCAACGAGCCATATAACATCCTTGGCCAGCCAAGGAACTCTAATGAGCAAGGAAAACACGGAGTATGCAATGGCCAAGGATAAGGCCTCATTCTGGTTAAGTTTCACTGAATTGAATGGTGTAACCAAGACAATAGCTTCTTTCCCATCACCACGCGGTGCTCTGATAATTCCAACAGTGTTGACACCATGCAATGCACAACTGATGTTCTGCTCAACTCTTCCAGAATCAGGGCTAGAAAAGAAGTGCAGAGGGTGAAACTGATTTAATTGAGGGTGGAACTTATGATGACTAACTTCAGCGCCCAAGTTTGACATGTACCGTGATATGAGTCTTTGACTTCCTCTACAACAGAGAATGTTATCATAAAACTTTGACAAATATCAGCTTAATTAGTGGCACGAACGCGAGTATAAATGAGCCAAGCTGTGTAGTTCATACTATCTTCAAAGTTGATAATTTAATATGCAGAAATAGCAATGTCTATAGACCAGAGTAAGGAGAAAAAACAAAAGGGTCAGCTGAAATTCGAAGAAGAAGGACATACATTGCCGAAGCGAGAGGCTTGGAATTCAATGAAGTCAAATCCTTCACCAATCTATTAGCCTCTGCAACCTCCTGATTGGAGAGCATAGGAGCCACAGAGCCTGATAAGTAAGCAATTGCACCCGCAGCAACAGAACCATGTTAATAATTGAACAAACAACACAAACAAAGGTGAATGAATCAGAAGCAGACAGAGATTGAAGATGGAGAGCTGACCTGGCATAAGGGCATTCTCGGAGATGTAGGTGTTCTTAGCGAGAACCGGAAGCAGCAAAAGAGCCAGAACCCCAGCGGTGGAGAAAACGACACTGCGGAAAGAGAAAAACGACCGCCAATCTATTACTAATCTGTGCTTGCTAATGGCGGATGGGACTGTGGTGAAGAATTATTTTATGACATTTTAAAAAATACTAAATATCAGATAGAGGGAAAAGTGATGAGTACCTGAAGAGGAGGCTGTGAGAGATGAGGAAGATCCCCAGCTGTACAATTGGTCTAGGTTTAGGTCGAGCTCTAGGTATGGGGGGTGACTCGCTCTCCCTCTCCTTCTCCTTCTCAGCCACCATTCTTGGCTTGGAATGGATTTCAAATCCAAAGGCGCTTTACTTCGTATGAGTTATTTCTCTTATTAGGGCAAGTGACAGTTTCTCAGACAGTCAGTCGGTCAGTCAGACTCCATTTTCGAACAAAGGCTGAAGCTCAGAGACGACAAGATCCCGGTGGTGGACTTGAAGACCTGTTGTTGCTTTGGGCTTTTTTTATTGGGTCAAGCGGTTTAGCTGTATGTACAGTGGGCTTTGTGCTTTGATTTTGTTGAAATTGGGCTGTCACCGCGTTATTTTTTCTGTCTTTGGGGTTTTTATCAACCACTTTGCTACTAAATTGTAAATTCTACAATTCTAATTATTTTTACATGTCAAAACATCATGTATCATGCATGAGCCAACAGGGTCTAAGTCCAATGGTAAAAGATCTTGACTTGCAAATAAGAGGTCTTGACTTGCAAATAAGAGGTTTTATGTTCGAACCACCATAGCAACGTTTGTGTGTGTGAAAAATTCATCTCCACTCTAATTTAAACTATCGCTTATAAAAATTTATTAAAAAAGAGTAAAGAATCCAACACATAAGGTCATTTTCATTGAAAAATGGTCAAAGAGTTAAAATTATTTAGATTTTACTTCGACAGTCAAAAAAATTTATCACTCGTTAAAGAGAATCATTTGATGTGATTCGCCAAGTTGTTTTGCCTATAATTGGGGTTGTTTATCCCAAGTATTTAGCGAGAATGAGGTATAAATTAGGATTAGATTAATCGCGCTATAATTGATTGTTACTGTTGTCATTTCTTTTATTAGGCATTTGAATTTTGCTAGCATAAAAAGCAAAACAATATAAAAATTTGATGGTTGGAGTTAATTCGCTTTTAACTGTTTCTATCCATTCTGGCCTAGTCTCTTTCTCCTCTCTCTCCCATGTTATAATGCCCATTTCCACTGCCATGGAAAGAGTTAACAAAACTAGTCCAGAATTTGATCCCATGCTGCGACCTGAACAAGTGTTTTTGGCTCTTCCCTCGTGACGAAACCAATTCAACCTTACAAATACTGCCGGGATAAGATCGGCGGTTATGCAGTCGGGAGTCACGAGTCATAGACAAAGCAAATTGCTGAATAAACTTTGCAGCACATTCTCAATGGGTTCAGTTCAGGACATCTATAATGCAGTGATCAAGATGACATCGACATCGATGCGATAATAAACGATCAAGCAAAAGAATCTTAACAGGACATCAGAATGCAAGGAGAAGATAACCAATCTGGCCTTTTATTAACTAACTAAACGAACGAACAAAACTCAGTCCTAAACATCACCTATGACTATGAGTCATCATCTCCCTCTCATCCAAAAGGACCCTAGGAGCAATAGTAAAAGGTTTGTTACAGTATAACAATGTCCTCGCTTTTCCAGCAAGCACAGGGCAACCGGTCACCAATCAGCAATACAAAGCCACTTAAGCAGACCAGGTTCAGACTGAACACACTGCCAAAATGTACCCAATTTCTGAAGCTATCAATCATTTCATTTTCATTTATAACTAAATCCCAGCAAGCAAACACAGAATCAAAAGGAACAAATTCAAAATGCAAATACAATTTGAGTAACTAATTGACATATTAAAATGAGAAACGGTTCACAAAATCCATTTCAGTTTTTTGTTGGCATAAGTAAACATAAACATCTAACAAGCATAGAGTCTAATAACATATCTCAGTAATAATAAAAGTAGCAAATTATAAGATAATGGAAATGCTTTAAAATGATCAGAAAATCAAAACGGAAGAAAACCTAAGCGGTGAGCACGACGGCCCCACCAGCCTCCTTGATCTTCTTCTCGGCGGTCTTAGAAATCAGCTTGGCCTTCACAACCAACGGCTGAGAGCTAGGCAACACGCCCTTACCCAACACCTTGAAGTAGCCGAACTGGGTGACGTCGAGCAATGGGGCCTCGTTTCCTTTGGCGGCCTTGTCCTTCACATCCTGGGGTACAAGCGACCACAGCTTGTCGAGGTTGACGATGGGGCAGTGGAACTTGTTGCGCAGCCTGTGGAAGTACCTCATACCGACTTTACCAAAATACCCTGGATGGTACTTGTCGAAGAGGATCCGATGGTGGTGCATACCTCCGGCGTTTCCGCGACCGCCTGGATGCTTGCGGTGCTTGCCGATACGCCCATGCCCGGCGCTGACGTGGCCACGCTTCTTGCGATTCTTCTTGAACCTCGTCGTCATGAGTCTTTGTCTCTTTGTGCACCTAGGGTTTCTGAGGAGCGGCTACCGACGAGTGAAATGGAGGTGCCTGCTAGGGTTTCTTTGAAGAATAATATTATATTATATAGGGAAAGGGAAGGGGTTTATCTTGAACGGCGTCGTAGACTGCAAGGAGAGGAGAGAGGGAGGGGAGAAAATGGACGCTGGAACGCTGCGTTTTCGTTTTTATTTTGGGCCGTTGGTTACGTCTTCCCGCTTCCATTTGTCTCAGTGAGAGTCCGAATTTCCCGGGAAATTGGGTTTTAATTTTAGAGAATGGATCTACTGTTGAAATTGGGCTAACTTAACTCTGGGCTTTCGGGCTCATTCAGGATGTAAATTTATCAACCAAAGAGAGGGTCAAATGTCAATCATGCTATTTATAAGTTAAATAAGTTGGATAATAATATGTATACAAATTATAGTTATTATAGTAATTTAATCATTACACATATATTCTCCATGCAGTAACTTCCTCTAACTTACATCACATATACATATCATGTGTGATACTTCTAGTTGTAACTAAAAATAGTTAATCAAAGCATTAATGAGTACTCAAAATTAACTTGTGTGTGTATATATGTGTAAACGAAGACAATACTATAAATTTAACTATTTTTTAATTGCTAGCATAAAAAATTATAAGTAAACTCACAATATTGATAAATTTTATCGTCTCATGGTGTTACCAATTTATGTGTTATAATCACTGGCAGAACCACATTAAAGGTGACAATCTGTAGCCCCCAGTGTGGTTTTTAAGGGAAAAAACATCAAACCTATATATTTAACTTGTTTTAAATATTAGCCAGTATATATTAATTTATTAAAGCCCAAAAAAACCAACTTATCATGAATTTTGTTGTACGCAAGTAATAAAAATACACATTAAAATATGTACACTTTCAATTATGTTACCATATTTTCATTTCGATAATATATGTTTTTCGGTTACATTTAATATGTATTTGTTTTATGATCATGTTTATTGGAAATTCGTCAATATAGCTATGAACTACCATGGTTTATATGATTTAATGTTTACTTTTATTTCTATAAAGGCTATAGAAATTGTAAGTAAACAAAATTTATCATTAGATTTTCAGCTAATAACTTTAGCTAACCCACTCGCTGAAAATTTTTAGTTCTGCCCTTGATTATAATATAAGTAAATTAATAACACTATATAACGGTGTGACCGTTACTCAAGAAGTACTTTATGACAACAAGTAACATAGCAAGAATTTTAGTTCATAGAGTATCCTCAAGTTATATGTGTAGTACAGAGCTCAAACTTAGAAGTACTTTATGACAACAAGTAACATAGCAAGAATTTTAGTTCATAGAGTATCCTCAAGTTATATGTGTAGTACAGAGCTCAAACTTAGAAGTACTTTATGACAACAAGTAACATAGCAAGAATTTTAGTTCATAGAGTATCCTCAAGTTATATGTGTAGTACAGAGCTCAAACTTGTAAGTTGTAATGTATGTATTTTAGAAAATAAAATTAAAAATTGTATGGTAATTCATATTGTATAATGGAGTAGATAAATTATGAATTATGTGCTATTTTGCAAGGTACGGGTACGAATACACCGATCTGATATGATACCATTTATTGATACAGTAAAACTCCAAAAACTAGAATATGGATATGGCAATGATATGACTATTAAAATAATATAAACAACAAAAATTAATATTGCATTCATCATGTTATAATCATCCATCATAAGTTCAGAACATAAAACTAAAGACAAATACAAGTCTCTATAAACAAAACACAAAATACAAAGTATCCATAGGATTGTTCAAATCATAGAAAATGCAACACAAAAATAAATTAAAACATTGAGAAACCACTTCCCAAATCTCTAACTCCATAGGATTTTATAATTTTGAAAACAACCAAACATATTTTCAAATATTATCAAAATTACCCCTTAAAAGTATCTAAAATGTATCGGGACTATATGCTTAAAGTATTAGAAACATATAGGAGGGTAAATCTTTCGGAAAAGTCCCAAGAATCGGATACATATCCAAAGCGTATCCCATCCGTATTGGCGTATCGAGTATCATATACGAGCATTAGGAGTATCGATGCAACTTGTACAAGGAAAGCAAAGAGGAAACCGTGAGAAAAACAAAAATTGAAAGGAGCACGCACCCCTTGGGCACTATGTGGCTCTGCCAAGCCACTCCCTAAAGGATGAAAATTATACAGTAAAAAACTGAAAAGCGGCCCAAACTTGGTTAGAATCCATGGAAGGAGCCAGAGAAGCCAAAGCATATTTGGCATGAAGTAGCCTCTCGCAACACAAGGTTGACTGATGGATGTGTATTAGATTTCCTGCACGTTTCTGGTTTTGTGAACAAGGAGAAGAGGTGTCTTCAACCAACCATATCAACAAACTAGTGTGCTCAGCCTTTCATAGATTATGTAAGGAGAACAATAGACGAAACCCCATACTACTGGCGAGAGCCACGGAGGAGGGTTAATCCACAGAATACTTTCTAATTTGTTAGACTGTCGTTAACAAGTTAGATAGGACATCGGTCTCTCAGAATGATGTACGGTACCCATGTAAATGCAAGTGCTGCTGACTCTGCTTAGAGCCAGAGGCATTCTTGTCCAAATTTTGGTGTATTTCATGTACGTTTGGGGAAGTTAATGTATTTATACTCTGTATCTCTAAAAGTGGAAAATTAATGGATTTTAAAATTTAAATCTTAAGATCATGCTGTGGTGTTCTTTTGTTCAAGCCCGACCAAAGCCCCTCAGAAAAGGCACGCCTTCTTCACCCTAAGAAGAAATAGGATATGAATTGGAGTCGTTAAACACATTAACTATTTTTCTAAACTTTTTGTGCAATTTTCTTTTTACATTTTTCCCCATCGCTTTTACTTTTACATGGCATTGTATCGGGGCCAAAAAATAACTGGTGTTTGTAGAAGTTTTGTTAATTAGACTATTACTTGTATAAAAAAATTATAAAAAAATAATTAAAAAACTAAAAGAGCAGCTCCTAGTTTTACAAGACCAAAAAAAAATACTCTTTAGAATCGCAATATATCTTAAACTCCAATGCCGTGAGAGGGTTTAATAGCCTCAGCACCAAATAACTTGTTCTTCTTGAGTTTGGTCCTTTTCAGTCTTGGTCTTGTGTCTAGGGCTAACTAATTCTTTTTCTTCTTCTTCTTTGGAGGAGCTGTGTGTGTACTTTGAGTCAAAATTCGAAATCCATGGATTTGCAGACTAACGATGCCAACCTTGACGGTGAAGCTCACGACATTAACAGGTCAGACCACAGAGATGAGGCGGAGGATGAAGACTACAAGTCTCAACCTCATACTGGCGACGGAGCCAGTCCTGGGTAATCTCTCTTTCTCCTCTCCTCCACTTTTAGCCCCCGTTTGGTTCCTCAGAAAATTTGGGCAAAACCAAGACAAAAACGAATCTCAGCTAGTTATTTTTTCTGTAATTCCGTAGGAAAATCTTTATAGGGGGTTTGGCCAGAGAGACAACTACAGGTAGGGTTTTCTTTTTCTTCCCTTTTTTTTTTCTGAGCTAATTGCAGTGTTTTTCTAATTATTAGGGTTTCTGATTGTAAATCTTTTGTGGTAATGCAGCGCAATTTGTAAAGCATTTCGGCAAATACGGTGAAATTATCGATTCAGTGATAATGAAGGACCGGAAAACGGGGCAGCCCCGTGGGTTTGGTTTTGTGACCTATGCAGACCCCTCTGTCGTTGATAAAGTCATTGACGAAACTCATGTTATCAATGGCAAACAAGTAAGCTTTTTTACTTTTATTCGCTCACAATCTTGAGTTGCATACTTTCTTTTTAATATTTTCTTTGTCATATCAACCTGCTTTATGGTCTTTGTTTTTTCTAATTTGTAGGTGGAAATCAAGCGCACAATACCGAGGGGAGCAATGGGGTCTAAGGATTTCAAGACTAAGAAGATTTTCGTGGGTGGAATTCCAACAACCGTGAATGAAGGTGATCTTTTTTCTTTTCAGTTTTTTGTTTTTCTTTCATTATATAGTTGTTGAGGTACTTATTTATTGTTTGTAAATGGGCAGATGAGTTTAGTGACTTCTTTTCACAGTTTGGAGAGGTCAAGGAGCATCAGATTATGCGAGACCACTCCACCGGTCGCTCCCGTGGCTTTGGATTTATTACCTTCGACACAGAGCAATCAGTTGACGAACTCTTGGACAAGGGGAACAAGCTTGAGTTCGCTGGAGCTCAGGTGAGCTATGTGCTGAATATAGCCTATGCTTGCATTTATCTGTGCCCGTATATGCTTTATAATGATCTTACATGGTGCGGATCCTGAAATAGTTATTATGTGCATTAGCTATTGTATTGGTTGTAGTTAGCATTTTGGTGTTTGTCAAATTTTGCGTTGATGTTCTACATATCCTCTTTAATGTCAAGTACTGGTGTCATTCACGGGGGCCAGCTCAGTATCTTGATTTTCAAGATTTCATGTTTATTGCATGTGGTGTTGTTCTCATGTTGGCAATTGAGTTTTGTGCTCCCTTCATATGTGCTGCTTGCAAGGCGTCATGATAAAATTATATTTCCAGTTGGCTTTTTTATTTTTTTTCTTCAGCTAGTGGATGTTGAATAATAGTTCCATTATAGGTTGCACTAGTTCGTTGCTTAGTTCAGTATAGTACCTGTAGACTACTGAAAGTTCCTATTGCTTTATTTATTTTTGAAGTCATGGAATAAGGAACCATATACAAATGCTTGACCAAACAAAACTGAGGTGAAATTTATTGTGCACAAGAAAATAGTTTACATGTACTCCACGGTTGCAGTGAACATGCAGTTGTGGGAGAAATCTGGAATTATTATATGGATCCAATTATGTTTTTACTAGATGCATCTTCGATCAATCAAGAGGCGTGATGATTTAGATTGTCATCTCTCATTTCTTGTAGGTGGAGATTAAAAAGGCAGAGCCAAAGAAGCCAAACCTACCTGCAGCCCCATCTAAACGTTACAGCGATTCTCGACCTGCATATGGTGGTGGGTACGGAGATAGCTATGGGGGATTTGGAGGTGGTGGTTATGGTGCTGCTGGTGGTTATAGGTCAACTGCGGCCTATGGAGGTAGGGGAGGCAGTGCATATGGAGGATATGGTGGAAGTGAATTTGGCGGTTATGGAGTATATGGAGGCGGCGGCGGTGGTGGTGGTGGTGGTATAGGGGCTTATAGGGGAGAATCATCTTTAGGATACTCGGGCCGCTATGGAGGAGCCTATAGCAGAGGTTATGATCTAGGAGGCGGTTATGGTGGACCTGGCGAGAGTTATGGGGGATATGGAAGTGCTGGCGGTGCAGCTGGTGGTGGTTACGGGAGTGGTTATGATGCAGGTTTTGGAGGTGGCTACGGAGGTGGTAGTGGAGCTTCCTTTTATGGTAGTAGAGGGGGATATGGCGGTGCAGGTAGTGGTCGATATCATCCATATGGGAGGTAGAAGGTTTGTTGTATTTTAGGACTAAAGTCTTGCATCTAAACGCAAAGGTGTTGTTTGTAGCTCTTGGCTTCGAGTCTACTCTACTGGCTTATGTTTCCAGTTTCTTTTATTTTTGTGTCAAAGATGTTCCATATTTATCTTAGTTTAATTCTTTTTATTTCTTTGAAGGATCAATTTCCATTTTACCCTTTTCTGTACCAAGACTACGAGATCAAGGGACCTGGTTCTTTCTTATTTATCCGCCAATTATCAGTAACAGGCTGCACATTGCGCAGATGACAAGAATTTCTTCTCACTCCCTTAGACGAATTTATTTGGGTTTATGTAATATATGTAATTTAGGAGTTGTTTGGAGTCCTGAAGTGGTTAAAAACGTTTCGTAACAACCAATAGCAATAGCACTTTTGATAGTCTTTGGCAGAAAAATATGCAAGTGCTTTTGGGTTACAAAATGGCTATGAAGAAGCACTTGCTATGTGTTTTTTCAGGAATCGCTTCTCAAGAAAGCAGCTGGATTTTTAATAAAATTAAGCAGTTCTAAAAAAGTGCTTATGAACAGAAGTGCTATTACATAATAAGCACTTGAATTTTCAATATAAAAAAATTTACTTTCTTCTAATAGAAGCACTTCTAAAACAACGCTTATAACCAAAAGTGCTCCTACATAAGCATTGCAAACGAGCCGTTAGTGTTTCTATTAAATTTAGTTTTTTAATAACTTTTCTCATGATACAATCAATATTGGGAAAATGTTTGCAAACGTTCAAAGTCAAAGGTGGTCAAATAGCATTTTCTCACTTTGCTGTTAAAAGAGGTACAAAAATTGTGGTGTCCGATTGAAATAAGCTGATAATTCAGTTGCGCCTGAGAAATTAACGTCCCGCAACAAAAATCGGAACGTTTTTTCTGGCATTATTTCCCTTTCTCCAAGCTGGTCCGTCTCTCAAGTATCAGCCACAAAGGGCTCGAGAGAGAATGGCCATGGTGTCCTGGAACCTGGGCGTGGGTCCACACCCAAAGGTGTACACAGAGAGATATATACACACCAATTCATGGATTTTATTTTTCTATTTATTTATGTAATATTAGCTAATCTCCATTTTCTGTTCTCATTTCCTATTTTTTTTCCAGCCACTTCAAGTCTCTTGCAGAAAGAAAGAGAGGAACAGAGATAACTATGACCCTTACAAAGTAATCGAAATAACGCCTCCGCCCAAGAACCTTGGCGTTCGATGCTTTCCCTCCGTAAGTCCCTACATCTTGTACCCATTTCTCTGTTTATGCTCATCAGTTGCTCATTAACATTCATAATCCACTTGTAAATATCATTATTTTGGGTTTAAGCCTACCCAAATTGCGCTTCTCACTGTTGCTGGCTTCCCAAATTGAGATTACGATATGTTGAATTTTATTCTACCAATTATTTTTTAAATTTTTGTTTAAGGGATTGCGTAGCTGGATAAGGAAAAATAAAAATAAAACTATTAAATTGAGAGGCTCAAGTGTTTCCCTTTCTTAGACAGATTGGGATATGTGCAGCCTTGTGGCAAAGAAATCCCACTAATAATTTTAGGGATCGTTCTGATCAGAATCTAGGAATGTCTGTTTAGCGGGGATTAGGCATGTGCTGCATTGTAAGTTTGGAACTGACTGAACTATATTGCTCTTGGTTATTGTGTTATTGTATTATATTCGGGTTCTGATCCACGATGTTTGAGATAAGTTTGTATGGTATGTTATTATGAGCTGTTTAAACTCAATTATTGTGATGATTAAGCATGAATGATGTGGATTAGGATGTAACAGATATTAACTTTAGAAGGAAGTTTTTAGAGTGTAAAAATCCGGAGATCATAAGAACGCCACGAATTGCCTAGCAGGCAGCTGCGTGATCGATGTATTGAAACTTGAAAGAGTTGTTAACTGGATACATTTTGCTTTGGGGTGGCATCATCACATATTCCGATGGATTGGTGTAGGCAAAAATGTTGGGGAAGTCACAAACTGAAGCCCTTTTTAGGTTTCGGAGGAGACTGAACCCCAATACATCCCACTTTTGCTATCTTTAAGCATCACTGTGCCTGAGAATAAGGCAAAACCATACTAAAGGCTGTGAGACGTCTGCTTTTTTATGTGTATTGACAGCTTGGCATGTAGACATAAGCTAACTTTTTTAATGTATGAAAACCATACTCACCATACTAAAGGCTTTGAGATGTAAGCTGTTTAACCGTTAGGGAGTTTTTCTTTACTCTTTACTTTGAAAATGCACTTCTATGTGTCAAGATACATTAGAACTCATGAAAATGTGGTCTACAACGAAGAAAGACGTCTAGTCTGAAACCCTTATAAGGTTAGGTTAGTATTTGACTCAGTTAAAACAAAGTATCTTCCTTAACGCATATAGCGTAGCCTCTTTTTCTCAGTAGACTGAGACATTTCAAACACTAAAAGAAACTTAAAAGGTTAGTTGGACAAAGTAATTGAAGATAAGCAATACATTTCAAACACTCAGAAAAATAATGTTTGAAGGACATATCTGACATCTCCACCTTGAGAAGATGCTGCAACCCTGCAAGATTCAAGTCTCCATCTCATATCCTTTTGACTAGCCATCAACCAGCTGCCTCTGAAGGAAATGAAAGAAATAGGAGCATGTTTCTGTTGGGAATTGGGATATGTGACCTTGGCTTGGGTCATCTCAAGGAGGAAGATGGTAAAATAAATAAACAGAGCTTGACATGTAGGATTAGGATGAAGAGGTTTTGAGGAAATTATTGTTTGCAAATTATGTTATAGTTTGAAGGAAATGATTTGACCTTGGCTTGGATCATCTCGTATCTCCAAGTTCTTTGCATCACTTTAGTTTCTTAAATGTCTAAGCGCTATTTTATATGATTCGTAGATTTGTACTGGCATGACAGATGGTTCAGATATGGGATCAAATGTTGGATCTTTTTATTTTGGCTAGCAAATGATCACACCCCCTATGAAACTTGAACTTCTAACACTTCCCTCAAACTTTATGTACACCCAAACTGATTGCTTATGTCTGTCATGTTGTCAGTATTACTCTGTAGGTTCATTTATGGGAATTAATAGTCCTGGTATGATTAGTGGAATTATGCCTGTCATGTTGTCTATATTACTCTGTTTGTTCATTCATGGGGATCAAGTAGGCCCTATAGCGATATGGTTAGTGTAATTTACTGCTGGGGTATCAATTTTTCTTTTCTTTTCCTTGTGTATGTATTCTTATTGAACCTTCCATGCTGCAGAACCTACAATGTGGGGAGAGTGTGACAATAGAAGGCCAAACTTACACAATCTCAGCTGTAACTCATAGGTACCAGCTTCGGAAGGGGAAGTACGAACCGAGCGAGAAGAGGCTTGATGTTTTGTCCACGGCGAGATATATCTTAAATTTGTACTTAGAAAATTTACTAGAACAATCTTGACATTTTCTCCGATGTTATTAGTTTCACTCGATCACTTCACACAATCTCAAAATAAAGTGAAGCGATTGTGTTGTTCCTTAGTTTCCTCATCACATCCCTTGCCAACTTGCTAGTTTGTCCATGTACAGATAAGGGAATAAAAAAAGAGAAAAAGAAAAAGAAAAGAGAAGATTGTTTTTTGTTTTTTTTTTGGTCAACAAAAGAGAAGATTGTTCAATGCTTCTAGTTTGTCTAACCATATACGTTTTTCTTCAAGCTTTTCCCTTTTTTAGGAGGAAATGGAGAAAGTCTAACCCGCGGAGGCACAGCACAGCAACACCGAAAATGATTGGTTAAAGCAAAGAAATTGTTTAGGTGATTGGTGACAGTGGTCCCCACTAGTGTGGACGTTGTCTGAACTCCCTCTAATGATTACACGTGTCCATTGGCACCACTAGAGTTTATGGTGCAAAAACTCACAGCATCCGTCATGTTCGGGAGCCATTTATAGCCGTCCGATGCCTGGGAATCAAATTTTGAGGACAAGGAGGGAGGTGGGTTTCTGGGACCCACACGATGGCAAAGCATGTTACGTGTATGTGGTCACCATCATGAAGACTACTCAACTACCGTATTTGCCCTCCTTTTGTGCTTACCGTCTGCGCTACATACACCAGACCCAGCGCCGGTCCCACCAAAGCCCAATGTGCAAGAATAGGGGGACCCAGCGGCGTGGCATTCTGGACCCACATGTTCGAAGTTCGTAACGTGGAATTTTGATAACGGGCGCCCTCTCTGAAAAGACGATTTTACCCTCCATTTGGTTCACCGCAGGCATACCGTAGTTTCATGCGCCGGGCATGACAGCCGTCCACGTGCTTCTGGCGATGTTCACGTGCGCGCATGTGACCCCCCCTCTCTTGCTTCCCGCGAAAGAAGTTAATGAAATTGGTGCGCGGTTTACCTAAGCCCCATGTGATTACGACTAATATAATTTCATTGTCATCGAAAAATTAACACGTAAATTAAAAGTCCTCGATGCGCTCGCTCCCTGAATTTTGGTGGTCTGGCCAAAGAAATTTTTTTTTGTTGTATTGACGGGATTGTCCAATTACATTCTGCATGTGATTTGACTTAAATCACGACAGGTGGTGATATAAAAACTCATCAATTTATAAATTGACGGATATTCTTTTCGCTCTTTAGATTGGGTTGATTAAAAACACATTATATTAATTTAGAGTCCTAAGAAAATTAAAAATAATAATAATATTTCAGGACAAAGAATGCTTGATGCTTGAAAATGCGACAATGTTGAGAAAGCTTACCTTTGTTTTTATTGGTTTGGTGATGAGACTCATTTGATATGTGAATTTTTGAGGTGCCTCGTTGTATTATGATGTTCATGCATTTAAAAACTGAACTCGTATTTAGATGTAATGAACCGGCTCATTATCTTTACTAATTAGTCTAAGTCAGGTATACCAACTGAGAACGATTTAATTTTCTAATAAGAGAAAGAAAATACTGAACTGTTCATTTCAGAAATAAAAGGGAAGACCCAAAAATCAGAAAGGGAGGTGCCCCATAAGCTATGATAAACAGTCTCATAGTAGTACGTTACCACTCAAAAGTTTTTACAAAAGCAAGAACAAGAAAAGCAGAGGAAGAAGATAGAGCATTTCTTTATTTCTTTCTTATAATATATATTTTTCTCTTCTTTCTTAGAGAACAGAGAGAACCATCCAAAGACAAAGACGGCTTTTAATCTCTGGTTTGCTTGTGAAGTTGGCTTCTTTTTCTGTCTAATCCCATCTCCCATCTCCCATCTCCCATCCACACCACGACGAAAAACCAACAGAGAAACTACAACTTTTTCCCTCCTCATATAAAATTCATAAATTTATTACTATTTTTCTTTGGGTCCTTCTTGTTTCAAGCTCTTGCTTTCTTGTTTCGATCGGATCTGAAGCTCTTCAGTGAAACCGAAAAGATACAGACGCAGACCCTCAAAGTTATTTCACTTTCTCTGTGAGGTGTTTGGGTCTCTCTCTGTCATTGTACTCACCAGCCATGCAAGATTGCTTGCTCTCCTCTGCTTTCTCTCCCCTCTGATCAGGTATTCTTCGCTTTCTTTGCTTCTTTGGTGCTTTACTTTGAGGTTCTTTTGAGTTGTCGTTCTGTCTGGGTGCGGAGAAACTGTAGGGAAAAAAAAGGTCAGTTTTGGTGTGCAAATAATCAAAATTAGAACTTGGGTTTGGTGTTCGGCTGTATTGGGCTCCCATCAGTGGAGAATTTGGCTTTCTTAGCTCCCAAACGAAGAGAAATTTGTGTTGAAATTTTTGTCAAATAATCAGTTTTTTTTCTTTCTCGTCGAACATTTCTGTGCCACCAAAAAAAGGGCGTTTGGGTTATTGAGAAACTTGTTATTGGTGGCCTTGGATTGTCAAAGAAATGTAATTTTTTCCCTTTTCGTGGTGCCATTGATTATTCCATAAGTCGTTAGCTTCTGGCATTCCTTAGATTGTGAATTAAGGCTCGTATCTGTGGTTCAGCTGTAGATGATATCTTATTTTCTCCTCATGGGATTTTCTTTAATTGTATATTGTCTGTGTAGATTTTGTGAATTATGTTTTGTTTGAATTTGCCTTCTGTATTTCAAAGTTGACGTTTCTGATGCAATCAGCCTAGTTGTCCTAAAACGCAGTTTCTTCCCCTACTCTTTTGTTACTTTATTTTTATTCTAGGAAGACATTTCAGTTGAAGATTCTGTAATTAATGCATTTAGTAGAGAGATTACATTGGAAATTGCATCTCTTATAATCTCTGTGCTCAGTTGGAATTTGCAGTGGCAGTGCCTGTGTGAAAGCTATGGAGTCACTGGCTGATGGGGTTGATTCTTTATCAAAGACTTGCTATTCTGCACCAGACGTAGGCAACAACCCTCCTTCCACAACTGGTACTCCTCGTCCTTCGCAGCCTCCATCTCCAAAACAATCTAGAAGTGAAGGGGTTTTGTCCCCATCATGTGTGACTGCTCATACTTATGGCTTGAAGACAGTTGACTATCCAAATGGTTCTGTAATTAATCAAAAGAATCCCAACAAGACAGCTAACCGTACCATGCAGCAGGAAGAGTTTCTCAATATGGGAAAACATTACAACAGTTCAAACGGAGGAAAACTTGAACATGGAGGCCCAAATGATGTTCTTTGCAAACCACCCGAAACTTCTTATCTGAACAAGGTTTCTGTACTGGAAGTAAAATCAAGCATCAAGAATCCTGTTGATGGTAGTGATTCGAATAGATTTCTGGAATCTAGAAATCATGTTTTAGGTCCGTGTAAAGGATTTTCTGGGCAGAAAAATAGCAACTTAATTTCTCACCCAGCAGCAACCTTTTGTGCAAGCCCTCAGAACAGTTTGTATTCTGGCTCTCTATATTGTGAAGCCAAACAGAGTTTCACCAACACAGAAGTCAGCGAATGTACAAGCAGCATTGAGAAGTCTGGTGAAAGTGGTGAAGTTACTAATTCCTGTGAGCTTATTGAGAGCAGCAAGAACAGCATCTATAGGGGCAGTACTGGCAGTGATGTTAGTGACGAAAGCAGCTCCAGTAGTTTTAGTAATTCCATGTACAAGCCCCACAAGGCAAATGATACAAGATGGGAAGCAATGCAAGCTGTCCGATCTCATGATGGGATGTTGGGTATTAATCATTTCAAGTTGTTGAGAAGACTGGGATGTGGAGATATAGGCAGTGTTTATTTATCTGAACTGGCCGGCACTAAAACTTATTTTGCCATGAAGGTTATGGATAAAGCAGCACTGGCAAGTAGGAAAAAGCTTCTTAGGGCTCAGACAGAAAGAGAGATACTGCAATCTCTGGATCATCCTTTTCTGCCCACATTGTATACACACTTTGAGACAGATAAGTTCTCTTGCTTGGTGATGGAATTTTGCCCTGGAGGTGACCTGCATGCACTCAGGCAAAAACAACCTGGGAAGCATTTTCCAGAGCATGCTGCAAGGTTAGATATTCATTTCTACTTCTACTTTCAGTTTACTCTTTGGTCTAATGACTACATATAGTAAACCACCTAATTACCTTATTTCCTCTGAGTAAGAAAGAAAATTAAGGAGCAAACAGATATTATTAATTAAACAGTTATCCATAACCAAGGAAAACATTTGGTGGTAAAAACAAGGTAAATTTGAACCCATGCTTAAACTATTCTGCAAACTGTCAACTATTGTATGCTTCGCCATTTCAAAACTTACTTCTATGTTGCTCCCAGCTGTAACTTGTGAGACATTTGTTTCAGTGTCGTCTAGGTTATTAATGAATTTTATGGTTTCAGTAATGGTTAAGGTTGTCTTTGTAGGACTTATGGTCTGGATGTCTGGATGCTGAACTCTCCCTTCCTCCTCCCTCCCTCAATGAGTCACGTTCAATTTAGGCCACACATACACAGTTCGGTTTAGGTTACACGAGGAATCATATTTCAATAATAGCCTTTAGAGAAAAGAGAGAAGCAAAACTAGAAACCCTTTAAAGATAAGAGAGGAGCAAAACTATAAAAAGAAGGACATTGAGTGTTTACACATATTTATTTGCCAGAGATGAGAACATGCTATTAAGAATAATTATAGCTCCTTAATCTCCCGTTTGTTTTTCCAGGTTTTATGTGGCTGAAGTTCTCCTTGCTTTGGAGTATTTGCATATGCTTGGGATCATTTACAGAGACCTCAAACCAGAGAATGTTTTGGTGAGGGAAGATGGACATATAATGCTTTCAGATTTTGACCTTTCTTTAAGATGTGCTGTTTCGCCCACCCTTGTAAGATTTTCAAACTCAAGCTTGGAGACAAAGAAATCTGCATACTGCGTTCAGCCTGCATGCATTGAACCAACTTGTGTAATGCAGCCTGACTGCATTACACCGACATGTTTTGCTCCTCGCTTTTTATCAGGCAAGCCCAAGAAAGATAAAAAGAGCAAAGTGAAGAATGATATACACAATCAAGTGAGCCCTCTCCCTGAGCTCATTGCAGAACCCACGAGTGCTAGATCAATGTCCTTTGTGGGAACACACGAGTACTTGGCACCTGAAATTATTAAAGGTGAAGGCCATGGTAGTGCTGTGGATTGGTGGACATTCGGGATATTTCTCTATGAACTTTTGTTTGGAAAAACTCCATTCAAAGGGGCTGGGAACCGGGCTACTTTGTTTAATGTGGTTGGGCAGCCTTTAAGATTTCCAGAGTCACCGTCTGTCAGCTTTGCAGCAAGGGACCTGATCAGAGGTTTACTTGTGAAAGAGCCACAGCATCGTCTTGCGTATAGGCGAGGGGCTACAGAAGTTAAACAGCATCCATTTTTTCAAAGTGTGAATTGGGCACTAATTCGCTGTACAACTCCACCCCAGGTGCCAAAACACTACATATTGGAAAGTCCTGATACGCCAAAGCCACCAATAAACGGGAAGGTGCCGGGTGTTGACTTGAAGCCTTCTGGTAATTATTTAGAAATTGATTTCTTTTGATTCTTAGCCTTGTTTTCCGTGGATGAACAAAGTCTCCAACTGATTCATGTGAGCGCTGCAGTGGGTCCTTTCCATTGCAAGGAATACAATTTGGTAGTTCCTCTGATAGGAACATGTAACTGCACCATTATGATAACAGCATTGAGAAAATGCAAATGCATTGAAAATGAGGAATGAAATTGCCGATCTTTCTTTTCTGCAAGCGTACTTTGATGTTTATGAATGGATCTCGAGTTTCTGCATTTAGGAGCTGTGCATTTACCCGCATTTGAGAGAATCTTGAACATCCTTTAAATCTATGGGTAAAACCAAGCCACGTCACATGTTATTTTTTTCTCCCCAAAACGCACAATTTAATGCTTACTCACGCTGTCAGTTTTCTAGCTAGCCTTCTGTTTTCTAGGTCAAGGTTTCATTCCTCAGCTGATGAACAAAATCGAACATCTTTCTATACCAAATGGTGGAACCCAGCAAAGCAACGTCGACACCTATTCGCCTTTCCCCTTTGTTTTTGTTTTGTTTTTTTTGTATCCTAAGAGATTCTTTTTATAAAAAATCTTAATTCCATGAACTCACATTTTCTTTGGGGTTTGTAAACTCGCATATTCTTTGATCAACTATATATGATGCTCAACTCACGGGAGGTTGGTTCTTTCATATTGAAGAACTTATAAATATGGATAACAATTGTGCCAATGCTTTTCTGTGGTTGAAGAAAAATTGTTTTCTAAATTTATTGTAAATTCTGCTATAAAAAAAAAAGAATTTATTGTAAATAAACAAAGGAGCAAAGAATGAAAAAAGACAAAATTAGGGAAAGTTAGAAATGGTGTGTTACGAGAGGGAAGAATAAGAAACAAAATCCAGTGTTGATACCGCTCGGTGAACAATGTTGGATTACTTGGTTGTTTAAGATTTTTCCGAATGCATATAAATGTACAATATTTCATAGTAAAAAATTAAAAAAAAATTGTTTATCATGAATAATAAAAAATAAAAGATTTTTCCGAATGCATATAGATAGAGACTCGATTTTGTTTATCATGAATAATAAAAAAATTTACCCAAAAAAGAAGATGGCCATGAGTTAGCTGCAACAGTGTGTTTTGCAAGAAAAAAAAATGTGACATGGCTTGCTTTTACCTATTATATGTAATGAATGTTCAAGATTCTCTCAAATACGGGTAAATGCACAATTCCTGAATGCAGAGGCTTGTAATCCTTTATGAATGTCTACTTTTTTAATATATATATATATATATATATATATATTTATATTTATATAGGACTTTCCACCTTTCGGCCTATATAATGCTCGGATCGGGTTGGCCTAGCCCGACCCAGATATATGTTTTTCCATTAGGTTTGAAGACCAACAGAAACACCATGAAGATGTAATAAATTTCCATATTTTTTTAAAGTCACCCAATCAATTGTGTCATTTGGCAAATTAAACACCATGACATGACTTGTTTTTATAAGTACAAAAACAGAAACATTAGAGCATCTCCAACTATAGTAGCAATTAAAACTCTTTAAATTGAAGTTTGTTGACCTACATGGCAATTTGAAAAGCCTTATTTGCTACTTGAATAATTTTTGCTCAAATAGACTCTTCAATTCAATTAATGCAATATCATGAAAAAGAATAAAAAATATGAAAACATGTTAAAAATGTCTAAGTATTTATTATATGAAAAGAAAAAAATGCATGTTTTTACATTTTCAAGGTAGGTTATGTTTTTCCAAAGTAAACTTAAATGTTTGAAGAGTCAAAGTCAACTTACTAATTCTGAAGAGAGAAATAAGTTGCAACTTTGATAACTAAGGTTTAAGAGGCCGTTGAAGAGAGTTTTTCTGACATGACTCACTTATTTTAGAATTCAAAAGCTATTGAAGAATCTGTTAGAGATCTTTCTTAGGATACATACACTCTATATTTAAACATTAGGATACGTAACACCCAATCAATTGTGTCATTTGGCAAATTAAACCAGTATTTAGAAGTTTGTCCAAGTTGGCTTTGCGGCTTGATTGACTTTAATCCATCATTAATTATAGCAGTAATGTAATGACATACCGCCTGTTTCCTGACAGAATGTGAAGGCCCAATTGTAGGAAGCCACTTCACCAAGTTTAATCAAAACATTTCTCCAATTTTACAATTTTGGCCTCAGTCCCTATCTAAGAAAAATGAATCTGCAAGCTACTGGGGAGTCTCAAATCAAATGTGTATGGTGCACCATCCGGTGATTTAGATGAGCGCGCTTGTACCCCAGATTCCAGGTACAGAGAGTGAACTGAGATTGTGTGGTTCTCTTTTGTAGGTAGGGACCCTCCATCTTTGCGTGCAAGAAAGTTCTTTTTTGCTCCCTCCCATCAGTCCAATATACATGATCGGTGAGGTCACTTGCTACTAGAAAAACATGGGAGATTTACTATTATACCTAATATAGGAGTCCAAATTTTTATAATAAAAAAAAACCTTACATAAAAAGAATTTTAGAAACACACATAAAGCTCATTTACAACATAACAAAGAGACTTCAAATTTCATATAATTACAAAACTGCCATTATTTTCTTAAAACAAGAACAACCCCAAAACCTCATAAAAAAAACTCAAAACACTCAATAGAACATTAAAATAATGTAATAGTCAAAATTAAACTATCATTTTTTGGGTTTTTTGGGTTTGTTTATAAAAATTAAATGGTATAGGTTTCATCTATATTATTAGTGCTAAAAATGGGTATTTAACTAAATAGCTCTAAAATCAAAAGATAATAACAAGTTAAAATCAAAATCGCTTGCTACTAGAAAAACATATTCCTTCATTTTCATTCTTCGAAATCATTATTCATTCAAATGAGATTATGATAATTTAATCCCAAGTTCCATTATCAAATAATGTAAGGCTAAAATCACTTTTAATCGTAAGCACATAAACCTTCCACCTCTATTGACTGTTAATTAGTAATTGAATTGTGGAATGTTTACTTATTATAAATGGAGGTAGTCATGAATTTGAGAACTTAAATTGGGAAATTAAGGGTGTTGATCGTTTGATCTGTATGCGGGGCAGGTATACTAGCCTTGGTTTCCGGGCAGAACTTGCATGTTGGATTAAACTATGAGGATAGGGATAGACTGGGTAGATCCCAGTTGAACCCACTTCGATGGTTAAGTCAGTGGTGTTTTCTTGTGAAGAGTGAATGAGAAAGTACTGAAAGTGGAGAATAGTTATTACCGATGTCCTAATGTAGGTGAAGGGTATTTATAGGGGGAGGTAAGGGTTCAACCCTTATTTCCCTGTTTAGCAAATATCTTATGCAAGCCGACTTGCATTCAATGCTCCCCTTCCCTCATCTTGCTGGTTACCAAGGGTTGAGTAATGGGGCAACACATGGCATGGATGTGAAGCACAATTGAATGCCCCCTCTCACATCACCATGCTGGTTGCCAGGGTTTTACGTAGCATGGTGACACCTTACTTTGGATATTATGTGTAATAAATGATCCCCTACCATCGTCTGACCGTCCTAGCAAAGTATGTGACGTGACTGATGTGACAGGGCCTTTGGGTACGGCCAGCAGGTCCATTGTATTCGTTCGAGCGGCGTATAAGTGGTCGGGTCGGTGCACCACCGTCCAATCACACCATCTTGTTGCTAGATACCGACTAGGAGGTTTCTACTTGAAGTAGATCCTGGTCGGGTGAGTAAGCTGATGATCTGCTACATTCCAGCCACGTGGTGTCTTCTAGTAGGCTCGGCTCATACTGATGATATGGACTATCAACAAAGGGGCTGTTCGGTAATGTTTTTCAGCACTATTTTTCGTTTTCTAAAAATGAAAACACGACAAAACGCGTTCGGTGAGCCATATCGTGAAAATACGGAAAACAATATTCCGAAAACAAATTCAATATTACGCCACGCTTTCCACGTTTTCATTTCCTGCAACGCTCCTCTTCTATTCTTTCAATATTTCGCAGAATCGGCAGTCATCTTTTGCACTTCTATTATTTGAATTGATCTACAAACAACAAATAATCATATGGCCAAAACTGCAAAATTGAAGACATGGTTGCTCACCACTTTTCATCTTCTTCTTCAAACCCCACCTCCGTCTACTATTCAACAAAGGCAGATTCCGACAACTTCTCCGCCCACCAATCCTAAATTCACAAGTGCTTTCATTATTTCCACGATTGAACCCAAATTCACAGGTTCTTTGGGACTATCTCCATTTGTGAGCAAATTGGACTCAGGGCAATGAAAACCCACGAATCTTTCTTTTGTGTTTAGATATTAAAATTTTATTTTATATTTTATATTTTATATTTTTGTATGGATGAGATATTTTTGTCATTTATTTTTTCCTTTTTCGTTGCACTTCTTCATTGGTCTATTTATATATTATTTACTTTCATATTTATATTAAACTAAAGAATATAAGAATACATAATATAAAAAAACAATTCTTTTCTTTTGCTAAGGTGTTGGTTGAGGTTTTTTTTTACTTCTTAAAAGATAATTCTTTTAGTTTTTTTACTTTAGAATTTTATTCTATTTTTTAAAATTATATTTATTTTTCTAGATGAGACATTAATAAAAATACTTTTGAAAAATAGTTCACAAATTGATTACATGATGCAACATTCTTTATTTCTCTTTTTCTTGAATTGTACTACCAGACACGTTTCACTATTTTTGTTTTATGAAACTGTTTTCCAATTAATCTACCAGACGTATTCTTGAATCTTTAAAATTCAAATTCGTTTTCTCGATTTCATTTTTTGAAAATATTCTCCAAAAACATTCTCCGAAAACATTACCGAACGGGCCCTAAGGAATTTGAATGGGCCTATTTCTGTATTTGATTACAAATTTTAAAGTGTAATTTTATATTTCTTTTGCGTTAGTAAATGCAGAGAAAGACATAAATTGGAATAATTTAAATACTATGTGCAAAACACAAAAGAAGCGAATGAACCAAATTGCTCTAGTTCTTCACTCTCTCTGAATTAAGCATGCAAAATAAAATAAGAAATCTACAATTCACATCAACATAGAAGTTAGTTAAACATATCAAAAATATATCAAAGGAGAAACAAAAGTTCAACCAACCAAACTCATGACTATTCAAGAATGTACAAGATTTTCAATCAAAGCTACAAGATACAGAGTAAAACCCCAATAGGAAGCAATAAATATATAAAATAACTTATGCAAGCCGGTACAGAAAGAAAGCAGCTGATTAAAAGTAAACAAAATACAATAACAATTAAAGTTTTCAGGCAATAAACGAAAACCGAGTCAATGATTTTCAAAATCACAACAAAATTTAAAGCAAACCAAATGAATTGCTTACCAAATTGTAGCTATTTCCTGGTTATCCACAGAAAATCAAAGACTTTAAGCAATTGGGTATGTGGTATTTTCCCAGGTTCCAAATGAGAAAAGAAAATGAATGGCAGTTCTTCAATCTATGAAGCCTTCAAAGCAGCAGAAACACCAAATACAAACAAAAATTAACAATAATCAACAACAATCAGAAAGAAAAAAAGAACCCTAGAAATTAAACACAAAGGGGAAAAACAGAATTTACCTTAGTCTTGGGGCTTCTACACAATGCCCGAGAAGAAACTAAGGTTTGGGAGAATCTGGGAGAATGGAAGATATGTGAAAAGAAGGAGAAGAAACTGAATCGGAAGAGACATGAACAGAGACTGAAGAGAAATAGACGGGGACGTATGATGTAAATTCTAAAGTTATTGGAGGCTATTTTCGGTATTATGAAAAATTCATTAAACACACAAACTGATTTCCGAGAAATCGAAATTGAAAGCAATTATTCACCGCTTCTAAAGCGATTTGTCGATAGCAATTTGGACCCAAAAGTGATTTTTATATTTATTACCAAACGGGTTGGGTTTCAAAATTTTTAAAAAATCACTTATTATCCCAAATAAGAATGCCAAACTAAGACTAAGTAATTTTTAGTAGGGAATTATATTAACAGTTGAGAATTGTTTAGTAGGGAATTCGCAGATGATATTTTCTATAGTAATTTTTAGTGGTAATTGCAATTGCCGCGCGTTTCTACCACGCTCACTCTGCGCTGTTATACGGTACCCCCGCTCTCTTGCCCAACAATATCACACCATATCCCCCGTCTACCCATCCATCCATCTCCCTTTCCGATCTTCAAAAACCCATCGTTTACCGTATGCGCATTGCGCACCACCGTCCCCTCAGCAGCCTGATCATATTAATAGTGACCCAACGCAACTTCTCTCTCATTTCCCTCTCAACTTCAACTTCTTCAACCTTCACTACCCCTTCTACTCTGCTCCCTCCTCCTCGTTCTCTGCGAACCCTAACAATGGCCTCCGATGACCTCTCCACCTTGCCCGCCGAAGATGAGAAATACGGCTTCCAGAGATCCGAGATGTACGAGACCAAGCTCGCAGGTACCGTTGACGCCTACGACCGCCACGTCTTCCTATGCTACAAGACCCCTGGGGCATGGCCCTCTCGAGTCGAGGGCTCCGAGTCCGATCCACTACCTAAGTTCTTCGCCTCTGCTCTCAAAGCTCGCAAGAACGACATCGCTGTTAAGGTCCGCGTGAAGCTCGAATGCTACTTCTGTGTTTCTAATTACGTTTTCATGCTATTTTTGTGTGTCTTAAAGCTAATGAGTTGACTCGGTTGCTTTGTGTCTTCTTTCTGATAGACGAAGCTGACAGTATGTGAAGGACGCGAAGGAACTGAGTTTTCCGATGGCGATGTGTTGATTTTCCCAGAAATGATCAAATACAGGTAAATTCAACGTTAATTTGATCGGAACTTACTAGACTTAAATTATTAGCCAGGAGTGGCGTTTAAATTCTCCAATTTTGCTTTGCTTGACTTGAAGATCGTGCTGAGTTCTAGCTAGGGATAGGTCTTATGATTCCACTTCATGAAGTTTTAACTTGAGCTAGTCTAGTATGTTTTGGACCTTCAAATTCTCCTTGTTCACTCTGAGATTATGCCGAATTTATTGGCAATTGATTGGATGCGAGGAATGGCCATATTTAGTGTTTTAGGTCTGTTTTGACTGACCTTGTTGACTAAGAGATTCTGATAAATTCAATTAACTAATTAGATATGTGTAAACTTGTGAATTTTGTTCTACAAATTGCATTTATGTGGTTTAGTCTATGACTGTGTCCTTTTATAGAATTAAAGAGTGTTAGGTTATTATTTCGACTCTGAGGTTGTTTTTGTTTCTTGATCAAAGGGGATTGAAAGAGTCAGATGTGGATAGCTTCGTTGATGATGTCCTTGTGAATAATAAACCATGGGCATCTGGAGTGCATGAGGCGTCGACCGGCTCCCATGTATTTGTATGTGCACATGGTAGTCGAGATCGAAGATGTGGTGTTTGTGGACCTGTTCTCATTGATAAGTTCAGAGAGGAGGCTGAGTTGCGAGGACTTACGAATCAAGTGTTTGTTAGTCCTTGCTCTCACATTGGAGGCCACAAGTATGCTGGGAACTTGATTATCTACAGCCCAGGTTCT
This sequence comes from Prunus padus, assembly GCA_024362665.1. Lineage (NCBI taxonomy): Eukaryota > Viridiplantae > Streptophyta > Magnoliopsida > Rosales > Rosaceae > Prunus > Prunus padus. The sequence goes on from JANFAM010000013.1 coordinate 28,365,501, forward strand.
GATGGAATCCTAACTGGCCACTGGTAATATCCCGATCATAGCAATTTAAACTTGACAATAATGGATTGTGTTTTGAATATGTGGTATTATTAATTGCAGGTATGGCTACGTCACACCTGATGATGTGCCGGAATTGCTTGATCAGCATATTGGAAAGGGAGAGATCATAGAACGACTTTGGAGGTTTGTGTTTTTTTGGTTTTGCCTATGGTCTTCCGATCCTACCTGTTTCATGTACACCACGAGCCTCTCAAACTATTGATGCGTCTTTTCTTGCTTACTTGCTACTGATGAGACTTTGAATTTAATATTTTAAAAGCTGAACATGAAATTCAATTTCATTCCTAACAGGGGCCAAATGGGAGTATCTTCTGAAGAAGGTGAAAAAATTAATGACCAGAAGCTCCCAAATGGAGAAGATAATAAGAAAAGCGAGGAGAAGCCCCAAGAAAATGGCCATCAGATGCAGAATAATGAGAACTTCTCAGGCTGTTGCCAGAGTGCTAATGGATTTACATGCTGCAAAGATGTAAGTTTGGAGCAGAACAGTGGAAGTGAGGAAAAGAAACTGAAAGAAACCACAGAAGCATGTGGCAAGAAGGATGCCTTGGGCAGGCTGTCAAGCTTGATCGGAAAATGGGAGCAAAGTGATGTTCTTGCAGCTGTCGCCGTGGTTGGAGCAGTGGCAACAGTGGCTGTGGCCTACAGCTTTTATAGAAGGTCAGGCTGAAACTTATTCTAATCCATGCTGGTTTTTCCATGGATGTAGAGACGCTGTTTTCTTTTTTTCTTTATAGAAAGATGGTATAACGTCAAAATAATAATCCTCCAAACCATACGCTTATATGAAAGGAGAATGGTAGCTATATGTTCATTTTAGGAGGGTGGGATGAATTCCCGAAGCTAAAGCCATAGTTAAAAATACTGATTTTGTCACGCAACTTAAATTTGTTGTTTTGTTGAATGGTTTTATCTTGATAATGGGATTTGCTATGAGGCTGCTTGCTTAATGTTTATGTGACTTTTTTTCAATTGGGAAGAATGAGATACTTTGCAGTTTGCAGCAGTTCTGACCTTCCTCCCGAATCTTTTTTTATTTAATGAAAATTAATATTAAATCTCCATTGGAAATAAATCTAAACCTTGCCGTTTATGAAGTTTGAGAGAAACAGAGAGAATGATGTTGTTGTCCTTGTCGTTTATTCAATAAACGAGATGAACGACTATGTTCTTAACATCTTAATCTGTCGAAAAGATCAGAGTTAAAGATCCAATCACATTCACATATTAAATTGTCATAAGAGGTTCCCAAAGCCAATTCTCTTTACGAAGAGAGGGCACCATTTTCACAATGATGCAATGAGTAAGTCTACCGACAGGACCAAAACTAGAATAATTTGACAATCATAAATAGTTGGTCGAGATCATTGTGTACCACTAAGCTTTGCAAGCATCTCTTCCACCAGCCTCAAAGCTGTTGTACTTGTCCCCACAACTTTCTGTTCTTCTGCATCAATTTCTTGCATAATCTGTTCTATGACCCTATTCCTCGACTGCTGGTTGCTCGAACCATAACCTGAACCCGAGCAGTCTCTCAATAGAAACAGCAACTCCTGTGCCATAGTTTTAGCCCTCCATGTTCCGTCCACGCTCAGCTGAAGCAGTCCGGGCATTGCTCCTTCCTTGAGTATCAATCCTCTGTATATTTCTCTGCAGCTCTGGCATATAAGTAGGAGTATTCTCACTGCATGCTCCTTGAGCTCCATTGATCCCTCTTCAATTATCTCAACCAGTGCCCTAATCGCGCCATGTGTAGCAGCAGCTTCCTTGAGTGCGTTCTTCGATGAAAAAATGATGTCGTCAAGCAGTGCAATTGCCTTGTCAACCAGCTGGCCTGGTTTTTCCAAGCTGTACTGGATTATTTGCAGCAAGGAAAATATTACACCACAAGAGACCAAAGAAGGAACAATCTGATGGCAGGTTGACAGGTTGTGGAGTGTGGTTATGGCATCGAGTCTGGCTTGCATACTAATAATCACGTTGTTCATGTTGAGAATTTCAACCATGAGTTGGATGGCTCCAGAGGAGGCAATTGCTAACTTGTTTGTCTTGCAAGATGAGAGAATCAACAAAGCTGCCATTGTGAGCTCAATCAGTGCTTCGCTTTCGCATTGAAGGAGGTTCAGCAACACCGGTAAAGCCCCAGATTTCACAATCATGCTCTTGTTCCTGTAAAATTAGAAAGAAAATTAATCGTACAGAACAGAAGAAGCAAAGAGTTAAGAGTCCCATGCTATAAGTTTTTGCCATTTTGAATACCCCAGTAATGGGTGAAAGAGGAGGCTAACCTTTCACTGCCAAAGGCAAGACTAAGCAAAGAAAACAGAGCAGCTTTAATGGCTTCAACATCTGGCGAATGAAGCATTGAAATCAATGGAACCATAACCCCTCTCTCCGCCAACTTGTGCCTTTGCTTGCGATTCAATTTACCCAGTTCAGTGGCAGCCTCAATCTGCGCTTCTCGATGGCCATTGAATAGATTTTGCAGCACCAGTTCCTCCATGATCAAAGCTCTCTGTATCTCTCTTAGTTTCTGTGCCTCAAACTCACTCTTTCCAGTCTCCAAGAGTTTTCCTTTTGTTAGGTGAGGCTCTTAGCCTTTAGCTTGCCTCTACGATAGTGGTAATAATAATTATGGCAATATAGGGATTGGTTGCTTGAAGACGTGATATTATCAATTGGCTTTTGTGGGTATCCGAATCCATTGTTTCAGTTAGAAGCAACTTACTATTCTTTTTGGTCAGCCTTCCCTTTTTTCTCAGTGTTTCTGATTTGGAAATACAATAACGATTCCTGAGAATGAATCTTTAACTTCCTTTTATGCAAGGCCAACGCCGTCAGCTTTTTGGGTTTTTGTTAGGCTACCCTCCTCATGTTTTATTGCACATTGTGCTCTCTAGCCCAATAGGAATTTTTGACCCAACCAAATCTACATATTTCCACTTTTACTTTAACCCAATCTTAAAACAAGTTTCCCATAACATCTCTCTATCACGTGACAATGCTTAACAAGTTTCTATATTAGCCAAATTTAAGTTAAGATCCCGTGTATCAAAAAAGTTAAGATCCCATGTATCAAATCAAAACAAAACCTCTAAGTATCAAATTGAAGCCTCTGTGCACGAAGACCCACATTAATGGGTCAAATCGAAACCTCCATGTATCGAATCAAAACCTCCATTCACAAAACCAAAGTTATTCCTTTTGCGAGTAAGTTTTTCTTCTTCATGAGGGAAATAGAATATTTTATGAACTAATTAAAACAAGTCACAATTGAACACGTGTTAAAACATTTTATTTTTCGTGTGTAATATCCAATAAACTATGAATTCTCCATACTCTCTTCAAATAAAAAAGTAAAATTACACAACAATCATCTTGCGCTCAAGTTCGAGTCGGCCTCTTTGTAAATTATAATAGTTTAGAAGAAAAGAAAATACAACAGTCGGACCGGGACATCTCCAACGTTGGTGTTTCTGGTAGCAGGAACTCCATCTCCCGCCCTCCGAAGAGTACCAATTAAATTATTTATTTAAATGTAGAACCAGCAAGCCGGTTGCTGGAGCGTTTCTTTTTCTTTTATTTTTTTGTTCGCTGCTGTATTATATTATGCGTGCATTTCTCCATTTCTGGGGTGTGGCCGTCTAGACTTAAGTTCGCGCGGACCTTTTAACACTTGTAGCAAGCAGGAGGCAGAGAGTCTCGGATCTTCTAATTATTCCCCATAATTAAATAATTAAATAATTAAATCTCATCCAAATTTAAACACATGGCTAAACTCACCCTCCTCCTTCTCTCTTAATCAACAAAGTTATGGTTATCAATGTCATCAAATCATCCGATTATCACCCAAAATCCTCTTCCTCCCACAAAAACCAATAAACACCGTCGCCGCCGCAAAAGGAAAAATAACCACCCTAATCCCGATGCCGATACCGACCCTCATTCCGAACCCCAACCCGAACCCCACCCCCACCCCCACCACCCGTACCCGAACTCGAACCGGAATCCCAATCCCCGTCATCGTCGTCATCGCCATTGCCCATCGACGACCCTCATGTTCGCATCGCGATGTACGTGGCCATGGCTCACGCAGGCCTCGCCTTCTCTCTGGCTCTCCTCTACGGCGTCACCAAGCTTCTCCAAGGCTACTGGCGCCCGATCCACTGGGCCATCCTCTGCTCCATGCCTCTTCGCGAGCTCCACACCGCCCTCGTCTCCTTCTGGTCCCACTCCCTCAATCTCGCCTCTTCGAAACCCTAATTGCCCTCCCAATCGCCGCTCTTCGCGCCACCACCGCCTCCCTCTTCGATTCTCACAACGCCATCCAGTGCTGCCTCCTACGCCGCCCCAACAAGCCTCGCCGCAGAAAACGACAAATCAGGTTCTCTAAGCTCATCCAATGGCTCATCTCTTTTGCCCTCTTCGTCGTCGTCTACGAGAGCATCGGCCTCGTCTCTGTCCCGGCTTTTGCTCTTGCTTGCTTCGTCGCCTATGCCCTCGGTTACAGAAGCATATTAATCGATCCTGGTGTTGCAACCACACTCTCTGCAATCTCGTCCGTACGCAGATTAAAATCCAAGAACAACAAAGATAATAGTAACAATAGCTCTGGCTCTGCTAATTTGGGCGGCAAATTTAGCCGGTACATTACTTGTTTGATGCTCAACAGGTTGAAGACGACGGTTGCGATTGGCTTGATCATGGTTATGATTGTTGGGTCTGTTTTTGGGTTCGTTTTCTTTTCGTATAAGATCGCAATGGAAGGGAAGGGCGCTGTGATTTCACTCAAAGCCCATTTGGAAGAGATGAACTATAATTATGCAGAGAGGGTTGGGTTTAAGAGATGGATGAATGAGAACCAAATCCCAGAATTGATTGATAATTACGCCACCAATTTTTACGAGACCGTCTCGCAGAACATCGATTCTTTGGCGGCGCATTACAATGTGACGGAGGTTGTGGACAGCTTGAGGCATTATTTGAGCACTAATCACGACCATAATCCCATGTCGCAGAGTAATAATTCGAAGGCCGTCTATGTTTCGAGTATTAGCAGCAATGGTGATTATCTTAATCATCAGCATGAACAAATGATTAGCAACAGTAATGTTCATGTTCAGCCTCATTTGTCGGACAAGTTGCATAGCATCCAATCGAGGGTGAAGAACAGAGAATGGGGAGTGATTTATAGGGATATTGACGGCGTGTTTAGAGAATTCAGGGCTTTGATTGCCAGGAAAGATTTAGCAGAGAAACCAAAGCATTTTTATTACAGGGTCTGGACGTCTCAAGAAGGGTACTAGCTAGTGGTACCATGGTTTTGGCGGGAGGTGCAAACTTGTTGTTCTTCATGGCAGTCTCTCTGGTTTCAGGAGCAGCTGGATTGTTCAATTTCTTCTTTGAATGGACGGTGTTCTTCTGGCTCTTGTACTATCTGATCACCACAGACTCCGGCGGCGTTATGGATCATGTTCTGGGGATGCTGCCTCTTTCGAAATCCACCAGAGTTCGGTGTGCCCAAGTGCTTGATCATGCTGTGAGCAGCGTGCTGTTGGCTGCTGCAACTTGCCATGGAAGCGAGATATATAGATGCCATTTTGTTGACAGCAATTCATCAGATACTATTGGAGTATGGCACAACTGCCATCCAAGATGAGATACCGGGACAGAATGCCTACCTCACTGGCCTAAGCATACTTGGTGGCATTGCTCTTTTCCCATCCACGTTGGAAGTAAACTTTCCTATTTCCAGAGCTGTCATTATTAATTATTATATTGCATGCACAATCTTTTCAGTTAAAGTTAAATTAACAGCATGAATGAATGGAGTTTGAATTGCCTTTTTGTTTTTGTAATTACAGGGAGCGATTATGGGTCCTTTGCTGATGACAGTGATGATTGCCTTCAAAAATCTATATGTAGAATTCGTCCTTGCTTCTGGCACTGGAGAGGAAACCAGTGCCCATTCATACAACTAAGTTTTCTTTTTTCTTCTTGAAAAATTGTTGGAAGGAGAATATGATGACAGCCCTATATACCTAACCTACCTAGAGTCATACACTTGTCCTCCTTGTTAAGTGAAATGTGTTTGTGTGTGTATATATATAGCCAAAGTTTTGAACACAGAAAGTATATATGTGTTTGTGTGTCCGTACTCTCTTCTCTCCGAAAAGCTAGATGCACCGAAACTTGTTCACCATGCAACGCCCCAACTCACCGAAATCTAAAACGTACATGTCATGTCACCGCCATATTGCACCCACTATAGCCTTGTATAAAATTAAGGCAAAAATTCAGTTTAAGTCCCTATATTTTGTCACTTTCACTACTTTTGTTCATGTAATTTTAGTTTTGTCAATTTTAACTATGTTATTTAAATCCGAGAAATTAAAGATGTTAATTAATTAGGGCTTGCTGGTCTCATACTCATGGGCATCATCATTGGGCTTATTGTTGTAACCACCCGTCTCTCGCTCTCTATATCACCTGCTGGAGACAAAAAACAAAGTACATTGGGGGGGTGTATTGGGGGGTCCACACCCCTTTTGATGGTGAGATGGACCCCCCCCCATGACCTCCTCATTCTAGCCTCTTCAGGGCTTATACATCGGTTTAGGGTTTAGGACTTATACATCCACAACAAAATTAGGGGTGTGCATTATTATTGAAAACCCGGCCAAACCGGCTGAATTGGACCGGTTTTGGAGGGTTGGTTCGGTTTTTTAATTAAAATCGTTTAAATCGGCAAGAAAACTGGCCTACCCGAAGGTGAACTAATTTTGAACCGATTTGAATTTTTGCAAATCGGCGAAACCCAAACCGGACCGCTATCATGAAAATTGCCTAAAAATTCTGAGTAGGTGCGCCGATGGGAATCGAACTCTGACAAGGCCCAAATACCACTGGACTGATGCTTCTTCTTGTGCAATATCTGTATATTTGTATTATTTATTACAATCTAAAATAATTAAAAAACATTTTTAAAAAGTTAGGGTTTCCCGCCCCCACAAACTCTCCTTTTCTTTTTCTTTTCTCCCAGCCGTCATTCCTTCTTCTCCTCTCTCTCCATCTTTGTCTTATTTCATCTTCCTCCCGCACTGCTTTTTCTTTTCTCCTATCTTCTTCTTTCCTTCTTCTTCCTTGGATTCTTCTTCTATTCTTCTCTTCTCTCCATCTTTTCTTCTTCTTCCTCCACATGCCTCCAAGTTCCAACCACGAAGTGGTCCTCAAGCCCTCAATCTCAGTTTAATCGTCTGCCATTGATGCTCGCCGAACCGCACCGCACCGATATCTCGGTGTGCCGATTGTAGTCGGTGGTCCATCTCCTCGGTGCGGCAGTGGTCCCTGGAATAGCCACGCCGACGACGTCCGGTTCGGCGTACGGTTTGTGCCATAACCGACCCAACCCGACCCGTGAACACCCCTAAAAAAACGAATAAGACTCGACTCGAATAGATCAGACTAAATCTTTTAGAAGAAGAGAGAGACGCTGAGAATCTCACATCGTCTGTCTCTGGCTAGACGAAAGAGGAGAGAGATCAGAAGATTCCGAGTTTCGAAAATGAGGGTTTCCGGCGACCATACGAAACGACGGGGTCCGTCATGGGATTCAGATCCGATCAAGATCCCCTTCATATCCCTCTCATCGAGTCGTCAGCTTAATTCCCGGTCTCAGTTTCTCAAGCAGGCAGGTCATTTTGTGTTTCAACAAATTTTACTTCCAATTTAGGGCTTCTCTGATTAATTCGTGCTAAAATTGGCTGAATTTTCTTGGTGTTTGGTTGCAGGATTTCTCGAGTCTCAGTGTGACCTGAGAAATCAGCCTCTCTCTCTCAGTCTTTCTTTTTTCCCTTACAAACTCGTTTGGTCTCTTATGGATTCTCGTGCAGGGAGTTGTAGGGCTCGTTTTTGGCAACGAGAAATCTGGTTCTTCAAATGAAGATAGGTACTCCTCTGCTTCTCTATTCACCAAATTCCATACACACCACTCCCGCTGTTGCTTAGTTATAATTGTTGAATGGTATGTGACCAATCTACTCTGTCATTGTTTCAATATGTAGCTATGTTGAACGCTTGCTCGATTGTATTAGCAATGGTAAACTGTCAGAGGACAGGAGGACTGCTATGCTCGAGCTTCAATCTGTTGTGGCAGAAAGCTCTAATGCACAGCTAGCATTTGGAGCAATGGGTGATTGCTTCTCTTCTTGTTTGCAAATGCAACAGTGGTTTAGTTTTTCATTTTATGTTTGTCATCTATGACATTTTTCATTCTTTTTTTTTTTTTCTTTTTGCAGGCTTTCCTGTTATGATGGGCATAATAAAGGAAGAACGCGATGATGTTGAAATGGTTGCTAAATTTTTTTCTTCTTTTATATTTCCCCTTAATCTCATTGTTTTTCCCGAGTTATCATGTTATAGAATCCGTTCTGGTGTTTGATTGAAACTGTTTGCGTGCCACTGATGAAACTGTTTTTATTTTCTGATAGAGATATTTCACTTTTACTGCATCTTTTTGGGTTTCTGGAATGTGAATATGATTCTTATGTCCTTTTCACCTGTCCCAGTGATTCTTATGAATTTTCCTCCAAACGTAATTCTTAATGTCAATTTATATTCATGCATAAAGTCTCATTCCGCATATGCAGGTTCGAGGTGCCCTAGAAACTCTTGTAAGTGCCTTGACTCCTATTGACCATGCAAAAGGCCCAAAGAATGAAATTCAACCAGCTCTAATGAACGCTGATTTGCTCTCCAGAGAAGCAGACAACTGTCACTTCTTCGGAGTTTGTTGGTTAAAGTTCTCTAGTTATATTTGCAAAATTCTTTTCATCATTCTATTTAAAGTTGCTTGATTTTTGCTATATTTACTTGGTTCATGCACGTAGTTTTTATTCATTTTTGTTGTTTTTTGCAGTCAAAGGAGGATTTCTATGTGCGATATTACACTCTTCAACTTTTGACAGCTCTTCTCACAAATTCTCCAAATAGGTATCAGTTTAGAACTACTATGTCCCTTTAGTCTAAATTTTTTGGATTCTTTTAGTGGTTTTAGAAAGAAATTTTTCTGAGTTCCTCTTCAGGTTACAGGAAGCCATTCCGACTATACCTCGTGGTATAACTCGCTTAATGGATATGCTTATGGATCGTGAGGTACAATTCACTGGATGATAATTTATCATTTTGCATTTAACTCTTTTATCAGCTTGTTTTGCTACAATTTAACTTTTAAGCTAAAATTCATGTTTATTGGTCACCTCTCTATGTGAGGATTTTTGTGAAATCTTTTGGAGAATTATTGAAATATGATTGTGGTATCAATCTTTTCCTGTTGTTCAGTCATACTGAACTATTGTGTTTTCCTTCTAGGTTATACGAAATGAGGCCGTATTACTTCTTACTTACTTGACCCATGAAGCTGAGGTGAGGTTTTTCTCCCACCTTATCCTTTGTCTCTTCTTTTTATTCAGTTATATTTGTTGAACTTGTGACTGAAAAGTGCGTTTCTTTCCTTTTTTTTGAAAAGAGACTCAATATTTTATTGGTGTAAACAATCAAATTACAATCAAATGGGCAAGCTGTCCATTCCAAAAGTACAACAGAACACTAATACATAAAAGCTATCAATTGCTAAACCATCAGAACTGAAAAGTGTGTTTTTACCTTTTTATTAACTGATAGATTATTATGATTTCAGGAAATTCAAAAATTGTGGTCTTTGAAGGTGCTTTTGAAAAGATTTTCAGCATCATCAAAGAAGGTGGTTCCGATGGTAGTGTTGTTGTGTAGGTAATTCTCTTTGACTTTTTCTGTTCATATTTAATTCTCTGTGTGACTTGTTTAAGCGTCGTTGCTGATAAACCACTTGTCAAGCTTCCTTCTACGGATTAGTTTTGTAAAACTGACATGAATCAAACAGCCTTTCTTTCTTTGGTAGGTTTAGACTTTATAACTATACTAATATTTTCACCAAATTTTATAGGTAAAAGAAATTTTTTCCACTATTTCATTGCAAGGGATGCAAACGTTTGTTTGTTATATACTAAACTTGTAAAACACTTGTCGTCATGTTCCAATGCCTTGATTATAGAGGGATGGCTGTTGGCACACTTTGTGTTGCAAAATAAAATGTGTGTATTTCATAAATCAAGTTCCCACTTCTAATACCTGCTCATCTCTAAAAGGAATTGAGAAATCAATTGATTTTGGAAATGGTTCTAATGTTATACACTTCTGCAGGACTGTATTGAATTGCTGAACAATCTTATTCGGAAGAATGCATCTAATCAGGTTTTTAGTTTTTGTTGTTGCTCTTATTCTTGTAATCATTGTTGTCATTTGTGCATTTTGTTTCGTTTTGCTTCTAATTAAAAGCATGTGTTGTTCAGGTACTACTGAGGGAGACGATTGGATTTGACCCCTTCATGTCAATTTTGAAGCTACGAGGGAGTACTTACAGCTTCACTCAACAAAAGGTTAGATACTCGATTTTCATAACTTTGTATTGCAGACTGTTTTATTCATTATGGCACAACTCTTACTGGTAATTTGTTGTTGACTTTGAATTAAACGCCATGCCAGTGGACAATTAATCTACTCAGTGCGTTGGAAACTCTTAATCTGCTAATAATGGGAGGTTCGGAGGCTGATCATGGAAAAGATGCAAATATGCTGACAAATAGGACAACCCTCGTTCAGGTAGTCTATAATACTCCCTCACTAAATTAAACATTCTGTGATATGTAGTCTTTCAGATTTTTTAATTTGCTGGATGTAGAAGAAAGTCTTGGACCATCTTCTAATGCTGGGAGTGGAAAGCCAGTGGGCACCTGTTGCTGTCCGTTGTGCAGTAAGATAGTTCTTCACTTTCTTCATCCTCTCTCTCTCTCTCTCTCTCTCTCTCTCTCTCACACGCACACACACACACACACACACACAACCACACACAGTCCTACCCAACAAACACATATTTTGATAGTATGTTTCTATATTATATACGACCAATCAATGTCAGCTGGACGTAAAGAGTACTTTACCTTTTATTGCTATACCTTCGAGCCTGTCGTTACATAACATGTTGGCTAGTTACGTGAACTCTCAGTATCTGTTTCCCTGAAACTTATGTGGCATGCTCTGCGATAAAATTAATACTGATTTTCAAAAGGAAGATGATGTATTGGTAATACTGATTCAATTTGTAATTGTTAGGGGTTGTTCACTTTGTCAGGCACTACGATGTATTGGTAATCTGATTGCCGGACATCCCAAGAATCTTGATGCCCTTGCAAGCAAATTTCTTGGAGAGGGGCCGCAGGAACCTGCTTTGAACTCAATTCTTCGAATCATCTTGCGGACATCCAGTGTGCAAGAATTTGTTGCTGCAGATTATGTTTTTAAGAGCTTTTGTGAGGTTGATAATGTTTATATGCTCCTTATACCATTGATTACTTTGCTGTGCTTCGTGGGAATATTTAATTTATTACTGGCATACGAAAATTACAGCTCCATGATCGTGTACTTTTTACTTCTAATTTTATGTTATAAATTTTCTTCCACCTGGTTTTTATCAGAAAAATGCACATGGCCAAACTATGTTAGCGTCAACTTTGATTCCTCAACCTCATTCCATGGCTCATGCTCCTGTTGAGGAGAATGTGCACATCCTTTGGAAGGTTTGTGTATTGTATGTGCTTTTTTCACTGCATGCTTCTAAATTCTCTGTTTATTATTTATTATTTCAGGCTTGGTTGAATTATCAAACCTTTGTTGCATCAGCTAAAGCTTGATCATCTTATTCTTTTCATCTTTCTTAGTTGGAAAAGCTACTTATTATAATAATTTGATTCTCTTGCAGCATGCTATTACAAGGTCTTACCTTGAGTGAGAATGATGGTGATCTTGAGGTAACGTAATACTTCAGTAGTATCTGAGTTTTGGAAAAGACTAGAATATATATGTTCCATTAGCTAATATTTTGAGGTGCAGACGTGCTGCAGAGCTGCTAGTGTTCTTTCTCATGTAATGAAGGACAATATCCAGTGCAAGGAAAGGGTATGCAGTTATATCGTCTTTTGAGATCTGTCTTATGATGTAGTAATAGTTTTATTTACCGATTTTATGCCAACCATGTACTTGCATTACCTTTATTGTATTATCACTGATCAAAAAGTAAAAGAAGTAAAATCGTTGTCAAGTTAAAAAAAATTATTGGGATTGCTTGCTTTTGGAATGGTATGGGCAATTACTAGATCACTCTTACAATGTTCTAATCTTATGAAACAATTTGCAGGTTCTGCATATTGAACTCGGGGCACCTACACCATCTTTAGGTGCACCTAAGCCTCTAATGCACCGTGTGGTAAAATACTTAGCCCTTGCCTCTTCCATGAAAAACAAAGATGGAAAATCAAGTGGAAACTCATATGTTGAACCAATTATCTTGAAATTGCTGGTCACTTGGCTAGCTGATTTCCCTAGTGCTGTGAATTGCTTCCTAGATTCACGTCCCCACATCACATATCTTCTTGAGTTGGTCTCCAATTCGTCTACTACAGTGTACATAAAGGGATTGGCGGCTATTCTTCTAGGGGAGTGTAATCTACAACAAATCAGTTGAAAGTGGGAAGGATGCTTTTACTATAGTTGATTCTATAAGCCGGAAGGTTGGGCTCACGTCATACTTTCTGAAGTTCAATGAGATGTAGAAAATCTTCCTTTTCACCTCTGCTAGGTCTACTCAGCCCCGTAAACAATTAACCAGATCTGCTTCTGCTAGTATGGTAGAGATTGAAGATGTTGATGGGAACAATTTATCAGATCAGAAAAATGAGGATCTGGTTCTCTCCTCAAGCTTTGATGCTTCATTTGTAAACCTTGTTAGGAGCTTGGAGGTGAACATCAGATAGAAAATTGTTGAGGTTTACAGTCATCCAAAGAGCAAGGTGGCAATGGTGCTAGTAGAATTGGAACAGGAGTGGGGAAAGTGATGGGAGTCTATCACACACATTGCTTAGTCCTTCTAGTATATTTTACGTAAACCACAATAACAGAAATCCTAAAGCCAAAAGCCCTTGGGGCTTAAGAGTTTACCATACAATAAATAACTTGCCCAGTTCAAATGAAATTACAATGCCATGAGTGGTTCGCTTTGGAATTAGAAACATAATCCAAGAATCATAGAAACCATTAAGAAGCATATTGAGCTATAATAACGCATTAGGGCAAATGCGGTTTACGATGAAATTTCAACCCACCCATATCTTCACGGTACAAATGCACGAATTAGAGCATTCGTACCTCAGCATATTTAACAAATTCAAATATTCATGCAAGGGATACGGCTCCAAAAGCAATTCCAACCGAATTCCCAATCGATCGATTGGGTTTCAACATTGCTTCCAAACGTGATTTGTAAGCAATGTTGAAACCCAATCGATCGATTGGGAATTCCTGTTGGAATTGCTTTTGGAGCCGTATCTTGCGTGGCATATTTGAATTTGTTGAATATGCGGAGGTATGAATGCTACCAATTCGTGCATTTGTACCGTGAAGATTTGGGTGGGTTGAAATTTCATCGTAAACCGCATTTGCCCTAATGCGTTATTATAGCTCAATATGCTTCTTAATTGTTTCTATGATTCTTGGATTATGTTTCTAATTCCAAAGCGAACCACTCATGGCATTGTAATTTCATTTGAACTGGGCAGGTTGTTTATTGCATGGTAAACCCTTAAGCCCCAAGGGCTTTTGGCTTTAGGATTTCTGTTATTGTGGTTTACGTAAAATATACAGAAGGACTAAGCAATGTGTGTGATAGAGAAGTGGGAATGGGTAAGTTGGATGAAATTACCATGGTAAGGGTATTTTTGACCTTATGGTAGGCAAAGTGGGTTTTCTTGGTTAATATAGCATAGATAAAGTCATAAGTGAAGTATAGAAATGAGATCAGACATCAAAGTTAGAGTAAGTGGGTAAGTTGAAATAAAAATGAGTTGGATGAAATCACCATAATGTTAATGGTTTTCTTCATTAATGTTATACATGAAGTCATAAGTAGAGTATAAAAGTACCCTGGAGGACTCTTATTTCACTATTACTATGTTATGATTCTTGTGTTATGAAGAGGAATGACAGTGATGTTCAAACAATGCATAACAAAAATAAAAGTAACCAGATGGGACTAGCAATTAATTTCTATTGGGCAGTTCCAGTTTGTGTATGAGTACTCTGTATATATTCAGTTTTGATTTGTTCATCTGTTTATGCCCATTATTTGTTTGAGTATATTCTGATTACACTTGATCAGAGGAATACGAAGAACTTTTTCAGGTACACTTAATCACTAGATTTGACATTGCTTATTTCCATTGGTTTTTGTTTCCTTATTTTCTTTTTCTACTTTTGAGTAGATGGAATCTTGTCTTTTGCGATTTATTTAAGCTTCTATCAGTCTGAGTGATTACCATGCATGTGTGTGGGGGTACTCGAGTCAATTCGAATTTTTCAGCTGGTTTTGGTTCTTCTAGTTTTATACTGTGGGTTTCATGGTGTATGTAGTGTATCGTCATGGATCTGACCATTTGTTAAAATATAGAAGCTTTCCGAAATCTTAAAGCTGAAAATACTAAAATAAGTATTGCGACATTAAACACAACGTGCTAAAATGAGTACGCTGCACAGTTAAATACCAGACTTTGCCGAAATATTGTTGTTAGGTCTTTGCAACGGTTAAATTTCTTGAGTATTTATAAAACCTGACAGATGATGGAACACATTAGCTCATGAATACAGAGGCGAACTGTTTACTGTTAGTTTCCCAGAATGTGGCTACAGTGAGACAATTGGCGGAATGATCTTTTAGTTTTACGCTATCTTTCCATTGTAATGTCTCCAGGGCAATCCCAATTAGCGGACATGAATTCTATTTTCAGGATAAAGACATCTCATCTGATCCTTTGTTCATATTAAAGTTGAGTATTACCTGCATATATTAATTCTTGTTCGAAGTATTCCTGTTTATTTTCAGGTCGGGAGAGACCTACAAAGATTTGACTTTGATGATTACTGTAGTGTTGCTCAGACGGTTAACATATAAATAATTTGTTTCTCCATGTGTTGTAATTAATTTTCCTGTTCTGGTTAGGTTTTTTTTTATTGGTTTCCTGGATTGATTATTTCAAAACAACATCCAAAGTGGATCCAATCCACCAATGATTCTAATTAGGATCTTTTTTCTTTCCATCTCCTCCATTGATAGAATAGTTGATTTTTTCAGGGGGAATGTTAGCAACGTTCTCTTTTGGACTTTCTCTCTTTTCTCTTCATGACACGTGTCAATTTCTACACTTAAAACAATGTCATTATTACATTAGATAATCTTTATGTCAAAATTTTTATTTTTTTAAGTGTAAAAAATGACGTGTCATGAGGAAGAAGGAAGAAGATTCAAAGAGAAGGTTGCTAGTATTCTCTTTTTTCAGTAGACCTTGTCTTTCATGAGTAATAGTATTATTTAATTGGGCCATAATTGGGAAATTTTCATAGTCACCCTCATTAACTATTTGAGGCTCCCGAAAAGTAATATATACTAACTTAATATGCGTCCCAAAATAATCTTTAGTAGGCCTATTCTGGTCCGACTTCAGGGCCCGTTATCATGTTGTAGGCCTACTTGTGGGCCTCCTTTCAAGTCACAGGGCTGACATTTAGCCCTTTATTCATATTATTGGGCCCAGACTTTGGGCCTGTTTTCTCATTATTGGCTGACTAATGGGCCTGTTTCAGATTATTGGGCCAACTTCTGGGCCGCTTTTAACGTTATTGGGCCGATTACCGGACCTGTTCCCAAATTACTTGCCAACTTTTGGGCCAGTTGAAATGTTATTGGAATGTTATTGGGCCAACTTCTGGGCTCAACTCTAAGCCTGTTTCCAAATTACTGGGCCGATTTTTGGGCCAACTTCTGAGCCCTTCAGTTATTGGGCCGAAAACTGGGTCCGTTTCCAAATAACTGGGCTGACTTTTGGGTCAGTTTTCACGTTATGGGCTGATTCGTGGGCCTGTTATATATTATTCGACCTTTTGCATTATTGGGCCGACAACTGGGCCTATTTCCAAATTACTGGGCTGACCTTTGAGCCCGATTTCACTTAATTGTGCCGATTCCTGGGCCCGTTTTATATTATTGGGCCACCTTCTGAGCCCTTTTGCGTCATGGCCAGTAAATTAAAAAAGTAGGCCGAAGAATTTTCAGGCCCTCTCTACAAATTGGTCCAACAATTTCATTTCAGGGCTTTGGGGGAATACATTTTTTAAGTAAACCTCGTTTCTGAATTACGAGATCAAGCAGAATTGTATCAGTTTCCAATTGTAGCCATTTTGTGACTTTTACATTTCCTTTATGAATGTCTTAGTCTTGACCCATTGTTAATGTTTATGCAATAGGGCAAGCATTTTTCAGGCCCTGTTCAGCGCAAATACTTTAATTTACACCCACTTTTTTTGTGCCAGAGGAGAGAGAAAAGTAAAGCTACAGTGAATCAGAGTATAAAAAGTCAAAGAAAAAAACAGAGTCCGATGGATATCCGTTCCGTCGAGAGATTATCCAACCAGATATCTAATCCAATCCGAATTGAATTGATAGCATCAGAAGCTGAACCAAAAAATTGCATCAACCAGGTCAAGTATTACATCCCTGATCAACAAATATTGTAGTCGTCACTAGCTCCAGCTATTGTGATGCTCAAAGAATAGTCGCTCAAGGGCAGCGTATTCAATATGAAATTTGAATGGTTGGGGCTCCCGTATTGTGCCTCTAAACAACCATTCAAATTCAAGTTGAATTCACTTCCCTGGAACAACTAAAAACTTGGACATAATAATTATGGAGCTAATAACGAAATAATATTTGTTGACATGATTGATGAGACCACAAATATATATTAGAAGAACCACGATGGTAAAAGTTCCGGATTCTAAACGCTTACAATGAATGAAAGATAGATGATCTCAAACAGCAGAACCTGGATGGAAAATGTAAAAACATGGGTCATGATACTGGAAGGCCGAGAGAGAGAGAGACATGAAATTCACCACAAGAGATCATTGTTACAAAAGATGATGTAGAACTGGTCACTTAAAATTAGATACATGAAATTCACCACAAGAGCGAAAGGCATCCACCAAGGCAAGCACAACAAGGTAAACAATAGGATAAGAAACTGAACAAATATCAGAACTCAAGAAACAATATAACCATCCACCCTCAATACTAACAGTTCAACTTTCTAAAGGAAATCACTGATTAGGTAATGCGCTGTTTATCAATAATTCTTCACTAATACATTGCAGACGGGGTGCACACCCATCGAAACGGAATAAGAACTATAAACAGACAACTGGAAACTGGAGTCTACCCAGAAAAACAAAGATGCTTTGAAAATCATTCTAATGTGATTGCAGAAGGAACCTTGCCCCAGCTGAAAAGTAATCATTATCATTTTAAGTTTTTGCAATAAATGCAAAAATTTTACCCAATAATAATATTTATTAATAAAAAGAACTTTACAGAAAATAGAAGACAACACAATTCAGTCCTCACATTACATGTGTGTGTACATACTAAAAGTTACCACTTGCAAACTATACATATGTAAAATATGATGAAATTTATCACAATAATGTATGTCATCACCAAAGAAAGTTTGGATCCCAGGGGAGAAACATGGATGACGACTACTATAAGCATATATCAATGTGACAAATAAACTTCGTAAACTAGTAATTAGGGGATCTTTTGGAATTGATATCTACCAACTCTGATAAAGGAGAAGCTTCCCTATCCCTTATTGTATATCTCTCTCTCTATCTCTATTATCACATGATCATGTGATGAGAGAGAGGGGCAACAACCATGGATAGTTAAGTTATTGCCCTGATACAGGATTCAAAATATAAAAGTAGCTAATCTTAAATTTCAATAACTTTTGGATCTATAACATCTTACTTACTTTGTGCTACCTACATATAGAAGAAAGACTGAGAGACGAAAATAGCATTAGACTGCAAACAAAGGCTTGGAGTAATCCTAGGAACAGCAGAGGGTTTTGAGTACCTCCAAGAAGACTGTCAAATGAGGATCGGTCCTCTCTACTTATGAGTAAGTTCAACAATTTATTGCCGTTTCTCCACCGTTAGGTAAGGCTCCCTGCTAAGAAGCATACATTATTGGATATCGAACGTACAATAGATATAACAAAATAAAATCTAGAAAATGAAAGTACTCTAGGGCTGCTAGCTGCAGGGCGTATGTACCTCACATAACTCGCTGTATCCTCCTTAACCAAGCTTCTTAGCTTTCATTGAAGCCGCTTTCAAAAGTGTTGAGTACTTCAACTGCATGAATTGCGAGCATCGATATCCTTCAGTAAACATACAAAACTAATATTGATAAGGATTAATTGACTGTAAATTCGACAATACTTAAACAGTGGAAGGAAACCCTAAAAGTACCTCATCTTTAATGTTAAAGCACACATACTACAGTAAAGTCGAAGTACAACATTTGTCCAATTTGATATCATGTTTTAAATTTTCGTCCAAAAAAAAAATATCATGTTTTAAATTAGTCAAAATATTATAATAGAAACCACAAACAATCACAATATGCCTACAATGTGATTGGGGCGTTAGCCTCTTCTTTTTCTCCAAACAGACATGACCAAGAATGTTGCTACTAGCTAAACGGAGAGGCTTCTCAATATCAATGTAGGTGTATAGTAAGGCTTTCTGAGCCGAAAAAAGAAGCGTTGCTTCTTTAAGGCAATGCTCTAGGGTTTGGTAAACCATTGCTTTGCACACCGTAAACCTCGCACTCACTTTATGGTTTGAGGTCAGCATTTTCGAGTCAGATTCTGAGGACGGAGTTGGAATTTTTACCTTCTCCGGCGCCATAATCGTCGAGCGTCGTCAACTTCATCGTCGATCAAGAGGTGCGACCTGCGCTTCTCTCTCTACGGCTCTCGCTCTCGTTATCTAAGAGGGTCGTAGTTTTTGTTTCTGTGAAGTTCGTTCTGAGATTGTGAAATGAAATAGGTCTCTCTGTCTCATTTGGGTTTTGTTGGGCTTTCTCTTCCAGTGATGGGCCGGGTCTTGGCTCTCCTCTTTAACCGACCCAAACACGAAATAAATAAAAATATATATATAGCAAATAAAAAAATAAAGGCCCAACTCAGCCTGTATGGGAGAAAAACTTCCCTATGCCTATGTCAGCATTCCAACTCAGTAAATCAACCCAATAAAATACTGACAGCTGGCAACCAATTTTAAAACATATTTCTGCACGAGTAATTTTTGGGTGTTTACACCACGTGGTTGGTGTCTGTCATCCACTGGTGTAGGGCATGTGGAATGTTTCCAACGCACTCAAACGCCATAAAAATAATACAACAAATTAAAGTAATTCCAAACGCCCTGGTCATTGGATGACACCAACCACGCGTGGTGTCGGTACATTTAAAAATTTCTCTTTCTGCACCATGTTCTTCCACTTCTCTCTATGGCATCTCTCACAGCTGTCAGTATTTTATTGGGTTGGAGGATACTGAGGCACATGCTAGGATCTAACTGAAAAAGACTCTTCGCTGCAACCTCTCCAAGCTTGGTATCGTTATGAATCCAACACGCACCAAGCAAGGCTCCCCAAACATGGGGCGCAGCTGGGTTTGGCATTCGCTCAACAATTTCCATGGCCTTGTCCAGCTCTCCTGTGCGCCCAAGAAGATCAACTATTATTCCGTAGTGCTCAGGTCCAGGCTTCAGTTGGTATTCACGCAACATCATATTGAATATCTCGATACCTTCTTCAACCAAACCTGAATGGCTACAAGCAGATAAAACAGAGAGAAATGTTACATCATTGGGCTTAACAACTGAGTGCTTAACCATCTTATCAAAAACTTTTAAAGCTTCTGCTCCTTGTCCATGAACTCCATAACCTGCAATCATTGCGCTCCAGATAACAACGTCCTTGTCCCCTATCCCTTCAAATAATAGGTTAGCATTGTCTATGCTACCGCATTTTGAGTATAACTCTATGAGTGAAGCTCAAACAAAGATGTTATTCTTGAAGGCCCGTTTAATCACATAAGCATGGAGGCAAAGAGCTTGTTGAAGAATCCCTACTTCTGAACAAGTAGCAAGAAGCTTAACCATAGCAACAGCATCAGGTTGAGTTTCATCTGACAGCATGTTGCGAAAGACCCCCATTGACTTGTATGCCATTCCGTTTTGAGCATACCCGCTTAACAATGCAGCCCAAGAAACCACATCTTTCTTGGGCATTCTTTTGAAGAGGTTGAAAGCTTCTTGAGGTGCTAAGCACTTCATGTACATATCAATCAGGGCTGTAGCTACTGTGACATCTAACTCAAAACATTTCCTAGTAGCAAGTTCACGGATCTTCTTACCCTCTTCTAAATTACCTGCCACTGCACATGCTTGTAAAGCATTAACCACAGTTAGGAATTAGGTTCAACTCCCCTATCGATCATTTGATTGAAAAGATTTAATGCTTCTAGTATAGCCCCATTGCGAGTGTAACAGGCAATCATGGAGCTCCGAGAAATAACATCTTTTTCTGGCATCTTCCCGAACAAGCTAGCTGCAGTCTTGACAGAACCTGTCTTTGCGTAGAGATTCAGCAATGAATTAACTAAAGATAAATCAGAGTTGAATCCGTTCATAATAGAAACACCACGCACACAACTTCCAACTCTAAAATTTGATAACTGAGCACAAGCAGAAAAAGCACTAACAAGTGTCACTCGGTCAGGATTAATGCGACCCACCATCACCATTCGGGAGAAAAATTCCAATGATTCTTCAGGATTGCCATTCTGCTCATATCCAGTAACCATTGAAGTCCACAAAAACACATCAGGTTGAGAAAATTCGTTGAACACTTTTAAAGCGTCACCCATTTGTCCACATTTAGAATACAATTCAATCAACGCAGAACCCACAAACATGTCCAATGCAACTTTCTCATGTTTCTTTACAAACCCGTGTACTATTTTGCCATATGCAAGTGCCCTAAACCTAGCACAGGCCTTCAGAGCAATGGGTATTGTGAAATTATCAGGCTTTTCATCGTTGGCTCTTGAATCAGAGATCATGTTATGGAAGAGATCTAAGGTCTTTTCCCATTGATTCTCTCTACAATAGCTCCTGAGCGTAGCGTTCCAGAGATAGACCGTTCTGTTTGGTGTTTCGTCGAACACCTTGCGGGCATGACCAAGTAACTCGTATTTAGTATACAAGCGTTGAGTTTTGTGGCAAGGAAGCTGTCATGGGCGAGGCCAGCTTTAAGGGTCAGAGAGTGCAATTGTGCCACTGATTTCCCGCTGTCACATGTTTCAAACAGATTAACAAGCACTTCCCTCCTTTTCATACAGAAAATAAAATATACTTGCAGACCCAGAAAAACTCACAATCTGAAACGTACTTAAAGATGTTGACGTCTGGGCTCTGCCTAAGCAATTTTGCAGGCGTTGGCTTATATCAATAGAGCAAGAGTGTTCTATCTAACTTGTTAACGACAGTCTAAGAAACTAGAAAGTATTCTGTGGATTAACCCTCCTCCGCGGCTCTCGCATGTAATACGGGCTTTCGTCTATTGTTCTCCTTACGTAGTCTATGAAAGGCTGAGGTATACGGGGAGATTCACTCCCGATAGCTGCTGGGCTGCTACGTTCAGGTGTGACTGGGCCTGCAATACTTGGAGTAGAAGGAACATTAATCATTAATGGATGTTTGGGGAGATCTATCCGGTCTGTCCAAATAACATATGGAGACAATGGGTCCAGATCGATTTTCGCTGGTAGTCCAAGTTGTTCAGCTCAGAAGTCTTAGTGGGCCTCGAACCCAATGAGAGTCTTTTTTTAAAAATCTTTTAAATGGTGAAGAAAATTTAAAGAATGTTACAGTGAGTCGACTATGGACAGGAGAAATGATTCTAATCGTTGATGCATATGTGGTTTATCAACATGACATATACAATTGACCGTAGCACTATGCAACAATCTTTGAGACCATGAAAACAAACACATATGCGTCTCAATTTTGTTCAGTCTCAAATGGCACCTTCAACTTCAATAATTGAAGTTGGGGATCATATTCATTTTAAATAAATACATAAAATAAATTGTGGTTGATTTGATCCATTAGTGACGACACACCGAAGAATCTCTTGGATTTTCTAATTGAAACTATTGGATCCCACTTTCTTCTAACCCTTTCAAAACACATATTAGCTTAGTGCTTCAAGACACAAAAAATATCTGAATTCTTAGCCATCAATCAATCTGTGGTCAAGCTCATTGGACTTGGGCTCTCATTCTGTAGCCACCGCCCATTTTCTTATCAACAAATAGCTAGCTAGTAAATTAGGCTAGAGTCTACTAGCTATACATGTTTTATTGTCTATTTGGTCTCAGCAATCATACCCAACATTGGTTGGTCATTTTCAATTCCATGCAAATGGTTGCATACCCAAAGTTTAAAAGGTAGGACAAAAGCTCACGTTATTTATTTTCTTTCCCTTTTTTGCCCTTCCTTGCCCACTCGAACATGCGTCAACTCAAACCGACCTATGAGATATCCTAATAAATCACACCTATACATATTTGTTTTGTCACAACTTAATAATATAATGCTCCAATTAAATACACCAGGCAGGCAGTGCCACCCGTTAAAATAATACACAAAACAAATAAGATAATATCAAAATAATACACAAAACAAATAATACACAAAAGTGATTTGCCTTGTTCAATTTTTAAAAAACTTTCGGTTTGTTCCTAAATGGTATTGGGTTCGCATGGTATTCGTGTGTAAGTTTTCCCGTCTTCTTAATTTTTTTTTATTTTTCCCAAACACTCCACTTCCTAACTTTGGCAAAAAAAAAAAACTAATGCATATAGCGGCCAACGAAAACAAAAACTTTATGTTAGGTGGCAAAATAGAGGAGTGAAGGTGCACGCGGAGAATCTGTAGTGCGAAACACACGAATGGTGCAAAAAAACTGAAAGAGATGTAAGGAAGGACCAGACACCAGAGCATCCGATGATAAAAAAAAGCGAAGCACACTTGGTTTTCTTTGTTTGGATACCTTTCTCTTTCTCTTTCGCTCTCTTTCCCCCAGATATAAAATTATTCATTTTCATTAATTTTATTATATCGTATCTATGGCCATGTGACATTGCAGCAAAGATTTTCTACGAACCCAACACACAGTTGGGCTTTACTTCTTCATATTATCATATCAGACGAATAGCAACCAACGTAAGCTAACCCATCTCTTGTTACGCTTGTTCATTCTGGTTCTTCATAGTTTTTCTTGGCAAGATTTTGTCTTTCTTACATTGTTCTCTGTTCTTTCTTGCTTATGCTTTGCAACAAGAAATGGTTGTCGAAGACTAATCTTGATGTAACCTTTTATTTTGGGTTTCTGTAAGAGAGAGGTTTAGGCTCAGAACGATGTCGTTGAATATAGTACATGATGGTGATGGATTGCCCCGAATCATACTCACGGAAGCAACTGGGTCTTCAGCAGAGGTTAGTTGGTTGGTTTTCAATCAATTATTATGTTCTCTCTGTTTTGCTGCACCTGCACTCGTACTTTTCCTTGTTCATTTTGACAGATTATAGATATGATGGCCTAAAGTTGAATTTTTGATCATTGATGCATGAAATGGATGTAAAAGGGGTGTCAAATTAATGAACAAGAGTATTTTAATTGGGCTGTTTATCATCAGATATTCTTACTTCTCTTCTCTGCTGCAAAGTGTGGTGACCAACTGTTTGATATCAAATGGTTTGCAGGTGCTTCTGTATGGTGGGCAGGTTGTTTCTTGGAAGAACGAAAGACGAGAAGAACTGCTCTTTATGAGTAGCAAGGTATACAAACAAATCAAAATTTCTTCATAAATATGTTTGATTGAGACTGTTTCAATTTAAGGATTAAAGTGGCCTATGTAAAAGTTAACTCTAACCATTCCTTTTGTTTTTCACTGATTATGGGGCCGTTTTCTGCTCTTGTGCAGGCTATTTGGAAACCACCTAAAGCCATCAGGGGAGGCATACCAGTCTGCTTTCCACAGGTTGGACAGTGAGAAACTACTACAAGCATGTTAAGCTTCTGTTCTTGTTCTGATTGAGCATTCTGTATGCTGCTTCTTGCAGTTTGGAAATCTTGGTTCACTGGAGCAGCACGGATTCGCAAGGAACAGATTGTGGTCACTGGATAATGACCCCTCACCTTTGCCTCCAACTAACAATCAGTCATCTGTGGATTTGATCTTGAAGTCTGCAGAAGAGGATCTGAAGACCTGGCCACGTAGGTATGCTATCAGAATATGAACATTTCATTTGATATGATTTACGCAGAAGGACATCACCACTTGTCTAATCATGTTATTAATCTTTTTTCTGGTGGAATGTTTAAGCTTTGAGTTGCGGCTTCGAATTTCTGTCAGTGCTGGCAAGCTCACTTTGATTCCCCGCGTTAGAAATATGGATAGCAAGGCGTTCTCCTTTACCTTTGCTCTGAGTAACTACTTATCTGTATCAGATATCAGGTGCGCCTTGTTAAAATAGAAGTTATTGCTTAACTATCTTTGTACGTCTAAGATCGAATTTTGCAAGGTCCTCAAATGTACTGTTAATGTTGTAAAAAAAATACTTCTACTTTGAGTCTGTATTTTATTAGTAGCTGAGCTTGGAAGAATTGCATGTTATGCTTTTCAGAGAGGTTGCATGATGCTGTTTAATTTGCAGTGAAGTGCGTGTTGAGGGCTTGGAGACACTTGATTATTTCGACAATCTGGCGCATAGAGAAAGGTTCACAGAGCAGGCAGATGCTATTACCTTTGATGGCGAGGTACCACTATTTTCTTTTGTTCTAATTCTAAAAGCAGCATATTTATGAATTGGCGGCAACTCATTAAATTATTTGTTTCTGTTTTCTCAATTTTTTGTTCCTCCTCAGGTCAACAGAGTGTATTTGGGCACCCCA
The DNA here is from genome assembly GCA_024362665.1 of Prunus padus. NCBI lineage: Eukaryota > Viridiplantae > Streptophyta > Magnoliopsida > Rosales > Rosaceae > Prunus > Prunus padus. Next base: position 28,390,633 of record JANFAM010000013.1, read on the forward strand.
ACAAAGATAGCCATGATAGATCATGAGAAGAAGAGAACGTTTGTTCTGCGGAAGGATGGCATGCCAGATGCAGGTTCTTATAATCTTTGAGTTTTGTTATAAATTATTACTTTTCCGTTTTGTTGAAATGATAGTTTCTCAGTTGTATGCTGGTAAAATCGTGTGATTTGCAGTTGTCTGGAACCCTTGGGACAAAAAGACCAAGAGTGTCCCTGATTTGGGGGTTGAGGACTACAAAACCATGTTATGTGTAGATTCTGCAGCCATCGAAACCCCAATTGTGTTGAAGCCTTTCGAAGAGTGGAAGGGCCGTCAAGAACTCTCTACTGTTTCATCAAGCTATTGCAGTGGGCAGTTGGATCCTCGCAAGGTGCTTCATGGCTTTCACTAACCAATTATGTAGAGTAAATGGAGGTCTTATTGTAATTTATGTAAGTTGCCTTATTTCATGGACCAGAAACATACTCTTGTTTGTTCATGTATTATCCTTGTTGAGGTACTTTAGGTTTTCTTGGAGCAAGACAGAACTAGCTTCATGTAAAATGTGAGAATATCATTGCAGGGTCTCATTGTCACAAATTGGCAACAGGAATTTTTTCCTTTACGTTGCCGCTGAAGGTAAAGCATATGTGATTTGTATTAAAATGTTGCCAAGTGAATGAGATTCGTGGTGCCGTAGTTTCTTTTTATTTCATTTATCTTTATTTTCCTCTCAAGGAACCATAAACAAAAACAAGAGGAATATGAACTCAAAACACTGAAGTTCTATGAAAGAAACAAGAATACATTCGCTTTGCTTCCCTTATTGAGTAATTGCTCAGTCACTAGGTGGTAGACTTTTAGATGTTTTTTGTGCTGAGAAGAATGAAGGCAGGGACATTGCGAACGTCTCCTTGGCATCCTTGTCTAAGGGATCGTCTCCCAGATACATGTTCACATAGGCCCTGCACAAGAGTTCACTCTCAACCTTGCTGACCACCTCACCAATCACTGCACCCAAAAGTACGCAGCTTTTTGTTAATGTTGTGTTCATCTCAAGTGTGTAGATAACAATTTTAATACATATAACAGTGTATTTGAATTATCACCTTTGGTTTGGAGAATGTTTCCCGGAAGCCGAGAAATCTCAATCACAGAACCAGAGGTTAGCTTAATGTCATCTGATGCTTGTCCCATTACCCTATGAGCAACGGATTAAAACAGAGTTGGACATAGAATTTACTGGTACCCGAGTAGTGGGAATGTAAATGTAGTGATAAGTAAAGGTTACTCTACTTATTTGCGAGTGCCTCGTTCTTCTTGCCACCAGTAAGTTTATGAATTGATGCTCCAAGACCTTCATCAAAATTCTTTCTTTCCATGTTCATGGTGAGGCTGGAAAATACGATCACTAACCTGACTATCATCTCGGCATCAGTGTCAATCACCAACTGATACATTTCCTTTGAGGGTTTTGCTGGGGCCTTCCCAATTTTCAACAGAAGTTCTCTCAGCTACTCATTGTCTGCATAAATCCTTGCAAATTGGAGAATGTGGAAATGGTGAATTCATTTTGAATTGGAGCTATTTAAGTGTTTGAATTAAGAAATCATACCGAATCCATTAATCTTGATGCCCATGCCAAGCATGGATTTCTTCCTCAGACCAACACAACCCAACTGTTTCCCATCATCCAGTTTAAATGGAAAGGAGACCCCAGTCTTGGGTTCAATCTCAACTGCCACTTCCTCCTTTTTTGCCACGTCCTGTCCGGTTGCTACCTTGCTCACACTGTTGGGCTCTTCAACAGCCTTCCCGTCGTTCTCATATGAGCAATGGTTGGTGTTCTTTGCCGTCCCCATGCACTTGCAAATAACGAGCTGTTTTGGCTTATTTTGGGGGTAATGAAAAATTGTTTGCCCACCAGATTATAGTAGAGAGGAAAAAAATTCCCATTATTTTACGATGGAAGAGCTTTGCAGCTGTTGTTTTGGCATAGTCGAACCACGTTAAATTTGTTTGTCTTTCATGATCTGCTTGTTTACTTATTGCTAGTTGTTTGATCTTTTATTTTCTGCGCTTCCATTCCCTTGTCCCAGCATGAAGCGCATATAAAAGGCATTGAATTTTGGTTCTACCTATATCTCATTGTCTTGCGTTGGTTTTAACAACAGATAAATTGGACCAACCAGTCAATGTTTAACCATGAAGGCTGGAACTTCCATTTTGTTTTGTCTCCTTTTCAATCCTTCTCTCGCGCACCCCAAGAATTTGCAATGATCCAATCATCAATGCTTCCTCAAATTTTGGTTTCAAGTAGTGTCCTAGTCTTCATTTAATCATTCACTTACTTTATTTCTTGGTTTTGATTTGAAGCTAAAGGGGAGCTCAGTGAAGAGCTAAATACATGTGTCCTCTCACACCAAACGTTCCCTCCCAGAAAAGAGGTTATTTGCAATAACAGGAAAATGCTATCTACTAGATGACAGATGGGTTATGAGTTACTGTTATGATTCGACAGTCTGGGCGCAAGCAATATGAATATGCCCAGCAACTTCTTCAAGATTATGATACGTATCCCTACTAATTTAACATAGTTCAATGTATTGAAGATATTTGAAGATTACAATATATATTGTACATTATTTGTTACCTTGTATAGGATTAGTCAACTTCTCTGTTAAGTCTTGTACAAATTAGTGCCTCTAATTTAGGATTTAAATTACCTTCCTTAGGTAGTCCTTTTGGCTTTATATATTGGCCTTCCTCTGTATTGCAAATATACAATATATACGAGATACTATTTTACATGGTATCAGAGCCTACACTGATCTCTGTTAAAACCCTAAACCTCCTTTCAACTCTTCACCCTACAATCACTATATCTCTTGACCAGCCAGTCATGGCTGCCAATCAATCATTATCTTAGAAGCCTTTTTATCATTGCAATTTTTGCAAACTTGATGGTCACTCTGAATCATGTTGCCTGACAAATTCTGACATAAAATCTTATATGCTTTGTAAGTTTTGTGATGTTGCAGGACACACTGAATCTCATTGTACGAAGAAGAACATGTATTCTTCTTCGTGTAATCGCTTTCTCTCTTGGTTCCTTTGCTGCTATGACCACCAACACATCAGATGCACCATCGCTGACTTCGTAACAATATAATCAGCTTATTGCCTTGTTATCCTATGGTAAAAATAATTCAAGAGCTAGTCCGGCGGGTAACCCATTATGCTTTAATTCATCATTCAATGTTAGTTCTTGGATCATCGATTCGGTGCCACCGATCATATGGTTTCCAATGCTAATTTTTTAGAAAGCATGACCACACTTAACACCGCACCCATCAAATTACCAACAGGACAAACATCCAACATCACTCATATTGGCTCTGCCACACCTTTACCATCCTTGCCTCTAAAAAATGTTTTGCTAGTCCCCGATTTTCGATTCAATCTTTTGTCCGTTAGCAAAATCACTAAACTACTTAATTGCTCCATTACCTTTTATTCTCGATCATTGTGTTTTGCAGACCTGAGTTCGAAGAGGTTGATTGGTAAGGGCAAGGAACGTGGTGGTCTTTATTACCTAGCCCCGATGTGCCTTCCATTGCTAACTCCGCTATCTCTTCCCCAAATTTTAACTGTGGGTAATCACGCTTAGGACATCCATCCAAGTGTACTCTCCCTTATTTACAAAGTTTGTGTTCAAAAATTTCTTTTGATAATAATCATGCTTGCACTATTTGCCCTTTGGCTAAACATTGTCGGCTTTCTTTTCCTTTAAGCACTATATCAACAAATGCTTGCTTCGATTTAATACATTGTGATGTTTGGGGACCCTATTCTGTTTCTTCAGTTTCTGGTGCTAAATATTTTTAACCATAATTGATGATTTTTCTCGTAGTACTTGGCTCTATTTAATGCAGCATAAATCAGAAGTTAATACGTATTTACCACACTTTTTTGCTATGGTCAAACCACAATTTAATTGTGCTATTCGTCAAGTTAAATGACCGACAATGGAACTGAATTTTTAATCACACTCTTAACCAATATTTTTCTTCACTTGGTGTCATTCATCAACATAGTTGTGTGGCAACACCACAACAAAATGGTGTCGTCGAAAGAAAACATCGTCATCTTTTAAATATTGCTCGCTCCCTTCGTTTTCAATCAAATTTACCTGTTTCTTTTTGGGGTGATTGTGTTCTTACTGCTGCTTATCTAATTAATCGTTTACCCACCAAAATCTTACATGGAAAAACACCTTATGAAATTCTTTTCAACAAAGCACCTTCTTATACACACCTACGAATTTTTGGTTGTCTTTGTTACGGTCATAACTTGTCCCCCCATTCTCTTAAATTTGACAAAAGAGCAAAACCAGGTATCTTTATTGGTTATCCACCTTTTCAAAAGGCTTATAAAATATATGATCTTGAAACAAAGAAAATTTACACTTCTAGAGATGTCACCTTTTACGAAACTATTTTTCCTTATAATTATAACCACACTTTACCTGGTGTTTTACCCATTCCTGCAATAGATTTTGCACCTTCCCACCTTCCTTTAGCTTCCGCTCATCCCCTCACCTCACTAGATTTATCTAACCCAGAAACACAATCAACAACACAAGCCACTCCAGACACTACCACGTCTCCCTCTATTCCACCCACCAACATACCTTCTTCTCCCTCACCCACCAACATACCTTCTTCTCCACCGACCAACATACCTTCTTCTCTACCATCTCCTTTGCCTCCATCTCCCACCGAAACACCTACACCAGCCATCACAAATTCCAATACCTCCTCTGCCATTATAGCACCTCCCTCATCTCCTCCTCCTCGTAGTCGCAAACCACCTGGTTACCTTAATGACTATCACTCGCTACCAATCTCAAGCAACCTCTTCGACTTCAGGTCAACATGGTACCAGGTATCCTCTCTCCAACTATTTAACTTATGATCATTTTTCTCTTCCTCATCAAAGTTTTCTTGCATCTATTTCCACTATTATTGAGCTCGACTCCTTCCATGAAGCAAATAAATATCCGTAATGGCGTCATGCCATGAAAATTGAACTTGCAGCATTAGAAGAAAATAATACATGGGCTCTCACCAAATTACCACCTCATAAGCAAGCCATCGGTTGCAAATGGGTCTACAAAATCAAGCGTCATTCCAATGGTGCCATTGAACGCTTCAAAGCTCGCTTGGTTGCCAAGGGCTACACACAAATGCACGGGGTGGACTACCATGAAACTTTCTCACCGTTGCCAAACTTACTACTGTTCGGGTTCTATTATCCATGGCAATTTCTAAGGGCTGGCCTATTCAACAATTAGATGTCAACAATGCCTTTCTTCACGGTGATTTGAGTGAAGAGGTATATATGCAACTTCCTCCTGGTTATTCCCAAGGGGGAAAATTTGGTATGCCATCTTAACAAATCCATTTATGGCTTAAAACAAGCCTCTCGATGCTGGTTTGCTAAGTTTTTTCATGCATTGCTTGATGCGGGCTTCTCTCAATCCAAAGCAGATTATTCACTATTTTATCGTCACAAAGGTAAGTCGTCTATTTTCTTGCTTGTATATGTTGATGACATAATTATCACAGTAATCGATGCCGCAGCCTATATCCATCATCAAGAAGTTTTTACATCAACGATTTCATTTAAAGGACCTTGGGAACTTAAAGTATTTTCTTGGAATAGAAGTCTCTCGCTCATCTCATGGATTATATTTAAGCCAACGGAAATATGCACTAGACATTTTACAAGATTCCGGTCTTCTTGGTGCCCGTCCGCTTTTATTTCCCATGCAGCAAAATCTCAAGTCAAATAATGAGGATGGCGAATTATTACACAATCCAAGCAACTTACGAGAAGATTAATAGGACGACTGATTTATCTCACCATCACTCGACCAGATATTGTTCATACAGTTCACATTTTGAGTCAATTCATGCAAAGTCCCCGCACACCTCATAAAGAAGTCACGATCAATTACTACGTTATTTAAAGGGAACTCCAGGTCAAGGAATCCTTTTACCAGTTTCAAATAATTTTCAATTAACAGCTTATTGTGATTCTAATTGGGCTAGTTGTCCAATGACGAGAAGGTCTACAACCGGTTTCTTCATACTCCTTGGACAAAGTCCAATTTCATGGAAAACAAAGAAGCAAGCTACCGCTTCTCGTTCATCTTCTCGGCGGAATACAGAGCAATGGCTGTAACCACTTGTGAATTTCAATGGTTACGATATCTTCTTCATGACCTCGGCATACCACACTCCACACCAAGTCTGCTTTATTGTGACAACCAAGTCGCTTTATACATAGCGGCCAATCCGGTTTTCCACGAGCGTACTAAACATATAGAACTTGATTGTCATGTTACTCGAGAAAAGATCCAAGATGGTACTATTCGAACTGCTTATATTCCTTCAAAAGACCAAATTGCAGATGTGTTTACCAAATCTTTAGGGAAAGATCAATTTCAACGACTTAAAGGCAAGCTGGGTATTCTTGATCTCCACACTCCAGCTTGAGGGGGAATATTGAAGATATTCGAAGATTACAATATATATTGTACATTATTTGTTACCTTGTATAGGATTAGTCAACTTCTCTGTTAAGTCTTGTACAAATTAGTGCCTCTAATTTAGGATTTAAATTACCTTCCTTAGGTAGTCCTTTTGGCTTTATATATTGGCCTTCCTCTGTATTGCAAATATACAATATATACGAGATACTATTTTACACAATGCAATTCATTTTTATCTTATAGTTTAAACGAACCACCCAACAAAACGACATTAAAACCTTATAATATAGCGGATGATCCATAATTAGAGGAGGTGCCGTTTCTCTCGTTTTGTTGAGTAGAATTTGATTAAACTATATGGTAAAATGGAATTACATTAAATTATGTTAAATCGGTAGGGATACGTATCCTTCATTAGACCTATTGTCTTAGGTCCCGAATCTTGAAGAAGTAAATGAAAGGGAGATTAAAGAGTATAGTAACGCGTGCTTGCTAATATCTGGGGATTAGCAGGATGAGATTGATGGACAATCCAAACTCAGCTTTCTAGTTGGGCCGGGCCTGTGACTGCCTCCACCTGATTCTTCAGGCCCATTAGAAGGGCATGGCCTTTCTTCTTCTTTTTTGGGTCCGAAAACACAGACCTTGACTCAACAAGAATATTCCTTTATGAGCCCAGAAGAAAGCGAGAAACCATAATTTGCTGAAGGGTTTTTGCGAAAGGAGGAGGAGAAACGAGGAAGAAGGGTTTGAGGCGCTACAGAAGCAATGAATGATAATGAATCAAGCAAGAAGCGGAAAAGGGCGAGGCGTCGCAACAGAGCTCAGAATGAAAAGCTTAAGCTTTCTAGCGAAAAGGAAAGTGCTTCCGCCGCTGAAAGAATCGATGAAGATGAAGAAGAAAGTACAAAAGCTTCTGCTTCTGCTAAGCGCATAAAATCGCAGGGAAAGCTCTCAAGTTCCTCTAGCTTTCTCGCTAAGGTCTGTATCTTTACTAAAAGGAATTAAATTGTGAAAATAATTTTTATTATGTGTTTTATATTCTATTTAGTTTCTTTGAAGTTAATGGGAAATGAGAAATTACTGAGTGGAGTGGTGGGTTTGGTATGCAGATGAAAGCGAAGCTATCAGGAGGGCATTTCAGGATGATTAACGAGAAGCTCTACACGTGCACGTAAATTAATACTCACTACTCTCCCTACTTATCTGGTTCTTTTTATATTTTGAATTCTGATTTGAAACCTTATCTACTGAACCCAAATAGTTGCTTTGCTCAGTTTAGTAGATGTCTCATCGTTCATTATGATTTCTAACTTCTATAACCATTGTCATTGTTTTTCAACAAATTAACGAAACATAAGATTGTCTAATGCTATCGAAATTTTACATTGAGTGTGTGTGTGTCTGTATATAAATATATATTTTAGTGTATCTCACATTTCTTAGATCAATGAAATGTTTGGCTTAATTCCGTATATGAAAAAATTTCACCTCTGCGGACTTCAATATAATTTGAACAAAACATGATGTTATTTTCCCCATTTTTAGTGGAAAAGAGGCGCTTGAGTATTTCAATGACGATCCAACATTGTTTGATACAGTAAGATTTCTTCTAAATAAAGAACTCATTTTGAGCTTCTGTCTTCCTTCTGGGTTTCATACTTTTATTTTCAACCACCACATTTAGTGTGCATTCTCTCATATATGGGATGATGAAGTTTACCTAGAGATTTCATGTACTTTATCCACGTGCTTGGCCAGTACCATACAGGATATCAAGAGCAAATGTCACATTGGCCTGAGCTGCCAGTTAATATAATCATAAAATGGCTAAAAGATCACAGCCCTTCTCTGGTCGTGGCTGATTTTGGATGTGGTGAGAGTTTAATTGGCTCTATTTTCTATTTTCACTGTTACGATGAAGTTTACTGATTGTTTATTTAGTGTTGCATGTCAACTCTTTGTAGACATTCATTTGGTGGCAACACTTTAGTAATTTTTTGCTTCGTATTCCAGGGGATGCACGCCTTGCAAAAAATGTGAAGAATAAAGTCTTCTCCTTTGATCTCATCTCCAAGGATCCTTCAGTAATTTCCTGTGATATGTCAAATGTATGTGTTTTCATTTGAGCATGAAGTTGAGTAATACATTTTTTTTAAAACTTATGCATCAATTATGAAAGGTTTTCAGAAATTTGCAGATGACATTATTTCTAGGGTCAAAACAACCAAGCTGCATTTTTTTTAAATATCTAAGTGAAAATATGGTTTAAACTTATGTGTCATTGACTCGCAGACACCGCTTGGCTCTTCATCTGTAGATGTTGCTGTCTTCTGCCTTTCATTGATGGGGACTAATTTCCCAAGTTACCTCAGTGAAGCACACAGAATTCTTAAGCCACGGTCTGCACACTATATTCTTTTGAACTTTTGATTCTCTTGTCCTGCTGATATTGTGGTCCAACTGATGGGTTGTTTTCCAGTGGTTGGCTTTTGATAGCAGAAGTGAAGAGCAGATTTGATTCAACAACTGGAGGAGCGGACCCAAAGACATTTACAAAAGCCATCTGTGATCTAGGATTTACCTCTGTGTCAAAGGTATCCTTTTATGTTCCTCTCATTTACTCGGATGGGTCAATAAATTTTGTTTCTGCTAATCAATGTGTATTGTTTGCAGGATTTCTCAAACAAGATGTTTATATTGTTTTACTTCAAGAAAAAGGTTAGATTTTGGTAGAACAAATGAAGACCTACAATTTGTACCGCAATTATATGTTTCTAAATAAGTCTTGTAGTAAGGCTGAATTTTTATTAACAGTCTCTACATCTTTTCTTCTCTAGGAGGAGCAAAGTTCAAAGAAGAAGGATGTTGACTGGCCTGAGCTGAAACCTTGTTTATATAAGCGCCGCTGAGATGGAAGGCTATATGTTTGTGCTAAGTCAGTTCATGGTCCTTGTTGCTTACTTTTTTGGTTGAAGATGAAGTTTTAAACCAGTTGTCATGTACTGTAGAATTTGATGATTCTTTTAGCCAGCTTTTGTTTCTAAGAGCTGATCAAGATACTGCTATTTTGTTTGATTTTGTTTTTTTTTTTCTTTCAACAATTCTGTAACAGAGATTACTATAAAACCTCTTTGAAGACAATGTCGCATAGTCATGTATTTGCTCGCTCCGTCAACACTTCAGCCCGTACTTTCTCCCTGTTTCCTTGGTTTAAGATGTTGTGTTCCCTTGCTTTGTCCTTTTAAGATAGAAAATACAACCAAGTCAAATGCTCCCAAATGGCATTTAGGTAAATTTTTTTTTTGTGATACGTGCTTTCATTTCTACATATTGCTCATAGGTCTATACGATGATGACAATCATGATATCAATGTTGAAAATATTTTTTCAGTTTCTTTTCTTCATTTTAAAAATATTAAATTTTTAAAAATTTTTTAGTGATTTTATAAAAGGATACTACTTACCTCAATCCTTCCGTATAAAGAGATATTCATTCTTCATATGAATCATGATTTGACACATATATAAAAATAATTCTTCAACAACATAAAAAGAAAATTTTATATACTCATGTTTATTGGAATGTAGGAATTCATCATTACATTCTTTTAATTTATTCAAGTTTGATCAACTTTTCATCGTAATGATGATGAAACAAAGAGCTTGAAAAAATCTTTGCTATTGTGGCCGTGGCACCATACGATTCAATATGATATGATTGTTGGGACCAAAATATTCAAATGTGTATTGCCTTAACTTATTAACCCTAAATCCTATCATATTGTCATCTTCAAGTTTCAGAAACGCAGCCTTCAATTATTGTGATGGGCTTTGGCTAGTAGCTACTTTCTTGAGGCAGGTGTATTATTATATTGTATTATTTCCTAATCATTCTTAATCCTCAAATCAAATGGCATGCACACGAAAACCTTCATCAACTTTATTTACTTTACTTACTTGCATGTTGTTGACAATATTTTAATCATTCAATGAATTAACATAATCTTCTTTCCTTCACTCGCATCTCTTTCATCTTGATTCATTCATAGTGTATAATTCTATTATTTAGTTATTATTATTATTATTTCTTTAAAATTAAAAATAAAAAATAAAAAAAGCAAGGAAGCAAAAAGAAAGAAAGGACGCAGACTATTCTCCTCCGATGGACAAGTGTATCTCTGGATTGAGAAGACAGGACAGTAAATTCCACACGCGGAGAAGACTAATAAATTTATCTCAACTCTACTTACCTGCCATCCATCCACCGTCACCTTCTTCACCAAACTTCCAAATCTCAACCTCAACCTGGGTCTTTCAGTTTCATCCCTTCTCTCCTCTCCTCTGCTCTCAAGTCTATTTGCTTTGCTACTTAGCCATCCTTGTTTCTTTGCCAGTTTCCCAATTTCCCAATTTCCCAATTTCCCAAAATAATAAATCGAATCCCCTCTACTGACAGAGCTCTCATCACTCTTCATTTTAAAATTCTTGGGTTGTTGGTGGGTGCCTCTGGGTTTTTATTCTTTGCCTCCCAAACAAAGGCAGCATTAGATTTTGTTGGATTGGATCTACAAGCGTGATTTTGGGGATGGGTCTGTTTTCTGTAACCTGCTATTATGGCCTATCCCTACACAACAGAACCAAACATGTCCTTTTATTATAGTTTTATCATCTAACGCTCTTTATCTTTCTCCCTCGTCAATCATAGAAGGTCTACTTGTTTTAATGCTTTTTGTTTTTGTTTTGTTTTTTTTCCATTTTTAAGCTGACCAAAGCTTCCACCTTTACTTCAAATATAGGAGACAAACAGAAAAAAAGGAAAAAGGTGTGCTTTGTTTTGGTTAGGCAGTATATGCAGCTAGTTCAGCTCTTGTTTTCAAGAATTTAGAGAGAAAATATGGGATCTGGTAATGGGGTTTATTCAGTTGGGAGTTTCAATTTGGATGCCAAGTGGCTGATTGATCCAAAGCATCTTTTTGTTGGGCCGAGGATTGGGGAGGGCGCGCATGCCAAAGTGTACGAAGGAAAGTAAGTCAACCTCAGTACTACTCTGTGTTTGTGTCTAGATTCTCATCTTTCAAGTTCAGCTCAGCCATTTATTATTTAGAATATGAATTTTCTTTTTGGCTCACAAAGTTTAGATCTGGAGCAAATATAAAATGCAAAAGTGATTGGAGTTCAAAAGTTATATGATACCGCAACCACCAGGTCCACCACCACCACTGAGTGCAATTGATTGGCCTTCTCAGATTCATAAACCCAAATGTTTCTCCAATTCCCAAAGCTCAGTTCTACGCTTGTACCTCTTCTCACGTCTGTTTTGTGGGATGGGGTTTGGTGAGTGGGGTTAGAACATAATTAAAGATCAAAACTTTGCATTCTCATCTTTCTTACGGGATATTTGATGTAGCCGTTTTTTAGTGTTGAATTACAGTGATGATGTTCTGTTGTGATTTTAATCTGCTGGTTTGTTGTTGTTATTTGTTCCAGATATAAGAATCAAACTGTTGCTGTAAAAATTGTTCATAGAGGAGAAACTCCAGAGGAGATTGCCAAGAGAGAATCACGGTTTGCAAGGGAAGTGGCAATGCTGTCCAAAGTGCAGCACAAAAATTTAGTGAAGGTTGTCTAATTTTCAGCAAGTACTTCTGCTTAATAAATCGGCATATTTGCCATATCTGATGGGGCTTCTATAACGTATTACCAGTTCATTGGTGCCTGCAAAGAACCTGTCATGGTCATAGTGACTGAGCTTCTTCTGGGCGGGACTTTGCGCAAATACTTGTTCAGTATGCGGCCACGGTGCTTGGACATACGCGTGGCAGTTGGGTTTGCACTTGATATTGCTCGTGCTATGGAATGCTTACACTCCCATGGAATCATTCACCGGGACCTGAAACCTGGTATATGGTTTGGTTGATTGTTTAACATATTAAGCTTTAACTGTAAGAAGGTTTAGTGGAGTCCATTGTGAGCATGTCTGAAGGATTGTTTTTATTTAGCATTAGGTAACTGATAATTTGGTATTCAACATGTTTGAAGACTTCTTGCTTTTGACTTCAGGGTAATTAAAGCGGTTTCTTTGTTTCTCATAACTCTCATTTCTTTGGCTTTTCATGCCTCCCTGGGTAAATTCTGACTTCCCTGGCCAAAGGGTAGTTGTAATGCAGCTAATGCTAATGCTTAAAGGAAAACGGATAGAGACATGTAATTACTTGGTAGGGCAAAATTAATTCCTGAAAACTGGGTTTGTTCCACAATCTCAAACTTTTGTCCTCTCCTTTCCCAGAGAATTTGATCTTGACCGCAGACCATAAAACAGTTAAACTTGCGGATTTTGGCTTAGCAAGAGAAGAGTCCTTGACGGAGATGATGACCGCTGAAACTGGGACATATCGGTGGATGGCGCCTGAGGTACGATATTTTATCATTGTAAAGTTCAAAAATTGTTTCTTACGTATGTGTGTTGTGAGTGTGTCTTTGGTATCAGAAAACTAATTATCCCCCTTTCTATTTGCTGGTAGCTTTACAGCACAGTTACATTACGACATGGAGAGAAGAAACATTACAATCATAAGGTGGATGCTTACAGCTTTGCAATTGTATTGTGGGAACTCATCCTTAATAAGCTGCCTTTTGAAGGCATGTCGAATCTACAGGCAGCATATGCAGCTGCTTTTAAGGTAACAAAATCGTCTTATTCATAGCTTAGTGCTTCTTTGGTATCATAATCTTAGGTTATACTTATTGTTTCAGAATGTGAGGCCCAGTGCTGAAAACCTTCCTGAGGATTTGGCTTTGATAGTAACTTCATGTTGGAAAGAGGATCCAAATGATCGGCCCAACTTTACCCAAATTATACAGATGCTGCTGCATTATCTCTCGACTATTTCAGCACCGGAACCCACTATCCCCCAACGGATATTCAGATCTGAGAACACTGTATTGCCGCCAGAGTCGCCCGGTACTAGTTCTTTGATGCCTACGCACAATGACTCGGGTGGAACCCCAAAAACTAACGTGGAAGAGAAGCCTAAAAGTTTTTTATTCTGCTTTAGCCAGTGTTATTGATCTTCTAAAGCCATAATCTTGGCTTTGGAGGTTTCCAAAATTACTTTTAGGAAAGCTCAATAAAATCATGCCCTTGAATATTCCTAAACTACTAGTCTTAGGGGGTAAGTTTGCCAAAGGAAGCTGCCTTGCCCTACCATCTGATGTTAGTGTCAAATTGTTGGGATAGGCCTTAACTTTAGTTTGGTCTGAAGGATATGAAATCGAAAGGAATTTAGAGTTCTGGAGTTGGGGTTGCTGTGATGTAGTGACATTGTAAAAAGAAGGGGTTCATCCAAAAGCCTTTGCTCCTATTCAACAAATCTCTTTTGAGCGTATCATAATCTCAATCTCCACGACGGTTGACATTGACCTCAAATTCTGTAACAAATAATGTATTTGTTGTTTGCACTTTTTGGGAAAGCGCTTTTTCTTTTTCTTATCACAGTCTAATAAAGTTGATCGTTTCTGGATGTCAGAGATCTTGTTGTTGAAATGATGATCTGAGATCTTAGTGTTGAAATTTGTTTTGTTGCTTTCCGTCAAAAAATAAAAATCTTACAAAAGAGTAAAGGCGCCGTTCGAACCCGGGTCACCCGCGTGACAGGCGGGAATACTACTACAACGACCTGTTGATGTTAGCGTTTTGTTAATAACGTACACATCTCCATCTGAAGGCTAACAATCTAAACTCATCTCCAGTCATAGGGCTAAATGTAGTTTATGATTAAAAATTTAGCCCTTTAAAATATTAATTTTTTAAAAAATAATGCACGGCTAAAATTTTCCATCTCCAGCCACGTATGGCTATATTTTAGGGTTCTTCATATTTTATTATTTTGAAAAGCATAAGGCTCACAAAAAAATGGATGGATTTTAATGTGCAACATGAAAAGCACATGCATGAGGCTCACAAAAAGTTGGGTCTAGGCCAAAGCTAGGCTAAATGTGGCCCGATTAGAGCTATATTTGGGATATAGCCCATGACTCGAGATGGCCTAAAGCATTGTTAAAACGTGGGAAAAGACAAAGAGTCACATCGAATTAGTCATTACAGGAATTAAGAGGGGTATAATCGCCAATTCATTAAAGTCTCCAAAACGTTTCCTTCTTTAGCTTGGGGAGCACGGTAGTCCTGTCATCATATCCGACACAAATTTACCATAATGGCACTTTACACGGTTTTCGAAGCTCCGGAAGCTGGCCATTTACTCGACAAGAAACTCAGCTTCGTTGACCGAGCCAAAGCCTCGGAACCGCTTCGGTCAACCGTGGGCCCTACTAGTATACCCCTTCGGCAAGAAAGCTCCACAGAGGAAGGCCTCGGCAACAAAAGATTCTACACCCGAACCTCAGGCTCGGTTTCCAAGCCTTCCCCAACGGCTCGTCGGTTCCGAAGCTGGGTTTTCCCGCTCGCACACTCTCTCTCTCTCCTCCACTTTAACTTAGTCCAGTGGAGAAGGGGTCGGGGTTTTGATATAAAAACACACCAAAGGTCTATTTTTAGGTCTCTATCTCTCTCTTTCTCTCTCTTTCTCCCCTTCTCTTAATGTGCTTCGTCGTAACTCGTAACATTGTCGACAACTTCGAAGAAATGGCAAGGTTAGAGCCCTCGACTCAGACTGAGGAGAATATAAACGGATAGAAATTAATAAAATGAACAAATTTTAGGCTTTTGTTTTCTTCACATTCTTGATTGGAGACTGAGAAACCTCAATACAAACATATCCATCTTCTTCAACCTATGTAATCTTCTGTCTTTCTTCCTTTTCTCTCTGTGTTTTAGTTTCTGGGTTTGGTTCGTATAAAAAGACTGTGCCGCAATTTGTTTTCTTTTTAAGTGTTCAAAAGCTGTATTTGGACTGAAATTTAGCACCTGGGTTTACTTTGTGGCGATTTTAAGGGAAACCCATTTGAAAGGAAGATTCTTTCTAGCTCCGTCTAGATTTTTTTACTTCATGGGACTTTCCTGATAAATGTGCTGATGTCAAGTGTCTTTTTTTCTCTAATATATGGCAAAAAAGGAAACATTTTTATTGTGGAATGAAATATGACATATGCAGACGCTTGATTAAGTGGTTCTGTTAATTTTTCATTTGAATTGGGTTTTTTTAATATCCTTTTCTGAGAGACGCATATCAGCTTTCTCCTTTTTCACCTTTTTAAGTGTAATGGGAATGTGGAATGGACGCTGTAGAAAGTATGGGGATGGATGGATGTTAGGCTCTTTTTCTACTTTGGAATGGATGATGTAGAAAGTTTCTGAGTAAATCTTTCATTTAAAGCTTACATTTTAAAAAGCTTTGTATAATTTTGGGTGCGAGGTGTTTCTCTGTTGGTCACAGCTTCTTTAGCTTTCTAGCTAAAAATGGTTCCTGTTATGAAATTTTTGGCTCACAGCATATTTATTGTTTTTGTAGGGCTTGGCTGATTAACAGCAGAGGACTGGCAAACAAAGTGAAAAATGCTGCTCGATCGTCTGCTTATCAAATCAAAGACTGTGGGGCAAATCGTGATTGCCCAAATTGCCATTTTGTTATAGATAACAGTGATGTAAGCTGGAATTTCAGTGTTCAAATGATTATCTTGTTTTTTTTTCTTTTAAGTATGATTATCTTGCTGGCATTACAAGACTAAGTATGCATGAAAGGATGACTCTGTAGTCTTAATCTGTTGTTTTTCATATCAAAACAGACTATCCTATGTCTCCAAAAATCTCTTTCAAGTACCATTTCTTTTCACAATGAATTTCATCTGAATTTTATTATGCAATGAATAAAAATTGCTTTGAGCATAAGTTTATAGGCAAAGGTGTAAGCTTTTATTTATTGAAGTGCTTGGACACCTATTGATGCATGCTATTCCGTTCTCTTGAAAGTGTATCTTCTGGAACTCCACTTTTGTAGGTTTTATCAGAATGGCCTGGCTTGCCAGCTGGTGTGAAGTTTGATCCATCTGATGCTGAACTCCTAGAACACTTGGCAGCTAAGTGTGGTGTTGGAAACTCAAAACCGCACGTGTTTATCGATGAGTTCATCCCAACACTTGATGGGGACAATGGAATGTACTATGATCATCCAGCAAACCTTCCTGGTAAGGAGATCCCAAGCTTCACATTTCTGAATCCATGTTCTCATCTTTACACTAGTGCTGGTACTGAAAACTGATATCAACTGACAACTGGACCAAATTGATTGAATACTTGGAACTTTTTCTTCCCTCTTTTGTGTAAAGGATGGAACTTAATGAGAGTAACACAGTTGCTCTCTTTGTTCTCATACATTGTGCTTTTCTTATTAGTTTCAAATTTCATTCTGTATTGAAAACTTAATTGGTTTAGGCGCATATTCATAGAGCTAGAATCAATCGAACTGTTGTTAAGATCATTGTACTCGGTTTTGTTTCAGGTTCAAAGAAAGATGGAAGCAGCTTCCATTTCTTCCATAAAACAATTAATGCATATGCTACTGGTCAGCGGAAGCGCCGCAAGGTGGACTGTCATCGTAGCTTGGCTGCAGAGCATGTCCGCTGGCACAAAACAGGTAAGACCAAGGCTATAATGGAAAATGGAGTTCAGAAGGGCTGTAAGAAGATCATGGTCCTATACAAAAGTTCAAAGAAAGGTTCCAAAGCAGATAAGTCTAACTGGGTGATGCATCAGTATCACCTGGGAACTGAAGATGATGAGAAAGAAGGTGAATATGTAGTGTCAAAGATATTCTACCAACAGCATAAGCAGTCAGAAACGAATGATAACAATGTGGTCATTGAAGACTCTGATGTCAATGCACTTGGAACTAGTCCAAGGACCCCCATAACAAGTGCTCCAAATCCTCCCAGACCAGGGAAATCTGTCGGGTGTGATGATGTTCCTGATGAAGATATATTACACTCATCTGCCAAGGTTGGTCAACTTTTGTATGCATCATTGTGTTGTGTGTCAGTGATCTTTTATATACCTCATTGGTTAACTTTTTACCAAGACCTGCCTATGAAAGGGCAAAGAAGTGAATAATGCATATAGAAAATTAAAAAGAAAAAAGAACCATACTGCTGTAAACAGAAAAGAGAATATGAAAACTCATAGAACTAGTTTCAAATTCCACCCAAGCCAAGTAGCCCTTTTTCTAAGCTGTGGAAAATGAGATGGAACTCTACAATTTTTGCTTTGTTCCCAAAATCCTTTAGTGTGTTGGATCCTTACAAATCTATTTTGTGGAATAGGAAGAAGAGCGTGTGCCTGGTACTCAGTTTGAGGACAATATAGGGGACACTACCTGGTTGGCAGGCGAATCTCAGGCTGATGAAAACTGTGATTTAGATTGCTTGGAGGACACCTTGTTATGCAAGGAGACTTTTGATTCTTCGACTCTTCTAAATGGTTCGTTCGCGGATCGCATATCTAGCACTGACTTTCCAAGCAATATATACGGGATGACTGGAAATAGCAGCACATCATGTGGAATTGGTGACCTTGAGAACATTGACCTTGGTACTCCACCAGATTTCCAGCTTGCTGTAAGCTTCCCGCTTACCTTTTCTTCATCTGCTTTGTCAGTTTTCTGAAGAAATATTATATCTGAAATTCCCATTTATACAATGCAGGATTTGCAGTTTTGTTCCCAAGACAGTTTGCTTGGATGGCTAGACAGGTTATGAGCAATGGTGGAAGAGCTTCCGGGAATAACATGAAATTCCCAATTTTGTACAATCCCAGAGTCCATTTAAATGGCCTTTTTTCCTGCATATTCTTCAATGGCAACAAGGAAACTTCTTATGCTTTTGGAGACGCACAGATTTTCCCCTTGCCCTCTGCAAGCTCTCCGAGCTTTTGAAGTGCCAAGGCATGTAGCCCTGGAGTTATAAATCAGAATCATTCAGCTGTCTACTACTTAGTTTAGTATTGAGAGCTCAGACCGATGAACCAAAAATTACGCCTACATTTCGTGTTCCTCTTTTTATCTTGGCTCCTCCTAGTGTTAGTGCACCTTGAAGGTGCCTAAGTTGGGTTGATTGTTGTTTTAATTACAGTTGGTGCTGTGTATTAGTGTATAAGTTTAGACGGTTTTTGTAATCAGTGTGGTTTGTTCCTTGTATGGCAGGTCAAAGCATCCCATGAGATGCTCCCATACTACTTGAAACCATGGTAGTAACCAATATATATATATATATTGAAACAATGAGATTTGCTGTTGTATTATGTAATTTGGAACTTATTGTTTATTGTTTATTGTTTATTGTCTATGGTTTCTGATTCTATTTTCATTATCATTTTAATTGATCCATGCAATCTGTTTTGATAATATAACAAATATAAACATGTAATAAGATTTTAAAGCAATTTTTTATTATAAAGAAAACAACTAGACATAACATTTTGTCTTAATAATGGGAAGAGAGTAATTAGGGAACTAATAAATAGGATGTTCTGAAATTGTCAAGCAGTGCTAGATTGGTAAATAAACCCTGAAAGAGACCCAATTTAGTCAAACTGCCCCGAGCCCCAAACCCAAAACCTAAAACCCTGAAAATCTCAGTCACCATTGGAGCACTCGATTAGTGATTGAGGTCCATCGCCGCTTGATTGAGCCATCAATGTTCGCTACAAGGAACCTCAACAGGCATTGCTTGAAGTCCGTCTCTTCTCTCCTCCAATTCCATCCCTCCAAGTACTCTCTCTCTCTCTCTATCTCTCAATTACTCTCTGCCTGGTTGCTGAGAAAGCGAAGGAATAGTTTCTCGGGGCCTAGTCTGAGTGTTTGTGTTACTGTTCTAGATAGTGAAGCATCGAAGATGCAAAATTTCAACTTTTTTTTCTTTTCGTAACATTTTCTCAGCAACCAATCATAATGTCTACCTTCATATCATTTCTCTGGTTTTTCCCATTTATTCTAAAGCTGATTTCCAAGTGAAAAAAACAAGTCTTTTTAGTTGAGCCTATCGTATTTGTTTTACCTGTGGGTGGTATCTTTTTTTTTTTTTTTTATGCGGTGGGTGGTTTCATATTGACCTCAACAGAAAAACCCTTTG
Source organism: Prunus padus (assembly GCA_024362665.1). Classification (NCBI taxonomy): domain Eukaryota; kingdom Viridiplantae; phylum Streptophyta; class Magnoliopsida; order Rosales; family Rosaceae; genus Prunus; species Prunus padus. The sequence goes on from JANFAM010000013.1 coordinate 28,410,251, forward strand.
ATATTGAAATTCTAAATCCTTTGTTTTTTAATATTTACCAGCAATTATTCATAGAGAAGGTTATTATTTTCTTTATTGACTTCAGTTTATCTACGGATTTTCAGCATCCTTCTTACATTGGGTGAGTGATTCTGTCTAATTTAGGTTCTTTTTTTAATTGTTTACAGAAATGTCTTCTTGTTAAGAGATGTCTCTGCGAAACTCCTCTCAAGCAATGTAGTTCAGCCAAGTAAACCGAGTGAAGATTGTTTCTTTTCTTCATCTACACCGAGCAATCCCTTCGATGGGTGGTGCCGGTCAATGTCTACATCTAGAGGGTCCTCAGGGAGTAGCATGAGAAGCAAAGTCGCAAAGCGGATGCAAAAGGAGTCTGGTAAAACACTAAGAGAGGTTCGCAGAGCAAAAAAGCTTCAAAAAAAGCTCATGACCGAAAATGAAAGGCTTATTTACAACCTCAAAAGAGTATGTTACCTTTCCCATCTGTCTCCTCCATTTCAATTTCTGGTTTGCAGCTATCAGCTTCTTATTTTTTGCGACTTTATTGGTCATTCTAAATTGGTTTAAAGTATTGCAAATCGAGATATACAAAAAGGGCTGTGATTGACTGGTTTTTTTTCATAGTAGATGTAAATAATGCTCTTTGTAAGCTAAAAGAAAATAATGGGATCATGTCAAATATTTCAATCTAGTCGAGCTTTGATAACCAATAGTATCTTAAATACTGTTTTGAAAACTTTAGGATGTTAAGAATGCAGCAATAGTTCTGTTGGAATTAATAGGCAATAGAGGTTAAGTTATCAAAGTAAACAAGAGTCAAAGGATTCTTACGCCTAGCCAATTTCAAGTCAGATGCTTAAGGAGGGACTAGGCTAGAAAATACTAAGTCATACATGCCACCCTAAGTTGATTTTCAGGAAGTTTTACTTCCACTAGTTTATTTCTTTAAGTAGTATTGAAGTTTCTGCTAACAGTATAGAAATTAGAGAGAAGAACAAGAGAATATTCAAGAGAAAATATGCTGAATTGTTATTAGAATAATTCTCAGATCAACTATTACAGCAACAGCTCAGGCTTCTTATACAATTGTGTTAAGCTCTATAACTAACACGCATGAAGCATGAATAATACAGATTTAAGATACACGTGATAGACCCACATGGCTTAGCTAATAACAGATAGCTAACTAATTCTTATTTGGTAAACATCCCCCCTCAATCTCAGCTGGGATACCCAGTCTAAGATTGATACAATGTTTAACAAACACAGGAGCATGTAAACCCTTGGTAAAGGCATCTGCAATTTGATCTTCAGTAGGAATGTACTGCACCATGATATCTTTGCGTTGAACTCGTTCTCGAATGAAATGGAAATCAACATCTAAATGTTTTATCCGAGAATGTTGCACAGGATTTGAACTGAGGGCTAAGGCAGAAAGGTTGTCATAGAACAATAATGGAGGCTCAGGAAGATACTCATGTAAATCAGCCAAGACTTGTTGAACCCAAGCAATATGGAGGCTCGCGATAACGTACTCGATCGCGTCATCAGAGAGTTGCAATGAGGAGGCTGAAAAGCGCCTTGTTAAGCCTAAGCCAGTTTTGGTAGGCAGCCGTAACCTTAGAAGTGACGCATTCTTCATCCACAAAGGCAAATTTGGGAGGAGCAACAACAGAGCCATTGAAGTGACCAAAAAACTCATATCCTTCAAGAACTGATTCAATTTGATACCGCCACTTCAGGAAATTGTCATCTTTGAGACGAATTGTAATCAGGCCAAGGAGACCATCAACCTTGAAAGAAGATGTCATATCTAAAAAAAATTGGATGAAGAAATTAGGTTTTACAGAGATGAAAGTGAAGAAAATAGATTTGCAGAGGTGCAATTTAAGATATTAGGTTTTGCAGAGGTCCCACTTCAAGAAATTGTCATCTTTGAGACGAATTGTAATCAGGCCAAGGAGACCATCAGGGCCCTTGGTGGCTCATGCCTTCTCTTCTTTCCTGAGTTCTATGTCTTCCGCTTTCTTGCTCTAATCTTATTCTTCGTCTTCTCACTTTCTCCTCTCTGCAAAACCTAATTTCTCCAATTGCACCTCTGCAAAACCTAATATCTTAAATTGCACCTCTGCAAATCTATTTTCTTCACTTTCACCTCTGTAAAACCTAATTTCTTCATCCAATTTTTTTTAGATATGGCATCTTCTTTCAAGGTTGATGGTCTCCTTGCTCTAATTACAATTCGTCTCAAAGATGACAATTTCCTAAAGTGGCGGTATCAGATTGAATCATTTCTTGAAGGATATGAGTTTTTTGGTCACTTCGATGGCTCTGTTGTTGCTCCTCCCAAATTTGCGTTTGTGGATGAATAAGGCGTCACTTTTGAGGTTACGGCTGCCTACCAGAACTGGCTTAGGCTTGACAAGGCGCTTCTCAGCCTCCTCATTGCAACTCTCTCTGATGACGCGATCGAGTATGTTATCGGCAGCAAAACAGCTCGTGATGCTTGGATCAGTCTTACCGATCGATATGCTACTGAATTGTTATTAAAAGAATTCTCAGATCAACTATTACAGCTCAGGCTTCTTATACAATTGTGTTAAGCTCTATAACTAACACGCATGAAGCATGAATAATACAGCTGTAAGATACACATGATAGACCCACTTGGCTTAGCTAATAACAGATAGCTAACAAATTCTTATTTGGTAAACAGTTTCCGTTCCTTTATTCCTGGCTTACTTTATCACCTTTCTGATGTATCACATTCATCAGATAACCATTTAGAATTTGTGAATTATGCAGGCTAAGAGGAAAGTGGCATTGCTACTACAGAAGCTGAAAAAATACGAGCTTCCAGATCTTCCAGCACCCCGGCATGACCCTGAGCTATTTACCCTCGAGCAGCTTCAGGCATTTAAGAAGATTGGCTTCAGAAATAAAAATTATGTTCCTGTTGGTGTTCGTGGGGTCTTTGGAGGAGTTGTCCAGAATATGCATCTGCACTGGAAGTTTCACGAGACTGTACAAGTTTGTTGTGATAACTTCCCCAAAGAGAAAATCAAGGAAATGGCAACTATGCTTGCAAGATTGAGTGGTGGTATTGTGGTAAACATACATAATGTGAAAACAATCATCATGTTTCGTGGAAGAAATTACCGCCAGCCCAAAAATTTGATACCTTTCAATACCCTTACAAAAAGGAAGGTGCGTAAAATAAGTGTATCCCTCTATAATATTCTGATTATCTCAGCTTGCATTAGTGTGTGAAAAACTATTATATATGTCGCTTAAGGAACAAACTTGGTTGAACATATGGCTCTATTAGTTGTGATGCTTCTCTGCACCGAGAGCAGATCTGCCAGAATATGCCCTTGTTAGCCAGATTTTCAAAAACCCATAAAAACTCTTAACCTACCATGATTTGATCTACCCCTGTCCCTCCTCTCAATACCAAAGAAAAAAGAAGAATTCATCCTTTGAATTGCACTTAGATCCCCTTCAGCCGAGCGGATACTGATGGCTAATCACTTTTAGGTTTTGAGTGGATGGCAATGGAATACTGTCTTTGCATTGTGTACAGGTTTCTCTATATAGATGTTAGACTTGTTTTTTCCTTTTGTATGTTCTAGTTGCTTCAGACTTTTATAGTACAAACTCATTCCTCTGAGATAAAGTAAATTAATTAAAAATCTGGTATGGTACCTCAATTAAGTACTACTGAAGGATAAGGCAATCAAAATGGATTATTAACATCTGCATCTTTACATGCAGGCATTATTCAAGGCTAGATTTGAACAAGCTCTTGAATCTCAGAAGCTGAACATAAAGAAGATAGAACAGGAGCTCCGCCGAAGTGGTGTTAATCCTGAGGATCCAGTTGCCATTGCAAGCATCCAGAGAGTAGCTTCCTCATTCTTTAATGCAATTGATCAGAAGGACGGAAGTCCTTATGTCTTCCATGGGGACAAACTGTCAGCCATAGAGCCTGATAATAAATTGAAACATTCTGACCCTCCTGATGAGGAGGAGGAAGAGGAGTTAGACAAATTCATAGCTGAGATTGAGGATGCAGCGGAACGAGAGTGGGCTGCTGAGGAAGCAGCTGAGAAAGAAGAGCAAACCAGACTAAGGTATTGGAACAAAGAAGAATTTGGTGGGAGATACAGAAGATCTGAAGAAGTTGAAAATGATGACTCTGATTATGAGACCACCCGGGCAAGGGGTTGGAAGCATACACATGGCAAGCAGAGGCCTAATGATAGAGATTATGAAGATGATGACGAGGAAAGTGATTCTAATAATGTTGTGGATGCTAGTGTTCTCGACAGTGATGCTGATGATTCTGATGGAACACCCGAGAAGTTCAAGGTATCTACAAGAGACAGAGGGAAGCAAGATAAGTTTGGCAGGGCCAAGAATGATGAACACTTTAAGAAAAACCGTGAAGCTAATAATAGAAAAGCTAGTAGTAGAAATATTATGGTGGACGAAGGTACTGAATCAGAAAATATGCTCAGTGATCTTGATACTGTGATGTGGAAATCCAATTCTGAGGAAGAACATGACTCTACAGCATCAAGAGCAGTGAATTATGATTTCCGAAGCAGCAGTGATGAAGAGGACTTAAGTTACATGAGGGGAGAAAGGAAGGAATTGGCAAACGATTCGGACAAAGCTCATGATAAGTTTGAGGTATCAAGAAATGCACAGGGGAAGCATCATAGGATTGGCAGGGCCGATAACGATGAATATTTGAAAAGAAATGTTGATGTTAACGTAAGCAGAAAGTTGGTTAAGGAGGTTGTCGAGTCGGAGAATACGTTTGGTGCTTCTGAAAATACAATATGGGAATTAGAGGCTGTGGAAGATGTAGGAGCACCAACAGCAGGGAGACACAATTACAAGAGCAGTGACGAAGAGGATTATCAAGTAAGTAGAGTAGAGAAGAAAGGGAAGGATACTAATAAAAGCACAAGAACAACAAAAGAGTTGGATGAAGATTGGGACAGTGATTAAACCAGTGATTGCGGGGCTGCATTTCAAGCCCAATACGTCTAGGGGGTTGGGTCCCATGGCTCAACCAGTGATTGCAAGAAGAAGCCAGCCCATTGGAAAGTGGCAATAGGACCCATCAATGTGGAAGATCATCTGATCATGCACCATATACTATGCTCTTGCATTTTCTTTTTCTTTTTTGATTTTTTAATAAAGGTTTAGATTTAAATTAGATAGTATCATATATTTCTCACTTGGGCAACAGTTTTAAACTGGTCGGCTTTGGTTTAGAAGAAAAGGTATACGTCTCCAACACGTAAAAATGAACAAAAAATTCCCAAGAGAAATTGATGTTTTTCATTTTTTTATAAATGTTTAATATCTGCCCAATGACCAAGTCAAGTCAATGTTTGTACCTGAGGACGGGGAAAGAGAGAATATATCACACCAAGTCAACTCATCACGCACCAAGTCCTGTGGGGTTCCACCCACCAACGAATTCCATTAACACTCAGAAACCTTGAAGATCGATTGAAAGTCAAAGAGAATATTGGAAGTATGTCTTTGGAACTAAGTTTATACTTCTCAACCATCTCTCTGTCTTCTGAATCTGAGGGGGTGTGTGTTTTTTTCTTTTCTATTTTCTGTCTTTGGTTCAACAAACACAACCCCTATTCTGAAAGCTTCTGAAGTGGTCAAAATGTTAAAGGAAATGAACCTCCTGGAAGAGATGGGTTCAAAATGAGTTTTGTGCAAAAAGAGTTGTGCGTGGGGTTCAATCCTGATAAGAACCACGTCTTGTCGTCATTGTCAAATAATAACTGTGATCTTTTTCTATAATGAGTTGTTTCACAATCTTTTCTAAAAATTGTTAAATAATGTAAGAAGACTCTCAAGTGAAGCCTATAAAATGATCATAAACTGGTCAGAGGACAAAGCATATAACATATATATATATATATATATATACAGTGGACAAGAAGGCAAGCACTAAATTATTGGGTACATTTAATCTCACTTTCACTAGTCATAACCTAGATAGTTGTCAGGGAGGTTGGATAAGTTTAGCAGAACTTTCTGGGAAGGTCCCCAGAATGAGATGAGATTTGGAATTATCCTATCGCTTATGTGATGTGTTCAAGTTTCAACGTCCATGTGCCCTTGCAAGTTGCGCCTAAAACAGAGAGATTGTAGGTTTGAGTAATTTTTGCCAATGCCCCCATTGCCCCATGCACTAAGTGATTTTTGGAACCAATCATTCTCTAAAGAAACCATAATGTTTGATGTAAGCTGCTTGAGAGCCAAGGAAGTGAATTGACATACCGAGTCACTGACCAAGAAAATCTTCTCTCTTATTTAAATCCAGAATTTCATTTTAGCTGATAGTTTTGGGTTTTGCTTTCTCTTTTCTTTTCTTTTTTTGTCAAAAAAATGGTAGTTAGTGGGCTGCCACTCTCGAGCTGGGTCACTATAGGAAAAGCTCTCCCCAAGAGATTCTTTACAAGCTGAGAACCTCTGACCTTCCTAAGGATGGTACTCAGAGAACACGCCCAACTTGTGATCTTAGCCAGCTCACTAGACCAAACCCCTTGGGTGGTTTTGCTTTCTTTTATAGAGAAAGATACTTGAATTTGAAAAAGATGAAATTGTCGTAGACCCCTCCAAATTAGGACCACAATTGAACTTAACCCCCCGAATTAAAAAAATCAGCTAATAACCCCCAAATTATATTAAAATGGCCAATTTAGCTCTTGTTGTTAACTATAAGCTGATGTTAGGGGGTTACTTTCTACGAAGGTCATAGTTGAGGGGGTAAAATGGCTGAAAAATCTTAGATTTTATCGCAAGTTTACCCTTATAGTTAACAAAAAATTGGATGAAATTCACAAAACTTAACGCCAGGGATGGAATTGGCTATATTTTTTTGTTCAGAGACTAAATTGGCTGATTTTTTAATTTAGGGAATTAATTTCTACAAGAGTGCTGCTAAACGAATTCTAAAATTAACTGAGTACACCCTACTATTTAAATTAAAATGTAAAATTAACTAAGTACACCCTATTTAACTACCAAAAATACTCATGGTACACCCTAATACAAGTTATTGGCTTGCGGTTGCATTGTGAACTTATAATCTGCAGTCGCATTTTGGCCCCTGGTACACCCTATGATTTGTAGACGCATTTTGGCCTTATGCAAATGCGAAATAGGGAAGAACCCCCAAATATGGTAACAGTTGCTGTTGCCACTATAACTGCTGCAACTGCTTGGTGGGTAGTCCATGGACTGCTTCTTCTTCAAACTGATTTTAGCTATTCTCCCATCTCCATGACCGGGGTTCCAGTTCCATCAATGGATACTAGTCAAGCTCCTCCAGCCGAGAGAGAGAGAGAGAGAGAGAGAGAGAGAGAGGAAAGAGTTCTCTTCAAATTCCTTCCTTGCAGGATCAACAATTGGACCCAAACACTTGGAAAGATGTGGAAGTTCAACATTCAAACATTGCAAAGCTTAATACTGATGATGAGAAGGACGTTGCGTCAACTGAAGGAGTTAATGATTCAAACCATGCAAAGAGCAGAAACGCAGAAGGCCCCCACAAAAATGAATGAACAAAAACTCCACAAAGGCACTGGCAATGCAGTGATCTTTTCTAAGAAGTAGGGCTTTAAATCGATTGACACAAACCAAGACCCAACAGTTTTCATCAAAACATCGGTTCAAAGCATGAGTCTTGAGTAGGGTATACTTGTTAAAATTACATTTATTTCACAATTCAGTATATCATTTTTAGTCATTTTATATTAGGATAAATTAGTAATTCAATAAATAGTTTGGTAGTATGATGTACTTAATTAATTTTAGGGTTAGTTTAGCAGCGCTCTTTCTACAAATGTCATAGTACAGATGCTAAAACATCTGAAAATCCTTTGAAAAAAGAATGCCCGATAGCGATCACTTGTGAACTTGGAAAATGAGTGGGAGGGGATGTCATCGTTAAACACCATAAAAATATACTGTAAAGGCAGAGAACTTATATAATATGTTGCTCAATTTTAATTCCAGCCACAAATTAAAAAAAGGAAAGAAAAAGGGGGTCAGAATGACAAAGAATTGCTCACAGCAACAGTCGCTCGTAGAAATTTCAAAACGCAACAAAATGATATCAAAAAAATTGATTCACTCAGACTCAGCACCACAAGATAAGAGATGGATGATAAGCAATAACCAAGAGTCAAACCAGATAATAAAACTGAGTGTTGACAAATGGGGCACTTAGTGGGGAATCTTAATTTCGTTTTAGTCTTTGCTTCAGTGGCGGGGCGCCCTGACCAAACGTCAGCATCAAAGTTACAAGGCACTATTTGAGTATAGTGCCTCAAGTTCAACAAACCAAGCAAAATCTATTCTCAACAAGAAAGATAAAGGGAGGAGTTGGGCAACAACATCATGTAAACAGATTAAACAATGGAAAATCTAAGAGCAATCTGATGACAGAATGAAAGATGTTGGAGAGTGAAGAATATAAATTAGTACGAGAAATCACAATTCCCATTAAAGAAAAGCCTGGGAAATGTCAATTTTACTCATCCATTTGGGATTATGTCATATCAACAAGAGGTGGGTACGTAAGCTCACCAAAGCTTCCCCCCATGGAAAAATCCCCACTTTAAAATTGATACGCCTCCACATGGGAAGAAACCCAAGAAAAAGGAAATATACATAATCTCCCATTAATTTGCAGGACGAAATCCTGTTTCTTCCCAGCCACTCTAACAATAATCTAGAATCTTTTGGAAAAAGTATGTTTGTATCGCTGCAACACCATCGCCGTCAATTTCCCAATAGATCACTATTCGGCCCAATTCACAAGAGCTCTATCACCAATTTGCCTGTCCTGCTGTTTGAACAAGGCACCCTTAGCCTTAAGACTCAGCCATTTTCCCTCTTGCAGTTTCCAGGCAAAAGGTACTTGTACTTCTCAGCATTGTTCAGTATAAATGCAGGAAGATGAACAGCTGAATAAGATCTAGGAATAGGTCCCATCTTCCCAATGATGTCCTTAAATGTGTACTCCTCAGGAAGCATGTCAAATAGGTTAGCCCCTTTACATATTACATCCTGAATCCTTATCGGGTTCAAATAATGAGAGAACCGCACCCGATCATAGTGGCTGTAAGCTTTCATCTTGAATATGAACTGACGGATACGGCGGAAACAAAAGCTACAATGCCATCCTGCATCAGACAAAAGGTAGTCGCTCTGTCTAAAGTGTGCATAGGTAGTATTACCAGTCTGGTACCTGTGAACTGATGCTCTCCAGCTCTTGTCATCTACATAATACTCAAAAGAATACAAGTAATTCTTCAGCCCAAGATGAACGATGGGCGGGGTGTCATCACACCACCTCAATAGATCAATTGTGTGGGCACTCGGAATCTCATCAACATCAGACATTATCAGGAGGTCATCATCTTCTATACCGGCTACTCGAAGAAGCTGGTCAAGTGCCACTCTCTGATATGCCTCCTCATAAAATGGGTTTTCCCCTTTCTTAAATCTTCCTCCAGTTGTAACATAAGTTAGCCGGGGTTCAACAAACTTAAACTTGTCCCGGTTTCTTGCGAAAATCAATGGCTTGGGCAAGCCAGTAAACGTCGAGTTTGATTCAAGGAGAACAAACTGTGTCACATATGGATACAATTCATTCCATCGGATTGTAAGCATGTCTACTTCATTACTGAAAAGAACTGCATCATATACTCGTCTCGGTGATTCACGAATCTTCCACCCATGAAGTCTGCAAAGAGTCTCCATTGACACGTTCTGATGATAGTAGTGCGGGATATCAATGAAAGGCTTTGGAGGAGATTCCCAAAGCGGCCTTAGAAAATACGAGATCTTCTGCCCATGTAAATATATGCCAAATATGCCCAATGGAACAACCGTAAACAGGAAAATGTAAGTCCTCAAATCCAAGCCACGCAAAATGCATCGGATTCTAGACATGCTCAATGCTGCTTGTGAGCCCTGCTGTGGATGAAAATGAAAACGTTCTAAGATACCCAGATTACATATACTCAAAAGTCTTTTCATTAACTTTGTTTTATATCATTAAATTGGAGGAAAATAATAGGGTAGAGAAAGAAAAAAAATCTTCTTATTAGAACATATGTAGATGCTGTAAAGAAATTCAGGAACAGCAATTCTAGAAAGAAGAAAAGAAAAAAAGATCTCATAAACATTAACGATATATTTCCAATGATACATTTTAGACCCTGTGAGAATTAGCACTTCTTTACAATGTCATAGACCCTTAAAACCTAGAAAGGATTTTACAAGAACATAAAAATGGAAAAATATCATTTCAGTAACTAAAATGGTTACCAAAAATTAATTGAATATCCAAAACTTCTTTAGCCCCATAATGACAAGTGAAAACTAAGACTAGAGAAAAAGGAAAAGAAAAAAAACAGAGAACCACATAAAAATTTAAGACTTAAATGACTCAAATACAAAATCCACATCTTTATTTTCAACGCCGCAAAACCATTGGGTTTGGCAACCCTTTTCTTATTCGTTGCTTTAGGAAAATAAAATTGAAAAACATAAATTTTCAAAATCTCACAGATTAAAATACACGGAAACCATTAATCGAAACTTCAAAATGGTATTTAAAATCACAGAGAGGAAAAAACATGGAGTAAAAAGAAAAAAATAATAGAAATAAAAATCCCAGGTTCCCTTGATCCCAAACACATGAAAACCCACTGCACCCATTACCAGATACTCAGAAACCCAAACTAGAAGTTGAAACAATGAAGAAAAAAAAGGGCAAACTTTTATTATACTCAAAAATTAAATTGAAGAGAAAAAGATGAAAAATTACCTGGCCACAAACATCGTCGCAGATATCATCAGTCTTCTTCGAACTGTAATACCCGTCAGACATGATGACGAAGAATAATTAAAAAAGGGAATGCCCAACAAGCCCTTTCTTCTAAAGCCTCTCCTTCTCTCTCAAAAACTCTGCAACATCAGATCCTTCAGACCCAGATGAAGAACTCAAACCCGAAAGGCCAAATTTTTATTTTATTTTATAATTTTTGTGAAAATTCGGCAAACGAGAAACAAAAAACAACGATCTTTAATAGAGCTTCTCTGTCTCTCTATTGTCCTAGGATAATCTGTAACGCCAATTATAGCCGTTTGGTGGTTTTTTCGCTCTTTCGCCAGATACCCCCAATTCCAAAAACTGGAAGTGACAGAGAGAGAAAAATAAATAAACCAAAATATAAAATGTATCCTTCTTATAACCCCTAACACAAAATAAAACAATTCCTCTTTACTTTTTCCACATTAAAAAAAAAATGTAATTTCCAAATACCGGGGGTGGGTTACCTGTGACGGCCCCCACGGACCACTTTCTGTTGGCCGTTGGATGAGAATCTTTTGGTTATTTGACGGTGTACGAGTGAGGATGAGGAGTGACAATAGAATTGGTTGTAGTAGAATTCTTCACCCAGTGCTTATCTGTGATCAATGGCAGTTGCGGACATATTACAAGGAGCCGTCGATTTCGTTGTGTTGATGTTGTTTGGCTGCCCCTCTTTACGATGATTGATTAAATAAACTAAATTCATGGTAAATTAGTAGGCTGTCCTACGCGGTGTTTCCAAGTTTGGCCTCGACTTAAGTGACTCCAATCACCTTGCTTGCTGCTTTACATGGACAAGTTTATTGTTTGGTATGGAGGATATGGTTAATAATTAATTCCTTTACGTGTTATATTATTGAATATAATCGCGTGTTATAATATGGGTAAATGATATTATTAAGATTTCGCACATTGAGGATATAATATTAATAAATTTTGGCTTATATTAAAGCAGTTGATGAGTTGTATCGCGTAATTTACTTGGGCTTTTAGGTTTTTATGAGGATTGAGGGTATAATGGTCCTTTGTACTTGCATATTAACGCGGGTAATTTTTCGGCGGAGTAAGTTAGCCTGCGCGCCGTTTGACTTGGTCAATGCATCCGTTATTTGCCCCTGTGTTCCCTCTTCAGCAATTTCATTATGCAACCTCTTTTTTTTTTCTTTTTTCTTCTGATAAGCAAAATCTAACATCTTTCTAAATCCAAAAGCTAAATGGCTCGGATCAATTATAAAAATACTAAAATTAGAAAAGCCACTTCTTTTTTATTTAAGGAAAAGAAAAGAGTGGTGTCTCATTGTTTTTTTTAGATGGGTTGAAGTAGGTAAGAATATCTTATTGGTAGAAACTAGTTTAATTTTCCAAATATAGCACCGCCTATTTGTCTATTTGGATGGGAATGTTAGGATTTATAGCTTCACTTGTTACACCCGAAATCCAAAATTAAAATATTCTAACCTAAAAATTGTTAATGATGATATATTTTATTTGTTTTTACTTTGGAGATAATACTAGATAAATAAATCGAGCTAACATTTTAATTTAAAACAATCTGTACTTTTATGTGTAGATACTAGATAAACTCATTTACAATGAAGATAAGCTACTTGGTTAGTCCGACGAACACGCCCTTATATGTAGATAAATTTGCATAATCCTCTCAAATTTTATCCATATCAATAAAATTATATCGCTTTTGATGAGAAAAAAAAACAATCCACAAATCAAGTCTACATGATTGAAGATCAGTTTTTTATTATTCCAAATCATCTCCTTAAATTCATAATGTATGGTCATTAATCAATAGGTTAACATTCAAGATATACATTAATTTTAACAATTAAAATACATGTTAGAACTTAAACCATCAAATTTTAGTATAACGGTCAGTAACCATAAGGTTTTTCATGGCACATATAAACAAATTCATTTATTCATAAATAAATAAATAAAAGATACATCTAGTACAAAAAATAAACTTCAATGCTCACAACAAAAATGAAAGAAAAAAAATTAGAGACAGTCTCTGCGAGGAATGGGGATGGATGCACTATACTAGATTCATGTTTTGGGAGCTGCCATGTGTCGCCAATAGACATGCTTTTGCCACTTGGTACGCATAAGTTATCAAGTGTTGGAACATCTTTGATAGCTAAGTCCACATCTAATAGGAATCTCACTCTTGTTTGGCTCATTGTTTGTATATTGCCATAACATTATCATTCTTGCATGTTTGGTTGATGGGAAATGAGACTTGAGAATGAGAAATTAATTGATTTTTTATGTTTGATAAGTCCAAGCATTGGAAATGATTGTCTGGCACATGAGAAAGTAATGAGAAAGTAAAGCCCTCCACCCCCTTGGGTTTTGTTTTCCCTCCCCATGGAAAGTTTAGGTAAATTAGCCAATATTATGCACATTTTCAAAACCATTTTGTCCCATTAATAATTTAGAATTACAATATATCATTACATGCATTTTTTTGTTTGGATTAAATATGGGTATAATTGGAAAATTATACAAATTTTGTTTTTCATTCATATTCAAAACTAACATGAGAAATAAAATAAAGTGATATATCTCAATTACTTTCTCAGCATTACCAAATAGGAGAAATGACTTGAGAAGTGAAAGTAGTTGGTTTCATTTAATAACATAACGTGTGTGAGCTGTATTAGCTTAATTGGGTCTTGAAGAATCCATAGCTTAATTGGGTCTTGAAGAATCCATGCCACCACCTCCACCATCCCTTTGAATTCTTTTTTATGCGAAGACACGTTTGAATTAGGTTTACGAATTTCACAAGTTCAAGGTAGAAATTCGAAAGCTGCATTCAATGGTAGGCAAATATTCCTTGCTCAAGTGATAGTAATTATATGTTAATATAAATGTGGATTAAGCTAGTTAGTCAGGATTTTAAGTCCGTCACATTACACTTAAGTTCGACTTTTTCTCTTTGTAACTTAGATTAATTTTGAGAATTTAGACTGTCATTTGTATAAAAATATACATATATACTTTAATGGTTTAAAATTTTAACATGTTCAGTTTAATTAGGTCTAAAATATCGATGGTATCAGAAATATCAGTAGTCCAAAAATACGAAAATTTCGATGAAAATATCGGAATATTATCGATATTTCGGTCCAAGTCGTCGATATTATCGATATTTTGGTCCATGGAGGTCTAAAATATCGATGGTATCGAAAATATCTGTAATCCAAAAACACGAAAATTTCGATGAAAATATCGGGATATTATTGATATTTAATATGATTAAAGCAAAGACAAATTAGCTTAAGCTGAGTCAAAATTAGCAATGAATTTGGGTTAGGACAAACGAAGGAAAAAACAAGACGTGGGCTAATACAAACGTGAAGTTGACAGCACATTGAGTGGTACTAGGATTGTGACTGGGGTTTTTTTATAATACGCAGCTTCCTAGAAAGTTCAATGGAAAAATTGGAAATGTCGAAATTTGTTGCTTTTCGAAGGCCAAAAAAAAACACGAACTATTGTTCAGCATATTCTCTGATACAAGGGCATCGCTGCAATGCACACGATAAAGAATGGCAAACCTGTTGGAACTTTTCGGAGAAAGTAATTAACACTAAAAAAATGTTTGTGTAGAATTTAACCCACTAACTTGTATGGTAATTAAACTGCAAATAAATAACTTCTTTCTTCAGTTAGTGCTTTTGCACATCTTTCTATAAAAGGGGCTCACATAATATTATAGGTGAATGCTAGCAATCTTGTTTCTAGCTTTTTCGTTTGGACCTTTTTTTTTGTACATCTTATACACGTGTTATAATATAAGTGGATATTTATTGATATTATTATATAAATATGGGGAAAATAAATCATGTCATCCACTCTTATTATACCATATGTCCATACTACAGTGATATTCTATAATTTACCCTCTTCATGAGGGAAATGAAGAATATCAAAAAAAGAAGGTTAGATACAATATTTGGGAATAGGTTACCAATTAAATTTTATTTTTCACTTTTTATTGCACCCATTTTTGTGCTTACTTTGTTATGGACCGACAAAAAAAAAAGAACCTTTGTCATGGAAATGATGGGTTTTCTAGACCATATAACTTTTTAACTTTTAAGTCCAAGGTAAAAGGTTAATGGATTTATTAAAAGATACATTGTCGGATGGATTCTTGGCTCTTTGAACTAAATTAAAAGACATATTCACAGAATATTGACCACCCACCTTTGGAAATGTTAGGCTTTGCAGAATTGCGGTTGGTATATGTTGTGACAGAGAAACCCTAGCCTTATCTTCCAACTCCAAGACCCAACTTAGAAAGGAAAAGAACTTGATTAAGTTGTCATTGCTTTTTGAGTGTGAATGGCAAGTGGCTGTTTCAGAACCCACATATCCAAAAGCCTCATCCGACTTTTAGGCCTCCCACCCAAGACTTTCAAAATGACCTGCCCATATTGGAAGGGCCTGCTTGGATCCATCTCTCCAACTTTTACTGTTTTTTACCATTCTAAATTTTCTACATTCAATCAAACAATTGTTTTTGAGTGGGGCCATGAGAGTTCTGATAATCGCATTTGTTTATGGTATTAAGCCATTGTGTTGTGTATGCTTATTATATTAACAATTGTTTATCTCCTCCGTAATTATATAAGCAAATTGCAGCAGCACAAACACAAGAGATGCGTGCCATTGCCTAGAGCACATCGTCCATGGCGCGGGGATTTATGTCCTAAACTTTTGACTTTTATTGGGTGGTTTGTTAAAAGGGGAGATCAATTTTAGATACCAATTTGTGTACTATTTTTTTAATAGAGATGGAAACTCACCAATACAATGGGTCTCACGCTCTATTAGAAAGATAATACACAAGTTGGTATTTAAAATTAGACTCCCTAACGTTTTCCTTTGCTAAAATCACAACATAAAAGACGCGACCTAATAAAATAACAAAAAAAGCTGCCAAACTTGTTAGGGGAGCCACACCACCCTGTCTTGTTGAGATCTGCCTTTCATTTTTGGGGACAAATGTATTGTTGAGCCTTAAATAGACAATCTAATGACTTTTAATGAGCACCATAATTTTTATAATTTAAAAAATTCCAGAAATGGGAGGCAATGGATCAAGTCTTATCTTGTGTGTAGATATAAAATGTCCTAGTACAACTAGAGCTAAAAATCCCCCACTAAAACCCACAAATTTAGATTGATAAAAATAATCCACAAATTTGAAATGGTTAAGTTTGTGAATGTTATAAACTTATGATTGATATTAGGCACATGGCAATTGTGAGATTAAAATGTTTGTAGGAGATAATCAATGATTAATGAGGAAAATGCAAGGTGTGTGGTAGTGAATTATTAAATAGGGCATAGATTTGTAGATGAAGAGGTTAAGAACTACAATCCCTACACTTGATGCGCTTGTTCACCAACATGTCCATATGGGGCTAAAGCCAATGACCCTTTTTGATAATCCTGAACCCGATTGGCTTCATTGATTGTGCGGTCGGTGAATGAGAGGTCATGGTTCTTGAAAAACTCTGGCTGCTTTGGCAGATTGAATTACCATAGTCATGTGTTTCTCATACCAAGTTTTAGCCAAATCACAGGACCAAACTTGTTGTGCCTTAGCTCGGTTAGAGTCCGATGTGGCATCGTGCCAAGGTCGAACATGTTGCCGAATATAAGCCATCCAGGTGGTCCAGGAGGAAGCAGATGGTGATGACCCAAGTTTGACCTCCATCTGTTCAGCAAGAAGAACAGAGCTGGTAACAAGAAGATGATGAAACACACAAGAGAATTCCAAGAGTAACACTCCATTATGTTGAAGAAATTTAGATAGGCGGAGATGCAAAATAACACACTCCCAAGTCCACATTATAGCTCCAGTTTGCAAGGCAATCGGCTACATAGTTTTTCTCGCGCTAAATATGATGCAGCATTGTGAGCACTCTTTTGATCAGCGCTAGAAAAGCTAATAATGAGTACTGAATTAGTTATGAACTGGTCGTAACTGTAATAGTTGATACCACATATTTTATATGAAACATAATGTTTGATGTTTAAGTTTATATTCTAGGGGGAGACATTGTTGATATCAGAAGAAGTACAATAATATAGAATGGGCTGAAGAGCTGAATACTTTTCTCGGTCAACTATAGCTTGGATAAATATTGCTCAACACACCCATCATATTGGCAAAACACTCATTTTTATCATGGGGGTGAGGGATTTTTTCTTTTTAGTGGGATGAGGGATGCGAATTTGGGACCTCTTTTAGAACGTTGGACGAGAGGTACAACACTCTTTAAAACCGTAAAGCTAAAAACACCAAAATAAATAGTAGAATTTTGAATTTCAACTCATGTGCATTTTGACATTGATTCTTCTACACATAGAGCCAATTAGATTAGAACCCCTCGTTTGAGCACACGTTTTTAATTTAACAATTTGAACACATAACATACCAGATTGCCTAGAGACAAATCATTTGCATGAAAACAAGATACTGATAGCAGGCTTATAAAAAGATGGGTGTGTGTTTTGGCACAAATGAGTCTTTAGTGATAGCTATACCAAGCACTTCTCAGGCACTGCTAGTAATGGCTCAGAATTTCCCATTGCTATCCCCAATTTGGCCTTCCAATCCATAGTGTCTGGAGTGGCATTTTCATCAAGTAACCAATCGAATTGGTGAAGCAACATGCCTGCAAGGTAAGATGTAGCATTCTATGAGCCAGAGGCACACCTGCACACATCCACCTTCCAGCTCCAAATGGAATCAGCTCATAGTGTTGACCTTTATAATCAGTTTTTGGGCCTATGAATCTCTCAGGCTTTAAATAATACCTGTGTATCTGGATCTTTTCCAATTGCATAAGTATTCACAAATACCTGTGTATCTTTAGGTATACAGTACCCCATGAAAGTGGTGTCAGGCATAGCCTTTCTTGGTACTAGGAATGGAATTGGTGGATGCAACAGTCCGTAGGGTTTCTTTGATTATGCCCTGCAAGTATGGAAGATTGTCAATATCGCGCGATCTCTTCCAACTTTCTGTTTGAACCGAGTACTTGATTGAGCTCGGTTTTGGCCTTGAGTAATGTCTCCGGGTTGTTGTTTCTGAACAAGCCAGAAATATTTTCCTGCATCACATTTGCAATTTCTTATTGTTAAGTGAATGTCCTGCTTTAATAAGTGAAACAAAGGGTACTAATTTCTTGCCGATGGAACTAATATTTTCTCCGGACTGTGAATTTATTTAGTCAAAATTCAAGAATCAGTAGACGATCAGTAACCTAGACTAATAGCTTGAGACAGTTTGGCAGGGTAACATTTTTCGAAATTCAAATAGACTCCATGTCGCAATTTCATAAACTCACATCACAGTACTCTTTACATATTATAGTTGTACAAAAATTAATTTGACATGCAACACCATCGTCCATAGTTTGAAGAGTTAGAGCTGAACAAACCACTTACCAGTATGAAAATATTGAGTTCATGATCAGAAATTTGGATGGTCCATCGTCTCCACTGCCTTCAAACCCAAGCAACACATCCAAGAAGTCCCTGTTACTTATCTGATATCTAAACGGTAAACCTCTCTCATGCGCTCCTTCACAAACTCCGAGGTCTCCTTTCATCTTTCTCTTCAAGCCCTGTAGATCCATCCATTTTAGCCATGTAAAGTAATCAGCTAGGTTTGGAAGCCCGTTCCACTCCATTAGTCCATTCATTGCCTTCGTTCGAGTTGGGATCAACCAAGTCCCTGGACAACATGTCAACGTGAGAGGTCGCCAAGAAGGTTGAAAGTCATGAGGAAAACGAAACGAGCCACATGAACTCCATGCCCTTGAATTTGAGGCTTCCTCTTCTATCCACAATTGCATGTTGTCAAGGCACTTTCTGCGTATGAAGGCCGTCTCGTTGATGCGTTTGCCCACCACCATGTCAACTGTCACTAACCGCTTCATCACACGCCACACCAGTGTGAGTGAGCCATATGGGGCTAAAGCTAGCCAATGACCCTTTGTGATAATCATAAACTCTACCCGTTTCATTAATTGTGCGGTCTGCAAATGAGAGGTCATGTTTCTTGAAAAACTCTGTAACTGTTTTGGCAGATTGAATTGACATAGTGTTTCTCATCCCAAGAATTGCCATTTTTGGGTCCTATCTATCCTAAATAAAATTTTAGTTAATTTAAATTATGATAAAAATACCGAGATACCCACTATAACACCACGTGGCATATGTTCCGACCATTAAATATGTTTCTTTTAAAATCGACCCATGTTAATAACCAGTGTGCATCAACAAAAATTAAAATTCCTAGTTGAATACATCCCATAAATCGAGTCCCTAGAAAAGCAAATTAAAGATGTAATTTTCCTAATCGATATGTCTTTTTTGGTTGAAAAATATATTTTTTTCTTATTCCTTGTTGGAGAAGGCTAGGGCTTCTCATTGAGGAGTACTTTGATGTGAATCGCTTTTCGTGTAATTTTGTAAGAAGAAACGTGTCCCATTAAGAAGGGACAACTGTACAAAGGTTGGGGGATGGACGATCACAGTCCACCTGAAAATGTGCTAAACTAAAACATAGACAGTAGCTAGAAATTAAGAAACAATGCAGATCATCTTATGCCTTATTATCCACTCTTTGTATTAGCTGTCTTACCTTGACACCATACCATGAATTTTGTTCATTCATTCTTCACCTTTCCTTTACCATGAATTTGGCTGGTGAAGATGTTCAAGGTCACCCCTCCGATATTATTAGTCTTTTACGGGGAATTAATGTATTACATATTATTATTCACCAAAAAAAAAATGTATTACATATTATTTGCCATCTTGCTCGCCATGGAAGCTAATCATTTTGATCGTTGATTAGCTAGTCTAACCCATTCTTGGTTCCGACAATGACAACCGTCTGATCTTCATTCTCACCCCCGGCCAAGTCATTGCTCAGTGTGTTACTGTCAGTGTCAAGCATAACAAATGTATTATATAACAAAATATATCCATCAGTGTGTTAAAGTCATTGTTCATGCTATCTGCTTGTGTATGAACAAATAATCAGTGTGCGTGAGATGTTCAAGAGTAATTGCCTCAAGTTATTTACTGTGCTGGAGTCCTTCATCTCTATTGGATTTGGAATCATCGCCACATCAAGTAAACTTGACCAAGTCTGCACTAACAGAAACTTCTCACCAATACACCCCAAAAAAGGCAAATGCTTGTTAGACTAACAAAATCAAGAGAAACTGAGAGATATTCTGTACCACTTAACCTATTACAATATGAAAACTCCATAAAAGGATCCCTATCAAACCTGTACTAGAGTTGTCAGGGAGGAGTAATGGCTTGGCTGTGTCTCAAAAGGATTGGACAAGGTTGAAGGATGAGGGGTAGCACTAAAGGCAGAGGATGAATGTGGGTGGGATAACAAAGGGGTTGGATCTTCTCAGATGGAAGGGGTAGAAGATGAGTGGAGGCTGTACTATAGAGGGGTTGGGATTGAGGGAAGGAAGGGCTGGGATTGGAATGGCAGTTTCAGAAGGGGGTGATTTTAGAAGGTTTAGAAGATGGGGTGTAAATTTAATGCAACCTTTCTTAAGCGTAAGATTTGATGTATTCGAATGTTGCTTGCTTAATGTACAAAACAGAGCATACCAAATTAAACTGGTCAAGTATTCTAAGTCTTAATATATACAACAGTATTGTTCTTCAGCATCCCACAGTTAACTGCCCAAACAAAACAGGTGCTAATTATGCATGCATGCCTCAAACTCTCAAGAATTGCATATATGTGATATCACTGATATGTTAGTGCTTCCAAAATTAATAGAAAAGGCATATATAAAACAATAGTAATATGGTCTCATACGTACTCTGCCAGTGTCAATGGAACTTGTCTCTCTCAATTTTTTGAGATCCTTCCTCTTTTATCAAGACAGAACATAGATGAAAAAGGAACACACAATAAAGTTTCATTAGAGCGAGCCGAATTGACTCTTAGCTAGGGAATGACAATTGCCATAGAACACTACTAGCTTATAACATCATACCTCAAGAGCCAAATTTTCAGGTATTTCTCCAACTTCTCCAACTTCATCTAATCTTTTCTTCTACTCTCTGTAGCTTTCAAGTTCCTGCATGCTGGGACACCCATATCTGATAAACGTGGAATATTTTGTAACAACATATGAAGAAAAAGTTCATTACCATTCAATATGTATTTAAATTCCTTTTTTTCTCAATCTTCAAACACAACAAAGATTATGCCAAATAAATAACCTTGATGAAGGTTTTTTTTTTGCTTTTCCCTTATGTTTGGGATAAGTAGCCTTCATCAAACAATCAACGAAAGGAACTTGAGAATGTACTATTCTCCTATTTTCAGTCTATGGGAAAATGGGGTCAGGTTTTAGTTACCCGATTTTGTATGTACATGTAAAGCTGTTTTTTAAAGTTATTCGTAGAAAAGAGCTGGAGAGTTACTCGTTTGACAGTTTGTCCAGTCTCACATACATATCCTCGAACAGTAGAGCACCATTGACTGGTAATAACTATTAAAACAGAAGACAAACTCATCTCCATCTCCCTGATTCTCTCTCTATTGCAGGCGCACACACACACACACACACATATAATATATATATATATATATATATATTGAGGCATACACTCAGAAAACTTCCAAAGATCCATTGCTTTGAGAATGGATACGATTTTCCTTCTTAAAACTCACAACTTTTGTAAAACTAGTTTATAATAAGAATGAAGTACCTTAATATTTGGGAGCTGTAAGACTAATAACCTTGAGTCTCAACTCCGACCTCCACTCTTCTTTCTTCTAAAGACTTGATGATATGAGTATATGATGCTCCCATGCACGCACCCAGCTTGCCAAGCCTCCAGAAGAGGAACACTAGGTACAATGATCCCACATGCATGCATGTTGATTTTCTGATCCCGAAGAGCACATACTAATCAAGCCAGCTTCTACCCAAGGAAAAACAAGGTACGTATAATGTTCATATCATTCTGAACAAGGAGGCATTCTTTTGATCTTGTGTTAGGATTATACTCAAGATCCACAGCAACTACATAGAAAACAAGGGGGAAAAAACAAATAAATATTCAGTTTTAACTTAATTCTTTTGCATGCTACAAGTTTCTTCATGATTTTGCAGTCTTCAGGAAAACATGAAGGAATATATATATAAGTCAAAGGAAAACCGAACAACCAGAAAATAAAAGAATGAAGAGCTTTAAGACTATAATTAGGAGGAAAACCACCTTAGACATGAAAATATTTT
Source organism: Prunus padus (assembly GCA_024362665.1). Taxonomy (NCBI): domain Eukaryota; kingdom Viridiplantae; phylum Streptophyta; class Magnoliopsida; order Rosales; family Rosaceae; genus Prunus; species Prunus padus. The sequence continues at coordinate 28,432,517 of JANFAM010000013.1, forward strand.
GCTCGGAAAACCATAATTATTTATAAATTCTTAAGATTGTTTGCTTTTCGCAGGCTTAAATGCGCAAATAGTTAAACAAGACAAATCCGCTAATGCAACTTAAAAACACCAGTAGTAGTAGTACATTGTTTTCTCATTGATGAGCAGCATAATCACTAGGATATGAAAACCCTCCCCTCGAAATAAAGAAATAGAAATAAGCAGTCCGTAGCTAATACAACAATTAATTAACTTCTTACCATATGTTGTTCCAGCTGAGCATCATGGCTGCAGGTCTTCTTTCATTATTTAATGATAATCTCCTTCGTTTGGGTTTTGATGACTCGAGCACTTCCAGAGGGTATCGGCACAGGGGACACAAGTGATTGATCTGCAGCCACGTCACGATGCAATCTTCATGAAACTGGTGTAAGCAGGGCAAGCATTTGATCGTCATTGGTGGATGATCAACCCCTTGATCTTGATCATGATCATGATCATCATCTTTTGAAGCCGGGACGACATTAATATTATCAGAGTGATGATCATCATGATGATCAAGGAGGAGCCCCTCCATACAAATATTACATGTGGACGACGGGCCCAAAGTAGGATCATCAGGCCTCACATTCTCCAAGCCCTGAATGGATGATTGAGCTGCAGGAATAAGCATGGCCCTGTATGTTTCCGAGGAATGCCTCATAACCCTAACAAGGATGTGGTGGTCGTCCGACTCCACATAGTGATAAGTGGCATCCACAATATTTACAAGAATAGGCAACTCAGAGCTGTCGTTGTCGGCCTCTTCAATGTAGTCAAGATTCTTACAATAAGAGCTGGCTGCGCACCTTGTGGGACACCCATCTTGGAAAGATGATGAGCCAATACATGCGTCCATTTAGGCCTTGATGAAAATTGCTTGACATCACGCATAGGAACATAGAAACTCCTCTCAGCAAGGAGGCGGCATGTAGAACCGTCAGGAAGATCTACTACTCGACGCGCACTAGCAATCCAAAGGAAGACTTGAGTTCTCTTTTCATAATATATACAGATTTTGAACCTGTCCCTGGGAATTGAGTCTAATGAGATTCTTACATCTTCTTTTTGATTCACACTGGTACATAAAAAACGGTACTCGTAAGCACCAGTTGACCTGCTCATGCTTTGTAATTCGGAAGCAGCAGCTGACGTGCTATTTCTCTGTAAATATAACTGGGCAGCAGCAGTTGACATGTTCATAGGAGTTGACATGTTCATAACTGGGCAGCCTTGGTTGGTGGTGGGCGTGTGTATCACTGTCAGCAAGCAACCTGTAATAATTACCTGTAGTACGTAGGAGTTGTTGTCAGGCTCAACTCCAACCTGAACTTCTGAAGGTGTTTGTTTTACATGTTTGTATGTATGTGTCTCTGTCTGTGTGTGTATATATATTTGTAGTTAACTAGCCCTAAATCAGTGAGGATGACAATCCCTATCCTTCTCAGTATATTTATCCAAAGATGTATATTTAATTTGTTAATTGCCTAGGTAAGTAAGGGTGGACTGGAGGCACGAATTTTAAACCTAAATTATTATGCAGTCGATCGAGTTTAACAACGAAAATCAAATGAGGATTGTCTGAAACAACAATTATATATAATTATAATTATGTATTTAGAGTATCCAATCCAATGGAAACATAGATGTATTCATCAATTAAGCAAGCTTAAAATATCAAACAAACAAAGCAAGTAGAACTGATGAATTCACGGAAACAACAAATAAAAGTAAAGCAAATTAAGCCGATTAAGCATGCGACAGATTGATGAATGAAATACTTACGTGCGAAGCCGATCGAGATAGATACCGTTTGCTTGCTTTTCTTCGTGATAATGCGGACAGAGAGAGAGAGAAATGGGTACGGAGGGAAGTTAATTTAGGGTTTGTTATGTCGGATTTATATTTGTTGCATACTGCATGTGTATGTCATGGTTCAATCTTAAATTGATTTGATTTTGGTGAGGCAGAGGAGAGTGGTGAAGGGATGTCGGTGAGAGGGAGGAAGATGAGGGAGGAGGGAAGGGAGTTGTTGACTGCCATCGGTGGCAGCCCTTCCGTAGAATAAAAAGGAAATGTAAGGAAATTCTTTGCCCTTTCGCCGTTAAACAAACCCTAAAATTAACTGAGTATACCTAATATCAAACTATTTATTGAATTACTAATTTATCCTAATATAAAATGACAAAAAATAATATATTGAATATTGAAACAAAGTAATTTTAATAAATACATCCTACTCAATATATTGAATCATAATTAAATTAAAATTTCAGAATTTGATTTCAAACTGATTTGAGATTCAAAGTTTTTGTCGAGTGTAAATTTGTTTTCTATCACTTCAATAGTTCCTGACATCGAAGAAGAAGCTTTGAGAGGAAAAACAAGCATGTATATTCTCTGTACAGGCACCAGCATGGTAGAAGTCACGCATTTTTTTCTTTTGTAACCAAGGGTGAAGAAACCAAAACTGAAGCCAAATTCCTAATAAGACCAAACTTCTTTCAATCAATGCCTATGATAGCTGCAGTTCTACATACTATGATTCTTAACACTTAATCAATGCCTATCAAAGACAAATTTGCTTATCAATCCAACCTTTAACGAGCCATCACAAATAATCTCTGCAAGAACACAACCCATATCCCTAAAGTGATGATATCGCTTTGAATCTCTGACCACAATTTCTCGATTAATAACCTTGGAAATCGCTTTGCATCAGCATATATATTCGAAAGCAAGATGTAGTACCTGCAGTTATTTGGGTCCGACTCACACAATTTGGCTTCAGTTTTGGTGAGACTCACATAAGTTTGGTGACGACAATTTCAAAGGTGAAGAAACCAAACCTGCTGAACCTTCAACTCCGACGGTAAGTGCATTAACATTTTCTTCGGGGGTTTACTTGTTTTCACTCTCAGATTATATTAATTGAAATAAAATGAAATTATTTTCAGACTAGATGGAGGAAAAGGTTTTAAAGTGGAAACGTAATCATAGAAAGATAAATATGTTATTTGATTCAAGGAGATTCATTCCAGCAAAACGCAAAACAGAGAACAAGAACAATTCATGTAAAATAGGATATACTTAGTATTAGAGTGTTATGTGATATAGTGTATTAGGGTGTATTAGGGGTATTTTTGATAGTTCAATATGGTGTATTTAATTAATTTTACATTTTGATTTAATTATTAGAGTGTACTTATATCATACTCAGTTAATTTTAGGGTTCGTTTAACAGCACCCCTATTTTATTATTCTTCTTCTCTGCCCTTGTCTCTAAGGATGGTCATCAATCCGGCCGATCCGGTTATACCGGCCGAACCGATTATATTGATTTGGTTTTGACTAAAGAAAAAGTCAACAGTTTGAAAAACCGATCCTAACCGGTTTGGTTTGGTTCGGCTACGGTTTGAGTGTTTTTAAAACTGTCCTAAATCAAACCGAACCAATATAACTCTTAATATTAATTTTTATTTAATGTACATGTGTCAAACAACAATTGGAGAGTAAAAAGAATAACATGTACAACAATTGGAGAGTAAAAAGAATAACATGTACCATTTCTATGTGGACCCCAAAACATGCAAAACCCCATTCTGAAAAAACCCTAGCCAAGCAGCCGCCTACCTTATCTCTCTCACTCGATTCCCCCCTCCGTCTACTCTCTCTATCTCCGCCTCTATTCTCATTTTCTCAGTCCTTCGTTGCCTCTCTCTTTGCTTCCTCACGCCGCTTACATGTGGTTTTGTCTAATGCTCGTGCTGCGGCTGTTGGAAGATATGAACCAGAAGCCACGAAGATGCTAAGAGACCAAAGCGTGAGTATCAGAGCCGTCGCTCCTGTAATCGAACAGTTCCAGCGCAAGATCGCTTCCATGGGTACCGTCTCATCTCATCCCGTATTTCTTGGAGTTTCGGTTTTTGGATTGTTCATGGCTATTTTATTTTTGATCTGATTCGTGTTGATTACTTTCTTGTTTTTGAAAATCTGTATTGGCTTTTACTTTTTCAACGCTTCCCCAGCTGAGCTGCTTTTGCTCAGTACTTTTTCAACGCTTCCCCAGTAAGATGTATATTTAATTTGTTAATGACAGGCAAGTCATTTTGTGTTTCAACAATTTTTACTTCCAATTTAGGGCTTCTCTGATTAATTCGCGCTAAAATTGGCTGAATTTTCTTGGTGTTTGGTTGCAGGATTTCTCGAGTCTCAGTGTGGCCTGAGAAATCAGCAATGGATTTGGTCTCTGGTTACAAGGTGACCTAACTTCTCCCTCTCTCTCTCTCAGTCTTTCTTTTTTCCTTTACAAACTCGTTTGGTCTCTTATGGATTCTCGTGCAGGGAGTTGTAGGGCTCGTTTTTGGCAACGAGAAATCTGGTTCTTCAAATGAAGATAGGTACTCCTCTCCTTCTTTATTCACCAAATTCCATACACACTACTCCCGCTGTTGCTTAGTTATAATTGTTGAATGGTATGTGACCAATCTACTCTGTCATTGTTTCAATATGTAGCTATGTTGAACGCTTGCTCGATTGTATTAGCAATGGTAAACTGTCAGAGGACAGGAGGACTGCTATGCTCGAGCTTCAATCTGTTGTGGCTGAAAGCTCTAATGCACAGCTAGCATTTGGAGCAATGGGTGATTGCTTCTCTTCTTGTTTGCAAATTGCAACAGTGGTTTAGCTTTTCATTTTATGTTTGTCATCTGTGACATTTTTCATTCTTTTTTTCTTTTTGCAGGCTTTCCAGTTATGATGGGCATATTAAAGGAAGAACGCGATGATGTTGAAATGGTTGCTAAATTTTTTTCTTCTTTTTATATTTCCCCTTAATCTCATTTGTTTTTCCCGAGTTATCATGTTAGAATCCGTTCTGGTGTTTTATTGAAACTGTTTGGGTGCCACTGATGAAACTGTTTTTATTTTCTGATAGAGATATTTCACTTTTACTGCTTCTTTTTGGGTTTCTGGAATGCGAATGTGATTGTTATGTCCTTTTCACCTGTCCCAGTGATTCTTATGAATTTTCCTCCAAAAGTAAATGTCAATTTATATTCATGCATAAAGTCTCATTTATGTTTTCCGCATATGCAGGTTCGAGGTGCCCTAGAAACTCTTGTAAGTGCCTTGACTCCTATTGACCATGCAAAAGGCCCAAAGAATGAAATTCAACCAGCTCTAATGAACGCTGATTTGCTCTCCAGAGAAGCAGACAACATTTCACTTCTTCTGAGTTTGCTGGTTAGAGTTCTCTAATTATATTTGCAACATTCTATTTAAAGTTGCTTGATTTTTGCTATATTTACTAGGTTCATGCACATAGTTTGACAATGTTTTTATTCATTTTTGTTGTTTTTGCAGTCAGAGGAGGATTTCTATGTACGATATTACACTCTTCAACTTTTGACAGCTCTTCTTACAAATTCTCCAAATAGGTATCAGTGTAGAACTACTATTTCCCTTTAGTCTAAATTTTTGGATTCTTTTAGTGGTTTTAGAAAGAATTTTTTCTGAGTTCCTCATCAGGTTACAGGGAGCCATTCTGACCATACCTCGTGGTATAACTCGCTTAATGGATATGCTTATGGATCGTGAGGTACAATTCACTGGATGATAATTTATCATTTTGCATTTAACTCTATTATCAGCATGTTTCGCTACAATTTAACTTTTAAGCTAAAATTTATGTTTCTCATTTTGACCCTAAACCCTGTATTATATGAGTGGCCTTGCTCATTTTGTAATGTTAATGTCACTTTCTATACACTGTTGGATTGGAATAAGTAAAAGCTTTGGTAATTGGTGATGGTGCAATAGCTTTTTCCTTTTCTTTTGGTTGAAGGAGCAATTTACCTGAATTTGAATGATTTTTTGTTTGTTTGTCTAATTATATGCAAATAAATATGTAAACATGATCTCATTCTCATTACAGGGCTTTTAATTAGGATAAAGTAATGCAAATACTTGATGGCCACGTTTGACAACTAACATCATTTCCTTTACCTACATCTTTCAAACTTGAACCCTTTTAATTACATCACTCATCACTTGTTTGTCTCTGTGACTTGTTAGAGAATCTCATGTGGAGGAGTCTGCCTCTATTGTGGAGAATCTCCAATAACTGGAAGACAAGCTTCAGTCTGTTGAGTTAGAGTCAGCAGACAAACAAGTGGAAGAGCAGGTTGTCACTGCTTTGTATGTTTTATTTATATTTTTGTTTGTTTACAGTTTTAATTTTTGTCATTTTTCGAATTTTGTAGTGGTTTCAGTTTTTGTTGTTTATTGATTTCTGTTTTAATTATTTAGTGAACCTCCCCAACCGAAGCTTTTTGTGGATGATGTGCTTTTGAACTTTCTTGAAAATTACCGCATATTTGCCTTAGGCAAGGTGCGCAATGTTGAGAGTTTTGGAGCTGCGAAATTGAAGCTGAAAGAGATGCTTGCACCTGATGGGAGCATCGGGAATGCTGGTATGACCTGTTTTATCTAGCCTCATGGTTTTCCTGGTATTCAAGAGTTTGGTGATTTTTTGGATGCTTCTACTCCCAATCCGCAATGTGCATATAAAGATATGGAAACATCCAAAAAATCACGGAACTCTTGAATACCAGGGAAACCATGAGGCTGGATAAAGCGGGTCATACCAGCATTCCCGATGCTCGCATCAGGTGCAAGCATTGCTTTCAGCTTCAACTTCGCAGCTCCAAAACTCTCAGCATTGCTCACCTTGCCTAGGGCAGATGTGCGTTAATTTTCAAGAAAGTTCAAAAGCTCATCATCTGCAGAAAGCTTCGGTTGGGGAGGTTCACTAAATAATTAAAACAGAAATCAATAAACAACAAAAAACGAAACCACTACAAAATTCGGAAAAGCACAAAAATTAAAACTGTAAACAAACAGAAATATAAATAAAACATACAAAGCAATGACGGCCTGCTCTTGCACTTGTTTGTCTGTTGACTCTAGCTCAACAGACTGAAGCTTGTCTTCCAGATATTGGAGATCCTCCATAGCACATGCACACTCCTCCACATGAGATTCTCAAACAAGTCATAGAGACAAACAAGTGATGTAATTAAAAGGGTTCAAGTTTGAAAGATGTAGGTAAAGGAAGAAATGATGTTAGTTGTCAACGTGGCCATCAAAGTATTTGCATTACTTTATCCTAATTAGCCATCCAGGTGGTCCAGGAGGAAGCAGATGGTGATGACCCAAGTTTAACCTCCATCTGTTCAGCAAGAAGAACATAGCTGGTAACAAGAAGATGATGAAACTCACGAGAATTCCAAGAGTAACACTCCATTATGTTGAAGAAATTTAGCCACTATGATACAAGTTTTTCTTCTATTATTTTGTGCACTCTTTTGATCAGCGCTAGAAAAGCTAATAATGAGTACTGAACTGGTCGTGTAACTGTAATAGTCGATACCACATATTTTGTATGAAACATAATCGTTTACTTAATCTTTGATGTTTAAGTTTATAGTCCAGGGGAAGACATTGTTGATATCAGAAGAAGTACAATAATACTGAAGAGCTGAATACTTTACTCGGTCAACTATAGCTTGGATAAATATTGCTCCAAACACCCATCATATTGGCAAAACACTCATTTTTATCATGGGGGGAGTTTTTTTTCTTTTTAGTGGGATGACGGATGCGAATTTGGGATCTCTTTTAGAATGTTGGACAAGAGGTAATACACTCTTTAAAACCATAAAGCTAAAAACACCAAAATAAATAGTAGAATTTTGAATTTCAACTCATGCATTTTGACATTGATTCTTCTACGCATAGAGCCAATTAGAATCCCTCGTTCGAGCACACGTTATTAAATTAATAATTTGAACACATAACATACCAGATTGCCTAGAGACAAATCATTTGCATGAAAACAAGATACTGATAGCAGACTTCTAAAAAGATGGGTGTTTTGGCACAAATGAGTCTTTAGTGATAGCTATACCAAGCACTTCTCACGCACTGCTAGTAATGGTTACCTTGCAACATGCCTGCAAGGTAATATGTAGCATTCTATGAGCCAGAGGCACACATCCATCTTCCAGCTCCAAATGGAATCAGCTCATAGTGTTGGCCTTTATAATCAGCTTTTGAGCCTATGAATCTCTCAGGCTTTAAATAATACCTGTGTATCTGGGCGTCTTCCAATTGCATAAGCATTCACAAATGTATCTTTAGGTATAAAGTACCCCATGAAAGTGGTGTCAGGCATAGCCTTTCTTGGTACTAGGAATGGAATTGGTGGATGCAACCGTCCGTAGCGTTTCTTTGATTATGCCATGCAAGTATGGAAGATTGTCAATATCGCGCGCTCTCTTCCAACTTTCTATTTGACCGAGTACTTGATTGAGCTCGGTTTTATCCTTGAGTAATGTCTCCGGGTTGTTATTTCTGAACCAGCCAAAAATATTTTGCTGCATCACATTTGCAATTTCTTATGGCAGTTTCAGAAGGGGGTGATTTTAGAAGGTTTAGAAGATGGGGGTGTAAATTTAATGCAACCTTTTCTTAAGCGTAAGATTTGATGTATTCGAATGTTGCTTGCTTAATGTATAATACAGAGCATACCAAATTAAACTGGTCAAGTATTCTAAGTCTTAATATATACAACTGTATTGTTCTTCAGAATCCCATAGTTTACTGCCCAAACAAAACAGGTAGGGGTGGGCGCGGTCCGGTTCGGTTTCAAGCTCACATCGAATCGGTATTATTCATCCAAATAAATTGAAGTTGACTTGGAAAAATATTAATTATAAAATTAAAAATATAGCATTAGATTTTACAAAATATGTAAAAAATATGATTTAGATAGCAAACCTTCAAACTTTAAGAATTAAAAATATAGCATTGTTGACTTTTTGGTCAACCAATTTTTGTTTTCGATCCTGTTCGGTCCGGTCCGAATGCCCACCCCTAAAAACAAAGTGCTAATTATGCATGCATGGCTCAACTCTAAAGAATTGCATTATGTGATATCACTGATATGTTAGTGCTTCCAAAATTAATATATAAAACAAAAGTAATATGGTCTCATACGTACTCTGTCAATGGTGTTAACGAGTATTAGTACAAAGGGAGTCAAGATTGATACATGTTAACGATATTAGTACAAAGGCTTCAGATTAATACGATCCACGTAATGTGTTGTCGGGCATGCATTGGCGATCACGTGGGTCAAAGTTAGTTAGATTACTTAGAGACTAAGAAAGCTAGTTAGCTATATAAGCATGCAATTAAGCATAGTTTTCATTCATTCAACATCAGAACAAACTTTGAACAGAAATATACAGAGAACTTCTCTCTCTTTCTTCTTCGTTACTTCTTCAGAAAACCTAGCTTTCATTTCACCATGGTTAACATGGTATCAGAGCTTCGGCTCTTCGATTCCTGATCCTGTGTGCTTCCGCTACACTTTCTCATCATCAATTTCTCGATCTCAAGCTGAATCAAGGGCTGGATGGTGGATTCAAATCATTCCCTCAGATCTGGCGATTCTGCAAGTTTTTCCAGTGACCTTCATTCATACGATGTTCTTCTTGAATTAATGGTGTATTCTTCTCTGGTATGCTGTTTCTAACTTCAATTTCATGTAAGAATGATATACTTTCATTAAAGCACGAAGCGGTGTACACAAGTTCCTTGAAGCACGAAGCATTGTTCTTTGATTTACTTGAAGCACGAAGCAGAATTTCTATAAGCACGAAGCAAGTCTCTTTGATTCATTGAAGCACTAAGCAATTCTATAAGTTCTCAAGTTAGTTGATTAATTGAACTGTCATGACGATTCATCGCTCAAAATTGAGAATCGCTAGGTGTTCGACTATCAAATTTGAATGATGATAATTTTGTGAAATGGAATTATCAATTAGAGTCGGTGCTACAAGGATATGACTTATATGGTCATTTTGATGGTTCATCTGTGTGTCCATCTAAATATGTCATCACTGAGTCTGAAGGTGTTACGTCTGAGATAATCGAGGATTATCGCAACTGGATTCAAGTGGATAAAGCTCTGTTGAGTTTACTTATCGCCACACTATCAGATGAGGCCATTGAATATGTCATTGGATGCAAATTAGCTAGGGATGCATGGTTATGTCTCACGAGATAGATATGCTTCAGTTTCTGTGGCTCGAGTAAATCAGCTTAAGATCGAGTTACATACCATTCACAAGGGAGGTGAATCTGTAGAGAAGTTCTGCTTCGTTTAAAACATATTCGAGATCAACTCTCAAAGAGGTTTTAAACTTTCTGATGATGACATTATCATTGCAGCTCTAAATGGTTTACCACAAGAATTTGACATGATCAAAACAGTTCTTATTGCTAGAGAAACACCTATCACTCTTAAGGAGTTTCGAGCTCAGTTGTTGTCAGTTGAGAAAAATATTGAGTCTAGAATGTTAGCACTCAGTCATTCTATGACCGGTTTGATGAGTGTCAGTTCTTTTGAGCATGGATCATCGTCTCGCCTCAAGATACTTCTCGGAGGTCTAACTCTACAGTGGGTACTATAACTGCTCAATCACAAGTCTCCTCTTTTCCTATGGGATTTCTTGGAGTTAAGACACGACCTACTATATCTCATGATGGAGGTTCATATAGGCCAACAGAAATCATTTTCAAGGTTCTTCCCAATCAGTGACGATAATACATATCGGTCTCATAATGCATCTCGCATCTGCCAATCAGTTTGTTCCTCGAGGAAGAGGTTTCAACAATGGTCGGTTTTCTAATCATTATCATCAAAGAGGAAGTTTTTCACCAATGTTCTCATTTGGACCACGATCTCAAGCTATTCCCGAGTGTCAAATCTGCAATAAGAGAGGACATACTGCACCTAAGCGCCATTTTCGAATTCCGGATAGTACTTCATCACCTATACTTGAGTGTCAAATCTGTGGCAAGAAAGGGCATATTGCACTTAATCGCTATCATCGAGCTAATTTTGCATATCAAGGCTCTCCTCCTCCTCAATCTATTCAGTCTATGTCAGCTAATTTTTCTGCACATTATCCTCCACATGATCTACGGATTCTTGTGACGGTGGTGCCTCTCATCATATGACTCCTCATGCTAGTCAATCGCAAGCATCAGCTCCTTATGTCTATGAAGAAAAGATTACTATAGGAAATGGGGAAGGTCTGAACATAGATCATGTTGGCTATTATACTCTATCGGCTTTACTCGGAACATTACACTTAAAAACAAGTGTATCATGTTCCTCACCTAGCTACAAATTTGTTGTCACTCTATCAACTCGTAAGGATAATCGGTGTTATGTTATCTTTGATGAAGCTCATATATATGTGCAGGACAAGCTCACAAATCAGATTCTGTATCAAGGTCCGAGTAACAACGGTCTCTATGCAATCCCACAGTTCCATTCCAAAGCTTCTCAGATTCCAACATCTTCCTTACCTTCTTCACCATCTGATAGTGCAAATAAAGAAGAAGTCATCAATAAAGAAGAGTTGTCCAATAAAGCGAGCTCGCTTTTGTGTCCTCCTTCAAGCTCTCATGCCTTGCTGGGGCAACATGTCAACACCAAGTTATGACATCTTCGTTTAGGACATGTTTCCAATGATGTACTTAATCACATGTTAAAAGTTTCTAGGATTCCTCTGCTGGCAGATTCCTCTTCTGAAATGTGTGATGCTTGTATCCAAGGAAAAATGCATAGATTACCTTTTCCTTCTTCATCTACCATTAGTTCTCAGCCCTTTTCTAAGCTTCATACAGATGTGTGGGGTCCCTCAGCTGTTGTAGCTGTAGGAGGGTATAGATACTTTCTCCTCATTGTAGATGATTGTACTCGTTACACAGGTTCTTACTATGCTATCTCCATATCACAAGATGTTTGGTACTCATCCAGACCTTCTTTCTCTAAGGGTGTTTGGTTCTAGTGTCTATCCTTTCTTGAGACCATACAATGCTCACAAATTGGAACCTAGATCAAGAATGTGTGTCTTCTTGGGATATTCCATGGGGTATAAAGGTGTACTGTGTTATGATATTCATACTCAGAAGGTTATTATTTCGAGACATGTTATTCACAATGAGCAAGTGTTTCCATTTCATAGTATTGCATCTTCTACTGCGACTTCTCAGCAACTGTCCTCTTCTAAGTCTTCATCCAGCCACTCTCCACCAGTTGCTGTTGTTTTGCAATCTACTCCATCTTCTCAACATGTTGATACACCTGTTATTTCATCTTCTTCATTGAATTCAGATTCTTCATCTTCTGTTGAATCTGGAATGCAGGAAGATCAAATGCTGCCAAGTTTCACAGATGCACAATTAGAAGTCATACTTCCTCTTGAATCTTCCTCTACACAGTTACAAGAGTCGTCTCATCCGATATCTTCTCTGAATAGTCATCCTATGCAAACTAGATCCAAATCTGGCATTGTACAACCAAAGCAACTTCCAGGTTTTACTTGTTTTCATACACAGCTCAGTTCCATTCATGAACCAGATGCTCCCTCTCATTTAAACAAGCCATTGGTCAGCGAGTAATGGCAACAAGCCATGACGAAGAAATTCGAGCCCTTGACCAACAAGGCACTTGGACTCTAGAGTTCCTCCTCCCATCAATACTAACATTGTTGGTTGTAAATGGATCTACAAAATTAAAAGGCATCTTTGATGGGACTATCTCTCGCTATAAGCTCGGCTAGTGGCTCGGGGATATAGTCGGGGAATATGGTTTGGACTATGAAGAAACTTTCAGTCCTGTGGTTCGACATACAAGCTGTAACGCCTTATTCTTAGTTTGGCTGTCAACTTTCAATGGGAATTACGACGACTAGATGTGAAAAATGCATTTTGCATGGTGAATTGCAAGAAGAGGTGTTTATGAAGCAACCTCTCGGCTTTGTGGATTCACAACATCCACGATTATGTGTGCAAACTTGAAGTCTCTCTATGGCTTGAAGCAAGCTCCTCGTGCATGGAATGCTAAATTTACTATTTACCTACCTTAGGTTTCTCGACTTCACACTCACGATCCCGATCTGTTTGTGAAGAAAAGCGCTACAAATTGTTATTCTCTTACTCTCACGTTGATGACATCATCATCACGAGGATCGACTCAATGTATCTTACGTGGTTCCGCGATCTTAGTGTTATTTTTGAACTCAAGGACTTGGGTCAGCTACGATATTTTCTTGGTCTTGAAGTGCAATATCATTCAAAGGGCGATTATTTGTTAATCAAAGCCAAATATGCCAAAGATCTCATTAAAAAAGGCTTCCATGGATATGTACAAACCATATAGCACTCCTTCTAAACCCCATCACGGTGTTAAAAAGCAGAAGGCGATCTTCTGAGATCCTACTTTATTTGAAGCCTTGTTGGTGCTCTTGATTATCTCACCTTTACTAGACTGACATTGCCTATCGATTAATACGTATGCCAATTTATGCACAGCCCTATGATGTTCACTTTGGTGCGGTTAAAAGGATTCTTCGATATGTGAAAGGCACTTTGCATTTTGGGATCACATTTAATCTAGGCTCCATGTTTTATCCAGGTTATTGTGATGCGAGTTAGTGGAGATATCAATACTGCAGGTCAACCAGTTATGTGGTGTTCCTTGGCTCCACTCCCTATCTCTTGGTCTTCCAAAAGCAGGCTTCTTGTCTCTCTGCGGTTCTGCGGCAGTATCGTGCTCTTGCCCATTGTGCTTTGACATCTCTTGGATACGACAAGTGATGTGTGATCTTCATATGATAATCCACTTTGCACCTATTCTACACGGTGATAATTTGTCTGCTCTAGCGCTTAGTGCTAATCCTGTATTTCACTCCGTATTAAACACATGGATGTGGATTATCATTTCATCGGGGAGAGGGTTCAAGTAAGGATGCGATTGTGAAGTATGTTCCCACGGATGAGCAGTGGTGATGTTCTCACTAAAAGGCCACAGTCAATCTTGATGAACATTGCTCCAACCTCAGCCTTGGGTCTCCCAGAGTTGAGCTTGAGGGGGGTGTTAACGATATTAGTACAAAAGTCGATATTGATACATGTTAACGGTATTAGTACAAAGGCTTATGTATTAATACGATCCAACGTAATGTGTTAAAGGGCATGTAGTGGCCGATCACGTGGGTCAAAGTTAGTTAGATTACTTAGAGACTAAGAAAGCTAGTTAGCTATATAAGCATGCAATTAAGCATTGTTTTCATTCATTCAACAACTGTAACAAACTTTGAACAGAAATATCAGAGAACTTCTCTCTCTTTCTTCTTCGTTACTTCTTGAGAAAACCTAGCTTTCATTTCACCATGGTTAACAAATGGAACTTGTCTCTCTCAATTTTCTGAGATCCTTCCTCTTTTATCAACAAAGAACATAGATGAAAAAGGAACACACAATAAAGTTTCATTAGAGCGAGCCGAATTGACTCTTAGCTAGGGAATGACAATTGCCACAGAACACTACTAGCTTATAACATCATACCTCAAGAGCCAAATTTTCAGGTATTTCTCCAACTTCTCCAACTTCATCTAATCTTTTCTTCTACTCTTGACTGTAGCTTTCAAGTTCTTTCATGCTGGGACACCCATATATCTGATAAACGTGGAATATTTTGTCACAACATATGAAGAAAAAGTTCATTACCATTCAATATATATTTAAATTCATTTTTTTCTCAATCTTCAAATAAAACAAAAATTATGCCAAATAAATAGCACCTTGATGAAGGTTTTATTGCTTTTCCCTTATGTTTGGGATAAGTAGCCTTCATCAAACTATCAACGAAAGGAACTTGAGAATGTACTACTCTCCTATTTTCAGTCTATGGGAAAATGGGGTCAGGTTTTAGTTACCCGAGTTTGTATGTACATGTTTAAGCTGTTTTTTAAAGTTATTCGTAGAAAAGAGCAGGAGAGTTACTCGTTTGACAGTTTGAACAGTCTCACATATACATATTCTCGAACAGTAGAGCACCATTGACTGGTAATAACTATTAAAACAGAAGACAAACTCATCTCCATCTCCCTGATTCTCCCTCTATCTCATACACACGTGTGTGCAGGCGCGCACACACACACACACACACACACATATATATATATATATATATATTGAGAGCACACACTCAGAAAACTTCCAAGGATCCATTGCTTTGAGAATGGATATGATTTTCCTTCTTAAAACTCACAACTTTTGTAAAAGTAGTTCATAACAAGAATGAAGTACCTTAATATTTGGGAGGTGTAAGACTAATAACCTTGAGTCTCAACTCCAACCTCCACTCTTCTTTCTTCTAAAGACTTGATGATATGAGCATATGATGCTCCCATGCATGCACCCAGCTTGCCAAGCCTCTAGAAGAGGAACACCAGGTACAATGATCCCACATACATGCATGTTGATTTTATGATCCCGAAGAGCACATACTAATCAAGCCAGCTTCTGCCTAAGGAAAACCAAGGTACGTATAATGTTCATATCATTCTGATCTAGGAGGAGTTCTTTTGATCTTGTGTTAGGATTATACTCAAGATCGACAGCAACTACATAGAAAATGAGGGGGGAAAACAAATAAATATTATCAGTTTTAACTTAATTCTTTTGCATGCTACAAGTTTCTTTCATGATTTTGCAGTCTTTAGGAAAACATGGAGAAATATATATAAGTCGCAGGACCAAACAACCAGAAAATAAAATAAAAGAATGAAGAGCTTTTAGACTACAATTAGGAGGAAAACCACCTTAGACATGAAATTATTTTGCTCGGAAAACCATATATTTTTTATAAATTCTTAAGATTGTTTGCTTTTCGCAGGCTTAAATGCGCAAATAGTTAAACAAGACAAATCCGCTAATGCAACTTAAAAACACCAGTAGTAGTAGTACATTGTTTTCTCATTGATGAGCAGCATAATCACTAGGATATGAAAACCCTCCCCCCGAAATAAAGAAATAGAAATAAGCAGGTCCGTAGCTAATACAACAATTAGTTAACTTCTTACCATATGTTGTTCCAGCTGAGCATCATGGCTGCAGGTCTTCTTTCATTATTTAATTATAATCTCCTTCGTTTGGGTTTTGATGACTCGCGCACTTCCAGCGGGTATCGGCACAGGGGGCACAAGTGATTGGTCTGCAGCCACGGGACGATGCAATCTTCATGAAACTGGTGTAAGCAGGGCAAGCGTTTGATTGTCATTGGTGGATGGCGAAGATCAACCCCTTGACCTTGATCTTGATCATCATCATCATCATCTTGTGAAGCAGGGACGACATTAATATTATCAGAGTGATGATGATCATGATGATCAAGGAGGAGGCCCTCCATACAAATAGTACATGTGGACGACGGGGACAAAGTAGGATCATCAAGCCTCACATTCTCCAAGCCCTGAATGGATGATTGAGATGCAGGAATAAGCATGGCCCTGTATGTTTCCGAGGATTGCCTCATAACCCTATCAAGGATGTGGTTGTGGTGGTCTGACTCCAGATAGTGATAAGTGGCATCCACAATACGTACAAGAATAGGCAACTCATAGCTGTCGTTGCCGGCCTCTTCAATGTAGTCAAGTATTCTTACAATAAGAGCTGGCTGGGCACCTTGTGGGACACCCATCTTGGAAAGATGATGAGCCAATACATGCGTCCATTTAGGCCTTGACGAAAATTGCTTGACATCACGCATGGGGACATAGAAACTCCTCTCAGCAAGGAGGCGGCATGTAGAACCATAAGGAATATCTACTGCACGACGCTCACCAGCAATCCAAAGGAAGACTCGAGTTCTCTTTTTATAATATATACAGATTTTGAACATGTCCCTGGTAGGCCTGTAAAATGGGCCGGGCCGGGCCAGCCCGGCCCTAAGCAATGTGAGCCCAAGCCCTACCCAATCCCTGGGAATTGAGTCTAATGAGATTCTTACATCTTCTTTTTGATTCACACCGGTACATAAATAACGGTACTCATAAGCACCAGTTGACCTGCTCATGCTTTGTAATTCGGCAGCACCAGCTGACGTGTTCCTTCTCTGTAAATATAACTGGGTAGCAGCAGTTGACATGTTCATGCTTTGTGCCTTGGTTGGTGTGCGTGTGTATCACTATCAGCAAGCAACCTGTAATAATTACCTGTAGTACATAGGAGAGTTGTTGTCAGGCTCAACTTCTGAAGGTGTTTGTTTTACATGTATGTGTCTCTGTGTGTGTATATATCAATGAGGATGAGGTGACAATCCCTAAATCAATGAGGATGACAATCCCTATCCTTCTCCAACAAGGAATATAATAGGAAAAGAAGTATATTTATCCAAAGATGTATATTTAATTTGTTAATTGCCTAAATTAGTATGCAGTCGATCGAGTTTAACAACGAAAATCAAATGAGGATTGACTGAAAATCAAACAAAGCACGTAGAACTGATGAATTCACGGAAACAACAAATAAAAGTAAAGCAAATTAAGCCGATTATGCATTCGACCGTTGATGAATGAAAAACTTACGTGCGGAGCCGATCGAGATAGATACTGTTTGCTTGCTTTTCTTCGTGATAATGCTACGGACATAGAGAGAGACCTAACAATTTAACAAACAAACCCAGCCCCTGGTAAACTCCTACATTGGACTGGAGGACAGCCCAAATTTAATCTTGGGCCAACTTAGGTTTGCTAAAACCAAATAAGCTGGAAGTGGGCTTGAAGGCACAATAGCCCGAAACTTTTCCGCCGAGGATGTAAGTCTCGGGTCAGTGCGTTTACACGTAATTAATTAATTTTTATTTTATATTATTAATAAATTACGTCTTCTTCAGGCTAAGCGAGAAGGGAAGAGTGTTGGCGTAGCTGTGCCATGTTCTGCGTTTTGGTCAGGACTTAGAATTTACCAAAAAAAAAAGATCGCGAAAGCAAAAGTGAATCTCTTAAGATTAGATCGATCACTTCATATCCCTCTCATCGAGTCGTCAGCTTAATTCCCGGTCTCAGTTTCTCAAGCAGGCAAGTCATTTTGTGTTTCAACAATTTTTGCTTCCAATTTAGGGCTTCTCTGATTAATTCGCGCTAAAATTGGCAGAATTTTCTTGGTGTTTGGTTGCAGGATTTCTCGAGTCTCAGTGTGGCCTGAGATATCAGCAATGGATTTGGTCTCTGGTTACAAGGTGACCTAACTTCTCCCTCTCTCTCTCAGTCTTTCTTTTTTCCTTTACAAACTCGTTTGGTCTCTTATGGATTCTCGTGCAGGGAGTTGTAGGGCTCGTTTTTGGCAACGAGAAATCTGGTTCTTCAAATGAAGATAGGTACTCCTCTCCTTCTTTATTCACCAAATTCCATACACACTACTCCCGCTGTTGCTTAGTTATAATTGTTGAATGGTATGTGACCAATCTACTCTGTCATTGTTTCAATATGTAGCTATGTTGAACGCTTGCTCGATTGTATTAGCAATGGTAAACTGTCAGAGGACAGGAGGACTGCTATGCTCGAGCTTCAATCTGTGGTGGCAGAAAGCTCTAATGCACAGCTAGCATTTGGAGCAACGGGTGATTGCTTCTCTTCTTGTTTGCAAATTGCAACAGTGGTTTAGCTTTTCATTATATGTTTGTCATCTGTGACATTTTTCATTCTTGTTTTTTTCTTTTTGCAGGCTTTCCAGTTATGATGGGCATATTAAAGGAAGAACGCGATGATGTTGAAATGGTTGCTAAAATTTTTCTTCTTTTTATATTTCCCCTTAATCTCATTTGTTTTTCCCGAGTTATCATGTTAGAATCCGTTCTGGTGTTTTATTGAAACTGTTTGGGTGCCACTGATGAAACTGTTTTTATTTTCTGATAGAGATATTTCACTTTGACTGCTTCTTTTTGGGTTTCTGGAATGCGAATGTGATTGTTATGTCCTTTTCACCTGTCCCAGTGATTCTTATGAATTTTCCTCCAAAAGTAAATGTCAATTTATATTCATGCATAAAGTCTCATTTATGTTTTCCGCATATGCAGGTTCGAGGTGCCCTAGAAACTCTTGTAAGTGCCTTGACTCCTATTGACCATGCAAAAGGCCCAAAGAATGAAATTCAACCAGCTCTAATGAACGCTGATTTGCTCTCCAGAGAAGCAGACAACATTTCACTTCTTCTGAGTTTGCTGGTTAGAGTTCTCTAATTATATTTGCAACATTCTATTTAAAGTTGCTTGATTTTTGCTATATTTACTAGGTACATGCACATAGTTTGACAATGTTTTTATTCATTTTTGTTGTTTTTGCAGTCAGAGGAGGATTTCTATGTACGATATTACACTCTTCAACTTTTGACAGCTCTTCTCACAAATTCTCCAAATAGGTATCAGTTTAGAACTACTATTTCCCTTTAGTCTAAATTTTTTGGATTCTTTTAGTGGTTTTAGAAAGAATTTTTCTGAGTTCCTCATCAGGTTACAGGAAGCCATTCTGACCATACCTCGTGGTATAACTCGCTTAATGGATATGCTTATGGATCGTGAGGTACAATTCACTGGATGATAATTTATCATTTTGCATTTAACTCTATTATCAGCATGTTTCGCTACAATTTAACTTTTAAGCTAAAATTTATGTTTATTATTCACCTCTCTGTGTGAGGATTTTTGTGAAATATTTTGGAGAATTATTGAAATATGATTGTGGTATCAATCTTTTCCTGTTGTTCAGTCATACTGAACTATTGTGTTTTCCTTCCAGGTTATACGAAATGAGGCCTTATTACTTCTTACTTACTTGACCCGTGAGGCTGAGGTGAGGTTTTTCTCCCACCTGATCCTTTGTCTCTTCTTTTTATTTAGTTATATTTGTTGAACTTGTGACTGAAAAGTGCGTTTCTTTCCTTTTTTTGAAAAGTGACTCAATATTTTATTGGTGTAAACAATAAAATTACAATCAAATGGGCAAGATGCCCATTCCAAAAGTACAACAGAACACTAATACATAAAAGCTATCAATTGCTAAACCATCAGAACTGAAAAGTGTGTTTTTACCTTTTTATTAACTGATAGATTATTATGATTTCAGGAAATTCAAAAAATTGTGGTCTTTGAAGGTGCTTTTGAAAAGATTTTCAGCATCATCATAGAAGAAGGTGGTTCCGATGGTGGTGTTGTTGTGCAGGTAATTCTCTTTGACTTATTCTGTTCATATTTAATTCTCTGTGTGACTTGTTTAAGCGTCGTTGCTGATAAACCACGTGTCAAGCTTCCTTTTACAGATTAGTTTTGTAAAACTGACATGAATCAAAAGGCTTTCTTTCTTTGGTAGGTTTAGACTTTATAACTATACTAAAAATTTCACCAAATTTTATAGGTAAAAGGAATTTTTTCCACTATTTCATTGCAAGGGATGCAAATGTTTGTTTGTTATATACTAAACTTGTAAAACACTTACTTGTCGTCATGTTCCAATGCCTTGATTATAGAGGGATGGCTGTTGGCACATTTTGTGTTGCAAAATAAAATGCGTGTGTTTCATAAATCAAGTTCCCATTTCTAATACCTGCTCATCTCTAAAGGAAATTGAGAAATCAATTGATTTTGGAAATGGTTCTAATGTAATACACTTCTGCAGGACTGTATTGAATTGCTGAACAATCTTATTCGGAAGAATGCATCTAATCAGGCAGGTTTTTAGTTTTTGTTGTTGCTCTTATTCTTGTAATCGTTGTTGTCATTTGTGCATTTTGTTTCTTTTTGCTTCTAATTAAAAGCATGTGTCGTTCAGGTACTACTGAGGGAGACGATAGGATTTGACCCCTTCATGTCAATTTTGAAGCTACGAGGGAGTACTTACAGCTTCACTCAACAAAAGGTTAGATACTCGATTTTCATAACTTTGTATTGCAGACTGTTTTATTCATTATGCCACAACTTACTGGTAATTTGTTGTTGACTTTGAATTAAACGCCATGCCAGTAGACAATTAATCTACTCAGTGCGTTGGAAACTCTTACTTTGCTAATAATGGGAGGTTCGGAGGCTGATCATGGAAAAGATGCAAATATGCTAACAAATAGGACAACCCTCGGTCAGGTAGTCTATAATACTCCCTCACTAAATTAAAAATTCTGTGATATGTAGTCTTTCTGATTTTTAATTTGCTGGATGTAGAAGAAAGTCTTGGACCATCTTCTAATGCTGGGTGTGGAAAGCCAGTGGGCACCTATTGCTGTCCGTTGTGCAGTAAGATAGTTCTTCACCTTCTTCATCCTCTCTCTCTCTCTCTCTCTCTCTCTCTCTCTCTCTCTCTCACACACACACACACACACACACACACACACACACACACACAAACATGCACAACCACACACACACAACAACACACAGTCCTACCCAACAAACACATCTTTTGATAGTATGTCACTATATTTTATACGACCAATCATTGGCAGCTGGACATAAAGAGTACTTTACCTTTGAGCCAGTCATTACATAACATGTTGACTAGTTATGTGAACTCTCCGTATCTGTTTCCCTGAAACTTATGTGGCATGCCATGTGATAAAATTAATACTGATTTTCAAAAGGAAGACACATATTTGGTTTGGGGGCTTTTTGGTAATGATGTTTATATAGTTCCTTGTAGAGATTGATTCAATTTGTAATTGTTTGGGGTTGTTCACTTTGTCAGGCACTACGATGTATTGGTAATCTGATTGCCGGACATCCCAAGAATCTTGATGCCCTTGCAAGCAAATTTCTTGGAGAGGGGCCGCAGGAACCTGCTTTGAACTCAATTCTTCGAATCATCTTGAGGACATCCAGTATGCAAGAATTTGTTGCTGCAGATTATGTTTTTAAGAGCTTTTGTGAGGTTGATTATGTGTATATGCTCCTTATACCATTGATTACTTTGCCGTGCTTCGTGGGCATATTTAATTTATTACTGGCATACGAAAATTACAGCTCCATGACCGTGTACTTTTTACTTCTAATTTTATGTTATAAATTTTCTTCCACCTGGTTTTTATCAGAAAAATGCAGATGGCCAAACTATGTTAGCGTCAACTTTGATTCCTCAACCTCATTCCATGGCTCATGCTCCTGTTGAGGAGGATGTGCACATGTCCTTTGGAAGGTTTGTGTATTGTATGTGCTTTTTTTCACTGCATGCTTCTAAATTCTCTGTTTATTATTTATTATTTCAGGCTTGGTTGAATTATCAAACCTTTGTTGCATCAGCTAAAGCTTGATCATCTTATTCTTTTCACCTTTCTTTGTTGGAAAAGCTACTTATGCTAATTAATTTTATAATAATTTGATTCTCTTGCAGCATGCTATTACAAGGTCTTACCTTGAGTGAGAATGATGGTGATCTTGAGGTAATGTAATACTTCAGTAGTATCTGAGTTTTGGAAAAGACTAGAATATATCTGTTCCATTAGCTAATATATTGAGGTGCAGACGTGCTGCAGAGCTGCTAGTGTTCTTTCTCATGTAATGAAGGACAATACCCAGTGCAAGGAAAGGGTATGCAGTTATATCGTCTTCTGAGATCTGTCTTCTGATGTAGTAACAGTTTGATTTACCGATTTTATGCCAACCATGTACTTGCATTACCTTTGATGCTCGCTTTATTGTATTATCACTCATCAAAAAGAAAAAAAGTAAAATCGTTGTCAAGTTAGAATTTTATTGGGATTGCTTGCTTTTGGAATGGTATGGGCAATTACTAGATCACTCTTACAATGTTCTAATCTTATGAAACAATTTGCAGGTTCTGAATATTGAACTCGAGGCACCTACACCATCTTTAGGTGCTTCTGAGCCTCTAATGCACCGTGTGGTAAAATACTTAGCCCTCGCCTCTTCCATGAAAAACAAAGATGGAAAATCAAGTGGAAACTCATATGTTGAACCAATTATCTTGAAATTGCTGGTCACTTGGCTAGCTGATTTCCCTAGTGCTGTGAATTGCTTCCTAGATTCACGTCCCCACATCACATATCTTCTTGAGTTGGTCTCCAATTCGTCTACTACAGTGCACATAAAGGGATTGGCGGCTGTTCTTCTGGGGGAGTGTGTAATCTACAACAAATCAGTTGAAAGTGGGAAGGATGCTTTTGCTATAGTTGATTCTATAAGCCAGAAGGTTGGGCTCACATCATACTTTCTGAAGTTCGATGAGATGCAGAAAAGCTTCCTTTTCACCTCTGCGAGGTCTACTCAGCCCCGTAAACAATTAACCAGATCTGCTTCTGCTAGTATGGTAGAGATTGAAGATGTTGATGAGAACAGTTTATCGGATCAGAAAAATGAGGATCATCCAGTTCTCTCCTCAATCTTTGATGCTCCATTTGTAAACCTTGTTAGGAGCTTGGAGGTGAACATCAGAGAGAAAATCGTTGAGGTTTACAGTCATCCAAAGAGCAAGGTGGCAGTGGTGCCAGCAGAATTGGAACAGAAGAGTGGGGAAAGTGATGGGGAGTATATAAAGCGGCTGAAAGCATTTGTGGAGAAGCAATGCTCTGAGATACAGGTATTGTTTCGTGTACACAAGCTCTTGGTTTCTGGTTTTCTTTGTTTCATTTTTTGCACTATGAAATCTTTTTTTCTGAAGAGTATGTCACAACTCACAACAATAGTTAGGACTTAAGAGGCAATCAGTAGGGAAGTGTTTGGATCCGGCCATAAGTAGCCCTAGCCCACTGAAAGTAGTAGGGCTACTTATGGGCGGATCTCTGCAAAGATGTGGATTGGAGCCTCCATGGGTTCCATCTATTTTCCAGAAATGCAATTTTCAACCACGTATGCAACACCATTCAATCCTGAGTTTGATAGAAGTGCCCTTTGTGATGTAAACGAGTTGTCTCTGGAATAAGCATGCCGTGCTATTGATGTTTGAATATATATTGTATTAAAAAATATGTTTGGTTTGATTTTCTTTCTTGTCTTTCAGGACCTCCTTGGTCGCAATGCAACTTTGGCTGAGGACATGGCAACGACTGGTGGGGGCAGCAGTTATGCCCGGCCTGAGCAGGGTGCGGGATCGGACAGAGTCCAGGTAGAGACATTGAGACGAGATCTTCAAGAAGCATCTAAGCGGGTGGAGTTGCTCAAGGCAGAGAAAGCCAAGATTGAATCAGAGGGATCCATGTATAGAAGCTTAGCTGGTAAGATGGAATCTGATCTGAAGAGCCTGTCGGATGCTTACAACAGTCTTGAACAGGCGAATTTCCATCTGGAGAAGGAGGTGAGAGGCCAGCAGGGCGTAGGAGGGTCTTCGACCGTTCCAGACGTAGAGGCAATTAGAGCAGAGGCAAGGGAAGAAGCTCAGAAGGAGAGTGAGGCAGAATTGAATGATCTTCTTGTGTGCCTTGGACAAGAACAGACCAAGGTGGAAAAACTGAGTGCAAGGTTGTTGGAGTTAGGGGAGGACGTGGACAAGCTGCTTGAAGATATTGGGGATGATATGGGGCTGCCTGAAGATGGTGAAGAGGAGGAAGACTGATGATGATGCTGACGTCTTACCTTTTATTTTTATTTCATGGCGTGATCTCATCATTCATCCTCCTGGTATGGAATGGATGGTGGTGGACTTGGCTCTGCCTTTGTACATTTCTGGTGGAATTTGTACAGTTTATATTTATTATCATTAATACTTGAAGATTCTGGATCAAACTCCTTTTTTTTCCAAGTTGAAATTAAGTTATGATTTAAATTGAACCTTTTCTTCCTCCTCAAATTTAGTTTATACTCGTTGTTCTAAGTTTCAATTTATTCCCTTTCCATTATCTTTCAGGTCTGTCTTGGTTTTTGCTAGTTTTTGGACTGATAAAAACGTTCACATTTCATTATACAGGCAAAGCAATAGGCTTAATATCACAAAAGGTCCTTAAGGTTTACGAAACTATCAAATTGCATCCTTAATGTTTTTTTGTGTCATTCGTGGTCCTCGAGGTTAGTATGCGTGATCACAAATGGTGCCTGTAGTTAGGTTTCGTTAAAAACTCCGTTAGTTTGTCGACGCATATATATATATATATATATATATATCACAAAACATCCCTGGTTCACGCATCTATCACAAATGGTCCATGCGATTTTTTTCATTTAAAATTCATAAAATTTTGGTTTTCTTTTTTAAATTATTTAAAAATATATTTTATATTTTAAATACACATGACACTATATTTTTGAAGATGTAGGCTCCACATATATGTCACATCAAAATATTAATTAATTTTTTTAAAATAATTTAAAATTTAAAAATGAAAAAAACCATTTATAGAAGGATTTAACCTTGATAACCATTTATGAACCCTAAACCCTTAGTTTTTTAATTTTTTAATTTTATGAATTTTAAATTATTTTTAAAATCTCCATTAGTTTGTTGATGTGGCATATATGTAGAGCCCACATCTCCAATAATATAGTGTCACATGTATTTAAAATACAATATATATTTTTAAATAATTTAAAATTCATAAAATTTAAAAATGAGAACCAAAATTTTATGAATTTTAAATGAAAAAATAAAAAAATTTCGCATGAGGGACCATTGTGATAGGTGCGTGAGCGCTCGGGGATGTTTTGTGATATATATATGCGCGCGTCAAACTAATGAGTTTTTAACGAACCTAATCTAGTGATCGCGATCACACATACTAACCTCGTGCGAACGCGTTAACGATAAAAAACGATAGTTTAACTGACAGCAGAACCCAGTGACTGATATTAAGCCAAAGCAATATTTAGGGGAAAGGGAATCGAATTTAGGAGTTCGAATGTATGGTAAATGCTCTTAGAATTTGACCAACAAGAAAAGACACCTAAGCCGAAAGAAAAACAACTGTACTTTTGACAGAGGGAGGAAGTCTATTTACTGGGCTAATTTACAACAAAAATGTTAAAAGAATGATTAAAATGAAATGGCAAAGAGAAAAGAGAAAATTAGAAGCAATAAGAATAAAATAGAAAATGAGTCAGCAGTGACGTGGCTAGATAAGGTAGAAGTGCAGGGACAGACGCCGCCTCCGAACGCAGCGACGCGGCAAAGGAAGAGTGTCGCCTGATTCACAACGTAAGACAAACGACTTTACATTGACAGCCAGCAATATAACAAGTGCTCACAGCTCACCCGACAACGCAGGAGTTTCAGTTCGAAGATCAAGTGGGTTGTGAGCTGAAATTTCAAATCGAAAATGGGTGACCACAAGGCCGAGAGCGAAACGGCGTCGTTGATCGAGCACAGGGCCTACGCCAGGGTGGGTCTGCTTGGGAACCCGAGTGACGTGTACTTCGGCCGTACCATCTCCTTCAGCCTTGGCAACTTCTGGGCCACCGTGCGTTTGCAGCCGTCCGATGATCTCGTCATCCAACCCCACCCGACCCACGACCTCGTCGTTTTCAAATCCCTGGGCCACCTGGTACCTACCTACACTTGAATTGCAATGACACAATTAGTCTTGTTTTAGTGGCTGATTTTTGTGCATTAACTGCGATTAAATTGGATTGAATTGAATTAATAATGAATTATAAAAATCAAAATCAACAGGTGAATCGATTAGATAGTGAGGGTTATTATGGAGGCGTCCGATTGCTGATGGCAATTTGCAAAGTCTTCCTTGATTATTGCAAAGAAAACGAGATTCAATTAGAGCCTCGAAATTTCAGTCTCTCATATGATACTAATATCCCTCGCCAGGTATTATCACTTCATTATTAATTTAATTCCTATCGCTTAATTTTTCATATGATTCAATTGAGTTTGATGTTTCACTTTCACTTTCAGACAGGACTTTCAGGGTCCAGTGCTATTGTGTGTGCAGCCTTGAGCTGCCTTCTTGACTTTTACAAGGTTAGGCATTTGATCAAAGTGGAGGTCCGCCCCGGCATTGTCCTTAGTGCCGAGAGGCAACTTGGAATCATTGCCGGTCTTCAGGATCGAGTGGCCCAGGTTTATGGGGGCCTTGTTTACATGGTACTCATACTCAAATTTCAACCATTCCCTACCTGGCCTCCTTTTCACATTTCAACCACGGCCCATGCTTGTACTTGTAGTAGTAACTTTTTAATTTCCTAGGAATTTGACAAGGAGCACATGGATACTTTGGGGCATGGCATTTACACACCCATGGATGTTAGTCTCCTCCCGCCTCTTCACCTTGTCTATGCCGAGAATCCAAGTGATTCCGGGAAGGTTAGCCTTCCAAGTTGTTAGTGCTCTCTCATTGTTTCCCACCTGCTGTGCAATTTGTTCGACAATTAACACATTTATTTATTTCTAAGGGCAGGTACACAGTACGGTTCGTCAAAGGTGGCTCAATGGCGACGAGTTTATAATATCATCCATGACGGAAGTTGCAAATATTGCACTAGAAGGAAGGACAGCATTACTTGAAAAGGACTACACTAAACTAGCAGCGCTTATGAACCGTAATTTTGACCTTAGAAGGTTTGAGATATCTGCATTTTGACTCATAATTTGATTATGTGATTGCCCGACTCTGATCCTTGAAGCTCTTTTATTGTCATATCTATTTATTTGGACTGCACAAATTAATTTGAAAAGAAAAGTGATGTTTATATGAGCATATTCGCATGTCATTCATGTGATGGTAGGGACATGATGTTGTTCAGACGATTGACACTCAAGGTAGATTGCACAAACTGTACATTGCATGCCCCATCTTATTCACTTTCTAATCCCCTTGACAGACCAGAAAGTTGGATAAATAAAAAATAAATAAATAACATCATTCTTTTTATAATCGAATTGCAAGAATGAAATATTAACAGCACATCAATACTTGTATGGAGAGAATATGTGTTTTAAATGGTTCCTTGTACCTAATTTTTTTAAATTCAAAAGATTTACAGTATATCTAGTCATTTCAAATAAATTGAATGTAGTATTTTTATTCTTCTTCAAATCAATGTGGCCTTGTTGTCAGATTCCAAATGTCTTCTTCTAACTTTTTCCATCTGAATGGAGGGTACCTTTTTTTTTTTTTTTTGGTTACATTGGGAGGAAAGAACCATGGGGTTTCGAACCTAGGTGTCAAGCAGGGGGAAGGGGGAGGCCACCACTGTGGTACCTGCTCTAGACAGAGGGTACTTTTTCTTTAATTGAGGCCCTGAGCACCATAAACTGGGTCATATGTGTCTATCTGGGGTCTACATGAATGATACATGCTTCATACATAACACTCAGCTGGGCTCGAGTATCACCTTATACTTTGAACATATTGAACCATCTTCAGATTTGTTAGCTTTTTGTGCATCTTATGGCTATCGGTACATTGATGTTGTGCAGAAGCATGTTTGGAGATGATGCTCTCGGTGCGTTAAACATAGAAATGGTGGAGGTGGCTCGAAGGGTGGGTGCAGCATCCAAATTTACAGGTAGTGGTGGGGCGGTAGTCGTATTTTGTCCAGATGGTCCTTCACAAGTGAAGCTCTTAGAGGATGCTTGCCAAAAGGCTGGTTTTAAACTTGAACCGATACAAGTCGTTCCCTCTCTTCTAAAGGAGGCTGATCTTCAAACTCTCTCAAAATAGGCCTGTGCTTGGGGTCTTTTCACTTTTGTTCTTAACACCCTCCCACCCTTCTCTCTTCGTATCTTCTCTCTCATTGCTTCATATTGGTAAAGTATAACTGTCAATTTTGGTAGATTCTCCATTTATAATAAAAGGGAACGACGTTATTTTGATTCAATTGATGCCAGTTTGAATGCCTATACTTCCAAATTGAATTTAATTGATGCCAGTTTGGAAGGACAGAGAGATTGAGATTTTATTTGTTTTTATTTTTATTCCATAGTTTTTAATTGAATTTAAATATTTTATTCTAGCAAAGCAAAAAAAAATTACAAAAATACCATTTTGCCCATGGACATGCATTTAACTGAAAATATAACAACATTGATGACATAACCGTATGTCCTAACAAGAGTGAAGTTGAAAGATCATGGGAACAATTTTGGAAATTGAGAGATCAAAATGTGAATGAGACCAAAATTCAAGGACCATTAGACCTAAAAACCCTATTAATAAAAGGGAACGAAGTTGAAGATCAATTTTGTTTCCGTTGTGTAGAGAATGTTGAGATCAGAGCACGCCTGAATGAAAAGACGACCTTCAACACTCAATGCCTGTCTATGTCTATTGACAGCAACGTTTCAATCAAAACTACATTGGCCCAAACTAAAACTCAAAGTAATCTCTATAAGAAAGCATGAATTGGAATAAAATTTACGATCAATAGAACATATACAACATAAAACCACTAGAGCTAGAGCTATAGAGATCTTGAGATCCCACCCAAAAAAACCTAAGAATAATACATACACACAGCAATCCGTAAAAAGCTAAGCTTGATCAGAACCAAGAAACAGTGCTCTCTCTCTCGCTCTCTCGCTCTTTCTGCGCGAAGCTGAGGTTACTTGAGAACTCACTTTCCAATTTCTAGGCCTCATCATATCTTGTGGTTAGTTGGCTACACAACTCACGCATGCTAACTCACATTACCAGAAAAGAAAATATCTCCTACTCCCTACCTCCTGAGCATTTATGAATACAGGCTACAGCTGCAGCAGCCAGTGGAAGAGCAACATGCTTCAAATTTATCTTTCAAGATTTTAGTAAACAACCACAGCCACCAAGAAGCTACTTAGAACCAATTCATTCACGGGTCACATAGCGAATTCATGAGCTCCCGCGGTGAACCCCAGATAGGAAGATCGAGTAGAGGTTGAGTTATCTGTTCCTCTTGTTCACTACACATTGCTTCCGCTATGTCGCACAGATTCGAAACATCACAAATGATAGCTTCCTGGGCTTCTGCCTGTATGAAGGAAGAAGGATTAAGGAATTATATTGTGCCAGTGGAACCGTGGAAGGATTTTGCCATACCAGACAACCTTAACCAAAGAAAACAAAAAGCTTTCTTCTCTGCCTCACTCTCCATTGGAAACTCAATTTTAAGGGCAATAAGGCTTGAGGCAACGTTCATAAGACAAGCACTGATGATACTAAAAGCAATCATCACTGTAATTTTATATTCAGTGGAAGCAAAATATTCCAGGGCGAAATCAACAAATTCAAAGAAAATAATAACAGAACCCTAAAATGATGTTTGATTATAGGGAAATCACAGAAATCTTTGTTTTCAATTTTGCACAGGGTAAGTGTAAGAATGCCAGAATCAGCTCAACTGAGGCCCAAATTAGTGTCTTGGAGCATAAATTTCTGGACTTGCAAAACCCTAAGGCCCAAAATCTTTTAATTTTCATAATTCCCCACCAGCGAAACAATTGTAAAACGAAAAGAAAGAAATGCCCTTTTACCTGCAAGAGAAGCTCATCCACCACTGACCCACAAACGGACTCCGACCCTTGAAGCTCAGAAGTACCAGAACCAGCCAACGACGCCGTTTGCTCTCGTTCTTGCTCTTCCAATCGTTGTCGCTGTTGTTGTTCTTGAAGCTGGCCAGTCCTCTCCTCCACTGCCCGCAATGTGCTCGACAAAAGTTCCCACTGGTCGATCTCCGCCTGGTACTGAGTTTTGAGCTTCAAAAGCGATTTCTTCTTCCGCTCTCTCCGGAGTTTCTCGGCATCCTCCTGTAGATCCGCGGCAGACGCAGACGGTGGAGCCCGGAGCGACGAGTCAGCAGCTGGGTCGACCCGACGCTTCTTCCTGCGCTTGAAAACGAAGCCGTCTTCATTCACGAGCTCCCAGTCTTCGTCGTCTTCCCAAGCTGCTGCTCCTGAAGCTGTTGACTCCACCATTATTGCTCACACAGCCACGACACGAGCGGGAAAAACTGAAAATTTGAGACTCATCAAAATTTTAAAGTGACAAAATTCGCTCCAGTAGCCTTCAGGTGGACACTTCAGTACAGATGTGTTATGCCAAACCAAATGCCGATAGAACGGCGTCGTTTTGGCTTTCTCAAGGAAACGACACTCCGTTTCCTTTTTCTCAATCAATATGACAAACGACACCCAATCCTCTCCAACTCCTCTGTCCTCTCCTAAGTTCCAATGGCTAAACCAGTATCTCTGCTTCTCTTCCTTCGTCCAACACTCACACTCTCTCGCTTACTGCAACCACACCCAATCCTCAGAGCCGTACTCTCTCGACCATGGCCGCCCCTAACGATGTCGTTTTCAACCACCTCCACTCCATACCCGCTTCAGTACGACCTGATCGTCAACCGCCCAACTCAGTCCTCGCTCGACCACACTCGCCGCCGACCCGCCCGACTCAGCAAACCCGACTCGGATAACTCTCCCGAGTCCGAATCAGACTTACCGGAAAAACCCGCCTCCGTCTCAGAGTTGGGTTTCGAGAACTGGCTCGATGAGAAGCTGGCTTCGGCGGAGATGGACAAGTCGAAAAGGAAGTATTACAACAAGAGGAGGAAGAGGATGTACGGAACCGATTCGGAAGAAGATGAAAGGCGACGGGAGGAGGAGGAGAGTTTGGTGGAGTTGAAGCCGGAGGTGGTTGAGTTCAACACGTTACACAAGAGAGAGGAGGAGCTCTACTTTTACGACACGTTTACGTATCCATGGGAGAAGGACAAGCATTATAAGATGGTGTACCAGCTGGAGAAGAAGTACTTTCCTGATCAGTGTCTCGACAAGGCGTTTCTTGAACCAGGTCAATCCAGTCCCAATGCCAATGGTGATAGTAATAATGTGAAGGGGAAGGTGAAGCGAAAGAAGAAGAAAGATGGGGATGGTGAGGAAGTGGAGAGTAATAATAACAAGGGGTTGGTGTTCTTTGAGGAAGATGAAGAGAGAAAAGAAAAGGGCGAGAGAGAATTGGTGAGCAATGTGAGTAAAGATGTTACAGAGAAGAAGGTGGGGGACTTCTTTAAGTGTTTGAAGAAAGTCCCCAGTAAAGATGCTGAGGTTGGTAATGGGGAGCCATATCTATTGACAAGGACTACTGAGCTTCCTCCCAAATGGGATGGTCCCTATGGGACTGTGGTTTTGGTGAACAAACCCAAAGGTGAGTCTATAGATTCCTGGTCCTCCGTTTTCCATTATTCAGTTCGAGATTAAAATCTGTTCCTATGTTTTTCTTCATATATCCATAATCTTGTTTTCAATGTTTTGTTGCAACTTCGAAAAAAAAAAAGTGGCAACATTGTTAAGTATGAATTTTGAATTAATCAAAAGATAAAGGAACTATATTGCAATTTGCAATACAGGATGGACTTCTTTTACAGTTTGTGGAAAGCTACGTCGCCTAGTCAAAGTGAAAAAGGTGCCTTTCAGTTTCAGATGTTTCGTTATACCTTGCCATATAAATAAATGCTCATATAACTTATATTCTGGTGGATTACAGGTAGGGCATGCTGGAACTCTTGATCCGATGGCAACTGGTTTATTAATTGTATGTGTTGGGAAAGCCACTAAGGTGGTAGACGGGTAGGTATTTGGATGCCTTGCAATTTATCTAGTTCAATTGCTAGTAGGCCACATTAGATGGTGTGCCTTAGGTTGTGAAACTAAAATATTTACTTGACATTTTCAGAAAGGTTTTAATATGTATTACTGCAGATACCAAAGTATGATCAAGGGTTATAGTGGAGTTTTCCGATTGGGGGAGGCTACTTCAACTTGGGATGCTGATTCACCGGTGTGTTTATGTTTTATGGCCAACGTCCATCTCATTTTGTACTCAAGTTATATGATTGCGGTTGCTTGTATATATGTTCTGTATTCTGAAATCATGATAACTAAAACCAGAGAACATAGTTATCCACATTCTGACCTATAGATTAGGAAAGCCGTTTTAGTCGTATGTAATTCTTTATACAATTTTATTACTGAAACATCATTATAATGCATCATATCAGTCGTAAATATTGTCTGGTGGATGAACATATTTGACTAGTCTCAAAGAACTACTGTTATTGTCCCATTTGTTTAATATTTCAGTGCAAGCTTATACATGGTCTAAATTTTTCTCCCACACCACTCTCTTATGCAGGTCATTCAGCGTGAGCCCTGGGAGCATATCAAAGATGAAGACATAAAGAAAGCTGCTGCATCCTTTTCTGGGGAGATCTGGCAAGTACCTCCAATGTTTTCTGCCATCAAAGTAAGCATTTTGTGTTCTACATATAGTGATGACTCTAAGATAAGTGTTAGCAGAGACATAGTTGAGTCCTGACGATTTCATGTATTAAGTCCAAATAATGTCTTCATGTGTTTCAATGTAAAATGTCAAGCAGCAAGCTTGGTGAAAAGTGTAGCACAGGCTTCAGCCAAATTATTGGCATATTCAAACTCTTATATTTGGTTTTGCACTTCTTGCCTATGACATAGCAACTCTCAGGAAACTACAAGCTTTCCTTTTCTGAATTTGCATGAATATATTCTGTGGATTCTAACAGGTTTAATCATACTCAAGTTTCACTAACATGCAACAGGTTGGAGGTGAAAAGTTGTATGAGAAAGCAAGAAGAGGAGAAAGCATTGAGCTTTCACCTAGACGTATATCAATCTTCCAGTTTGACATTGAGCGCAGCTTAGATGACAGGTACCCTACTTTTGTTGGTATTTGTTTACTGTTGCCTATTTAATTAACAAACTTTGTCACTCTAACACCACTCTTTGTTGCTAAATTGTATCTAGTGCGTCCAGGTAGCCTTGAGTTAAAGGTCAAAGCCACTAAGTTAGAATTCAGCTATTTATGATACTTTATAAGTTCTGAGCTCTTATGTTCTTGAGCCTGTATATATTTATTATTTATTGTATTTTTGCAGACAAAATTTGATTTTCCGGGTTACTTGCTCCAAAGGGACATACATTCGGTCGCTATGTGCAGATTTGGGGAAGGCTCTCGGAAGGTATTCAGTTTTCAGAGACCCATTCTTGACTGTGAAATCTCTCCCCTTCAAATATTTGTCATCCGATACTTGAACTATTTTACAAATGAAGAGAAGATAGAACTTCTCTCTGTCAAATGAAATTTGTGTGAGCTTCTTTTTCATAATCTGGATTATGGGTTGACATATTTTACACTCTTCATTTGCAGCTGTGCCCATTTAACTGCTCTTCGAAGAGATTCAATTGGTAAGAGCCTTAATTCTTGACTTCAAAGTGCTGATTAATTGCGTTAATTTGACCTTTATTTTTTCCACATGCTGCCTAATTTCATTGATTGAATTTGAAACTCATACCATCCAAAGCATGTATTGAAGATTAAGTTAATATATTGTTAACTAGTGGTTACCTATCTACTTGGCAGGGGAATTTTCCGCAGACAATGCATGGGACTTCAAAGAGCTGGAAGAGGCAATTACCAAAACTTATTTCTAACTAGTGATTGCAATCCGATTCTTTGTCTCACAGTTTTGAAGCTTTGGCGAAGTACACAAGACTACAAGAGGATCGGCCAATTCTTTTTCAAGCTTGTAGCCATAAAAATTGAGATTCTTTTTCTTTTACCGTTTCTTTTAATTTAAAATGTCACATATTATTGTGTGTTAATTTAAAGTGTAGCATGAATCATTTAAGAAATTGAATTGTGAGAACCTGAGTTCATGATCAAACGATTCTTTGAGGCAAAACTCACGAAGACATCACCTTGGTTCAGAATTACAAAAACATATGAAGTTTGGTCAACCATCGGATGGTTGGTAAGCTTGACCAATCCATCATGTAATGAATTCCGTTAACCGCATGCGTATGAAGAGAGAAGAATTCAATCTATACGACTATCTATACCCAAAAGTGCAATTCTAGAAAATGAGAGGCAGCAAAGAAAGAAAAAAACACATCCACTACTATAGAATGTAGCAAGCAACGATACATTTACAGCCTGATTGAATGTAACTTGTGTAAGAAAACTTGAGTGGTAATTGTACAAGTTACTCTCCCCATAATCGTAAACCCTCTAATGAGCTGTTGAATTTGGAGGATCAACTCCCATTGCCTCAAAATATGCTTTCTCTGCTCTGGTCATTCGTGCTTGAAACATTGTCCATTCTCTCCTGCACCTCTCCCTCACCTGACACAAGGAAGGAATTCACAATTTTCAATGTTCTTCTTATGTGTAAAATATAGTGTAAATTCACTAGAAATGCCACAATTCTGTCTGTCCATGACACCATGTCGAACAAGTACACTGGTGCAGAAACACGAGAGAGAGAGAGAGAGAGGTTGTTAAATACCCCTTCCCATGGTGCTCTTCCACGCTCTGCTTGCCCCTGTCCAGAAAAAAATAATCTTGGTGAGTCACTGAGTACAGTTTATTCCAGATAAAATCAATAATATATATCAGTTGAGGTTAAAAGCTCGTATTTACTTGGTTCCCGAGTGATGGAACACCTTGATGGACAATCCACTGTGCATCCACGACTCCTATTTTCTTATGTGCAGGCTGTTTCCAAGCAAAGATAAAAGGTCAAAGACCCCGATTACAATCACATAGAGGAGGTCGTAATAAAATTAAGGCAGAAAGAGAAATCTGTTTCGAACCTCTACGCATTGTCTAAGAGCAAAATCCAGACCCCAGCCATGGACCAGGTCATTCTGCAAAAGCAGGGAAATTTTTTTGGAAGTAGCCACAGAGCAATCACTAAAGGACTTGCAATAGTTCGAACAGAGAAAGATAATAATATATACCTGAATCATATGCCAAACACAACGCCATGCATCCCGAGAAAACACAGGTGCCATAATTTCAACAAACCTGCACATTTGGGTATTCATGGTAGGATGTATTAGAAACCCATTCCAAAAGTTTCCACAATGGTGATGGACAAGATATCTTTACATACGCTGCACATGGTGGCAAATGCGGATCATTACACCAACCAGGTTTCTCCTCTGTCAGCCTATAGGAAGAGGTTGAAGAAAATATACTGTCAATCAACAATTTGAATCATCACTTGTATTTGGCCAACCCAATGTCAAGTGGATGTATTATCAATGAGAGGAGCGGAATACAAAGACATTAGAAAATTTGCCAGTCTTACATGTGAACTTCACTGTCACCTCTCCGCTTTGTCATTTGCCATGTTAGCCCATTATTTGGTTCTAAACCAGGCTGAGATATTTCCAAACCATATTTCCTTACCAATTTTATGTATCTGGTACAAAGAAGATTAAGCCTTAATATAATAGTTCACCCCGATCAATAATTTTCAATTAAAGCAGCCCAATGAATTTCCATCACTCACTTCTCTGCGTTGAAGTGCTCCACACCAAGATCCTCATCCCAAACAAATATGTAGTCGTAGGGCGCCACAATGTCAGGATGCAAAAACCGCTTGGCATACCACCTGGAAGCAGTTTCCAGGAAGCTTGTATCAAAACTTAACTTTTGCAGGGTTAGGATAAATCCATTGCAGAATTATGAGGACGAACTTCAAATATATGAAGAGGATAATTTCTTTCTAACCATTTAGTTTGCTTCTGAATGCTCACATGGATAGCCCGCTTTGACCACTCAAATTCATCCCATCCACTTGTCCGCCCATCGTAGTGAAACAACAGAATGGTGAAATTCTCTGAGAACTGTGTAAATTTACGTTAGCAAGAGAGAGAGAGAGAGAGAGAGAGAGAGAGAGAACTGTACAAATGAACTTGCAGAGAGATCCGACCTTTTTCACTGCTGCATCAACATTATTTTTCTGAGCATAGCCTACGGTAAAGGTTACAAGATACTTCGGCTTGATGATTAAGTCCTGCAAGTGCCACCTCCAACAGAAAAGGTTCAGATTAGAGAACAGATCTGACACAAAATCTAATCATCAGCGAAAACAGAGCAATTGTCATTGTTGGAATTAAGTGCAAATTTAGCAATCCTCTAAAGAGAGGACAGGATAACCGAACAGCACTCTACTATAACTACACAGGCTGAGAGGAATCTAGAGATCAGATGTGTCTTTCATGCTAAATTTATGGTAGCAGATGCACACCTCACTAGGCAGACCCCATAGTCGGCGAAGATAGAAATCCGACTCAGATGCAATGATGCCTGGGGGTAGGCTTTCAGCACCTCGAGGATTTGTTGGAACCCAAATCTGCATTATAGTCAAATGGATAGTAGTCAGTGCCAGCACATAAAGATGAGGAGATTAATAGATGCTGCAAAATTTCCTGGAAAAATTATAACATCAGAATATCTTGAAGAAAAGTATGCATCATTAGATAGTACACCAAAGTAAATTTAGTCCATGAGCTCTTCAGTAAACAATTGTCACAAATAAGTATAACCTCTCATTGGACCCTATAACTTTGCCTCATCTGAATTCAGAGAAGTATCTAAACTCCCTTCACTGACAAGGCAAAGCAATTTCTGCTCATTAATATTACAAGAATTATATAAATAACAGAATAGCCTAGGAGAAGGCTTAAACCCATGTGTACTGCACAAATATGACTACAACTGAATGAACGTACCTTTGCCTCCTCATTAGATACATATCTTCCTGAGTTGTCTGTGTTGCCCTTAAAAGAAGACCAGGCATTCAACAGTGCTTGGGTTGACAACCCGGAGTACTTGTCCTCTATATACGAAAGATCAATGGAAGGAAAAAGGCTGGATGGAAGATTCATCTACCAGATTCAAACACAATAGGAGGTCCATGTTACTCTTTATATGATGAGGATTCAGAAGCAAATGAATGAGAAACACAAGCATACAAAAGAAAAACCGTGCACCTTAGTCAAATAGACTGTTGGAAATGATACTCCTAAAAAGAAGCCTAATACAATTCCAACGAAGACTGTGACAACAAGCCTCATTTTCTCATTGGGGTTTCTAATATTTCCACTGCAGAACAATTTGAACTTTGAGCATCGTTGAAACATGATGAACATAAAGAATGTCCCAAGTAGTAAAAAACAAGATTTAGAAGTTTCATACATGCGTATCAGAGACACCATATTCCTACGATTCTACAATCACAGAGATTGAGCCCCAGCAAACAATAGGTGGTGTTCCATACACAAAATTAAGTCAGCAGCTTCTACAGCTTCAGCAGTGAACTTCTTGCTCTCACGGCAAGGAAACTTTTCAACCAACCCTGCAAAAACAAACAACTTGCTACTTAAAAAAAACAAGTCAAATTAATTACAGCACACTAGCTCACCTATTCTGATTGCAGAAAAATGCATTATTAGCTCGGCAACCTCGTAAGTAAGACATTTAATTTGATCCGGTTGCTTTCAGGTAATATCATATCTACAAACTTCCATAAGATGATTACCAATTCCCACAAAAATGGCATTAAATATATATTTTGTTGATAAATTCATGAATTTATTTCAAACTCATGACCCAATCAGGAAATATTAACATGAAAAACGAACAAGGAAAGTAATTGATAATTAATGACGACAAAGTAAAACGTACGAGGTGATTGCTTGCCTTAATAGAGGAGCAAGCAAAACCGGGCCCAGCTTGTCCGGGGAAGGAGCAGGAGGACTTTCCAATTTCGTTTCCCTGACTTTCTGGAACCGATTGATCGAACAAACGATTCACCAAAACCGAAAGGAAAGAAATTGGTTGGAAAATGGCACCGAGCAACTCTGACTCTGAGATTTGAATTCCCCGAGGAATTTCCATTTTCATAACGCCCTTTAACACTTCCAATTGTGTTCGGGTTGCAATCTTCTGTGCCACTCATACTGGGAAGTTTGAACCATAGGATACAGCCACACCGTCGGATTAAGATACTTTGTTGGACCCACATGAACGTCTGGAGATCTCGCCGTTGAGTACATTCCAAAACCGGAGTGGTCAAGTCTTTTCCTTTCCTTTGAGTGGGGCCAGGTCAGATCAGGCAAAGTGAAAACGGAATGATTGGTGTTGTGATTAGTGATTGGAATTTTGGAGGGTACTGTTTGACAATTTTGGGTCGGCCGGCCACTCATTTCAAATTTGTTTTCTTTATTGATTATGCTGGAACTGTAACTCAATAAAGTCACCCATAAGCTTGCTCACATGGAACAAAATATCCATAATATCCCGATATTTCTATCGAAATTTCCGTAATTTTAGCATACCGATATTTTCGATATCATCGATATTTTATTCCTTGCTTGCTCACACGTTCTTTCTTGTGTAGAATAAAGGCTACGCATCATTTTTTTGGGGTTACATTGGGAGGATTCGATCCTCGGTGCCAAGCAGTGGGAAGGGGAGGGCCACCATTGTGGTATCTCCGCTCCACAAGGCTGCGCATCATTTTGAATCAAATAAAGATACATATTTTTGTGATATATATTACCCTCTATATTATTGTAATTATGGTGATTTTATTGACTATGATTGGATTGAACTAAAATATATGATTTAATTGCATTGGATTGGGTTACATTAGATTGAAGAATATAAGTATCATTCATTATCACTAGTGTCTCGTATTTGGCAGAGGGAGGAATTGTTGTCGTTGGTGTGGTGAGGTGAACATGTCGTTTGGAAGAGAGGAAAAGAGACTTAGGGCTATACTGCTTAAAAAGTATATATAATGAATGCGATTATGATAAAAGAACTTATCCTAATTATAATTTATATTGCGAATGAATGGAATAATGATATTGAATTAGGGCATGTTTACGTATCAGTAATGGGTATGGGAGGAAAGGGAATGATTTCCATTCCTAACTTCCCCTGCGTTTACTTGCAATCAGGAATGAAAAAAATATGTGGGCTCCACCTCAAAATCCGTAATCAGATCCCCTCAAAATCAGTAATCAGATCAACTAGGAGGGGGTAGTCGATGCGATTCCCATTACTTATTTTCCTTAATACATTCTAAAAATACCCTTACACTTTACCATAATTCCAAAACACCCCAAACCCTAGAAAAAATAACAACTCATGCCAAAAATAAAATATAATTACATTTCAGATTATATCCATTGTTAACTTGTTAAGGTTATGGCGAATTTTAGTAGAATATTAGGCGTCCCTTCTTTCTTTTGATTTGTTTTGGTTGTGTTGAATGTTTGAATGTTTCTAGTAGCTTCCTAATTCATCCGCAGTTTTTGGTATGGTTGAAACACCATATCATGCAATATTATGCAAACAATGGAAACATCAATCAGTTTCTAAGAAGAGGACGAACTCATCTTGATATATGAGTTCATGCTCAATAAACTAGGACATCAGTAATATGTAAAAATATATATATTAATATGTACAGGGCATTTTAGTAATCAAGTTAGTTTAGGTTATGATTCATGAGAATTAGTAAACAATAACAATGGGAATCAACCTCATTCATGTGTTGATTCCATGTGGTTAGTAAACAGCAATAGGAATGATTATTCTCAAACTCATTCACTAGTTCTCCAATTCCTACATTCCCCGATTCCTTACTTCCTCCATTCCCGATAAGTAAACGAGCCCTTAAACTAATCCAATCATACTGCTACTTATCCTACCCGCAAACGAGGAGCGCAAGCAGGAATGGGCCTTGCCCATGGTTGAGGTGGGCTGTAGTCCATCCGAGATCTACATAGTATACCAGCCCACCAGCCCACCAGCCCATCAGCCCATCAGCCCATACTTCCACACCCAGTCTGCCTTATCCATTCTGTACACGACACTGCCCCTACCGTCGCTGAGCCGCCTACTCCTCCTTGCAGCCGCTCCACTCTCCAGCCTCTGTGAGTTCTTCCTCCTTCTTCTTCCAATTTAATTTATGATTTTGTTTATTAGTTCTAATTTAGGGATTCAGGAACAAATTTAAATGCTCTTTGAGTTTCTTTTTGTAGGTGTCCATCAGTGACTTTCCTAAATTGAATCCCTAAATTAGGCATTAATAAAAAATAAAAATAAAAAGATATAAATTAAAGCCCTAAACTTGGCTGAGCTTATTGCATTCCTATAATTCGGTTCTTAAAGGTCCTAAGGTATGGATGCAAACTTTTTGCTGCTATGTTCTTTTTAATTGATCTTTGTTAGCTTATCGTTTTGCGGGCTTGGCTGATTGCAAATCAATGTCATAAAAACTGAGGAGACTTTTCCGAAATTTCGAGGGAATCTTTCTAAGGAAAATTGGCTTAAGTTCAGCCCACCCCAATTTCAAATCCTGGGTTCGTCCGTGCATGCAATTAATGTATTTCTCGTTTTCTTCTCACTGTGAATGTTCACACTGCATCTATTAGGCTCTGTGCAGGCCTGTAATGGCGGCCCTAGGTTCAGATTTAACTTAATCATGTACTATTTTATGTTTTTTTTTTCCCATTAGAGAAATGAAATGGTTTCCCAACATATGAAACACAAAATCAACAACAAATTTCCACTTTCCTCTATAACTTTAGATTTTAAATCCCGAAGTTTAATTTGTTTGGTTATCAAATTTCAGAATTTGGTGGGAGTGAAATTTTAGGACAAAACAATGTCATCGCCGGACATTGCAGGAATACTGGACAAGTCAAAAGAGCTTGATCAATTGAGGAAAGAGCAAGAAGAGGTGCTCATCGAGATAAACAAGATGCATAAGAAGCTCCAAGCCAGTGAGTCATTCTGTTAGTCCTTGAAGATATCCTTTTAAATTTTTATAATTGGTTTTGTCCTTTTTACGGTACGTAATTCATTGGAATATTGTTGATGTTTGATTTTTGTTTTAATCGATCATTTGGTGAATAGCGACGAATGACCAGTATGTTTTAAATATAATATTAATTTTTTTTTCAATCTCTCTTTGCTTGTCTATTTAGCTCCTGAAGTGGTTGAGAAGCCTGGGGATAATTCTTTGGTGAAGCTGAGGAATTTATATTCTCATGCCAAAGAGCGTTCTGAAAGTGAAGTAAAGTATGTTTGTTTTATATCTTAAATGAAGTTGAAAACTTACTTGGAACTGAAAAACAAAAACCTGTTTAAAAAGTTCCTAGTAAGCTTACATATATCTTTACCTTTTTGGGTCGTTTGGCTGATGATTAAAGAAATATGTTTCTGAAGCTCATGCTCTTGTCGTAACTTCTTTTTCGTACAAGTTACCTTAGTTTATTGACAACCTGTTAGTTTATTGTATTTGGTTGCAGTGTTTCAAATTTGTTGTTGAGTCAACTTGATGCTCTATTGCCTTCTGGACCTCCAGGGCAGCCACGGAGAAGGATGGGTATGGATCGCAGACCTATAAGCATTCCTCTTAAAAAATTACAGTTTTCTGCTGGCTTATAGATAAATCTTTTGCAGTCTATGTTTTCAAGATAAACAAATCATGAGTGTCCCAAGCCCTTCCGTTCAGTTGGTTTCATTGTTAGATACCAATATATATGCTTACCTAATAAATAGATAAATATATATATATATATGTATATGTATATGTATGTATATATATATATATATGTATGTATGTATGTATTTATATATATATATATATGTATGTATGTGTATATATATATATATATATATATATATGGCATTATTTTTAGTGACTAATATTCCAATGAGATTCCTGTATTTTTATTTGGAAAACACTCTATTTTCTTCATTTAGCTGATATTACATGTACTGCAGAAGGTAATGAGCAGAAAAGGAAGAGAATGAAGACTGATTCAGATATTTCAAGGATTTCCCCTCCGTGCGAAGTCAACTTGAGCTTTATGCTAGTCTAAAAGGTGAACAGGTATGCAGCATCATGGTGATCTGTCATCTCTGGCAGCGTTTGCTGCAGCCAGCTACTCTAGCACTCTCGGTTAAAATGTTATACTTCACTTAATTGATACTCCTTGAAGTACTGTTTTTATTGACATTTACTTTCACTTTTAGGTAGCAGCTAGGGTCATGGTCACTCAAGAAGATGCTGAAACGGAAGAGTGGCTTGTTGTAAAAGTTTTGCATTTTGACAAGGAAACAAGACAGTAAGTTTCAATTTACTTTCTATATGACAACTTATTGTAGTTTACCATTGTAATTGATTGAGCACAGTCAGTATCTGTCAGCAGGTTGCTTTGTTTAATGTAATATTGGTAATAATAATGGAACAAAATGATATGAAGAATGACACTCCACTGGGCTACTTATTCTTTCAGAATCTACTTGATCCTTTTATTAAGATGCCGGTTTACATGCAGACTTGAAGTACTAGATGAGGAACCAGGTGATGATGAAGAGGGTGGTGGCCAAAGGTGACTTCTCTTTTTGGGTGTTTTAACAATTCTGTTTTCTCTGCTTTGCTTTGTATTGAATGATTTTCCGATACTAAACAACTTTCTGTTTCATGATTATTTTTATATTAGCTTACCACAAATGAATTTTGGAATTACGTTCTTAGACAATGACAATTAGCTGAATCTAAGTTGTTCATTATTTGGGATATCCTCTTCATTTTTCTCTGTTGTCATTGGTGCTCTCAGAAAGTACAAGTTGCCTATGACAGCTATTATCCCTTTCCCCAAGAAAACTGATCCTTCCAGTGCCCAAGATTTCCCTACTGGAAGACACGTTTTGGCAGTATATCCAGGAACAAGTGCACTATATAAGGCAACTGTAGTGAACCATCGCAAGGTGATGACTCCATCCATGCACTTTGATTCGCTTTTCTTTTTTTCTTTTGTGGATTCCAGTCCTTTTTGTTTCGCTTTAGTGATTATGATGTGGAACTAACCCACCCCTGCTTATGTTGTGTGCGTGCTTCTGTGGGATGCTCAACCATCAGAGGAAGGGCGATGAGTAAGTGATATTGATTTGTGCATTTGTTTATGTGGTTTCGAAATCTGAATTGAAAATATATAATATAAGCACCTATAAACCTAATGACCTGCAAATGGAAACAATTATCGTTATTTCAAGTACTCGGAAAACATATTTTCTGCATATATATTATAAGGATACATGATATGTTCAGTTTGAATTTGGACAGTTATGTTCTGGAATTTGATGACGACGAGGAAGATGGAGCCTTGCCTCAGAGGGAAGTGCCCTTCCATAGGGTGGTTGCCCTGCCAGATGGACATCGCCAGTGATTCTTTCTTGCCGTTTATAGAATGACTTTATGTATAAATTAATAAATTAATTGGTGTGTAGGATTGTATTTATTTATTTATTTTACCCACACCGCACCCCCACAGTACAGTACTCTCTAACCACATGTTGACGAGCTCTTCTTAATTTAAGCTTCTACTCTATTCTATTTTATGCAGAGGATGACACATGTTTTATTTCATCATTTGAGTCTCGGCAATGAAAGCTCACCAAATGGTGCTATAACACGTGTTTTATTTGCATATACTTTACCCTAGATTATAAACTCGTTGGACATATCAGTCGTGAGTTAGGTTAGTTGGTTTTGAAGGTGTCCATCTCCTTATGTCCACCCTTTTTCCTTAATTAGATTAAGCAAATTTTTTTTCCATAACAATGGCGACTAAAATCTATTGTGTTTTTCATATTGCATAATGTAAATCATTATTAAGAGTTAAATAACATAAAGAGCTAACACGAATATGAATATTATAGTTGCCAAAAAAAATTGAATATTATAGAAAATAAAAAATGAAAAAACAAGAAAATAAAATAGTTATAGTTTACATATAGGCTACGCAGTGGACCCACTGTGATCTCCAAAGGCCTTCCCCTTCAAATTCCCTCATTTCTTCGTTGCCTCCGCCCTCTCCTTCGATCATTCTCGCCGCCGACAATCCATGGCTTCCGCAATCGGAGCCCCATTGTCATCCAAACTCCTTTTCACGCCCTCAGCACCAACTTCATCCTCACTCTTTCTCCCTACCCACCTATCTCTCTCCAAACCCAACCAAAAACCCACCATCCCAAAAACCCTAGCTTGCTCCAAGCCAAACAAC
Organism: Prunus padus; assembly: GCA_024362665.1. NCBI lineage: Eukaryota > Viridiplantae > Streptophyta > Magnoliopsida > Rosales > Rosaceae > Prunus > Prunus padus. The sequence goes on from JANFAM010000013.1 coordinate 28,477,291, forward strand.
CCACCCTTCCTCTCCTCCACTTTCCTCACCACCACAAATGTCTCCACAGTCTTGCGACCCTCACCATCGCTCCGCCGGGGCCGATCCTTCACCGTCCGGATGGCACGTGGCAAATTCGAGCGCAAGAAGCCACACGTGAACATCGGCACAATCGGCCACGTTGACCACGGCAAGACAACCCTGACAGCTGCCCTGACCATGGCCCTAGCCTCTATGGGCAACAGCGCCCCGAAGAAGTACGACGAGATCGACGCAGCCCCCGAAGAACGCGCGCGCGGGATCACCATCAACACCGCCACCGTCGAGTACGAGACCGAAACCCGCCACTACGCCCACGTGGACTGCCCCGGCCACGCCGACTACGTCAAGAACATGATCACCGGCGCCGCCCAGATGGACGGCGCGATCCTCGTCTGCTCCGGCGCCGACGGCCCCATGCCCCAGACTAAAGAGCACGTATTGTTGGCCAAACAAGTGGGCGTGCCCAATGTAGTTGTGTTCTTGAACAAGCAGGATCAGGTCGACGACGACGAGCTGCTTGAGCTGGTGGACTTGGAGGTCCGAGAGCTTCTGTCGTCGTACGAGTTTCCGGGAGACGATGTGCCGGTGGTTTCTGGGTCGGCATTGTTGGCTTTGGAGGCTTTGATGGCGAACCCTAAGATCAAGAGAGGGGAGAATGAGTGGGTGGACAAGATATATGAGCTGATGGATGCTGTGGATAATTACATTCCGATTCCGCAACGGCAGACGGACCTTCCATTTTTACTGGCTATCGAGGACGTATTTTCGATAACAGGGAGAGGCACGGTGGCCACGGGGAGGGTGGAGAGGGGTAGAGTGAAAGTTGGGGACCAAGTGGACATTGTGGGATTGAGAGAGACTAGGAATACAACAGTGACTGGGGTTGAGATGTTTCAGAAAACGCTTGATGAGGCTATGGCTGGTGACAATGTGGGGCTTCTGCTGAGGGGTATTCAGAAGATTGATATACAGAGGGGGATGGTGGCGGCCAAGCCGAAAAGCATCACGCCACATACCAAGTTTGAGGCCATTGTGTATGTGTTGAAGAAGGAGGAGGGAGGGAGGCATTCCCCGTTTTTCCCAGGGTACAGGCCGCAGTTTTACATGAGGACGACGGATGTTACCGGGAAGGTGACCAGGATAATGAATGACAAGGATGAGGAGTCGAAGATGGTGATGCCAGGAGACCGGGTGAAGATGGTGGTGGAGCTTATAATGCCGGTGGCTTGCGAGCAGGGAATGAGATTTGCTATTAGGGAAGGTGGCAAGACTGTTGGGGCTGGTGTCATCCAGTCCATTATTGAGTGAGTTTCGTAGTGTTATTAGTTAGGGTGTTGATTAGTTTGTGTTTATTTTATGATTAAATCTATAGAGAACTTACTTAGTTGCTACTTATGGTGTGGATTATAGTTTTGTTGATAGCTTGATCGCATTCAAATTTGCTCTCTTTGTCACTTTCTTGCTTTTATAATGGTTTTTGGAGTTGCTGTTGTAGTATCAGTGTTAACTGTTAAAAGTTTTTGCAACAAGAAGTTTAATACTTTCTGTTAAGTGTTTTGTGAGGAGTTATTAAGAGAAGTAGTATAAGTTGAGAAGCAGAGCAATTTTTGTTGGCATGTGAAGTTTCTGTGTCTCTTTTGAGTTTTGGCTCTTTGTTGAGTTGATGAAGGGGATGAGGAACGGAGATCGGATTGAAAGTGAAGTCAGTTGCCATCTGTTTGTTTGTTGTGTACTGACTCTTACATGTATTTGGTTGTCACAATCAAATCAAAGTTTAATGGTCCAGGATGTATTTGGAGCAGCGTGTGTTGTTTTATCTCAGTTTTACGTCACCCCACCCCCTTGTTTGCACCACCACCACAACTATTGTGTGTAGTTGTGACAATCAAATCAAAGGTTAGTGGTCCAGGATATATCAGAATTTGACCTCAAGTGTCATTCTGTCAAGCATGCAGCTTGGTGTAGGGTAGGTGATCTCACATTTTTGTCGATAAGAGGGGTGCTAGGGACAGTTGCTCACGCATGCGTGGGCATGGCGTGGTGGCTGTTGGCCAGCGTGTTGTGAGGCCCACTTGCTTCGACTAGTTCTTGTTCCGTAATATCAAATGGATGATTATTTCAGGTGAACTAGCAGAGCAACAGGACAGTTTCTGGGTAATCTCTTGTTTTCCTTTTTTATTTTTGACACCAAAGAGTTTTTATATCGTTTGCAGTCAATGAGAATACAATGCAAATGAATAATCTGGTTATGCCCTTCATCAGTCGAAATATGTGTTTGTCTGTATTAATATTACTGTTAATGCTTAACTCTGCATCAAGTTCATTAGGCCGTGAGGGTTCAAAAACTTGAAGAGAATCGAGAATTGATGAATTGCCATGAATTGATCTCAATGGGAAAAGAAAAAACTGATTGAAGTAGTCACCATATGAATTCTATATCCTCGTGATGAAGATTTTCAAAGACCATGTCTGAGTTGATATGTCTCTTCTCATGTAATACATCTTACTACTAATTGCTAACCTTCTCAAAATAATAATAGGGTACCCATAATAATTAATAATAATAATTGCTTTCCTAGCGCAATATCCAACCCCATATTGCTGTGATACTCTTAACTCCGATGACAAGCTTGAGTGATCGGAGTTGGCGGGTTCGACGACAATGAGCCGTTAAGTATATGATTAGCAACCCACTGGTTGGCACCATGAGTATAGTGAATTCCATCCCAACTGATATAAGACGAAGGATTTTGACAAGAAGGACCATAGACTTCACTTCCATTCACCATTCCTTTGTACCCACACCAGATATGGTCGTACTTCACATGGTACCCACAACAAACCTTCATTGGATCAGCAAATCCTGAAAGCAAACATTGCATCATTAATTGGGTATCTAATAACATAATTAGCTGGAAGATAATGAAATCGAACAATTGACTGAGTACCTTCAGTTTTTGCATTGCTAATCAGTCCATACTTGCCAGCATAGACATCCACATATGTGATTGCAGCTTGTGGGAGCTCAGCTCTTAGTTTGATCACTCTGTCCTTGAGCTGCCTGTTGAACTCAATGGCTATGTCATTCTGGCCCTTGACACAGCCATGGTCGTCAAGATAGCCTGCTGGCGGATTCAGATTGTCGAATAGATTTACCGGCAAGCAACCGACAGGACCTGTGTTGTGTATCCAAAATGACCTCCCCCCTTGTTCATATATACGCTGAAGAATTTCAAACAATAATCGCACCCCATTTAAAACACAAGCTTGTTTAATCTCACACTTGACACAGTTAATTAACCTTGTTGATCTTAGGCAAATTATTGTATTACTACTTACTCGAACTGCTGTGGCTAACTGGTTGACAATGTCTGGCAGTGCTGCACGAATTTGATCGATACTCAGCTTCCGAAAAAACCGACAGAAAGATCATTTTGCCCAATATCAAAAATGTAGAGAGCCTTTGCGAAGTCTTGAGGATTGGGAAGTTTGCTTCTATCAGAGGGATTCTTGGCTGGACATATCACAAACAGTTAAAACTCAGTGTCCTAACAAGGATAAAGATTGAAACTTGAAGCAGATTTGGTGCTAAAGATTGAACCTTGGCGATAGAGTTCGGCGCTGCGTTCTTTGAACTGTAGGAATTGCGCCGTCTGCATATCAAGCGAAAAAGGGCTAACGCCGTACTCGAAAATGGTTTCATTTGGCCTCCTAATGGTTGATCCTCCAGTGGCAAAATTTGCACCATGCCGGTAATTAGTTCCAAGTGAGTTCAAGTATGCACTCAAGTATGGCAATCTTAGGCGCTCAGCTGCATAATATTACCACTCCATTCAATTGAACACCAAACCAAAGAATACAAATTCACGTGTTTGATTTGATTCGTTACCTATGAAGTCTATGATGAGACGGCCATCAGAGTCTCTCCCAGCTGGCTTGTGAAAGAATGCTTCACCGTAAGGAGCTCGGATTGGTTCAAATGCAGCTGAAATGCCACCTGTGTCTGAATTTGAGTCTCCAAAGTTGTAAATTGCCGGAAAAGAACAAGGTGGTAGATTATCACCTCCCGCACCTAAAACCCATGAAGCCAAGAAGAACCCAGATGCCACCAGTAGTTTCCAGAGCTCCATTGTCGCTGCTGGACCAGAACCCCAGGACCTCTGTTTGTTGACGCTAGCTAGGAGTGGGAGAGGGGAGAGGGATAACAAAAATGAATCATGCACTCTCATTTAAAGGAGAGTTAGAAACCGGTTATGTATCTTACATAAGTTATAAAAATATAGAAATATAAGATATCTTAGATATGGTCCATGTTTTGTCGGTACATGCCAAACTCATGAGCAGCCAAGTAAACAAAACAGAGTTTGTTAATGCATGCCAAACTCATGAGCAGCCAAGTAAACAGAACAGATTTTGTTAATGTGTGATTAGCGGGAGAAAAACTTAGTTGTAATGTAGATAACATTATTTTGCTATATTCCACCAATAATATTATACCATGTAGAAATGTTATTACACGTAACATAATATTATTGATCAGGATTGTAAAATAGTGATATTTCTGTTTCATAGATGTCTCTCTCGATCAGTGGGGATGACTAATAAGTGATCAGCAGAATCTTGGTATTGAGCAATGTGCTACACATCAGGAAATCTGAAATGGCAGTTGTTGCATTAAAATCCATACAAATAAAATGGTACGAGGCTACTAACAGATGGTGAAGCAATAAGGTGGATCAGAAACGAACAAGGGTATTGGATTGTTGGATGTTGCAGCTAACTTTGGGCTCTGGCCAAGTTCAATTAGTTAATTGATGGCCCATTTTTCCTGGGGCTTAGAACTGTTGGGGAACACAAGAGCTATTGAAGTTAAAACTGATTCTGCTGTAATGGGCACTGATCAAGTCCTGTTACCTAAAGCTAGCTACTTTGCCTTCTATATTGTTTGCTCATTACTTTTGGTGCTCATCAATTTCACCTCTTTTAACCAATCATATTCATAAAAGTTATAAAAAATAAAAATAAAAAACCCGAGTTCTTTGCATATTTGAATTGTCAACTGCATAAATTTCTTGTTAACTTGTAGGATAAGAAAGAGTTACATATGTTGAAGCCTATGGCATGAATTTGTGATTGGAAGTGGTGGGTCTGAGAATGAACCACTGATTAATTGATTGGCAATCCAATGATTTGCAGCCTCAGTGTAGTGTACACTGTACACCATCCCAGCTAATATACAAGGAAGGATCTTCACATGAACCAGCATATACTTGAGTGCCATTTATGATTCCCTTATTCCCACACCACACATGGTTGCTATCTTCATGATATCCACAGCAGATCTTTGTCTTGTCCAAAAATCCTGCATAAAAATTAATTACTTGCTTTTAGTTTAATTAAGCAGTTAATGGTTTACTTGCAAATGGTAGTGTGATGAGTTCTTGTCAATATTGAATTTGGTTTACCATGCTTCTTTGCATTGCTGAGCAGTTTATACTTTGCAGCAAGGGGGAGCTCCTTCCTTACTTGGAACACTTTCTGCTTGAGCTCCCTATTGAACTGTCTAGCCATGTCGTTTTGAAACTTGACGCAACCACGGCGGTCAACATAGTCAGGGCTCGGATTATGGAGGTAGTGTAAGGTCACTGCCAAGCATCCAATGGGACCAGTGTTGTGAATCCAGAATGTTCTTGCCCCTTGATCATACAAATTCTGTAACATAATGTGGCTATATTTTTTTCTCCAGCAGTGACATTTGTTAATTAATTAAACATGTGCAAATTTCAGAATATACTTACTCGGATGGCTGTAGCCAACTGGTTAATGATGTCTGGGATTTGTGCGTGAAATTGTTCATCACTCATTTTCCTAATACCAGCTGTTTGAACCAAAAATGGAAAAAGCACAATATTAGTTCCCATTCACTGTTCAAGAAGTCCGAGCCTAACTCACTTAAACAGAATTTCTACAAAGAGCTTGCTTGGACCAAGAATTTGGTTTCAATAAAGGCCCAAAGCCCATGACTGAAAGCAGACTTTAACCCAGCAAAGGGGTCAAAAGGCAATAACCTTTCTTGCAGAGGATGCATGCGATGTGGGGGAGATTGTAAGATAAAATATTTTATCTTTTACTCAGAGAGCAAAAGCATGACAACCGTACCCGTTTCAATGCCTAATTGGAGACTTTCAATATATGCTCATCCAACTATCTCCACTTTTCTCCCCCTACTGAAGATTAATTAGCAAGAAGATAAAAACTGTAATGATGTTGTGGAATCCCTACATTCCTTTTGTCTATTCATCACCAGCACATTCAAGCCATCAAGTCTATAAATAGAGACCTCTGCAACAGCAATCGAGGACTCTCTCTCCAAACCAGATTCAACGTCTATAAACACAAAAACAACCTTCAAAGCTTTCAAAACAGTCAATTCACTCACCACTCAGATCATCCAGTCAACAACTCTTGCGATCATCTCTTTTATTGCTCTGCTAAACACTTGGTATGATTTGTTAGCATCACTGCTAATATCCTCCAGATATTGTACTAAACATGCTTGAAACAAATTGAAACATTTGCAGTTTTGAGTTAATATTGTATTACATTCTAGGCTTGTAGTGTTCCATATCTCCACTTGTTTACCGATATAATAAAGACCAGACAGAGAAGTCTTTCATTTCAAATATCTCTTTACCTTTGTTTTGCAGAGTAATTTATTTCAGTATTTATCTTAGTTCATATCAAGGGCATACATAGTTTATCTCTGTAAATGAAGCTCATTTAAGGGCCTTTGCTTAGCCCAATCAACAATATTTGGCCTATATAGGGCTTTGCTCTTGCCCGATCAAGGGTTTGTTCTTGCTCGATAAATAAGTTTGTTTTAAAATTTTCCTTTGTGTCTATCAAGGTTGATAAGCACGTTCAAGGGATTTCTTGACCAAAATCCAATCTATGTTTATTTGATTTGGTGTGCCATATGACTATCATACCACCCATATGCAAATGAAAGAAAATTGAAGTCCTCACCGGTCTGAGGCATAGAAAAGAACTAATCTGAGCCAATACCCCCCTTGGAACACAATGACTTTATTAGAAGTTAAGATCGGCGCAGATCCAATTTACAACCAAACAGTCATACATTCATTACAATTCTATTGGGTCATCCTCGATTCCAATAGTGGCACATCTACGCAATCCAACTAACTTAGAGCACCAGCCCCAATAGGGGCCGGGCTCGGTCTCTCCCACTAGCTTGATCCAACTTTCAATTGGGTCCAGTTGGAAGCTCACTCACCCCCAAGAACCATCAGTGCTGACGTCAAGAGAGCACTCGGGGCATCGGTGTTGGAACCATCTCTCCCTTACCTTCCCGATCGGGAAAAGAAACCAACACCAGCAGCTACATCATTTTGTCCTATATCAAAAGTGTAAAGAGCCTTTGAGAAGTCATCAACTCTTGGGAATCTGTGGGGTTGTTTCCTGGCTGCAGATCACAATTTCATAACAAATAAGAATAAATTTCTCATACATGTCAAGTACAGTAAATCGAAAACTTTCGAAAGGCGATATGATCTGTTTTTATTATTTATTTTATAAATTTGTGACCTTGGTTGTAAAGACTGGTGGTACCGTGACTTGAGTTGTTGATACTGAGCAGTCTGGATGTCAAGATAAAAGGGGCTCACACCATTCTGAAACCAGGATTCATTATACCGGATGATGGTTGCCCCTCCGGTAGCAAAATTGGCACCGTGTCTGAAATTGCTCTCAAGTGAGTCCAAATATGGGCTCAAGTATGGCAACCCCAAGTGCTTTGCTGCATAATTACCACATTAATGTCATCATGTGTCAGTGAGTGTTCTTATAAAACTTGGCAGATGGTGATTAATTAAACAACCATTCTAACAAATTTATTGCAGGTTGAGGTTGTTCATGATAATTACCAATAAAATCAATCATCAGACGGCCATCACAACCCCTTCCAGCTGGTCTGTGGAAGAAAGTTTCACCACAGGGTGATGCCATGGGGTAGAATGCAGCTGATATACCACCAGTGTCTGAATTTGAGTCTTCAAAGTTGTAAATTGCTGGAAAATCACAGGCTGATAATGTGTCTGCCACCTCTTCACCTCTCACACTCCTCACTACACACACAACCAAAATACTGGCAGCAACAACAAAAAATCTTACCCTCTCCATTTTCACCACACCAAACATGCAACTCATATGCAGGAGGCCACACTTGGATTGGAGTTGCCCTCTTATTTATAGACACCTGGAGGAGAGAGAGAGAGAGAGAGAGAGAGAGAGAGAGAGAGAGAGAGAGAGAGAGAGAGAGAGAGAGAGATGATAAGAAAGACAAAGAGCCTTATTCAGATTCATGTACTCTGCAAGCAATGAGAAAAAACTGGTATATCCTTGATTTGTTTTTAGCTATTTTGTCAGTGTGAGCAGCTTACCCAAACTGCTCTTCCTTTGTTCATTTGCTCTGTGCTGTGGTTCTTACTTTTATATGAGCATCTTACTATTTTCTTAAATTACTTATCGCAGACAAGAATTTCCCTTTAATGGTGCCATAAACTGGCTGTTTTATAAAAAATAAAATCAAATGTTGTCCTTAATTATTATGTTATGCATGCTGTGCTGCTTAAGAGATTATATTCTCTCTCTGGTAGGTGTAATTAGTGAGTGCATGATACCAGTCCATCGTTTTCTTTATAAACAAAGACTCATTATTGTTTTTTGCTTATTAGGAGAAGCATGCACACAATATAAGGAGAAGCATAATTTAAGTTGAACGTGAGACACAGCATTATTCTAGCAACTGCTTACCAAACCTCTATAAACAATTGGAAAATGAAGAAAACCATTTGAATATCCGAAAGATGTGTGTGTGTGGGCATATCTCCATTTCAAAGAGCATATAGTAAAAGATGTGCTACCAACCAACCATGGACCATATGGTCATATCGATATACATGGAGAAAAGTTGAACAAAGGGGTAGCCCAAGGGAGAATAACATGCCTATATAAAGTAGTAAAAAAATACCATTAGATCCAATTGTCTCATGGACATATTCCTCAACTTGAATTCAATTTTTGACTCGTGATTGATCAAGATTCCATATCACTCACAAAATTTACCCAACAAAAACAAAAGAAAAGAAGAGACATTCCCCTAATTCAATCCTTTACTCGGAAAGACTTGTAACTCAAGTAGTAAGAGCATTTACTCATGCACTTCAAGCTCCTAAGTTTGATTCTCCCTTCTCCTAATATTGGTTGTATCGGGAAAAAAGAAAAAAGAAGTTTAAAAAAAACTATTACTGGGCAATGGGCCATTAACTAAGGTACACAAAAAATAGGAGGCACATATTTGGACTCGGGCTTGGCCCATATGAGCCCAGACAGGACTGGCTTAAAATTAGGTCTGCGGCCCAAATCATATTCTTCTTCTCTCGCTCTCTCTGTGCGGCACGCAGCTTGAGGAACTAGCAATGGCGACGAGTGAGGAGAAGGCGAAGGAGAAGGAAGGGAGCAACCTGCTGGGCTCGCCGACCTTCAAGGAGCTCGAAAATGGTCGATTCCAGTGCGTTGAGACAGGCCATGAAGTGGTGGCCAAAGACAAGGAATTTTACTCTCAGAGCAAGCGGTGCCGTTTGGGTCTGGTCGAATTTGCCCTTTCCCATAAGAAGCCTCCTCTCAACATGTTCAAGCAAGACCCTCTTTCTCGGTATTTCAATTTATTTCTCTTCCATCATCTTTACTCGTAAAGATTTTAGCTTTGACTGTTTTCTAAATAATTTCACTGTGCTTATTGTTTCTCTTTGGTTTCTTAAAGAAATCTGAAAGTAAATGTTTCATTGTTGAATTTACGTTTGCTTACTATTTTCCAAATTGTGCATAAAATATACAAAATGCTTGTATTTTTTGTTTTTCCTGGCAACGAAGCAGAGAGCTTTCGTGTTCATGCTGATACCCTGTTCGTTTTCTTCTTTCTGCAGTTCAAAGTTGGTGTGTAAGCTTACTGGGGATACTATCAATAAGTCAGAGGAACACATTTGGAAGCATATCAATGGCAAACGGTTCCTCAACAAGCTAGGTTCGTGTTGTGTTTTTTATTCGTTTTTGAGGTTTTCAAATCCATCGTATTGGTGCTCCTTCAAAATTTGTCTATGGATTGTCTTTTGGACCATTGGGTTTCACATACATATGAATTTGATGGTGCCCCATATGTTTCTAATGACGACATTTATGCTAACTTATATAAACAGAAGAAAAGGAAGAACAGAAGCTAAAGCCAGATGGAATGGTAGAAGAGCTGGATGATCAGAATCCTGAAATAGTATCTGAGCCGGACACAGATGGTGTCAGAAAGAAAAAGAAGAAGAAGAAGGAAAATGAAGTTGATGAGACTATCTCCAAAATAAGGAAGTCTTCTGATGAGGGAAGTGATTTAGAAGAAACTGACTTTTGGATGCCTCCAGTAGGAGAACGTTGGGACTTTGATGATGGAGGCGACAGATGGGGTTCCGGTTCAGAGTCAGAGAATGAGGATGACGAGGTTGATGGAGCTGGTATGGCTTTAGTTGTGAACATAAGTATGGTATTAATTCAGTTTTTTTTTTCTTCAAAAATATGTTAGTGTTGGTTTAAATCTTCCAACTTGACCTTGAATTTCATTATATCTTTAGTTGAAGATGGTGCAGTTGAAGATGGTGAGGAGTCAGAAGAGCTATCCATGCGGTATGCTGCTTCTTAATTAGGTTTTAGTTGTCATTCTTATATTTGGAGATGAAACCATAAGCTCCCTTGTTTACTCTCCATTTTTTGTCTAAAAAGAATGCCACGCACTGTTCTGTTGAATGTACTTTATTGTTCATATACTTTGCAGGACAAAAAGAATGTCCATAGAAATTGGACCAAGCAGCTTCGCTTCAAGGAAGAAGAAGAGTAAAAAGATCACTACATGATCGGCCAATCGAGTTAGCTGCAATCTGCGATATGAGGGCAAGGCAAGAGATTAACTGTTGTGAGCAACTTGTTCTGAATAGAGAGAAGAAAGAACTGTGATAGAGATACTGTCAGTGATAAAGTTGTGATAAATTGCTATCGATTTTTTAAGTATGTGTTTACGTGCGATTTTGGAATGTTGTTTTGGTAGGTCAAAAATCTGTTTTAAATTTGAAGGTTGTACTTTTACTCTTTCAGTTAATAGATCAAAACATTATTTCACAAACAAGCTCGTTTGAATGTTGTATTTTCACTCTCTGTAAATTAATCAATAGTGTCCTTGAATTTAATATTATTTCACTAACAAAACTGTGTATGCGTAACAAACTAATCAAATGGGTAGACTTTATACAATTGATTGAACAAAATCTCAGCAAAAGCTCAGCGATTGCTACATTATTAGACATTGGAATGAACCTGAGCAAT